>OZ010575.1:84314360-85576860 GCA_963932145.1 Acanthosepion lycidas
GACACAAAAATTCATGTTGATAGCTCTCGACTGAATGGCTTCCTTTTCTAACTATAGTGGCCTATAACAAAAATTAATGTTTTACTTTTTGTAAACTAATTATTTTCCTGTTTTGTTTTTTTTTTTTATCATCGAAATATAGAACGGCCGTTACTTTAAAAAAAAAAGGTTAATTCTAGAACACGATTTGCCACATGAAGTGAAAACTCTAAAAAATGTAATAAAAAATTCAAATACTTTATTTGTCTTTGAGACAAAAAATTGAGAATTTATTTGAGTTTTTGGTGAAAATTTTTTTTTTTCTGATATTTAAAGAATTAGAATTTTTACCAAAAAATTTAGGAAATAAATTTTCATTTTCAAAATAAAAAATCTTTTTAATGCGACTGAAATATTGGTGGCATCAAAAAAGGAGTTGGAAAACCATTGCAAAATATTTTGGCAAACATGTATAAATTTACCTGCAATAAGACAGTGTCAAAAGGATGGTTTTTCCCAAGAGACTGCTTTTTTACTATCTTCTCTCCAATATTTATTGTTTTAAAAAGCGATAATTAGAATTGGAAGAAAAGCTAAAAACATATGAAAGTGAATCTGTACATTTTCTTTGTTCTTGAGAATTAATAACAAAAATAATAAACAATATTAGAGTGTTTATTTACATTATTATTTATTTGAATGGCTGGAAAAACATTGTCTAATTCAAACTATATAAAATGATAAATAATAAGGATTTCCTTATAAAGAGTGTTTCATTAAAATGGATCAAAGTCAGCAGTAAATAAATCAGTGTTATTGGTGAAAATTTATTTATTTCTCTATTGGATCATATTAATTAAGTCATGGCAATTATGTGTGAAAATATTGCCCAAATGTCCAAATTTGAAAGAAAAAGAAAAAAATCATTAGACACTTAAACTTAATTCACGTTTAAAATTGGTCCAAGTTATTGAAACACCTTTTAGTTAGTTGTTGCAGGCAGTATATAACATGAAGTGTTTGGAATTGGGAATAAATACATGTCTCCTGGAATACCCACAACAAAAATGGTGGACTCAGTATGTGAGTCCATGTGAATAAATGAAAAGATACACGGACCAATATTTGTACAAACAAATGATAATACAAGAAAGATATACAAATGACAATGATGTGTGTAACAAAAAAAATGTGTAAACCTTTTTGGTTCAAAATATGTGAAAGGAGTGAACGTGTCTATGTATGTATGTATGTATGTGTTGTGTGTGCGTGTTGTTTTCCCACTGGAAATGGAAAACGTTTTTTCCGCGAGAGACTTACATGTTGACACATAAGCAGAAAAAGTAAGAAGGGGCTACAAAAAATTAATGCAGAGTATTCATGGTGTCAGAGAGTTGTGTCCCCTAGTAGTGGTTTCAGTCAAGTGAAGTTAATCCTACATGGTTCCCATATTTTATTAGTAAATGTTTATAAATAAAAAATTGTTTTCACATTTATTCTTTATAAGTTGGTAAATGATAAATATTTCATTGCATTAGTTCGAATTGTAGAATGTTGTGAATATAAAATTAATGATACTGTTGAATGTTTTTTGTTATAAATTCTTAAGAGCAAAAAAAATGTATAAATTCACTTTCATTATATATTTCGGCTTTATTCCAAATGCAATCATTTAAAACCATAGACAATGCTGAAGAGCAAAGGTAATTAAAAAAGTGATGTCATGGGCAAAAAACTGTCCTTTTGACAAATTAGTCAATGTTTGCACAAAAAGATTCATGCAGAGGTTATAGATTTGATTATTAATTGACCTTGACTTTTCAATACTAATGTCATAAAATATTTGTGTTACTGTTAAACATTATGCACACTTTAACAGGAAAACTCAGCATAGAGATTTTAAAGAATTTACCAAAAAATTAGAAAATTATCCAATTTAAAAAAAAATTTCAACACTTAATAAAGAATTAATATTTTTTATTGAAAGTCTATTCTGTTAGAAAACTGTGGAAATATTTTTCAAGTCATTTACAACCCAAAAATCTTTATCATTTTACCCCATGCAAGGCAATAAAGCCACTAAGATGCAAGAGGCGTTAGAAAATATGAGAAAAAGGAAACACTTAAGGAGAGAGAACAAGAATTAAGAAGACAGAAGATAATGATTGACATTGCATTTAAATTATTGAACATCAAACTTGACTGGGAGGTAAGAAGCCAGAAGAGATGGCTACATCTTTTACAACTGTAAAATGATGAGACCTTAATGCCAATCTAGTATGTATAGCTGACCACTCGTATTCGAGGATACCCATCTACTAGGGCGGATAGCCAATCCCTATTACAGACGCTTGCTCAGGCACATTTGTGTTTGTTCAACACCCACAGAGCCCACCTGTGGTTTACACTGCAACTATGCTGAGCAGACCTTAGTTACAGTTTCTGGGAAATAACATGTTATCAAGCGTGATCAACAATTTGAACAAGACCAGCACGCTCAAGCCCTCGGCCACGATGACTTGTGACTTTGTTCCAGTACAGCTATCGATGGCACCCAAGGGTTCTGTCTACCCAATTTCACTCACAAAGCTTGGGTTAACCTGTGGTATGGTTTTCAGGCACTTTCCAAAGGTTCTGCACATTGGGATCAACCCATCCAGACATCAGGAAGTCTCCTTCCTGAAAAATTGACCATAGTGAGATTCAAACTGGGGTTTCATGGTCAGAATGTGAATGTTCTAACCACTCAGCCATGTGCCCATGCCAATCTACTACTGCACTTAAATACATAGAGTCTAGGTACCAAAGAGGAAAGTTCATTAGAACAATTACCATGAAATTATTTATATAGAAGGCAGAGGTGAAACCAGTGAGATTCTCTGGATTTTATCAAGAATCTCTAAATATATTGCAGGAGCACCAGACCGGAAGTGACAACAATATTCAAAGCAAGGATGAATGGTAGATTTATAAATACATACGATAGATTCTGTCGAGAAAAACTGTTTAGAATGACACAATGAACTAACTTTTTTAGCAGCAGACAGCCATTGATTCAGTATAATCTTTTCACTTCATGGGAATAGAAAACATTATTCCATGTATCTAAGTGATTTCTTTATTTTACCCTATTTCTAACATTATTATAATGACTTCATAAATTTTATTAAACAGACAAAAATACTATCAACATGAGTAAATTAGTCAAAAGCTTTAATAATTTTGCTGCCCTTGAAAAGAGCTGTTTTAATTTTTTTTTATCATAGGATATAATTCAGAATTTTATTTTTAATTTTCATTTTTAATCTTCCATACAATAAGAAATCAAACAGTTGTAACATCAAAAAATAGTTAAAATTGTTTTAAAAAAATATTCATGCTCAAAAATCACAAACTTTACATATTTTTTTGCTCCTAACACATCTTTATTTTATATCGACTTCATCAGAAACAATCAACATCTGAAAGAATTGTAAATTTCTACTGTAAAAATACAGGTTTACAGCCACATCATGTTCAAACACCATTTAAGCAGAGCCTGGTCAGTACCTAGATGGATGACCATTTGGGAATATCAGGTGTTGCAATCTTGGATGTGTGGGTGGTGTCATGGATGTTCCAATTCCCATTAGTTTTTTTATATTCACTTATACACAAATACTCTTTGGAAAGGTATGAATTCAGCTCTTCCCCCCCCCCACCAGCTATAGCTTAATTACTAAGACTTGTATCACTAAATCGTTATCTCCAAAAGAAATTCTTACAATCTAAAAATATTTTCTGATTTTGAATAACATGCAAAGAGTTCATAAACTTTAGAAAACCAACCAACCAATCAATGTAAAAATACATGTCAATCTTTCGAAAACAAATATGCATCAGATTTTTTTTTCCCAATTGAAAAAATATACAGTATATTTTTATTAAAATTAGTTTTCAGCAACTTTCAAAAAAAATTGAAGTTTTCTTGAATTCTCAATATTTCTGGCCAAATTTTCAATGTGAACATATTTGATACTAATTATTATTATTAATAATAATTATTGTTATTATTGTATATCCTCTTCAGACATTTAGATTTATAAAAATGTAAAAATTAGCAATCGTCAAAATTCACTAGTATGGATTAGATACAAGTTAAGAAAAAAGGGGTGTGGTATGCCTGACTTAAAGAAAATACATCCACAACATGTACAAAAAAATTCAATATAAGTGGGGTATATAACTGACCTGAAAAGAAATATTTCAACAAAAAAAATTTTCTTCAAAAAAAATTCAATATAAATTTCATTCATGACTGAATAAATCCTGAAAATTTCAATAAAATCAGATAAGACCTTGATTTTGGAAAATTTTGAAAGTAGAAGTTATCATTTTTCTTCACTTTTTTGTGTTGCATGTCAGAGGTATGCATGATTTTGGAATTAACCAAATAAAACACTGAAAAATGTAAAGTTTTCTTTAATCTTCAAAAAGAAAACTTTTGGGCTCTGTGGATTGTGGGAAATTGGTAAACAGAGTAACCTTAATAAGCTTGAGGAGTGTGGAGAAAACTTTCTCTCGATATGTAAATGTCCACACTCTTTTGTTAAGTACCCAGGAGTATACAAGTTTGGGCAATGTTTAACTAAAAAAAAAAAACAGATGCTTAACCTAAAATAATGGTTTATCAAAAGGATGGTTTTTCCCTTGACACCACTATCATTTTAACTACATTAAATTTTATTTTAAAAAGTGATGATTTGAATTGGGGTGAGGGGCACAAATGTTAAAAATCACCCAAATTTGTTTCATTTTTCGTTGATTTGATTTCCACCTGAAATGTTTCATTTTTATCAACAGATTAATGATTACCACATTCAGATCCCCATCTTGATTGATACATAAAAGGCATACTTGATATTTTAAATGAATTCCTTACTCATCTCTCTTATTGAAAACAAAAACAAAGATTCACTTGATCATTATACTTTGTCTTTTGCCTCATTTTGAGATTCATACCTGAATGGATGTTCTTTTGATTCTTTTTAATGAATTATAATTTCTATGCTGTTGTATGAATGCATTTGGTAAAAACTAAGTTTGTTTATAAGTGGAAAGAATAATTAGTAACACTTTGAACCCTCACTCCCTGATGGGTATAGCTCGACCACCCTGGACACTTGCTGTTTATGACTCTGGACAATATACCTGCTGCCCAGGTTCAAGGGGCTAAAAAAATAGCATCATTTAGGAAACATGTCATTGTCCTTTTATATTGTTTTCTTCTTTTAAACTCGAAAGGAAATTATTTACAATAGATGTAACAATTTTTCTATTCTGCTTTTGGTATTTGTTGAAAGATTTAGCAAGATTTTTATCACATAGAAAAGCATTCAACAGAACCAATATCTTACTTTATCTGTACTTTATTCAATTTCTAGTGTTACCATCAAACAAGAAACTATTACACATTCATTAACATTCGTTACAAAATAGAAAGAAAACAGAAACCAAGTTGATCTTTTATAACTAATGATAAATTATGCCATTGAATTCTACAAGTTGTAGCAACAAAATTCATTTCTCTGAATGTCATTGCATTTTATGATTTTATTCTTTGAGTGAATTTCATTTTGATAAAGCAAACTTTTGGAAGAATGGCATTTTAGGTTTGCTTTCTTTGCATCCATGATTGGGATGCATTTTTGCTTCATTTGTGTAGATTTGTGGAACTTTTCACTTCATACTATCAAAAACATTTTCTTAATTTTTTTCTCAGTAATAATCTGTCCTTGAAGATAGAATTGTTTCAATTTTGCATCTTTAATTTAGTCCATGATTGCAGCAAAAATTATCACATACGAGTTCTGATCAAACGCTATCAGGACTGTTGCTATTGTAACAGAGCTAAAGTGAAGCTGCTTGGCACAGATTGACTATGTTGTCATGCATGCACACTAAGTTATAACGTTCTTGCTTTCATTGTTTATACCAGTGTTTAGAAGGGTAGTGTGTTGTCTCACCACACCACAGAGGTTCCATCAATGACCCATGGCTTGTGCAGCAGTTTTTTGGCTACAAACAACATTCCCCAGTTCCGACAACCACTACATTCCCCTAGATTTCACCCCTTGCAACTTTTACCTCTTCAAAAATTGAATACCACTTAAAAAGAACAAGATTGCAAGACATTGATGAAATGCAATAGAATGCACATGTAGCAGCTGCTTACTATTCCAAAAAAGGAGTTCCAGGAATACTTCCATCAATGGAAATGATACTGGATAAAGTGTGTTGTTTCAGAAGGGGGACTACTTTGAAGCAGATTAAATGCCAAATTGATATGTTTTGTAGTTTTCTTTTTATAGTGCTGGTCCCGATACTTTTTGATCACACAGTGTACATCTGCAACTTTATTAATATACAAAGAAATAGTAAAAATTGTTTATAGGTATGAAAATTATTGCCTTTATTCTTTGTGCAGATAAAACCATTTATATACTGGATCTAGTTTCATAGTTAAGCAAGTTTTTTCACTGCAGCTAACTTAAATATTATATGACTACATGTATTTATGACAATATAAACTCAATTCATACAGTTTTCACTGTCTTGGTTAATTCATCTTTTATTGCTTTTTGTTCACAGATGGTTTGGCTATACAAGAGATTGTACTATACATAAAAAATTGTTCTTATTTGGAATTTAAATAAAAGGAAACAAGACATTTCACTTTCCAGGGAGAAAAGAAATATTTTACACAATGTTCACGCAAATGATGTGTATTTACATTTTCAAAAGCATTTCAAAATATTCCCTGGTAAGAAATCCTGTACTTTGAAATGTGTGGTTTGTCTACCCTGAAAAAACTCAGTCTTAGATATGGGTAAACATCAGACAGTAGGCATATTCAGGTGAAGCCTACAAATTAATTTATTGAATCAGATTAAGTGTGCAAGATGGAAACAGACACTGAAAAAAAAACATATTCTTGTGAAATTTGTGGATCTGGATTTTTATGGAAGTCATGGTTTGAGAACCATATGCGAAAACACACTGGAGAGAAACCATATTCTTGTGAAATTTGTGGATCTGCATATTCATTGAAGGCACATTTGGTGTACCATATGCAAAAACACACTGGTAAGAAACCATATTCTTGTGAAATCTGTGGCTCTACATTTTCGGTCAAGTCAAGTTTGTGGACCCATATGCATACACACACTGGTGAAAAACCATATTCTTGTGAAATTTGTGGGTCTGCATTTTCATGTAAATCAAATTTAGTGCGCCATATGAGAACACACACTGGAATAAAACCACATTCTTGTGAAGTTTGTGGATCTGCATTTTCAGAAAAATCAAGCTTAGTACGTCATATGCGAATACACACAGGAGAGAAACCACATAGTTGTGAAATTTGTGGATCTGCATTTGCACAAAAGACACATTTAGCCCGTCATGTGCTTAAGCACGTATGTAGAAAACCATATTCTTGTGAACTTTGTGGATCTGCATATTCAGATAAGTCAACATTGGTGAATCATATGCAATCACACACTGCAGGTAAACCATATTCATGTGAAGTTTGTGGGTCAGGATTTCTAAAGTTAACAGATTTGAAAAGACATGTTTTTACACACACAGGAGAGAAACCATATTCTTGTAAAATCTGCAATGCATGCTTTCCAAATGCTTCAAATTTGCAAAGACATATACGACTACACACAGGAGAAAAACCATATTCTTGTGAAATTTGTTGTTCTGCATTTTCAGATAAATCAAATCTGGTGCATCATATGCGAACACACACTGGAGAGAAGCCATATTCTTGTGAGTGTTGTGGATCTGCATTTTCAGAAAAGTCGAATTTGGTGTGTCATATGCGACTACATACTGGAGAGAAACCATATACTTGTGAAATATGTGGATCTGAATTTTTAAGGAATTCACAGCTGAAAAGGCACATGCAAACACATCCTGGTTATAAACTTTAATCTTGTGAATCTATAATTTTACAAATTTCTTATTTAAAAATAAACAGATTAACATATAAATCATATTGTTGCCAAGTTTGTGGATGAACTTTTTTTTTTTTCAGAATATAAATATGACAAACATCTGTGAAATCACAATGAAAATGAAAGAATATGCATTTTTGCAATGAAAACACAAGGACAAATGTATTGCAAGAGAAAATGTGTATTTATATCAGGCTGGTCAGTGAAAATTTTATGCATAGAAATGCAAACCGGACAGATCAATGTATGAACTTACTGGAATGTATTTTTTTGTCCATAAATAAAATCATCTGTACTTTCAAGTATCAAATAATATAAATTTTGATTCATTTTATATAAAACAAGTTTTTTTTTAGGTACATGCCTTTACAGAATCCTTAATAAAATGTGTTAAAACATTTGAGATATTCTTACAAAATGAATGCAAATTATTTCAGTCAGAATTTGAACTCTATTCAGTTTCAAGTTTCCATATTGTTTACTGTTAAACCACAAAGCCTTTCTATATTTGATAAAACGAAACCTTTATAAATGTTAATTTTAGCCTGATTGTATCAGAAAGTACTTTCTGTTTGATATTTTCAGAGTTTTTTGTATTTTGTTACATGAATGAAATAAGATCCTTTCTATTATCAAGTACCAGGTAAATATGAATTTTGATTCATTTTGTATAAAAATATATTTTGTGAGGGACATTATAGAATCTTTAATAAAATGGGCTAAACCATTTGAAATACTAATGCAAAGTGAACACAAACTGTCTTAGCCAGAACTTGAATTTTGCTTGCTGACTCAGTTTTCCACTCCTTTTATTATTACACTATGAAGACTTTCTCTATGTGGTGTAATGAATTACAGTTATTAATTTTAGTCTGTTTGAATAAGACACTAATCTCTTGTTGATATTATTTTCATAATTTTTCTGCATTTTAGACATGTTCAAAGTTTCACCTCTGTTGTAAAAATTTAAATTGTTTTTTTATACAGATTTTTGTGTGGTATGCATGTGGCGACATAATAATTTAAATATTAATGTGAAGGCATCAAATCTAAGTTCCATTTAGTAAATATCCAAACATTTTGTTTGTTGTTATTATCTAAAGCCTTTAGCGTGCTATTTAAAGATATTTTTAAAGATTTTTATTTATTCTGAACTCTAAAATTTTGATTTTTTCTGGATGAAAATGGCCACTGCTACATTTGAAGCTTTTCTTGAGGAAATCTTCTTTGATTCATATCCAGAAGATGATTTTGAGGGATTTACTCAGCTATTATGATGAAGTGGGTGAAGCTGGTGGTGAGGTGGAGTGACAGTGATGATAGTAAGAGTTGGAATGATGTACCATAGATTTTAAGGGAAATACTGGCCCCAAGGAGGTACCTAATGGCATTTTTGAGGAGTTGTTTTTGTTTCTTCATAAATGACAAAATAAATCTATGTAGACTAGGTGAAGGAAAAAGAGAAGGATAAATTCTGGCAGCCAGTCATACAGTGACACAGAGAAGGATGTTACTTTTCATTGAATTGCATGACTTATAATAATTTGGCTTCTGGGCTTACTAAATGCTCATCATTTGATTTTTATTGGTCCACTGATGATTTTATTGAGTTGTCAGGCTTCAGACACACAGTGATACAGAGAGGGGCTTATTTTCCATGAAAAATAAACGAAAGGATAAAATGGCCTACTTGAAACAGAAATTGTAATGTTCCCCAACAGACATCAAAGGATAAAGTCAGTAATGTTTTAATGTTTTACCTACTGTCTTCCTACCTACAGTTTACAGTATTTAGAAATCAATTTTTATGAAGTTAGCTTGATTTCATAAAAAAAGATGGTGTAGTGAGGAGGGAGACAAAAAATTCTCTTTTTGTTTTAGTCCTTTTTTTTACTATCACATTTAACACTATATAATAGTCTCAATAAAGTAACCAAATGGTAATATATTAGGTTGGTGCAAAAATAATGACGTAATAATGTTGTTTTCTGACATAAAAAAATACGTCAAAAAACAACATTATTACGTCATTATTTTTGCACCAACCTAATAGCTTTTCGTCTCTTGATGACTGTGGCATTATTTAATCTCTATCTATAAAAGGCAGGATGTGTGTGTGTGTGTGTGTGTGTAACGAATGCACAGCCGCAATTTTTGACGGATTTGCACCAAAATTTACATGCACATGCTCCAAGTTAGTGGGAAGGCCAAGACCCACTTTGCATTTACCAACTCCCATCGATAGTGGAAATAATCGATTTTTTATGCTTCTACAGCAGTTTTCATGTAGTTTGCAGCCATTTTGTACTGGCCAGAGTGAGAGCCAATAGCTGGCTGCCACGAATAGGCAGGAAGATTCTACTGGCCAGTGTGAGATCCAACAGCTGATTGACACGAATGTTAACTAGCATGGAAAAAAAATCAATAGCTGCATTTGTCACAAGTGGGAAAAATTTAAATCTGCATGGCACTTTACTCCAATTGGCTCATTCGCTTGCTTAAACTCAACGTTGATTCTGATTCCGCAGAACTGGGTTGGTGGTGAAAAAGTATTTGTTGTTAACATTCTTTTTTCCTTCGGTTTTTCCAGTTACAAGTCCTTTTTTTGTTTTGTGTTCATTTTGTTTAGCTCTTTTTTCGTAACAGATTTAATGTTTAGTATAGAGCTTAGAAAAAATTCACAGTGTGAGATAGGCAAGAAGTAAGGCATGTAGCGACATCAGCACGGCAAAGAGCACACCTTTGAAGGCAAGGAAGGGCAAAAATATCTTAAGTCAAGTGATAGCGATTGCTCTATGAGTCATATGATTTTTTAATCAAGCATGGGCAATGCCGGGCCATACTGCTAGTAGTCTCAATAAAGTGACCAAATGGTAATATTGCTTTTTGTCTCTTCATGACTGTGGTACTACTTTTTGGTAGGTTTTGCCATTTTCACAATTCTTATTTAGGATTGTAGAATTCTTTGCAAGGGTTGTTCTAGAAACAGTTAAATTAAGGGCTGAAGTATATGGTACATAATACTATCAACCTGGAGCAACTTATCCAATGGGTGGATATCCCAGCTAGTAACATTTTTCATTTTTTCCTTTATTTTCTTGTTTTAATAACATTTATATATTGTTATACTTTCTCACAAGAATTATAATGAAGCAAAAATGGAAATCTATACTGAAAATGGAAAAAAAAATTCCCTAAAGCCTGAAATGAAATCATGAAAATTTGAAATGGAAAATTGGTTCCTCTACAGATAGATTGCATGGTAGACTGCATTCCAAAACGCCATTGACAGTGATAAAAGTATGTCAACACATTTGTTTTTTTTTTCTTTTTTCAATGTCAAAAGATTCATGCAACACATAATGCATTACATGAAAATATTATTCATCCTTTCTTTTATTAGTATGCAAATAAATCAGGTCTGTATGCACAATACAAAGCAGGTTATAATGATTTTACAACAGTAGGTGCTCATATTTTTTGCTAAAAAATGCAGTGGCAAGGAAAACTATTCTAGATGAAATGCAGTGTTAACGGTCTGAGTATGAAATAAAAACATGACCAATAATTTTTCAGCACCCCTTGCGTGATAGCAAAAAAAAAACATGAAAAGTGTTTTAAAGATTTTTATTCATTCTGAACTCTGATATTTGTATTTTAAATTTTAACATATTCTATTTTTCTTCTAATAAAGACAATATTTGAAAGCTTATTATTATATTATTATTTATTATATAAAATTATAATGATAATAATTACATGTATTTTTTTTTTCAAGGGTATTATATAAATTTTTTGTTTTTTATACAGTTTTCTTCATGCTAATAAGTAAGATTTCAAGATTTTTGAAATTATATTGACATCTTCAGCCCCAATGTTTCCTTTCCTTAAGCTTAACAGATCAATATATTTTAATTTAATACAGAATTTACAATGTTTGAACAAAACATATTGGGGACTGTTGCTATGGTAATAGAGCTAATGTATGCAGAGTGAAGCTGCTTCGTACAGATAGACCTTGAATTCTGTCATGCAGATGACACTATTTCTGGTTATATTGAATCTTCTTTAAATGCTAGGAAGTTCAGAGATAGGCCACACACTACATCTTCTTTCTGTATTATATCATTGACTTTACAATCATAGGCAAAAGCAAGAAACTTTCTCTACTTTTCCTAATTTAATTTCACTGTTCTTGCCTGGAGGTATGCCCATTAATAATTTGAGAGTTAACAGACAGCCTCATAGTTTATTCAAACTCAATTATTTATTAAAATTCCATGAGGGCAAACAACGCATTTTGTGAATATGTTTTAATTATTTCATGATAAACCTGCCTTTTGTTTGAACAAACAGCTCAGCCTAATTAATATAATAATCCCCATTTTGCAAATGCCTCTATGTATTTGTGGATCAATCATGCCTGGCTGATAGGTGCAACATTAATTGCCATCTTTCTGAATCATGTTCTTTTATTGCCTTTTTCTCCTCACTTAAATCTTCTTCATTACCTATTAATCTCATTGTGTCTTAGTGCCATTATTGCCTTGCATGGCATGAATGGATTTAAAAAATATATATTTGCATAACTTCATATGGTCTATAATGACAACAGAAAATTATTTTATGTTTTGAGACCTGAAAGTAAAGTTAAAAAAAGGGGTGGAACATGCTTTGGAATTTTATGGATTTATATCTGATCAACTCTGCCATTGGATTTGGTCAAGACCCTTTTTTCCCTCTTTCAAATAATCATCTTGTTTTTATTTGGTTCTCATTTCCTAAGAAATTTCAGCAATCTTGGACCTTTGTGCCCAGTAAAAGGAGTGTCAAAAAGACAGTTTTTCCCTTGACACCACTATCATTTTAATTGCTTTCATTTTTCACTAATGCTTATTGTTTTAAAAAGTGATGACTAGAATTTTAATAAGATCTAAACATATGAAAGTGAATTTAAAAATTTTCTTTGTTCTTGAGAATTTACAATAAAAATAATAAACACTATTAATTTATTAGCTTTTTTATTGGAATAGTTGGCAAAACAGCAGCTAATTAATTCAAACTTTATAAAATGGTAAATAATAAGGATTTCTTTATAGTTTAACATATTTTAATATTTTAATAAATTTTTATAATCTAATAAATAAATAGTGTTTAATATTTTTTCTGAAAATTTTAAAAGACATAAAATATATTAATTCATTTTCATCATATGTTTAGGTTGTAACATGTAGACTGCTTCATCGTACAGTGTGGGAAAAGACTGTCCGGGTGCTGTTTGGCCCATGATTTATATTGCTCCACATTCACTGGTCTTTCATCTGGTGAACCACTTTTATTGGTCCCGTCTCTTTGGCTGTCCTCTTCTCCCTACATAGGTTTTATTACAATCATGGCTTTTAAAAACAACATTTTGCCAGGGAAAGAGAGTAGTTAAAATAATAAATGTGTTAATAATGGAAAAAACATTCTTTTCACACTGTTTTTTTTTTTTTTTTTTTTTTTTTGCCCGTCCAAGATTGCCAAAATTTCATAGGAATTTTTAGATGTTAGTACTAGCAAATTTGGTATTAATCTTTGTTTATAGTTAAACCAATTACTGCAATAAGAAAAAGAAAATGATGGTTTGGTAGGATACAAATTAAATGTTTATTTCTCCAGTTAGAATAGAATAACAAGTTTCCACTTTCCTCTCATTGTTTTCGGGTAACTGTGGTAATTCATATACACTGAAATACCAAAAGTTATGGGTGTAATGGTTGCTGAAGGGATGGGTATATTTGTTCCCAGGACTAGAGACATTACTTGATTGTGGCAGTAGTAATAGGGTTAAAATTATGAAAATAATTTTTATTATTCCATAAAAATATAAAATAGACATTTATCGCATACATACATACATACATACATACATGTGTTTAACTGTAATTTCCTTGAGTCTGCTACCACATAACACTGTCGGAGAACTACCACATGTTCTTTCGTTAGTTGCTGTTGGTTCACAAGGCAACACGGGTTCTTTAGCTATGGTCTGTCGATCAAAAAGGCAATATGGTGAATATCTGCTCCCTACTAATAAATCTGAAATTCTCTTTTAAGACATCACGTCTTTTTATCATTTATCAGTTTGTTTAAAATTGTTATTGTTTCTGTTTGAAAAGTATTTTCCTTGTTTGTACATTTCTTTGAAATGTATTTTGTTTATCCATTTCTCCTTGTATGAGAGAGATATTTGTTATTTGTTCCTAGTTTTCAAGGTGTATTTCCTGAATAAAAAGATAACGTCAATATGAGGGCATGGACCTTTTTGATTGAGACTGGCAGACACCTACAATGGAATAGCAGTATATAAAGAAATTGCCAAAATTTGTAAGAAAGAAGGTAATGTTTAAGTGGATTTAAATATGTCATTAATATTTCCCAAGATTATATTGTATAACAATAGTAATTCTCCTATTATGTTTGAGTGATTGTCATAACTTATGTACATTGCCATACCAAAAGTCATGGGATACAAGTATGTAAAGTTGATGGTAGGTGGTATCACTATAGGTTGATACTCATGGAAATGCTCAGATATATATCAGTTATGTTCTGACATGTGCTGCATCAATGTAAACATCAGATTGGCTGCTCTTGACGAAGTGAATTATCCAAGTTCACACAGGACACGATAGTGGATGCCAGATACATGAAACCAGGGCTAATGCAAGAGTCCCACCGGCCTCCACTAAATCTATGATATGGTGCCCCCCCCCTCTACCACATTTCAATTTTCATAAACTAGTATTCATATAAAATATAAATTTGATTGTAACCTAATTATGTACAGTAATGGAACATATACAATATTGGTGAACAATTCAAGTAGAAAAATTGAAAATACAATGTATCTAAATACAAATTTGAGACATGTCATAATAGATCATTTTCTCTTAAATCAACAATGTCTTGTTAAATTATTGAATAATTTTAATGCAGTCAACATTATTGATAAAAAAAAAATAGTCAATTTTATATAGTGTTTCTTTGAGACTTAGCATGAGCAAAACTAATTCATCAATTTGATTGAAAAACATCCCAGAGTGATATCATAATCTGCAAAAAATTTTCAGGCTTTAATAGCCAGTTGTGCTTAGTTTAATTTGTAATATATCTAAATGTAGGGAGATAAAAAGCAAATATTCATAAGATACTAAGGGTCACAAAGTACGGTCCAGGGGTTTGTGGGTAATATTTGCCGGCCCTGGATGTGGCATTCTATTGCTGAAATTGTGAAGAGCATCTTATCAGCCACTGGGAATTGCTGAACAACACTGGTGGCTGACCACATGTCCATTGTGATGTGAAATACATAAAAAGTTATATTTGCATTAGTTTCAATTTCTAAATCCCAGATCCAATTATTCACAGAAGAGAAAGCATAGTGGGAAATATTTGCACATGTAAACACACACCAGAAAGAATTCTATTCTTCTGATATGTATATATCTTGCTTTCATTTCTGTTACAAAAAAAACAATAAGATGATACACAAGTGAAATTAATGTTTATTTAATAGATTTTCCAAGACAATATTTTTCTGATAATACAAAGATTTTTTTTCTTTTTGTGAAGACATTTTTTGAATCTCCTTCCTTCAGTACATTTTTATTTCTAACTTTTACTATTATTGGAAATACCCAGTTGCATTCTCATATCTGGTGAGTCAATGTTCACGTTACCTAGACTGAACTTGACTAAGTGACATGAATTTTCTGAGTTCAAACAGGCATATATGTGGATACCATAGTGAAAAGGAACATGTCTGGTGTTACTACTATCTAATCCTACAACAAATCCTTCTCAAAATGATGCTTTCACTGTTATGTATATTTACATCTTGGATTTAAAAGTTGAAACTAATGCAAACCCAACTCCATGCGCTTCATTAAGGACACATGATCAGCCAGTGCACTGTTATCACATTGAATAGTAATTGCTTCCCAAGAAGCCTCTGTTAATTTATCTTTTCTTTTTCTTATTTCTGTTCACAGATGTGTTAGCTGTGCAAAAAACCATCATATATATATAAACCTTATTATAGAAATTTAAAAAAAAATACTCTATTCTTTCATGAACAGAAATATATGCTTCAATTTTTCTGAAAAAGATAAGTTTACGTTTTCAAATGTAGTCATAAACTTCAAATTTATAGTTTGTCTTTATTAAAAAAACACATTTAGTGTTAATATGAGTAAACATTGGAAAAAAAAAAGCCATATTCTTGTGAAATTAGCAGGTCTTCGAATTTAGTATACTATATGGAAGCACACACTAGAGAAAAACAGCTGTGTGGAATATGTGAGTTTTTCTTTTGTGCAAATATCTTATTTGATGGAACATATACAAACACATACTGGAGTAAAACAACATTCTTTGGAACTTTGTGAATCTGAATTTTCAGATGAATCCAATGTTAGACCCAGTGGAGATAAGGTATTTTCTTGTAAAGTTTGTGCATCTGCATTTTCACAGGAGTCAGACTTTGTATACCATGTGTGAACACACACTGGAAAGAGACCATTTCCTTGTGAAGATCAGAATTTTCCCAGAAGTCAAATTTGGAGTGTCACATATGAACACACTGGAGAGCAACCTTATTCGTGGGAATTTTGTGGATCTGCATTTGTAGAAAAGTCAAGCTTAGTGCTTCATATATGAACCCACACGAAAGAAAAACCTTATTCTTGTGAAGTTTGTGAATCTGCATTTTCAGTCTAGTCACATTAGGTGTAACATATGCAAACACACACTGGAGAGAAACCATATTCTTGCGAACTTTGTGGATCTGCATTTTCACAGAAGCTTGGTGCGGCATATGCAGATACACATTAGAGAAAAACCTTATTCTTATGAAGATTGTGGGTGTGCATTTCCCAATAAATCAACATTGGTGAGCCACATGCATAGACACACTGGAGATGAATCATATTCGTGTGAAATTTGTGAATGTGCATTTTCATGCCAGTTAAATTTAGTGTGCCATATGCAAACTCATACCGGAGGAAAACCATATTGTCATAAATTTTGTACTGCATCATTTTCAGAAATGTAAGAATTTGCATTCTCATTGACATTTACATTAAAAACAGAGAGGCAAAAACATTTTACAAGAGAAACCATAATGCATATTAATATAATGCAGTTCACTCCAGAATTTATGCATGTAAATGCAAACAGGACAATTATATAAATTTTGAAATGTATTTTTTATACCTGAATGAAATAAAATCTGTATTTTCAAGTATCATTTAAATATGCATTTTGATTTCTTTTTTATAAACAAAATATTTTCTTAGGAATATTCTATTGCAGAGTTTTAATAAAGTATATTTTCTGAAAGTTGAAATCACTGAGCTGTACTTGCCACAATTATGATCATTTTTGTAACTGGAATTATCAAACTTCCATGAGCTCTGTAATTCTAAAGTGTTTTTTGATTTTGTATTCTGTAGTCTGTGAACAATGTATGACAATTTTTTAAAATTTTTTTTGGCATTTATCATTGATTACTTTCCTCAAATATGGACATCAAACCACAGCAATGAGTTATTTTTATTATTATGGAAGAATTCTGGTTCCTTTTACAATTTAAAAAAAAAAACTTACCATTATAATTTCTGTTAATCTTTTTTTAACCATTTTTAGGTAATTAATAGGTGATTGAGTAACAGATGACTGTGAGAATGATGGGACAAGCTGAGTTCAGATTCCATACTCTGGTCTTTAGTGAGTACGTTTGGATGATACCAGTTTATAGGTGTACCTTCAAAAAGTCTGAATGGCCAGAACTTGGCAGTTCAACTTTCTTCTCTCCCAGACCAGGTGGCTCAATGGGGGAAGGACTGGCTTGTAAAATTTAATACATCCAAAACCAAGCTAGTAACATTTCACCATCACTGAGCAGACCCTGAACTCTGATCAATCTTGAATGTCTGTTAGGACTCAAACTCACTCCAGACCTCAAGGGGAATTCATATGTATGATCTATAGCTAAAGGTTCATTGTACCACTCCAGTAAGTATATAATTCCCCCTGCTATACTCTGTCATAAACCAGATCAAACCAAAAATGGAGTATTGCTGCCATATTTAGTCTGGAGCTGCCCAGTTCTCACTTGCCTCTTTTTATAGAGTTCAACAACATCTACACAGCCTTGTGAGTGATGAATTATTCTCTATCCTGCAATTCCTTTCCCACAGATGAAACATTGCAAGCTTCTTGCTACTATAACGCTATTTTCATGGCAAGTGTTCTGAGGCAGTCTTTGGTTTCCTCATCCTTGACCTTTGTACCTGGGAAACAATCATGCTGTGTACACAAGGATAAATCCTATTCTTTTCCATCATATTCCATTAACATTGATATTGTATTTTCAGTAATATTCATAAATCAATGTCATTCTAACAAAATGTGTCGAAACAACTTCTTAGTTACTTAGCATGTACATATGTTAAGCCCTATTTCATATTGATCACACGGAAAGATAGAAAAGACATATCAGAGACACTACTTGGTTTCAGTGAGAAAATGAAAGAAAGGAAAATACAAGTGTTTAATGTCTGTTTGAGTGAAATGGAAAAGTGTGAATTTATGATTATTATTGCAATATTCTGTTAAAGTTATTAAAGATGAACATTTAATAATGTGATGCGGCAATTTCTACAGATACTGTCATAAAACTCACCATGAGTTTGCTTAATCATTAATTTAAGAATTAAGATTCATCAGAAAATTCAAATAAGAAAACTATAAAATTTTAGTTTGAGATATTAGTGCAGTGTGAACACAAACTGCCTCACCTAGAATTTGAGCTCCATTTTCTGATTCAGCTTACTATGTTTGTTTACTCTCCTGAAATTTGGTGTAATGAAATTTGTGAATATCCAATTTTTTGCCCCAATAATCTTATGTTATCTGCTGGAGAAGTTATTTCACTTGTGAATCCCTTCCCAAGATCTATGGTAGTGTCAAAAATATTATTCACCTTGGCCGGAATCTCCCATAGATTTTGAGGCACTCACCTTTATCCAGTCAAGCCTATAATTAAATCAGTCAGCCCTGTAAGTTATAGTTTGAATTCAGAGTTGTCCTGATCTTAGACTAGCTGCCAAAAAAAAGCAAGAGAATCTGCTTAGCTATTTAGTTGCTTACTGGAAAAAATATGGCTACATGCCTTTTCAAAGGGCATTAATTCAAATTGAAAAAATAGATTTAGTCATAATTTGAATTCTGAGTGTAAATTCCACTTTACACATTGATAATTTTATGTGATCTGCCAACACTAGTCTAGATAAAACAGGGTTTCCTGTACAATCACTGAAGTTAAGCAACATTGAACCTGGTCAATAACTAGATGGTTGACCCCTTGGGAATACCATGTCCTGTAAGCTTGGGTGCATGGATGGTGTAAATGGCTTGGAATTGTTAATAAGAGGGTCGCATTCCATTTCCATTTGGATTCATTATATTCACTTACGTTCAAATATCCTTGGAAAATGTATGAATCCACTTTTCCCCTGATCTATGGGTTAATTAGTAAGATTTGTATCACTAAATCATTATTATCTCAAAAAAATTGGCAAACATTGAGTTTTGTTCCTACAAGTATAAATAGGATGGTTTTACTTTTACCCTCGACACTGCTTTTATTTTAACTACCTTCACTCCTCGGCAATATTTATTGTTTTAAAAAGTGATGATTGTAGTTAATAAAACCTTTTGGTAAATGATAAGTCAAAGTAAAATTATTCTTGTAAATAAACGATCTAAAATAAATAAGTACTGTTTAACATTTTTTGTTTTAAATTCTCAAGAACCAAAAAAAAAAAAAAACCCCAAAAAAACAAAATGTATAAATTCACTTTCATATTGTTTAGGTTTCATTAAAATTCTAATACTTGCTTTTTAAAACAATTGCCTAGAGAGGAATGACGGTAGTTAAAAATAAAATAATAGCGGTGTCGAGGGAAAAACTGTTCTTTTTATACTCCCTTTTTTCGCGGGTGCGAAGGTCCAAGTTGCGAAATGTCTTTATTTTTTAATTTATCCCTCTTCCTGTTTTCTAAGCAAAGAAAAACTTTCTTTTCAAATAATCCCATCTATAAAATTAGTTTTCTATTCTCTGGCACGAACTTAGACAACCATATGTGAACATTTCGATTCATATCGAATGCAAATTGGTACCTTTTTAAAAAATATCTGAAAAAAAATAGGATTTTGAAAGACAAGAAACCAAATTATGTTTAACACTGGTTGTTAAATCTTTTCAGCTTTGAATTGTTACGGGGAAAAGATTTCTTTAAAATAATTTCACATTTTTTAACCTTTTTCATTTACATTTCTTGGTTAATTTCTATTTTGTTTCCCGAGCGCCAATATCCCTTCAAATTCTTCCAAAATCATCATAATTCCGTGCAAATGTGCTTGCTGAACTTGAATTAATTAAATTATGAAGAAACCTTACCGTTTTGGAGTTATCGACAAGAAAAAAAAATCGAACTTCTTCTCGGTCTTTCGTCAGCCATTACCAGCTTATTGAGAAGTAATTCACTGTGGAAAGATTATTTTTTGGTCATAAAATTTGGGCCTATTTACTTCTTTTACATACTTTCCTTGCAGAAAATCACTACGCACTACCGTAAAGAAATGTAATTTTTTTTTTTTTTTTTTTTGGTAAGTTTAGTTTTATTTATAACAAAAACAAATTAAATAATGCAACAGAACCTTTTTCCGTTTCGAATAGCAATGATAAATTAAAAGAACAAATTGAATAATAAAAATAAAGCATTTTTTATATTTTAAAATTGAAAATAAAAAAATTAATGCACAAACTTGGTAAAGTAGAAGGGTTGATTGTATTATTTCATTTGATTTTAAATTGTCCCCTTTTCTACACAGAAAACCCCACCGCTGACCTCAACAACTAACCCTAAAGTTAATCTTTAAGGTTAGGTGTTACGGTTAGGGTTTTCTTTCTCTTTAATGCACAAACTTGGTATACATTACATTTCCTGGTTTGAAGAAAAAGATAAGTGAAAAATAAAATGATTTTTATTTTTGCTTAAAAAAAGTTATTCAAGAAATACCATATATGATGGTAATTTACCAAGCGTATCATGTTTATATAACTTGTCACAAGGTTAGAAAAGCATGGAGCTCCCAGTGAGGATCGAAGTCACTACACAGTCATAATTAATCTAGTGAGACAAATTTGATAACCATTACACCACATCGAAGGACTCACTATAGTAGGAGTAGCTTACATGTGGCACAAAGGTCAAAAGCATGGAGGATCAAACTCAATATTCAGTTATAATTGATTTAGTGAGACAAGTATGATAACTATTATTATACAACATTGAAGCACCAAAATTATTAAAGTATTTTACTAAGCATAGCTGCAAATATGGACGCACCCAATGAGGATTGAACTCACCACCATCTAGTGAGTCAAGTTTGCTGACCATTACACCATGTCGATGTGTCCCTCTTACTTCTTCATTATGTTGTTAAAATTTCAAATGTAAGCATCTTCTTCATTTCCGTTTTTCATAAAATTCCACCCAAAGTATTCACATTTGACAATAAGACCATGTCAGTCATTTAAAACTGTTCACCATTTATTTTCATATATATATATATATATATATATATATATATATATATATATATATATATATATATATATATATAATTAGGTACCTCCATAAGATCGCTAAAAAAAAAGAGCATGATGAAAAAGACGCCAAACTTGATGAAAACAAAATTTTATCATCTAAATGTTTATGTTATTATTAAGATGAAAGATCAAAGTATTTTGGGGGTATTTTTTACATTTTTTAATCGTTCCTAGTACGTCCGAAATTTTAGTTAAAAATCTTGTTTTTTTGAGTCAGCAAAATTGACAGATGGCAACCATTTTTTTTTCATTTTATAAAAAAAATGAAAATCTCACTTTGAAATTCTTTTAAATATCAATTATCATTTTTTCAAAACTTATTTTAAGAAAATCAGAAATAATGTTTATTTAAAATATTTTGAACCAAGCTTAACTTAGCTTAGCTTCTGTGCTGAAAAGATGTAATTTGAAAATAAAACAAAGCAGGTCATAACATTTTGTGTCACTTGACAGGTGATGAATGACATATTGACGGAAGGAGAAAAGTGAAATTATTTACATTTAAGTGAACAAATTATTTACCTTGTTATTTTTAAGGAAAACTTTCAGTGCTCTCATTTTTTTTTTTTTTTTGTACTTAGCTTTCACCTTTACGTTTATGATGCTTTATGGAAAATATATTATAAAGAAATTAAAATAAGACTGTTAAGAGTGAGATTAAATTTCGTATTTCATAAGAAAGGTATCTATTTATAGGTACCTTTCTTATGAAATTTTATCAGAAGTGTACATAAAATACTATATGTACATTTATTACATTTTATTGTGTTATTTGTATTTCCATTCATTTTATTATTAATTTTGATATTTCATTTATGGAAAATGTCATAACCTAGATTAATATAAAAATAAGATCATATAAATTTCATAAGATGATACTGATACTTGTAGGTACCCTTCTCAGTTGAAATTGAAAAATCAAATTAACTTCTCCACACATGTTTTGCAAAAGTAAAGGCCTTAACAGCCGAGAACATTGCTTAACTCAAATAACGCAATTTAATTGTATTCTGGTTGGTCTTCCATACTTTATAATTACAGTCCGATTATAAGCACAAAATTACATTTCTTTATTTTCTTAATTACTGTGGACCTTCTGATTAAAAGTCAAAACAATACAATATTTACTTATTTTACTATGTGGTAAAAAAAGATCTATAAGGACATTACGAAAATGGATGCGACTTTTAACTAATTTTATAAGATTTTAACAACTTAAATGTAAAAATCTATTATAATTAAAGAAATAACAAATAATTGTATCAAAAATTAATTTTTCATCAAAAAAATTATTTACTTTCAGAAAATATTGTCCACATTCAATAAGCAACTAAAAGCAAATAAAAGCATTTGAAATTAAATAATATCTTTGTTTTATTGAGTTTTCTTTTGTATGTTACAATTTTTAGAGGTGATTTTCAGGTGGGGGGGAGGTTTAATTAAAAAAAAATCACGGTTTGCATTCCTCAAAGCCTTGTGCTTTTAGTTTTAACTATTGTAATAATCACTAAACCTGACGTGATCGAATGTCTAGTGTTTTCATAAAATTAGTTATGGGATGGGGTAATGAATATAAAAAAATATTTCTGCCATGATTTTAATAAAAAAAAACATATTTATAATAATTTCCATCATCTGTGAATAGCTTAGTTCTGACTTCTGAAAGTTTCATTAACATCCGACAATTATTTTTATTTTTGCAAGATTTTCCAAATTAATGTGTGTCATACAAAAAAAAAAGTGCTAAAAATTGTGTTACAACGAGAAACAAGTTTTTTTTTAATCAAAATTTAGAATGTTCTAAAAAGAAGGAAAAATTTTTAAAAATAATTAAAATAAACTTTGGTTTTTCCTAATATTAGGTTGATGCAAAAATAATGACGTAATAATGTCGTTTTTTGACGTTAAAAATACGTCAAAAAACGACATTATTACATCATTATTTTTGCACCAACCTAATAATAACATAAAAAACATTTAAACTTTTTTCGTCAAGTTTGGCATCTTTTCATCATGCTATGCTCTTTTTTTTTAGTGATTTCATGGAGTTACCAGACCTACTTTTAAAAAAATTACTTGTAATTATTTCGGTGCAATTTTGAAAATCCCACTCCTAGTCCTTTACTGTTCTTAACAAGTTTGTTTTAGACAAGACATGTTTGAAGATTCAAAATGTAAAAAAGTTATGAATGAATTTAATAATGTCTTGTCTCCCATTCAGTCATTTCTTTTAATTTTATGTTTGAATTTTTTCTTTTTTTTTAGTAAATAAAATCGAAAAACGTGTTTAAAATAGATACCATTTTCGATTTAGCGTTTTTTTTTTTTTTTTTTTTTTAAATCTTTAAGTATAAACGGTAAACTATCTCGATAACTCCAGTCCAAAGATTCGCTAAAAAAAAAGCATACACATGATGAAAAATGCCCCACCAACCTAAAAAAAATTAAGTATACAGTTTTTAAAAGTGGATTTTTATTATCAAATATTTTTAAATCCTTCACTTTAACACAATCTTCAAAAGTTTTGTTAAATATTTTTAGTTTTTCTTGTGTCAAAAGGTGACCATGTGAGAAATTTTAGCATCTTTTTGCTGTGAAAAATACATTGATTTGGCAATTCTTGCAAAAATCAGATAATAATTGTCATAATTTTAAAATGAAACTTTCAGGGTTTATTCACAAGTGAATGAAATTATTTTAGAAACCTTTTTTTTTTCTTTTTTTTTTAAATAAATATATTTTTTACATCTGTTACCCCCACTTGTTTTTAATTTTATGAAATTTCAAGAAATTAATTTTTGTATCACATAATGTTTAACTTTATCAGTTCTTATAAGGACAGAGGTTTTTGGAAAATATTTTAAATCATCAATTTTTTGTTAACCAGGATACGCAGTTAAACAGATAATTCGATCAGAATCATAAACTGAATAATGCAGTTAAAGTGGGGCATTATTTAATTATAGAAGTTTTTAATTTTAGTTTGGTTTTATGAATAAGATGAACACTTCTGTCTTAAGAAAAATAATTCAATGAATAATGAATTTTTAAAAGAATTCATTATTTCAAAATTTTTAATGATAATAATTTATAAACTTTTAAATCTTTTAAAATTTTGTATTAATTTTAAGTGGTTAAGTGGATCAAGTAAAACTATATTTATTAATTATAAATAGAAAAGCATTCTAAAATTCAGTGATCTCCTTCCCCATCCAGTATTTAAAAAAGAATTTAGAATTTTTTGTGTTTGTATAAACAGGCTTACTTTTGTAAATTTAAATTTTTGTTTAATAAAAACATGTTTCGAATGTAAAGCTTTTTTTAAAAAGAATTTTAAACTTATTTCATTTTAGCAACTGTTGGATTATTTTTTGTACAGTATGTGTGATGAGTGAACAAGCCAATGTTTTAAAAATGCCTAAAACTTTATTTACACAGGAAATTAATTTTTCTTTTTATACTGATTAGCCGTAGGTTGTTATCTTCAAAATAAAACCAAAGTTTCAAATTCTGATTGGGTTCATTACATTCACTTACAGCTAATACCTTTGGGAAAGGTATGAATCCAAATCTCCCCCCCAACCATGGGTAAATAGTAAGATAGACTAGGTTCTATAGCCTTTAATGGCAACTGGTCTAGAAGGAGGAAAATTCTGAATTCCAAACCATATGTAGCTCTGCCAAAGCACACACATATTATGCAGCTAAGGAAAAAATCATTCACATTGATTCGATGATCTCACTACAGTCAGCTCCTTCAAAGAAGACATTTAAATTGAAATGTTTTCTTTGAAGTCCATGCCTGTATTTTTTCTTTACCTTATTTGCATTTGGGCAATACCAAGATTATTATTAAAAGTTCACTAATTCTTGGTTTTAAATAATAGTAAATAATTGAAATTGATTGAATATTTTTTTTTTTTTTGACAAAATATTTATTCATTTTTCCAGCCATTTTAAAACAGGCACATTATTCATCTTGGTTAGTTTGAAAAAAATTTGTTTTCGGAAGTCTAAAGATCACAGAACATCATTTTTAGTTGAAAAAGAAAAACAAGATGTGAAATAAAAAATTAAAAAGTTTGTTTAAAAAAATACAATTTTGTTTCCACTGCACTGTGTTGTAAAAAAAAATGAGCACTTAACTTTTTCAGATTTTGATTTTTGTAATAAAAAATATTCAGATGTTCAGTAAATATTTTTAGAAAATTTGAAATAAATATTTTTCATGGAAATGTAAACTGAAAGGAATCAAATATTTTCACAGGATTTTTTTTCACCACTTTTAAGTAAATGATCACCATTTAGTTGTACGGTAGTTCATAATGGGCAAAATAAATGCATTTTTCTTTGTTGGTGCAAAAATAATGTCGTTTTCTCAAATAAAGTTGAACGTCAAAAAACGACATTATTTTTGCACCAACCTAATAGTGCATATGCAGCTACTGCTACTACCTGTTTCACTGACCTGCTTAATGAAAACTTCATGTTGTCAATGATAATGTCATCTTAGTTTATCAATACCTTTTCCTTATAATAATTTAATTATTTTAAGGAAACGACATTGAAGTATCAATAAAACATAAAACTTTCTGCCATTGCCATCAGTCCCATGACTAAATGTGGTCATAGGTTTGCACATCAGGCTCACTTCCTTCCCCTTCCTTATGTGTCTAAGGAATTTTCTCTTTCTGATTCTGAACATAAATGTCCTTTTTGTTACCATTTTTTTAGTACTTTTGTGTTGACTACTAACTCTGTCTATGGAATTCTCAGTATCCTTCTGTAGAACTAGGTTTCTATTTTCTCCAGTTTTCTTCTTGTCCATTCGGAGAGAGTCTGAAATTCACTGCCATATAAGAGGATGATATCACTTTTCTTTGTTTCTAGCAATTTTTTTTTTTTTCAGCATTTTTCTTAGCTTATGGAATGCCTCTTTTGCTAGTAGCATGCATGTTCAGATTTCAGTGTCTCATGTTCCATCCTCTGTTAAAATACGTCCCAGCCATTTAAACTTCTATACTTGCTTGATGATGACATCTCCAATTTGTGACTTTCCTCTTGTTGATGACTTTATTTCCTGTCTTCTTGCAGTCCTTTTTTCTTTCTTTCTTTTACTACCCTTTCTGAAGGTCCTGTAGTTTTCTTACTATGTCCACCATCAACAAAGTCATCTGTGTATCGTATATTGTTAAGATTACACCTACTGATAATAAATCCTGGTAGGGTCTCCAACACTGTAGAAGTTGAATAAATCAGGGGAGAAGACACATCCTTGACTTAAGCACCTTTCTCTTTTTGTGCAGCTACTCCATTTCAAAATTCACTTGAAGGGTAGCAGGAAAATATCGGTGAGGCTTTCAATGAAAAATAATGTTAAATAAATGTAATTTTGGCTTCTAAATTAACTTTTTTTATTATTGGAGGTGGATATAAAGTAAAAAAAAAAAAAAATTGAAATTTAATTTAAATTAAAATGTAATTTAAAAAAAGATATTAAAATTTTCCTCAAATTTTATCATTTTAGGCCCAGTAACATTAGTTATGATCTTATTTCCTGTAGTGTTCATAGTATTAGGTTGGTGCAAAAATAATGACGTAATAATGTCGTTTTTTGACGTATTTTTTAACGTCAAAAAACGACATTATTACGTCATTATTTTTGCACCAACCTAATAGATATCTATGCAGATGATACCACAGATTAGGACTGCACATCCAAATACCTAGACAATCAGAGTCCGGCAGCTGATCTTTCTGTCTTAGCTCTATTCTCCATGCTTCTCTTCTCAGTCCTACCCTCTTTCTGCTTTAACAATCAGCCTAAGAACATTCTCAGATTATTATATTAGGTTGGTGCAAAAATAATGATGTAATAATAATGTCGTTTTTTGACGTATTTTTTAACGTCAAAAAACGACATTATTACGTCATTATTTTTGCACCAACCTAATAACTATTGTTGTTGCCCAACATTTCACATTATGACAAATTTGTTGAGTGGAGCCAAAAGAAAAAAAAAATTACAGAATTATCTCGATCAAAATCTGCTTATTGTACATTGCAGCGTACAAGTTGACCTCAAGAATTTTAGCTCAAAATTCTGAGTTGAGTCGACACCTACCAAATATGTCGAACCCCCCCCCCAAAAAAAAACCTAGGCTTACTGGTAAATGAAATTAGGCTCCAGTATATAATAACTTGTACCAAAATTATATACGATCACACTACTGACCTGTATATTGAGACACTAACCACTATATCTTTTCATATGTGCTGTATAGCAATCTATAATACTCACTGGTAGGTACCATATCAGTATAACTTAGCAAAGATTTACAATTTGTCAGGTCTACTGATAAACATATTAAAGTCAAAATCAATAGTGAGGATCTCAAAGTATTGCCTGGGTGCCCGACTTGGCCTTGCCCTCAGTCATGTGTGTGGGGGAGAGTACTACATGTCAGCCATTGTATTGACTACTTATTATCTGTAGAAGTTAAGAATAAATTTGGTGTTCACTAACATACCATAGTTTTTAAACATTAGTAGCAGACAGTGGATGAAAGGAAATGATGTCCTCTTTCCTAGCAATGTAAGATTATATACAGCAAGAATAACACAGGAAAGAATTTTGAAACTCGGTTGGTCTGTTCTACTCCACACACCTGACCTTGCACCAACCAATTATTACCTTTTTTTTTTCTTACTGCATCAAAATTCATTGATAAAGAAAACTCCCCCTAATAAAAACCAGATTAAAGAGTTCATTGAAAAACTTTCACATGGAAAATTGTGAAATTTTACTCAAAAATCTTTGAAGAGCTGCCCGAGAAGTGGCAACAAATCCTTGCAAATAATGGTGAATATATAATTGAAATAAATGTAATTGTACTTTATTTTCTTGAAGAATAAAGTCAATAAAAACGGAAATTATTTATGACTGAGTCTGAATTTTTTTTATTGTAAACGTTATATTTAGTGGGTACACATGTTTAAGTAGACAATTCTGTTATATTAAAAAGCAAAATCAATGTCAACCAGCCTAGAAATCAAGAAGAGTTTACAACCACATCACATTCAAACACTAGTTCCTGTCTGAACACTGAAGTTAATCAACATTGAGTCTGGTTAGTATCTAGATGGGTGACTGCTTGAGAATACCAGGTGCTGTTAGCTTAGATGTACGGGTGGGGTATAGTGGATAACAACTTGGAATTGTTAATCAGTAGAATTCAAATTTTCATTGGGTTTGTTATATTCACTTACAAGCAAATACCCTTGGGATAGATATGAATCCATCTCTTCTCCATCCAGCTATGGGTTAATTACTAAGACTTGTATTACTATACCATTTTTTTCCCATCCTTAAATCAAAATTGTGTACAAAATTTTTAGATTTCCACTTTAAAGAGAAGTCGATATGCCACTAAGTAAAAACAACCAACCAACTAGAAATCATGAAATCCCACTAAAAAAAATGTGATGCTCAACAGAAATAAAACCTCCCACCAACCCAATGCTTATTTTTGTGACTAGCAAATTAGTAGAAAAAGTCTAAGCAAAGAAGTGTACTACTTAAATATTGTAACTGAATAACTGACTCCTGCTTTGTTGTGACCAGCTGTTTCAGTGTTTCTCTAGTGAGTGCAAAATACTAACTCCCTTCAAATTTGAAGGACTGAGGAAGAAGGAAAAGAATTCACAAGCATATGTGAAACTGTTTTTGGACCTATGAAAACCTTGCCTTCACAGAAATTAGCCAGCCCACCAAGAAGAAAAGAAAGTAGTGAGTCTTCATGAAATTCTTTTTTATATAAAATGAGAAGAAAAATTAATTGAAGAGTGTCTGAAGTCATGTGAAAGGTTTCATTTCAGATCTTCATGACGAGCATTGAAGTATTTGCCAGTGTAAAATTACTTGCCAATTGTATTATTGGCCTCTAACCAAGTATGCAGCACTTAAAGAATTTTCTTTCAACAATCCAAGAAATCTAAGTATTTCAAACTCTCTCTCTCTCTCTCTTCATCTACTTTTGAAAGTATGTAAACCTTATATCCTTTTGGTGACTAATGAGCTCTCTTATCTTTGTCTTAAACATTTTTAATGTTATTTCGTTATATTTGTATGAATATTTCTTCTTCATAATAAGGAAATTAGCTACTGACACTAATTCAAGCATGTAAATTTGTGAATAAAATCATTTTCTTTTGTTAAAATTACCTATGTGTTTCCTTGTTATTACCATCCTTCATTGATCTTGATGTGAGTAAATCAACTCTTCATTTTAACTCCTAACCTGCATGCCACTATATTTTCCAGGCATCTACAATATAAGAACCATTAACAAAATATTTCTCTATTTTGCATTGTTAACACATACAGTGCATGATATGTTGTCTTACCCAGTTGCCCTTACAATATGTTGAACTTGGCAGTGAATATCTGTATTCTGTAGCAGCCCTGAACCTGGTTAATGGGTATAGGAATAATTATTTAAATATTTTTCTTATAAAACTGACAGTTAAAGCTTGCAGGAAACGTATACATATATGTTCCTTAGTTTTTTATCAGTTTATTGAACAAAGTGCACCCCAGAAGTTTTGAGTCTTTACCAAAAAAGACATTTATTTCAAAACAATACAAAACTCAAATCTTCTTCAAAGTAGGAGCTTCTAACATCAATTCTTTTCTTGTAATGCTTGAACCACTTCTTGAAATTCTCTTAGTTGCTCTAAAAAGGGAAAGTGACCAGAGCCATGATTACAACTTCTTTCATCTGCTCCATCTCCTCAAAATGTTAATCCGTGAGCATTATGACAATCTTTTCATAGATTTTTCGATAAAGTTTTTTTTGTTAATCTCAGCAAAAATGCTGCAGAAATCTATGTGATGATCAAGACGGCTTATGGATTAATGTTTCAAGTGTGTGGAGGAAATGAAAGTTGCTGTAATGAAAACCCCAGACACCTTTACTTTGGAGCGCTATAAGGGGGACTTCAAAAAGTGGATATAGCACTACAAAGAGACCATTGAAGTTAGAGGATCCCACTTTGAAGGTTATTAGACTTTTGTATTGCTTTCAAATAAATGTCTCCCTTGAGAATTTTGCAAAACTTCTGGAGTGTATTTTGTACTTTGTACTGTGCACACTTAACAGATATTTTTTTGCACTCTTAGATAATTTTTTTTTGTATGGAACATACTTAAGATAGTTTTTGTACTGTAGACACTTAAAATATATTTTTGTACTGTACACTCTTAATATATATACCCTCTGCACACTTAGGATATTTTTTATGGTGCATATTTAAGATCTTTTTTGTACTGTACACACTTAACAAGTTGATGCTTTAACAATTTTCTCAGGATCATACTTGCTTTAAAAGCATAAAAGATTATGGTTATCCATACAATTTTTCACCACGAGTAATCAGCTGGTTGAGACAAAACATGTGCTTGCAAATTAAACCAAATTTAAATAATTGCTTCTTATTCATGACATCCTCTGGTATTTTTTAATTTCCTGAAAAGCTTTTAAATTTGAAAAAGAATAGACTCTTTAACTATGGAATTTTTGCACTAATGTGTCATTTACATATTCATTTCTTTGAAAATCAGCACTAAATCAATGTTACTAATTGTATATTTGTGTTTTTTGACTTGCAACTTAAGCACAAAGCCTGTCTTAGCAATAGTTTTCTATATTTGCAGATATTGCTTGTAGTGGAGAACAAAGGAACTTATGTGATTGCCATACATAAATAATAAGAGGACTGTAATCACCAACGCATTGTGACAGGTGAGAAACATAACTGAAAGATAAGATTGATAAATATGTCCATTGAATGTTTATGAGATTAAAATTTGAATAGAGAGAATAAAATCTAAATTCTGTTTTTGAAAATGTTTCCATGTGAGAGGTTATCTACAGAAAGTAACTAATGGTAAGTTTTTTTTCCTGATGCCTGAGTCAGTATATTTTCCAATTGCTTGTGAACATACAAAGAAACATCCAATTAAGTACATGAATATGAAATTTTGTTATATTACCCCTTTAAAACACATATGGAAACAGAAAGAGGAAATAATGCATATCCTGGTGGACAGTGTGGTGTGGTATTTTCAAATGATTCAGATTTACAAAAACACAAATGTTCTAGATATGGAGAAAACACTGTGAAGTATGTGGGTCAGCATTTGAAAGTCAATCAAATTTAAAAAGACACATGAGAACACACACTGGAGAGAAACCATATTCTTGTGAAGTGTGTGGATTAGCATTTGCATCTCAATCACATATGAAAGTTCACATGAGAATACACACTGGAGAGAAACCTTTTTCTTGTCAAATTTGTGGATCAGCATTTGCACACAATTCAACTTTGAAAGCACATTGACAAATACACACTGGTGAAAAGCCATATTCTTGTATAGTGTGTGGTTCAACATTTTCACAGTTTTTCTTTCTTAAACTCCATATGCGAACACATACTGGAGAGAGACCTTATTTTTGTGAAATATGCAGAGTGGAATTTACTCAGTGTTTCTCTCTAAAAAGACATATGCGAACACATACTGGAAAGAAACCATATTGTTGTGGTGTATGTGGATCAACATTTTCAGATGGATCAAATTTAAAGAAACACAGGCGAACACACACTGGAGAAAAACCATATGCTTGTGAAGTGTGTGGATCTGCATTTTCTAAAACATTAAAACTAAAAGAACACACGTGGACACATACTGAAGAGGAGCCATATATTTGTAAAGTGTATGGATCAAAATTTTCACAAAAATCAACTTGAAAGAACATTGGGGAGAAGCAACATTCTTGTGAAGTTTGTGGATCAGCATTTGCAAGTGCAACTGATTTAAAAAGGCACATATTCACACATACTGGAGAAAAAACCATATTCTTGTGAAATCTGTGATGCAACCTTTTCACTTACATCAAATTTGAAGAGACACGTGCGAATACACACTGGAGAGAAGTGACATTCTTATACAGTTTGTGGATCTGCATTTACATGCACTTCACAATTAAAAAAACACTTCCAAACACATCCTGTCTGTAAAACTTAGTCATGTGTGATAGGTGAATCTATATCTTTTTACACAATTCTAATTTATTAAAGTAATAAAAAATGGATATAATTTTAAAAAAAGCCAAAAAAGAAAAACCTCAACAACAGTAGTCGGTATGAAAAAGGAGTGGGAGAAAAGTTTGTAGTGCCTCCTGATATGTGTCTGTCTCACAGCCAGATAAACACTTTATGGCAATCAAAGCAAAGTCCTGTTTGTTGGCAGGTTTATTGAAAAAAGGGTGAAAACTAGGAGAAAAAAATAAATACAAACTTTAGACTAGTTTAGAGAGATTAATGAAGGGAAAGAAGAAATATGATAAGGGGGCCAAAAGTTAGATAGCAGTGACACCAACAGTCTAAATATTTAAAGGAGATAGCAAGTAGTTTCTTTTCAGGAATGTTCTAAAGTTTTTTATAATGTCTACAGAAAAGAAGAAAGTTACATGACTTTACAGTATGACACGATGTGAGAACAGTCAACATGAGGTTGACATGACTCAAAGTATAAAGAACTATAACAACTTACATAGCAAAATTTGCATGTGACTAACTCTTACTGTTTGCATTGTTATCTATTAATTTTCTGGCGATTTGCGTGAAATCAATGTACCTTATATCACAATATTACAATTACTTTTGCTGTATAAATTTCAAAGAGATTGAAGATTGAAGATATGGAATGTTTCTAAATCAGCATTTTGTGAAAATTCAGATCCATGTGAATTCGAATTTATTTGTTATTTAATATTCTAAATCTGAAATCTGAGTAAAAGCTGAAATGAATGTCACAAAACTACTTTTCCTCTGGTGTTGGTGCAAAAATAATGACGTAACAATGTCGTTTTTTGACGTTAAAAAATACGTCAAAAAACGACATTATTATGTCATTATTTTTGCACCAACCTAATATTTGAAAACATACCAAAAGTGTCGTTCTTAAAGTATCATTAGCAGAAAATGGCCAGAAAGAAACATAAAGATCAAAACAAAAATAAGGTTCGTAGACTTACAAATTTACTGTATATACTCATGTATATTTTGAAGCTAATTTGACTATAGTAAATCTATATATAGTTTGGTCATCAGCATTGCCAGCAGTACATATGCTAATTTTATATCTCATGTATGATGTGACCCCCTTAAAATTAGCTTCAAAATTAGTTCTTTAAAAGTCACGTGATACGCGAGTATATACAGTAACTTTGTCACGACCTGTCTTAAACCAACCCTAATAACATTGTTAACTTTATAAAACAGGTGAGGCTTCTTTTTTCATCCCTAAGCAAGGTAGTAAAGCCACTAAACACAAGGAGTTACTTAGTGTTAGAGAATATGAGAAAAACTACTATTAGGGAGAGAGGACAATAAAAGAACAGGTATTAAAAGACAGAAGATAACGATTAACATTGCATGGAAAGCAAGAAGTGTGATAGAAGAAGTTGTTAGCATAGTGTAGTGATTACTACGATGTTTGCCACGCCTACATTTTTCTCAACTGTGATTGGTCAAATAATATATACTAAATATCACAGGACAATTTACGGATCGCATTCACCACAGTGAATTTTTCCTACCGTTAACTCACAAACATGCTTTTGTTATAAAATCACCGATTGGTTAATTTTTCATCCAATCAGAAGATAACGATTAACATTGCATGGAAAGCAAGAAGTGTGATAGAAGAAGTTGTTAGCATAGTGTAGTGATTACTACTATGTTTGCCACGCCTACATTTTTCTCAACTGTGATTGGTCAAATAATATATACTAAATATCACAGGACAATTTACGAATCGCATTCACCACAGTGAATTTTTCCTACCGTTAACTCACAAACATGCTTTTGTTATAAAATCACCGATTGGTTAATTTTTCTTCCAATCAGAAGATAACGATTAACATTGCATGGAAAGCAAGAAGTGTGATAGAAGAAGTTGTTAGCATAGTGTAGTGATTACTACTATGTTTGCCACGCCTACATTTTTCTCAACTGTGATTGGTCAAATAATATATACTAAATATCACAGGACAATTTACGGATCGCATTCACCACAGTGAATTTTTCCTACCGTTAACTCACAAACATGCTTTTGTTATAAAATCACCGATTGGTTAATTTTTCATCCAATCAGATATTCGTGTTCTTTCAAAATTTATCCCGCGTTCATGCTGGGAGCCACCGATAGTAATATGTTCGGATTAATTCCCAAATTAAACAGTAGAGTTGAAGACAGTAGAACTCAACTACTCACACAGATTATTCATTCTACTCACTCCGCACGGACGGACACACGCACACACACACACACACACACACACACACACACACACACACACACACACACAGAACTTGAATATCATTCACCATCAGTTCTTTGTGAACAAGCTAAGTTGCAACACCTCTGTTAGTTATAACAAATATACAATTGACCTTACGGCATGTTCTTCTGAATACACATTTTATTTCAATACAGAACTTTGAACATTCTATTCAGAAAACTTGCTTAATTACATTTCACCTTATTCAACTAACAGATAAAGGGAAACTACTTTTTCTCCTTATTCACACATTACAAAAATTACCTTGTATTTGTTGTTGATTTTATATATGTTATCGTTGAAACACAAATCGGTTTTTCATTGATTTCCTTGATTTTAAAAAATGTTAAACGCTCTTCAACACGCAGCCACATTTAATCTTTTCAACAAAACACCATTTTGCCATTTACATTGGTAACCCCAACACCTAAGGAAAGCAGCATTTACAATAGAACTTTTAGTTGCATCTAGCGTTTCTTTTTACATGTACATTTTTATTAAATTGATATAGCATCCTGAAGGTGTTATATCAACAAAAATAAATTAATACCGAATGTGAACACATTGAAAATATCTTAAGAAAAGAATTGAAAAAAACTCAAAAATTATTTTTTGTGAAGAGTTGCTGATACACAGTTTTAATAAAATACAACCTTTATTTTTATTTATTTATTTATTTTCATAAATATAAAATTTTCTGATGTTTATTTTGGCAAACATGGATAAACGTGTCCTTAATAAGACGTAGTGTCAAAAGGACAGTTTTTCCCATGACACCACAGTTTTAACAATCATCACTCTTGAGCAAGATTTATTGTTTTAAAAAGCAATGATTAGAATTGTAATCAAATCTAAACATATGAAAGTGAATTTATACTTTTCTTTTTGAGAATTCACAACAAAAATATTAAACTCTATTTATTTATTAGATTGTTTAACTACAAGAATAATTTTATATTTACAACATTCTAAAAACTACTAAAATTAAAACTAAATGCAATACAATATTTATCATTTACCAATTAATAAAGAAATGAATGTGAAAACAATTTTTTATTCTTAATCTTATAAATATTTGCTAAATTATTAAAATATATGAAACAACTATAAGGGAATCCTTATTATTTTTTATTTTATAAATTTTAAATCAGTTGGCAATTAGCTGATGTTCTGCCAACATTCTCAAAGAATATCTCTATAAAAGGCAGGATGTGTGTGTGTGTAACGAATGCACGACCACAATTTTCGACGGATTTGCACCCAAATTTACATGCACATGCTCCAAGTTAGTGGGAAGGCCAAGACCGACGTTGCATTTCCCAACTCCCATCGATAGTAGAAATAATCGATTTTTTCATGCTTCTACAGCAATTTTCATGTAGTTTGCGGCCATTTTCTACAGGCCAGAGTGAGAGCCTATAGCTGGCTGCCACGAATAGGCAGGAAAGTTCTATTGGTCAGCGTGAGAGCCAACAGCTGACTGACACGAATGTTAACTAGCATGCAAAAAAAAAATGGATAGCTGCATTCGTCACAAGTGGGAAAAATTTAAATCTGCATGGCATTTTACTCCAATTGGCTCATTCGCTTGCTTAAAATCAACGTTGATTCTGATTCCGCAGAACTGGGTTGGGTGTGAAAAAGTATTTGTTGTTAACATTCTTTTTTCATTCGGTTTTTCCAGTTACGAGTCCTTTTTTAAAGCTGATCGTTTTGTGTTCATTTTGTTTAGTTCTTTTTTCGTAACAGATTTAATGTTTAGTATAGAGCTTAGAAAAAATTCGCAGTGTGAGATAGGCAAGAAGTAAGGCATGTAGCAACATCAGCACGGGAAAGGGGCACTCCTTTAAAGGCAAGAAAGGGCAAAAATATTTTAAGTCAAGTGATAGCGATTGCTGTATGAGTCGTACGATTTTTGAATCAAGCACGGGCAACGCCGCACCATGCTGCTAGTGTATCTATATTTCCCAAATAGCTCTGATTAAAAAGAAAACAAAAAAGAAAACAAAAAAAAAAAAAACAGGACATCTGAGAAAACAATTTGCCCTAAAAATGAGGTTCCGTCTGTGATACTAGAAATAACATTGTTACATTACCTTTGACACTTAGAGCCAAAAAGTGAAAAAAGAAGGAAACAGAATAGGGAGAGTATAAGAAGACAATGAAATAAGGAAAAGGAGGAATAACCATAACATTTGACATGTATCTGTGTGCACACATGTATACACACAGAAGAAGGGAAAAAAATTCAAGCTAATACTAATAATAAGAGCAGTTCAACTATTGCATAAATTAATCATTTGAATAATACTTTTCAAATGCATCAAGGGTGGTCTTCACTGATGCATTGTCTTAATCGCCGATTTCGAGTTTCGCATTACATCGGCTGAAATAGCAACCTGTCGGAGTTAACTCCTCCTTTAGTTCGTTAACCCTTTCGCCAGGGGTCGCTCTTCCCCGGCTATAAATAGCCGCTGACCCTTCTCCTCTCCCTCTTTTTCTCTCAGGCCTTTGGGCCGACACCTGGAGGTAAATCTCTCTTTTTTCCTCAGGCTTTCAGCCTTACCACCTCGAAAATGTAAGCGCTCACAGGGATAGCGTTTCCCAACCGCTGGGAACACGCTAAGCACACATACACACGCACATATATAATATTCACACACACACACTTTGTCCTTTGTAACTGTTTCCATGTAACTTGTTATTAATATATATTTGTATACATATGTTTATCGGTCTTGTGTTTGTTTTTCTTTGCCTTCTTCTTTGGACTTAATTAAAGTCCAACCTTCTCATGTAGCTGAGCCGGCTAGCAGGAGAATCTGAACCCACATGTGTTCTTCTACGTCTACTCAATAACATTACAGCCACAGTCCTCTACAAACCCCAACCTGATTCTAAAAGGGTCAGGCCGCCTCCTTGATAGCGTCGTGCTATGCACCTCGACATTGCAAAGAAAAATTCAGGCTAGGCGACCATTCTTATACATCAGTCAATGAAATAAAGGCTTTTCAAGCTTCCCTCCTAGTGTTGTCTTTTTATTCCATCTGGTTTGGATTCGAGCTATTTGCCCCGGAATTCATAACGAGGTAATCTGGATTAGTTCTTGTCGAAAAATAAAATAATATTTAAAGTGTTCTATTTTTCGCCCAATAAAAATGCTTCCCTCCTAATTATACTCGCTTTGTTTTTCGAGCCTGTTAGGCCATAAAAAAACGCTATAAAAGGGGTCACACGGAAGTTCAAGAGGCAGTCAACAGGTGGCCAGGGACGAGACCCGTCACGGTCAGCAGCTGTCAGCAGGAGAGCATCAACCACCGTCAACATGTGTGAACTATTATGAGAGATCGACCTAGATCCGAAGCCGGCTTATGAACTACACCACAAGGTAGCTGTCCCAAACCCTCAATGTTCCTGTTGAAATAAACCACGTAAATCTATTTCTGCTGTTGTCGTATTTCTTTCTTGCAGCCATACGCTTGTCTATAACACTATCCCCCATTTAAATTAATTTTCACATCAAACTAAGGAATAAAGATAACAAAAAATGTGAAAAAAATTGGTGAGTGGACTGGGCAGTCGCAAAATGGCTTGTCTACGACTCTGGAGTCGAGGTGCTGATAACATATAACATCTATCATCTAAGTGACAAATTTTATTTGTTTTAATTCTAAAATAATATTTATATAGACTTTTTGTCCCAAGGCAACCTGTGACTTTTCCTGAAAGAATTCTTATGTAGATTTATGAAACATTTCCTAGTTCCTAAAAAATAAAATCTAAACTTTTAGAAATTGAAACTTAAGAATCTGGCAAATTTGGACAATACACAGGGTCCTTGACTTATGACAGATATTAGTTCCTACAATGCATAATGCAATTATCTGTGTAAGTCAGAACATACTCACGATTTTCCATAAATAAAAACTTACATGACTCACCTATGCTAATAGTAAATTATTAATTTCTATGACACATGTTAACATAATTAGGACCTGGTTCAATGACTGAGGGCAATGTTTTCAGGAGTTCTAAACTCCTAATAGGGCCAACCTTGGTGGGCAGGCTGAAGACAAGGGCCCACACCAAAGGAAAACCAAACCCAAAGATCCCAATGGTGGAGCAAGTGGATTACAATTACAACAGATCTCAATGGTTGAAACAGTGGCTGAAGTCGGCTACGCATGACGGACATGCTACAGAAGTTCCTTCTGTAACATGTCTGTCAAAATTATAACAGTCAACTGCAGTCAGTTGTGGTTTCATAACTGGATTCTGTATGTCTCATTCTATATGTGCCACAGAGGAAGGTAATGAAATCAAGTGTGGGTCATTTCCTGGCAAGTTGATGTCCACCTTAAACAAGTTCACACCACCGGCAGTTTCTTCTGCTCTGATTGTGTTTCACCCCCAACCAAGTTGTTGTTGGAGCAGGTTTTGGTTAAACTGGGAACTTCTAGTCCTGAACCTGCAGGTTGGTGGCAAATTTAGTCATCAATGCCATCATCATAAAGAAAGCGAACAGCAAAGAAGAAATTAAATTCTTGAATATAAGATAAAGCTGACAATACGATACCCAGATCAACATACACCTGATGAAGGCGGGAGGACACAATGGCTGAAAGGTAGTGATAACAGCAAAGATGAGGACAATAGTCCACATATAAATAGTGTAATTAATTTTATTCAGTAGAATAATAATTAAATTTTTTATTTTTAATGAAACCATAAATTTAAAAAATTTAAAGCAGCTCACATCAATGACGAATTAATGATTGAGAACTTACTAATAAAGGTAAATGTGATTGACTTTAAGGCTGTTGTGTAGGTTGTTGGGGGGAAAACGAACACCCACTCAATAATTTTTAACAAACATTAGTAGAACTAGTTAGTTGAACTAACACTGAAATTGAATGGTACAGAGAGATGATGACACTATGCTGTGTGTGCAACACGATATCTATTAGGTTGGTGCAAAAATAATGACGTAATAATGTCGTTTTTTGACGTTAAAAATACGTCAAAAAACGACATTATTATGTCATTATTTTTGCACCAACCTAATATAATAATCTGAGAATGATCTTAGGCAGATTGTATAAAGCAGAAAGAGGGTAGGACTGAGAAGAGAAGCATGGAGAATAGAGCTAAGACAGAAAGATCAGCTGCCGGACTCTGGTTGTGTAGGTATTTGGATGTGCAGTCCTAATCTGTGGTATCATCTGCATAGATATCTATTAGGTTGGTGCAAAAATAATGACGTAATAATGTCGTTTTTTGACGTAACGTCAAAAAACGACATTATTACGTCATTATTTTTGCACCAACCTAATATATACAGAGTGTTTGTCAGGGGTGTTAAAAATTAAGTTGTCCATGTTGCCAAGTATGTTATGCACTGGAAATAATAAGCAAAAAGTAATTCTGATAAAAGAAAGAAAAATCTTTTCACTTAAATGTTACCATGGATAGCCATATTGATTGATTATCTCTTTACAGATAAGGAAAGAGGTGACCATCTAGTTTGTCTGCTGCTCAAGAACTGGGTGTATCTGGTTTTATTCTACTTTCATATAAGGCTGTGAACATTGTTTTTGGTGACTGTAACGGCCTCCAAAGGGACCACTATATGCGTTCCCAGGTTTAGAGACTTTGCTACTTGGTAGTACCATGGTAGCAGTAGTAATAGAGTTAAAATTATGAGAATAATTTTTAATGATCTGTACCCACCACAGAGAAACCTCCCTGCCTCCCATTAGAATGTCTCTTGCTCAACTCCCTAAGAGTGCCTCTCTGCACCTGCTTGGTCTCACACTGTCCGCTGACCTGAGATGGAACAAATATATTGAATCAATAGTTTCATCTACAGCAAGGAAAGTTGGTTCTGTGTGTCGCACCAAAAAGTTTTCCATCCTTCAAATCTATAAATCATCTATTCGGCTTTGCATGGAATACTGCTGCCATATATGGTCTGGGGACCTCACTTTTCATCTCAAGGTCCTCAACAAAATCCAGAGACGCATACGCAATGTGATTGGTCTCGATCTGACATCTCGCCTACAATCACTTTCTCAGGGACATGCCATTGCTTCCCTCTGTCTTTTCTACAAATACTTCCATGGTAACTGCTCCAACGAGCTACTTTCACTGGTTCCCAATCTGCATGAATTTAAACGTGCTACGAGGTTGGCATCTCAGTCACACCCTTTCATTGTTGCAAACAGTTAAGTGCAGCTGTCTATTCTACTCGAATAGCTTCATGCCTCGCACTTCCCGTGTGTGGAACTCCCTTCCTCTTACTTGCTTCCCTGATAGCTATAAACTTCAATTATTCAAATGCAATGTCAATCGACACCATCAGATGCCTTGATCTAATTCCGCGTCCTTCTATTCATCCTTTCCTCTATCACGCTTCGCACTTCCCGTGTGTGGAACTCCCTTCCTCTTACTTACTTCCCTGATAGCTAGAAACTTCAATTATACAAATGCAATGTCAATCGACACCTTCAGATGCCTTGATCTAATTCTGCGTCCTTCTATTCATCCTTTCCTCTATCACGCTTCGCACTTCCCGTGTGTGGAACTCCCTTCCTATTACTTGCTTCCCTGATAGTTATAAACTTCAATTATTCAAATGAAATGTCAATCTGCACCTTCAGATGCCTTGATCTAATTCGGCGTCCTTCTATTCATCCTTTCCTCTATCACGCTTCGCACTTCCCGTGTGTGGAACTCCCTTCCTCTTACTTGCTTCCCTGATAGCTAGAAACTTCAATTATTCAAATGCAATGTCAATCGACACCTTCAAATGCCTTGATCTAATTCCCCGTCCTTCTGTCCATCCTTTCCTCTATCACGCTTCTTGACTCTTGCTTCCACTCTCTGTAACCCCTTGCGTGCTAGTGACACTCCCACCTTGGTTGGGGTAAAAAGCTTAACAATAAAAGTAAATAAATAAATAAATAAAAATAGACATTTACCACATATATGTATACATGAATTTAAGCATAATTTGTGTGAGTCTTCCATTATGTGACACTTTAGAGGTAAGGAAAGTACCACATGTTCTTTAGCTACTGCTAGTCAAAGAGGCAACTTGGTAATTATCTGAACCCTACAACTAAGTCTGAAATTCTCTAAGGAACCACATGTTCCCTTTATCCTTTCTTTGAGATTGTTCCAAATTGTTTCTGTTTGAAAAGTGTTTACCTTGTTTCTGTATTTCTTTGAAATTTCCTTTTTCCATTTTCCCCCTTTTATGAGAAAGATATTTGTTATTTTATTTACTTCTAGTTTTCACAGTGTCTTTCCTGAATAAAAGTATGATACCAATATGTGGCTAGAACTTTTTACACTGAGACTGGAAGACAGCTACAAGCACAACCAATTAAGATTGTTATAGAGATGGAGACATGGTGGAGTAATGGAGAGCGGCTCGGATTGAGAGCCGAGTTCGAATTCCAGTCAAACGCATTACATTCACTTACATGCTAATACCCTTGGGAAAGGTATGAATCCTCTTCTTCTCCTCTTGGCTATGGGTAAATAGCAAGACAGACTTGGTTCTATAGTCTTGGATGGCAACTGGTCTACCGTAGAAAGAAATGGTAACCTATTGTGGGAAAAATTTCATCAGTCATGTATTGAAAGAAACGTGATCGCTTAAGAATGTATCATGCATGGCACAAAACTGACTAGGAGGCACAGATTGAGGAATCGGAGAGCCGAGTTCGAATTCCAGTCAAATTTATTACATTCACTTACGTGCTAATACTCTTGGGAAAGATATGAATCCTCTTCTTCTCCTCCCCTCCCCTAGCAATGGGTAAATAGTAGGACAGATCGGGTTTTATAGACTTATGGCAACTGGTCTACCAAAGAAAGAAATGTCAACCTACTGCAGGAAAAAAATCTGCCTCGTCAGTCATGTATCGAAAGATACATGATCGCCTAAGCATATATCACGCATGAGATGTTGATCTTATTAGATGATTTCAGGATTCAGAGTACTGCAAGAGTGGCGTTCATCTGATTTCTTTTATTCTCGGAAAGATTAAAAATAAAAATAAAATATAGAATTCTAATTATGTTCTTTCACTGCCTTAATTTTTTTTTTAAATTTGAAGGTGGGGACTTCATGTTACGTGTCTGTGTTTCAGATGATATATGCCATTCGTAAATAAAGGTAAAAGTAAATGTAATTTAAACCGTCAATTCAATAACTAAATGAATTTTCCTTTTATTAGTTTGAATGGTCTTAATTATATCATAATTGCCATAGTGATGTATGTATGTATTTTCTCAAAACTGACTTTGTTTATATAAGTGCAAAGAATAATCTAAAAGATGTTTCATTAAGACGGATTATATATAAGGGTGTTTCATTAAGACGGATCAAAGTCAGCAGTAAATAAATCAGTGTTATTAGTGAAAATTTATTTATTTCTCTATTGGATCATGCTATTTAAGTCATGGCAATTATGTGTAAAACATAATATCGCCCAAATGTCCGCCAAGGCTTCGGCGGTACACTTCCACACAATGGTCAAACTTTTTGATGACATCTCTGCATAGTTGCTCCTAGATCTCACCAATATGCCTTATTTTCTCATCCTTCAGCTGTTGAATTGTTGTTGGCTTGTTGGCATGGACCTGACTTTTGAGATGACCCCAAAGGAGGAAATCTAAAGGCGTCAATTCACCCGATTATGGTGGCCAGTTGACTTCGCTGTTTCAAGAGATGATGCGACCAGGGAACTTCTCATTGCATTTCTGTTTGAACGTCCATTTTCGTAAAAGGCTTTGATAACTTTAACACATTGTTTAATTGTTAATCTTTCCATAGTTGTTAAATCTGAAAGAAAAAGGGAAAAAAATCATTAGACGCTTAAAATTAATTCACATTTAAAATCGGTCCAAGTTATTGGAACACCCTACATAAAAGAATAATATTTTAGACGTTTGAAGAGTTTTGAGAAAAATGCCATTAACTTTTTATATCATGTCTAATTCTTGCACAATTCAAAAGAGCACTATTCTTCTTTTGGTAATCGATAAAAGATTTAACAAGACTTTTGACAAAAGCATATTCTACAGAAGCAATATGTTACTCTATACTTTATTCACTGTGTATTTCTTTGAAATAAATTTTATTTATACATTTTCCTGTTTTTTGAGAGAGATATTTTTTATTTCTTTTTAGTTTCCACGACGTATTTCTTAAATAAAAGGATAACATCAGTATGAGGCCATGGACCTTTTTCATTGTGAGTGGGGGTCATTTAGAGCCTGCTGCTCAAAAACTGAATGTCTCTAGTTTTATTTTCATGTTTATACTGGGTTATCCCATGATATCTTACATGTAACGACAAATAATTATTTAGGTCAAACATGGACTTTCATGCTCATAAAAAAGGACGATTTTTCCCATGACACAGATGTAAATTAAAATCTAATAAATAAATAAAGAGTTTAATATTTTTGTTGCGAATTCTCAAGAAGAAAAAATGTATAAATTCACTTTCATCATATATCTAGGTTTTATTACAATTCTAATCATCATTTTTTAAAACAATAAACATTGCCAAAGAGTGATGGTAGTTAAAATAAAAGCAGTGTCATGAGATAAACTCTCCTTTTGACACTCTCTTCTTTTTACAGGCACAAAGGTCCATGTTTGCCTAATTGTCTATCCCTACACAGCCAAATTTTATATTATGATAAAGTCAAAAAAAAAATCCAGAAGTTTAACCCTGTAGTTTATGCAAGAATAGACATTGCATTAAATTTCACACCAGACCATCAAAGAAAGCTGGCTGGACCAGAGAGTTGACCTAGAGTCATTTCCATTTGCTGAATGCAGAAGTATGTGACCTCACACCTGCATCTGGTATTGAAAACAAGAAAATGAAAATGTTGACCAGATGGGTATATAAACAACAGCCACAGTCATTCTTGGGCAGTCTTTCACATATTGAAGATGTAGAATGTAGGGTCCATGTGTCAGACTGAGGGATTGACAGCAGGACTCACATCAAAAACTAGTGGAAAGTAACTGACGAAATATTGAAGTAAATAAAACGTTATGCAATGAAGATTCATGTCAAGTGCCATCTTTTAAATGGATCACTCACTTCATTACACAGTTTTTATTTTTACTAAAGCAAAATAAACAAACAAAAGAAAAATGAATGAAAATTAAATTTGTAAAACTTAAAATCGGGTGTTAAATATCTTATAATAATTGTGCTTGTCCCTCGCTTTGTTAGTTCGAATGACCATTATGCCCTGCCAACACCCCCATAAATAACAGACTATTCCATTTTGATCACACGGAAAGACAAAAGACAGAGATGCTACTTGGTTTCAGCGAAAGAAAAGAAAGATAGAAGTGTTTAACATCTTAAAGAAAGATAGAAGTGTTTAACCTCATAAATAATGGACTAGTCCATTTTGATTGCTTGAGAAGACAAAAGTCATATCAAAGCCGCTACAAAAGAGTTTAACGTCTGTTTCAGTGAAATGAAAAAAGTTATCAATTTCAAATCTTTTCATTTGTAATTCTTACTTGTTAAAATAATGACTGCCATTTATTTTTATGATAGTTATTGCAATATTTTGTTAAAGTTGTTAGGCTCAGATATTTAACGATGCGATAGGGGAATTTTATTGTCGAAGAAATCGCCATGAGTTTATTCAATCATTAACTGAAGAATTAAGATTCATCAGAAATTTCAAATAGGAAAATTTAAATTTTTATAGATTAAAACTAGTTGCCTATAATTTGTGTAGTCATACAGCCTGACTCTTCTTCCTGTGTCTGTTGTACCACACACGCTTGTACAGTCTGAAGAAAGGCACTACGATCAGGGTGTATAGAGCTATCATCCTCGTCATACGGCTCAGAGTTATGGGTCACCTACCGACACCACCTGTGACTCCTCAAACGGTTCCACCAGCACTGCCTCCACACGATCGTTAATATACACTGGAGTAACTTCGTCTCCAATATTGAAGTTCTTGAAAAGGCAAAGATCACCAGCATTGAGGCCATGCTGCTGAAATCCCAGCTATGCTGGGCTCGACATGTTACCAGGATGGAGAATCATTGCCTGCCTAAAATTTTATTGTACGGTGAGCTCTCCACTGGCTAACATGGCAGAGGGGACACCAAAGAAGCGATTCAAAGATTGCCTGAAAAAACCCTTTGTTTTCTGTCACATTAACCGTTGCTAATGGTCAATCCCAGCTGAGAATACTGTCTCCTTGTTTGAAAACACCAGCAAGGCCGCTCTCAGGAACAAGAGGCAGAGAAGGAAGTACTGCAATGCCAGACTTTTAGCTGCAACTACTGCAACCGAGTATGCCTGTCCCGCATTGGACTTATTGGGCGTGTCCATTAGCCCAATCTTACCTTCTTTGAGTAATGTACTATTCCAACTTTCATTCGTAAATCTAGCCCTCTGATTGGTTCATTTCTACCAATCAGGTCGCCCACACGTGCACTTTGAAGTATTTAGCGCAAAATTGCTCTGGATCCACCCACGTGATTATGACCTCTTAAAAAGAACCCAAAGCACATGTGACCACGCAGACGCAGACGCAGACGCAGACGCAGACGCAGACCTGGGCAGATCAGCAGCAGACCATTTTTCGACCGCTTACTCAAGCTTAAAAATGTGACGACTACAATTCACAGTCTCGCTAATCGAGACGACAAATCTTTCCGGTTCAATATCTTCTACGAACTTCTTCGTCATTCAAGAATATCAAACCATACATTCTCTTTGACCATCTACGATAAATCAGTCAGTTGAACGAGCACAGAGATATGCTAATATAATCCACGTCGCTTGCAACCGCAATCTTGCCGTAACGCACAAACTAAATCATTTACTGACTCACTCGCATGCTCAAATCGAAGAAAACTCTGTGAACACCGAAACTTCTATCCGAACAACGTTACTTATCTAAAGTGAATTAACATTCACTACTATTCTAAGGAAATAACATCATCGAACGAACTCAACATTTGCAGTCAAAGGTAGACTACTTCATAATGACTCATTTCTAAAAACATAATACCTACATTCTAAATACTAATTACAATTTCCTAAAAAGACTGTAACACAGATACACAGGACATACAAAAACTACGAATATCATGAGCGCACCAACACAATAACATCTTCAAATTATTCTGTACATATTATATTATCTTATTTGTATATAAATGCATTTATCGATTTTGAATTGCATGTATGTTTTGTCTTGTTTACATTGAAATTGTTTATTTGTTTGTGGATGCAGAAAAGTTCACGCAACCTAACATAAAAATTCCTTCAATGCTACAGCAAATTCCTTAGTTTATTCTGCACATCCCCAATAGACTTATCAGTCACAAACATGCCTGCAAGAGTCATGTAAAGACTCCCTTGTGATCTTCGTTTTGCGAAGCCAAGCCATGATGATGACAGTGTGACTACTTTAATCTGACATTCTGCGGTCTGACAACTCCCAATGTCTGGCTTTTTTTTTTTTTTAATTAGCCGCCATTGGTTCCTTGAGTAGCTGTGAGTGCACTGTCGTACATTGTTTGTAACTTTCCACAGCAATCAAAAGAAGCAGTGTGGTAAATTGGTCTTATTCATTTCTTATATATAGCTGCACACATTTACCCATTCAGAATAGTACAGTGTAACCCGGATATAAGAGAAACCCGGATATAAGAGATTTTATTTGGTCCCAAATTAGAGCCATACTTACTTAAACAAAATAGACCAAACCCGGATATAAGATAAACCCGGATATAAGATACTTCTTCTCCGGTCCCGACAACTCTCTTATATCCGGGTTACACGGTATATATTATTTTTTGGTTTTAGACTTTCTTTTTAGCCTTTGTGTTGCATGAAACAATAAAAAAAAAAAAACTTCATAGGATGCATTAATGATTGTTTTATTTCTTGTTTTAAGCTTTGTTCTACTTTTGATACATGGCATCAGCTAACAAGACTATGCTTACATAGGTATTTTAGGGGTTATTTCTGTCATCTGGTACTTTCTGTGGCCCAGCAATGACCTGGTCCCAAGGGTACCTGATTAAGGAAGTTGGACTGTACCCAAGAATGTCAGATTAAAGAAGTCTGTAACCAAAGGTTCCGGATTAAGGAGGTTGGATTGTAACCAAGGACACTGGATTAAGAAGGTCGGACTGTACCCAAGGCTGTTGCATCCAAAGGTGCCGGATCAAGGGGTGGGGCGGATGGTAACCAAGAGTGCCAGATCAAGGAGGTCAGATTGTAACCATGGCACCTGATTAACAAGGTCAGACTGTACCCAAGGATGTCAGATTAAGGAGGTTGGATTGTAACCAAGGGCACAGGATTAAGGTGGTCGGACTGTACTCAAAGGTGTTGGATTAAGGAAGTCAGACTGTACCCAAGGGTACCATAATTATGAGTTCAATTCCTGGGCAGGGTAGCACAGTGGAAACAGGACTAGCCATCACTGAGCAGTAATAAAAAGGAGACGAGATATCCTTAACATGGACACTATAATGTGAACAATCTACTATTATATATTAAATAATGGGTCTCAGTGCTATATCATATTTAAACTCAGATATGACTGTGAATGACTGTTATTTGAAAAGAACAGATGCAAATACCATGAACAAAACATGCGAGCAACAAGGAAGTTCTAAAAAAAAAATAGCAACTACAAGGAAACTTGTACTTACAATCAGAGAAATTTTAAATTTCTGAAATACAGAAAGAGGGCCTAGCAAATTTTACACTCACAGGACACATTCAAAGCAAGAGAAGTAGGGCGGGGGGAACAAGTAAATAAGTTAGTTCATAAATTTTCGAGCAAGGACAAAGTCAAAATTTTCTTAGCGCAACAAAAACAAGAAGTTGTGGAGAGACCTGATAATCCATGTTCTGAAAATGAAAGATACAAAATAAGGACATCTGAAAATGGCAACGCTCATGTAGAAAATTTTTTAATATTATTATTGCTCATCACACTGTTAAAGAAATTTAAGGACTTTTAAATACAAGGAACTAAATAATATCATCACCGCTTGCTTTCTTGGAATTTACATCTCGTAATTGTAATTTTTGAAAATGTGTCAGATTTCAGAACAAATGCGGCCAGTTTCATGATAGCATGCTATATTTTTTGTAGTAAACAAAAATAAGTAATTACTGTTCGAGATTTATAGTCTTGCATTGTCTGACGATATATTTATTATTTTTTTTCATGGGTGCATTGTGGTTTTTCCATTCCTTAATAATGCTGCTTTCTTTGCGCCATTCTTTCCATCTTCGACATTCTTTTCTTTTTTTTTTTTTGTATATTGGACAAGTCACAAAGAATTACAGAACGTGGGTAGATTGACTGAGAAATCGTAACGAACCGATCAAATTTAGCCGAAGGAAAGCGTTTTTTAACATGAACACAAAGGAAAAATCGTGTTTTTATTGCATTTAAATTTGAAAGGTAAGTGGGAAAAAATGTATTTTTTTATATTTTACTTTTTATCTGTCATACCAAATTTTTATCATTTGTATTTCTTGAGCAGGGAGGAGTCTTTTAGTAGCATAATCCGGATATAATTTCATTTTAATTTAATCCTCTTGTTATTTGCGAAAAATAGAATGTCTTCTTGTAACTCTTGTTCGTGTTGAAAAGTTTTTTTCGGTCTCACCCATTTCCCGAGTGAAGAAATCTGTTCAAATGACCACCAACTATCAGACTTTTTTATTTAAAAACCAGACTTCTTAACTGGTCGAACCGATAACTTTTTTTAGCATTGCTCATATACGGTATATATATCTAAAAAAAAAAAAAAAATTAGATTGTCATTTTTGTTTGACTTTTAGATTGGACTGTTTTTTCGTTATTTCGCTTAGACAAGAAGTGTTTTCTTTCTTTCTTTTTGTTTCTTTTTTTTTTTTTTATAGCAGCAGTATTACGTTACTGAGGGACATGAAAACGAAAACAAAAGAACCGAAATAAAATACGTTACCCCCCTTTTTTTTTGGGGGGGGGGTTAAAAAGAACCAATATGTTTTATTTTTTTTCTAAACAAATTACTTACTAGGAAACCCTAAGTTTTTATAACATTAAGAACAAAAAACGTAAAACAACTAATCTTGTTGGGCAATGATAGGTTTGGAATTGGATTTTCAAGCGGAAAATTATTTTAATGATGGTTATGTTGTTAAATGTAATTCTCTAATACTTTTTTTTTGTATTCGTTCAGATTCACAAAAATATTATCATCCGTTGATAATTTTGCCGATAATGCCTCAGTGACAAATTTTTAAAAAAATCACTCCTGATGTAAAATCGTCTGATTATTCCAAAAACAGCATTAAAAATTGGCTGAAATCTACCGTTTCGGAGATATTGACATTTTTTAGTTGGATCCCGGTTACCCTCGATTACAGATAATGTCCCAGTGACAAATTAAAAAAAACCCAAAAAACAAAACTTATCATTCCTGTTGTAAAAAAAAAAAAAAAAAAAACGAAAAAAAACGAAAAAAAAACAACAAAAAAACTAAAAACTGATTATCATAAAAAAAATTTCTTTTAAATAAAAAAAAAATTCACCAATTGTCAGTTTTTTTTAGTAATTCCCTTTGCAAAAATAATTACTGTTGAGTTGATGGAAAAAAAACTTTTCTTTTCTTTTTTTTTAAAAACGAATCATTCTTATCTTAATGTTCAATTATCCGTCAATTTTCTTAGGGTACGTTAAGCGTGGTAAAGATATTTTGTTTTTAAATTGTCTTAGGAAATCTATGATGTTAAATAAAAATTAGCGAATCATAGAATGAAAAAACACTGAATTTTATCTGCTAAAAAAATATGTTCTAACTAGGATGCTAAAAAATTAATTTCACTTTATCAAGATTATAGATTTTTACTAGGTTTAGTTAAGTTTCTTTCGTATTTTAAGTATTAAAGTTCAAAGAAATTACATATGAAAAGTGTTTATTCCTCAACAATCAAAATATATCCCATCGTGTTCGTTGCTATCATTGTGCCAGAAGCTTATGCTATTTTGCGGGTTTCAAGGCAAAAAAAAAAAAAAAAACAACAACCCCTAAACCCATTTTCAATCTCCTCCACATTGATCTACTTTTATCTGTGCAGGAAGTTAGGCAAGACGCAAGGAATGGTCTGTAGGCAGTGTTATATTAAGCATTTGATAACGAGAGAAAGGAATAACGAGGATTAAATTTTGGACAATGTTTATTGTCGGCATGCCTTATAGAAATGTTGAAGGATGGGTGGAATGTCCGTTTCAGTGGCCAGTCGTCAGGATAGTGGTCAGGTGTAAGGGTAGTGTCGGCACTTGACCCAATTTTTGTGTGGGTTTGGTGTGAGGTCACAGGATATGGCCAGTGCATGTTAGCTGATTGAGGTCACGGCAGTAGGCTTGTTCTATGGGACAACCTCACACATGTTGGTGGTTTGCCGTCAGTGTTGGGTTGCCGAGGTGTTTGCAAGCATTAAAAGTTGTGAGGTCATAAATCTGACTTTGCCAATGCAGAGAATGTGAGCATTAGGAGTTGAAATTGGGACGTTATCAAGTTGAAACTGGAGAGTCAAGCCTGGGAAGGGTAATGGTTGTCGAGAGGTGCAGTCATATTGTGTGATGGTGGTGGTGGTGGCAGTGGGCCACAACTGCCCTGGTCATTTTCAAAGACCTGCTTTTAAGCAGGTCTGGTAGTCCCCAGGGGAATCTCTTTTTCCAGCTGGAATAATCACAATTGGCCACTGCTGGAGCTTGCTTCATACACCGGATGTGATGCGTGAAACCTAATGCACAGAAAACAACTTTTGTTATTTTTTTCTCTGCCTTCGTGGTGTTCACATCTGGCCAGCATGCAGAATGAATCAGAAAGAGATCTAATTGTTGTGTCGTGGCACAATAGTATAAATAAGAAAATCAAGTCGAAGTTGGTTTAAGGAACAAGTGTATTTAACATCACAGATACAAAGGTAGGAAATGGGTACTACTCAGCTAGGCAGTTGTAGTACTGTCGCTGCTTACACACCGGGTAGGTATTACTGGCACTATATATAGTGAGAACCGGTGTAATTTCCTTGTGTTAGGAGGCCGGTGTAACATGAAGAATATCAAAATGTGTGATATTTTCTTTTGTTTTCTGCTTTTTCATATTAAGAATATCGAAATGTGCCATACTTTTTTTTTTGTTTTCTGCTTTTTCCTATTAAGAATATCAAAATGTGCCATATAGCCTTTTGTATTCTTTTTTCATATTAAGAATATCAAAATGTGCCATGTAACCTTTTGTTTTCTTCTTTTTCATATTGAGTGTTGTGTCGTGGCACAATAGTATAAATAAGAAAATCAAGTCGAAGTTGGTTTAAGGAACAAGTGTATTTAACATCACAGATACAAAGGTAGGAAATGGGTACTACTCAGCTAGGCAGTTGTAGTACTGTCGCTGCTCACACACACCGGGTAGATATTACTGTCACTATATATAGTGAGAACCGGTGTAATTCCCTTGTGTTAGGAGGCCGGTGTAACACTAATTGCAATGGTGTATAGCAGCAGCTTGAGGCAACACTTCCAGCCCCCAAGTCCCTGAAGTTTGCACTCAGTCACATTGACAGTGTAATGCTGAAGGAATGTGACTTTTTGATTTACCAATGCTGGAAAGCACAAAATGTAACAACATCCTCAAAAAGTTTAGCCAGAAGAAAATCACTGATTTCTCTTATTAGGATTATGAAAATAGGTCCATTTTTCTTCCCTAGTTAGAATTTGACACATTGTGACGATTTCCCAGCAGTCGTTTGCAAATCACCTTACGTTAATGAGCCTGGTCATTGGTCAGTTCATGAGGAAACCTCTTAATAGCATCTGTTCACAAGGCCAAGCTTATAGAGGTGTCAATTTATGGTGCTTTGTGAAAGACCAAGTTATGCTGATGATGTATGTGTGCTTGTATGTTGTGATGTATGGCAAGAGTGTGTTGAGATTGGGGGGCGGGGGACTTCAGGGGTTAATACGACGGAGGATAGGGGAAAGAGATGGAAGGTAACAAAAATAAAGCTGCCTCAGAAACCACAGAAACTTTAGGAAAAAAAATACCCACAGGACTGACTTCACAAGACACTGTGAATATTATTATACAATAATACTTAGATCAGTGTTTTTCAACTGGGGTTCCCCGGAACACTAAGGTTCCACAAAATAAGGGTTCTGCAAGAGCAATTGAGATAAGCTAATGCACTTTTGACTTTTTATTTAATTCTGGATTTCTGTGAAAGAAGAGTTTCCTACTATTCATAGGAAAGCAATTAATATATTGTTGCAGTTTTCAATGTTTTACATGTGGGAGCAAGCCTTTTCTTATTTAAAAGGTATCAAGAGCAAAGACAGAAATTGTCTCTTCTCAATTGAAAATGAAATCCATGTGTGTTTATCTAGAGTTCAACCTTGAATTAAGTATTTGTGTCGCAAAAGACAGGCACAGGCTTCACATTAGAGAAGCGTGTTTATGCAAGAGTTCCTTGAGACATGTAATTTATTGTAATGGTTATGCAAGGGTAAAAAGGTTGAGAAACTCTGATCAGAAAAAAAAAAAAGAAATTAATAATGATTATATATTTTATTATGCATACTTACTTCTTCCTCACATTTATTTCAAACCAACATGCATCTATTTAAGTTATGTGCTACACTTTTTTAGCCATACAGATTATGTTTTACAATGATACACCCATATAGTGTCTTCACCTATCCAGTACTTGCTGATATATTTATTTATAAAAAAGTTATAATGTAATGAATTGTATAGTGTGTTGTGTTATGTATATTTAAATTCATTTAATAATGTTGTTATAATGTATTATGCATGTTTATTATTTTTCACACACATAATAGCTGGGATATAATATGCAAGTGATTGTTTATATGTGCAGATTGATATAAGAATGTGTACTGAAGACAATGAATTTTCTATTAAAAATGCAGTGAAAACAGAAAAAGATCGCTCTGGCTAAAGAACTCCTTGTCTAATTTTAATGAAATTTGTCACTGCACCTGGCAGGTTTTTAAGGTCCAATATGCTTCTAAATTGGTTAGGGTATTATCGCTTAAGCAGTATCTTGAGAACATATATACTTACTCGATTACATAGTAACAACTCTGAGTAGAAGCTGATGAAGCTTTATTTGACTAATTAAGCTTTAACACTGAAAACATATTTTATTATAGTGGATGGTTACAAGCGAGGAGGTGGATGGGATGAGATTATTTATCCAAATTTAATTTGAGAATCACTACTACAATGTTTTACAAGTTCATGTTCTAGCCCCTTTTCTGATCTTTGCCCCAACATACACTCCTTACTTTCAAAACTGGCTCCCAAAGCCTTGATTCTTATCAGAGATATGAATATATGTATACCTATATAAGAATATATATGTAGTGTATAGCATAAAATGTGTTATGTATATATATTTTTTTTTAAATAATTTTGTTATGTATTATGCATGTTTTTTTTATTTTTCACACACATAATAGTTGGAATATAATATGCAAGTGCTTGTTTATATGTGCAGATTGATATTAGAATGTGTATTGAAAACATTGAATTTCCTATTAAAAAATTCCATAAAAACAGAAAAATGATCCAAGCTCAAGAACCCTTTGTATAATTTTAATGAAATTTGACACTGCACTTGACAGGGGTTCAATGTATATTATGCCCCTAAACTGATTGGAGTATTATGTTTCATTCAAACTCTATCTTGGGAACACACATACATAGATACATGATGAGAGATTCAGTATTATATAGATATGTTATATACGAAAATAAAGAATGAAAAATTTGACAACAATTGGAGAATAAGTTGTGTAAATTAATGATATAACAGAGATACAATTTGCCAAAAAGCATCAGTGAAAATTCAAAGAAACTTTTGACTCAACCTCGTACAACAGGGGTCAGAAATCGTCTTGCCTCTTCAGGCCAAATTGCTTACACATAAAACAAAAATTGCTTTCACATGAAAATAAGCATGTTCACAGAATTTGATCTGGAACAAAATTTTCAGTATACAATAATAGTATTGTCAAAGGAATAACTACCCCTTTGATGCTGTAGATTTTTTTTGCAGGCATAAATGTCAAACATTGCTGATATTCCTTTGTTATAGTAACCTGAGGAATTTTAGCTTCTTGGAATTGAGATACAGCATCTCTTACTATAACTGAATATTAAGTTACTAAGAAGTGTAATCAGGTTGCTTATCTGATGTCAGGTTGTAATAAAAGTTTTGTCCAATTTTTTTTTATGACAAAAAAAAAAGGTTAATGGAGAGGTACTTAACTATCAATATCGTAACCATTGTATTCAGTGATATCCAATCTACCAACATGCTTTTTAATATCATGTATAAAATTCTTTAGATTTTGATCTGAAATAAGAGGCTTTCTTATTTTTTTAATCAGTTCACCCCAAGCAAGGCAATAATGTCACTAAGACGCAAGAGGTTACTGGAAGTGAAAGAAAAGGCAAAGACTTTAGAAGAAATGAGTAACCCAATAATCGTATAAATTTCAGAATTTTGACAGAGACATTAGAAGTATAGTGTTGAATTTAGAAAGAACTAGAAACCTAATCCTGAACAGGAAACGAGGAACAAACCTCTACTCCTGTTCAAAAGAGTGAGTAAGAGTGTGAATTGGATGATAAGTGAACTTATCTATCTACTCCTATTGTGGAGAAAAATAAAAAAACAAATAGTAAAAATTTTATGAATTTAGGTGGAGATGTTAGAAGTATAGAGTTGAAGGTGAATTTAGAAGGAACTGGAAACCTAAACCTTAACAGGAAACAAGGGATAAACCTCTACTCCTGTTCAAAAGTGTGAACCATGCAATTGGTGAACTTATATGCTAAATGGCTTTTGCAAACTTTTGAACCCTTGTTCAAAGGAGCAATGACTGGAAGAATGAGGTGTACAAAACTCCTCCCCATCACCACAGACAAATTCTTCCATGATATTGGTTATTCATGCAGTAGAGGATCATGTTTTATTATTGAGTGGGATGATCTATTTGTTAAAGATTAACACAATGCTACTTTTAAACATCTTAACTGTCGATATTTCTCAGATGAAGTATTGTAACTATTTATACTGTACAGACTGTTGTCATATTCACAACTTTTTGGCCATTGCACGCTATGGTCTTCAGGGGATATACTTTAGAAGGGCACATGACCTAGTGGATAAAAGCATTGGTTGAAGTAATTCAAAAAGTGACTTGACCCAAAGAGTTGTGTGTTCAATACCTGGCCACATGAGAAGGAACAAAAACTTGGGAGAGTTGAGTTATTAAAGGAATTAGGGCAATCTACCACAGTAAATAAAGGGATTGGTTCAAAATTCCAACAGATATCACCTGAAGAAGGCTAGGGCATACAATGACCAAAACATCATGAATAAAGATGAGGACTAGTTTGAATAATATGAATAGTGTAAATCTTAACTGTTGTCAGTAAACTTCAGCTGCGACTCCTTGATTATCATTTACTAGATCATAAGTGATTCCCTGTATATCCCACCATAAACACAGAGGCTGTTGAGCAGGCATTATACCATGACTAAGTCACTGAGGTCTTCAATTAACATTGTAGTAAAGGATCCACTTCTCATCTCCTATAATGACTCTGTCCCAAAAAGGCTCTTGAAACTGATAGGAATGCAGTAATGCGCAATAATTGAGATGTTGTTTTGAAATTCTCTCCTGACAGGTTATGTGAAATCCATTTTCTGAAGGCTATTCCTTTCACGATGAATGATCTTATTATAACTAACACTGAAGTGCCCACTGTGTTTCTTAATCATAATTGTTGAGTGTGCATCGACATTTGCTTCTCATGTCTCAGAATCCAGTCCTTTTTTTGGTGACCAATCTTGGCTCTTCCTTTAGACAGAAGTCCCTCTTTCTAAAATAAGAAAACTATTTTCTCCATGATCTTTCACGCACACTCTGCTATTACCATTTGTGCTTTTGGTGGATTTTTTTTCTGCTGCATTTGCATTATTCTCTCTAAAATTCATAGAGAATATGATGAATACTTTCTTTGATTGGAGCAAGACTATGTTACATATTTAAAAGTCTGCCATTCATTCATGCTTTGAATATTGCTACCACATCTGGTCTGGTGCTCCTTCTACATATTTAGAGATTCTTGAAAAAATCCAAAAAAGAATCTGCAATGCTATAGGTCCTGACATGGCATCTTGGCTCCAGTCACTTTTCCACTGCTGGAAAAACCAAAGGTAAGCTATGTTAAGCTTACCTTTGGTTTTTCTCTAAATACTTTCATGGTAATTGTTCTGATGAACTTTCCTCTATGCCACCTAGACTATGGCTCAGTACTAGATTGACAAGGCTTCACCATTTTACAGTTGAATTGGCTAAGATCTAACCATAACTTCTATGTTAACAGTTTCTTCTGTCACACTTCTCATTTGTGGAACTCTCCTCTGGCTTCTTGCTTTCCAGTCAGCTTTGATCTCCAGAAATTTAAATTCAATATCACTCGTTATCTACAGTCTTCTTGATCCCTCTTTTATTGCTCCTTAATGTTTTCTTTTTCTTATTCTTTGACACTCAGTTACCCCCACCCCGCTTTGAGCCTAGTGGTTTTATTAACCTGCTTGGGTGTGAAATGACTAAAAAAAAAAATGATTGGGCTTAATTAAACTTCAAATTATTCCATTAAAGTCCACCAAAACTTTGGTTAAAACCAGATATAAAAAGTCACCTAGTATTCTCAACTGGAGTGAATTTCAGGGTGACAGAAAGGGCATAATGTTTTATTTTTTATTGTATTGAATTACAATATCCTTGCATTCTATTGAACTTTTTATTTATTGAAGTAGTCTTCAGTTTATTTAATAATTAGTTATGAATTAAAACAAATTACTTTACATGTATTCAAGTTTTAAAAATTCAATATTTACATTGTGATTAAATTTGTAAATCTGTGTTATAAAAATAATTCATTTAAAAGTATATGTAATAATCAGGGAAAGAATGAATATTGTCAATAATATATACAATATTATTTGGAATGCACCTTTTGAGTTGGACACTCTTGGAAAGTGATAGAATGACATTCTGATTTGTGAGCCACTGGAATATATGATGAATTATGCCATTAAATGATCTAAATTGTGATACTAAGTTTTCTACTCTTTAGCATGATCTATTGGAAAAAAACAGCATGAAGAAATAGCATTTTTATTCTTTGACGGAATTTTGTCTTTATCTTTAAAATAGGCCCTTTGTATAATGTTTTGTTTTTCTTTACTTACTTCCATGTCTTCCATGATAGGTATATTTCTTTTTTGTTCACTTATGTAGATGCAGAGGACTATACACTTCATGGTACAAAAATGACTTACTACAGTTATTTTTAGTGTTAATTCACCCCAGAGAAAGAAATTTGTTAGTATTTATAAGCTTCCTAAGCAGCTAGTTACTGTAGCATACAATTATCAAACACTTCATCAGTTGTATTGATATCCAAACAATTCACAGAGAAATAAAACTATAAATACATTCTTACAGTTAATCTTAAAATTCAATAGAACCACTTATATAAAACTGTTTATAAATATGGACATTTTTACATCTATTCTTAAAATTTTGTGCCAATGGAACTAGGTACTTATTGGTGCCAATGGAACCAAGTACTTATTGGTTCAGGTGCAATGGTTAAGTAGATATTCTCACAGACTTAACTGGTGCAATAATTTTGATCTTCACTGACTGCCATATTATAGTGTCCTTGTGGTGGATTAAACTAGCTCTTAATATATAACAGCATGTATCTATTGTAATATAAACTGATTCCATACATTATTATACTGTCACTATTAATATATTTTTTATTGCTTTTTGTTCACAGATGTTCTGGTTGGACAAAAGATTGTGTGATATATTTAAAATTCATTATGAAGTTAAATGAATGAAAACAAGACTTCCTGGATTCCCATCAACAACATGGAAGTACATGTTAAAAATCTTCATGTAAAAGATATGTCACTACAGCTGAAAATACCTTTGGATACATACTGGCACGAAAACATATTCTTGTAAAATCCATATTTTTGTGTCTCTCAAACACATTTAGCATTATATATAAGTAACCACTATGAGTGAACATCCAGAGGAGACACCATATTCAGAAAAGGAGTTTGTATCTTCTTTTTTAGAGAAGTCACAAGTAGCATGCCATATACAAACACATAATGGTGACAAACCATATTCTTGTGAAGTTTGCAAATCAGCATTTGTATCGAAGTCAGTTTTGGTGCGCCATATGCAAACACACACTGGGGAGAGACCGTTTTCTTGTGAAATGTGTGGATTCTCCTTTGCGCAAAAGTCAAATTTGGTGCGACATATGCGGACACATACTGGAGAACAGTCCTATTCTTGTGAAATATGTGGATTTTCCTGTGCAAGAAAGTCAAATTTGGTATTACATATGAGAACCCACACTGGAGAGAAACCATATGCTTGTGACATATGTGGATTTGCATTTGCAGTGAAATCAAATTTAGCCTGCCATATGGCAACACACACTGGAGAGAAACCATATTCTTGTGAAACATGTGGATCTTCCTTTGCACAGAAATCAACATTGGTGCTGCATATACGAACACACACTGGAGAGAAGCCATATTCTTGCGAAAAATGTGGATTTTTTTGTGCACGCAAATCAAGCCTGGTGCTGCATCTGAGAACACATACTAAAGAGAAACCATATGCTTGTGACACATGTGGATCTAAATTTGCAGTGAAATCAAATTTAGTGTGTCATATGCGAACACACACTGGAGAGAAACCATATTCTTGTGGGACATGTGGATTTTTTTGTGCACGGAAATCAACTTTGATGCTACATCTGAGAACACACACTGGAGAGAACCCATATACTTGTGACACATGTGGAGCTGCTTTTACTGTGAAATCACATTTTTTGTGTCACATACGAACGCACACTGGAGAAAAAATACATACTTGTGAAACATGTGGTTTGACATTTTTAGCAAGATCAGATTTATTGCAACATAGTAAAACGCACTCTCAAATAAAACCATATACTTGTGAAACATGTGGCTTTTCATCTGCACGAAAGTCAAATTTGGTTCTACATATTAGAACACACACTGGAGAAAAACCTTATTCATGTGAAGTTTGTGGATCTGCATTTTCACAGAAGTCAGATTTGGTGATCCATATCAGAACACATACGGGAGAGAAACCATATTCTTGTGGAACATGTGGATCTTCTTTTGCTCGAAAGTCACAATTAATTCACCATATGCCAACACACACTGGAGAAAAACCATTTGCCTGTGAAATCTGTGACTTTGCATGTGTACTGAAGTCAAATTTAGTGCGGCATATGCGAACACACACTGGAGAGAAACCATATTCTTGCGGAATTTGTGGAGATTCCTTTTTAAGCAAATCAAACTTAGTGCAACATATGCAATCACACACTGAAGAGAAACCTAACAGTGAAACATAAGAATCATCTTTGTCATTGATATTGTATTTAGTGAGACTCTTGCAGTCACACGCTGAAATAAACCCTATTAGCTGAAAGTTTGCATGTCTTTTCAGCAAAGACATTTGAGAGAAAAAAAGACCTTATGAAAGGTTTTGTTGTTTCTTTTTTTTTTTCTGAAAAAGTAGTACATGTTGAATCATACAATTTCACACTGAAGCAAAATTATATACTTACAAAATGATGAACTTTTTATTTCATGCATTATCTGCAAATGCATACTGGAAAGCAACCCTATTCTTGTAAAGCAGATAAATGTTTCTTTTCACGCGACTGGAAAGAAAAACCCTACTGCATAAATGAGCCAAATTTTATAAAACCTTTTGGAAACACAAGAAAAAAATATTCTCTTGTCAAATTTGTATATCTTCATTTTCAGATACTTAGTTTCACCAGTTAAGGCCTTCACAGACTCTTGAGAGGATACTTCCTCGATCACTACAATCCTAACCTCTTCAAATCTAGGGTCAACTGTTAAACATCCTCATGATGCTTATGAGCAAATCCTACTAAAACACTAGTTCTTGTTTGATCACTGAAGTTAAGGAGTGTTAAGCCCAATCAGTACTTAGATGAAGAACTCTTTGCGAACACTGGCTACTACAAGTGACTTCCTAGCTACTGAAATATGTTTTAGCTTTAAATAACCAACAAATGGTTGATAAGCTGTAAAGAAACAAATCAATATCCTCATTATATACACCTATTCCTCCACCCCGCTTTACAGTTTTAAAACAATTTCACTCAGTAAACCTCTACCTTAAGTGGATCTTGTATTGGGTGAACAATGAATGTGTGGGTGATGTAATGAATTCAGTTCGAATTCCAGTTGGGTACATTCAATTTACTTACACACAAATACACTTGGGAAAGGTATAAATCCATTTCTTCTCCCTCCAGCTATTAGTAAGACTTGCATTTGAAAATAAAATCATTGTTGTCCCCCCAAAATTGTTTTGTGCAATATTCCCTTGTAGAAAGAAGTATTCTTACAAACCAAAATAAGTTTCAGCTTTAAATGACCCACAAAGTGTTGATAAACCATAAAAAAAATCAAATCGATCGGTCAATTGGTGAACAATAGTAATAAAAATGTTCAACTAAATATCAGCGTGTATCTGAACATGCAATGCAGATACTCAGAATATATGTGAGTCTCCATTTTCCAGACTTAGTGCAATATATTTGAACTTTGAACCTACAATGAAGAGGATTTTTTAAATTAAAATGTGGACATACATCGTTGGCGATATCAAGATTAAAATGCAAACACATGATGGTAATTTAACATGCTTTCAAGTTGTTTATACCGGGACACTTAACGTCAGTTCAAACTACTTCCAAATCTTTTTTAGAAATCTTTTAGAGAACTTAATTCTGCATTTGCTCCATAAAATGATCCATCAACATACATTGTAGTCCCAGGATATATTTTTGTAATTTCTGGACTGATAACAACAGAAAATTCCCTTGTCAGTTGAGTATTTTTATAATATATATACACAGATAACCTACAAAATTTTAACTGAGGACATGAGGCAAAATTCACAGCTTTTAGCAACTGTACTTATTGGGGTCAGTACTTGATTTTAATATGTTGGTGAGCAGAAAGAGTTTTGGGATTTTGCTAAAAGCCTGAAGATGAAATTTAAATATTTCCAAAAGGTCACAGTTTGTTGCATGTTCATACTCATTTGTATGTCTGGCTGCTCACATCTGAGTATGCCGATCTGCCAAGGTTACTAGCTAATCCCTGTTGTAGACGCCTACTCAGGCACATTTGTGTTTGCTCAAAACCCACAGAGACAACCTGTGGTTTATGTTGCAACTTTGCTGAGCAGATCTTAGTCATGGTTTCTGGGGGAGGGCAAATAAAAATTTTGTTTTCCTCCATGGCAGCACAAGGCCACATACAACAAGAACAACACAGAGAAAAAAAATTTGAAACTCTGTTGATCTGTTTTACCCCCACCCACCATATTCACCTGACCTTGTGCCAACTGATTATTACCTTTTTTTTGACCACAGCAAAAAAAAAACTTTGATGGGAAAACTTTCTCTAGGAAAAGATCAGATTCAAGAGTTTGTGAAAATTGTTTTTGCATCAAAACCTGTGGAATTTTACTCAAATGGTTTTGAATAGCTGCCTGATGGGTTTGGATTATGTAACTGATTTGTACTTAAAATAGTTGGCTGCTTGTGTCTGAGTATATCTTTCTATTCAAATAACTAACTAATCATTGTTGCAGATGCCTGCTCAGGCACATTTGCGTTCAACACCTACAGAACTAACTATACTGAGCAGACCTTAGTTAAATTTTCTGAGAAAGAGTGAATAAATTGATACGATCACCAGCTGGAATAAGGTAAACATACTTAAAACCTCAGCCATGATGACTTGTGATATGCTATTCAGTTATAATGAGTACCTATTTGGGTACTTCAAGGTGGTATAATGGTTAGCAAGCTTGTCTCGCTAAACAATTTACAACTGAGTAGTAGTGAGTTTGATCCTCACTGGCTGCCTCCTACTTTCGGCCTTGTGCCACATCTAAGCTATGCTTGGAAAATCACTGGTACCCTGAGGTAGTGTAATGGTTAGCAAGCTTGTCTTGCTACAACAATTATGACTGAGTAGTGAGTTCGATCCTCACTGTGTACCCCATACTTTTGGCCTTGTACCACATCTAAGCTACGCTTGGAAAATCACTGTCTTGGGCACCCCAATGTGGTGTAATGTTTAGCAAGCTTGTCTCACTAGAACAATTACAATTGAGTAGAGAGTTTGATCCTCACTGGGTGCCCCATACTGTCAGCCTTGTATCACATCTAAGCTATGATTAGAATGTTGGGCACCTCGAGGTGGTGTAATGGTTAGCAAGCTTGTCTCGCAAGAACACTTATGACTGAGTAGTGAGTTCAATCCTCACTTGGTGCCTCCTACTTTCGGCCTTGTGCCACATCTAAGCTATGCTTGGAAAATTGCTATAGTGAGTAACTGTTAGAAGAAGGAAAAAAATCACCACTTGTTGACAAGCAGTGAACTGGTGATTGGTACAAGCCAACAGAATGGTTACTGTGGCACAAATTTCAGAGCGCTTTAATCAAACTGAAGAGTTCATAATCACAGTACATTGGTCCTTAATGTGTATGGTGCTATATAGACACAAACTGATCAAAACAATCATCAGAGTTTCCAAAATAACATTGGCTAAATTTATCAAATTTACCTCTAAGTCAACAGTGTGTCAAAAAAGGGATGCTTTTTCTCATGATCCTGCTATTACTGTACAGTCCCTGTGCAAATTTATTTTTTTAGAAATATGATAAAACTTAAACATATGAAACTGAATTTATGCATTTTTTTCCCTTGAGAAATAACAAAAATATTAAATACTATTAAATTGTTTATTTGCAAGAATAATTTTTTATTTCCAAAATTATAAAAACATGTGACCCCCTCCACAATGCAATATTCATTATTTACCAAATTATAAAGAAGTAATAATGAAAACAAATTTTTTATTTACAAATTTATAAAAATATTTGTGAACAAGAAAATTTAAATAAACACATAACGATGAGTAATTGTAATTATAAATTTGGAAAAAATGCATTTTTGGGGGGTTTTCATTTGCTTTCTCCACATAAATTCAGTAAAATAAGTTGAGAGACAAAAAAAAAAAGCATAAATCCAAATTCATATATGTCGGTTTTATTAAAATTCTATAAACAGATTTTTAAAACAAAGAGAAGAACCGTCCTTTTCATATGTCAATATGTTGTACGTAAGTTTGTTAAACTTTGCCTTAACATTTTTTTCATCATTCTCCAGTTAATTTTGTGTCATTGTACCCATATTAACTAAAGGGCATCACTTAGTTGTTTTCAGAACGGGATTTTGTATCAATGAAAGTAGGTTGTCGAATCCAGTAAGTTTTACTTTCTCCTGAATTAGGTGGGCGGCAGGATGTGAATGCATCATTATCCGAGGGAAATAATACAACGTAGATGCACTATAGGGAAACAACAAGTTGGGGGAGATAGTGTAATGGTTTAGGTTATATTCTAATAGGTTGAGTCATAAGTATTAGATTGGTGCAAAAATAATGACGTAATAATGTCGTTTTTTGACGTTAAAAAATACGTCAAAAAACGACATTATTACGTCATTATTTTTGCACCAACCTAATAATTTTCTTTTCTGGGAACCAATTGTAATGATGATTGTATCATACTAATGACTAATCATGCATGTCGATTAAGAATAAATGTGGACTGCACCAACATTCCTTAGTTTTAACATGTTAGTAGCAGTATACACAGGGGATTAAAGTAAAAAATGCTATTCTCCTCTATGACAACACCAGGTCACACACGATAATAACAACACAGGCAAACATTTTTTTAAAACTCTGTTCTACCTGATTTGCTTTATTTATCTGACCTTGCGCCAACCGATTCCATACTGGGTAAGACGATAAACTACATCCAACAGCAAGGCCCCTGATCAGGAGGTTTTGTGGAGCATGAAACCACTTCTTAATTGCTGGTGTTCCCAGGTCCACCGTCACCTGGGGGGGTAGCACCTGTTAGGGTCCCAGCTATGGGTAAATAGTTAACTCCCAAACTGGGGTCAAAACACTATGAAAGTGTAAAATAGGTTTAATACCAGAAATACTTTGAAAAAAAATTGTTACCAGCAATAAATTTTTTGAAGAATTTTCTTTGTAATTGTAAAATTTATTTTTTTGAAGAAAATTTATTACCAGCAATACTTTTTTGAAAAAAAAAAATTACCAGAAATAGATTTTTTGGTGGAAAAATATTACTAGCAATACATGTTTGAAAAAAAATATTACCAACAATAAAAATTTTGTAGGCATTAAATAACCCATTGTGGTTGATATGCCATAAAACAAAGCAAAGCAAACCAACCGATTACAGGTTGTGTATCCTTTATCTGCAATTCCAAAAACCAAATGATTTTCAGGTGCTGACATGACTTACCATAAATAGAAAATTTCAGAAAACACTGGGAAGGTTCTTAGGTAATATGCATCTGTTTAACCTCATCTGCCCTGGGTGAGGGTTCCTCAATCCAGTTATTTAGCCTACATTGGCACCAGTCTTTTTGTTAGAGATCATCACAGCAACACCTTTGTTCATGGATTACTTAGCATGTATTTTGTGCTCAATAAAGATATTCAAAATGTCTAAAAGTGCTGCAGGATACCCATATGGATAGCGAAATAAAAAAGAAAGCAAGCATTTATGTTTACCAATATCACAAAGTCAAACTGTTGGTAAAACTAGATAGGGGTTTAGATGTGAAGCATCTGGCTTGGGAGTTTGCCATTGGAACAACCACCATATATGACCTAAAGAAACAGGAGAAATTGTTAGCTTTATGCTGAAAATGAAAATAAAAAGATATTGTACACTGCAAAAAATGATGATCCCAATGATTTTATAGATGCTATTTACAAATTAAATCGGAAAACTGAAGTACTTTTGGTCCCAAGAATTTTGGGTAAAGGATTCTCACTCTGTATTACCTTTTTTTGATCACTCCAAAACATGTTGATAGGTAAAACTTTCTCACTTGAAAACCAGATTCAAAAGTTTGTCAAAAGCATTTTCACAGCAATCTTTTACTTAAATAAGTTCCAACAAGTTATTGCAAATAATGGTGAATATATAAATTGAATAAAGTGTTATTTTACTTCATTTCTTGAAAAATAAAATTGATAAACAAAATGAAAATTATTTCTGACTCAGCCTAATAGTTAGAAACACTGTCTTGTCTTCAAATGGAAAGTACTTGGTTGTGCACAACATAATTGAAAGCCATGTAGACTCCATTATGGAAGAAGTCTTCTATAATGGCAGTGATAACTTCCTGAAAGACAAGTGTGTCCTGCCACAGTTCAGAACTTCTACAGAAATAGTTTCTGGAAAACAAAATAGACTATACTGTATTTCAATGGTTATTTCAGCCTACTGAACTTAATCTTGTTGAACATATGTTGGCGGCCTACAGCCACATCACATTGTAGTTCCCGTATAATCACTGAAGTTAATCAACATCGAGCTTGATCAGTAGCTAGACTGATGACCACTTGGAAATACCAGGTGTTGTAATCTTGGATGTGCAGCTGGTGTAATAGATAGCTGCAGGAAATTATTAATTGGAGAGCTGAGTTCCAATTCCAGTTGGGTTCATTATATTTACTTACAAATAACCTTGGGAAAGGTATAAATCTACCTCTTCTCCCCCAGCTATGGGTTAATTAGTAAGAGTTGTATCACTAAATCCTCATTATCTAAAAAAAAAAATTCTTACAATCTAAAAATGTTTTCAGGCTTTAATTAATTTGCAAAGAGTTAAGCTGTAAAAAAAACGAATCGACCAATCAATCAAAATGCGTTGATGGGGGAAACTTTCTTTCATGAAAACCAGATTGAAGAGTTTGTCAAAACATGCAAAATTTTACTTAAATGATATCAAAGAACTGCCTGATATATGGCAACATTTAATTGCAACCTAACAATCTTAATCTTGTTGAACATATATTGGAGGCTTACAGGATCACTGAGGGTTAAGCAACATCAAGCCTGGTCAGTACCTAGATGGGTGACTGCTTGAAAATACCAGGTGCTGTAAACTTGGATGTGTGGGTGGTGTAATGTATAACAGCTCGGAATTGTTAATTGGAGAGCCGAGTTCCAATTCCACTTGACTTCATTATATTCAGTTACTCGCAAATAGCTTTGGGAAAAATATGACTCCACCTCTTCTCCAGCTAGAAATTAGAATTATTTAAATTTTAAATCAATTTCACCATTTTAGATTATATTATTAAGTAAAAACTATATTTACTAATCAAATGGAAAAGTTTAGTACAAATCATCAAACCCCAATATTTTTAAAAGAATTTTGAAATTTTTTCTATGTGTATTAATGTGCTGATTTTTGTAAATATGGAAGTTTATACATGACATTATCAGAAAATAACAATAACTATAGTAAATTTAAAGCCAAAATTTCTAAAATTCAATAAAACTTTGGATTACAGTGAATATTTTCCTAAATTTTTAAGATTACTGATTACTTAAAAATTATATATGGAAGGAACTCACATTATAGTGGTTTTCCAAGTGAAGCTTAGATGTGGCACAAGACTGAACATATGGGGCACCGAGTGAGGATCAAATTCTCTACTCATTTGTAATTGTTCTAGCAAGACAAGCTTGCTACCCATTACACTCACATATTCAATTATTTTTTATGGATAATGTCCCAGTAGAACAACATTAGATAAATATTAATCTGTCATCACATGGGCAGATTAAATAAACATTTACTGATGTGTTAAAAAATGCATTTCTGCAATATTTTAAACTTAAAGTAAGTAATATTTGTTTCAAATCAGATTAATTATATTTTAAATAAGCTAATATTCCTCAAATAAAATTCCAGAAAAGCATATTTTATTTTTGGTATAACCATGGGAAAGGTATGAATCTACCTCTTCCCCCCCAGCTATGGGTTAATTAGTAAGAGTTGTATCACTAAATCCTCATTATCTAAAAAAAAAAATTCTTACAATCTAAAAATGTTTTCAGGCTTTAATTAATTTGCAAAGAGTTGATAAGCTGTAAAAAAATGAATCGACCAATCAATCAAAATGTGTTGATGGGGGAAACTTTCTTTAATGAAAACCAGATTCAAGAGTTTGTCAAAACATGCAAAATTTTACTTAAATGATATCAAAGAACTGTATATAAAGAGAATTACATTGATAAATGTGGGATAAAAATGGTGTTGAAAACCTACATTTTTATTAGGTTGGTGTAAAAATAATGACGTAATAATGTCGTTTTTTGACGTTAAAAAATACGTCAAAAAACGCCATTATTACGCCATTATTTTTGCACCAACCTAATAGTAAAAAAAAAATAGTTTTGAAACAGAGCAAAGTATTTTGCTTCTTGGAAATATTAATCTATTAACTTGAAATTAAAACAGAAATTAAATCTTCAAGAAAGATTTTTCATTTCTAAAAATTAATTTTGAAATTTAGTCATCATCAATCTGTTGAGGTACCTGACTGGGTGATAGCTATTTTTAGGGGTGCATGAAGGATTATCATGGTTTCGTTTGTTTTATGGCATATCAACCACAATGGGTTATTTAATGCATCAATTTTTATTGCTGGTAATATTTTTTCCTACGAAAATAATGTATAACTGGTAATATTTTTTTTGCAAAGTATTTCTGGTATTAAACCTATTTTTACATTTTCATGGTGTTTTGACCCCAGTTTGAGGGTTAACTATTTGCCCATAGCTAGGACCCTAACAGGTGCTACCACCCGGGTCAGGGTGGATCTGGGAAAACCAGCAATTAAGAGGTGGGTTCATGCTCCTCAAAACCTCCTGATCACAGGCCTTGCTGTTAGATGTAGATTGTCGTCTTACCCAGGACGGCCAATAAATAAGAAATTATAATGTAGATATCAAGTGGGGGGGTCAGTTTTATATTAAAATCAATATATAAATTGATCCCTCAGTTTGCAGACATGGTTATTTCTATACATATATATTTCAGAGAATAAAATCGGAAAGATATGTCTGTGTGGCTAATCAGTATTTGACTGATGTTTTTTCTATGGCTTATTAACCCAATACAGGTCATTTAAAGCCAGAAAATATTTTTAGAGTGGACAAATTTTTTCGTGATATGATGATTTAGTGATAAAACTCTAATTAAGCAACAGCAGGCAGGAGAAAAGGTAAATTTATACCCCTTTTGCAAGGCATGTAAGGAAATGTAATGAACCCAACTGGAATTGGAATTTGGTTCTCCAATTAACAATTCTGAGACCTTATCCATAACACCACCTGCACATCCATGCTTACAGCAGTTGGCATTCCCAATCAGTCACCCATCTAGGTACTGACTAGGCTCAATGTTGTCATCGTAATTAGTAATTTTTTTATTAATTCTGTTTAATACTTTGTGTTATATATTTTTGAAATGTTTTTACCTAATTTTATATTTAGCTATATAAATTATGTGAAGGATGTAAATTCTCATCTCTTTTAAATATGAAATCATAATAATAATTTGGATGGAAGTAAAATACCTTGTGTTATACATATTTTTTAAATTTTATTTGTTTTATGCATGCTACTTTTCTGTCTGAATTTCTGGGATGAGGAGTTATTATTTACGCTATTTATATTCGAACTATTGTCCTCAACTTTTTTGTTATCACAATGCTTCAGCTTTTGCACCCTTCACCCTTTCCCAGGTCTATATTGATCTGGGTAACATCCAGGAAATTCTGAACTGAACCCTTTATTTAATCTACAGGGACAGACAGTTCTTGTTCAACTGCTCATGATATTGTCTAGTACTTATTTTATTTACTACTGTTCAGTTATTGCTCACCAATTTCCTCTGAGTGCAAGTACACACTGCCCAATGACACTCACAATCATTATGTCACCAAATTTCACAAACTAATGCTTTAATTCATTAGGCTATTGTCCCATAAATCAATTTGCTATAGTACACTTGCAGCTTTAAATCTAAACCTGTCTACTGATCAGGTGGCAACTGCTGCTTGTCATGTTTTGACTGCTGCTACTGCTGCCCATGTCTTGATTGCTACTGTGGTTGAAGACTTGCTGTCATTTGTCGTTCTTTATTAGTGGCTCCCTTATTGTATTTATTTTCTATGCTAGTCCTACTAAGGGGATCCTCATAACCTAGTATATGTGCCAGTTCTTTCAGACATCTAATTCTCCAGTGTTCTTCCTTGTCCAGTATTTTCACTTCATTCCACAGGGGCTGATGACTACTCTTTTCCCTCTATACATGATCAGCCATGCCTGATTTCATTGTCTCACCCTCTCACTATGGCTTTTCAATGTTCTTCCAGCCAGATCAATATACATCTGAGGAAATATTGTTTGCTTTATGCATGCTAAGCTGTTTCATTGGGTAACCCTTGCTATTATTGTTTACAGTTTGTCTTAGCCAAAACAGCGCAAAACAACAAAGGTTAAATATAGTTTGCTGCTAGGATCATGTGTTCAGTGATGGTAAGTCAGCTGGACAAGATGGTATAATGCTGAAAGACCTAAAACTATGAATGAATTTAGGTCTTTTTGGAGATAATAATGATTTTAGTGATACACATCTTACTAATTAATCCATAGCTAGAGGGAGAAGAAATGGAGTCCTATCTTTCTCACAAGTATTTCCATGTAAGTGAATATAACAAAAGCGGATGGAATTGGATCTTTGCTCTTCAATTAACAGTTCCACGCTATCATCTATTACATCCCCGGCAAATCCAAGCTTACAGCACCTGGTATTTCTAAGTGGTCCCCAATCGAGGTACTGATCAGACTCCAACATTGTTTAACTCTGGTGATCATACAAGAACTGGTGCTTCAACATGATGTGGCTGAAAACCGTGGGTAGCATAATGGAGAGTGACTCAGAATGAGAAAACAGAGTTGAGTTTGATTTCCAATCGAGTTTGTTACATCCACTTACATGCAAATACCCTTGAGAAAGGTAGGAATCCGTTTTTTCTCTTCCCAATTATGGGCCAAATAGCAAGGTACACTGGGCTCTCAAGTCATGGTTGACATCCAGTCTAGGAGAAAGTCAACTCTGAATTCAAAACCATAATCATGGTGTGTGCTGACCAGCTGATAATAATAATCTTCGGTTCACTAAGGTGGTAATAAATAGACTTGGAACATCACAGTCATGAGTAGTCAACACCATTTATGATAATAGAATAGAATTTCATCTGGGTGGTGTAATGGAGAGTTGAGTTCAAATTCCTGTCAGGTTCATTATTTTGGGAAGGTATGAATCCATCTCATCCTCCTCCCAGCTATGGGTTAAATAACAGGACTTTTATCTGCAAAAAATCGTTGTTCTCAAAAAATTGTTTATGTAATATTCACTCACAAAAAAAGGAATTACAATACAAAATATGTTTTGGCTTTAAATAATACACAAAAGATTCATAATCTATACAACAACAACAAAAAAAGTTAATATTGCATGAGGGTTTTCTACATTTTCTTTCTTCTTTTCATTTTTTTTTTTCTTTCGTTTTCTACTTCATGAGAAGATTTGGCTGGTCCTGAAGTGAGAATTATGTTTCTTATTTAAATTATTCGAGAGCCAAGTTCAGTCACATTTATTATATTCACAACACGGAAATTCCTTGGAAATTTTATGAATCCATCTCTTCTTCACGCATCTATGGGTTAAATAGCAGAGTAGACTAGGTTCTCTAGCTATGATTGGCAATCAATTTAGGAGAATGACAACTCTGAATTTTAAAGTGGTATGTAACCCTGTGACCAAATCATCAGTTGCCCTTTGGCAAGGCATAGCACTCAGAGTCAAGATGAAGACCTCAGCAGCAGGATGTTGGATCTAGTCAATGGCAGATTCTAATGGACCAGATTTGTGGCATTGAACTGTAATGGTGTAATGCAAATATATATATGGCAACCAAGAGACCTGGGTTCAAATCCTCTCATGGTTGATTTATCTGGAAGGCGCCATCTTGACGCTATCAGCCACAACATGCAGCATCTTTGGAAAGTGCCTAAAAACCATACTATATGTTTGACCCACGTCTTGTAATTAAAATTGGGTAGACGGAACTATTTTGGAAGTCGTCGATGGTTGTGCTAGCACGAAGTCACAAGTCATTGTGACCGAGGGTTTGAGCGTGCAGGCCTTGTTCAGGCTGTTGATCATGCCAGATAATGCGCACTTTCTCAGAAACTGAAACTAAGGTCAGCATACTTGCAGCATAAACCACAGGTGGGGGTCTGTGGGTGTTGAGCAATTTCTAATGTGCCTGAAGAGGTGTCTGCAACAGGGATTGGCTAGCTGACCTAGTAGACAGGCATACTTGGACACGAGCGGCCAGCCACCACCATTTAATATGAAATATTTCAATTCAGTAAAAAAAATCTACTATAGCTATGCCATGTTGACTTTTTGTTGGCTTGGATTAATCTTGCACCATGCAAGGTCCTGCCTGACAAAGGATTCCAGTTTAAATCTCCACAAACACCTGTCAGCATACTGCGTATTGTCATAAGAATCTGAGGCAAAGTTATCTCTTTGAAGCCTCTTTTTTTATTGTAGCTGCAGAAAGAAGCTGTACTTGGTTATTTTGTAATCGCCAGCGCTAGATCATTTTGACATAGCCTCTGCATCGTTCTCTCCGATGTTCCAGCCTCCTTAAACAATTTTCACATTGATTTTGGATTATGCCTGATTTTTTGGCATTATGGAGATGCGAGGACTTCCTGCTCTCGCTCTACTTTTGATGGAGGAAGTCTTGTATCGATCGATTGTCCTTTTGATAAACGCTCTATTGATTCCAAGTTGTTTTCCAGCTTTAAAAATCTCAGGTGGAGTCAGTTCGTTTTCCTGTTGCGCAGTTCTATACTTTTTTTTCATTTCTATAGACATTGTTACCAATAAATACTAAAACACTTTGAAAAAACAAATTGTATATGTTGTTGGATGAGGATCAAACCTTAAACAACAATGCAATGACCAAAAATTTAGAAACAGAATTCATTTGAAATTTTCTAACAGTATCGTATGCTGCACTTTATAAAAGACGACTCGACGAATGGAATTATCTTTTAATAATAACGATTTATTAAAAAGAACAAGGAAAATTATCCGGTGGAATTACGTTATTTCAACACGGGTGGGGTAGGTACGTGAAGATAAAGAAAATGTGCATTGGCTCTTGCCTTTCTTTAATTCAGTCATCCACTGCAAGGAAATTTCTGGAATCGAAATTACTTTTCAAGTGTGCTTGACACGTCCAGCTAATTGATACAGCTAGTAACCAGAATTGGGCTCGAACTCTCTGTGCATTTCAGTGACTCGTATTTAAAGAGGATTCTACTTGTGCGTCCTGTATGAGCAGAGGTGAGGAAAGATGCCCAGGGCCAGGTAAACTCCTTTGTTTGTTCCCCAAATTGAGATTTTCTGAAAATATTGTAGCGGACCGTGGCTGTGATGTTGTTGATAGAAGTAGAAGAACACATGTGGGGTTAAGATTTTCCTGCTAGCCGGTCCAACTACATGAGAATGTTGGACTTTAATTAAGTCCAAAGAAGGCAAAGAAAAACAAACACAAGACCGATAAATATATGTATACAAATATATGTATTAATGACAAGAAAGGTTACATGGACAGAGTGTGTGTGTGAATATTTTATATGTGTTTGTGTGTGCGTGTGTGTATGTGGTGAGTGTTCGTACGTACGTGTATTGTGCTTAGCGTGTTCCCAGCATTTGGGAAACGCTATCTCTGTGAGCGTTCACATCTGCGAGGTTGTAAGGCTGAAAAGCCTGAGGAAAGAGAGAGAGAGAGAGAGAGGCGAAGGGTCAGCGACTATTTATAGCCAGGGAAGAGAGACCCCTGCTGAAAGGGTTAACGAACTAAAGGAGGAGTTAACTCCGACAATATGTATAAAGCTCTGTGATCCACCTTTTGTACAGATTTGCACAAAATTCAACATTGATAAGAAAGTGGTCGCAGGATGCTAAAACTCTCACAGTCTTGCATGACTAAGAAAGAAAACAAAGGATATTTAACCAAGAGCAATATAAATGGAAATCTAGTCAATGCCATGGTAGATTCTGGTAGCGTGGGAATTTTATCAACAAAAGTACGTCAAAAAAGTTAAACCTTTTTGTCATACCAAAACAAAAGACAGTTTCCCTGGCAGACGTTAACCAACATGCAAAAATTGTTGGTGAAGCGATAGTTGATATCATTCTGAACAAGAGGACACATTCTGGCGTGATAGTGAAAGTGATTGAAAATCTATTCGTTGATACTATCATATGAAAGGACATACTGAAAAAATATAACAAAATGACCTTGAGATTTGACGGAACCATTGATGAATTTGTTATCGGAGTGGTCACGATTTTAATAACCACTTCCCATCCATAGATTTTTCACCTCCCCCACTCTTCCCAACTCTCCATTAATAAAACTCCAATCGTCACTAAATCATGTCACCATATTGTTATAGACAAGCGTATGGTTGCAAGAAAGAAATACGACAACAGCAGAAATAGATTTATGTGATTTATTTCAATAGGAACGTGTGGTTTTGGGACAGCTACCTTGTGGTATAGTTCATAAGCCGGCTTCGGATCTAGGTCGATCTCTCATAGTAGTTCACACATGTTGACGGTGGTTGATGCTCCCCTGCTTGACAGCTGCTGACCGTGACAGGTCTCTTCACTGGCCATCTGTTGACTGACTGTTGAACTTCCGTGTGACCCCTTTTATAGCGTTTTTTATGGCTTAACAGGCTCGAAAAACGAAGCGAGTATAATTAGGAGGGGAGCATTTTTATTGGACGAAAAATAGAACACTTTAAATATTATTTTATTTTTCGACCGGAACTCGTGTATCGGGAACATTTGTAAACGAAGATAATGGTCATTTTGTGACGGGGCTTTGTCTCGTTTACATCCGGTTCTCGCTCTTGAGTATTTGCCTGTAAATCAGCCGAGATATGTCTTATTTTATTTTATAACAACAATAAGGTACAAACATGTATTTGTTGAGTAGGTAGTTTAAAAAGTTCAAATGTCTTTTGATGTTTGGATTGAAGTGTTCGCAAATTTTGGTTAGAAAGATTTTATGTTCTTGGAATATCAGTTCGAAGTTGAGTAAGTATATATTACAATATGGTGTTTATGTCAAATTTAAACAGTTCGACTTTGTGAAATATTGTGTGTCAATATTCTTAACTTCGTGTGTTACTGGATTGTCTCTTTTTGATTAGTATTTGTCCTTTGGTTTGCTTGTTAATAATTAGTTTGGTTGATTTGAAAATATATTACAGACTGGGTTTGATGTGAAAAGAAATTTTAACGTTTAGTCTGAATATGAATTGAAAATCACGACACGTGCGGTCTAGCTCTGGGTTGCCCTGCTCACTAGGGTTGTTGGTTAAAGTATCGTTTATATACAAAACATGCATCCCGTGATAGGCTCCAGATTAATTGGTGCAAATGTATTTTCATTCGGGTCACAAACTAAGTCAGTACAATCCGGACGTAGTTGAAAACACGTAATTTGTATTTTTTATATTTTCTAGCCAATTAGAATGAGTTGTTGCATGCTTTAGTTTGGAGCTTGTTTAATGGAGTTTTCCGTTCTACAGACAATATAGGATCTTGATCCGAGAACCTACAGGCTTTAAAAGAACAAAGAACTAAATTATACATAACACCGTTTGAGGTTTCATGTAAAGAGAAGTATATTCTGAAAAGTAATTTCACGTTTGCACCGTGTTTTTATTGCTGCTTTCTTTGTGTAATCATTTTTCAGCTTCGATATTATTGTTACGAAGAAACAAACAATTATTATGCCGATTGACCGAGAAAGACAAACATCCAGATCAAATTAAAAAGGAGAAAAACGTGATCAAAATTGAAGACGGTCGAATTTATTCTGTTTGTTTTTTTTTTTTTTTCTCGCTTCATTTTCTAGCAGGTAAGTGAAAAAACACACCAATGATTTTGTTTGTTTGAGTTTGTTTAAAAAATACGTCATGACTGCCTTATTAACTTTTTTCTCGCAGCTAAATGTAAAGGGTTTAAAAAATTTAATCTTGCCATTTAAAAAAGTAATATTTTGAAATGTATTTTAAATTGTAGAAAAAACTTTAGGGATCTTTAGATATTCAATTTGTTGGTAGTTAGATAGACCCGATATGTGAAAAGAAAATATTCGACATCGTGCTAAAAACGATTTTTTTAAGTGGCATTATCACTATGCTCTCCTTAAGAGTGAAATTAAAAGAGGAAAGGTTACAAAATAAAATAAGGCATTAATGATTACAATATTTTTTTTAATGTCAGACTTGTTGTGTGTAGGTAGCTCCACAGAAAAGCAATAAGTTTAAAAGATTAATTTTTAAAAATGAAAAATCTTTATGGAAGCTTTTATTTTAGCTTTAATTTCAAACTAATAGATTTCATTAAATTTTAAATTAAATTTATTCCAATAAGCAAACTGCAAAATACTTTGCTGGATTTCAAAAGTTGTAAAACTAATTTAAATTGACTGGAAGTTGCTTTTTATATTTATTTTATTTTATTTTTTTTTAAATCGCTAGTAATCTCTAATCTGCCATTCTGGCCATTAGTCACAATGTAATTATCTTTATTAAAAGTCTTTCAAAAATAAAATATATTTTTTTTCTGAAAATTTATTCAAGGAATATTAGCTGATTTAAAGTTTAATTAATTTGATTTGAAACAAATATTACTTTCAGTTTAAAATATTTTTTAATATGGCGGTAAATATTTATTTAAGGTTGACTGTTCTATAGTGGACATATTTATAAAAATTACCTGAGGAATATAACATGAGCGCCTTTTTTATATAATTTTTAACAGTCCAGTACTCTTAAAAATTTATGAAAATATTCTCCGTATTCTAATTTTTATTGAATTTTAAGTACTTTGGCTTTAAATTTACTGTAGTCACTGCTCTTATTTTCTGATAATGTCATGTATGGGCGTCCTTATTTACAAAAATCAACACATACAAAAAAAAATTCAAAATTCTTTTAAAATTATTAGGGTCACTAAATTGTAATTGTAAGCTTTACCATTTATGATTAGTAAATATAGTTTTTACTTAATAACAATATCATCAAACAAGAAAAATTAATACAGAATTTTAACAGATTTAAAATTTTTAAAAAATTAAAGCAATTCTTGTAAAAATTCATTATTCATCAGAATTTTTTTCTTAGGCAATAGTGTCCATAATATATCTTATTAATAAAAGCAATCAAAAGCTTTTCTAATTAAATAACATCTTAGTTTTACTGTATTTTTTTAATTCTATGATTCACAACAGATTTTCAATAACTGGGGATCCAGTTTTACAAAACGAAATTGATGATTTAAATTCTTCGATGTCTCATTACAAAAATGAATTTCTTGAAATTTCATAAAATTACATAACTTTTAGAAGTAAAAATAAAATATTTTTACAAAGCTTTTCTAAAAAAGAAAAAAATTTTTTAAATAAATTCATTAATTTGTGAATAAGTCATAAAAATTTCATTAAAATCAGGCAATTATTTGATTTTTGCAAGAATGTATTTTTCACTGCAAAAAAACTGTAAAATCTCTGATACTCATTTATGGTTGCCTGTTGATGCAATTTCAACAAAACATTTTAACCAAAATTTTGAAGCTTCTAAAACAGATTAAAAAATTATTTAATAATCAAAAAATCCTTTGGTCTTTCTTCATAATGACCTGAAGATTTTGATGATAAAACTTTGATTTTTTTTAAGTTTGGATCATTTTTTTTTTTTTTTTTGTCATGTATGCTCATTTTTTATCGAATCTTTGGAGGTACCTACTGAATAATATGCTAGCTAATGCCTCTGACTAACCCCAAAACAAAAAATTTGAATTCAAATTTTAATAATTTAAATGTCTTATGAAATTAAATTTTGGTTTTATTTGAAAGATAATAGCCTAAAGCCAATCCATATTAAAAGAAAAATAAATGTCCACATGTAAATAAAGATTTTAGGCCTTTTTGAAACATTCTTATTTGTGATGCCATAAGTTAACAAGAGTAACTTTGTATCAGAATCTCTAAGTGAAAGAAAAATTTTAAAAAAATGAAAGAAAATATGGAACACAAGCAGTGAAATAATCAAGAAATTGTTGTTTATCGTTGAAAGTGAATTATCTTTAACTTTATATTTTACTAATAGTTTAAGAAAATAATTATTTATATAACGTCCTGAGTATGATGATAAACTACATCCACATCCTGGGTAAGATGATAAACTATGTCCAACAGGAAGGCCTCTGATCAGGAGGTTTTGAGGAGCATGCTGATGTTCCCAGGTCCACCCTGACCTAGGGTGGTAGCACCTGTTAGGGTCTCAGCTATGGGTAAATAGTTAACCCCTCTCCCCAAACAGGAATCAAAACACTATGAAAGTGTAAAAATAGGTTTTAATACCAGAAATACTTTGTCAAAATTATTACCGGCAATATATTTTTGAAAAAAAATATTACCATCTATACATTTTTTGAAAAAATATTATTAGGTTGGTGCAAAAATAATGACGTAATAATGTCGTTTTTTGACGTTAAAAAATACGTCAAAAAACGACATTATTACGTCATTATTTTTGCACCAACCTAATATAATAATCTGAGAATGTTCTTAGGCAGATTGTATAAAGCAGAAAGAGGGTAGGACTGAGAAGAGAAGCATGGAGAATAGAGCTAAGATAGAAAGATCAGCTGCCAGACTCTGGTTGTCTAGGTATTTGGATGTGCAGTCCTAATCTGTGGTATCATCTGCATAGATATCTATTAGGTCGGTGCAAAAATAATGACATAATAATGTCGTTTTTTGACGTTAAAAAATACGTCAAAAAACGACATTATTACGTCATTGTTTTTGCACCAACCTAATACCAGTGATACATTTTTGGAGGAAAAATATTACCAGATATAGACTTTTGAAGAAAAAAATATTGCCAGAAATACATTTTTGAATGAAAAAATATTACCAGCAATACATTTTTGAAGGAAAATATTACCAACAATAAAAATTGTCAGCATTAAATAACACTTTGTGGTTGATATGTTGTAAAACAAACCAAACCAATCTCTAAATTATCACACTAAATTCTTTGCTCTGAATCATATAGCATTTCATGAAAAATACAGAGATATTCCTTTTTAGATAAAGTCATATTAATGTAGACTTTTGAAAGAACAATCTTTGAGGCTTGCTTCTTTTACATCCATGTAAAGAATAACCATAATGATTGGTATGCATTTTTGCACCTGTTGTGTAAATCTGTGTCAGATTTTACTTATGCTACCAAAAGCATTTCATTCCTTCTCAATAACTATGCATACTTGAAAGAAATGCTTGCATTTTTAGTGTTTGGAAGCTTAATTTCTTACCATATCAGTAGATCTGTTTTCAGTTGATATCCAAAAAATGAAACAATTTTTTTTTTTTAAATATGAACATTATTACAGTTATTCTTCCAGTTGTGTAGAAAGAATCCATTACATATCAGTCAGTGCACAGTGGTTAAGCAGTTGTGTTGCAAGTGCTGCATTAATGTGGCTTTGTGCCAGAATAACCTTAGTATATAACTACATCTTTCTTACAATGTAAATTGATTTTGTACATCTTTTACTGTCTATTTATATATCTTCTATTGCTTTTTGTTTACAGATCATCTGGCTGGTATGAGTAATGTAAAAATTGTGACTTGATATTATAAAATGGAATATAATAAGACTCTCAATGATTCATCAAAAGCTTGAAAATTAAAATCCTCACGTAAAAGATATATATATATATATATATATATATATATATATATATCTTTTCAAAAGCATCACATCTGAAAATATGCTCTCAAATGTGTACTAGAAAAGCCATATACTTGTGAAATTCATGTTATGTATGAATAAGCACTATGAGTAAAGATACTGGAAAGAAAACATATTCAAACAAAATATGTGATGCTTCCTTTTTACAGTTGTCACAGACAGTCTGCCATATGCCAGCGCATACTGGAGAGAGACCATATTCTTGTGAAACATGCGGCTCTTCTTTTACACGCATGTCTCATTTGGTGCGTCATGTGCGCACACACACTGGTGTGAAGCCATATTCTTGTGACCTGTGTGTATCTACCTTTGTAGCAAAGTCAGACTTAGCACGCCACATGCGCACACACACTGGTGAGAAACCATTTACTTGTAATATGTGTGGCTCTGCATTTGTTGCAAAGTCCGACTTAGTGCGACATATGCGAACACACACTGGAGAGAAACCTTATTCCTGTGAAACCTGTGGATCATCTTTTGTGCAAAAATCAAATTTGGTGCTGCACGTGAGAACACACACTGGAGAGAAACCATATTCTTGTGACACATGTGGATCAGCATTTGCTGTCAAGTCTTCATTAGCACGCCATCTGCGAATACACACTGGTGAGAAACCATATTCTTGTGGCACATGCGGTTCTGCATTTATAGCAAAGTCAGATTTAGCACGTCATATGCGAACACACACTGGAGAAAGACCATATTGCAGCACCTGAAGACCTGATTTTATAAAAGATTTAACACAAAATTTGAAAACTCTGGAGAGAAACTATATTCTTGTAAAATATATCAATCATTTTTTTTTTTATACATATATTAAGTTTGGTGCTGCATATGCCAACACACACTGGTGTGCAACTGTTCCATGGAAGTTTGTGAAATTGCATGTGTAATGATATCAAATTTGGTCCAACATATGGAAGCACATAATAAGCAAAAATTATGTTCCTGCATAAAGGTTGAAATTCCTTTTCAGAAAAGTCAAAATATGTTCCCTTGTAATGACTAAAATGCAATCAGTAAAACTTGTGTAGTGTTTTCACTTTCTGTCCACTAGACCTTTTAATCATATTTTTCCACTCCATAACATTTTTAAAAAGTTCTCCCTTGTGTTTGAGCATGTACATCCTTACAAATCTTGATTTATCATCAATAAATATGACAAACAATTCAGCTCCACCAGGCGATTTTGCCTCAGTTTTTCCACATATGTTGCTGTGCACAATTTGAAGCAATTTGGTTGATCTGCTTGCACCGGTTTTTGGAAATGCAAAATGGTGATGCTTTCCATTCACACATGGTTCACTAAAGCTCATATCCTTTGTGACATCAAAATCAAGGCACTTACTAGCTGATCTCTTGCTAGTTTTCTGAAAATTCTTTGCTCCAAGATGACCAAAATGGTGATGACAATTTTCTTTTGTAGTTGTAGCAATTTGTTTTTGTTTTTCATCCAGAACCTGACAATTTGTTTCAGTGAATACAAATGTCTTTCCAGACTTTGTAGCTTTAGATACACTCAGTAAATTGTATAATAGTTTGGGAAAATATAGAGGTTCATACAAGCTGCATTTTTGCTGCTTTCCATCTAAAACTTTCACATTCAGTTCAATCGTCCCTATTCACAAAGCTACAACTGAATAACCATCACCAAGAGTTATTTCCTCTGCTTCATTCAACTTTCTAGTTTAGAAACTTTTTCACATCGTAACACATGTGACACATTGCTCCAGAGTCTACAATCCTATTCCCCTTTTCCTTATGAGTAATGCATTATTTGTAAATAAACCCAACAGATTATCATTTTTTGAGTTGCTGGTGTTTCTTAGCAATTTCATTGTGGTATAGGTTTTCCTTTTGGAGAAATTCCCTCTCCAAAATAAGCTCATATCCTTAGTGACATCAAAATCAAGGCCAGTTACTAGCTGACCTCTGTCGAATATTAGCTAGTTTGCCAGTGACTTCTACAACCTCTTACTGGTTTCTGCAATTCTTTGCCCCAAAGAGGAGCAAAATGGTGATGACAAATTTCTTCTTTCCTATCATTACTTGAACTTTTTGTTGCTGCATAGGCCACTTCTCATTCTTCAACATAGATCATATAGTACAAGTTTCCATTTTTGAAACCTGACAATTTGTTTCAGTGAATATAAATGTCTTTCCACACTTTGCAGCTTTAGATACACTCAGTAAGTTGTATGATAGTTTAGCAACATATAGAGACTCATATAACATGCATTTTTGCCACTTTCCATCTGAAACTTTCATATTCACTTCAATTGTCCATATTCCCAGTGCTTCAACTGAATAACCATCACTAAGAGTTATTTCCTGCAATCAGCAACATGTTATAAGTATCTGATAGGCTAGCTAAAAATCAATGGAATCATTGATGACTGACAACTCTTCAAATATTTCTGTCATCACTTTACTATATCCATTAACAAAATCGCCTTCTTTCAATTAAAGCAAATATACACAAAAGTGACAGTTTGACAGACAGCACAATTGTCGTGCAACAGGTATTTTGTGTACAAATTTGCATGTTTTGGGGTTCTGGTTCAATCTTTCTTATTAACTATGTTCCATAAAACCTCTCTGAACAATGCCATTTTCCAAGTGATGTAATTTGCCCCATTCAATGGCACGAGATGAATAAACTTTGTTTCCATCGTCATATTCAGTCTTATACTTTACAACTTGGGAAAATTCTCTTCCATGTGCAGCAAATTCAAGATGGCCGTTATGATCCCACAAGGTCCATAAACTTCAGCATATTCTGGACTCATGACTGTTAGAAATTTATGCATCAAGTTAGATAGTAAACATACCTTGTTTTGTGTGAATGCAGGTATTCAAGTTCATATTTCAGTCAGAAGGATAAACTCAAGAAGGAAACAAACATATGTTGTACCATGTTAACATACACAGTGACTTATTCTATTTATTAGAGAAAACACAACAGTGCATTCTCTTAAGAACAATAAAAACAAAGAAATTAGGGGTAGATAATTGTTATGGTCCAAGTTCCTTGTACCACGGTGATGGCCCAAGGTTAGAACCAATGAAAGAATAAGACGAACACAGGTATGGAATACAAGGATATATTACAACAGAAATATAATACAAAGAAGTAGAAGTATTAGTAATGACTATCAGATTTGGTTAGAGTGAACTATGTTGTCTCGACAAGTATCACTATTCCAATATCCTTACAATATGCTCTCAATTATCTCTCCTCGTCTTACAACATCCTCGTACCTCTTGAGAGGCGCAGTATTATAATGTCAGGAATAGTCCATTATTATTATTATTATGGGTAAGTTCCCATAACAATAACTTTGACCCCTTTATTTAAACTTGAATTTTCAACACTTCCTCGTGTACCTTTTTTAATTTGAAATTTAGCTTTTTTTAATTTGAACTTGAACTTTTTTTTTATTTGAAAAAAGAAAGAAAAGAGTCTAGTTTTTTTAACTACAGTTCCAAGGAATGGTTCTGTGTTGCCGCATATGTGACTATGCAGACTCCCTGAAATATATGGTTCCACTTGTCCTGCTATTTTATCTATTTCTGTTGTTTCTGTGAAACGTAGTCTTGGTCTGGGTGCACACGTCGAAAACATCTTAACCAGCATTTCACCTGTAAATGAATGTGTTGCATTTCATCAGAAAGTTTGCTGTTCAGTTTTTTTACATGATGAACATATTGTTTATATGAGATTCTGCTTTTCTTTTCTTTTTTTTAACTTTTGTGCACTGATGTTTTCTAATTAACATTTCCAGAAAAGAATGTTCAGAAATAACTTTTGTTCCCTATTGCTAGCATCCTTTGTTAATCCATGCCTTCCTTAATCCATACCTTTGTTGGCATTTTTCCTGTGACTGTGCAAAAATGTTTTTGAAAATCCAGAGTATTTTGTTAATTCATAAATTCTAGAATTCAACAAAAGAATTTGAAACCGAGGACAAGCAGGCTAAAAAGTTCAAAGAAAAGCAGCAAAAATAAGAATAAAAACAGTCTCTAGCTTTTTATTAATAAAATAATCTTCATAGATTATTTTTGTTATTGTTAAAACAAGACATCACTGTGTACCATGAAATTATTTACATTATTGAAATTCTGTTGTCTTTAACTTTGTGGTTGTTATTTCGGCCAATGTACCCCTTATTTAATATTACTGAGCTTTTGATTGATTAAGAATCAGAATGCTTATCCCTAGATATAGTCAAGAGGAATGAGAACAATGTACCCCTATAGAATAAAGGTTTTAGATCAACAAGCAACAGATGAAGGCCGAAGGGCCCAACATCCCAAAAGTTATGATAATAACTTCAAATGTAAGGACATTATTTTGACTGTAAATAATAACTTTGAAATCCAAACATTGTTTTGAAATGTTTTCAATTTCCAGGCATTGGTAGGTAAAAAAAAAAAGAAAAAAATTATCAAAAATTTAAGGAATCTTCTTAAATAAAATAATCTGTCAAATAAATGTTTTTAGAATTTTTCCATTTTTCTTGATACTCTTTGATGTTATAAAAATTCAAAACTCTAAAATTGTTCAATCTCCTCAGTTGACGAAATTGACCAGGGTTGCTATGCATGCTGCCATTAAGAAAAGTTTAAGACCTCTTAGCAGTAACAAGGCACTTTTTGGTTTTATTTTGCATCACATTGTACCAAATGAAATTGCATGAGGCAGTAGCTTTTTGTTATTGCATCAGCCATTATTTGAACAGGAGTTATGGTCAAATGATTTTTGCAACTGCCAAATTAACAGGCATTGAGACCGTATTTGTGTATTAAGCCGTAGAATTATGGCAAAAAAATATCCTCACTTTCACCTACATGAATGGTCCAAAATGAAGGCTGTTCTGAATGGAAAATTAGTACAAAAGTAAGTTGTAGCAAAACGGCTGTACCCCCTGCTATTGCGAATTTCCAAAATTCAGTGAAAAGGGGAGTAGTGGCTAAACAAAGAAAACCAGCTCTAGAGATGGCCATTTGATGAAGCACATTATTACATGACCCCCAACAAGTTCTTGTAAGAAAATATGTGCTGCTCTGCTTCAGAATGACACAAATGTCAGATATACGACCGTTTCATGTCATTTGAGTTGGGTCTGAAATCATTCAAACCAGCTCGTAAACCATAGCTAACTGCGGCTATGAAATCCAAGTATCTGGCATGGAGTCTGTGCAAGGGTTCCCCCCCCCCACTGCAAATCTATGATATGCTCCTCAACTCTTCTGCATCTCAATTTTCGTAAGGTAATATTCATATGAAATACAAATTTTATTGTATGCTAATTTTGTACAATAATGGATCATATGCAATATAGATGAACAATTCAACTAGAAAATAAATACAATGTATTTAAATATAAATTAGAGGTACACCATAACAGAGCATTCCATCTTAATTAAATCAATGTTTTGTGATTTTTCTTGAATAATTTTAATGCATTGAATATTATAGATCAAAAAATAGTGAATTTTATATAGTGTGTGTTTTTTTTTTACTTAACATGAATAAAAGAAATTCATAGATTTGGACAAAAAAGACCCCAGAATGATGTCAAAATTAGAAAATTTTTCATCCTTTAATAGTTGTGCTTAGTTTAAATTATAATGTATATAAATGTAGGTAGAAAAAAAAAAAAAAAAAGCTAATGTTGATAAGATAGCAATGGTTACAAAGCACTGCCTGGACCTCTAATCAGGCTTCTCCAGGTCAGGAGTAGTGCCAGGAGTAGTACACTGGCCCTGGTCTGGCATTTGCTAAACAACATAAAACTGAGACAACTGAATACTGGAGTAAAGTTATATTTTTGGATGACTGATTCTGCAACCATTTATTGTGCGCAAAAGAAACATTAGAAGACTCTTGATTTGATGAAAAGTATACAGGGTGTTCAGGCTAAATTTAACAGTTTAAAGTTTTTTTTTTTTTTTTCAAACTGGTTTGGAATATCTGTAAACAGTGTATGGCATTGTGAAACATAGTCAATATAGTTTTAGAGATGTCAAAGTTAACTGACATGGACGAGTGGAAGTCACCTGAATATTAGAAAGATGGTAACCTGCATCATGACGATTTGTGCCAGGCATAAAAATGCCACATGGCAGCTGTTCAATGTTCTTTGAACAGCATGAAAATAATAAGGCATGAAATGGAGAGCTGGAACAGACACTATGAGCTGTGGATTGTAGGAAATAACACAGCAGACATTGTGTTTGCCTCTGTACATCAGAATTCATTCAACAACTGCAGGAGAAAATGATGGCAGACTTAGGCAAGGGTATGCCGGCTTTGAAATGGTTGTTGCAATTTCCACCATGAAGAGGGCATTGAATGTAGACCTCCACTACCAGTCATACAAGAGATGTAAATGCCAACTTTTTACAGAAAAGTCTCAAGAAAACCATCTTACAAAGGCAAAAACAGCTTCTAAACAAGGTAAAACATCTTGTTGAATCAGAGACAATCTGGTTCTTCTCTGATAAAAATAATCTTTCTCAGAATCAACTGCACAACACCCAAAACAGTATATGGCTTGCCTACAATCAATATAACATTCCTCATGTCATGAAGACCAAATTTCCCAAGCTGTGATTGTTTCTGGGTGTGTCTCCAATGAGGATGAGGTCATACCACTTCACATCTTTGAACAGAGTCTTAGGCTGAATTCAGATGGCTATGTGGAGTTGACGAACACTGTGGTCTTGCCTTGGTTGGCAAGGATGGCAGCTGGAAGTTTATGTGTGGCAACAAGATTTAACTCCCTGCCACACCTCCAGAAAGAGTCAGAAGTGGTGGTCAGATAATTTTTAAGTCTTCATCTACCCCAATATCTGACCCCCACTGACTTCCCTGATTGTAATCCCATGGATTATTATGTGTAAGGCATGGTTAATAAAGACATCAACCACACTGCCTGTAACGCCAAGGCAGAGCTGATTGGCAGAATTAAGGAGGCATTTGGGGCTCTTCCTATGGACACCATGAAGGCCGCATGTGCCAGATTCCAGTATCGGATCAAGGCTGTGGTAGAAGCTGATGGTGGTTCTTTGAGTGAATTGTCTATTATTATAATCTGTATGCCATTTTTCTATTTCCCCAATAAATTGATTTTTTTGGGGGGGTGGGTGTTAGATATTCACTTCATTGTCCTTTTGAAAAAACTGTCAAATTTAGCCCGAACACTCTGTACAACTCAGATTAGGAAGCACTCACCAAGTCAGAGGATTTGGAGTGCCATTTCTGAATCTGGTATATCTGGATTTTGCTTTTAGCCTCCAGGAACAATGATGAATGGTGCAAGTTATGCAGAATGACTGCACATATGCACATTCATCAGCACGCAGCATGATGACATTCCATGTCACCAGTCAAAATTTTTGGAACAGGATCAACTTAACAGTGGGCTGGTTGGGAAACAACCCAGATCTGAGCTCAATTAAAAATTAAATTGTCAAAATAAAGTTGTAGAAAAACAACTTTCAAGTACTGAAGAACTTAGAGAGACTATTAAAGAACTCTCTATATTTATGAGATGAGGTATTGTAACTATTTACATTGTTCAGACTGTTGTCCTCATCTTTATTGGCATATTCACAAGGTTTCAGCCATTGTACACTCTAGCCTTCTTCAGGTGAAATTTGTTGGAATTTCGAGCTGAGCACAGGGTTAGATTATTCTAATTATATGTGCCATGCTTTTAGTTATCTCAGAACTATTAGGTTGGTGCAAAAATAATGTCGTTTTCTCACATATGTTACTGTGTGAAAAAACGACATTATTTTTTCCACCAACCTAATAGAACAATCTACCCCCATGGACTAAATAAAGAGTTCAGTTTGAAATTCCAACTAATATCGACTGAAGTAGGGTGGAGCAGACAACAGAGTCTGGACAAAAGAAATCTCAGTTGACTACTGTAACAATTTGATTCTCAGCATGCCCTGCTGAATCCAAGTAGTAATCAAAAGCAAAAAAAATAAAAAAAATACTGACCACTTTCTGTGTTCTGAGACGTTTTCCTAAAGCTGCAGAAACTGATTGATGACTTGTTGAAAGAACACGATCATTTTGATGATTAAAAGTCTGTTTAACAGTGAACATTCTCATCAGTGAAGATGACGTTTTGCAGCGTGCCATCATGAATTCATTTCAGCAACTGCTTACTTCTTTGAAGCCTTTTTTTCATTGTGGCTGCTGAGAGAAGCTGCCTCTTGATTATCTTACAGGGAGACATTCCAATATCATTTTGACATAATTAACATGTCCAAAAAAGAATGTCCAGAAATAAATTTTGTTCCCTATTGCTAGCATCCTATGTTAATCCATGCCTTTGTTGGCATTTTTCCTGTGACTGTGCAAAATCCGTATCATAATGTCAACGTATTTTATGGTAAATTTCCTCATGCTAACGATTACCTTATAAGTATGAGGATTTCTAGTCACTGGTATGTAATACAATCAGCAAAACAAGATAACCAAAAAGAACAGGTTTTATTTTACGTTAAACAATACACAAATATAGTCATGTCCTTTCCTAACGTGGAGATAATGACTAACGGACTTACCCAAATGGTGGAGCACAGAAAAACGGGTTTTGGTCTCAGGGTTGCTGTTATAGATCAAGTCTGCACTGAAGACCCCACACGTCTGTCGCTCGGCGAGATCTGCTGAAAAGAATATTCATTCATACAAAAATGTATAAAATGTGGCACAAGGCCTAAAAGGGGGTTGGGGAATGACAGTCTTCTTCTGTCTTACATCTAAAACTTAGCTAGTCTCAGACATGGACCCAAACACACCAACAATGTCCCAATCACCAAAACAACACATTCACTCCTACCTCTCTTACTACGTTCACCATAATACCTCAAATTCTCTATGAAGTCCTAACTAGTCCCCTTATGTACAAATATTGTTCGTGGGGGGAGGGTCATAAAATAACAATTTTTAAAAATGAACCCCAAATGATCATGTACAATATGACTTAAAAAAGAGGGTGCTTCTCCACGTGCTACGCTTTTTGTATGGGCCGCCCGTGGCAGGATCGACCAATGGGAGAACGCCCCGTCGTCACGTGATCTACCTCTCCACGCATGGGTAAAGACAAAGCTTTTTACTGTCCCAACAACCTGTTTTAATTTACAAATATCTAAAGAATCAAAAATGAATTATTTATCAAATCTTCCGTAGAATATGCCGGATCAGAATATGTGACAGATAAATAAATGGAACTTATACGTGATTTTACGGGTTGAAATATTGATTTATTAAGTGTAACTTAAATGTAGAATCGAATTCATTTCTGATTTGTAACTAACATGCATGACAAGCTTAATCGTAAGTCGAAGTGCCCAAGTGTCAAAAAATATTGGCAATTAAGCCGGTCATATATACTGTAGTGCCACGCCTACATTTTCTCCAATTCTAACTGGTCAATAAATACATACTTAAAAATAACAGGACAATTTATCTATCGCATTCCACCATTAAGTAAATTTGTTTCTACACTTTGTTCAAAACAAGCTTTGCTACAAAATCGCTGATTGGTCCATTTTCCGTCCAATAGGATATTTTTCATGTATATTCAAAAATGTACTAAAGCGTCTCTTTTTGGAGCCACTCCATATAGTATAAATATTGGATGCATTCCAAAAAACCAGTAGTAGTAATTTCAGAACCACAGTCGAGGTACCCAGAGACAATAGTTCTCATTTACTCGCTCGTGTATTTCATCCTACTCACTCCGCACGTACATACACACTACAGAACTTTATGTGACACACCACCAGTTCTCAGTGGACACACCAAGTTAAATCAACTTTGTAAGTTGCAACTATTGAACAATTTTCTGAAAGAAATATTCTATTTTCAACATTGAACTCTGAACAAATCTTCTTTAAGACATTTCCTTACAGTCAAGGGGAAGCTACTTTTTTCTCCCTTTTTCCCTCATATTGCAGCAACTACTTTGTATTATTGTTGAATTTATTTTAATATACATATTTCGTCGTTAAACAAAATTGGTTCTCATTGTTCTTTTTCCTTGATGTTTTAAGTATTATGTATGAATGTTGATTACCTTCTCAACACGCAGCCGCATTATCTATTTGACCCATTCAACATTGGTGACCTCAACACTCGAGAATCAGTACATTTTATAATTAATCAACCAGACGTACTAATCAACACTTTACAATACAAAGTAAAACAGATGAATGTTCTTGATGAGGGAATAACCATTATCTTGAAGGTACAATGCAAATCAGTTTGATTTCTCATCCAGCAACTTTTCAAATACTTTTATGAGCCTTGTACTGTTATTAACTCATGAAGATGCTGTGGATCTTCCAAGCATCTTAAGATTTCTATGAGGAATTATGGAAATTTATTGATATTTATTTTTTGTTTGTTGTTGTTCATCCAACGCCAACTAATGTTATTCTTCCATTTTTTTTTGGTATTGATGACAAAACTATTTCTATACTGTCTGTTTCCATAGCTATTTAACTTGTGATGTAAGTAAAAAAAAAAGTCTAGAATCGGGGCCATAATTCGAAAGTTATTGTTACAAATTTATATATTTTCAAAATTCTTTTTGAAATATATGTTCAGATATATTCCCATTTGTGCGCATGCGTGTTTGTTCCTTTTTCTTAAAAAAAAAAACGCTTTTTAGATGAATTCTCTATTGTTTGTGAGATAAACTAAAGTTACTAAACAAAAAATAAATCAACAAAATTATATTTTCATGATTTATTATTTTATGATTGTACCCAAGATCATTTTACCATAGCCCATTATAAGCAGCAAGTCAAGCATCAGTAATGATCGAAAACCTTGTTCAATACGTTTTTCTTTAGACGACTGCTTATCGATCTCAGGAACAAATTCTTCAGAATTTCTTTAAATTTCTCCAAAGAGCGTTTTATTTTTGCGCATTCGAATTATGACCCCGATTCTAGACTTTTTTTTACCAAACTCCGATATTAATATCAAGTCCTTCATTGATTTTGATTTCTTAGACAACTACATCAATCGACGTCCTGGATCAATTAATGATGAAGGAAAAACTGCTTAAATTTTACACAAGGAACAAAATGAAGTTCAACACCGCTCAGTGATTTCTGGTCTGCTTTTCGCGTGAGGAATAGCCTCACCAATTTGATGTTCCATAATGCTTCTTTCTTTTTGCTCATGTTTTAAACTTTTGTTATGAATTGAAGGAAAAGTACAGAGATGATGTAGATCAGCCGACAAATACACGTCGTTGAAGTTCCTACAGTTTATTGGGAAATTACATCGCCTTCTTTCTTTTTATGCCCTTTTTTCTTTTTATTGTCACGACTTCGCATTTGAAAGAGGTAAGTAAATAATATACAATAACCCATTTTTCAAAGTGTCCAAAACCTAACATTAACCTTCTTTTTTAGGATGATTGTCTTATTCACATAAATTGAAATGAAAAAATAAAAAATACGCGTTGTATACATTGTTAAAAATGAATTTTAAAAACATTCTAGCCTTTAAGTACCTAAGTTTTATTTTACTTGCGTAGTATATAAAAACAAGAAAGCATTTTTTTGTCCTAAGCGCCCTAGAAAATTCAATCTTTCTTTAATTCTTTTGTTTTTCTAAATAGTTCTCCTCACTTATCTTTTTGTTAGACTTACTTCTCTCTCTTCGTTTCTTGCTTTGTCAGTCGGAAAAAGCCAGATACGGTGTACTGTAGTATTTAAAAAACGCAATGTGGTACAAGGCTGAGTTTATGGGAATCGTAGACATATAAAGTAAGGCATATTTCAACATTCGTAAAGTAAGTTTATTTATTTGTAAGCAACTTGATTACATTTAATGTTTTTATCGTTAAACTTTAAAGTGAATGTAATTTTTTAATTTCGTTTTTTGATATCACTCATATTCTAAAAATCATTGTAAATTGTAAAAAAATCTTTATCAGAACATCAATAATGCATCAATCAAAACTAGAGAGATTCATAACAAAAAATTAATTTTTAATGTACACATACATCTCCAGATTATTACACATTGTCTATACCCCAAATGATAAAAAAGTAAGACATGTTCTTAGGTAACTCCATGAGATTGCTAAAAAATAAAAGAGCATAGCATGATGAAAAAGACGCCAAACTTGACGAAAACAAAATTTTAGCGTTTGTTATTAAGAGGAAAGATCAAAGTTTATTTTCATTATTTAAAAAAAAAATTTCCTTCTTTTTAGTGAACATTCTAAATTTTGATTTAAAAATCTGTTTCTTTTTGTATCACCGGAACTAGTAAAATAAAAATAACATACAATTTTTAGCACGTTTTTTTTTTTTTTTTTTTTTTTTGTATGACACACATTCATTTGGAAAATCTTGCAAAAATAAAAAATAATTGTTGGATGTTAATGAAACTTTCAGAAACTATTCACAGATGATCGAAATTATGTTGTTTTTTTTATTAAAGTCATGGCAGAAATAATTTTTTTTATATTTATTATCCACTTCTAGGCCTGTCTCATATAACGCTAAAAAAAGTGGTATACCCTGGAGAAAAAAGGCCCCCAAATTGATAAAAAAAATATTTCACGTGTAAATGTTTATGTTAGTATTAAAGAGGGAAGACCAAAGTATTTTCTGGATATTTTTCAGATTTTTTAATCCTTCCTATAAAAGTTCAAAATTTTATTTAAAAATCTTGTTTTTCTCGAATCAAAAAAATTTCGTAAATTCGATCTTATCGACCATTTCTGCCCGAGTTTGTAAACAAAAATCAAAATTAGTTCAAAAATCATGTAAAATTCAGTTACACCTTTTTCTTTTGTTATCTTAGGAAATTAAGAATGATTAAAAAAGTATACTTAAATTTAATTTGAAACAAACATTACTTACTTTTTTAATTTTTTAATAGAGATATTTCCAACCGTGGTGCTTGCTTAGTTGCGTGTTTGAGAGGCGTTAATTGATGTACGTCAATTATATTGACAACTTACGTCAAGGGAATTTATCGTACGGTAGCGCAGAAGTAATGTAATTCGTTCTAATTTTAAGTGAACCTGGTTAGTAAATTTAAAAAAAAAAAATGACTTTCAATTATTATTTTTTTTTTTTTAACCTTACGTTTGAGGAAAAATTTCTGCACTGAAAATAAAATTTAAATTATAAAAGAAAAAATCAAATTTTACAAGTAAAAATAAAACAGTAAAAACATTTTTTTTAAATTGAGTTGTATTATTTGTCATGAAATATTTTTCAGAGAATATAAAAATTACATGAAACACTATTAAATTTCATAATTAAAACAGGTTAACTTAATGAAATGAGATTTTTTTTCTTTTTATTAAGGCAGACTTTTTTTTTTCTATTTATTAATACTTGTGATATGGCAGTCATGGGAGTTTTATACATATTTTATTTATTAATAAAATTAACATTGAAATGCTATGCAATCGATTTCAAACTTTGCTGTTTTGTTAACTGAACGAATGCAAAGCAATTTCTGAAGTAAAAAGAACTTACTTCTATCAAGAGAAACAAGTCTACCTCATGTGACATTATTTCAAAGCTGTGCATCCATACTTTCCTTGGAGACGATTTTAAATACAATTTTGGAATATTAAAAAATTATTTTAAAAATATCAACGGTTTTCAGATTTTAATAAGCTTTCAAATTTATGATCTTTAAAAAGTAGAGAACATAATATATCATTTCCATAAGGTTTCATAAAGAAACTTAATTTTAAAATATATAACAACATTTTGTCATATTGTGTATTTAAAATAGAAAAAAGAAAAAATTATTGCAAAAATTCATTTTTCATCAAATTTTTTTTTTCTTTCAGATAAAAATTACCTTAGTATATGTTATTCAGAAAAGTCATAAAAAGCTTTTTCAATTAAATATTGTGAAATTTATATGATCTTATTTTTATATTAATCTCAGTTACGACATTTTTCCATAAATGAAATATCAAAATTAATAATAAAATGAATGGAAATACAAATAACATAGTAAAATGTAATAAATGTACATAAAATTTTAGTATTTTATGTAGACTTCTGATAAAATTTCATAAGAAAGGTACCTATAAATTAATTAGATAACTTTCTTATGAAATATGAAATTTAATCTCACTCTTAACAGTCTTATTTTAATTTCTTTAGAATATATTTTCCATAAAGCATTGTAAACATAAAGGTGAAAGCTAAGTACAAAAAAAAAAAAAAAAATTAGGGCACTGAAAGTTTTCCTTAAAAATAATAAGGTAAATAATTTGTTCACTTAAATCTAAATAATTTCACTTTTCTCCTTCCAGAGAAAAATTATCCTCACGTAATCCATCAGTACTTCATTCATCACCTGTCAAGTGTCGCAAAATATGACCTGCTTTGTTTTATTTTCAAAATACATCTTTTCGGCACAGAAGCTAATTTAAGCTTGGTTCAAAATATTTTAAATAAACATTATAATTTCTGATTTTCATAAAATAAGTTTTGAAAAAATTATAATTGATTTTTAAAAGAATTTCAAACTGAGATTTTCATTTTTTATAAAATAGAAAAAATGGTTGATATGATTGATTATATGTCAATTCTGTTGACTAAAAAAAACAAGATTTTTAACGAAAATTTTGGATGTGCTAGGAACGATTAAAAAATGTAAAAAATACCCCCAAAATACTTTGATCTTTCCTCTTAATAATAACATGAACATTTAGTTGATAAAACTTTGTTTTTGTCAAGTCTGATGTCTTTTTTATCATGCTATGCTCTTTTTTGCAATCTCATGGAGGTACCTACATTTACTTAAGTAGATGAAAATTGAAAAATTGAAACAAATTTTAAAACCTTTTAAAAATTCAATATTACTCCTAAAAATATATGCTTGAAGTTTGTTTTTTTTATTAAATTTAAGGATTAATTAACTGGATTTTGCAAAATAAATGGTTACTTTATACTAAAACAATGAAAATAACATTTGCGCATTGTTGCCTGTGAAGTCAGAGTTAACAAAATTATAGGACACCAGCAGTACAATAGTCAAAAAATCTAGTTTTGAGTAGCAACCAATTGAAAAGATCTTTTCAAGATTCCAAATCATGGAGAAGGCAACTTCACTATCTTCCCCAAGAAAGCTTGGCATTGCACAGATAATAAATAAAAGGGATCTGCAGATAGCCATAATCACATGCATTCTGAAGGAACAAGGCATTTTTGGCAAACTTTGTGCCCACAGAAAATGGAGTGTCAAAAGGATGCTTTTTCCCTTGATGCTGCTATTATTTTAACTACCTTCACTCCTCAGCAATATTTATTGTTTTAAAAAGTGATGTTTAGAATTGTAATAAAACCTAAATGTATGAAAATTAATTTATACATTTTCTTTGTTCTTAAGAATTGACAGCAAAAATAATAAATGCTATTTATTTATTAGATTGTTTATTGAAATCACTGGCAAAACATTGTCTAATTGCAAAATTGATTCAACCTTTATAAAATGGTAAATAAGGATTTCCTTATAGTTAGTTCACATGTTGTAATAATTTAGTAAATGTTTATAAATTTATGCATAAAAATTGTTTTCATATTTATTTCTTTATAAATTGGTAAATGATAAATATTGCATTGTATTAGTTTTTAGAATGTTGTAAATATAAAATTATTCTTGTAAATAAACAATCTAATAACTAGTGTTTAATATTTTTCTTGTAAATTCTCAAGAACAAAAAATAATGTTTAAATTCATTTTCATCATATGCTTGTTTTATTACAATTCTAATCATTGCTTTTTGAAGCAATAAACATTACCAGGGAGTGAAGTTAGTTAAAATAATAGCGGTGTCACTGAAAAAAAATGTCTTTTTGTTTTTTGTGGGCATGAAAGTCCAATTTTTTTTTTTTATCTGGCTATAGTTTATTCAGTGTGATGAAATTTTTTTAATAATAAACCTTTTAATATATTATGAAAATAAACTATATTTTCATTAAAAAAAAAAAGATCAAATTAGTAATATTTTTCTATTCAAATTTCAGCTAAGAAAATTGGTTTATAAATAGTTATCAACAATTATACAAGTCATTTTGGGGAGACAATTTTGACCTGTTGATTTATAGGCTAGAGAACCTTTCAAAATATTTCATGAAAGTTTATAAATAAATCCCTTAAATCATATTTTGTGGTTTTAAACATAGATAAAATGGAACTTCTGATAATTCTTTTCATGAAGTATTTCCTCCTAGCTTAATGTCAGGAAGTGTGTGCAGGTTGTGGAATAGTAGCTTGGAATGATAAAATCAATGTTCATTATGTTCCCTTTTTTCATCTCTTCAGTCTTGGTTGGCAACCATTCTAAGAGAAAAACAGGTATAGTGTTAGCAACCCCATCCTGTAAAAACCTACTTATTATAGCAACCTTACCTGCAATACTTAGCATGTTGATAGTTGTGGTCGCATAACCAGTGGGAGTTTTTATAGGGAGGCTCAAGTTTCCTCCATTTCTTTTTATACATCCTCACAGTAAAAAAAAAAATGGTGTACTGTATTTTACTTCACCATTTTTTTAAATTGCAAAGTAAGACATCCATATAAATTCTTTATTTAAAAAATAAAACATGAAATAGAATTTCCTTCTGCAGTGTTTTTAATATGTGTAAAACTCAATGCAAACAGGATTTTGTGAGTAAACCAAATTTACAAATTAAGTATTAGGTTGGTGCAAAGATAATGTCGTTTTCTCACATATGTTACTATGTGAGAAAACGACATTATTTTTGCACCAACCTTGGTTCAGAAAAAAAAAAATTCTGTAATTTGAATGGTGACAAAATGATTTCATTGATGAAGCTGAAAGAATAATCTCTAAAAGAACAATAATTTAACCATTTGAAGACTTCTCATAAAAATACTGTAGACCTTTCATATTCCTTTTGCATGATTTTCAACTGAAATGTAAATTATTTAAATCAAACTTTAATGACTTTTCTGCTTTTGATGTTTTAAAAAAGATTTTGCATGATTGTTATAAAACAGAAAAGCAGTATGTTGCTCTGTACTTGCTACCCTTATTTTCACTTCAGAATGCTTTTCTCTCATTCCAGTGTTACAGTCATACAAAAAGCAATTATACAAAATAAAAAGAATTATCAAAAAATACAATGGAAATTGATTATGTGCTTTATAAATAATGATACATTTTGCCATTGGATTCTCTCAATTATAACACTAAATTCTCTGTCCTGAATCACATATGAAAAATGCAGGGATATTTCTTTTTTATAATATCATCTTAATGTAGACTTTTGAAAGAACAGTCTTTGAGGCTTGCTTCTTTTGCATCCATGGTAACCTGTCTGCTGTGATTGGTATGCATTTTTGCACCTATTGTGTAGATGTTTCAAATTTCACTTTATGTTACCAAAAAAAACTGGATCATTTATTCTCAGTAATTATGCATCATTGATGAAAGAAATGCTTAGTATTTGTAAGCTTAATTTATTACCATATCAGTAGATCTGTTTTCAGTTGATAACCAAAAAATGAAACGGAAATATTTTTTCCTTATAAATATGAACATTATTACAGTTATTCTGTGTAGAAAGAATCTGTTACATATTGGTTAGTCTGCAGTGATTAAGTAGTTGCGCCTCAAGTGCTGCATTAATATGGCCTTCTGCCAGAATAATTTTAGTATATAACTACATCTTTGTTGGAATGTAAATTTCATACATCTTTTACCATCTATTAATATATCTTCTATTACTTTTTGTTTACAGATGGTCTGGCTGGTATAAACAATCTAAAAATCGTGACTTGATATTATAAAATGGAAGATAATAAGATTCTCGATGATTCATCAAGAACCTGAAAATATATGCTAAAATCTCCATGTAAAAGATATTTACATTTTCAAAAGTATTGCATCTGATGCATGCTCACAAAATATATACTGAGAAAGCCATAAACTTGTGAAATTCATGTTACATGTGAATAAGCACTATGAGTAAAGATACTGAAAAGAAAACATATTCAGACAAAATGTGTGATGCTTCCATTTTATGGTTAACGCAGAAATTGTGCCATATGCCAGTGAACACTGGGGAGAGGCCATATTCTTGTGAAACATGTGGCTTTTCCTTTACACGCACATCTCATTTGGCACGTCATATGCGAACACACACTGGAGAGAAACCATATTCTTGTGAAAGTTGTGGATCATCTTTTGTGCAAAAATCAAATTTGGTGCTGCATGTGAGAACACACACTGGAGAGAAACCATTTACTTGTGACACATGTGGCTCTGCATTTGCTGTGAAGTCTTCATTAGTGCGCCATCTGCGAACACACACTGGAGAGAGACCATATTGTTGTGAAAGCTGTGGTTCTGCATTTATAGCAAAGTCAGATTTAGCCCGTCATATGCGAACGCACACTGGAGAGAGACCATATTGCAGCACCTGAAGATCTGATTTTGTAAAAGATTTTGTGCAACATGTGAAAACACTAGGGAGAAACCATATTCTTGCAAAATATAGCGATCTTTTTTTCTTTTTTGTACATATATCAAGTTTGGTGTTGCATATGCCAACACATACCAGTGTGAAACTATATTCCATGGATATTTGTGAATTTGCATGTGTAATGATATCAAATTTGGTCCAACGTATGGGAGCTCATAGTGAGCAAAAATCATTCCTGCATAAAGGTTGAAATTCCTTTTCAGAAAAGTCAAAATATATGCCCTTGTAATGACTAAATGTAATCAATAAAACTTGATTTTGTAATTAATTGTATACTTAATTGCATACTTAATTACTGATTAAGGTTCAGCATTTGATATTTATCAAAAATGTGAGTAAATGGTCAAATATATGAATAATATAAAATTATATATAAAGTAAAAAAGACTTAGTTTATCACCTCTGGCCCTGAATTATACAGAGAACTCAGCGGATAGTGGTTCCCAGATATGGAAATTCAAATGAGAGATGGTAACTACAGTGAGTTTTGAAAAGCCAGAGCATTTTGCTAACTTGCAAATTCTAGAATTAAAAAAAAATTAAAAGTGAGGACAAGCAGGCTAAGAAGTTCAAAGAAAGGCAGCAAAAATACGAATAAAAACAGTCTCTTTAACAGCCTCTCTTATTATTTTACTAATAAAATAATTTTTGTAAATTGTTTTTATGGTTAAAACAGAACATCACTGTGTACTATGAAATTATTCACATTATTTAAAGTCTGTCTTTAGTTTTGTTGTTACATTTTTGCCAATTTGTTCCTTATTTAATATTACTCAGGTATTGATTGAATAAGAACTGGACAGGTTATCCCTAGTCAGAGGAATGAGAACAACCTACCACTATAGAATGAATAATTTTTAATTTAAAATTCCCTGGATGTTACCTGAATCAACAAAAAACTGATGAAGACTGGACGGCACAATGTCCAAAGCATGCCAGGTCATGTAGTCTGGCCAATTTCATTCAGTTTTCTTATGCTTTCATTTTTGTTTTTATCATAACAAAAAACTGAATGAAATTGGTTCAACAACATGGCCAGACAAATTGGAAGAAAGAAAAAAATATGTCAGCATTGCAACATCTTCAATGCTTTCATCCGATTGGTGCATAATTATAACAAATCATTGAATTTTTATAGTTCCCTCTCTTAAGCGTGCACACAGACACACACACACACATATATATATATATATATATATATATATATATATATATATATATAAAAGTGAACATAGAAGTCAACACTTAGAGGCGACAGTCTGTTTCATGCTAGACACAATATGTGGACATGGCCTAATGAAACAGACTGTTGCCTCTAAGTGTTGACTTTTGTATTTACATATGCTCTATCTCTGATATTGAGCACTTTATCCCATAAATATAGCACATCTTAAGACTATATTTCTTCATATATATATATATATATATATATATCAAGTATGTGGTGTAGTTCAATTTACATGAATCATTCATACAAAAAACAGATATAGAAGGTAATGATAAATAATGGGAAGAATACATCTTCACAAACAAATTTAATAAATTACATTAACCCCGAACCTGTAGATGAATGTTATGATCTCTGTTTATAAATTCCAGTTGCATAAGGTCTTTTTTTATTTTTTTACAAGCTTTCAACTGTGCATACAGACATCATCAGGTATGGAAATAGATTTGTTTTTTACTTCCTGGTAAACAATAGAATAGATGTAATCCAAAATATGTTTTTAGAAATGTGTTATTGTTAATTGTAAGAAATTTTTTGGGAGCATGCAGTCGCAACGCTGAGGTTGAATTTTTAAGACCTTATGCAACTGGAATTTATAAACAGGGATCATAACATTCATCTACAGGTTCAGGGTTAATTATTAAATTTGTTTGTGAAAATGTATTCTCGCCATTTATATCATTAACTTCTATATCCGTTTTTTTTATGAATGATTCATGTAATGTGTATGTGTGTGTGTGTATATATATATATATATATATATATATATATAAAATTCCATCAAAAAAAGCTTTAGATCAATGATGTCATTCTAGAAGACAAAACATGTTAAGCAGAATTTTTTCCAATTTGTCATTTCTGATATATAGATATTTATATATTATTGTTATAAAATAAAATAAGACATATTTCGGCTGATTTACAGGCAAATACTCAAGAGCGAGAACAGGATGTGAACGGGACAAAGCCCCGTTACAAAATGACCATTATCTTCGTTTACAAATGTTCCCGACACACGAGTTCGGGTTGAAAAATAAAATAATATTTAGTGTTCTATTTTTCGTCCAATAAAAATGCTTCCCTCCTAATTATACTCGCTTCGTTTTTTGAGCCTGTTAAGCCATAAAAAACGCTATAAAAGGGGTCACACGGAAGTTCAACGGGCAGTCAAAAGGTGGCCAGGGACGAGACCCGTCACGGTCATGCCGAGCGGTCAGCAGCTGTCAGCAGCTGTCAGCAGGAGAGCATCAACCAGCGTCAACATGTGTGAACTACTGTGAGAGATCGACCTAGAACAGAAGCCAGCTTATGAACTGTACCACAAGGTAGCTGTCCCAAACCCTCACGTTCCTGTTGAAATAAACCATGTAAATCTATTTCTGCTGTTGTCGTATTTATTCCTTGCAACCATACTCTTGTCTATAACATTATGTTCTCCCATTTTCTTCACTGTCATGTCTCTTCTGGTTATAGGCAATCATGTCCTTTGTAGGGCTTAATAAATTTTGTCTTTTTGCTATTTCCCCTAAATATTGCTTCACCAGTTTGCCAGGTAGGTTTTCCTTTGTCCTTCTTACCTTCAATCTGTCCTGTGAGTATCAAATTTTCCAACACTCTTTCCTCATTATGTACCCTAAAAATTTCTATATTTTACTGGTTATAAATATGAAGTAAATCCATTTTGAAAATAAAATTTTTCAAAATGTAATTTTTCATTTTTTTATGTTTTGGTTCTATTTTTTTTTTTTTTTTTCATCTGACTTTAAGATTAGCTTATTCACTTGTGTGGACTATTAAATTCTCTTAACCTTTTAATATATGAAAATAACTGGCAGGGGCTTTCCAACTTTACAACACCCCTTTCTCACTGAGGAAACATTGCAAGCCAGCGTCCTGGGTATGAGGGTAAACTACATCCGTGTCCTGGGTATGGCGATAAACTGCATCCAACAGCAAGGTCTCAGATAATGTTTTCAGAAAAATAATTTTGCCAGCTCTAAGTTTTTGAAACAATAATGTTGCCATCTCTAAGTTTGTTTTTTTTTTGTAGAAAAGGAATAATGTTGCCAGCTATACGTTTTTTATTCTATACAAAATAGGCATTTAAAATTCATATAAACTGGATTTGGCATTAAATAACCCACAGTGGCTGATATGCCATAAAACCCAAACAAACAAACATTGCAAGCCATTCACTGCTCTGTCACTATTTCCATGGGAAGTCTTCAGACAAACTACATCCTTTAAAGTTTACTTCCATCAGTTTTAACCATCATGTTTAAGAACCACCCAATTACACATATTGTATCGAACCACACTTGTTCCCTACGTTTCAGCAGCTTTTTCCCCACAAACCATTATCTTCCCCATATATCCACATAAATTGTATCTCTTATTTTGTAACTCTCTACCTTGAGGGGATCATGGGCCTTGTACAGGGTGAACACCAATGTATTAAAAAAATGTGCTTTGTTGCCCAAAGCAACTGTCAGCTTATTAAATTAATATCATGCTCAAAGAAAAACCGTAATCTAAACAATTTAATTATCACAGGGAGTTCTCAACTTAGGACAGAGTTCCATTCTTATGATATGTCGTAATGCAATTTTACATGTAACTCGGAACATACCCATACTTTCATTTCCATGGTGATAGCTTTCTCACCATCTGAAAAGGTTACACTATGCTTGGGAGACATAACAGATGGCAATAAGTTTCCACAAACACAACACAACATAAACAAGAGAGCATTTGCACAACAATCCAATATGGCGTACAAGCAGGAAACAAGATTAATGGAGGTTGCATTGTTCCCATGAATCCTTGTAGGTCAGGACTATCATAAGCCAGTGATTTACCATATCGCTACTGCTTTTCCAACATGTGCCAAAGTAAATGGTAGTTAAGCAAGCAGATAAATTTTGATTCCAATCAGGATAATGCATGCAACCTTACAAAAATTTCAAAAAGAAATGCAAATTTTCATAAATATTCATAATTAAAATATTTATGCCGAGAAAGTGTGTATAAATACATCTATATTGCTGCCATAAAATCACTGCAGTTTGTTAAAGATTTACTCACATGATAACTTTTGACACTCACTGATAAAAAAAAAAAAGTGTATTAAATTGATTTGATTTCTACAGCTTATCAACCCTTTGCAAGTTATTTAAAGCCAGTAAATATTTTTAGATTGTAAGAATTTTTATTTTGAGATAATAATAGTTTAGAGATACAAATTTTATTAATTAAACCTGTCGCGGGAGAATAGGTGGCTTCATATCTAATCAAAATTTGATAAAAAAAAACAAGAAATTATAGCATAGAAATAAAGTGGGGTATCAACTCTATATTACAATCAATGTATAAAATGATTCCTCACTTTGTGGCTATGGTAGTTTCTATACATTTATATTCCAGAGAATATTTTCTGTTTATATGTTATTTTTATAGATACAATTATTTAAGTAAATGCTCTGTTTATAATAAACATTAATTACATTTACCAGCCTGAATGTCAGAATTTTTGTATAGACATTCAGACCAGTAAATGTAATTAATACTGTTTATTATAAACAGAGCATGTACTTAAAATAATTAAAAATATTGGTACAAAACTAAGGTACAGAAAATGAAAATCCCATTTACAGTTGGGCATGTCAATTTTAAAGTTTGGGTTTTACATGATAAATAGTGACACAAAATATTTTTTTCCAAATCATTACCATTTTTTGAGGAAATGAGTTTAAAGATTAAGTTTACATCCAAAATTGCAGCATTAGAATTTCACTTCAGTGATCAGTGAAAGTCTTATAACACAGCCTTATAAAATTTATAATTTACTGTAGCTTTACAAGCTGTATATGGAAAAGATGCAAGGTACACACACATTATTACAAAATCATTGTGTCAAATAAGATCTTCATTTACTTCAAAGGGACATTATTCTGAACAATTTACCTATATTATAATGTAATAATATGTTATACAGTGCAGTAGTTTTAGTGCGATTTTAAATAAACAATGCAAATTTAAAACATTTTGTTTTATGGCTTGCATCCAGCCATATTATAGTGTTATATAATCTTTTATATATATATATATATATATATATATTAAAATAATACAAACAGTAATATTTACAATCTGGTGTTCTTAGTAATAATTTTTATTTTTAAAAAACAGTGCTTGATACAAAGCAGTAGAGCATAATATTGTAATTATTTTCTATTATAAATTTAATTATAAAATTAAATTTAAAATCCATAGCTCCATTCCATTTTCAAGCAATTTTTGGATTCCAACTTTATTCTTGAAACAGTAAAATTTTGAAGTCAGTTTGTTAAAAATCCTTCAGAAATTAGGTATTTTTTGTACATTTTTTCAGACAATATTAAAACAAAATGCTCAAAAATTGGTAAAAACTGTCAATCTAATTTTTGGTGTCACTAATTATCACATCAAACCCCATTTTTCACACCGAGTGCAATGTTGATTTTTCTAAATGGAAAAGTGAGAATCAACCTGCTCTAATATATACAGTTATTAAATCTCTACAACAGTAGTTAATATAAGCTTTAGTTTTAGGAAACACCTATTGATATATTTGTTAGGGAATCGGAAAAATATTTCATTAATGTTTACAAATAAATACCTTAAATCATATGTGGTGGTTTTAATTTTCATCATCATCAGGGCCTCAACTACTTCAATCATCAGGTGAGTGGGTGTTCAGAAAAAAAACAGACTGATTCTTCTTCCTCATGATCTTTTCAGTGGGCTTTCAGATAGCCTAGCAGAACTCATCTCCTCTTAAAACTCTTGACCGACATGTAACGAGCATGCGCGGAAGTGTCCTCGAACTGTGTGTGTGTGTTGTCGCCGGGCACACCTTGGAGTACCATAATGGACTCTACCAAGGACTACAAGAAGAAGACGCACGAGTCGTTTGGCGTCTTTTCTCGGATGAACGGTTGAACTCTCTGCCTTTGGGCGGGGAGGAACCCGAACGAGGCTATGCCAAAGGGCAGATTCTTGTTCGGGGTAGTTTATACGGGTTCAAAGGGTATATTTTTGGCCGAGCCAACGGGCTCGGAGATACCACGTTAAAGCGGCTTTGTGCCACATGATGCACTCGTGGGGTGGGGAGGTTGACTAAATATAGTCTTTTCTTGGGCGACAAAAGCCGTTGCGGTCGGTCGTCCGTCGGCAGCAGTCTTGGGTGCCGTTTTGCTCGTTTGCTGTCGTAAAGTGTTTGTTTCAGAAGAGAAGGCGTTCGTTCCCCCCCCCCGTTTTCTCGCACAGAATATGGTGCGAGTCACCATTGGTATGTATTCAGATTGTGAATTCTGTATTGTCTTTCTCTTACATTGGTTACTACCCAAGGCTATAGAACCCAGTCCGTCATACTATTTAATTAATAGATGGGGGGGGGGTAAGAGATGGATTCATACTTTTCCGAAGGTTATTATTAGCACATAAGTGAATGTAATGAACCTAACTGGAATCCAAACTCCGGTATCAGATTTCTTGATCTGAACTGCTTTTGTGTGAAATTTAACAACTCCCCAAATTGAGTTGTGGCTTGATGAACAAAGATGGAGACAACTGAACAATTTAAAAAAAAAATACTTTATATAAGATACTAGCAGTATAACCCATCTTTAACCGGGTTTTTTATTACTGGGAATTTTTGCCATTCAGTTGAAGCAGTTTAAAGTCAGCCCACCCCAAAATCAATATTATTAACAACATTTGGGTGCAACTAGGGTGTGTGTGTGGGGGGGGGTAATAGTTTGAATGGGGAGGTATAGGATACAAATCCTATATCATTCCAACAAATGACTAAAAAACACAAAGTAGATTTGCACACCCGCAAAATCGGATCAAAACGACTAAAAACAGATTTCACAATAAGGTGTGAAATTAATTTTCTGACCAATGAAAGGAGGTGATTTGCTAAACCAAAAAAAAGATAACGAGCCAGTGTGAAAAAAAAGTCAACAATAAATACAGAGTTTCAAGTCAGTGGCCAGTCAGAAGGGCGCAGAGATCATAGAAGACTGACAGTAAATTCCATCACTGACTCAACCCAACACTAAGAGCCGAAAGTGGATTAGGAAAGGACAACAACAACAACAAATTTACAACTGACTCCAAAACAATTCAACCCAGTAAGTACATTTTCCTCTTATCTTTTATTTCTCATCTACACTCTCTTTTTCAACTTAAATTGATCGCCCCTTTTTCCTTTACAACTATACAAAAAACAAAAGGAACAGACGTTACTCTGCTACTCTGTTGAAAGACAGCGAACACAGACATTTTTGTAAAAATCACATTTTTGCTTAAACGAACTAAAGCATTAATCTTTTTTTACCCTATTCACAAGATAATAAATATACAATGTTCTATTTTCTACAAACGTTCCTTATCGTGTTGTTTCTTCTTGAAATTTGCGTTGTATTTTATGGGCAGGGTATCCCGTATTAAATTCTCCTTTATTCCGGGTACGATGAAACCCCACAGTGGCCCTGAAAAGGGAATGTATAATAATAAATATTACTGTAATTTAAACTATTTATTTTTATTAAAGTTTTTATGAAAGATATATATCCAAAAACAGTAAATAGTAAAAAAAACGCTGCTGAGAGTTATAATGGACAGGAAGTAGTGGAGAGCCATTGTCGCCAACAATTTGGGCTCAAAACAGGCACTGAAGAATTATCTATCAAACTAAAAAAAATTCATCAAAATCTGATGAAAACTGTGGAAACACATAAACAACATCAAATCACACCCACACATATATTTTGAGAATTATAGTTACAACAATGAAAACAGAAAATTGTTAAAAACATTCTTTTAGCATTTAAAAATCATGACATCAGGGATGATATCCAAATACATGTACAGTATAACCCTGATATAAGAGAAACCTGGATATAAGAGAGATTTTATCTGGTCCCAAATTAGAGCCATACTTACCTAAACAAAATAGACCAAACCCGGATATAAGAGAAATCCGAATATAAGAGACTTCTTCTCCGGTCCCGACAACTCTCTTATATCCGGGTTACACTGTATCTGTATGAGATTGATTGAACACTTGATGCTGTTCATTCTTCTTCTGATAACTGCTTGTCCTTGTATTATTGTTTCAGAGTAAGCTGAAAACACATCTGTTCTGTTTGTGGTCATCTTGCCCTCTGCTTTACTGCTTAAATTCTATTTGGTGCCTAAGTTTTTATTTGGCACCAAATAGAATTCTGATGATAGTAAGTCAGGTCCATTTATCTAATAATAATTATTATTAGAGATAAATAGACCTGACTTACTATCATCAGAATTTATCTACCAAAGGGCAGATAATCTATATTTTTATACTATCTGTTTTAGTCCATTTAATTTTAGTTTTAATTTTAAACTCAAATAAAATAGAGCTTAACTTCTCATAATTCTTTTCATGAAGTATTTGTGCCTTGCTTAATTTCAGTAAGGTGGTGTAGTGGTTAGGGGCTTGGAACAGGCAATCAGCAAGTCATGTTTGTTGTGTTTTTTACTTTTGCACTTGGGAAAGGTCTGAATCCATCTCTCCAGCCTTGGTTAGCAGCCATTCAAGGAAAAATCCCAAACCTTTTCGGTATGGTGCTAGTAACTCCATTCTGTAAAAATCCACTTGCTATTGAAATCACAGCAGCAATGCTTCACATGCTGAGGGCTGTGCCCATATATGGGACTTGAGTGAATGAATAATTGACAAGTTCTCTGTTACAGGGAAAATAAACATGACTGTATGGAATGGTAGCAAAAAAAAAAAAAAAAATTAAATTACTTCTTAACATTCCCACTGTTCATTTCAAACATTCAGTACACAAAATCAGGGCTGGTGCAATCATCTTGCCCCCATCCTGAATCTGTGATATGTCCCCACTACTCTACTACATCTCAATTTTTATAAGGTCAGTCAGTCATGTGCCATGTGTGATACACGCTTAGGCGATAATGTATCTTTCGATACATGACTGATTAGGCAGATTTTTTCCCTACAGTAGTTTGCCATTTCTTTCTGCAGTAGACCAGTCGCCATCCAAGACTATAGAATCCGGTCTGTCCTACTATTTACCCATAGCTGTGGGGAGGAGAAGAAGAGGATTCATACCTTTCCCAATGATAGCACATAAGTGAATCTCCAATTCTTCAATCCAAGCCGCTATCCATTACTCAGCCTTAAATACAAATTTTATTGTAACCTAATTATGCACAATAATACGCAATATAGGTGAACAATTCCACTAGAAAAATTGAAAATAAATACAACATATCTAAATACAAATGAGAGACATGTCGTTCCATCTTAGATAAATAAATCAACAATGTTTTGCGATAATTCTTAACATCAACTTGAGATTTTTCTTGTTAAAAAGTTAAATAATTTTAGTACATTTAATCGTTAAATGTACTATGCATTATTTTTATACATAACGTTATGGATAAAAAAATAATGCATATGCCCCAGAATGAAATCAAAGTCAGAAAAGTTTTCATCTTTTAAAATGGTTGTACTTAGTTTAATTTGTAACGTATATAAATATAAACAGAAAAAAAAATGTTGATAAGATAGCAAGGGTCATAAAGTACTTCCCCTCACCCCCAATCGTAGGGTGTGGGAGTAGTATGCACCAGTCCTGCACAAATGTAAATAAGCAGAAAAACTCATCAATACTATATCCATCAAGTAAGAAAAAAGTTCCATTTTTACTTATCACCCTTAACTCTGTACCATAACATAACTGGGTGTGACCCACTGCACAACAGTGTACCTTTTTAGTTTCTTCTTTTTTTGGTGGAGGGGGGGGGGGGCATTTAATTCCAAGTGTACAGTAATGTCACTAAGACACAAGGTACTATTGAGAGTGAAAGAGAATGAAAATATTTTAGAAGCTATTGGGAACCATTCCTAATCAGGAAACCAGGGATAATCATTTACACCTGGGCTTTAAGGCTTAAGCCTATCATTATTATTTTAATTATTATATAACAATATTCATTACAATTTTTATCATTAAAAAGTTTTAGCTTTACGCTACCACTTTTTCATCAATGTCGATTTTCGTGCAAAATAAGCGGATCACAGCTTCATGTTTCTGAAAACCTGAACTTCTCATTGGACAATAAATATTAAAATTATCTCGTGTATCTTCACGTGCATTGTTCTCAATAAGCAACACAAAACATATCAGGCTCCAGACTGAGTTTTGTAAGGCGCTTTCTGAGTGGTTAACAAATATTAAAAAAACAATTTACCTTCTCACCACTACATCCGAATAATATCAACCTAGTTTTTGACCTGACGAAAAAACAATGCTCTCAGGATCCTGTCACGTGATTAAAAAATATATAAATTGAATGTACGCGCAAACCCAGTCAGTGAGAATTTACAACGACTAGCATTTGCTAAACACGAGTTCACGACGCTTGTATCATTCCTGCAGCGAAGTACAAAGTTAGAATCTCAAGTTCTTTAACACGAAATGACTTCGCTGTAATTCAAGCTAAAATATCAACCAAACAACTCACTCACCAACTTCTGCAACTTACTAAAACTATTTAATCACGTTATTGAATCTTACGAAACTTGAATAGTACGAACAATACATTCAACTACGAGCAACGAAAACAAACGGAACATTCACTTCTCCAACTTCTTTAAAGCTAAAAGTTTATGAACATATTTTCAGCTTTACAAGATTCTTTACTCTCTTGAACTTTTTGAGCGACAAGTTAATTCAACTTTTTTTGTAAGCTCCGATAAAAAAATATTTTTAGTAGTAAAGAAAGACTTTAGCCCAGTCAAAGGGAAGTAACTCATATTAATAGTTATTGTAAAACTGTTGTCATTTATAAATAAATATTGTACATGTTATGAAAAGTTATTTTCTTGTGTTCTTTCTCTTGTTTGCTTTTTGTTTTCTTACACATTCATAAAGTAAAAAAAATGTGTGGGTTGATTTATGCCGTCAATACCACTACAAAGTAAAGAAAATCATTGATTCCATAATCTTGTATATGTGTCTGACTCAAATTACAAAACTACAATATTTATAGTCAGTACCACCAAAGATTTACTAAAAATTATTTCCCTAAAATATTTTCAATAAAAACTATTCGGTAAAAAATTATTAATGAATAAGTAACTCCAGGCTTTACTCATCATCACCACTGTGACACAGTCTCATTGATACTACATTTGACCAGAATCCAACAGACATTCTGCTTGATTGTCCAACCGAGTCTCGTTGATATCACATTTGACCAGAATCCAATAAACATTTAACTATCTACTCCAGACTTTCATCGTGACCCTGTCTCATTGAAACCACATTCAACCAGAATCCAACAGAGACATACCACTCGATCAAACTTGTCCTTAACTATCTACGCCAGGCCTCCCTTGTCACTACTACTGTAACCCTGGCTGCCAATACACCTTACACGAATCATCCCATTACTTTTAGGACCTTGATTAACCAACTTTAGCAGGCAGTTCAATTTTTAGCATCTTCGCATCACATCACAGCGATTTTTGGGCTTTCATTTCGAAAAACAAAAAAAGCATTGTTTTTGATTAAAAAATTTTGAATTTTGTTGTTAAAAGTTTTTATCTGTTGTTTTTAAATTATTAACGTTAAAAATTGTCCTAAATTAAACGAAGCAAAATGTTCATGCATTAAACAGAAACTTTACCACTGTAAATAATTGAATGACATTATTTGGTTAATTGAAAATTTTAAAAATATCGAATTCTTTTTTGCGATATTTTATGCTAATGTTTAAAAGTTTATTACCTAATTTTAAGATTCACAACCATCTTTGCTTCTATAACGAATACAGGAATAAATTGTTTAGCAAACCTTTATTTGATAAACAAACATGCTGACTGAATTATAGATTTTTTTTTTTAAGAATTTAAAAGTAAATTAATTTTTTTGGTAAGTGTAGCTTGTAGAACAAGACCGCAAATATGGAACATCCCAGTTGTAATTGATCTGTGAGACAAGCTTGTTAAACATTGTTACATTGTTAACATGTTGAAGTGCCCGTTTTGGAGATTTCGCAGGACATACAACACTAGAAATGTCCTTTATGAAGGAAAAGAGTTTTAAATTTTCCACGAGGAACAAAATGATGCTCAACACCGCTCAGCAATTTCCGTTCTTTTCTATGAGAAATATTTTCTCCAATTTGACGTTTGTTTTTGTTCGTTTCATAATGCGTATTTCTTTTTGCTATTATTTTAAATTTTAGCATTATTGTTATGAATCGAACAAAACATACAGAAATGGTGTAGGTCGGCCGACAAAAATACACGTCGTTGAAATTCGTACAATTAAATTAAATTACTTGGAAAACAAAGCAAATTTACAACATTGCTTTTTTTATTACGACTTCACATAAAGGTACGTAAAACATACGATTTAAAATTATTTCAGTGGTACTTACGTGAGAAAATGTCAAATCTACGGTTAATCTTTTTTCCTGATTTTTCTCTTGTTCACATAGATTGAAATTAAAAACTAAAACTACGCGTTGTACACATTGTTTAAATAAATGAATTTTTATTTTCTTGTCATTTTCGTTAAAAATCTAATTCTAATTTTTTTTTTTTTTTCGCGCCAGTAGTGGCATCAAAGAGAGGAAATTTTAGTGTCTTTTTGTGCGGTAAAAAGTACACTGATTTGGAAATTCTTGCAAAAATCAAATAATTGTCAGATTTTAATGAAACTTTCAGGACTTATTCACAAATGAATGAGATTATTTTAGAAAATCTTGGTAAATATATATATCTGTAACCCCACATCTTTAATCTTATAAAATTTCGATAAATTAAATTTTGTAGAGCTTATGTTTTAGTTTTAGTTAAAAAAAAAATTAAAAGCAGAATTTCTGGGAGAATTTAAAAATCGTCAGTTTCCTTTTATAAAGAAAGGGCCCCCGGTTACCAAAAATCTGCTCTGAATTGTAAAATAAAAAAAATGCTATAAAACTAAGACAATTATGTAATCAGAAACGTTTTTATTTGCTTTTATGAATAAAATATATTATGGACACTTTCTTAAGAAATTGATGAATAATGAATTTTGCAATAATTTTTACGTATATTAAGCTACCGATTTTTGTAAATACGGATGTCCATACACGACATCATCAGGGAATATATTAGAAAATTTAAAGCCAAAGTCCTAAAGAAATGTGCTCCCGAGCTGTCTTCAGTTCGCTCCAAACTCTACAACTATTGCTTCATTGCTTCCTGCTTTCCAGCTTGTTGGAAGTCCTCCTCTGTAGTTCCTGTTTTTAAGAACTCTGGAGAAACATCTGACTCCTCTAACTATGCCCTATTAGTCTCCTACCACTTTTTGGCAAAGTATTCGAGGCTTTAATCAATGCTGAAATGGTTAAGCATCTTACCTCTCACAATCTACACTCTGACAAACAATATGGATTCCGTTTTGCTTGGTCTACTGCTGACGTGCTTACAGCCATCACTGAATATATCTTGATAATTATGGCGAAGCCCAGCTGTGGCTCTAGATATCTCAAATGTGTTTGACAGGGTTTGGCATGCTGTTCAGGGCTATGATGCTACAGGATGATTGTTTGATCTAAACCCAATCATTCCTATCAAATCATGAAATGTAGGTTGTTCTGTAAGAGCTCACTTTCAGATCCTTTCACATGAACATGACTGTCCTCCAAGGCTCTATCCTGTGTCCTACGCTGTTTCTTATCTTCATCAATGATCTTCTTGATGTCATCAGTTCCCAAGTAGGCATTTATACAGATGACACTACCATTTACTTCTGTCTCAATAGCAAATCCGTCAGAGTTGACAAAGTTAACCTGGTCACTGCTCTTGAAAAGGACCTCTAATCAGAGGTTAAAGGGAGCAAGAAATGGCTTTTAAATTTTAATGCATCCAAAACTAAACTGGTCTCATTTAACCACCATAGAGAAACTTCCCTGTCTGCCATCAGCATGGGTGATGCTTGACTCTTGGAGAGTGTCTCACTACACCTTGACATCACGTTTTCATCTGACTTGAAGTGGAACAGCTACATTGAATCAATAGCTGCATCTACTGCAAGGAAAGTTGGTTAATTGTATCTTGCCAAGTTTCTCTCGTCAGAATCCAAATCTACCATTTATTTGTGCATTGAATACTGTTGCCATATCTGGTCTGGTTTTCCTGCTGTTTATCTCAAGGTTCTTGACAAAATCCAAAGAAGGATCTGCTACATTGAATCAATAGCTGCATCTACTGCAAGGAAAGTTGGTTAATTGTGTCTTGCCAGGTTTTTCTCATTAGAATCCAAATCTACCATTCATTTGTGCATTGAATACTGTTGCCACATCTGGTCTGGTGTCCCTTCTGTTTATCTCAAGGTTCTTGACAAAATCCAAAGAAGGATCTGCAATGTAATCAATCCTGACTTGTCATCTTGACTTCAGTCACTCTCTCACAGATGTGATGTGGCTCCCTCTGTCTTTTATACAATTTTTTTTTATCCTGTTGCCCCAACTACGTGAATTTAAGTGTGCTACTAGATTGGCATCTAGGCCCCACCCATTTACTGTTGAAATAGTTAAATGTAACTGCCACTTCTACTCCAACAGTTTCTTTTCTCACGGTTCCTGAGAGCGGAATTCACTTCCGTTTACTTGCTTCCCTGAAAACTACAATCTTCAAAAATTGAAATGCAACATCAATCACCATCTTCTTTTGTCTTATGCCCCATTTATCTTTTCCCCTTTCCTCAACACCCTCCCATACCCAGTCTTTGCTCTCACTTTCACTTTCTGTCACTCCCTATGTACTAGTAGCATTCCCGCTTTGCTTACGATGAAATAATTAAAAAATTTCTTTAATCCAAGCCGCTATCCATTACTCCTCCATAATGGATTACGACCACATCACATTGAAACACCAGCTCCTGTATGATCACCCAAGTTAAGCAATTTCAACCCTGATCAGTATAGATATGAGCATCTGCTTAGGGATATCTGGTGCTGTAAGCTTCTGTGTGTGTGTGTGTGTGTGTGTGTGTGTGTGTATAGTTTGTTTGTTTGAGTTTTATGGCATATCAACCACTGTGGGTTATTTAATGCCAAATCCAGTTTATATGAATTTTAAATGCCTATTTTGTATGGAATAAAAAATATATAGCTGGCAACATTATTGTTTAAAAAAAAACAAAAAAAAACGTATAGCTGGCAACACTATTCCTTTACAAAAAAAACGTATAGCTGGCAACACTATTCCTTTACAAAAAAACGTATAGCTGGCAACACTATAGTGGAATAGTATAGAGAATAGTGAACAGTATAGTAATAGAATATAAACTACAAAAGGTGATCAATTAGATGTCACAGTACTTTTTTTTTATGTGTTTTTCTCTATGGTCATGTGATCTACTTAATTCAATAATGAGATTACATATATGATGCATACAAATTTGTATACAGATAATGCATGATAGACATATAAATCTGCTTTTTTTATAGTATTGATTTTAGCTTTCAAATAATATTTTCCCAAGACAAAAATACAATATCGGTGTTAATGTTTACAGATTACTGATCAATGAAAATTCAGTAGAAATTAATTACAGCCTGCAGAAGTTGAAGTGGAATTAACCCTCCAGACATCAGAAATTAAAGTGACAAAGGTTCCCTAGACATCAGAAGTGAGAAAGGGTAATTTTAAGCAGCTTATATTTGGTTCATTGGGCAAATGCAAGTTGGAAGAAAAAGAGACAGGCTTGCTGCTGCCACTGCTTGGAACTTCCCATTAATTTGGTGGCTGAGAAATAATTGAATTGGTTAAAAATATTTTGATCATAAATTATCAAGATTTTCTAATGTTCATTAGTATGTAGCCTTATTATATATAATCTAATAACTTTCAAAATAAAGTCATTCAGATAGACATTTCGTTGTATACTCTGATTTTATTTTCAGATTTTCATTTACCACAAATTACATACTTGCCTGAAGTGCCTCTTTAACTACAAGAACGTTGTGACGTATATGTAGGACCAAATGGTCACAGAAATGAATCAAGAAAATGAAACAAAGTCCTACAGCTGTGAGGTTTGTCGATCTGTATTTTCACGAAGTTCTCATTTACAGCGGCACATACAAACACACACAGGTGAGAAACCATATTCTTGTGATGTTTGTGGATATGCATCTTCTGATGTCTCAGCCTTAAAAAAGCACAAATTAATACATACAGGTGAGAAGCCATATTTTTGTGACATTTGTGGATATACATCTTCCCAAAAATCAAATTTAAAAACACACATGCAAATACATACAGGTGAGAAACCATACTCCTGTGATATTTGTGGATGTGCATATTCATTAAGTTCATCATTAAAAAGACACTGGCTTACACACACAGGAGAGAAACCATATTCATGTGAAGTTTGTAAATCAGCATTTTCTCGGAGGTCAACTTTAAAAAGACATATACAAACACATACTGGAGAGAAACCATATTCTTGTGATATTTGTGGCTATGCCTGTTCAGACAACTCTTATTTGAATAAACACTACCTAACACACACCGGAGAGAAGCCATATTCATGTGATGTTTGTGGATCTGCATTTTCTCGGGGTACAACTTTGAAAAAACACAAGCAAAAGAAGCATAGTAATGAAACTGGAAGGTTTTGACATTTTATATATTTTCCCAAACAAACATGAAAATTAAACTTTTGTTTGATTTTGTTTCTCTTGAGCAAAAAAACAAAAGAGAAAATAGAAAAGTAACTTATAATTATAGAATTAAATTTACTGTTGCAAATTTTTTAATGAATTCATTTTTTTGCAATCCAAATAAAAAACATTGAAAGAATGAGAAGATGAACAGAAATTGATTATTTTCTTTGATCTTTTCAAGAAATAAAACATTGTGATTTGTCTATTTTGTATTTTTTGTTCTGTTTTCATATTGGCTCATGGCCACATCATGTTGAAACACTAATTTCTGTATGATCACTGGTTAAGCCATGTTGAGTTTGGTCAGTACCTAGTTGGGTGACTTCTTAGGAATACCAGATGCTGTAAGTTTGGATGTGCAGATGGTGTAATGAATAATGTCAAAGAATTGTTAGTCAGAGAGCTGGGAATTAAATTTTTTTATTTTTTATTTCTCATGATCATGAGATCACTATATGTTCAATGTAACAATTAATTTGAACATTATACTGTGCTGCACCAGCCAATTAAGATACTCCTTGTGTACTTATTCATCCTTACAATTGCTCAAACTCAATTTGACTACCAAATCTCCTGTTGGTACTATCACTTCACAGTACCTTAATTATCCTAATTTATCTACTTTACAATCTGTCTTGTTGCTGACGAAAAAAATGGGGAGGGGGGAATACACATAAAATTGTCTCACTGGGCAATTCAACATAATGTAATGTTTAGTAAACTTGTCACGCTAGCTCAATCATGTGTGAGTAGTGAGATCAATCCTCATTGGGTGCTCTGCACTTTTGGCCTTGTGCCACATCTAATCTGCACTTAGAAAATGATTTGGGCACTTTAACATGATGTAACGATTGCCAAGCTTGTCTTGCTAGATCAATTATGACTGAATAGTGAGTCTGATCCTCACTAGGTGCCCCATAATTTCGATCTTGTGCTACAAGTAAGCTGCGCTTGGTAAATCACTTGGGCACTTCAAGGTGGTGTAACCATTAACATGCTTGTCTCACTAGACCAATTACAGCTGAATAATAAGTTTGATCCTCACTGGGTGCCCCATAATTTCGGCCTTGTGTCACATCTAAGTTATGCTTAGAAAACCACCATAAAATTATCTCATCATAATAAAATTTTAAAAAATGAGTTTTTGCTACACCTTTGCAATTTATAAAAGAAAACCTAACCGAAATTAAAATGGTAATAATTTGACAAAAATATTCTGATATATGAACCCTTCTTTTGTATTCTTGTTGTGATAAAAAATGTTAAAGCTGATTCATTCTTCACTCAATGCCATTTGTTGTAAGAAATTTTCAGTTATAGATAATACATATTTCCCCAGGAATATAATAGCTTCCTGATAGCCTCTGTAAAATATTAGCTTCTTGTTAGCCTCTAAGATCATTCTCTAAAATAATAGCTTCCTGTCAACCTCTAAAAGAATACTTTCGGACAGCCTCTCTAAATCATTAGCTTTCTGTCAGCCTCTGAGATCATCCTTTAAAATAATAGCTTCCTGTCAGCCTCTAAAATCAACCCTTAAAATAATAGCTTCTTGTCAGTCTCCAGAAAATAGTAAACGTTTTACCTGATACTGTTGAAAATTATTGTTAACATATCAGTGGTTAACCTAGAGAAAAAAATGGCATATTGTTTATCTGTTTAAAAGCCATGTGAAGTGAGGTGTTCATCTAATGCAGAGTTGATTAGAGCTTCTAGTACTTTGCAAATGTGAATAAAAGGTAAAAAATTATATGTGAATAAAACAAAATCATAAAAAATGTTTAATGGTAGATACTGGATATTTTTCATATAAGTACCACTAAAAGAAGTTAGTGTGTGGCAGAAATACCTTCTACATAATGGTAGGATTGCTAGATGAAGACACCATTCACCATTACCTGAGAGGTATTTCTGCTGCACCATATATATGGTGGACTTCCCATTTCTGTCAGCCTCTGAGATCATCCTTTAAAATAATAGCTTCCTGTCAGCCTCTAAAATCAACCCTTAAAATAATAGCTTCTTGTCAGTCTCCAGAAAATAGTAAACGTTTTTACCTGATACTGTTGAAAAATATTTCAAATTAAAATACATGTGACTTTTTTTCATCTGTTGCATTATCATTATTGGACTTTGGCTTGTTATCAAAGTAATTTCTTTTATCTTAATAGCAAGGATCAAGTGAAAAATATTTTTCTATATGTGACGATGCATTTCTGCATGTCACTGCACAAGCTGTGATGACATCCAATGTCAGCTGTATGTGAATACACACCATCATAAGCTATGTTCACAGGTTTGTTTCAATATTATGGCCCTGATCAACATCAACAAAGAATAACAACAAATGCTTTTCAAGACATGATTTCTCACTTAATCGGCAATGTCTTCCTTTGGCTTCAAGAAGGTGAACTCTGGCTATCTCACTAGGACCCTTACACTGACAGCTTGACCATCTCAGTGACTGCTGACTTACTCATTGCTGGTCCTTTCCCCACTGACTGCTTCACTCACTGCTCATTATATGGATATTGGCTGGAGAGGCCACCACCCATATTCATCCACTTATGTTCCAGAAAAGGGGACCACCCATTCATCTTTTGGGTGGTGAGTTTTTTTAAAGGATTCTACTTTTATGATTATCTAAAATCAGTAATAAAATTTCATGTATGCCAATTCAAAGGAAGGCTGGAGACAGGATTCCTGAAAATCCCATCATTAAATTGTTTCAAAGATGTGTTGGAGACAAGATTCCTAAGAAACCCTGATCATTAAATTGACTTAAAATGTTTCTGAAAAAAAACCAAACAACTTTACAGTAAATTATGTATTTCATTTTAGTATGCAAACACTGGATCTCATATGATCACTGAAGTTAAGCAATGTTGAGGCTGGTCAGTACCTAGATGTGTGACCATTTGGGAATACTGGTGCTGTAAGCTTAGATGTGTGGGTGGTGTAATGGATAACTGCTCAGAATTGTTAATTGGAGAGCCAAGTTTCAGTTCTCATTGGGTTCATATTCACTTATGCACAAATACCCTTGGAAATGTTATGAATCCACTTCTTCTCCTCACAGCTATGAGTTAATTAGTAAGATTTGTATCACTAAACCATTATTACCCCTGCCCCAGAAAAAAATTTTACAATCTAAAAATATTTTCTGGCTTCAAATAATCTGCAAAGGGTTGATAAACTGTAAAAAAAATGAACAAATCAATTCAATAATTAGACGAAACAATTTTATTATACAAAAAATGAAATTTTTAGAAAATCCATCAAGAATTGATTAAATTTTTAGAAAACCCATCAAGAATTGATGCTGAAATTTAAATTTTAATGGTAGACAAAGCAAAAATATTTACATTTTATAGCTACAATGATATCATCATCATCATCATCATTATAGCTGTTTCAACTTGAAGACTGAACATCACCTTTAGCAACTTTATAAATAACTTATAACTCCTTGCCAAACCAAGTCGCCCTGTGCTAGTAGATTGCTAATATATGTACCTGACATTGGGAAGGTTATTAATGAAGATAAAAAACAATGTTGGCCCAAGGAGAGAGCACTGGCAAACACACCGCATTAATGTAAAATCATCTAGAAGCATGGCCATTAAACACTACCTTTATTACCCGCTTTGTTAAGAATGGTTGGATTAAGTCAAATGGCTAACCAGTGACACCATAGCTCTTGAGTTTGTGGAGAAGGCCAGCATGCCAAAACCTGTCAAACGCCTTCACAATATTTAAAGCCACAGCCTGAGACTTGTCATTCTTATATAAAGCCTGAGAAACAAATTCAGTAATTATTGTTAACCTATCAGTGGTTAACCTAGAGAAAAAAATGGCATATTGTTTATCTGTTTAAAAGCCATGTGAAGTGAGGTGTTCATCTAATCCAGAGTTGATTAGAGCTTCTAGTACTTTGCAAATGTGAATAAAAGGTAAAAAATTATATGTGAATAAAACAAAATTATAAAAAATGTTTAATGGTAGATACTGGATATTTTTCATATAAATACCACTAAAAGAAGTTAGTGTGTGGCAGAAATACCTTCTACATAATGGTAGGATTGCTAGATGAAGACACCATTTACCATTACCTGAGAGGTATTTCTGCTGCACCATATATATGGTGGACTTCCCATCGTATTCAACATATGAGGGTCAAGCAGCTCAGTTCCTAGGAACTGATAGCCCATTGTCGCCAACAATTTGGACTTAAAACCAGCACTAAAGAATTAGTCATCAAAATCGGATGGAAATGCATAAACATGCATCACACACATACATACACACACACACATTTTAAGAATTATAGATAAATCTGTGCCTCCAGTTTTTTCCAATGTCTCCATTCCTGAAAGAATTTCTACTTTCCCAAGCCAATAGTACAAAAATGTTAAAAATTTAAAAGAAAATATGATTCAAAATATATAGCATAAATTAATTTAAATACTAATTTGCACAAAAAATTTCTAAAACATTACTTACTCATTTTCACTAATGAGACATTAAATTTTATCATTTCTTGTCTCCCATAAATTGCCTGACGTTTTAGCTAACCTGATGAATATTTATGAATTTTCATAAATTCAAAGTTTTGGAAAACCAATGACATTATTTTCTATTGCATATAAATACTTGTTATAAAATAAAATTTTTGCATCTGCCTTGATGAAGTCCTACAGATGACAAAACACATCGGCTAAGATAAATTTTCATCTTGTCTTTCTTTATTCATGTAGTTCAGTGAAGAAAAAGTATTCTGATGTTATTGTAGCGGCCTTTCCTAAACGTCGTGATCACCATTATGTAGGAGTGATGCTACATATTTTTATCTTTTGACTAGAAAAGGCGTGATTAAGGAAAGCAAAGACGCTGGAGGTTGCTATCCAATGTGGCATGCACAATGCAATTTATATTTGACGTAAAATAGCACATAGTATAAAATACAAAACAGAACGTAATGATTCAAAACATAACAATTGAATTTATTAGTGTTTGGTGTACATGCATATAAGATGAATGTTTGATAGAGTTATGTCTCTTAGATTTGGAAATATTTGTACTTGAGCTCATAAAGTGAATTAATTATTAAACTGTAGTTTAGAAGAATAAAGTTCCTTTTGCATGTAAGGAATTGTGTATTGGATAAAGTTGGTAAGAGTTCAGAAGAGATTTTAGAGTTCGTACTTGCGTGAAATGGTAATGTTCTTTAACATCTGACCACAAGGTTAAGACAAGAGTTCTTGAAGGTTACATTTTAGCAGCAATGATTGAGATGCAAGAGAGACTGAAGAGTTAAGAGTTTGTACTTGCGTGAATGTTGGTAATGGTCTTTAACGTCTGACCACAAGGTTAAGACAGGAGCTCTTGAAAATTACATCTTGGAGGCAAGGAGAAAGATGAATGAAGAGAAACACAAGGGAGCTTATTTGTGTTTTTTATATATAAGGCTGGGTATCATGTGATCGACTCAACCTTAGTGAGAGGGAAATTTCATTCCTTGCGTGCAGGATATCTGATTGGTCGGAATTTACCAATCAGTAAGTTAGTTTTGAGGAGATCATCCAAGGAATGCTTGTTGCATGATTTCTATGTACTGTGGGCATGTAATGGTGGTGGTAATTACCACATTATAATTGACCAGTGCGGAATTTTTCAGCTACATCACTTTGCAAGATTACCATATTGTTTTGTGACAATGTTGGGGATGAATGGTCAGGAAAATAGTTGATTGCAACATTTAAAGTAATGTTGCCACACCATTATATATCCGCCAACTAAAATACAATATATCCGTAACATTGCAAGAAGGTTCTATATTAGCAGGGTGGTGCGACCAAATGACACAACTGAACACAAAAATAATTTAGTGCACCTTGTGTGCACACATAATAAAGTCTGTATCAATTAATATGTTAAATTCACTTCCAGATTGGTTTCCTGAATATGAAAAGATCAATTTAACCTCCAAGAATCAAATAAATTCATTCTGCTTCAGAGGAAACATACAAATCATTGACAGTCTAGAATGCCATAGATGCAACAAAGGACTCTATTTAATGGACAATCATTCTTTAACAGGTCTTCAAAAAGTCAAAACATTGTATCCCTGTCATCCACAGGAAAATGAAGCCAATTGTGTCCTGAAATTATTCAAAAATATTTATGTAAAAAGGTTAAGTTTACACAAATACTAAGCATGCAACTATATAGTGTGGGCATATGTTACTTTGAGTAAAGTTGTATCTCACTATATACAAGGGCTGTTCAAAAGATTCTAAGCCTTACACAGAAAGATAGCCATAGATGAAGATTTTTGTTGTGGCAACATATGACTTCTTATAAAACTACAAAACCTAATTCAGATTTCTGTCTTAATTTCTATGCAGGTGAGGCACATACAAAATGAGAGGTGTGCAATAAATCTAACAATGAAAAAAACACAGGCCTGAGCAGTCATAAACTATCAGTAAAAGAAAGGTATTACTACCAAGAAAAACTATGGGGACATGGTACAGACACTTGCTAAGGGCTCCCCTACCTATGCACCTGTGAAGAAGTGGGGCAGGGACAGCACAGAAGATGAACCTCAGTCAGGTTGGCCAAAAGCATCAACCACTGATGAAAAAGTTGATGCCATTCACCGTATAGTTTTGAATGAGAGATATTTTTTACTATCCAGCAAGATAGCTAAGTCCATAGGCATTAGTTCTGGTTTCGTCCATACTAACTGAGATCTTGGGGATAAGCATGCTGTCGGCAAAATGGGTCCCAAGAATGCTGACACCAGAGCAGACAACTAAATCCATAGGAATAGATCTGGGTTTTTCCATACTGTTTTAACTGAGATTTTGGGGATGAGCATGCTATCTGCAAAATGGGTCCCAAGAATGCTGACACCAGAGCATATAGCTAAATCCATAGGCATTAGTTCTGGTTTTGTCCATACTGTTTTAACTGAGATCTTGGGGATGAGCATGCTGTCTGCAAAATGGGTCTCAAGAATGCTGACACAAGAGCAGACAGCTAAGTCCATAGGCATTAGTTCTGGTTTTGGCCATACTAACTGAGATCTTGGGGATAAGCATGCTATCTGCAAAATGGGTCCCAAGAATGCTGACACCAGAGCAGATAGCTAAATCCATAGGTATTAGTTCTGGTTTTGTCCATACTGTTTTAACTGAGATCTTGGGAATGAGCATGCTGTCTGCAAAATGGGTCCCAAGAACGCTGACACCAGTGCAGATAGCTAAATCCATAGGCATTAGTTCTGGTTTTGTCCATACTGTTTTAACCGAGATCTTGCAGATGAGCTATCTATCACCATTCTATTTTTTTCCTATGAATTTGATCCTCAGAAATCAATTCAATATTAATGGCTGGCTACCTGTTTCCATGTATTGCCATCTACTAGAGTAGCGATCTAATCCCTCTTGCCAATCTCCAGTTAGTTACATTTGTAACTTCAACACTCAAAAATCATAAAATTAATTTTATATTGTTCATATTATGCAATACATATTTTACTTATTATGATAATTCTTTTTCAGAAATGTTTCTTTTTACTCATTCATTAAAAGATTTTGGCAATCTTGGACAAAAACGTGTCAAAATGACATTTTTTTTTTCCTGGACTCTACTATTACTTAAAGTAACTTCACTCCTCTGTAATGTTTCATTGCTTTAAAAAGCTATGATTGGAATTTTAATAAGTCCTATATGAAAGTGAATTTTATTTGTTCTTGAGAAAACAATAATTATTAAACACTATTTATTTATTAGATTGTTTATTTTAATGTTTGGCAAAACATCACCTAATTGTGAATCAATTTGAACTTTATAAAATGGTAAATAATAAGGATTTCCTTATAGTTGGTTCACATAATTTAATAATTCTGTATGAATAAAAACTTGTTTTCATATTTATTTTTTTATAAATTAGTAAATGATAAATATATTGCATTGCATTTAGTTTTAGATAATAATTGTATTAGTTTTTACTTAGCATGTTGTAAATATAAAATTATTCTTATAAATAAATAATCTAATAAATAAATAAATAAACTTTAATTTTTTTGTTGTAAATTCTCAATAACGAAAAAAAAATGTATAAATTCACTTTCATCATATGTTTTAGGTTTTATTACAATTCTAAAAATCATTGCTTCTTAAAGTAATAAACATTGCCGAACAGTAAAAGGTAGTTAAAAATAAAATAATAAATGGAAAGAAACTGTTCTGTTTTTGTTTTATAAGGCACAAAGATTCAAGTTTGCCAAAAAAAAATTTTAATATATATTTCAGTGTATTTGAACAAAATTACTGATTTGTTAATCTGTCAAGTTTATCAGCACTTCCCGTGTTTAGTTGAACAATCTCACTTCGAAATCATTCTACAAGGAAATAAAAATCATTCGTTTTCTTGCTCTCAGAAGCTATTTCATACCCAAGCGTTTAAATATTTTAGTCTTTCTTTTCACAAGGAACGTGATGTTGTTCATCACCGCCTCGCGGATTTGATTTCCCATAATGTTTTTTTGTTGGCATATTCATCATCATTATTTTGGTGAGAACTGAACGAATACAGAAATTGTTCGAAATGAATGTAAAAAGCCTAACATATCGACCTGATTCTACCAGATCAGAATGATCTGACTTTGTTTATTTTTACTTTTTTATCTTTCAAAAAAAAAAAAAGGTAAGTAAAAAAATATGCTCATTGTCATTCATCATATATAGCATTTTTTTGTCAAATTGTGGGGAAATACTATAGAATTTTTTTTTTTTAAATACATTTTTTGCGTTCTTTTTTCTTCTAGAATTTTCAAAATTAAATCTACATTTATGTTATTGACTACATTTCTCCTGATGAAATTATTTTTTTTTCTTACTTTTTTGCTAATTATTTATGTTGCATATGCGTTGTTTTTTTTTACATTTATAAAGCAGAAAGCTTCTGTTGCAATAGAATCCAGTCCACTGAGGAACACGCCCATTAAAATGGTAAGTAGAACAAAAAATAAATAAATAAATAAATACAATTTTTATCTTTCTTGTTTTCGTACTTCTTAATTTAAGGAAAGTTTAATGCTTACCTGGTCTCGTATTCTAAAAAGTTTATATCTCAAATCTCAATAATCCACAAATGAAAGAATCAGTTATTGTTTTTCTTTTCATAAAAAATTAACAAAAATATATAATTCAGCATTTAAAATGAAAACTCGCTTGTCAACATGTTCAAAAAGGTTACACGGCTATTATAAAAAAATAAAAATCCTTCCCCAATTTTTCAAAATTCCCGACAAAAATGAATTAAAATATGGAATATCACAATTGATACAATCAAGAAACTTGTTTTCGTTAAAGAATAAATGAAAAAAAGCTTGTGAATATTTAAATTTTATGTAGCTGCCTCCACTAATTCGCTGAAAAAAGAGCATCCCATGATGAAAAAATTCCCCTAACTGAACATGATAAAAACAAAGTTTTATCGTCAATATTATTTAAAGGAAAATAGATCAAACTATTTTTAGATTATTTAATTAAATTTTTTAACCCTTTCAAGCACGTTCGAAGTTTTGGTTTAAAAAGTTTTGTCTTGCGTCGGTGGATGGACTAAAAGATTAGTATGGGAAATTTTATCATCTTTTGTGGTAAAAACGCACTGATTTGGAAATTCTTGCAAAAATCAAATAATTGTCGGATTTTAATGAAACTTTTAGGACTTATTCACAAATGAATTAAATTATTTTAGAACTTTTTTCTTTCTTAGAAAATCTTGGTAAAAATATTTTTATTGTATCTTTTAACCCTCCCCCCCACACTTCCACACACACACACACTAATTTTTATGAAACTTGAAAAATTAAATTATGACCCCATTATTACACTACAGGGTGCCCCACACAAACAGGAGATTTGGTACAGTTTATTTAATCGTTGAAATTTTTGTTACAGTTATTTGAAATAAAAGCAAAAGATAGAAACTTAGTAGCTTAAGACAGAAACACAAATGTTAGATGTGCTGTTCAAACTAATAATTTTTTTTTTTTTTATGTTAGTTAAGTTTTTTCATCATATAGTAAATTTAAAATTTCCTGTTTTTTTGTGGAGTACCCCACAGTTAAAAGCAGAACTACTTGGCAAATATAAATCAATTATTTATTATTATTAACTTTTTTTTTTTTTTTTGTAAAACAGAAACATGACTTACCAAAGCTCTGCTTAATGCAATAAAATGAAAACATTATTTAACTAGAAAAACTTTTAATTGCTTTTATAAATAAAATATAATAAGGACACTATTGTTTTAAGAAAAAAATGTTCTTCTCGATGAATAATGAATTTTGACAAAAATTGTTTATTTTTTTAATATTTAAATTAGAATAATTTAAGTTTTCTTTCAAAATTCTGTATTAATTTCACCCTTTTAGATGATATTATTAAGTAAAAACTATATTTACTAATCATAAATGGAAAGGCTTTTAGTGTAATTCATTACCAATATTTTTAAAAGAATTTTGAATTTTTTTTTTTTTTTTTTGCATGTGTAAACAGTTTTTGTAAGTACAGCTGACCATACACAATAATATTATCAGAAAATAAGAGCGTAGTAAATTTAAAGCCAAAGTATCTAAAATTCAATAAAACATTAAACTCCAGAGAATATTTTCGTAAATCTTCAAAATTACTGAGTACTTAATAAAAATGATATAAAATGTTATATTCTTAAATAAATTATTTTTACTGATAAAGCTCCCATAGAAAAACATTAAATAAACGAATTTAGGTAAAAATGGCAAAAATGGATAAATAAGAAAAAATGGCAAAAGAAAAAAAAATATAGATGAATATCTCACAATGAGTTTATTGAAATCTTGGATACAATACATAATGGAAAAACATGAGAAGTTTGTCAAATTAAAAAGAATATTCAGCTAAAGCTCCCATGAGATTTTACTTTTTAGGCGATTACATCTGAACACACTGAAAAACTTTGGGAAAAACAATTATAGATCCACTTGATGAAACCAAAAAAAAAACAAAAAACAATAAAACATTAATTATTTCAGAGGCTATCAGACAACGACAGAGTCAGACTGGTGCCAGTAAAATTTAAAGTCTTGTCTGATGTGTTTTGAATCTTTTAATACTCAAGTGTGAAGTCTCTGAGAGGTGTCATATAGATATTTAGCAAATAGGTGTGAACAGAAATTCAAAAGATTTGCTGAGGGAATAGGCTAAGTGAACTCTAGAATATTTACTTCCTTTACCATAATTTACCAATAAAATAATTAGACTCTGAGAGTCAATACGAAATCTGTGAATGGGATTCCTAATCTTTGCCTTTGCGATTTTTCCAATTCCCCGATTCCGATTAATCGTCCCAACACTAACATATATATATATATATATATATATATATATATATATATATATGTGTGTGTGTGTGCATATGTATGTATGTATATATATATATATATGTATACACTAATACACTTATATATATATATATATATAAACACATCTAATCCTAATGTCAGCTATCAATTATAAAATTAATTATAGTCATCTAATTCACTTAATTACGCTACGATTTGTGCTTTTACTGCAATTAGGAGTAGGAACCTAAATCCCCCCACCAATAAAACTTCTAAAAATCGACATCGAAAATTTAAAAAAAAATGTTTTTAATACTAGGAGCGGGAACTTAGCCCCTATTTAAAACAAGAGGAGAAGGAGCCTAGCTTCCCCCCCCACACACACTAGAGTAAATATCTATCTAAAAATATTTATTTTGAAATATTGAGTGGGGGACTTAGCCCTATTTTAAACTAGAGGGATGGGAGCTTAGACCCATCCTTCTCGAACGGTCATAATTTTCTGTTGTCGAATTGCCATTTTTACCGCGCACCTAAATAAACATCCATCTGTCATCAAGCTGTCAGCATGTCAACGTCTTACATTGAAACAGCTACCGCCATGAAAAAAGATTTTTAATTTTAAAAAATTCTTTTTAAATCTTAGGTATCATGAATCTGTGGAGGTACTTAATTTTATGAAATTTGAACAATTTGAACCTCATACACTCTCAAAAAATTTTTAAAAAAAAGAAAAATTTTTAAGTGGTTAAGTAATATTAATACTTATTACAAATATTTTGTTGACAATTTTATTAAGTATTGGTGACAAAATATTTCATTGCACCCAACAAAGGTCTTTTTAAAAAGTATTTTCATATGAAAATTTATTAAAAGAAAAATTTTAAATTGATAAAGAAGTTAGTGAATTGATTGCTAATTTAGCTGTATTTTTTTTTTTATTCCTTTTAGCTACTAACTTTTGAGCTCAGGGAATATAATTCAGAATTTTACCTTTTTGAGCTTCCATAGAATAAGCAGTCAAACAGTTGCAAGATATTTTTAAAGAAATTATTTAAAAAATGTACAAACTCAAAAATGGCATTAAACCTTTATTTTTTTATTCTTTTAAAACATCTTTATCTCATCAGCAGCAGCTAAGCTCTGAAAAGGTTTTCAAAATCATACTGCCAAAATACGAGTCAATTTTTAACAAATATACATCAGATAATTTTTTCTTGTGAAAACAGAAAATATAGTTTACTTTATTAAAATTGAATCTCAGGAATTCTCTACAAAAACATAATTTTTGAATTTTCAACCAAATGTCCTTTTTATGCCCAATACAGATTTGTTTTATTGTAATTGTCAAGTTGTTTTCATTTTGTATTACAGTAATATTTTCACACATTCCTTGGTAATTGGGGTTAATCTTACTTACATATATTGCCAATTGTTTCTCTAAGTCAGTGAGTCTCAACCCTTTTTATCCATAGTCTCCTTTTTTCCCTTCTTCTTTTCTTGGTGGACACCTTAATAGCTATTTGACAAAAGACAATATTTTATACAGGGAATTCTGAACCAAACTTTTTATTTATTCTCTGCTGTAAGAATGTTCCCATTCCACTGCTCATATCTATTTTTTTAAGCATTTCACCCCAAGCAAGGCGGGAAGCCACTAGGACACAAGGGGTTACAGAAAATTTAGAGCAAGATCAGATAGGAGTGATAGAAGAAAGGATGAGGGTAGCGGATAGTTCAAGGCAACTGGAGATGTCGATTGACATTACACTTGAATAGCTGGAGATTATAGCTCACAGGGAAACAGGAAAAGGGAAGGGAGTTCCACAGGCGAGAGGCGCGAGACATGAAGCTATTAGAGTAGAAGAGGCGGCTACATTTTGGAGTTTCGACAGTGAAGGGGTGAGAGCGGGGATATCATCTAGTTACTATTTAGTGCTACTCAGTTATTGCATACCCCATTTTCACTGAGTGCAAGTACATGCTACCTGACCCAGGAATTGATCTCACAATCATTATATCACCAAATTCACAAACCATGTGGCTATTGTCCTATAGAACAACAAAGATGAGGACAACAGCCTGAATAAAATAGTGTAAATAATTGTAAAAATATATACTTCAACCTAACATTTTTTTCAAACTCATATGCATGAAAAGAATTTTACAAAAGACATTGAATTGTAATTTTTTTTTAAATCCTTTCACATCAAGGAAATAAAATCACTAAGATGCAAGAGGTTTACTGAGTGAAAGTATATGAGAAAAACAACAATATTATTAAGGAAAGAGCAATAAAAGAATAGGAATTTAAAAAGAGAGACGATAATGTTTGACATTGGATTTAAATCTTTTAAAATCAAAATTAACTGCAAAGCAAGTAGCCAGAAGGGAATTTCACAAGTATCAGGGAAGAAACTGTTAACATAGAACTTACAGTTACTTCTAGCAATTTTAACAGTAAAATGATGAGACTTAACTGCCAATCTAGTACTGTACTTAAATTCATAAAGTTGAGATACCGAAGAAGAAAACTCATCAAAACAAAACTAAAGCTAAAATTTAAAACTCAAGTTATCAATTATTAATGTTTTTATATATTATCTATAAATATATGTATATTTAATATGAGTTTTAAATATACATGAATTAAAACCATTATATTCAATACATTTATTACTATTTTTGTCTCTTTTACAGAATGTAAAGGGAGAATTCCTAGGAATAATTGAAGATGATGAATTTGTGTGAAAATTTCATGCTTACCTCACAAGTGAAAACATGGAAAATTTTACCAAAAATAAATGTTATCCTTGTGGAATTTGTGGATGCACTTTTTTTATGAAGTCAACATTAAAAAGACACCTGACAAAACACACTGGGGAGAAATGTGTTTGTGATGTGTGCGGATCTGAGTTTTTAAACAATTCACATTTAGGAAAACATATACGAACACACGTGAAAGAAGAAGAGACACCTTATTCATGTAATGTTTGTGAATCTGCATTTTCAAGAAATTCGCATTTGAAAATCCACATGCGAACACATACTGGAGAGAAACCATATTCTTGTGAAGTATGCAGATCTGCATTTTCACAGAAATCAAATTTGGTACGGCATATTCAAACACACACTGGAGAGAAGCCATTTTCTTGTGAAGTGTGTGGACATTCCTTTTCAGATAAATCAGCTTTAGGGAAACATATGCGAGCACATACAGGTGAGAGGCCTTTTTCTTGCAAAGTGTGTGGATGTTCCTTTTCACGAAACTCATATTTGATGCAGCATATTCGAACACACACAGGAGAGAAACCTTTTTCCTGTGAAGTTTGTGAATCTTCCTTTTCACGTAAGTCTGATTTGGTGAATCACATGCGAACACATACAGGAAAGAAACCTTATTTTTGTGATGTGTGTGAGTCTTCCTTTTCACAGAAAACAAATTTGATGCGACATATTCGAACACACACTGGAGAGAAACCATATTCTTGTGAAGTGTGTGGATATTCCTTTTTCCAGAAGTCAGATTTAGAGAAACATGTGCGAACACATACTGGAGAGAAACCATATTCTTGTGAAGTGTGTGGATCTTCTTTTTCACAGAAATCATATGTAGGAGTGCATATGCGAACACACACAGGAGAGAAACCATATTCTTGCCAATATTGTGAATCTGCATTTTCAGACAAATCAACGTTTAGAAGGCATATATTGAAACACACTGGACAGAAGTTGTAGTTTTTAGGTGTTTGTGAAGTTTTTTTTATGGGAATTGTTTTGGCTGGTACATATATGAACACTAATTGATAAGTTGTATCCTCATGTATATATACTAAGAACTAGATCAAATTTGAATCAACATATCCTCGTCGTAACTTTCATAATACTTGAATATATGCTCTATGCATTTATTTTCTGTGTAATTATTATTCTGTTTTTCCCTTCTTTAGCACGAAAATACCTCATAAATAATGAACTATTCTATTTTGATTGCATGGGAAAATGGAAAAAACATATCTGAGACATTCATTGAGAAAATGAAAGAAAGAAAGGAAGATAGAATTGTTTAACATTTCCTACCAATACCTCATAAATAATGGACTATTTCAGTTTGATCATGTCAAAATACAAAAAAGACATATCAGACACACTATTTGGTTTCAGTGAGAAACTGAAAAAAAGGAAAGATATGAGGGCTTAAGATCTGTTTCAGTGAAATGGAAAAGTTGTCAGTTTCAAGTCTTTTCATTTTTACACCCTTTAATGAATAGCATTCATATTTATGAGAGTTATTGCAATATTTTGTTAAAGTTGTTAAGCTCAAGTATTTAACAATGTGATACAGATATTTTATTGTCATAGAACTCTCCACCGGCTTATTCAGCCATTAACCTCAAATTAACATCACAATTCATATTTAACTGATTCGTGAATATATGGATGATTTACATACAAATTTTGATTTATTTTATATAACCAAAATAAAGGGTGTTCCAATAACTTGGATCGATTTTAAATGGGAATTAAGTTTAAGCATCTAATGATTTTTCTTTTTCTTTCAGATTTGACAACTTAAGTCTTTAGCAGTTTCATCCATGGAAAGATTAACAATCAAAGAATGTGTCAAAGTTATCGAAGCTTATTACAAAAACAGACGTTCAAACAAATGCATTTTGCACATTTCACGATTATTTTGGTCAACATAATTGATCAACTGAGAGTGCAATTGAAAATGATGTAACGTTGTTGTGGAGAGGTTCAATTCCTGCATGCAATGAAAAATAGAGGTGTCTGGATTTTTGGCCACATTCTTGTGCACTGCAGCAATGTTTTCTGCTGAACACTGTGAACAAACCGCAATGGTGTTTTCACATCTGCTGCCAAATCAGTTTAACTTTAACACATTTGATTGGCAATTTCAACGATGGAAAGATTAACAAAGACTTAAGTTATTAAATCTCAAAGAAAGAGAAAAAAAATCACGATACACTTAAATGTAATTCACATTTAAAATCAGTCCAAGTTATTTGAACACCTTTTATTTGCAAGATTGTAAAAACTAATAGAATTTTATTAAAATTAAAAATACAATTGTATTAAAATTAAAGTAATGCAATTTTATCATTTAACAATTTATAAAAAATTAATATGAAATTTTTTTATTTATAAAGATTTACTAAATTATTAAAATATGCAAACCAATTATAAGGAAATCTTTATTTACAGTATTTGCATCATTCAGACTATTATCCTCATCTTTGTCGCCATATTTATCACAACGTTTCGGCCGTTGTACTGTCTGGTCTTCTTCAGGTGGTTGGAATTTCGAACTGAACCCTTTATTTCGATCACTGGGGAGACTGTTCTAGTTCCACATGCCATGTTTGATGGATGTCAGTTATCAGTTATCTCCTGTTAATTTCCCTTTGAAAGTTCTCCACTGCCTTAATCAGGTATTGAACTGACACTCTTTGGGTCTGTCACTGGATCTAACCAATGCCTTTATCCACTGTGCCATGTGTCCTTGACCCCAGTGATCGAAATAAAGTGTTCAGTTTTAAATTCCAACCACCTGAAGAAGGCCGGAGCGTACAACGGCCGAAACGTTGTGATAAATATGGCGACAAAGATGAGGACAATAGTCCGAATAATGTAAATACTGTACATAATACCTCATCTCAGAAATATAGACAAAATCTTTATTATTTACCACTTTTTTATGAAGCTTGAATTGATTCATAATTAGCCAATGTTTTGCCAACAATTCCAATAAACCATCTAATAAATAAGCAGTGTAGATAAACAATCTAATATATAGTGTTTACTATTTTTGTTGGCAATTCCTCAAGTTTTCCAACCATTCCGATGTACAATATATGTAGTGTACATGAACAATTGAATAAATAAATACTGTTTTTTTAATTTTTGTTTTCAATTCTCAGGAACAAAGAAAATGCAGAAATTCACTTTCATATGTTTAGGGTTTATTACGATTCTAATCTCCGCTTTTTAAAACAGTAAACATTGCCGAAGAGTGAAGGTAGTTAAAATAATATTGACGTCATGGGAAAAAAGAAACGTCCATTTGACATTCTATCTTTTGTTGACACAAAGGTCCAAGTTTGACATATTTTCATTTACAGTGCACATTGCATTATAACTAATTTTTGTGTTTATCATTTTAAAATATTTCCCTTGTTTTTTTCAATTTAGTTTATGAGAAGAAAGCATAAAACATGAAACAATAAAACAGAATTTAAGTTTTTCAATTTTCATTTTTTTTATTTGGGTTTTGTTTACCAGTTTAAATTTCTGCTCCATTTATTAAAAGATCTTTAGTAGTGGTAATAATTTTTGATTGATTTTTTTTTTCTTTACAGTTTATCAACTCTTGGTAGTTTATTGAAGGCGAAAACATATTTTGGGTTGTAAGGAAAATTCTAATAAATATTGCATGAACAGTTTTTTGAGAATAACAGTGATTTTTTTTCCAGGTATGTCCTACTATTTAACCCATAACTGGGGAGCAGAGGAGATGGATTCTTACCTTTTCCAAGGGTATTTGGTTTGTTAAGAGTTTTGTTTGTTTCACTTTTTTTTTCTTTTCTTTTCTTTTTTTTTTTTTTTTTTAAAGAAATCAGCTACTTTTAAAATAAATATAGTTTGAATTAAAAAATTTGTATTGTCCCAAAGGATCTAACCAGTCATCCCAAACTAATATTTTATCATCCCAGGAATGACAAGACCCTGTTAGTTTGAATAGTTTGATGACAAGACCGTGTTATATTTGAATATCTTTAAGATATCTTGCAGTTCAAATGCTAGTTGAGGGAGATACTGGTGTGGCAAAGTGGCCTGTCTCTAACAGCTTTTGTTAAAATCCATTCAGCTAAATGCCATATGTGATACATGCTTGAGCAATCATCTCATGACTGACTAGACATAAAATGACCCACTGTCCTGCTGTTCAACCCATAATAGCTTGGGGCGGGGAGATGGATTCATACCTTTCCAAAGGGATGCCATAAACCTGACTTAAAAGAGATTTCAACACAGGAAGGAATTAATTTTAATTTATGAAAAAGATTACAACACTGATAGGAATAAAGCAATGGTGTCAAAATATTAAATTATTTAAAATCATTTCGAGGCTGACACTGGCACCCATATAGAAAGTTGCTCAATTCTTTGAGTAAATTTGCATAAATTTAGTTAAAAAATGCATGTCATGAAAGAAGAAAATTATTCATGAAAGAACTGGTAATCTTGAGACTTTTCTTGGTGCATCTATTTAATGGATCCACTGTTAACATCAACAATAGCTTCACTACTAAATTTGAAATGGTGACATGCCCAAATAGGGCAGGTTGATTTTTTATTATTTTTTGAAAAATCGACATTGCACTCAGTGTGGAATTTGGGGTTTGATGTAATATGTATTGACATAAAAAATTAGATTCATAGCTTTTACCAATTTCTGAGCATTTAGTTTTAAAGAGTGTTTGAAAAAAATGTACAGAAATACCTACCATATTTGGCTTACGAGTGTATAAGACGCACCCCAATTTCTGCAGGGCAAATCAAGAAAAAATTGGTAATTAGTAAAATTATTAGTAAATGGTACAGCCTTGGTCATATTTATGAGGTATTATTTTGGTTAAACAAGCCATAATTTCAAGTGGAAAATAATAGGAAAAATATTGTAAAAAATTGCAAAAAAGGCTACTCAATAACATTTGTTAGATCAAAATTAATAAAAACAAAAATTAGATAAAAATAACACCATAATGCTGCTGGACACAAATTATAAGACAAATGTTTTAAATTTGCATTGTTTATTGAAAATCACACTAAAACTACTGTATAATATATTACATTATAAAATAGCTAAATCATTCATAATAATTTCCTTTTGAAGTAAATGAGGGTCATATTTGATGGCACAATGATTTAGTAATAATGTGCATGGCCCATCCATCTTGTCCATATACAGTTTGTAAAGCTTCAGTAAATTATAAATTTTATAATTTTCACAGATCACTGCAATGAAATTCCAATGCCACAATTTTAAATGTAAACTTAATCTTTAAACTCATTTCCTTAAAAAATGGTGATAATTTGGAAAAACATTTTGTGTCATGATTTATTATGTCAAACCCCAACTTTCAAATTAAGTGCAATACCATGGTTGCAAAATCAACCTGAACCTAATACTAGAATCAGACGGTCTTTATTTTGGACATTGTGTTTGTTATGGCGGACTTCAGAGTTTTTATAGTATTATACAGGTGTTGATTGGATACACTTAATATATAGTAGTCCATTGGATTCAGACCTGGTGAGCTAGGTGTGTTTGGGGTGACATAATCATGGAGATTGTAACTCATCCACTCTTGGGTTGCTTTAGCCTTATGAGATTGTGCAAAGTCTTGTTGTTGGATGTTTGGCCTTCCTTTGCTCATGCTCTCTATCCAAGGCCTTGAAAACCATATTGAATAGTCAGCAGCATTGACTCTTAAGCCCTGAGGGAATAAGTGAGGGATACATTGCACCTCCTATTACTCAAAACCTCCCAGAATCATTACAGCTCCCCAACCTCCCATTACTCAAAACTCCCAGAACCATTACAGCTGTTGGAAAATTTGTTTGCATGATAATTGGAGCATCCTTAGGGTATCTGCATAACCCTCTATCATTCCTTTGGTTGACCTTTTGATCCTTAACAAAGTTTTTTCTCATCAGAGAAGAACCAAAGTGTTTCAGGTTCTTGATATTTCAACTTGCTCAACAAGTGCTTTGCACTGATCAGACAGATATCTTTTGTCTTTGCAGACATGACTTGGCCTCTCTAGATTACATATGACTTTTATTGAAAGGTGTAGATGTTAAGAGGGTTGTGTGTTTTTAGGAGGCATGGTTGAGTAATGGATAGTAGCTGAGATTGAGGAATTGGAGAGCCAAATTCGAATTCCAGTTGAATCCATTACATTCACTTATGTGCTGATACTCTTTGGAAGGGTATGAATCCTCTTCTTCTACCCTCAGCTCAGGACAGACTGAGTTCTATAGCCTTGGTTGGAAACTGGTCTACCACAAAAAGAAGTGGCAACCTACTGTGGGGAAAAAATCTTCCTTGTCAGTCATGTATCGAAAGATACATGATTGCCTAAGCACTTGAGTGACTGACTGATTTTGTGTGTATTTTTTGGTGAAGGTGTGTGTTCAATATGTAAACAAAGAAGATAGAAAAAGCATGTAAAAAAATTGTCTTTCTACTATGGAAATTTATGCCTTTTATGTTGACTGTATTGAAACAAAGTTAAAAGGTCTCTCGTATATCCATTTTTCTTTTTGGCTCTGAAATAATTTATGGGAAAGTAAGGATATGGACAGGTAAAGCTGGTTATGCTCAAGTCAGCTTGAAACGAATCTCTACTTCATGAGTAAGGCTGCTAAAAACATGTCTGACGATGCCGTTTGTAAGTGGAAAAGGTTCAGTCATCAGTGAGCTGGGGAAACTATCATTCCCGAATGGGAATGATACTACCACATAGTTCACATCTTGAAGCTAAGAGGGAACAGAGGAAGATTCTGTTCTTTCCAGAAGTGGCATCATAAAATTGGACGTGACCAGAATACCTTTTTGAGTTTCTTTATAAATTGCATCATGGGAAAATGAATTTATTTTTTATTATCAGGTTGGTGCAAAAATAATGTCGTTTTCTCACATATGTTACTATGTGAGAAAACGACATTATTTTTGCACCAACCTAATATTTTCTTTATTGGTTTTATTTCATTTTCCTCACAGAAATCCTCATGCACAATTCTTCCAGTAAACTGCCTTGAAACCTTGAACTTCTTGGTATTAATTGATTTTCTAAGGTTCTTATCGATATTTTTTTGCACCTTTCATATAAATTTAGGTGTTTCGATGGTATTACAACATTTAGCAGGCATCCGGTTTGGATACTACTTTAGAATCCTCATAAGTGGCTTCCAGCACTTTTTGCAAACTTTGATAACAAACAGCCGTGCAACTTTTAGGAAGTGAGCAATCACTGTGCACTGCCTTTAAGACTTATTACAATGTGTCTTTTCAGTTTCTGAGTTAGCTTGACATTTCTCTTCCTTTATCTGAAAAGAAATGATAACCAAAAAAGTTAGAAAAAACAGGTCTTCAAAGTACTGAGCAACCCCTAGTAGAATTGACTAAAATTCAGTATAACTGACTAGTTCTTCTTTTACCATCTGGTTTGGGCTGACAAGGTTTATACATTTTCATGGCATCTCTGCACAGCTTTGTTGGGTCTTGATATTTTTCCCAAGTTTGTTTCATTTCTTACCAAATTCAAGGTATCTTCAAGGCTATATTTATAAGGTATTATTTTTGTTAAACAAGCCATGATTTCAATTAAACAAAAAATAATCGGAAAAAGGAACATGAGCCGATAAAATCTTTATATCCAAAGGTAAGAAAACAAAATAAAAATCAAGCAATTATTACAATTGAGCAAAACAGTACAGTTACCATTAAAATTTTATTCATCTTCAAATCCATAAAATTCGTCGTCTTCATTATCAAAACTGATACTCATTTTCAATACTACTATCATCATCTTTAAATAACGCATCCTCTAATTTCAGCCAACAATTGTGAATTTTAAATCTACATTTGGCATATAAGATGCAGGGGAATTTTAAGATACTTTTAGTAAAAAGAAGTATGCCTTATATGCCATCAAATACAGTAATTTCCACAGGTTTTGCTTACAAACTGACTTAAAAATTTTACTACTTCAAGAATAATCCAAATAAAGTTGATATCTTTTGTATTAGACACATTGAATGGAAAATATATTCAAACCAGAATTCAAGGTATCTTCAAGGCTGGTCTTTGGACAACAGAGGAATCTTGGTTGGATTTTGGAAACTTATTGAAAATACAAAAGAAAACATTTATGTTCCTATCCCACGAACGCAGGTGTTCCTCAAGGCTCCATCCTAGGCCCCACTCTATTCATTATCTACATAAATGACCTTCCTGATGCCATAACTTCCCAAGTTGGCATGTACGCGGATGACACCACAATTTATTCCTGCCTCAAAAACAAATCTAGTCTCACTGACAAAACTCACCTGGCCGTGCGTCTCGAAAAGGACCTCCAATCAATTGTGAACTGGGGCAAGAATTGGCTGGTCAACTTCAACGCTTCTAAGACAAAACTGCTCTCTATCAATCACCACAGAGATCCTTCCCTTCCCTCCATTAGAATGTCTGACGCTCAACTTCTCGAGAGCAACTCTCTGTGGCTTCTCAGTCTCACGTTGACTGCTGACCTGAGATGGAATAAATACATTGAGTCAATTGCTTCGTCCACCGCAAGGAAAGTTGGCTCCCCGGAGCTGATCCTCCAGATCTACAAATCAACAATTCACCCTTGTATGGAGTATTGCTGCCATATATGGTCTGGTGCCCCTTCTGTTTGCCTCGGGGTTCTTGATAGGCTCCAGAGGCGGATATGCAAAGTAGTTGGCCCTGTTCTGGCGCCTCGTCTACAGTCACTTTCTCACAGACGCACTGTCGCCTCTCTCTGTCTGTTCTACAAATACTTTCATGGAAATTGCTCCGAGGAGCTGCATTCGCTGGTTCCCAGACATCATGAGTTCAAGCGCCATACGAGGCTGGCATCCTGCTCTCACCCCTTCACTGTCAAAACTCCTAAATGTAGCCGTCTCTTCTACTCCAATAGCTTCATGTCTCACACCTCTCGCCTGTGGAACTCCCTTCCCTATTACTGTTTCCCTGTGAGCTATAGTCTCCAGCTATTCAAGTGTAATGTCAATCGACATCTCCAGTTTCTTTGATCTATCCACTACCCTCATCCTTTCTTGTATCACTCCTATCTGATCTTGCTCTAAATTTTCTGTCACCCCTTGCGTCCTAGTGGCTTCCCGCCTTGCTTGGGGTGAAAAAAAAAAAAAAATATGTCAAGTGACAGAGAAAGGATTACAAAGGAAAGCTGGGTCCACAGCAGGATGAGACTGTTCAGCACCAGGCTTCAAGACGGTGAGAAATTCTCTTCCCAACTGAGTGCTTTCTTGAAACATCAGTTTAAATTAAAGATCAGGATAAAATGGAAGCAGCTCTCTTCAGCAAAATTCAATGAAAATTTGGTACTTGTGCAGAGTGAAAGGTGCTAACTTGGAGTGGTTGGTGGGTGCCACACAGACATGACGATTTTAAGCCTCTGATTTATTCATAAATCATTCCAGTCTTGGGCAGCTTTGGACGGTTTGTTTTTAGTTGATCCTTTTTAATTTTATGTAAGCATATCTGTTACCTTTTATTCTTTTTGTATCTGTTTAGTTTAATTGTCCATCCTTTCAACTATTAGCTATTAGGTTGGTGCAAAAATAATGACGTAATAATGTCGTTTTTTGACGTATTTTTTAACGTCAAAAAACGACATTATTACGTCATTATTTTTGCACCAACCTAATATAAGCAAATATTAGGTTGGTGCAAAAATAATGACATAATAATGTCGTTTTTTGACGTATTTTTTAACGTCAAAAAACGACATTATTATGTCATTATTTTTGCACCAACCTAATAGATATCTATGCAGATGATACCACAGATTAGGACTGCACATCCAAATACCTAGACAACCAGAGTCCGGCAGCTGATCTTTCTGTCTTAGCTCTATTCTCCATGCTTCTCTTCTCAGTCTTACCCTCTTTCTGCTTTATACAATCTGCCTAAGAACATTCTCAGATTATTATATTAGGTTGGTGCAAAAATAATGACGTAATAATGTCGTTTTTTGACGTTTAACGTCAAAAAACGACATTGTTACGTCATTATTTTTGCACCAACCTAATAACAGGTTTTTCTGTTCTCTGGAAGGTGCAAGAGGCATTTTTTTTGTTTTAACTAAAGAACCACTTAAGTTTATTTTACTCTTTGTGCACATCTGAGTATGCTTCATTTATTATTAGGTTGGTGCAAAAATAATATCGTTTTCTGATGTATTTTTTAACGTCAAAAAACGATATTATTTTTGTACCAACCTAATAAAAGCTCAGCACCACTTGTATTAGGTTGGTGCAAAAATAATGTCGTTTTCTCACATATGTTACTATGTGAGAAAACGACATTATTTTTGCACCAACCTAACAATATTGATTGACGGATTTGTTCTTGCAGTGTCTGTCTATATTTCTGAGATGAGGCGTTATGCACACTATTTACATTATTCGAACTATTACCCTCATCTTTGTTGCCATATTTATCACTACATTTTGGCCGTTGTACACTCTGGCCTTCTTCAGGTGGTTGGAATGTTGAACTGAACCCTTTATTTCACTTGCGGTGGGGTAGACTGTTCTAGTTCCACGTGCCATGTCTAATGGACTTGGAGAACTTGGAGAGGGAAATTAACAGGTGATAACTGATAACTCTTAGACATTACTTTTCCTGTCAGTTATGTTGATAAACTATTGCAATCAACATGATAGTCAAGTCTTATACAGACTTTATTTTCAGCCCACATCTGAAATAAAACAGGCCCATAAAGCAATCATAGTACTGGACTCAGTATATATATTTGATTCCACTTGGTTCCCACAAGCCCTGTCGGCTGGGGCTTTAGAATACGCCGACTACACCTCTGTAGAGGGGTAAGACCCCCCCCAATGAGGCGTCCTGGGTATGACGTTAAATTGCATCCAACAGCAAGGCCTCTGATCTGGAGGTTTTGAGGAGCGTGGAACCACCTCTTAATTGCTGGTGTTCCCAGGTCCACCTTGACCCGGGGTGGTAGCACCTGTTAGGGTCCCAGCTATGGGCAAATAGTGAACTCCTAGTTTTCCAGGTTTTGCTCATGTCCTGGGTATGACGGTAAACTACATTTGTGTCCTGGGTATGACGGTAAACTACATCCGTGTCCTGGGTATGGCGATAAACTGCATCCAACAGCAAGGTCTCAGATAATGTTTTCAGAACAATAATGTTGCCAGCTCTAAGTTTTTGAAACAATAATGTTGCCAGCTCTAAGTTTTTGAAACTAATGTTGCCAGCTCTAAGTTTTTGAAACAATAATGTTGCCGGCTCTAAGTTTTTGAAACAATAATTTCATATAAACTGGATTTGGCATTAAATAACCCACAGTGGTTGATATGCCATAAAACCCAAACAAACAAACATTGGCTCCCACATTCCATGTGAGACTGCTAACCAACAATTGAGGTGGCACATGACCAGTAATTAATGAGGCTTCTAGTGTTCAGTTGCAGGAGGACACAACAGGTTAGCTTTAGGGACAATGAAGAGAGTTACACTTTTACAGATTTTAAAACCAGGGCTTGAAATTAGCATTGTCCCAGTGATGACTGAACATTAATTTGAGATGACTGATTTGGCATTTTTGGAAGATGGCAGGATGAGAAAAAAAATTGTAATTAAAATACTATTATATTTAATATAAAAGCAAGTAATTTCTTACAACAAAAATTGTATTTCTCACCAATATTCTTGGGCTTTTAATAAATGAAGCAAACACGCACACACAAAAAAATGAAAATAAATAAAACTTTATAACTTATTTTTATATTGGTGAATGAAACCTGAATAAAAAATGAAGGTTGAAGAATTTAAATGTACATATTTGTATTTATCTTTTAATGTGAAAATCATTAGGAATTTGCTTTAATAAACAAGGCAAAAAACATTTGTCTATATTTCTGAGATGTGGTATTATGTACATTATTCGGACTATTGTCCTCATCTTTGTCGCCATATTTATTACAACGTTTCAGCCGTTGTACAGTCCGGCCTTCTTCAGGTGGTTAGAATATCGAACTGAACCCTTTATTTCGCTCACTGGTGTAGACTGTTCTAGTTCCACGTGCCATGTTTAATGGATATCAGTTATCTCCTGTTAATTTTCCCTCTGAAAGTTCTCCACTTCCTTAACCGGGTATTGAACTCGCACTCTTTGGGTCCTGTCACTGGATCTAACCGCCTTTATCCACTGTGCCATGTGTCCTTGAGGAACACCATTGGAAAATTCATAAACTTAATGAATCAGCACATATGCTAGGCCACAAAAATCTCCTGAGCCGACCAAGCATAGAAATAAATACAATATGGGAACCAGTAATAAGGAGTGCCAGAGAAAAGCGATAATAACAACAAAGTTGCAATATGAGCTCTGGTAAAAATGGTTGCTGAAGACATTAGGTTTATAATACCCAGAAATTCATACACAGATGTCCTCAAGGACATCAAACAGATTCTTCCCATTGTTATAGATAAGCGTATTGTTGCAAGAAAGAAATACGACAACAGCAGAAATAGATTTACGTGGTTTATTTCAACAGGAACGTGAGGGTTTGGGACAGCTACCTTGTGGAAAAGTTCATAAGCCGGCTTCGGATCTAGGTCGATCTCTCATAGTAGTTCACACATGTTGACGCCGGCACTCCCTGCTGATAGCTGGTGTCGCTCGTTCTGACCGTGACAGGTCTCTACACTGGCCACCTGTTGACTGCCCGTTGAACTTCCGTGTGACCCCTTTTATAGCGTTTTTTACGGCTTAACAGGCTCGAAAAACGAAGTGAGTATAATTAGGAGGGAAGCATTTTTATTGGATGAAAAATAGAGCACTTTAAATATTATTTTATTTTTCGACCAGAACTCGAGTGTCGGGAACATTTGTAAATGAAGATAATGTTCATTTTGTGACGGGGCTTTGTCCCGTTCACATCCTGTTCTCGCTCTTGAGTATTTGCCTGTAAATCAGCCAAGATATGACTTATTTTATTTTATAACACCATGAACCACTGCTGTGTGGAAAAGTCTCTCAAGATGAGTTTCCCTACAATCTTAACCTGTTCAAGTCTAGAGTTAACTGTTATCTTCCCTTCCTATCCATATAAACTACCCCCTATGTAAGCCTTTATTGCAAGTAGCCCACAGGCCTTATACAAGGTGAATCTAATTTAACTGTTAAAAAAAATGCTGGTTGAAAAACTTAAATTTAGATATTACAATTATTTATCTTTTAATGTGCAAAACATTATAATCTGATTGAAAGAACTAATTTTGCTTTAATAAACAAAGCAAGAAAACTATATTTCTGTCAATTTTTTGTGTAACAAAAATTTCAATGAACAATTAACACACAAAATTCATGTTTCTTGCACATTATAGACTAAATCAAAAAAAATCAAAGGTGAATTTAAAAAATGATAAGCAAAGATAGAAAATTTAGTCACAGTGTGCGCTAGGCAATTGTAGATGAAAATCTTTTAAAAATTAAAAAAAATTAATTTAAATTTAAAAAATGATAAGCAAAGATACAAAATTTAGTCAGAGTGTAAGCTCAGTAATTGTAGATGAAAATCTTTTGATAAAAGATTTAAAACTTTTTTTGATAGGAAGTGATTTAACAGAGCATGGGAAATGTGACACTGAAATTTAAAGGCATATTTGGATAGCAAAAGATACCTTCTAAAATCTAAGCAAAGTATTAAGAAACAGGAGAATCTCATTAGAAACAAAAGGAAGGACTAATTTTGCTTTAATAAACAAAGTAAAAAATATATATATAAATTATATAGCTAACTAAACTATTATGTAATATCAGCCCTTCTATATAGCAATGAATGCTGGGCAATCTCCTCATAGATGAAGAAGAAACTTGAAGCAATGGAAATTTGCTTCTACAGAAGGATGCTGAGAATACTATGGATCAAACATATGAGCAATTAAAAAGACAATGTAAACAAAAAGGACACTTATACTTAACATCAGAAAGAAACAGTTGAAATTTCTAGGGCACATAATGAGGAAAGAGGGCTTGGAAAATTGGATACTCACAGGACAGATTGAAGGCAAGAGGGACAAAGGAAAGCAGCACATAATGACCTACTTAGTGAGCTTGTGTAAATGTTTGGCAGAACAGGGATTAGGAGAGATAATGAAAAGACAATTTACTAAGAGCTACAAAGGACAGGAAACTGTGGAGAGCCATAATCATCTACATTTTTATGTTGTTAACATCTATCAATAATAAAGTTTAAAAAACACTTTGATTTTTGGAGTTTAAATCTTTTTTGAGGTGAGGTGGGAGAAAGCTACTGGATAGACTGGATCCCTTTTAAAAATATTTTTGTGATGCTTTGTCTTCAAGTGGTAAATTTCATATCAGTGATCTAAAAAACTTACATGAATTTTATTATTATTATTATTTCACTCCAAGCAAGGCAATAAAGCCACTGAGATGTAAGGGTTTTTGAGCATGGGAGAATATGAAAACAAAAATAACATTAAGGAGAGAAAACAATAAAAGAACAGAAATTAAGAATAATGATTAACATTGCACTTAAATTTTTGAAGATCAAAATTGACTGGAAAGCAAGAAGCCGGAAGAGACTTCCACAAGCAAGACGTGTGAGAGAAGAAACTGTTAGCGTTGAACTTACAGCTACATCTAGCCATTTCAACTTTAAAATGATGAAACTTTGCTGTCAATCTAGTACTCGACTTAAATTCATAAAGTCTAGGTACCAAAAAGGAAAGCTCACCAAAACAATTAGTATTAAAATATTTATATAAAATGTACAGTGAAGCTATTATGGCAGTGGGTGACTGACTGAAGCTGAGATGCCAGGTCATGACCAATAATATTGCAGTCCCTTCTTTGGCTTTTATCTAGAATCTCTAAATAGCAGAAGCACCAGATGTGCTTGCAATAATCAATGCCTGGACAAATAATAATCTTCTGTGTCAGATGGATTCTGGGAAAGAAAATTATCTAGTATGACACAGTGAAACAACTTTCCTAGCAATAGACGTGACAATTGATTCAATATAATCTTTCCACTTCATGTGAGTGGAAAACATTAGACTAGGAAGATGTAGTGAGTCAGCCATACTGATGGAAGGCAAAATGGCTCTCTTAGATAATTAAAAGAGAGCAGATTAAAAAAAAATTTTCTTTTTTTCTTTGCAATTGGTTTACAGTGGAAGTAAACATTTTTTTTAGTACCATATCATACCATGACAGGATGTAAATGGTCATGACTCTCCACAGATTCCCTTCTTTTATTACCTGTGAACTGCCATGACTTCTTGGGAAAGATAGGGGAGTGGTTTCCCATTACCATCCATGGCTTGGAATCAAGAGTTTTCTTTCTTGTGTGCTGGTTGCCATCCAAAGTTAGAGAGCCCACCATACCTTGTTGTTTAACTTATAGACGGATTCATGCCTTTCTCAAGAGCATTTGTGCAAAAGTGAACACAATAGATTAGTCTGGAAATTGAATTCGGCCCACCAATTCCATTTTTTGTGCCAATATCCATTACACCACCTGCACGTCCTGACAGATAATTTTAACTTATAAACCTGAAATATATTGGCAGCCCAGTTTATTATTATTATTATTATGGCAATATTTAGCTTTTGTACCCACAAAAAAATTGTATATCAAAGGGATGGTAATTCCCTTGACACTGCTATTACTGTATACGCTTTTGACTCCTTTGGAAATGTTTGTTTTAAAAATCAAAACGGTCCTTCAACATTAAAACCTCTATTATTTCAATACAGACTGTACAAGCAAGGTTTTCCTTAGTCCAAAGAAAATTTTACATATGCTCGCAAATTTCTTTCCATCTTTTTCTTCAGCTTACCTAAATTTGAAGGGAGTGGGTAAAGGGAGTTATTTCATACCCACAACAAATCTAACCTGCCTGCTGATTAGTGCAGCTGTTTATCATGCTTGACTGCTGCTGCTGCTGACTTGCTGTCATTTACCTTGATTTCTTTATAAGCAGCACCCATATCATATTCATTTTTATGCTAGGCCTACTAAAGAGATCCTTGTAGCCTAGCATATGTGCTGATTCTTTGAGATGTCTAACTCTCCAGTGTTCTTTCTTGTCCAGTATTTTCATATGCCAAAAAAGATTCCACAATACAACACACACTGTTTAAATCAAAGTGTCTATTGGTTAGAAACTAATATCACCATGTGAAATATCTGACCAATCAAAGGAAACTGAAACCCATTTATTTCTTGAGTCTGCGTATGGGAAAAATTTCTTATAAAAACCCAAATTTTGATTTTCAAAGAGCAGAGATGTGACTGTCTCCAGGTTGTTCGGACACATGAGAAGACATCGGTACATAGATTCCTTCACCCCAGCGACTTTAAATGAACTTTCTTGTTAATATATCAACCAATGGAGTCAGTAAAAACAAATTTCTGTGTCAAGAATAAGTTCAATTGCAAATCCATGTTCAAAAAGTTCAAAAGACAAAGTGGTCATAAACAGTCCAGTAGGCAAATTAACACCAAAAATGGGGTAAAAAATCCTATCTTCCATTTGCAACAGAGGAAATGCACTTTTCACTCACCAAGCTCAAAAATTGTTATTTTTTCATGATGTAATGAATATGCATACACCTGGGTTACCCCTCACAGTAATATGATTGGACGATGTCAGCCATAAATACACACTGATGTGGAGGTACATGGATTATGCCTATTGTCTTTGCCTCTTGCCTACCACTACAACGAGAACCAGTCCATTACAGTTATCTTCTAGATTGTCCTACCCGGTTGCAGTAGTCAACAACCAATTTGCTACTTCAAACAAATATATCCGTTTCCGGGACATATCATTTCATTTTAATCAAAGCAACAGCTTTTATTCACAGAGCAATTTTTCCGATTGGTGACACCAGTCAGGGAGGAAAGAACATTAGCATAGATCTTCTGATACCGAAAGTGGCAGGTATTTTGCTAACAATTTTCTTTAATGTTCCTTTAGCAGACCATGCACAAAATACAAAATCTTTTTTGAGGTAGGTGATTTTCTCTTTTGTTACACATCAACAACAACGACAGTCAGTGACTCTTCACTAATGATTAAAAATCTTTTCTAAATCACAATTTTTTCTGTGAGCCAATTTCCAAAAGACTTTAACTTGACCAAAGACTATTTTAAATCATTTTTTAACTCTTGAATTCATGTACTTATGTTTGTAAATAAAAATGATTAATTTAACAGGCATAACCGTGGGTTTTTTTTTTGTCTTTTTTTTTTATAATTATTATTATTATTATTGAAAATTCAGACGTTTGGATATTTAATACTAGCAGTAGAGCCCCACGTTGCCTGGGGATGCAACAGTAAAAGAGATAGATCAAGTATTGACCATCATAAAGACTGAAAAATAAAATTGAAAAAAAGATTATTGTTTAAGGTTGACGAACACGCATGTCTTAATTAGATTTTTTTTGTGTGTTTTTTGATTTTTTTACGAATTGGTCAAACTCAAACAAAAACATTGTTTTCAATCGTTATGAATTTTATTATAAACAATTGTCTTGTAAATGGAATTTTTAAGGCATTCTGAATGTAAAAATAAAGAAAAAAAAGTGTGCAAGACAATAAGAAACACTACCTGCTCCAAAAAAGTGAAGTTTTGTTGAAATCGGTTGAAAAATGTAGGAAATCCGATCCCATATATAATTTTATAATAAATATAACTCGATATGAGTTGTCCCCCTTTCATTCTGGCGACAGTGATGCCTCTTAATCGTGTTTCCAAATTGATTTCGTGCAAAAACAATTGTGTTTTTCCAATTTTTGGCGCTGTCAGAACCACCGCAAGGTAATTTTATGTAGTCCTGTGAAGTTTTGTTGAAATCGGTTGAAAAATGTAGGAAATCCGATCCAATATATAAACGAACAGACACACACACACACACAACCTGGGTTTTATAATAACTATGATAACAAAATTCTGGACGATTGAATTTCCTATAACATCTTAAAATTGTGAGTTCAATCTCTGGACTGGGCAGTCTGTACTTGGAAACCGCAGAGCAATAACTGAAGAAAAGTAGTAGAAAAAAAAAAAACTAAACAAGATGAGAACTCGACATGGGCAGTGGAAAGGGAACAACAGTCTAACAGTCTATATCCCCGTGGACGTTGATTAAAAATAATAAAGGGTTCAGTTCAGAATTCCCAGTAGTGTAGTTTATCCAAATCGATATACATCTGATGAAGGCCGGAGGACATAAGTGCCTAAAAACATTGTGATAACAACGACAAAGATGAGGCAATAGTTCGAATATAATTGAAAAATAATGTAAATATTTGTTTATAATTTTAGACAAGATACAAATTGTTGGACAACACCGCTTCTCTTCATTTATATTTTTAACTTTTAATTATATCATGAAAGTCAGGGTATGTTAAATTTTCTACAAGATAACTGACGTATCTTGTTTTCTCCATTTCCAAATACTGCTTTTTTTCTCTGCTATTCATCTTCAATATTATTGTTATGAATTTAAGCGAAAAATACAGAAACTACGTAAATTTTAAGTTTTTAACGTAGAAATCAAATTCGAAAATCACTTTTAAAACGATGTGACTATTTTCATTCACAAACATTTTTTTCTGTCATTTACTGCGTTACATTTATTTATTTAAGCATCAGAGAGGTAAGTAAAAAAAAAAATAAGAAAAAAAAAAAGACTCTTCTTACTTAGTCTTATCATAAATGTTTCAGAATTTTGTAATTTTTTTATTTTTAACGAAACACAATATTTAAGAATTTTTTTTTCCGATTTTGTTTGAAAAGAAAAAAGTTGTAATTGTTAAAAATAAAATCAAAAATGTTGTTAATGTTACGTCTTGATTTTTTTTTTTTGTTTATTTAACTTAGTGTTTTAGTTTTTTTTACTGTTTCATAAACATTTTTACCAGATTTTTAAGTTCAGATTTAAAAATTTAGTATTTGTTTTCAAAAACATTGACGATATTTTACAACACAATTTCTTTCTGTCTTATGTTGGATATGAAAATTGACACAAACCTTCTTCAAACAAAAAATAAAAATCTATTGGAGGAAAAAAAACTCGGTCTTTTCGCCAGAAATTTTAATGATTAACTAATTTTTTTAAATTCATGTCAATTCTACGACCGATTAGTTATGCATAGCATAGGTGTTCAATCACTGTTCATTTATTTTTAATGTTTCTTAAGAGAAAAGACCAAAGTACTTTCAATGATTTATTTTGACATTTTTTCATCCTTTCTAGAATGTTCGAAATTTTGGTTAATTTTTTTTTTTTTTTTTACGTCAGCGGTCTCCAAGTAAAAAGAAAAAGAAAAAAAAAACAAACAAAAAACACGTTGATTTGGAAATTTTTGCAAAAATCAAATATCGGATTTTAATGAAACTTTCAGAACTTATTCACAAATGAATGAAATATGGTAAATTTTGGTTTTTTTGTTTCCCGAGCGCTAATATCCCTTAAATTTTTTCCCAAATCGTCATAATTCTGTGCAAATGTACATGCTGAACTCAAATTAACAATTAAATTATGAAGAAACCTTCATAATTTTGGAGTTATCGACAAGAAAAAATCGGACTTCTTGTTGGTCGTTCGTCCCCCATTACTGCCATCATGAATCTCGATTCAATGCGGGATACCTACGCCGGCGTAATAAGAAAATTTTTGGCCTATTTACTTCTTTTAGAGGCTTTCCTTGCAGAAAATCACTAAGAACTTACAGTAAAGAAATCTAATTTTTTTTTCCTATTCTAAACAGAAAAAAACGTTTTGTTGTATCATTTAATTTGTTTTTGTTATAAATAAAACTACATTTAGCAAAAAAAAAAAAAATACATTTCTTTAATGTGCGTAGCGATTTTCTGCAAGGAAAGTCTGTAAAAGAAGTAAATAGGCCAAATTTTCTGATTACGCCTGCGTAGGTACTACGCAGTGAATTAGTAATCATGATGGCAGTAATAGGGGACGAATGACCAACAAGAAGTCCAATTTTTTCTTGTCGATAACTCCAAAATGGTAAGGTTTCTTCATAATTTAATTGTTAATTCGAGTTCAGCATGTACATTTGCACGGAATTATGACGATTTGGGAAAATTTTAAGGAATATTAGCGCTCGGGAAACAAAACCAAAATTTACCGAAATTATTTTAGACATGATGTTTTAAGAAAGTCATGGTAAAAAATAAAAATATATTTTTTTTTTTTACATTTGTTACCCCCCTTACTTAATTTTATGAAAACTCGAGAAGTTCAATGGCATGCCTTTTTTTTAGTGATTATATTAGTCAAAACTAATGCATAACACTTTGAAGAATATAAATCATCGATTTTTTTGTAAACTCTAAACAATTACCCAAAATTCAGCTCTGAATTGTAATATACAAAAAAAAAAACAAAAACAAAAAAACAATAAAACTAAGACATTATTTAATTAGAATAGCTTTTAACGTTTTTCATGAATAATATACATTAAGAACATTATTGCCAAAATATTTTTCTGGTAATTTCTTTTTCACAAGAATTGTTTTCTTTTTTTTCCCCCAATTTTAAAATGTAATCAAGTTGCTAAATATTTTAAAATTAAGTTTCAATTCTTGCACTTGAAGTAATGTTATTAAGTAGAGTTATCTTTACAGATCATAAATTTGAAAGCTTATTTCAGTCTGTGACACATATGTATTAAAAAAAATTTTTACACTTGCATAAAACGATTTTCCAAATATATTATTTCCAACTAATTTTTTTCTGCTAAAAAAAGTAAGTAAGGTTTGTTTCCAGTTACATTAGGTAAACTTTAAATTTTCTAATTTTCCTCAAATAACTTTTGAAGAAAGTATAATTGATTTTTGTGAGATTTTGAAACAGAGAATTTAACTTTTGTTTACAAATTTCTCAAAAATGGCAGACATCAACTTTTTTTTATGGCAATTTCACTGACTAAAAGATTTTTAACTAAAATTTCAGATTTGCTAAGAAGGATTAAAAAATGTATAAAATAATTTGGTCTTTCCTCTTAATAATATAAACATTTAGACAATAAAAATTGTTCTCATCAAGTTTGGGGCCATTTTTCATTACAGTGTGCTCATTTTTAGCAAATTAGTGGAGATTCCAACATTTGATGGTCACTTTGAGGCTGCTGTTCTAGGCCTGACTCACTTCAAATCTGACCAAGCATCAGCATTTATTTTTTTAATTTCTTCTTGTTGGTCAGACTGAGAACTTCTCGGTGTATAATAATTAACAGTTTTACTTTTATCAAGACTAAGAGAGTGTATAAACTAGGCACAACCAAAATGTTTTTCCCTGCAAAAAGACGCTCAAATTTCCCATACAAATTTATGGCCACACATTGATATCAGAAAAACAAGATTTTTAACCAAAATTTCAAAGGTTCTAAAAAGGATTAAAAAATAATCTTTATGCCAAAAGTTCTTTGGTCTTTCCTCTTAAATTAATAAATAACAAAGATTTTGACAATAAAATAAAACTTTGTTTTTATTAAGTTTTGAGCACATTTTCATCATGTATACTTGTACACTTATTTTTTTTCGCAAATCATTGGATAAAAAAATCATTTTATTTTTAATCAACTTAAATTTAGTTTGAAATACAACAAATAATTTTTCATTATTCGAAATATTAAATTTAATCTATTAGATTGGAATTCAAACTAAAATAAGAGCTTCACAAAAGATTTTTCAATTAAGTTGAACCTTCGTGCCCACAAAAAAAGAAAAGCAATGACAAAAGGATAGTTTTTTCTTTGACACCACTATCATCTTAACTACCTTTACTTTTCAGAAATGTTTATTGTTTTAAAAAGCACTAATTAGAATTTACATATATTGGTGTCAAATAAGTTGTTTAATGTCAGGTAGAAACATGTAAATGAATCTACTGAAATTATATATTATGTTCATAGCACTTTTGATCATGAAAGAACTGTTTTCCAAGCAACACATAAACAATGACTATGTCAAATTTTGCCCTCATGGTGAGGCAGACAGATCAAATAGTACAAGTTAAGGTTGTTCAATCCTTCAGAAGATAGACATTCTCTCCTACAATGAAAATTTACTAAATTATTAATATATGGGAATCAACTAAAAGAAAATCCTTATTATTTACCATTTTATAAAGTTTGAATCAATTAGCAATTAAGCAATGTTTTGCCAGCCATTCCATTAAATAATATAATAGTGTAAATAAACAATCTGATAAACAAATAGTGTTTATTATTTTTGTTGTAAATTATCAAAAACAAAGAAAATTTATAAATTCACTTTTATGTGTTTTATTACAATTTTCATCATTGCTTTTTAAAATAATAAATATTGCCGAGGAGTGAATGTAGTTAAAAAAAGCAGTGTCATGGGAAAAAACATTGTTTTGACACTGTCTTATTGTAGGCATGTTTGTCCATGTTTTACAAGTGGATAATCCAGCAAGAGTGACAGAAAATTGGTAGCCTATCCCTATTATGAAAACTGACAATTTAGTGAAGTTAACAAAAAAAAAAAATTACCGAAAAACTCTCTCCCACCCTGCATAAAATAGCAGGATTTTTCTTTATTTGCATGTTCCATAATTTTTTTCTCTTCACAATAAGGAAACTTTTGTAAATTAACTTGATTTTTTTTAATACATTAGATATTTTTTTTTTCTTACGAGAGTGAATTATTTATTAATAGGTTGATCTGTTAGTTCCAATTATCTGGGATATGTGCTAAAAACCTTCCCTCCCCAGCTTTATAGACAAACCCTACAGATGCATGCTGGGATTTCTTAAAGCAATTTTCCAAGCATAGCTTAGATGTGGCACAAGGCCGAAAGTATGGAGCACCCAGTAAGGATCGAACTCACTACTCATTTGTAATTGTTCTAGTGAGACAAGCTTGCTAGACATTGCCCTGGGATTTCTTAATAAATGTGGACAATTCTTGGTCTTACACATTTTTTTTTGCCTCGATGTCAGAAGGCTATAACTATTTGATTGTATCCTGTTTATATATAAACATTTTTTTTTTACAATCATATAATTTCTATACTTTTCTATTTGTCTTATAGTTGTCTAGTATTACATTGTTCATTTTTGTATTATTTTGATCTGTTCATATTTTTTCTTTGTTATTATTGGAAAATTCCACTTAAGAATGCACACTTATTCAACATGATCTTGCATTGATATCCTAGACACAGCAAATTGTCCTCCAAATCTTCATTTATATTAATATCAATCTATTAAGAGAATGATGCAGAAATATTTCCTGCATTTTTATTTTAAGTATTTATCACATATACATTTGATGCATTTCATTAATTTTATAGTCACTAAGTTTTTATATCCTTTCTTTAATCTTATTGTTTTTTTTTCTTTTGTTTTTACAGCACCATGTTATGTACACCAGTTTTATTGTTTGTGATTTGATCTAAAGAACAAATAAAAAGATATATTTCAAAATGAAAAATTAAGGAGGCTAATGGATTTAAAGTTTAAAGAAGTTCTGAGTTGAAGATCTCTCTGTAAGGAAACACTTAAAAAATATTCTCATGAAGTGTATGGATCAGCATTTTGATATTCTTTCAACTGGAGAGGAACCCTATTCTGATCAAGAGTATGAATCCTCATTAATACAGCAATCAGATTTGATTGTACACATGCAGACACCCTCTGGAGAGAAACCATATTCCTGTGATGTTATTCATGTTACAAGGAATTTGCATTTGAAAAAACACATGCTACCACACAGTAGTAAGAAAACATATTCATGTGAATTGTGCGGATCTAAATTTTCAAGGAATTCATATTTGAAAAGACACATGCTGACACACACTGGAAAGAAAACACATTCATGTGAACAATGTGAAGCTAAATTTTCAAGGAATTCACATTTGAAAAGACATATGCTCACACATACTGGAGAGAAAACATATTCTTGTGAAGTATGTGGATCTGCATTTCCAGACAATTCACATTTGAAAAGACATATGCGAAAACATACTAGAGAGAAACCATATTCTTGTGAAGTGTGTGGATCAGCATTTTCAGAGAGTTATACTTTACAAATCCATATGAGAACACATACTGGAGAAAAACCATATTCTTGTGAAATATGTGGAATGTCCTTTTCACATAAATCAAACTGGGTGGTACATACACGAGAACACAGTGGGATAAAACCATATTCTTGTGAAATCTGTGGATCAGCATTTTCATATTCTTCCAATTTAAGAAATCACATGCGCAAACACACAGGTGAGAGACCATATGTGTGTCAAGATTGTGAAGCTTCATTTACACAAAAGTCACATTTGATTGCACACATGCGAACACACACTGGAGAAAAACCATTTTCTTGTGAAGTGTGTGGATCAGTATATTCACATTTTTCCAATTTAAGAAAACATATACGAACACACACTGGGGAGAAACCATATTCTTGTCAAGAGTGTGAGTCCTCATTTACACAGAAGTCAAATTTGATTGTTCATGTACGAACACATACCGGAGAGAAACCATATTCCTGTGAAGTGTGTAGTGCAACATTTCCAGACAATTCACATTTGAAAAGACATTTACGAAAACACACTGGAGAGAAACCATATTCTTGTGAAACATGTGGATCTAAATTTTCAGAGAGTTACACTTTACAACGCCATATGAAAACACACACTGGAGAGAAACCGTATTCTTGTTAAGCAAGTGAATCTGGATTTTCCAATTTTAAGATGTGAAATCAAAGTGGCAAAAACTGCAGAATGCATTTGTCTACATTTTCAGTAATGTTTATGGTTCATTCTTTTCAGGGTGTAACATATGCAAATGCAACAAAATATACAACAAATTTTATAAAAATATGCTTGTCAATCTTTTTATATCAGTTTGAAATTGAGAGAGTATGCTCAAATAATTAAATTAAAGTAAAACCTTCTCTTTAAGGCTGTGCAGCTACTTGAAATTTAGACTTAAATGCTTAAATACAAAGAAAATTATTTTCAAGTGATATTTACTTTTACATTTACCCCTACTTATGAGACTAGAGGGAACACAGTGAGTATATACTGCTGATAATGCTATTGTTACTAAAACCTGAACAGTGATGTTACAGATCCCTGACCATGCTATGGTAAAAAATTGTAATAATTATTCGCGGTATATCCTCAGTAGACAGTTATTGAGTTTTTACTACCAAAGTGCTAAAAATTTATCAGCAAACTTGAACTTTTGAGCTTGCAAAAAATGGAGTGTCAAAAGGACAGTTTTTTCCTTGACACCACTGTTGTTTTAACTACCATCATTTCTTGTCAATGCTTATTGTTTTATAAAAGGGATGATTAGAATTTTAATGAAACCTAAACATATGAAAGTTAATTTATACATTTTTCTTGAAAATTGACAACAAAAATAATAAGCAGTATTTATTTATTAGATTGTTTATTTAAACTATTGTTTAATGGAATAATTGGCAAAACATTAGCTAATTGCCAATTGATTTTAACTTTATAAAATGGTAAATAATAAGGATTTCTTTATATTTCACATTTTAATAATTTAGTGAATGTTTATAAATTCATAAATAAAAAAATTGTTTTTCACATTTATTTCTTTATAAATTGGTAAATGATAAATATTGCATTAGTTCTAATTCTATTAGTTTTTAGAATGTTGTAAATATAAAATTATTTTTGTAAATAAACAATCTAATAGTGTTTAATATTTTTGTTGTCGCTTCTCAAGAAAAAAAAATGTATAAATTCACTTTTATCATATGTTTCAGTTTTATTACAATTTCAATTATTGCTTTTTAAAATAATAAAGATTGCCAAAGAATAAAGGTAGTTAAAATAATAGTGGTTTGAAGGGAGAAACTGGCTTTTTGATACTGTTTTTTGCAGGCTAAAAGGCTCAAGTTTGCCAAGTTATCTTGTCTTGCACTGTGAACAAAAATCACAAAAGAACTTCTGGATCTGCTCTAAAATGTAATCAGTTTTTCCTTGGCCCATGATTCACTCTCATAAATCTTCATTGAAATTCCTTGATAGTTTTGGAGGTGTTTTGTTGACAAACATTGGTGAATACATGTCTGTCCAATATTATTGGCAGTGATTAATAAGATAAATGGAAAAGGAAATATACAATGTTTGCAATCTTTGTTGATGTGCATGCATGAAGAAATTAGATTACCATGAAACAAAATTAATTTGGGAGGATTAATGTCAGCAAATTCTGTTCATATACAAAACCTCTCTAGCATGGACACAAGCAGTCGAACTCATTCAAAAAATATTTGTTGATATTTTTCTCAAGTTTTAAGTAATTCAATATGTTTTTTAAGTCTTTTTCTGTGTATGTTTGTGTGTGTGTGCACATATATATATATATATATATATATATATACTGAGAATTCCTTGGACTGGAAGTGCTTCAGTTTTCAGAATTTTTCAAATTTTGGAATAAAAAATTAAAATTTGTATATAGCATGTATAAAAATAGAGCAGCTTGAGAAAACAACCCAAGCATAAATACAACGTCCCGTTATATTTCATGGTACAGGTTTATATTAGGTTGGTGCAAAAATAATGACGTAATAATGTTGTTTTTTGACGTTAAAAAATACATCAAAAAATGACATTATTATGTCATTATTTTTGCACCAACCTAATACATATACACTGAAGGTAGTTTTATATAAATAGCACATACCCTGAATGTAGTTTTATATAAAATTTAATAAATTTTGTATACATACAGATAATTACACTAGTCATCAAAAATGACATGGATTTTTAAGTGGTGAATTAAGATGTCACTTAATGTTTTGTAGTTTCTGTACAAAAAAAACATGATCATGAGTTGCAAAAAAATATATAAATGTAGGACTTTTTGACATTTTGAATAACATCTTTATTGAGCACAAAACCTGGTAAGTAATCCAAGAATGAATGTGTTGTTATGGCAATCACTAAGAAAAAACTGGCACCAGCTTGGGCTATGTAGCTGGGCTTTCTGAAATTTTCCATTTGTGGCAAGTGATGTCAGCAACTGAAAAACTTTCAGATTTTGGAAATATTTTGAATAAAGGATATTCAACCTGTATATGTATGGTAAAAATATATAGTTTTAAGGTATGCTATATTTATGGGTGTTCATTAACAGGATAGAATGTATGTAAATATAAAAGTGGACAGTGATATCAACACTCAGCAGCGACATTCTGTTTCATGCTTAAAAGCAATCATCAGGCCATGTGTGTTGTATTTTGGCTTGACTATATATGCTCCATTATGTGTAGAAGGTCTACCAGTTATTAGGTAGGCAGTAACAGTTATATGGTTCAACAACATACAACAAAAACAAATATAGGTAAAATATTCATTAAACTTATGCATGAACATTTCCCCACATTGAGTACTCTCCATAAGATATTCAACAAAAACACTGTAAAAATCAGCTACAGTTGCACCAAGAACATAACACACATAATAAAAAAGCACAACAGAAAAATCAAACAAACTACCTGTACAAATTAAACCCACGTGAGCAAAGAACAAATATTTCTTAAACAGCAATTCTTTATTGAATTTATTTTGATCTTCATACTCTATTCACCATCACCCCAGAATAATTGATCATTTATTTGTCCTAAATGCAAAATACTAGTTGTAAGTTATTATTTAGTTAAATTTTACACTTTTCTTTCTTCTAAAAAATACAACTTGATTTTAATTAAACATTTTGGTTAAACCACCTTGAATAATTTTACTCAGAAAACTTATTAATTTTCTTGCCCAGAATAATTATTATGCAGCTTATTGCACTGTAAAGGAACTGCACAACACTCACCCAAGGATTCGACCAACCAGCCAGTGATTACCCCACATTGCATTCCAATCCTCGATCTTGTCCATGTTCACTGAAAGCTGGGAAAGAGCATGATGCATTCTCACAAGCTAACACCATGAAAGGAAAATGTTACATCAAGAAATAATAATGTGACCCATGTTTCCCACAATATGTATAGGTGTTTATTCAGGGTTTTGCCTACTCTGATTTATTCAGGATTTCACCAGGTGGGTAAGTAGATGGTACTTGGGACAACTTGTGCTATGTCTGCTCGACCCCCCCACCCAACTTCTCACCTATTCAATTTTCCTGATGTAGTGGCTAGCAATATGAAATGGGGACTTCGGAACTGCATGGTGACCACATTCATCTTCCATCAAAGGCAGAAATTGTTGGCTAATTGACAATTAATTTGAATTTTATAAAATTATAAATAAAGATTTCTTTATAGTTGGTTCACATATTTTAATAATTTGATAAATATTTATAAATTTATGAATAAAAATTGTTTTATATTTATTTTTTTATAAATTGGTAAATGATAAATATTGTATTGGATTAGTTTTAATTGTATTAGTTTTTTTTTAATGTTATGAATAAAAAAATTATTCTTGTAAATAAACAATTTAATAGTTTTTGATATTTTTGTTGTAAATTCTCAAGTACAAAAAAAATGTATAAATTCCCTTTCATCATATGCTTAAGTTTTATCACAATTGTAATCATCGCTCTTTAAAATAGTAAACATTGCTGAGGAGTGATGGTAGTGAAAATAATAGTGGTGTCAAAGAAATAACTGTCCTTTTGTCACTGTCTTGGTTTTTTTTTTTTTTTTTTTGTTCTGACATGAAAGTCTGAGATTGCCAAAATAGCAATAGATTAGCAATAAGTTTGCAATGTTTCATTTGTGGGGAAAATGGTTGTTATTTTGAGAAAACTCTTGGAAAGTATGTGTGCATGCGTGTTAGTAAACTTGTTAAGTAGAGCTAAGCAAAGGATGACAAACAAGCACACCTCTTGATATACAATATTCAGCCTGGCATTGAATACAACTGTAATTTTTATGTGGAAATCACTTATTGTTGGTATATTTTTTTCAGTCTGGTTGAAACAACAAGCAAAATAATTTACATCATCCAATAAAGAGAGAGAGATTCAAAATGCAAAGAACATGTAGAATTCTCACTAGGAATTTGGTGACTACATTGGTCTTTGTGTCTTAAGTTACCAAGTACATTAGTCCACCGCTATTAGGCAAACTAGTTTACTGCATTACACAGTGCACCATGGGTGGGTGGGTGATGGACCCCAAGATTTTGCTCATGATTCTTCAATATCGCTCTCTTTTTTAGAAATTCCACCTTATTTTACCAATTTTTTGGGCCATCTTATTCTTAGTTATTTTTGAATTAGGCATGTAAATTTAGAATAAAAAAATTCGGGAAATTTTTATTTGCTACTTAGTGTGGGGCTTAAAAAGCAAGTTATCTGAAATTTCTTATGGAATCATTGGCATAAATTAGTATAATTTTTTGAGGTTGTTTTCAAGTCATTATCTACGGTATCTATCACAAAATAGGGCTAAAAAATCACATAGGTGTTGAACCTCCTATTATCGACCCATGCCCCACCCAGCTACCATGATTCATCTGCAGAGCAGGTCGGCCATCTTGGAGCCCAAGGCCCACACTATACAACCCACTGTATTTGCAATGAACATCATCATAAACATTGGGTTGGGACAAAAGTGCAGTGTATTTTTTAAGTGTGTTCCAAAGATAATACATTGAGAGGTGTACATAGAATTATTCAGCCACACGTGCCATTTTGTCTATCATCCACCGGTTCAGACCTTCCACCATGCCATGTACCCAATCAACTTATCCTCGTATTTCATTGTTAAAGATGAAGTTGTACTCTGCTTCTTGTCCAGAACTGCCACATTCTAGAAGAGACTCCTGAGACAATGCTTTTCCTCTTGTCAACTCTCCAACTACCTACACCTCTCAATTTGCAGCTGGAAATATGAACAGGTAGCATTGGAACTATGTCTGGGGAAAGTCTTTCTTCCACCAACTGACTCCGTCAATCCCAACTATAACTGTTAATATAGACCAGGATCTGGAAATAATCAATGTCCAGTTAGTTGTCGCTTGACCCCATATACTTTCTTTCACTTATTCCCTTCTTCCTCTTCAAGTGGATGCTACTTCATAAACCTAACCGCTGTCTAAAAAACAAAAATACTTAAAATCTAGATAAGATCACACTTTCCTCTTCTATATGAGTGTTCCAGTCACAGTTACATTTAGATTTTGGCGTTAAATAACCCATAGGTGTTGATATGCCACTAAACAAAACCAAACAACCAAAATAAACTAATCCATATAATTTCCTACAATTTTTTCAACCAAGCTGTATTCCAAAATATAACTTAAAGAAATCAAAAAACACAATCACTGTCTCTAGTAATTATGTCCACACATGTATATGCACAAAAGCTGAGTATCATCAACCATGTATTCAATTGGGAAAGCAGAATAACATATCATATTCTTATTCTTTAAAGTTCCCAAGAAAACTAAATTTCAGTATTAAATGACCCATAAGTATATGAAATGTTGTTAAATTAACAGAACTTGGCATCTTTCTGGGTGATGAACTAATCTAAGTGGTTTAACAGACTTCAAGAGAATTGAAGTTGTTTCCATTAATAGAATTTTGCAAGGATTGAATTAAGTGGTAATCCAAAAATGAAAGGCCAGGCAAGTACAGTGGATGTAGTAGGACATCCCAAACAAGATATACCAATTTCTTCTGGGTCTGGCATTGTCCTCTCCTGATGGACACAAAGTTTAAACATTACCAAATTTTTTTTTTAACTAGTTTTGACAGATTGGTACTCATTCGACCTTCCTTTTAAGCACATTTGTAAGAGTTAGAAATGTTGCAGAATACAATAGCCAGCAATTGGCCAGAGTGCTTCGTAGGTGGATCATTCTGATAATGATGGATTGCTTTTGTCCAAGTTTTGAACATAAGCCCAGAACAGATTCTTTATGGTGCCGTAACCAGGATCTGTGTCATCTTGGGATCCCCATGTTACTAAATAAAATACAGTATTAACAAAAAGGGACATTTACTTTTGGTATTTATTTTTATTAAAAGTAGCAGCTTGGATTCTAGGAGGCAGTAGGAGGTCTGATGTTACAGGAATGCATGTTGGCTCTGCATTGCAAACCTGAATGTGGGAGGCATATCGGCGCTTCAGAATTTTTGAGACACTGTTGAATTCACACTATTTTGGAATTATATTCAAAACCGAAACAAATGAAATCCATCGCTAGAGGAATGCTCCACTAATGAGACACTGGCCAATCGCTGGCCATACTTGCCCTGGCCACTGCATTCTGTAACGGAAAATATGGGGCAAGGGTGTATCCATAATTTAACTACAGAGTTAAATTGATCACTTATTTTTTTAAAGAGTTATTTTTATTAATAAATGCCAGATTAAAAACTGGGTTCACATTATTGATAACTGCTAATTAATGGTGTTGTCCCTTTGTTTCCAATAAGGAATTTTCTTCATTTTTTAAATATTTGCAAAACAGAATTCATTCTTTGCACAAATATTAGAAGATAATTATTTATCTTAAATAGTGAACTGGGATTTACAACCTCACTTAAAACTTTAAAAAAAATTTTCATGTCTATTCAAAATAAAAAAAATGAATTTCTTTCATCATAACATTTATTACGAAATGAAGGAGAAAAGTCCCTAATGGTAGAATGTAAATCCTTATTATCTCCCTTTGCCTCTCTAATAAAGCCAATGTCAAAAAGATTATCAGTTTTGCAAAAATTTGTTTAAAAATAATTAGGAAAATCTTTAATGGTAGAATTCATTTTAAAGATAAAATGTTTCTATAAAAGCCAAGAAGGAAAATACATAAATCTATTTCATAAGAACTTATTAGGTTGGTGCAAAAATAATGTCGTTTTCTCACATAGTAACATATGTGAGAAAACGACATTATTTTTGCACCAACCTACTATATTAAGCACCCATTCTTCTGTGTGCATCATTCACCTTGATGAATTTTAATTAACAAAATTTAGTCATCAATTTTTTTTACAACCAGAAGTTTTCCCCATTAGTGCACTTTGGTCGACTATAATATCATTAAATTGAGTCCCTTCTGCATTTACTCTGCTAAGAGAAATTTTGCTAATTCCCACATTTTTAGTCAGACACTTTATTGACCACAGAAAAATCATCTGACAAAATACAACTAAACCAAGTTGTGACAGCTGAAGACCTAGAATCTATATAAAAAGAAAGAGATTACCATGTATATTCATATATAAGCTTTCTTCATGTATAGTGCAAACTTTGAATATTTTATGCAAAATCTGATTTGTTCATGTAGCTTGTGCATAATGTGACCCAACCTTTTGAGTAATAATAATAGGCCATGTGTTATCAAATGTTGCAGTACTGGGCATCATCCTGGACATATTTCACTGCAAACAGTATTAACGAAAAGGGACATTTACATTTGGTATTCATTTTATTAAAAGCGGCAGCTTGGATTCTAAGAGGCAGTGGGAGGGCTGATATCACAGGAATTTTTTTGTAGAAAACTACCCCAAAATGATAAGAAAAACCACTTACCAAATGAAGATGAACACAAATTGTAGAAAGGAAAAAAAAACATTGAATTTTTTATATAAGGTATTTGTAGATTTTAAGTGACATAGTGAATAACGTTCTGCTGTTCATATAGCAACAGAAATAATCTAGGTTATGGAAGGCAGGCTTAAGGTGCTTACCTGTAATGTTAAGGTTGACTAATGGTACCATGAGAATGCGTTCCTACCAGGTAGGTTACAATTGGTGAAAATGGATAAATTTTAGCCCCTTCAGAAAAGATTTATGGTGTATAGTACAACCAGTCATTGAAAAATGCATGATTTTTAATCTCTTCAAAAAAAATACCTGTGTATAATGTGATCCCTGAAGACAGTGAGCCTTGAACAGTTACAAGACAAGAAGAAGAAGCAGCCTTTGTGACAGAGATGAAGCTCAACCAAGATAATTATGTAAAGGACATTCTTGCATCATTAGTGTTGCCGTGGGCTAAAAAACATTTTCAAAAACCAATGTTGGTCATTCAAACAAGATTCAGCACCCTCTCATGGGGCCAAAACAACTCAAGAGTGATGAGCAACCCATGTTCTTCACTTCATCTCAAAGGCAGAACGACCTCCATTCCCAGACCTGAATCCTCTTGTCTACAGCATCTGGGGTAGCTTAGAAAACAATGTCTCTGCTACTCTCCACCACAGTTGGGAGTCTCCAAAGGCAAAACTCTTGAAGGAATGGGACAAAATCCCCAAAGTGTGATCCATGTCTCATGTGAATCATTCACCAAGTGGCTTCAGTAAGTTATTGTTGTGAAAGGAAGACATATTGAATAGATAGTGTGTCAAATAAGTTTATGGACATTTAGTTTTTGTATCCACTTTGTAAAATATTTAGAAATTGTTTTGTTTAATTAAGATGGACAAAACATTTTGTAATGATAATTATTGTTATACAGTAACATTTGTTGAAATATTGCTGCTATTGGAGTTGTTTCATGCATATGTGCAAGGGGTTGTTAAGTGCAAGTTTATATCATAAATAATTTCTGTTCTTGTTCATAAACCTTCTTCTTCAAAGAATAAAATACAATTACATTTTATTCAATTATATATTTTCACCATTTGTTGTCACTTATCACGCAGCTCCTATGGGCACTTTGACATGGAGTCATGTCTAGTAAGCTTTTCTTGTTAGATCAATTACGACCAAGTAGTGAGTTCCTTCTTCACAGGGTACTCCACACTTTCAGCCTTGTGTCACATCTAAGCTATGCTTAGAAAATCACCTTATCAAGCAGAACTCTGATACCTTTTGAGTAAAATTTCTCAGGTTTCAAAGTAAAAATTATAACAAACTATTGAATCTGGTTTTCATTAGAGGAATTTTTCTTCACCGAAACATTTTTTAGCGATCAATAAATCTAATAGGTTGGTACAAGGTCAGGTGAATATATTTGTCTATATTTCTGAGATGAGGTATTGCAATTATTTACAGTGTTTATATTGTTCAGACTGTTGTCCCTTGTTGTCATATTCACAATGTTGTTGACAGTTGTACACTTCAGATGATTGAAATTTCAAACCAAATCTTTTATTTCATCCACCAGAGTAGACTGTTGTAGTTCCACATCCTCAAAGATTTATGGCCCAGTGGATAAAAACATTGGTTGGCTCCAGTGACTTGACCCAAAGAGTTGTGAGTTCAGTACCTGGTTTCTGCAGGGGTGCACAAAAACTTGGCAGAGCTGAGTTAAAGGGAGGTAACTGAGACAGCCAGAAGAGGCATGACATGTAGAACTAGAAAAATCTACCCTCAGCAGACAAAATAAAGGGTTCAGTTCGAAATTCTAATCATCTGAAGAAGGCTGAAACATTGTGAATATGGTAACAAAAATGAAGACAACAGTTTGAACAATTTAAATAGGTGAATATGTCAGATGGAGTAGAACAGATCAACCAATCTCCTAAAATTTCTTTTTGCATTATTCTTCCATGTGCAGTCTTGCATTTCCATGGAGGAAGACAATATTTAAACTTTGTGCTCACAAAAAGACAATGTGTAAAAAGGGCCGTTATTCCCTTGATACCACTATTACTGGATATACATTTACAAGATTATAAAAATGTGAACCAAGTACGATATTTATTTGCCTTGTATAAAGAGTTCTTATCTAATATTTATAAAGAAATAAATTTGAAAAGAATTCTTTTTATTCAAAAATTTATAGAAAAGTAATTTATCAAAATATGTCAAAGGGAGAGATGCTGTCAATGTATATATTTTAGTGAATTTATGTTGTAACACCTATTCTGACCCCACTGGATTGATGTACTCTACAAGACTGGCTGTTGGTCCTGTCTTGGTGTAGAATTACAGGTTCAATCAAAGTCTCCAGTTCACAAGGTCAATTCAATTTCACTTTCCAGCCACGTTGTGATTTTTGTTTGATCCTGGAGAGCAATTAACAAATTGTAAATCCCGGATGATTCAGATGGTCTACCTGCAAGTTCGTTGGGGTGAGAATCAGGCCAAGCAGAAAAATTCAATTCAAGTCCAAAGAAAAGTTTATGTATATGTATATAAAGAAGCAATTGGTACAAAAATAATAATGCTTCTTTTACAAGAAATTACTGAACAAATATTGCAAATAATTGTGAAAGGAGAAAAGTAGTTTTTGGGTTCACCATTTATGTTCTTAGTAGTAGTTGTAATTATTTCACTATCAGGATATAAGGCAAGCTTCACTGGCAATATTATGCCAATATAGCAGATAACTTGAGTTCACTTCCTCCCTTATTACATCAGCAAGCAGATGCTTTCACCCTCTCTCTCTTTCTCTCTGGGCGACTGCTTGTCAACTCACTCCATTCAGCTCTAATTCCAACTTCCACTGATTGTTTTTGCAAAAACATGTGCTTAAATAAACGATGTGGTAGCAACAAAAACCCAGGGTGTTGGTAAACTTAGAATACAGCCTGATTACTGACCTCTCCCCCTTCATGATTAAATGAACAGTTTCTTCTCAATTGGTATTCCATAGTTCATATAAACACTATTGTTTTGACATTTTATATTAATAATTCTGATTTTTATAAATTTATGAACAAAAAAATCTCTTTTCAAAAAATTGTAAATAAAAATATTTCATTATAGTTGGGGTTAATTTTCAGTTTAGCACCTGTGCTCAGTTTGCATTAAAATTTTCCAGAATACTTAGATTTATGCTTCATTTGAACCTGGCTTGATAAATTTGATAAAATCTACCATTTTGGAGTTATCAACAGTAAAATTTTGGATTCATTCGCAACACAGCAGCCATTACTGGCATTGTTTGCATACATTCGCTGCTGAATATCTATGAGTAATACTCACTTGTCTTGATTATAGTGCATGCTTTTTTTTACTGATCTTACTTGTTTCAATTACTATGCAATAGAACTATTTATGTACAAATGCTCAATTGAGCACTGTATACGCTATAATCAAGACAAGTGAATATTACTTATAGATATTCAGCAGCAAATGTATGCAAACAATGCCACCAATGACACGAATGAATCCAAATTTTTACTGTCAATAACTCCAAATCAGTAGATTTTATCAAATTCATCAAGCCAGATTTGAATGAAGCATGTACGATTACACATAAATTTAAGTATTCTGGAAATTTTTAATGCAAACTGAGAGCGGGTGCTAAACTGCAAATTAACCATAGATGGTTGTAAATATAAAATTATTCTTGTAAATAAGCAATCTAATAAATAGTGTTTAATATTTTTGTCAATTATCAAGAATAATGAAAATGTATGAATACACTTTATTAAAATTTTAATCATCACTTTTTAAAACGATAAACATTGATGAGGGAGTCAAAAGTGTATACAGTAATAGCAGTTAAGGGAATAATCACTGTTTTGATGCAGTGTTTTTTTTATGGGCATGAAGGTTAAACATTACCCCACATTTTTGCTATAGATGAGCACAGGGCACTTTTTAACCAAACTTTTATGGACGCGTCTCACCAATGATCCCACAACACACAACTTTACCTTTCTTCCATGGAGCTCAGCTTCCATGGTGGGTTGTGGAAATTTAACCCTGTCGATCCACTGCTTTTCACTTTGAACATTGTTATGCGTAAACCATTTTTCCTCACCTGTTATTATATATTTAAGGAATGGTTACGTGGGAGGATACGTTTGTCTTTATAGTTGGCTCCCAAAAGTCAAAATTACTTCATCTTTCAGGGTATAAGATTCATCCCAATTTTGAAGGCAGTCTTGCAAGGTATCCCATGAAAACTGAAATATCGATTAGGAAATTACCAATGTTAACTGCAATAAGCGCTGTGATTGGTGATGGGATTTTCACATTTGAAATTCATACTATTTTATAAATAACTCATTCGAGTGAACTAAACCATTCCTATTTATTGGGTTGGTGCAAAAATAATGTCTTCTCACATACGTTACTATGTGAGAAAACGACATTATTTTTGCACCAACCTAATAAATATATATACAGGGCTTATGTATATTACACAAACGTGTATGTGTATATATATATTATATATATATATATGGCCAGCTACATATACATATATATATATATATATGGCCAGCTACATATATATATACATATATATATATATATATGGCCAGCTACATATATATATACATATATATATATGGCCAGCTACACATATATATATATATATATATATATGGCCAGCTACATATATATATATGTATATATATGTATGAGTGGCCAGCTACATATATATATATATATATATAAATATATATATATATATATATGAGTGGCCAGCTATATATATATATATATATATATATATATATAGCTGGCCACTCATACCTGTCTACTAGCCAATCCCTATTGCAGATGCTTGCTCAAGCACATTTTTGTTTATTCAACACCCACAGAGCCGACCTGTGGTTTATACTGCAACTATGCTGAGCAGAACTTAGTTACAGTTTCTGGGAAAGTGCATGTTATCTAACATGATCAACAATTTGAACAAGGCCAGCACACTCAAGCTCTCAGCCATGATGACTTCATGCTAGCACAGCTATCAACCAAAGTTTCTCTCAACCCAATTTCACTCATAAGGCTTGGGTCAACCCCGTGGTATGCTTTTCAGGCACTTTCCAAATGTGCCACACGATAACATCAGCAAATCGACCATGGTGAGATTTGAACCCAGGTCTCATGGTCAGAACACAAATGTTCTACCCAGCTGGCCATGTGCCCATATATATATATATATATATATATATATATATATATATATATATATATATATATATATATTAATATATAAAAGTAAATATTGAAGTCAACACTTAGAGGAGACAGTCTGTTTAATTCTAGACACAATCATCAGGCCAAGTGATTACGTCTACCATGAAACCTACTGTTGCCTCTAAGTGTTGCCTCCAATGTTCACTTTTATATTTACACATGCTCTATCTCTGATATTGCACGCATTTCTTCATATATATATATATATATATGTATATATATATATATATATATATATAGTTAAATGTAGAGAGCCAGACAAACCTACCAAAGTTTCACCTAAGCGGATTTCACCTGATGATCGGCTTAGGTAAAACCTTAGTAGGTTTGTCTGGCTCTATAGGTTTAACTAGGTCTGCTCTAGTCATTGTATAGTTATTTTGGGTACTTGCATTGGGTTTTTTTTTCTTTGGGCCTTGAACTCGTATGCTGGACGATTATTTTCGGTTAACGTACATGTTCTTGGTTCTTTCTTTTTTTTATACCTTTTTTTCCCTTTGGTATTGCCTTGTTTATTTGCAAATAAACACACCGAAGGTTTTCCGAGCGAGTATAGTTTCTTATACATATAAGATCTCTATTAATAATATATATAAAATATGAACATTGAAGCCAACACTCAGAGGCAACAGTCTGTTTCATGCTAGACACAATTGTCAGGCTATGGGTGTTGGTTTTTTTTCAACTATTTATATATATGGGTCAGTAGGGAATTGTGGGTAGTCCCTTCTGATGGTTGTTTTGGTGGGAGTGGTTTGTTTATTTATTTATTTGGATTAATTTATTTTACTTTTTTTTATTTATTTTTTATTTTATATATTTATTCTTTTCAGTTTTCAATGTTTTAGTAACCTAGTAAAAAAAATTTCGAGATTAGCTCAGATCATTTATTTAATAGTTTGTTTTGGTCTGGGAAGGTAATTAAAGCTATCTTTATATATATGGGTTACAGCCACATCCCTCTGAAACACCAGTTGACTGAAGTTAAGCAAAATCAAGCTAAATGTCTGACTGCTTTGGAATAGTAGGTACAGTAAGCCTGTATGTGTGGATGGTGTAATGGTTAAATGATCAAAATGTTTAATTGGACAGTTGAGTTCCAATTTGGTTCACTATATTCAATTATTCGCAAATACCCTTTGTAAAGGTATGAATCAATCTCTTCTCCCATCAGCTATGGGTCAATTAGTAAAACTTATATCATTAAATCATTATCTCCCCCGCCACAAAAAATCTTGGAACTTTTTGCCTGCAAAAAAATGGAGTGTCAAAAGGACAGTTTTTCCCTTGATACCACTATTATTCTAGCTACCTTTACTCCTTGGGAAATTGATACATTTTCCTCAAAAGAATTTTTGGTATTATTGGACATTCAATCTAAAGATATTTTCTGGCTTTGAATAAACTGCAAAGTGGTGACAAGCAAGAGAAAACAAAACTGTCAACATCTATATTCAGCAGAGGTATGCAAACTAGTTGGAATCTTGTTATTGTGGCAACTAAGATTTATTTTCGACATAAAGGACACTGGACTCTATAGAGATGATGGTCTAATTCTCTTCCATAAAACAAGTGCACGAAATATAAACAGGTTGAGAAAGGAACTGATAAAATTTTTTAAAGATCATGAACTAAATATTACCACTACTACCAATTCTAAAGTGTTCAACTTTCTCAATGTGACTTTATACTTGAATAATGGTTTTTAGAAACCATATACCAAAGATGTATATAACCATAGATACGTCAGTAAATTATCAAACCACCACCACAAAATTCTAGATTACATAAATCAATCTAAATTTATCTACCAACTCCAGTAATAAGGAAATATTTGATAATAATAAAATTATATATATAAAGTTTTTAGAATTAAGCAATCATAAAGTAGATTAGAAAAAACAAAGATAAATATAAACAGAAACACTGTATGCATAACATAATATGGTTTAATCCATCTTTTAATCATAATGTTCAAACCAGTATCAGAAAAATTTTCCCAAGTTTAATTCATAAACATTTTAACCATTCACCAACACTGAAAAAAATTTTTAACAAAAATAATGTCAAATCAGCTCTAGCTGCATTAATAACATCGATAAATCTATATCCCAACATAACAACATTATATTAATCAAATATATTTCCAACAAAGACAATGTTAATTTCTTTTAAATAAATGCAACTGCTGAAAAAATATGATCTGTCCCTTAAACAGTCAGAGTACGACTGATAATATTTGCATACCAATCTAGCATACATTTTGGTAATGTTGCTAAATTTTCTTTTGGTTCCACTGAAAATCCTTGAAAATTTTGTTACTACCAGTATCAAATGGCTTTAGGCAATACAAAATACAAAAACAGCACTGCTCTAAATATTTCTGACAATTAAAGAATGATGGTAATACACTTTTTAAATCTTATAATGGTAATAGGTCATAGATGTAACATGTCTAGTTGAAAAATTGATTATCTTAAAACACTTAAATAACCCTAGCTTATTAAACAAGAGAAATGAATCGATGGTTACATGTAGGTATAAAAAATAAATAACTGCTTAAATATATAGATCCAGATTAGTTTTTAATGTAAATTATTAGGTTGGTGCAAAAATAATGACGTAACAATGTCGTTTTTTGACATATTTTTTAACGTCAAAAAACGACATTATTACGTCATTATTTTTGCACCAACCTAATACATTTGTTTTTTAAAGACTAAGTAATCTGCTTTTATGCTTAAGATAAGAAATTAATATTAATAAAAAATTAATATTCATAACTCGTTTTGTATATTTATACAAATCCTGTTTATTTTAAATGCCAAATATAATTTTTAAAATGAAAAAACTATAATCCCAGTATAATATTCAACTGCACCAACATTGATAACCAGATATTTTTTACAATTATATTACATAAGTCAGTCTATACTCAGCAACTGAAGATTGCATTGCACATGAAATTCCAAGTCATGCTATCAGTGAGGAATAATATATATACATACATACATATATATATATATATATATATATATATATATATATATATATACATACACACACACACACAATATGTATCAAATACTTTTACAAGCTTTGGGGGCAGGTTTCTGATACCAAAACAAGGCAAAATGTCCATGTAAACATATGTCTGCAAATCCTTTGTTTTTGAGTTATGTTTAATGAAAGATTATGTCACTGTGTTGCCATGTAGACTCAATCCATAGTTTATGGCATCTCAGCAATGTAAAGATAACAGCAAAGGTTGGATGACTCAGCTGCCTTTGGTCAGAAAACACAATATACAGCTATGCAGCCTTAGGTCCATTATCATTCATGTGAACATATGTAAAAGTCATATCTACGTGTTCACAATATAAACATTGTGCCATTGTTAAACAAAACACTTCTCAGTTAACTCACTACTACACACATTAAATGTTGAAGACAGACTAACCCCCAAATGTACATGAATGACAAATGTAACCTAGTCTACATAGTAACACAATGACATCTACCATAAAATTTCTTTAAACTTAACTCAAAAACAATGGATTTGTTAACATATATTTATATGGAATTTTGTCCTTGTTTTGGTGTAAGGTGCCTGCCCCAAAAGTTTGTAAAAGTATTTTTGATATTCCCTGTATATATACTGGGTGATTGAAAAGTAACTCCCTGTTTTATATATGATGGACTCTCCTGTCTAACTATAATTTTTACAAGATGGGAGAGTCCATCATACATAAAATAGAGAGTTACCTTTCAATCACCCTTGGTGTATAGGATGCAAGCAGATTTTGACATTAAATTTTAAAATAAGAAAGTGCATCTTATACACCAAAAAATACAGTACTTGACTCCACCTAATATTTGGATAGAATCTTGCTGCATGACAAAATACAAACAATTCAAACTTCTTTCAAATAGATGCTAGTGCAGAATATTGTTACTAATTCCTACATTGTAATATTTAGCCAGAAAAATGAATTAACAGTTATTGCTGAAAGTCTGTCAAGCTTTAGATAATAAATGGTGAAGCTTGGGCAGTTGCTTTGAATATCTCAGAGTTTGGAATATTAGAATTCTTCACAAGTTCAAAGGTTATGGTATTTCTGGACACATTTTTGAACAGATTCGGCCTTTCCTATCAAATCGTGAAATGACAGTTCTCTTGAATGGCCACTCTTCTAGATCTTTTTGAATTAACGCAGGTTTGTCCCCCATCCAAGGCTCTGTCCTTGAACCCAAGTTGTTCCTAATTTTCATCAATGACTTCCCTGATGGCATCAGTTCTCAACTTTGACACAATCATTTATTCCTGTCTTAATCGGAAGTCTGAGCAGTTTAAGCTTCAATTGGCAGTTGATTGTAAAAATGACCTACCTAGTGTGGTTAACTGGGGTAAAGAAAGGCTTAATTTTAATGACACCAAAACAAAACTGCTCTCTATTAATCATCTGAGAGAACACTTTCTGCCTTACTTCAGCAGGGTTAGTGCTAGACTCCAGGAGAGGGGCTTGTTGCACCTTCTTAGGCTAACATTCTCATTGATATGAAATGGAAAGTTTATATATTGAATTGACTGTTAGGTCTGCTGCTAGGAAGGTTGGTTCACTGTGTCATGCTAGACATTTTTTCTCACCAGAATCTATCTTACACATTTAGAAGTCTACCATTTGTCCATGCTTAGAATATTGCTGTCACATATGGTCTAGTGCTCCTGATATATATATATATATATATATATATATATAGAGAGAGAGAGAGAGAGAGAGAGAGAGAGAGAGAGAGCACACCGGTTATTAGACATTTGTTTACATTTGTAAAAACAATATGCTGCATTTGGCTGCCTCATTCTGCCGAGTGAAGATAGCTCAGTGGTAGGAACTATGGTGGACACCAAATCAATTCGGTTTAAATCCTGGCTTGAGACATTCAGATGTCTAGTCGCACTGAAGAGCTGTGATACAGAAAAACAGTACTGTCTGTGGATAAAATAATTTCGCTCTTGAAAATATATTTTCAATTGAGCACTGTTGACTGACAAGCCAATTCTAAAACAACAACCACCTGCATTAATGTGAAGCTCTTCAGTCAATGGAGCACTTTGGCTGATTGGTGTTTGTTTACATTTGTAAAAACAATATGCTAGATTTGGCTGCCTTATTCTGCTGAGTGAAGATAGCTCAGTTGTAGGAACTCTGACCGACACCAAATCGGTTGGTTTTCAATCCTGGCTTGAGGCATTCAGATGTCTAGCCATACTGAAGAGCTGTGATATAGCGAAACAGTACTGTCTGCAAATATATATATATATTTAGAGATTCTTGATAAAATCCAAAGAAGAATCTGCAATGTTATTGGTTCTGACCTGGAATCTCAACTTCAGTTACTTTCCAACCACTGTAATGTAGTTTCCCTATGATTTTTCTATAAATACTTTCTTGATAACTGTTCTGATGGACTCTCCTCTATGGTACTTAGATTCTATGAATTTAAACACATTACTAGATTGACGGAAAGATCTCAGCATTTTGTAGTCAATATAGCTAGATGTAGATGTAAGTTTGATGCTTGTGGAACTCTCTACCAGCTTTTTGCTTTCCAGTCAAGATTGATCTTCAAAAGTTTAAATGCAATGTCAATCTTAATTTCTATTCTTCACACTCCTTAATAATGTCTGTCTTATATTCTTTCACACTCGGTAATACCCTGCATGTTAGTGGCTCTGTTGCCTTAGTTGGGGTGAAATGATTAAAAAAAATCATATGAAAAAATGCTATAGAAATCACAGAATCACCAAAGTCACAAGACAATGATGGAACTGAGAAATGTAAAAAACATCCTAGGAATTTTTCATGAAGTTATTGCACCTGATATATTTGGGAGAATATACTTAAACTCTATATATCAGACTGATGATGCATAACTAAATGACATAATAGAAAAATTTTATGAAACATGTTTTGTCTTTCTAAAGAATTTCATCAGACTAAAACAATGATTTTACTGATGGAATTATATATATGCTAGAAATACCAATGAAAATTTCATGGTTTTCCTATTTGGATTTTCTGATTAATTTTAATTCTTTAGTTAATGATTGAATAAGCTCATGGCAAATTCTATGACAATAAGATGTTCATAGAATTCCCTATCAGATTGTTAAATATTTGAGCCTAACAACTTTCACAAAATATTGCAAAAATACTCATAAAATGCTGGTTGTTATTTTAAGAAATAGATAGAAATGAAAAGATCTGAAATTGACAACTTTTCCATTTCACTGAAATGGACGTTAAACACTTCTATCTTCCCTTTTATCACTGAAACCAAGTAGCATATATCTATTGCTTTTCTACGCAATCAAAACAGAATAGTCCATTACGTATGTGGTATTGGCATGAGACGTTAAACAATTTCGTCTTCCCTTCTTTCTAGCCAAATCTTTATCTTACAAACATTAATAACCTAAAAATAATTCACCAGACAATGTTATTTTATTTGTAACTGGATTTTTGGTGATAGCCTTTACTCAGTTTCTGTCATTCGATATTGTGTGTCGGCTTTTAATGTAGTCTCCATTGTTTCTCGACCTTTGGGTTAAGATAAAATTGTAGTATCTGTTCTTATCCGCTTAATCTCTCTCTTTCTCTCTCCACTTCTATCTTCCCATTTTCCTTTCATTTTCTCACTGAAACCAAGTAGTGTCTTTTCCCCTCTTCCACAGAATCAAAATGGAATAGTCCATTATTTATGAGGTATTGGTAGGGCATAACATTTGTATGAACTGACAAAAGGAGAGATAAGCAATTATAATAGGATACTAGACCACCTATAAACCAACTGAGTTCATGATACAAAATGTGAGGTATCAATATTATTAATTTTATTATTAATTTCACAAATTTTTATTTTTATTTGCGATAAAAGTTATTGCAATGATCATTATTATTATATACATGGATTGATATAAAAACATGTATTGATACAAAGACTGAATTTCCTATTAAAAATGCCGTAAAAACAGAATACTGTTCCTAGATCAAAAACCTGTTGTCTAATTCTAATGAAATTTAGCACTGCACACATCAGGAGTTTACGGTCCAATATGCTCCTAAATTGGTTGAACTATTATGCATTGTTTAAGCTGTAGCTTGGATATGTTTGAGTATTGTATAGATGTTATAATGTATTGCGAATGTTTATTTTTCACATACATAACAGTTGGTATATAATATGTAAGTGCTTCTTTATATATGCACATTGCTATAGAGTGTTCCAGTAACTTGGACCGATTTTAAATGTGAATTGAGTTTAAGCATCTAATGATTTTTTCTTTTTCTTTCAGATTTAACAACTTAAGTTTTTGGTAATTTCAACCATGGAAAGATTAACAATCAACTAACATGTTAAAGTAATAAAAACCTATTACAAAATTGGATGTTCAAATTTATAAATATACAGCCCAATGATTCTGCTAGCAAAGAAATGCCAAACAGTGACCTTTTGTGGATGCAGTGGCTTTTCAACAATCTTCGTTGGATTCTCATCAGCCCAAATGCAACAATTCTGTTTATTAACGAATCCACCAAGATGAAAATGGGCTTCATCACTAAAGAGGAATTTTGTGAAAAATCTTCATTGGCTTGTCTTTGCTCATGCACCCAATTGACGAATGTACGGTGCTCCAAATGGTCAGCAGGTTTCAGTTCTTGTGTCAATTGAATTTTGTAAGCGTGTAGAGACAAATCCTTTGTCAAAATTCGATGTAACATTGTTGTGGAGAGGTTCAATTCCTGCGTGCAATGACAAATAGAAGTGCCTGGATTTTTGGCTACATTCTTGTGCACTACAGCTGTTTTCAGCTGAATGGCATCAACGAGTACACGATGGCATTTTCACATCTGCCACCAAGCCATTTTGTTTGAATTTACAAACAATTTTTCCAATTGCACTCTTGGTTGGTCAATTATGTTGACCAAAAAATCACGAAGAGGGCAAAATGTGTTTCTGTTTGAACATCCATTTTCATAATAGGCTTTGATAACTTTAACATGTAGTTTGATTGTTAATCTTTCCATGGTTGAAAATGTCAAAGACTTAAGTTGTTAAACCTGAAAGAAAAAGAAAAAAAATCATCAGACACCTAAACTTAATTCACATTTAAAATCGGTCCAAGTTACTGGAACACCTAGATAAGAATGTGTATCAAAAACAAATACTGAATTTCCTATTAAAAATGTTGTAAAAACGGCCCTAGCTTGAGAACCCCTTGTCTAATATTAATGAAATTTGGTGCGGCACTCAGCAGTGGTTCATGGTACAATATGATCATGAACTGGTTGGGGTAATATATATCGTTTAAGCTGTATGTCAGGAATACACATACAATATTACAAAAGTATTAGGAATCTAAATGAAGTCAGTCATGCTGTATGTCTAGACAAATTGGATACCAGAAATTAAAAATTTAAACTTAAATTTTAATACCCCTACATCTTCAGTGTTATTATTATAACTGACATTTTGTTATATTTTCACCCCTTTGCCAATATATATATATATATATATATATATATATATATATATTATTTCATTTCATCTCAAGCAAGGTGATAATGCCACTAACATGCAATAGAATACTAGGAATGAAAGAGAATAAAAAGACTTTAGAAGGTACTGTAAACCAATTCCTAAACAGCAAACAAGGGATAAACCTCTGCTCCTATTCAAAAGACTGGGGATTAGTCATATATAATGCAGTCAATAAATACATAACTTTTTTTCCCATTCTGTCATTCAATCATGCATATACATCTTTATTACTATAACAGACAAGCTATTTGACTGAAGACATTGATAAAAATTCATTTGGCCATGAATATGTAAATTTAGTTTTTGGATCCTAGAAGTGGAATAGAAAATATAATGATTCCTTTAGTACTGAAACAATCATAGTCATATTCTGTAATGGCCAGAAATTATTAAAACCACTACTGTCAAAACTATTCACACTTCACAAGACAGTTTCTCTCCAGTGTGTGTTTGCATGTGTCTTTTTAAGTGTGATCTTAGTGAAAATGCAGATCCACAAACTTCACAAGAATATGGTTTCTCACCAGTATGTGTTATCCTGTGTATTTTTAAAGATGAAGCATCTGGAAATGCAGATTCACACACTTCACAGGAATATGGTTTTTCTCCAGTATGTGTTCTCATGTGTCTTTTTAAGTGTGGTCTTTGGGAAAATGCAGATCCACACATGTTACAAGCATATGGTTTCTCTCCAGTATGTGTTCGCATGTGCTGGGTCAAAGTTGATGTTTCTGAAAATGCAGAGCCACAAACTTCACAAGTATATGGCTTTTCTCCAGTATGTGTCCGCATGTGTCTCTTTACTTGTGATCTAGTTAAAAATGCAGATCCACACACTTCACATGAATAGGGTTTCTCCCCACTATGTGTTTGCTGATGTCTTTTCAAAGATGAAGTGTCTGAAAATACAGAGCCACACATTTCACAAGAATATGGCATTTCACTAGCATGTGTTTGCATGTGAGTTTTCAATTGTGATTTACATATAAACACCAATCCACATATTTCACATGAAGTGGATTTGTCTTCACTATGTGTTTGACAATGTATTTTCAAAGATAACATGTCTGAAAATACAGAATCACATCCTTCACAAGTGTGTGCTTTCTCTCCAGTGTGTGTTTCCATGTGTCTTTTTAACTGCGTTCTATGTGAAAATGCACATCCACACACATCACAAGTATATGGTTTCTCTCCAGTATGTGTATGCATGTGCACTTTCAAGGACGAAGTACGGAAAAAAGCAGACCCACATACTTCACAAGAATAAGGTTTCTCTCCAGTATGTGTTTGCAAATGGTGTTTCAGAGATGAAAGCTCTGAAAAGGCAGAGTTACACACTTTACAAGGATATGGTTTCTCTCCAGTATGTGTTCTCATGTGTCTTCCTAAATTTGATGGGTGTGAAAATGCAGATCCACATACTTCACAAGAATAAGGTTTCTCACCTGTATGTGATATTCGATGTAGATTCAGATAGGAAGCATTTGAAAATGCAGAGCCACACACTTCACAAGTATATGGTTTTTCTCCAGTGTGTGTTCGCATGTGTCTCTTTACATGTGATCTTTGTGAAAATGCAAATCCACAAACATCACAAGCATATGGTTTCTCTCCAGTGTGTCTTTGCATGTGTTGTTTCAAAGTTGAAGTTTCTGAGAATGCAGCACCACACACCTCACATGTATATGGTTTTTCTCCTGTGTGTGTTCGCATATGTCTTTTTACTTGTGATCTCGACAAAAATGCAGATCCACATACTTCACATGCATAAGGTTTCTCTCCATTATGTGTTTGCCTATGTCTTTTCAAATATGATGGGTCTGAAAATATAGAACCACACACTTCACAAGCATATGATGTTGCTCCAGTATGTTTCACTGTATGTCTTTGTAATTCTGTGCTTTTTGAAAATGCACATCCACAAACATTACAAGTATATGGCTTTTCTGCAGTATGAGTTCGCATGTGTACTTTCAGGGATGATCGACGTACAAATGAAGACCGACATACTTCACATGAATAAGGTTTCTCTCCACCATGTGCTCGCCAGTGATGACTTTTCAAAGATGAAGTGTCTGAAAATGCAGAGCCACACAATTTGCAAGTATGTGGTTTCTCTCCAGTATGTATTCGCATGTGTCTTTTTAAGTTTGATCTTAATGAAAATGCAGATCCACATACATTACAAGAATGTGGTTTTGTTCCACTGTGTGTTTGCCAATGTCTTTTCAATGATGAAGTGTTTGAAAAAGAAGAACCACACATGTCACAAGAATGTGGTTTTTCTCCAGTATGTATTCGCATGTGTCTGTTTAAGTTTGATTTTTGTGAAAATGTAGATTCACACACATTACAGGAATATGGTTTTTCACCAGCATCTCTCATCATGGATATTTTCAAAGATGAAGTATCTGAAAATTCAGAGCCAGTCATTTTTAGGGTAAATGTTTCTTGTTCAGTGTGTGTTCCCATCTTTTTAAATGTGCATTTTGTGAAAATACACATCCAAATTAATAAGGTTTACTACTAGTATATATTCAAATACAAATGATAAAAATGAAGATCCATACATTTCACAAGTATATGCTTTTTTTCTGTGTTCACATGCATCTGCTTTAAATGAAATTACCATGAAAATGCTGATCCACACATTTTAGAATAATTATTTTTTGTATTTTTTATGTGCATTTTAATATGCTATGTAAAAATATAGACCATATGCAAATATGCAGTTCCTCATTCATGTGTTTTATATTTCAAAGTTATATTGAAAAAAAAACACACCCAGACTTCTTGTTCATATGCTTATATACTTACGTCACAAAACTTGACTTTTGAGGTTTAAAAAAGAAAGCAAAAAAAGCTATATTTCTCACAATACATTTTTTTTGTCTGTGGGCTCTCTTACCTCTCTTTTTAATGTTAATTTTGATACCCCCTCCCCCACTTTCTGTTGTGAAGTCTTCGTAAAATATCCATCTATTCAAACAGACAACATCACTTTTTTTTCCTGTGATCCTAAGGATAAACTTCATTTTCCAGTCAGAACATCTGTAAAAATAAAAAAAATAAAAATATATATATATTTACATTATTTCTGAAAACTTATTTTCTTATGTTATTTTTTGACAATGCTTATATATTTACGCCATAACAATGCATATATACTTATGTCATGAAACTGGAAGTTGAAAGTGTCTCTGAATAATTGGTGTTTCACTAATCTCATCAGATGAGCTCCATGTTTAGATATGATAGCTTCAATTTTCTTATGAAATGTATTGTTGGTAATTTCACTGTAAAAATTTATTGTTGGTCATTTTTTTCATAAAAATGTAATGCTTGTATTTTTATTATAAAAATGTATTTCTATACTTTCCTAGGTTTTTATTTTAGAGTGGGTGTTCACTATTTGTCCATAGCTGGGACCCTAACAGGTACTACCACCCTGGAAAATTTCTTAAGTGAGCTTACCATGTTGTTATTTTAAGTTTATTTATATGTCTTAATCTAGGACATGCAAACATTTTTGGTCTGTTGATTGTTTTTGTATAGTGGCATATCAAAATCTATGGGTTGTTTCCTTTTTGAAGATAATGATGGTTTAGTGATACAAGTCTTACTAATTAACCCATAGCTGGGAGGTAGAAGAGATGGATTCATAGCTTTCTAAAAGGTATTTGCATTTAAGTGAATATAATGAAGTGAATGGAAATTGAAACTCAGCTCTCTGATTAACAATTTTGAGCCATTAGTCATTACACCATCCACACATCCAAACTTACAGCACCTGGTATTCCCAAATGGTCACCCATCTAGGTACTGACCAGGCTCGATGTTGCTTAAATTCAACAGTTATAAGGGAACCAGTGTTTCAGCGTGATGTGGCCATAAGTTGCAAACATTTGTAACTGAAACAACAGATGAATAATGATAACTCTTCATGCCAGGAATTCAAACAGAAATTATCAAATCAGTATGGACTTGATGCATTACACTAACAAAGGCAGTCAGAAAAGCTACATCAAAAATTGGCACGGATGTCAAGGCACTTGAAATTTCTACACAGCTGTAGAGACCTGATGTTACTTCCATCAGGCTTATCAATCAAGATATCAGTTAGTTCCTGGAGAGCAAAAAGGGTAGCAGAAAGAGCAAAAGCACATCATTGTGAGAGAAAGTCATTATCCATAACCACTAGAGAAAACGTCAGGCAGAACAAGAGCAGACCAGAACATAACTTAGCAAAATAATGCTTGAATCAAATACAGAATCCAACAAGATCTGAAGAAGTCATACGATCAAGAATTTGAAATGATCAAAGCTCACCAAATACAGAAACTAGCACAGATAAAACAACAGAGTCAGAGCAGCGACAAGGCCCACTATAGTTTGGTTAGAGCAGTCATCAATATCAGCAATTGGCAGTTGAGTGCCTTTGAACAATTGGCGTTTCATTACTCTCATCAGGATGGTTTACATACTTAGACATGATAGCTCCAGTGGACGAAGTTGCCATGAAGATGAAAGTGAAACAAGCACTGAAAAAAAAAAAAACAAGCTATCTACATCAATCACAAAGAAAGAAAGTTTGGCAATGAACACTTTACAGAGTGACACTAATATCATTATACTGACAAAGGCAATGCTACACTGGTGTTGGAATACTCAAAAAAATTGGCAAAACTAGTGGGGGATGATAAATAAAGCAAAGTGAAAAAGGATCCTATGCTAAAACTTCAAAGAAGCTCTCACAGATCGTAAATGAGTACGACTTACTGAATAAGTATAGACAGTTGACTCAATGTTACACCAGGCTGCCACAAAGTTGACATTCCATTGAGACCTATAATCAGCGACAGGGGTTCATCATGAAACCTACTGAGTAGATTTCTAATGGATTTAGCCAGACAACTGGTAGGGAAGTCCTTGTCATTTGTTAAGAACTCAGAAAACTTTGTGGAATTGATCCAAAGTGCTCACATCCATAGCAGTTGAATGGTAAGTTTAGATGTGGTGAAACTTCACCATAGTTTCTATGAATGAGGCCCTGACAGTGGCCTGAAACCAACTAGAATCAGACTTCTCCCTTCGAAATTGTATTAACATTCCAATAGATAGACTGTCAGCATTCCCATCAGATTATGTACAGACGCCATTCTTCCACCTGGAGTCTGACATATACTAACAGGAGGAAGGCTTGGCTATGGGTTCATTATTGTCACCAATGATGGCAAACATATACATGGAATACTTCAAAGAAATGACTTTAGAAACAACACCACTGAAGCCAACAGTATGGCTGAGATATGTAGAAAACATCTTTATACTCTGGCCTCACCAGGAAGCAGTACAAATACTGCTGGACTATGTGAACTTCAATCCATTTTTAATGGTCGAAAATAATAATCAGCCTTTGTGGATATACTAATAACTTACATAAAAAATCTGTGAAAAATATCTGTATATCACAATCAAACCTTTGCAGGACAAGACCTCAACTTCAGTTCCCACCATCCATACAGTGTAAAGAAAAGGATCATCCAAAGCCTACAACACTGTGCAAAAATTATATATGGTGGCCCAGACATATAATGACAAGAAATGATCAGCATTAAGCATATCCTTCAGGATAACAACTACCCTGCAACTGTTTGTAGTTGTGGCAAAGAATATAAAGGTGAAACTAGCTGGTCTTTAAAAGTAAGGCTGGAGGAATACAGAAAAGCTATAGTGAGGGAAGAGACAATGAAATCAGGCATGACTGATCCTGTATGGAGAGAAAAAGGATAGTTATCTGCCCTTGTAGAATGAAGTGAAAATTCGGAACAGGGAAAGATACTGTAGATTCAGATGTCTGAAAGAATCAGTGCATATTCTAGGCTAGAAGGACCTCCTTAGTAGGCCTAGCATAGAAATAAATATGTTATGGGAGGTGCTAATAAAGAAAGACAAATGACAGTAGGTCTTCAATTGCAGCAGCAGCTGTAACAAAATTTTTCAACCAATTATTGAAATTTAACATGACTTGTAGTTACTGTTTCAGTGAATGAATTTATTAAACGTTTTTGTTGTACAAAAAACAAATATTAAATAAAACTAAAATTAGCAAAAATACTTTTCTTCAATATAAGGTCAATGCTATGCCATAAATCAGAAAATTTTAAACTGCAAGATAAACTAAAGCCTTTTTTATTTTTCTACTTTCTAGTTTATTAGACGTATGGTGTGTAAAAAGAAAAGGAAAAAGGCATGCTAAAATATTGAGTTTTTTTATGAAGATTTTCAAAAATTTGATCAAATTTTTGACACTTAAATGGCATGGAAAAAGCTGAATAAACATTCATGTCAAATGTGTAAAAATTGAGAAAATTAATTTTTTCAAATGGAGAAATTATTTAAACTTCAGTTATCTCGAGCAACAATAGATTTTGTATTTAATAATCTGACAGATTTTATCACTTTAAACATTATTTTTAGTGGATACTCGTATTTAAGTTTATTTATTAGAAAGTATATTTATTGTTGTCTACAGGCCTGATTACTTGAGAAATCTTATTAAAGAAAAACTATTTCTTCTGGACATCAGGAATCATCATTATAGATCCAACATGCTCTTCTAGATTGACTGAGCTACAGAAAACTTAGCTGATCAGGCAAGGCTGAAGAAAAATAATAATATCAATTTTTTTTCACTATAAAAATAAAGGAAAAAAAGGGAAATAAAACAAATTTTAGGTGCAAAATTTAATTTTTTTTAACAGTATAATATTTGTTGCACAATAGAACTGCACATTCTTTGTACAAAATTATTACCATTTTCACCTCTTTTGTCTTTCAGAAGTATGCATGCACAAATAGAATTTTCCTTGGCTAAATCTAGCAGACAGATACTCATAGAAATAAATCCTATTAAACAGTAACTTCATAAATCCTGAACTTATGAGTTGCTTACATTCAAATCATGAATTAATGAAGCCTGTGTAGCTGGAAAAATTTTAAATCATCAATTGATGACATCTGTTGATATCCAGTGAATCATCACCTTAAAAATATTGGTAAATATGGACTTAAATGCCTACAATAAGACATTGTCAAAAAAAGGACGTTTTTTTTACCCATAACTGTTTTTTTTTTTAATCTCTTCACTCTTCAGCAATTTTTGTTTTTTTAAAAAGCAATGATTATGATTAGAATAAAACATAAACAAAGTGAATTTATACATTATTTTTGTTCTTGAGAATTTCCAACAAAAATAACACTATTTTATTTATTAGATTATTTATTTATTCTATTTACAACATTCTAAAAACTAACACAATTAGAATGCAATGCAATATTTATAAAGAAATAAATGTGAAAAAAAAATTTGTTATTCATAAATTTATAAACATTTTTACTAATGTGAAATATATAAGGAAATCCTTAAAGTTTAAATCAATTGGAAATTAGCCGATGTTTTGCCAACCATTCAAATGAATAATTAGTGTAAATAAACAATCTAATTAATAAATTCCTGTTGGGTACATTTATCCACTTATGTCCAAATACTCTCTTGGGAAAGATATGAATTTGCTGCTTCTCCTTTCCAGCTATGGATTAATTAGTAAGACGTCACTTGTATCACTAAAAATCTCCAAAATAAAGAAAAAATAATCCTTGCAATCTAAAAATATTTTCTGGCTTTTAAATTACCTGCAAAAGGTTGATAAGCTGTAGAAAGTGAATCAATTATCATCATCAAATACTTCTTGTGAAAAGTGGCAATAAAAAAAGCCAAATATGCTGTAAAAAAAAAAAATAGCTCATTTTTAAACATAAATTCTTTTTTATTTTAAAATTTAATTTCAATAACATTAAACAATGAAAACAAGGAAAACTCATATTTTGGGGGTGGGGTGTATAAGGGGGGTGCGGCAAACAGCGAACCGAATGAAAAAAGATTACAAATTTTTTTCTGCCCTTATGTATTTTTTTAGGGCAGAAAAAAAAATTTTATAAATAAATAAAAAAAAGTAAAATTTTACGTTTAAATTTAGGTTTTAAATATTTTTAAACTTTCCTCTTTTCTTTTGAAAGTACTGCAAGTTTCAAAAAAACTATTTTTTATTGGAAATAAAATAAAATATCTCGGTGTCTGATTTATGACGTCTTTCTTAAAAAATTTTAAACCTTGTTGAAATAAAAAAAAAGAAAATAACCGAATTCCCTTTGAATGAATCTGTTTGGTTTACTTTTAAACGCTCGATTTGTCGTAAAACAATTTTAATACATCTACAATCATTTTTTACACTCAATCGACGTTTAAATATTAGGTTGGTGCAAAAAATAATGACGTAATAATGTCGTTTTTTGACGTATTTTTTAACGTCAAAAAACGACATTATTACGTCATTATTTTTGCACCAACCTAATAAAAGAAAATTGTTTTGTAACTTTTGTTTATATTTTAAAAAACTAAAAGTAAGATTTTACAAATAATAAACACCTGTCTTTTTCGTCTCTAAATGTGTTAAAAATTTATGATTATTGACAAATGAAGATGAATCAGCATTTAAAACATTCTTTATAATGGTTCTAGATTGCAGCCTAAAATTACAATTAATCGATTTAAACCTTAAATTGGTTGATGACTAAAAATTTTAAGTCATATTCGTAAGTTAAGTTTTAAAAACAGAAGGAATTTTTACACTTTACCTTTGCGGATTTCTTTCGTTTTCTATCTGACTTCTTCGAAGATCGATCCAAGATTAAGTAAGTCTAAAATATAGTAAATCTTTTCTAATATAAAAATAAAATCTACTTTTTCTTCTTAGCTATTTAATATATAAACTAAAGGATTTTCATTCGTTTTCTCTCCATCCTACAGAATTTCTTCGTCCAAAAAAAAAAAAAAAAAAATTCAAGGGAGGTAACTAAGACAGACTCTGTAGTAATCAACAAGAAAGACAGGCCAAGGTGCGACCTCCGAAAGGTAGTTTTCAGTGTTATAACAAATAACTGGAAATGTAATACAGTGTAACCCGGATATAAGAGAAACCCGGATATAAGAGAGATTTTATCTGGTCCCAAATTAGAGCCATACTTACCTAAACAAAATAGACAAAACCCGGATATAAGAGAAACCCGGATATAAGAGACTTCTTATCCGGTCCCGGCAACTCTTTTATATCCGGGTTACACTGTACAACAATCCGAAAATAGCGAATGGTGCCTTAGCAAAGTATTTAAATGATGAAAAAAAGAGTGCTGAACTTTTTTTAAATTTCTAATCACCTCACCCCAATTAAGTCGAATCGGATAAAAGCCAGTAAGAAGCAAGATGTTACACTAGTAGTGAAAAAGAATAGGAAAACAAAGGATAAACCACTATTCCTGTTCAAAAAACGAGGGAGGAGCGTGAACAGGATGATAGGCAAAAACCTATCTATCCCTATTGAGACTATTTAAACTGATATTGTCTCCCTTTTAGGAAAGTTTGTATTTATTTTTTAAATTTTAATATTCTGAATTACGTGATTATAAAAAATGTTAAAAAAATTAAAAGAAAACGATTAAATTCACAACCTTTTGTTATTTAAAAATATTTAAAAATATGATGCATAAATAAATCCTATACTAAAATAATTCAAATATTAATTGCATAAAAATTTTTTAGTGAAAACATCATATAGTCACTTTCATTTATTAGACATTAAATTACATCATGCTCCATGCAGTGTACACCAAGAAGAAACAAAGAACAGTGATCCAATTTCTCTGGTTGGAAGATGTGTCAGAGGGTGAAATTCATCATAGGCTTTTAACACAATACAGCAACAGGGCGAAACCATGTAGAAGTGTGTATGAGTGGACCAAATAGTTTAAAAATAACAAGACAAGAAGTGTTAGTTCATTTAACAAAATTCAATTTCGGCATTAAATGACCCATAAGAGTTAAAAAAAACAAACAAAAAAAAATAGCATGGCAGACTGGGATCTCTAGCCATGGTTGGGAACCAATCTAAGAGAAGGAAAAATTTGAATTCAAAACCCAGCCAGTTAAAGCTTTACAAAGATGGTTAGATATAGAATGCAGATACTATAAACAAAAACATGATAAATTTCAACAACTATGGATAATCCCACTGGAGAATGTAGGGAGTAAATAATTATAAACCTTGTAGTGCCACGCCTACATTTCTTCAGCTGTGATTGGTCGATTAATATATACTAAAAATAGTAAGACAATTTACCGATCGCATTTCATCATACTGAATTTTTTCCTACAGTTTGCTCACAAACAAGTTTTGTTATAAAATCACCGATTGGTTCATTTTTCATCCAATCGAGTATTTTTCGTATACCTTCAAAATTTATCCTGCGTTCGTGCTGGGAGCCACTCATCGTAATATAAATATTGGATGCATTCCAAAAACCAGTAGTAGTTCCAGCACTACAGTAGAGTACGGAGCAGAGACAATAGCTCTCGACTACTCACTCGTGTTATTCATCCTACTCACTCCGCACGTACACACACACACACACACACACACACACACACACACACACACACACACACACACACACACACACACACAGAACTTTATTTGATACACCACCGGTTCTCTGTGAACAAACTAAGTTGAATCAACTCTGTTAGTTACAAACACAACTGAACAATCTTCTGAAGATATATTCTATCTTAATACAGAACTCTGAACTTTATACTCAGAAAAACTTGCTTAAAAACATTCCCTAACAGATAAAGGGAAACTACTTTTTTCTCCCTATTCACACATTATACAACTACCTTGTATTTATTGTTGATGTTTATTCGTTGAAACAAATTGGTTCTTCATTGTTTTTCCTTGATGTTTTCAAATATTATGTATGAATGCTAAATGTTTATTCAACACGCAGCCACATTTATATATTCAACCAAACACCACTTCTACATTGGTAACCGCAACACTCAAGAAAGCAGCATTCTACAACCTCCTAACAATTATATATACAAAAATACTCATAAAAATGATAACCAGTAAGACATTGAAACAACAAAAGGAGTATTATTTATTATCTGGTTGTTATATGATGTTGGAGAAATGAAAGAAAGTAATATTGAGTAAAATTATGAGTTTGGGCTCAAATGTAGATCCAATATAGATCAGGATCTGACAAAAGGATAAGATAAGTATTTCTTGTATATTTTTTTATAAATGCATGTAATGAGTGTCCAGATAATTTAATAAGAGAATACAAGAAGTGTCTGGGGTTTTCTTACTTCAAATTTTTACTGAGTTTTAAAAGATAAATTTTACTATTATGAATGCTGGTCATTATTTAAAGAAAGAAGGAGGTACAAATGAAAATATTGGAAATTGGTTACTTTTTCCATTTCACTGAAAATTAAACTCTTCTGTATTCCCTTATCTTTTTCTTACATTTTCTCACTGAAACCAAGTAGTGTCTTTGATATGTCTTTTCTGTCTATTCATGGAATCAAAATGGAATTATTTATGAGGTATTCGTGGGGCGTGCTAAGGAACAAAGGGAGGAACAAGCAGAATTATAAGAATAGTGTTTAATATTTTTGTTGTCAATTACAAAGAACAGAAAAATGTATAAATTCACTTTCATCATATGCTTAGCTTTCATTACAATTCTAATCATTGCTTTTTAAAAGAATAAACATTTTCGAGGAGTGAAGGTATTCAAAATAAATGCGGTATCAAGGGAAAAACCGTTCTTTTGATAATCCAGTTTTTTCTTTGTTTGGGCACGAAGGACCAAGATAGCATTTATTTTTTAAATTATCTATGCCTTTGTGAATTGTCACTTTTAAAAATGATACATTTTAGTGATGAAAAGAAATGGAAACAAAAATTACTGTGTGCAAAGATTCTGTAGTGGAAAGTTTGGTGGTTACCATTTATTTAATGGTGTTGACAGCCCAAATCAGTCCGTACAATTTTTTACTCTACGAATATGTTAAGCAAAATGCAAAAACAAGAAAACATTTGTGATAAAAGACAAAAGGCAAATTTTTCAATGACAAGTAATTTTCAATATATTTTCATTACAAAAATATATTACAAAAATTTATTGGATTTTTTTTAGGTGAAATCTTATTAGTTTAATTTATATTGAACTCAAATTTGGTGAAAGATTAAATTTTGTTAATGAGATTTGAAAGGATGTTTGTTGGAATCTGTTATTGAAGTTTCTGTAAATTAATTACAAGAGAAAAATTTACATTTAAGAATTTACATTTAAGAATTTACTGTTCATCTAAGTAGTAAATGTTTGTAAAGTTGAATGCAATTTTGTGATCAAAGAATTTATTTACCTTTGATTGTTTTGTGTAATACAATGTTCTCGAATGTTGAGAAATAAAGTTGATTTGTTAGCAGAAATTTGTGTAAGGAATTTGGTGAGTGAATGGGAATAGAGTTGACAGGTGAGTTTTGGTGAGTGAGTGTGAATATCGTTAACTTTGTATAATGTTCGTATAAACGAAAAAATTAAGATTGTGTGACGTGAAGTTTAGTTGCAATTCATTTGATGTCACAATGCTCACTGATAAGTGTGAAGGAGTTTGTTTTTATTTGCTTTGGGTGGCTCACAGAGACTTGGCGCAAACTTGGATTTCAGCCACGAGCTGTAAGAATTAGTTAAGCGTGGGTGGATATTCATACCTACTTGTATATTTATTAACCAATGAGGGCTTGAGATATTTTTGTGAAAGTGTATGAAGTTGAAAGTGTTCTTTGATCCACTTTTTGCACAGATTTGACTAAACTATTTTTAGGTTTTGGAATATTGTAGAATTTGGGTTTTTACAATTCTATTAAATGAATCTTTAATTTTCTAATTTTCATGAATAATAGCATAAAGATCTTATTGGAGGTAAAAAAAAAGAAAAATTAATCCGTGTTATAAAAAAAGCGTACATTTATTAAAAACAAAAGAAAAGTGAACAAAAACTTACTACACTTGCCATAAATTGCAATTTGAAAAGAAAAAAAATTAGATTCAGCAGACTAGTTTATCTTCTCATAAAGAGTTTGATCAAGGAACTGCAGTGCACAGTAAAAGAAAGTGAGGTGCAGATGAGGATACGAAAATTATGTAAAAAATTACAAATGGATCACATAGCAGTCATTCTTTTTCTTTTGTTTGTTTACAAGCAAAAGTTTTTAAATAAAAGTTGTCCAAGAACTGTCAAGTTAAATTCAGAATGCAATCCGCTCAACACAGAAAGCCTACCGTCAGGATGGACTATTTTATGATAGAAATATATTTTCTTTTTATCCATTTTTCTATTTTTACTTGCACTGAATAAGTTAAAAATGCTCAAGTTTATGAATTATTTCCCTTGGCCTACACTCTTTAGGGAATGGTTGTTTTCTTTCGATCACGGAAGTTTTTATTGAGAAAATAAATTTTTAGTTTACTATTTTCCGCCTTTTTGTAAGGACGAGTCAGACGATAAAAGAGAGAAAATCTTTACACATAAATTATAATTTCAGATGGCATTTTCTTTTTTTTATTTATTTAACTCACCAAGAATTACGTACGACGATGAATAAAATAAAAAGCAAAAACTTTAAAAATATAAAACATTTAAATTGCCAAAATGTTCTCAAAAAATTGTACTAAAAAAGCGAAATTTTTTCAGAAAATGATTGTTTCAGTTTAATGAATCTGTTGATTTAAATCGCTATCAGTTTCTTTTCTTTCTTTTTTTTCGCTAAAGAATCGTTTTTCAAATTAAATTACAATACATTACGAATGACAGTGTCATTTAACTTGTAATTTAACTTTTTAGATAACTTACAAATTCAAATATAAATTACGTAAGAAGCCATAAATTAACCCGGTAACTGCGATTTATAGAAACTTTTTTTGACGCGGATAATGCACAACTCACATTTACAATTTTAAAAATGATTCCAGAGTTACTTTCGTCTATTTTATTTTTCAGTTCTTTCAAGGAAAATTAAAGCTCTTTTTAAAATTATTAGTCACTGCTGTAAAACGGTGTTACTTTTGTTATAGTCCCGCATATAAAAGTGGTTAGCCGAATTCAAGTAACGTAATTTCATTGTTATAAAACTGAAAATTATTTAATTCCGATCGAGAAAAATGTATTTTAATAATTACAAAGAAGACAAAATAAATGAAGAAAAATCGATAAAATCGTATTTTAGTGTAGGATTGAATTTAACTAGCTTGACTGATGAATACTTACACCCCACTTAATTTCAAGAAATTTTGAGAAATTAAATCGTGTGTTCTAACTTTTTTTTATTAGTTAAAACTAGGAGTCCTTGGAGAATGTAAATCATCCAACACTTTTTTTTCAAACTTTTTCTGAAAATCTGCTCCAAATGGTAAACTAAAATAATGTTGTATGACATTATTTAATTAGAAAACCTTTTAATTGCTTTTGTAAATGAATTTTATTACTGACATTATTTTCTTAAGGAAAAAAAAAAATTTTGATGAATAATTTTTACAAGAATTTTTTCATTTTTTAAAAGTTATAATAATAATAATAATAATAATATTTTTTTCATGCTATAAGTAAGTAATATTTGTTTCAAATCAGATTAATTTAACATATCACAAATATACATTTTATTTTTGGAAGATTTTTAAAACCGATAATTAGATTTTATTTTAAAACTTGTTAAAAGTAAGAAATGGCCACCAGTAAACTGATTTTTTGAAAACAACCAAATAGTTAACATAACAATCTATATAATTTCTGGAAATAGTCAATTTAATCCTTTAGCTTTAAATTAAGTTAAAAAGAAATCTTCAAGAATGTGTTTCCATTTTTAAAAATTCATTTAAAACCTTAGGTCTCAATAATTTTAGCAAAAATGTGGAGGTACCTATTTTTAGAACATTCGAAATTTTGATTAAAAATCTTATTTTTCTTGTTTGTGGTGACTTCTTTTGAGGTGTTAACTAACAGTGTATTGACAATTTAGGTTGCAGGGGGAGTTATCAGATGGATGAACAGAAGTGACATTTTTTTTTTAATTTTAAGTAAACTCACTTATTAAGCTACAACAGTAATTTTTAACAATTATCATACTTTCAGCAATCTAATATTGATTTTTTTTTTATATATATACTTACATTTCAAGATGATTTCTGGAAAAAGAAAATTTTAAATACTAACAATAAAATAAATTTAAAATTTCATAACTGTAAGTCAGCTAAAATTTCACAATAGAGATACATAATTTTTATGCATATCTCATGAAATCTTATGGTATTATTTGTATTATTAATTTTTATATCTCAGTTATGAAAAAATTTCACAACTGAGATAAAATAAAAAAATAATTAAAAATGATATAAAATTTCATAATAGGTACCTAATAATTATAGGTACCTCTCATTTTTATGAAATTATTTTTTTACTGTGTTAATTTTCCTTATTTTTATTATTAATTGTTACAACAGTAATTTTAAAAAATTAAAATACTTTCAGCAGTCTAATATTTTATTGATTTTTATTAAGGTACTTGCATTTGAAGATATTAAAATTTCATAACTCTGAGTCAGCTAAAGTTTCAGAACAGAGATACATAATTTCTAAGCACATCTGTTATGAAATTTTATGCTATTGTTTTATGCTAAAGTGAAAATGATTACATAATACAAAACTTTCACATTCCTGTCACTGGATCTAACCAACGCCTTTATCCACTGTGCCATGTGTCCTTGAGGACAACATGGCACAGTGGAACTAGAACAGTGAGCGAAATAAAGGGTTCAGTTCGAAATTCCAACCACCTGAAGAAGGCCGGAACGTACAACGGCCGAAACGTTGTGATAAATATGGCAACAAAGATGAGGACAATAGTCCGAATAATGTAAATATTGTACATAATACCTCATCTCAGAAATATAGTGATAAATATGGCGACAAAGATGAGAACAATAGTCCGAATAATGTAAATAATGTACATAATACCTCATCTCAGAAATATAGACAGTCTCCTCTTTCAACAGTCCCACATCACACATCAAATAAAAGTGCTTGATCTGCACTGCTCATATTTACAATTTATTTGATTTACAATGAAAGACTACCATTTTCAAGTGATTTTAGGACTGAACCGATTACTGATATCCAAATTTTTGTCTAAACATAGCAGTCCCACACTCAATAAGTAAATACAGAAATGGTGTAGTCACTTACCAGTATACAAAAAGTCAATTCACTCTGATTTTTACTGGTACCAGTAATTTATTAGGGTGGTGCAAAAATAATGACGTAATAATGTCGTTTTTTGACGTATTTTTTAACGTCAAAAAACGACATTATTACATCATTATTTTTGCACCAACCTAATATAAATTTAATACTTGTAAACTCTAATTGTAAGTAAGAGAAAGAGTCATACAGTAGGTTTTAAGTTGAAAGTAATGGAGTTTGCAGACGAACATGGAAACACATCTGCAGAAAGAGTTTTAGAAAAAGTGGTGAGAGAATTATATTTGAATGAATAAACACTTTTATGTTTTAATCTATGCAAGCAAAGTTTTGAAATAAAGGTGAATACTTGAAAATACTTAACAAATATTAGTTATACTTATGTTAAAAAGGGTCATGCAACTCTCCAGATTATAGTGTGAGTTAACTGCAAATACCCACTTTGACAACCCCAAACTAAGGGTGTGACCTATACATGAGTATATAGGTATGAGATTCTTGTGCTTTTATTGTCCCCCCTCCTTAATAGTAAATTTTTCTAATATTCCAACACTCAGTAACCAATTTATATACAGCAAAAAATGTCTAAGGCCTTTAATGTTCTGTCTGAATTTCTAGAATAATGAGTTATCATTATTTATACTCTTTATATTTGGACTAGCATTCTCATCTATATTGTTTTTATCACAATGTTTCAGCCATTGTACTCTCTGGCCTTCATCAAGTGTATATCAATCTGGTTTATCTACAGGGAATTCTGAATTGAACCCTTTACTTAATCTACAGAGGTAGACCTTGTTCCAACATTTTTTTTACTTCTTTTCTTACTAATGTTCACCCAATACAAAGCCCAAGAGCCACTCAAGGAAGAGGGTAACTGTGTAGTGTTGTATTAGCATAAGAAAAGGGAAGAAATGAAGTTCTTGTAAACTCTGTAGGAAAGACAACTGCTAACTGTAGACTTGAAGAGGTCAAGATTTAAATAGTGAATAACATTTCAGAGTTCATTCAGAGACTTCAGCATTAATAGTGTGGAGGTAGAGTTTGGAAGGAACTGGAAACAAGGGATAAACCTCTGCTTCTCTTCAAAAGACCAGGGAGGAATGTGAATTGGATAATTGGCAAACCTATCTACTGTTCTTCTTTCACTGTCCATAGCTAAGGATACCTCATCTAGTTCTTATTTTTAGTATTGCTTGCCTGTTTACACTGGGATAAGTACACACTGCTCTACTCAGGGATTGAACTCACAATTACTATGTCACCAAATTCTTTGAACTGACACTTTAAACCACTAGGGTATAGGAAAGTTCTCTGTGATAAACTTGGAGCCTTAAACTTATTTAATTTTATTAAAAATACATTTAAGAAGTTGTTTCTTAGAGAATATAGTCTCTAAAAGATTATGATGAATATCATTCTGTTGAAAAGTGGATTTAACATGATCCAATTCATTTATTTATTCTATATTTAAGTATACATATTTTTTTTTACAGATGAACCAGCTTAGAAAATTTGTTCTGTGAACTTAAATAATTACATTACATGATGAATTTGAGTGGGTCCAATTATTTTCCATGACTTCTAAAAATATGGAAAATCATTTGCAAAAGAAATACAGCGGTAAGTTGTCACATAGTTCCACTTTTAAAAGACACTTGAAAACCCACACTGGAGAGAAACCGCATTCTTGCATAGTTTGTGGATTATCATTTTCAAAGAAGTCATTTTTGGTCCAAGATATGCAAACACATACTGGAGAGAAACCATATTCCTGTGAAGTATGCCACTCTTCTTTTTCACGGAAGGCCCATATGATTAAGCATATGAGAACACACACTGGTGAAAAACCATTTTCTTGTGAAGTGTGTGGGTCTTCTTTTTCTGACAAGTCATATTTAGCTCGGCATATGCGAATACACACTGGCGAAAAACCATATTCTTGTGAAGTTTGTGGATCTTCTTTTATGCAGAAGGCACATTTGGTGCAACATGCACAGACACACACCAGAGAAAAGCAATACACTTGTGAAATGTGTAGATCTTCCTTTTTACATTGGTCACAACTAGTGGAACATATGCAAAAGCACACTGGAGAAAAGCCATTTTCTTGTGAAGTATGCAGCTTTTCTTTTTCACGGAATTCACATTTGGTCCAACATATGCGAGCACATACTGGAGAGAAACCGTATCGTTGTGAAGTGTGTGGATCTTCCTTTGTACAGAAAGTACATTTGGTGCAACATATGCGAACACACACTGGAGAAAAGCCATATTTTTGTCATATGTGCGGTTTGCGTTTTTTCCCAGAATTCAAATTTAGTCCAACATATGCGAACATACTGTGGACAGAAAGTGCTCACTTGCTAAAATGTTTGGGTTTTTTCCTTTACACATAAGTCACAATTAATGGTATGTATGTAATAAAACCTAGGAAACATAAGTCTTTGTGAAGTATGGTACTATTGTGTGTTAGTCTTCTTGCAAAAATTTTCATCAATGCTTACTTAAAAGAAATTTTTTTCACATTTATAAATAGTTATGTTTTTACTATAACAAAACACATGAATGCATTGCTTATACAAAATGTTTGAATTTTAATTGATTTCTATTTCTAATTTCTTTCTCAAATTCTGGGATGAAGAGTTTATGATTATTTGCATGTGGACTATTGTACTCCTTTTTGTTATTATCACAACATTTTTGGCAACAAAGATGAGGACAATAGTCTGCATGTCAATAAGAAATCAAATTTGTTACATTATATTAGAACATTCAATAGTGAGTAATATGAATTTTGTAAAAGATTTTGACATGCATTTGAATCATTGTCATCTGGCCACATTGCTTATACGAATAAGTTCTCAGGAAAAATCAAAGTGGGGGTAATATGCTGTCTAAGTAGTCCACCACTAGCAGTGGCTTACCTACTTCATGCCGCTGGCGAGTATTGTATGTTGTTGATGTTATAAAGATTACCATTTCATTTCCAACCTCTTCTTTACAAATGGAATAAGGAGGAAATATATCTGATTTGATTCTGGGGAAACAGTGTGGTAAGTTATAAAGTTCTGAACTGGTGGGACAAAAGAGGAGCTCATCTGAACATTTGCCATGAAAATAACTATAGAATAGCAATAAGTTTGTGACATTGTGTCTATGTGGAAAGAGGCTGTAGGACAGTAAAAGTAGGTATACAATAAATATTCTACCAGTATTAAAATAATGGTCCTAGGTGGGCACCTTGACATGGTGTAATGGTTAGCACACTTTCGGCTTTGTGCCACATCTAAGATACGCTTAGAAAATCATTTTCGTCACTATGATGTGCTGTAATGGTTAGCTTGTCTCGCTAACACACAACTGAGTAGCAAGTTCAATCCTCACTGGGTGCCCCATACTTTTGGACTTGTACCACATCTAAGCTAGACTTAGAAAATCACTATAATAATGGTTCTAAGATTAATTTAATGCTAGAATTCATTTAATTCACTAAAACCTTTTTTTAATATTTTTATAATTTTTATTATAATGTTTGTTTTTAAGAATAACTGTTTTGCAGGTAAAGAGGAGTGTGTGAACGATGGGGGGGTTAAACGGTTTGAATATTTGGGAGATTGATATGTTTATTATCGACATGTTTGTATAATCAATACAGTGTTTTGTGCGCCTGTTTTGTTTTTCATTACTTTATACCTACTTTTGCACCCTTTGTAAATTATTTATCCACTGACCTCTATTAACATTCACATATCCTAATTCCTTTATTCTTTAATGTAACTTACCTCCCTTGATCAGCGTTCTCTAGTACAAAGCTTTGGTACCAATGTCTTGTCAGGGTTTCTTTCTTTTATTGAAACCATTCTTAAGGTATGCTTGGCTCCTTTGTTCATTATAACCTACTAGATGCTTATGAATTCTGTCAAAACTGGAAAGTGAGGATTGGGCAGCTCCAGCCTAGATATGGCAGCAATACTCCATTTTTGGTCTAATCTGACTCTTGCATACATAAAGCATAGCAGAGTTGCGGGATTTTTAGTATGTTTAGGTAAATTTTTAATCATCATTATGTTGTGGTAATCAATACTTTGGATATTAAATATTTATGGACTCCTGGAAATTTTATCCCGCAAACAATGTGAGTCCAGGTAAAAATGAGAAACAAAACAATAATAAAACATATCACAACTAATTTCATGTATTGACAAAATTATTACATATGACTAAAAGGAACAACCATGATACTAGCTCCAATAAGAACATGCTTTTTTGTTTGTGTGTATGTAACAAGCATGTGTGAGAGTATGAAAGTCAAAACAGAAAACCATAAAAATGAACGTATCCCAGTGGAGGACATTTTTATCCCAGCGTGCAACTACATCTTATAGCCAGAAGCTGTAAAAGAGACTATGTAAAAAAAAAATGCACTTTTTTATAGGATTATGAAGTGTCCCCTAATGATGGTTTTTTCTTAGCAAAGTCAAGTGGGATAACTCACAGCAGTTACTTTCTGGAGTGGTAGAATGAGCCAACCATTTTCTCGGTATTTTTAATAATGAATTCTATATATGAGTTTGAAATCTGGAGTGAAATTGAAGTCCAACAGATATCCAAAGCATTTAATTACTTTGGGAGCACAACTCTTTATTGTGACTGCAGAAAACTGATGAAAGCAATATTTACTATTGATAAAGCAAAGGCAAAATTGAAATTTTGTGCACCCCCACCCTCAAACAAAAACAATGCGTCAAAAGAACAGTTTTCCCCTCAACATTATTATTATTTTATACTATTTTCACTTCCTCAATCTTTATTTTTTTTTAAATGTGGTGCATTTTTTAAAAACCAGTTCATTCCAAATGAGGTGATAATGTCACTAAGATGCAAGCAGCTAGTGGGAGTGAAAGAGAATGAACAGACTAGAAGGAACTGGAAACCCAATCCTAAACAGGGAACAAGCTTTGTACTGGAGAGTGCTGATCAAGGGAGGTAAGTTACATGAAAGAGTAAAAGAATTAGGATATGTGAATGTCAATAGAGGTCAGAGTAGACAACCCATAAGACAGAGGAGGAGTGTGAATGATAGTCAAACATATCTATTCCTATTGAAGAATAAAAAAGTAAATAATTTCAGAGTATAGCCAGAGATGTTAGAAGCATAGAGTTGAAATAGACTTTAAAATGGACTGAAAACCCAATCCCAAACAGGGAATAGACCTCCTGTTCAAAAGACTGGTGAACCAAATGGTTAGAATTTTAATAAAACCCAAACAAATGAAAGTGAATTTATACATTTTTGTTGTTCTTGAGAATTTACAACAGAAATATTAAACACTATTAGATAAGAATAATGTTATATTTACAACATTTTAAAAATGTGAACCAGCTAATACAATACAATGTTTATCATTTACTAACTTACAATATGAAAATAATTTTTTATTCACAAATTTATAAAAAAAAAATTACTAAATTATAAAAATATGGGAAACAAATATGATGAAATTTTAATTATTTACTATTTTATAAAGTTTGAATCGATTAGCAATTCACTGATGTTTGTTCAACTATTCCAAATAATACAATTCACCAGCTTCTCTAACTGCTTTAAGGTGTTCAGTGTCTGTTCTTCATTTAAGATTTCTTCATCAATCAGTACTTGGCTGACAATAAATTATCTGTTGATAGATTTTCTAGGTATTTTTTAGAAAAATTACCAACAATTGATTGATTTCTATTGATTTCTCCTTGATGCTATATAATGATTATTTAAAAAAATTGGAAAATTAAACTAATCTGAAATATAAAACAATTTGAGAAGAAAATATATTCTTGTTTTATAGTTCATTGATATTTTTAGAAAATTATGAATAAAAAGTCGTTTTCGTAGTTATTTATTTATAACATGATAAATAACAAATATTGCCCTGTAATTGAAAATAAAACATCTCTATAACTCTAAAAACATACACACAATGCACACACTCAAACTGAAAAAAATAAAATCATCCTTGATAATGGCTAAATGTATAGCCAAAATCACTCAGAATTATAGAACATATAGACAGTTTCTACACACTCTGTGTCCCAAAAAGGAAATACTTGTTCAAACACAAGAAAAATTAAATCAAAAGCTTAATCATAGTACCTTGTCTGTCATTTTTAATGAAACCTGCATAAATGAAGGATTGCTACCTAAATATTCTATATATATATATATATATATATATATATATATATATATATATATGATAGTAAAGACAGATTGTCTACATATGCTTTTGTATAGTATGTAGATAGAATTGGCTAATGACAAAAATTCAAGGTAAAAAGACAATAAAATTAATATTACTGACAATAAGACTAATAATATTTATTGTATATTAGTCAGCCCTTTAACCAAATAGAAGTATGATAAAAAAGATGCTAAGATATTTTTCACATATTGATTATGAGGAAACTATCAGTACAGTGTAACCTGGATATAAGAAAGTTGTCGGGACCGGAGACGAAGTCTCTTATATTCGGGTTTCTCTTATATCCGGGTTTGGTCTATTTTGTTTAGGTAAGTATGGCCCTAATTTGGGACCAGAGAAAATCTCTTATATCCGGGTTACACTGTATAAAGATACTTTGAGCAGAAGTATACATATTTTGAGCTATATTTTAAAAACTAAGGATATTTTACTTTTTTTTTAAGCACATCTATACACCAAATAAATAAGAGAACTTTAATAGAATTAAATTTAAAGTTTCAATTTGAAAAGTACATTTTACTTCTGTATTCAGAAAATGTGTGTAATGATTAGTGCATGACACTATGATTAGGATACCCATATAGAAGGGGATGACGTGTGATTTTTATTGCAGTCTCAAGTGATTTGTGTTTTATGACCAGCAATCTGAGATATGTTCTTCAAAGCAGTCACCCACTTGACCAAAAGAGTACAAGTATATAAATGAACACTTCTGGAAACGTGACATTGAGGATTTCTGGCCACAAGCTTATATTAATAGTCACAGTTGGGATTGAAGTTGTTTAGTTTAGAACTGACCCTTGGTAAGCCTCTTCAAGTTGTGTGGGGCCGCCTGTTACTCAGTGAAGACAGGCCATAGAGATAGTTGTTATGCCAACATTTTAGAGTTGATAACTGCATGTTGTGATCTTGAGTTTGGTTGGTTGTTTTGTTTTATGGCATATCAAAACCTCAGTGGGTCATTTTTGCCAACAAAATTTTTTAAATAGATTCATTGCGATAGTTTGGTATAAAAGGTGTGTACATATACATATATATTTGAACCATTTTTCAATTACTCATATTTTTGAGTACAATCCCAACTTCTTTTATGAAATTTACAATCTCGGATGGTTTTATTTTCGTAAAGTTTTTTAAATTACTCACTTCGTATTACAGTGTAACCCGGATATAAGAGAGTTGTCGGGACCGGAGAAGATGTCTCTTATATCCAGGTTTCTCTTATATCCGGGTCTGGTCTATTTTGTTTAGGTAAGTATGGCTCTAATTTGGGACCAGAGAAAATCTCTTATATCCGGGTTTCTCTTATATCGGGGTTTCACTGTATTTTGTTCACACTAGATCAAAATCTAAACACTGACTAACAGTATATGTTTCACTACAGTGTAACCCGGATATAAGAGAGTCGTCGGGACAGGAGAAGTATCTTATATCCGGGTTTCTCTTATATCCGGGTTTGGTCTATTTTGTTTAGGTAAGTATGGCTCTAATTTGGGACCAGAGAAAATATATCTTATATCCGGGTTTCTCTTATATCCAGGTTACACTGTATAAATTTTTCTTGGTATGTAGTGCATATTGGGGATTCTGTGCCCTCTCTAGTATTAAGTATTGCTGATAATAATTTTTCCTTCAAAAATTATTGTTGGTAATAATCTTTTTTTTATTACAAATTATTTCTGGTATTAAACTTCAATCATGTGATCATAATAGCATCAACTAGAAGCACATATGAGCAGAAGACAGTGTGATAAACGAAACCTTATGTTAAGTTGCATAAGTACATATAATTTTTGACTTACCCTCGTACTAACGTGTAATTGAAAGTGATATTATTTCAAATCAAAATTAAGACTGTTTAAAGTAGAATATATCTGAAAATTTTTGACTATTGTTACTGGGTAGTTAAGAAAAGCAGTAGAAATTTATTGCCCATTGACTAAATAATTCTTCCCTATAAAACAAAAGAATTCAATTAAGTTCGTTGGTTGGTTATTTTTGTTTAGCCGTATGTGAGTCATTTATAATGCAATCTAAATATGAAAATTCAAATGTTGTCATTCAAGAGAATGACATTATTTCATGATTAAATTTGCTTTAGCTGCATTTTTTTTTAACAAATATTGAATTTCATACATTTTTGACAATCCGCTATTTTTTTTTTGTTGGGGGGGGCATGAAGGTCCAAGATTGTCTTTTTATTTTTTAAATTAGCTATGCATTTGTAAATTGTCAGTTTTAAAAATGATACATTTCTGTAAAAAGAAATGAAAACTAAAATTTGTGTAGTGTAAAGATTCTATTGATTGAATGAATCTTTAATTTTCATGAATAGCGTAAACAGGTCTTATTGAAGATACAAAATTTAATCCGTATTAATAATTTATAATAATAAACAGACACTTATTAAAAAGAAAACAAGTGTCCAAAAAAAAAAAAAGAAAAAAAAAATTACTACACTAGCCATGGCAGTTTGAAAAGAAAAAATATTGGATTCAGTCAGCATACCAGTTTGTCTTAAAGAGCTTGATCAAGGAAATAATGTCCACAATATGTGCGGATGAGGATATGAAATACAACATATATCAATTATATTTGTAATTTTATTTCAGTGTAACCCGGATATAAGAGAGATTTACTCTGGCCCCAAATTTTTCCCATACTTACCTAAACAAAATAGACCAAATCCGGATATAAGAGAAACCCGAATATAAGAGACTCACCCGGCCCCGACAACTCTCTTATATCGGGGTTACAATGTAATAATTAATTACAGTGTAACCCGGATATAAGAGAGATCTTCTCTGGTCCCAAATTAGAGCCATACTTAAAAATAGACCAAACCCGGATATAAGAGACTTCTTCTCCGGTCCCGACAACTCTCTTATATCCGGGTTACACTGTATTGTAAAATTACAACACATATATATATATATATATATATATATATATATATATATATATCACATAGACGTGGAGGACATTCTTTTTGTTTTGTTTGTTTACAAACAAAAGTTTTTAAAAGTTGTCTCAAGAACTGTCAAGTTAAATTCAGAATGAAATCCATTGAACACAGGAGGAAACCTACCGTCAGGTTGGACTATTTATGATCTAAGAAATATGCTCAAGTTTATAAATTATTTCCCTTGGCCTACACTCTTTCTTTACTGAATGCACAGAAGATTTTATTGAGAAGGTAAATTTTTAGTTGATTTATTTATTATTTCTGCCTTTTTGTTTGACGTTGGGTAAAGGACGAATCAGACGATAAAAGAAAGAAAATAGTAGTAAGTATTCCCTCCATTAGTTTCTTTACACATAAAACTCGTATTTAACAGATTAGATAATGGCATTTTCTTTTTTTTAAACTCACAAAGAAATACGTATACGATGAATAGAAAAAAAAAAATTAAAATTGCCAAAATATGTTCTCATCATTTTAAAAAATTACTCTTTTAAGCGAAAATTTTTCAGAAAATGATTGTTTATTTAATCTGGTAATTACTATCAGTTTCTTTTTTCATTAATGAATCATTTAATTTTTTTTTTATTTACTGTCAAATTTACACAAAACAACAACAACAATATTCATTACAATGACAGAGTCACTTTGTAATTTAACTTTTTGAATAACTTACAAATTCAAAAGTAAATCACTTGTAGAAGTTATTATTAGCATAAATCGAATTTTAAAATCTCAATAGAAAACTTAAAAACGAAACGAATGTGTAAATGAATACGTAAGTCATTATTAACGCTGTAGTAACTGCGATTGACTGAAATTTCCGTCACAGCAGCAGTTGCATGAGTTGATTCCTGATATGAAATTTTTGCCGCAGTTAATGCGCAAATATATTTCACAATATAATGAAAATGATTCCAGGGTCGCTTTCGCCTATTTTATTTTTCAATTCTTTCAAGGAAAATTAAGGCTCATTTATAAAATTATTACCTGGAAATTATTCACTGCTGTATATAAAGCGGTGTTACTTTTGTTGTAGTCCCACGCATAAAAATGGTTAGTCGAATAACGTCTTTAGGTACCTCCACGAAATCGCTAAAAAAAAAAAAGAGCATAGTCTCATGAAAAAGACGCCAAACATTACGAAAACAAAATTTTATCGTCTAAATGCTTATGTTTTTATGAAGAGAAAAGACCAAAGTTTGTTTTAATTATTTTAAAAAATTTTTGCTTCTTTTTAGAACATTCTAAATTTTGATTAAAAAAACCTTGTTTCTCTTTGTACCAACATATGCTAGTAAATAACATAGATAATATTTAGGACGTTTTTTTGGCATTACACACATTAATTTGGAAAATCTTGCAAAAATAAAAATAATTGTCAGATGTTAATGAAACTTTCAGAAACTATTCACAGATGATCGAAATTATTATAAATATGTTTTTTTTTTTATTATTAAAGTCATGGCAGAAATATTTTTTTATATATTTATTAACACCCCCATAACTAATTTTATGAAAAACTCTAGAAATTTGAGCGCGCAGACCTTAGTGATTGCAATAGTTAAAAGCACAAGGCTTTGAAGAATGCAAATCATGTTTTTTTTGTTTTTTTTTAATTGGAGCCAACGTACCTGAAAATCAGCTCTGAATTGTAACATACAAAACTCAATAAAACAAATATATTATTTAATTTCAAATGCTTTTATTTGTTTTTAGTTGTTTTTATGAATATGGACAATATTTTCTGAAAGCAAAAAATTTTTTCAATGAAAATTGAATTTTTAATACAATTATTTGTTATTTCTTTAATTATAATAGATTTTTACATTAAGTTTTTAAAAATATTATAACATTAGTTAAAAGCAACATCAACCTTTCAAAGTGTCCAGATGAGATCGTCATTGTCTAGCGCTTTGAAAATTGTATCGTTTGGACCAATCAGAAGAGCCATGGTAATCAAAAAATGTAATTTTTGTGCTTATAATCGGGCAGTATTTATAAAGTATGGAAGACCAACCAGAATACAATTTAGTTGCATTATTTGAGTTCAGCATTGTTCTCCGCTGTTAAGGCCTTTACTTTTGCGAAATGCGTATGGAGAAGTTAATTTGATTTTTCAATTTCAACTGAGAAGGGTACCTATAAGTATCAGTATCATCTTACGAAATTTAACTACTGCTAAACTTTAATTTATATGATCTTATTTTTATATTAATCTCAGTTATGACATTTTTCCATAAATGAAATATCAAAATTAATAATAAAATGAATGGAAATACAAATAACACAGTAAAATGTAATAAATGTACATAAAATTATAGTATTTTATGTACACTTCTGATAAAATTTCATAAGAAAGGTACCTATAAATTAATTAGATACCTTTTTCTTATGAAATTTAATCTCACTCTTAACAGTCTTATTTTTTAATTTCTTTATATTTTCCATAAAGCATCGTAAACATAAAGATGAAAGCTACGTACAAAAAAAAAAAAAAAAAAAAAAAAATGAAAAATTAGAGTGCTGAAAGTTTTCCTTATAAGTAACGAGGTAAATAATTTGTTCATTTAAATCTAAATAATTTCACTTCCTTCCATCCGTAGGAAGAATTATCCCCCCGTAAGTTATCTAAACGTCATGAATGTGCCTTTCGTCACTTGTCAAACGACGCAAAAGGTTATGACCTTCTTTGTTTTATTTTCAAATTACATTTTTTCGGCACAGAGCTAAGTTAAGCTTGGTTCAAAATATTTTAAATAAACATTATAATTTCTGATTTTATTAAAATCAGTTTTGAAAAAATGATAATTGATTTTTAAAAAAATATCAAAGTCAGATTTTCTTCTTTTTTATCAAATGATTGAAATTGATTGAAAATGAATAGAAATTAATAATAAAATGAATAGAAATACAAATAACACAGTAAAATGTAATAAATGTACATAAAATTATAGTATTTTATGTACACTTCTGATAAAAATTCATAAGAAAGGTACCTATAAATTAATTAGATACCTTTCTTATGAAATTTAATTTCACTCTTAACAGTCTTATTTTAATTTCTTTATAATATATTTTCCATAAAGCATCATAAACGTAAAGGTGAAAGCTAAGTACAAAATTAGAGCACTGAAAGTTTTCCTTAAAAATAATGAGATAAATAATTTGTTCACTTAAATCTAAATAACTTCACTTCTCTCCTTCCGCAAAAGTAATTATCCTCACATAAACTATCAAAACGTCATGAAAATGTCTTTTGTCACCTGTGAAGTGATGCAAAAGGTTATGATCTGCTTTGTTTTATTTTCAAACTACATCTTTTCAGTGCAGAAACTAAGTTAAGCTTGGTTCAAAATATTTTAAATAAACATAATTTCTGATTTTCTTAAAATAAGTTTTGAAAAAATGATAATTGATATTTAAAAGAATTTCAAACAGAGATTTTCATTTTTTTTTATAAAATGGAAAATAATGGTTGCCAATTTTGATAACTCAAAACAAACAAGAAAACTTTGGACATTCTAGGAATGATTAAAAAATGTAAAAAAATACCCCAAAAGTACTTTGATCTTTCCTCTTGATAATAACATGAACATTTAGATGATAAAATTTTGTTTTCGTCAAGATTGACATCTTTTTCCTCATGCTATGCTCTTTTTTAGTGATCTCATAGAAATGAAGAGGAAAGAGGAAAGTATTTTAAGATTATTTTATTAAATTTTTTCATCCTTTTGAACATGTTCAAAATTTTGGTTAAATTCTTGTTATTTTTTGTTTTTGTTTTTCTTTTTTTTACGTCAGCAGTTGATGTAATATTTACCAATAGCATTTTTAGCGTCTTTTTTCAGGTGTAAAACACTTTAATTTGGGAATTCTTGCAAAAATCAAATAATTGTTGAATTTTAATGAAACTTCCAGAACTTATTCAAAAATTAATTAAATTTTCAAAAGTTTTATTTTTTTAACATCCAATTTCAATAAATATTTTAATTTTTTAAATATCATTAATTTATTGTTTTTCAGTCAGAAACATACTGCAATTATTAATTATTTTCATTTTTAGTTTCAATTCTAGGGATGGAAACAAAACAATATAAAATATATGGAAAAAAAATTTTCATAAACATGAGAGTGGGTACCTAAAATTAATAGGTACCTATATTGTTTATTAAATTTTATGGTATTATTTTTAGTTATTAATTTTTATATTATTTCAGTTGTGACATTTTTTCATAACCAAGACATAAAAATTATTAATAAATAAAAATACCATAAAATTTCATAAGAGATGTACATAAAAATTCGGTACCTTTCTCATCATTTATCGTGCTCTCAGTTAAGAAATTTTAAATTAATTTTCTTAAATTTTCATTTTTTGTTGAAAGGAACTTGAGATGTCATTTTTGTTTTAGGGAAATAAAGGATTAGAAGAGACAATTCTTTTATTACTGAATACAAATATTAAATAATTATTGCAATCATTTAACTATTTGATATTTGCTATTATATTAATGAAAGCTATAGTTATTGTCACCAATTTATATGATTCTTATTCTTTTTATTGTCCTCACTCCTTCATAATATATTTTTCTTAAACACTCAGTAACCAATTTATATACAGCAAAAAATGTCATTAAATTCTGTCTGAATTTCTGGGATAATGAGTTATCATTATACTATATTTATTCAGATGAGTGTTCTCATCTTTGTTGTTTTTATCGCGTTTCGGCCTTTGTGCCTTCCAGCCATCATCAAGGGTATATTGATCTGGGTTATCTACAGGGAATTCTGGACTGAACACTATACTTAATCTACAGAAGTAGACCTTGTTCCACCTTTTCTTCTTCCTTTTCTTACTAATTTTCCCCCAATACAAAGCCCAAGAGCCACTCAAGGTAGAGGATTACTGTGTGGTGTTAGCATAAAATAAGGGAAAACATAAAGTTCTTGGGGCTCTGCAGAAAATATAACTGTAGACTTGTTGAGGTCAAGATTTAAATAGTGAATAACATTTCTAACTTCAGTCAGAAACTTTAGCATTAATAGTGCGGAAGTAGACTTTGGAAGGAACCAGAAACCCAATCCTAAACAGGAAACAAGGGATAAATCTCTACTCCTGTTCATAACACCAGGGAACTGGATGTGAACATATCTACTGTTCTTGTTCCCCTGTTCATATCTCAGGATGTCTCATCTAGTTCTTATTTTGACTACTACTTGCCTGTTTCCACTGCATACACACTACCCTTTTCAGGGATTGAAATCACATTTACTCTGTCACCAAATTCTTTCAACTGATACTTTAAACCACTAGGCTATTGTCTTGTAGGACAATTTTCTGTGATAACCTTGGAGTCTTAAACCTAACCTTTAATTTTATTAAAAATACATTTAAGAAGTTGTTTCTTAGAGAATATAGTCTATAAAAAATTGTGAAAAAATGTTGAAAAGTGGATTTAACATAATCCAATTCATTTAATTATTCTATATTTAACTATTAATATTTTTTTTTTACAGATGAACCAGCTTGTTCTGTGCAATTATATAAATAATTACTTTTCATGGTGAATTTGAGTGGGTCCAAATATTCTCCATGACTTCTAAAAATATGGAAAATCATTTGCAAAAAAAATACAGCTGTGAAACTTGTGGCTGTAAGTTGTCACATAGTTCCACTTTAAAAAGACACTTGAAAACCCACACTGGAGAGAAACCATATCCTTGCGAAGTGTGTGGATTATCATTTGCAAAGAAGTCATCTTTGGTCCAACATATGCGAACACATACTGGAGAGAAACCATATTCTTGTGAAGTATGTCACTCTTCTTTTTCACGAAAGGCCCATATGATTCAACATATGCGAACACACACTGGTGAAAAACCATTTTCTTGTGAAGTGTGTGGGTTTTCTTTTTCTGACAAGTCATATTTGGCTCGGCATATGCGAACACACACTGGAGAAAAACCATATTCTTGCAAAGTTTGTGGATCTTCTTTTGTGCAGAAGGCACATTTGGTGCAACATACACGGACACACACTGGAGAAAAACCATACACTTGTGAAATGTGCAGATCTTCCTTTTCACGTAAGTCACAACTGGTGGAACATATGCAGAAACACACTGGAGAAAAGCCATATTCTTGTGAAGTATGCAGCTTTTCTTTTTCACGAAATTCCCATTTGGTCCAACATATGCGAACACACACTGGAGAAAAACCATATTTTTGTGAAGTGTGTGGATCTTCATTTTCAGAGAAGTCATATTTGGTGCAACATATGCGAACACACACTGGAGAGAAACCGTATTCTTGTGAAGCGTGTGGATCTTCCTTTGTACAAAAAGTACATTTAGTGCAACATATACGAACACACACTGGAGAAAAGCCATATTCTTGTTATATGTGTGGTTCTTGTTTTTCCCAGAATTCAAATTTAGTCCAACATATGCGAACACACTCTGGACAGAAAGTGCTCACTTGCTAAAATTTTGGGGCTTTTTCCTTTACACATAAGTGACAATTAATGGTATGTATGTAATAAAACCTGGGAAAAATAAGTCTTTGTGGAGTATGGTACTATTATGTGTTAGTCTTGTGAAAATTTGCATGAATGCTCACTTGATAGCACTTATGTTTTTGCACATTTGTAAATAGATTTCTATTTCTGTGTGAATTTCTGGAATGAGGAGTTATTATTTGTACATGGACTATTGTCTTCATCCTTGTTATTATCACAACATTTTTGGCAACAAAGATGAAGACAATAGTCTACGTGTAAATAAGAAATTTGTTACATTATATCAGAACATTGAATTGTGAGTAACATGAATGTTGTAAAAAGAAATTTGACATGCATTTTAATTGTTGTCATCTGGTTACATTGCTCATACAGATTCTTGTGACTCTCTGTAAATGTGAGACAATATAAATTATGATCCCTCTGACCTGCTGAATATGGTATTCAGCAGGTCAAAAGGATTGCAAATTATGTTGTCACATATCTGCTTCATAAAGATCTTTGCTTGTCATCCTCTGATAGCACTTCCTTCGGTAGGCTCCCACTAAAAAACTTCACTGACAATTTCATCTTTAGCTGTCCAGCAATGAAGATTTTATTAAATTCTTCTACACAGCTGAGTGGCATGCCAGATACTGTTTTGATTGTTTCATTTTGATTTAAGCATATGTATTCCATTTTATCTTTGGCTGAATGTTCAAGATGGTGAAGGGTTTCAGAGAATAGCACTAAATCTTCATCAGAATAATCTGCATTTTAAGGTAAAAGTTAAAAACACAGACATGTATATGTTTTTAACATTACATATAATAATTCTCTTTGTGTTTGTAGTTAGGCTTTTTTTCATTTTGCATAGCTCTCTTTTCTTTGCTAATAGAATTTAAATGTAAAATTTGGCTGTTAATTACATTATAATATTTAACCCAAGCAAGGCAATAAATCCACTAAGACAGGTGTTACTGCCAAGTGAAAGAATCTGGCAAAAACATTAAGGAGAGTAAATAAAAGTATAGACTTCAAGGAGTCAGAAAATGACAATTGACATTAAAAAATTTTAAAGATCAAAGATTGAAGTTGACTGGAAAGAGATTTCCACAAGTGGGAAATGTAAGAGGAGAAAGTTTTAGCATAGAATCTACAGTTACATCTGGTGATTTCATCTTTAAAATGATGAAACCTTGTTGCCAATCTAGTACTGCACTTCATAAAGTCTAGGTACCATAGTGAAGAGCTCATCTGAACAATTACCATGAAAGTTTTTATAGAAAAGGCCCAGGGAAGCAACTTTGTGGTAATGGAAAAGTGACTAGAGCAAAGATGATTGAAGTTCAAAAACTTTTTTTACAAGAGGTTCATCATGTTATACATAATGATATGCCTCTATACAGGGTACAATGGATAAATTGTCATCTAAATTAGGCAAAATCAAAATAACACTGACATCTCATTTAAAGATTTATTTACCAAAATTACACAAAAATATCTTCAAATACTAAAGAGTAAATTCAATGAAATTGCCATTGGCTTTAATCATGGCCTCCAGAAAACTTCAGAACCTCTTGCCTTCTTGACAGTCTCCTTGTTGGTGAATGTTGCCAAAATTCTTGCTTTCAGTTCATCTTTGGTGTTACAAGGAATTTTATTGGTTTCTCGCTCAACTGTGTCCAACACGTAATAATCAAGGGGGTTGAGCCTGGGGAGTTAGATGGCCAGATGTAATGGGTGATGTGGTTGCAGAAATTGTCTGACAACCATGACTGGATCCTCCTGCTTTTGTGGCATAGTGCTGTTGAGTCCTGTCGCCAGACATAGGGTCTTTCAGCAGGTATCCTCTTGACCCAGAGCAGCACTACCTCTTCAAGACACTTGATGCAAGCCTCCATATTGAATCTGAGACCTTCACCAATAAATTCAGGAGTTCTTAGCAGAATGATCAGAGTGAGTTTTTGTAATCGCCATTAGACTCATTCAACTCTTTCCAAATCCTCTGCACTCTGAAATGTTTTTATTGGAGCATCTGGTGTGAATACAATGCACTACGTCATGCAGTTTCCAAATTTTTGGCAGAGCGACTTGCATCTTGGCGCTCTTTTCCTCACAGATCGTGCCCACATGACTTTACTGTACAGGCAACAAAAACAATGCACATATGCAAAATTAAAAACTATTTACCCATCATGGCTTTTTTTTTTTTTTTTCCTAAATTAAAAATTACTCAGATTAAGTAGTTGTTTTAATTTTTACATGTTTTCCACTGTTATGCAAAAGAAAATACATTGATTTTTCCTCTTTAAGTATCGTGTTTTAGAATGTTTATATATTTGCTGTATTTGTTTTCTTTGTTTCCATCGATTTGTCTTGAGAGATTTTATTGCAATTTTTAGATATTAATGAGCCACTAATTGATAAACAAAAAACAAACTCCAGATGTAATGTCAGTATATTAAACAATCATGTTATAATTCAGTTTGTTCCTTACTTTGTTAATATGTATGTCATGTTCTGCCAATACTTCATAAATAATGGACTATTTCATTTTGAGCAGGAAGAAAGCTCTCTCTATAAGATAGAGATGCTGTTTGGTTTTGTTATAAAATAAAATAAGACATATCTCGGCTGATTTGCAGGCAAATAAACTAACATACTCAAGAGCGAGATCCGGATGTGAATGAGACAAGGCCCCATCACAAAGTGACCATTATTGTCGTTTACGCATAGGCTCGACACATGAGTTCCAGTCGAAAACTAAAATAATATTTTAAAGTGTTTCTATTTTTCGACCAATAAAAATGCTTCTCTCCTAATTATACTCGCGTTATTTTACGAGCCTGTTAAGCCATAAAAAACGCCATAAAAGGGGTCACACGGGGAAGTACAACAGCAGTCAACAGGAGGCTAGGGAAGAGACCTGTCACGGTCAGTCAGCAGGAGGAGCGCCATGCCAACCAGTGAGCACTACTATGAGAGATCAGCCCAGATCGGAAGCCGGCTTATGAACTATACGACAAGGTAACTGTCCCAAAACCACATGTTCCTATTGAAATAAATCACATAAATCTATTTCTGCTGTTGTCATATTTCTTTCTTGCAACCATACGCTTGTCTGTAACAATTTCAGTGAGAAAAAGGAAGAAACTTGGAGAAATTTCAGAATTGCAATAAAAAATTACAAGTATTAGGTTGGCACAAAAATAATGTCGGTTTTTGACGTATTTTTTAACGTCAAAAACCGACATTATTTTTGCACCAACCTAATACATTGTTTTAAAAGTAGATATTGAATGTAGATGTTTTTGAGTCAGATGTGAAAGAAAATATTTTAAATTCTACAAGTACCAACTCTCAACCAAAATGTTTTTGAGTTTTATTAAGTTAATTTTGATAAGGTACATGAACTTTCATTATGTTTACTGTTGAATTTTTTATTATAATTTTTTCTACTCAAGTAACATCTCGGATTTTCTCTAAAAAAATTTTCACAAAATTTGAATGTATTTACAATTTATTTGAAAGTTGGGATAGAACTGACAAAAAATGACATTCATCAACTTCAAACATGCTCAAGTGTAGCTGGAGTAAAGCTTGGCTGGAAGCAAGATCCACAACTGAGTGGAAATCAGTTCTTAGCATTTCAAGAAAGTAAAACATCTCTGAAAAAGACAGAAGGAATAAGAAGTAATTTTGAAACTTCATGTGCAAGAAAGGATTGCTAAAAATGAAAAGCAAAAGAAGGAAAAATGAGTGTCAAGTTGCTGCTGTTGAGAAACAGAGAATGAGCATGGCGTTCCTGTAAAGTCTATTAAAGATGTACAACAAGTGTGGTGTTATCAAGTACCTGTAGACAAATGGTTTAGCCACCACCAAAGACATTCATGTTGCTACATTAGGGGATGACATTCCAGCTTGATCAACAGTGCAAAAGTGGCAGCTGAATTTTGGAGGGGAACAAAAAGATTACCCAAGGTTTGGATGTCCTACAACTGCCATCACTGAGGAAAGCAGTGATTGTATTCACCACATGGTGATGGCCGACAAGTGATTCACTATAAATCAAATAGCCAATGCTATTAGCATATCCCATGCGAGAATTGTCATGTCAAGTTCATTGAGCAGATTCTCAAAGGTTTCTGCTTGGTAGGTTCTACGTCTTCTGACACCTGATCGACAGCGTACCAGGCTGATCACATCATGAAAAAATCTGACATTGTTTAAGGTAGATCCAGATGGTTTCCTTGAACATTTTCTAATGCAGAATAAGTGATAGATCTGCAGTATATTATGACTTTTACATTAGCCAAGTCATTGATATTGCAGCTCTATTCAGTACTATGATAACATCCTGGGTATGATGATAAACTAAATCTGGCAGCAAAACTTCTAATCAAGCAGTTTTGAGGAGCATGGAACCACCTCTTGATTGCTGTTGTTCCCAGGTCCCCCCTGATCCAGGGTGTTAGCACCTGTTAGAGTCCCGGCTATGGACACACTGGGGTCAAAACATGAAAGTAAATAAAATAGGTTTTTATCATAAAAATACCAGCAATACATTTTTGAAAAAAAAATATTATTACCTTAGACTCCCAACAAAAACGCTCTTTATAAAAATACCTCAATGAAACCTGATCTACAAACATTTCTTACAAAGGATACATATTCTATTAATACAGAACTATCCTAAAAATCTTGTTGATATTAAATAATCCAAACCAAACCAGTGCTATAAATTTGTCTTCAAATTTTAATGTGATGGCTGGAATCGGAGGAAATTCGGTCAGAAAAGTATTATTAGAAGAGAAATTGCAGGAGAATCATTCACAATCTCTAGAAAGTTTTTTTTATTATCAGTTTAAAACTGAAAAAGTTTAAAGCATTATTATAAAGTATTTATTTTCTGTTTGTAAAGCAAATTTATAAATTTTGTAGTCATTATTTCCTGTTTTTGAAGAGTTGAAAATTGCATAATTTCACAAAAAAGGATAAATATTACAAAATATATTATTGGGTTGGTGCATAATTATCAGGCGTTTTAAAAATATATTTATTATGAAAAAAGAAACATAACAATTCAACAATAGCATTTTTAAATGATTATTTCGGAGCGTATGATTATCAACAAGCATTTTTATAACTTGAAAATAAAATAGTTTTATAAAAAAATTAAACAAAACAGACATTTTTATTAACAAATAACTTGCCTATAAAAACACCTAATAATTATGCAACAACGCAATACAATGAAAAGAGACGTTTTATTGCATTCGTCATCCGTAAATTGCTAAAGTTTCAGGCATTTACCTCCAATAGATACATTTTTATGGCAAGTTCAGTATGGTATACTTGTAGCTCTTGGTCAATCCTGGTCTACGGCAAGCAATAATATAACCCCAGCTCCCAGGTTTGTTTTCGAGTTTCTTCAGGCACTGTGATTAGCATCTAGCTGACTCCTCACACGTTAATTGTGTTTCTGGTATCATGGGGGAGAAGTATGGTTCCACTTGATCTAGCTGTTGGTTACAACTCTTCACTCCTCTGTCATGTTTTGTTTTTGATCTGAGAAGGTTGAGAAAATCACTGGTGAAGTAAACTGGAGTGAAGAGACAGGCTGATGGTGAGGAATGTTGTGGCTTTGAACTGGTTGATCACTCTCCTTATTCTCCTGATTTGGTCCCATCTGACTATCATCTGTTCCCCAACATGAAAAAAAAAACACACTTAGGTGGGAACTAGTATTACAGTGATGATGACTTCATGTCTGCTGTTGAGAAATTATTTTGGTCAGGAGTTCTCGGTGAACAATGTAGATTGCAATAGCAATAATGTGGAGACTCTTCAAAGTTGTCTAAACTTCCAACTTGTATCGATTCCCGTGTCCACCTCGAAATTTTTATCAAATGTCGCAGAGATTAAAATAAACGAACACATCAAGCTAATCTCTATTTTTGTAGGGATATTTTTCTTCTGAGTGGCCAATTCAAACCAGATGCCTCTTTGTCCAGAATAATGTTAAATAAACTTTCGTGGGACCACCCATCTTCCTTTATTGATAACATGTTTTTCTATTTTCCAGTACCAGCATCTTCAAAGATACATTGTTTCTTTCTTATCGTAGGGAAGGACAGTTAGTCTTGGTTTTTGCTCAATCTTACTGAATTCTGTCTAGTTAAACTTTACCATGCTGGAGGCAAGGAAAACAACTCTAGAAAGAAATTAGTATGGTAAAAGTTAAATTTGGGTTTGATTTACTTTGGAACTATTCAGGATTGCATTTTATTGTTTTGAAACATGATTTTTTAATGCATTTCTTTTTTAATTTTCATCTCAACTTTTCAGTCCACTTTCCTGCGAATTTCATCCTGTTCGTAGTCTCTTTCCTCTTTTTTTTTTTTTTTTGTTTAATTAACCCTCTGTGTGTCATATACTTTTGATCTGTTTTTGCCCTACTGCCAATTTGTGCTTTTGGTTGTTTTAATGTGTCATAAAAATCGTTTTTTTCTTCTTTTTTTTTTCTTCCTTTTTTGACATACTACTGAAAAAGAAATTAGCTTCATCTCTGTATAGGAAGAATTTGCAAATCACTAAATATTGAAATGAAACTTACATGAAAATCAAATATATCTTTCTGTTTACAAATATGCTTTTGATAACAAAATTTTCCTAATGTTTAGGCTGGCCTGATTTAAGGATTATTGATTTCATTAGGATTATCTTTTACTTCAAGTCTACTGATATAAAATTACATTTATAATGGTCTTTTAACTTGTTTGAAAGCTACATCTTAACTTACTGTTAAAATTGGCATTTTGTCCAGAGAATATAAGACAAAAAAAATTCTTATGTTCTGAGGAAATTTGATTGGACATAACTGTGTTGCTATTAGGTTGGTGCAAAAATAATGTCACATATGTTACTATGTGAGAAAACGACATTATTTTTGCACCAACCTAATAATTGAGTTATAAAGATAAATTTGGTACAATTATTTCTGGTTTATCAAGATCTCTATGCCTGTATTAAAAGTATTTAGATATATTGAAAATAAAAGTTTAATTTAGGATAGTTAGTGAAAGATAACCACCTGACTGCTGGATACAGATATGTCTAATGTGTGGTTGATACAGCTACACCTAGGATCTGCTCCTATGAAAAAAAAATTAATGACAGAGGCTCTAGGTATGAATAATCCATGTTTGAAGAAAAGACATACACTTATTTTAAAACTCCAAACTTTGTCAGTAATAAGAAATAATTTTATGCATGAGTTTTAAACACGTTTTTATTAACCTGCATAACCATACCTGGTTACAGTCTCTCTCCTTGGTCTTACCCACCTTCTACTTTTTATTAACAATCTACCTTGGAGTGATTTGATTTTTTTTTTTTACAACTTATTTTTGGGAGATAATAATTAAAGTTGGTTGTCTGTGTAGGCTTTGCAGAAAGATAAGGAGTTTTGACAATTATTTCATTTGCATAGTTTCCCATCAGATTTCTTCAATGCATCATTTTTTTGTGAATTAAACGAAAATGTACATACATTATCAATAATGAATGTCTATACTGTGATTATTTCATATTCATTGTTTCAGCCACTGGGGTTCTCTCTTTAATTTTTGTTCACCACTGTTGTAGTTAGGTATTGAACTCAGAACTCTTTGGGTCTAGTCATTGGATTTCACCAATGCCTTTAACCATCTGTGTATGAATTTTTGGAACTTATAAACTTAATGTCTCAGCAATATTTTTTTTACCAGAGCTCATATTGCAACTTTGTTGTTGTTATTATTATTGCTTTTCTCTCCTTCTTACTGGTTCCCATATTGTGTTCATTTCTATGCTTGACCAGCTCAGGAGTGGGGGTAGGGGGCTAATCTCCCTTTACTCTTGCCTATTATTTCATTTTTTTTTTTTTACCAGAGCTCATAACAGCAAAAATTACAATATGAGCTCTGGTAAAGAAATGAGTTCTTTTGTTTTTGCCTGATTTTTAATCTCTTCAATAAAATTTACCTGTGTATAGAATGGCTCCATATTTTTTTATTTAAAATGCACTGTACTCGATAGGTAGGTAGTCTTGAATGAAAAGAAATACGAGTCAATTTTTTGTCAGACACTGAAAAAAGAAAAAAAATTACATTCTCAAAAGTGAAATCGCTAAGACATGACGCAGAAGGGCACTTTTGACTGTTCCATTTTAACAGTTTTTAACTTAGACTCATTAAATGAAGTTAAAAAAATGTTTTTCCTTAGTATATCAATAAAAAGTTTATACTTACACTACATAAAAACAGCCAGAAATGCAATTTAACAGTAGGGCATAAATTTAGAAACTTTACTAATTTGGGATGAGAAATTCAACAGAATTCTTTTCTCATATGTTTTTTTCTTGACAACAAAATTTCAAAGAGAGATTTAAACTTATTTATCTTCAAACTAAAAAAAAAATGAAATGAATAAAAAAAATACATTTATTGGAATGGTCGTCATCGTATAGTGATTTGCAGTGTGAATTTGTTTATACACAAATTCAGACTGCAAATCACTCTGCTATAGCCAATATTTTTGGAACACTGTATATCATCTCTTGAAAGTGGTATATGAAAATTCCATCTAAAAGGCAAATGTTGATGCCACTTGTGCAATATCATCCAATAAAGACCATCAAAAATAAACATTTCTACTTTTGGTTGAAACAAAAATTTTGATTACAGCACTGAACGATGTTTGCTTGTTTGTTTGGTTGTTTCGGTTTTATGGCATATCAACTACTGTGGGTTATTTAATGCCAAATCCAGTTAATATGAATTTTAAATGCCTATTTTGTATGGAATAAAAAACGTATAGCTGACAACGTTATTGTTTCAAAAACGTATAGCTGGCAAAATTATCTTTTACAAAAAACCTATAGCTGGCAACATTATTGTTTCAAAAACTTATAGCTGGCAACATTATGGTTCCAAAAACGGATAGCTGGCAACATTGTTTCAAAAACGTATAGCTGGCAACATTATTTTTAACAAAAAACGTAAAGCTGGCAACATTATTCTTTCAAAAAAGTAAAGCTGGCAACATTATGGTTTCAAGAAAATATAGCTGGCAACATTATTGTTTCAAAAAAAAAAATATAGCTGGCAACATTATTTTTCCGAAAACATTATCTGAGGCCTTGCTGTTGGATGTAGTTCATCGCCGTACCCAGGACGCGGATGTAGTTTATCGTCATACCCAGGACGTGTGTAATACTTGGAAAAACTAGGAGTTCACTATTTGCCCATAGCTGGGATCCTAACAGGTGCTACCACCCCGGGCCAAGGTGGACCTGGGAACACCAGCAATTAAGAGGTGGTTTCCACGCTCCTCAAAACCTCCTGATCAGAGGCCTTGCTGTTGGATGCAGTTTAACGTCATACCCAGGACGCAGCACTGAACGAATAATATATTGTAACAATAGTATTCTACAACCTATTGTCCTTGGCACTCATAACTGAATGTCATTTGAAGTGACTCTTCTTCCTCACAAATGTTAATGAATCCGAGTATTCATACAAATCTTAGTGCTTTTTCTTTCTTCCTTCCTTTAGAGGTGGAGATGAAGTTCCATTAAAAGTTATATCAGTGAAGCATCTCTTCTCATCATCAAAGTTTTTAACTTTATAAAAGCAAACATTGAAAGGAATTCGGTGTCTTTGGTCTGCTTCTCTAACTTAATAGAAAAGTACTTCTCAGGTTGAACAGAAAAATAAAAGTACATTTTATTCATCATTCAGGCAGGATGTCTAGTGGAAATCATAATACATGAAAAAGAAAAAAAATAACAATGAAACAGACACCTGTTTAAAAATATGTTAAACCATTATGGAATATAAATAGCATGATTGCATGTTTACAAAAATCAAACTATAAAATATACCCCTTTTTTTTCTTTTAAAGAATATAAATTCATTTTAACATTGATAATAGAACCCAAGATATAGTTCTTGTTTTACATCATTTTACTCCACAGTAAAGCCACTAAAACAGAATGAGGTTACTGAGTGTGAGTGAATATGAGGAAAAAGAAAGAGAACAATAAAAGAACAGGAATTAAAACAAGATCATGATTGACATTGCATTTAAATGTTTGAAGTGGACTGGAAAGCAAATAAGCTGAAAGAGAGTTCTGTAAATGAGATATGTAAGTAAAGAAAGCATTAGGACTAGTGCATACAACCCTCAAGCCTGATTGGGGGCCCCCTTTGCAGTACTTTGTGACCCTCATTATCTTATCAACATTTGTTTTTTTTCTACCTATGTTTATATAGGTTACAAATTAAACTAAGCACAACTGACTATTAAAGGATGAAAAGTTTTTGAATTTTGAGATCATTTTGGGGTCTTTTTTGTTGTCCAAATCCGTGAATTTGTGTTTCTCTTCAAAAAACATTTTATAAAATTCACTATTTTTATCCCTAATGCAGAATGTGTTAAAATTATTTGTTTTTTTAACAAGAAAAATCTCATGTCGATATTAAAAATTGCCACAAAACATTGTTGGTTTAATTAAGATGGAATGATCTATTACGACATGTCTCTAATTTGGATTTAGATACACTGTATTTATTTTCAATTTTTCTAATTGAATTGTTCACCTATAATGCATATGATCAATTATTGTACATAATTAGGTTATAATAAAATTTTTATTTTATATGAATACAACCTTGTGAAAATTGAAATGGAGTAAAGTGTGATTCAGCAGATATTTGGGCTGATAGCTTCGGCCCGGGTGTTAGAACTTCTTGTTATTAGGTTGGTGCAAAAATAATGGCGTAATAATGTCGTTTTTTGACGTGTTTTTTAACATCAAAAAACGACATTATTGTGTCCTTATTTTTGCACCAACCTAATACTTACCAAGAAAGACCAAAAAAAAAAACAAAACCAAAAAAAAACAAGACTCACAGGAACCGACCTAATTTTCTTGGGTAAATGGATGACACACAGCTACAAGTAATTGGGAGTTGTGGAGAACTGTGAATATATGAGAAAATTTGGTGGAATAAAATTTGTTCATGCAATCATTGATTAACCACATTTGTCATGGTGGAACTTTCTGCTTCAAATATACTGAAGAAAAAACAAACAAACATTCTTTTATTTATAGTGACACGAAGGCCAGTCACTCGTCTTTTAATGTGTTCAAAAAAAAGCTGTGAGCTGACCGTCTGTGTGACAGTGGTGCAACCTCTTAGGTGATATTTGTTGGAATTTTGAACTGGACCCTTTATTTAGTCCGTGGGGGTAGATTGTTCTAATTCCACATGCCATGCCTTTAGTTTAAGCTAATTCCCCTTGATAACTGTCCAAGTTTTTGTTCTCGCTGACGAGGCTAGGGATTGAACTCACAACTCTTTGGGTCAAGTCACATTCTGGATCAATCAACTAATGCTTTTATCCACTGGGCCATGTGTCCGACAAATATTACTTGAAGAGGGCTGGAGCATACAACAACCAAAATGTCGTGAATGTAACAGTTAAGATGAGGACAACAGACAGACCAAACATACATAGTTAAATGTTTTAGTTATTTACATTAACAGACTTGAATTCAATTGTGCCAGATTTCTTTAGGTTCTTGGGAGATGGCATCATAATAATGAAAACATGTTTATTCTAACAAATAAAGAATTAATAAAAGGCAGAAATGTTCAATTCCTTGATATGGAATAACCTTTCTTCCATTTATTTATATTAAAAAAAAGCTAAGAAAGTGCTTCATTGAATGAAAAATAAATATGAGATAGAGAGTGGACATAGAAATAAACACTGCATGGTGGTTTTCAGTTTTATGCCTTGAGTAAAACCTTCAGACCCTGTTGCACCACTCCTTTAGCAGACTTATATACCACTTGTGTGTGACAATGCAGTGACCCTTGTTAGTACTTCTATTAGTACACGGAAAGTAGTGACTTAAGTAGTTGTTATAATAGTTCTGAGTGAAAGAGTAGAGATATTATCATCATCATCATCAAAACTGTTTCGATTTAAAGGTCATGAATTACCATGTTCTCTCATCTTCAGTGACAGTGTATACTGGTTCAACAATATTTTGCCAGCGTTCTCTGTCCTCTGTGAGTTTGCGGTTTTGTTGCAGATCTTCCTTGATTGTAAACTTCTCCAAAGGAAAAGTGGGATCTTTCTGCCTTGTTCTTTGAATGTCTCGGTTCAGCGTTTTAACTATGGTGGTTCTTCGATGACTTATAAATTTTTTGAAGTCAGCCTTTTCAAAGTAAAACTCCTTGGCTTTCTTAGCTGGGCATTCTGGATCCATTTGCAAAATAATCCGAATATTGTCTTTCTCAGGATGCAACGTCTTAAATGAGTAGTTACTGCATAGCAGTAAATGGAACAGCCATTGACTACTCCATAATTACTAGAGATATTAAAAGGAGAAAAATATGGGAGAGCGAGCAGTTAATTGGATGGTAATCTGATGCAAAAAAATAATTCAACTTTAATAATATTAATTTAAACACATAAATGCCTTGGAAGAATTTGAACTCAAATGAAAATAATATGATTTAGTGTAAGAGACACCCCCAGCCCTTCCATAATCCCAAGAAAGTTGGTATAGTATGATTAATGAGTTTGCAAGATTTGCTGTAACTTTCAGGTTTATTTAATTAGTAATCTATCAGGCATATATTCACATTGATTTCAATGAACATTTAGCAAACTTGGAAATCCAGGTCAAAACTGATACGCACATTATGGTATGGCTGTCTGGGTAATTTAACAAAGAGATTCTTTGATTGAGAAGCTAATTCATCATGTCCGTTCCAGACCAAAGTCTATATAAGCGAAATATGTTCACGAGAAATCAGCAGGCCCCAACCATAGTCATCATGCATTAGAAAATTTCACCCTGGAAGTCATTCGTTGCTAACACTCCTGCATTTCTTAACAAATAGACGTCTACCAGGTCTTCAAGGGTGAAAAGAAAATGATTGGGATGAATCAGCTCCATAGCTGATGTAGGGTTTTTAAATTTCACCTTTAACTAAATTGTTGATAATTTTTTAATAGAGTAATTTCTTCTGTTGGCATGTTTATACCTTTTTCAGCAAGATCGCCCAACATTGAAGAAACAGTATGATCGAAATGGCAGGTATACAATGTATAAAATCCACCAGACAACACGAGCTCTGGCTAAGGAAACGAACCAATAAAATTGATTGTACCAATATCAAGCAACCAACACTAAATTTCAGTTCAGGGGAATCAAAATCAGTTTATGTTTTTATTTCTAAATTGATATCTCTATATGATACCACATTTAATAGTATATGTAAAACCAACAACCAATATGTGAGTGACTGAAGTGGAGAAATAGAGGAGTTTATAGGTTAAATTTGATCTTCTACTAGCCATAAATAAACTGGTAAATAGAAGCAGATAAGAGTTGAAATCCCACTGGAGCTCATTGTCTCTCATTTCAGTATCTGTCTATATTTCTGCGATGAGGTATTCTGTACACTATTTACATTGCTTGGACTATCATCCTCATCTTTGTTGCCATATTTATCACAAAGTTTCGGCCGTTGTATGCTCCTGCCTTCTTCAGGTGGTTGGAATGTCGAACTGAACCCTTTATTTCACTCGCTAGGGTATACTGTTCTAGTTCTACATGCCATGTCTGACAACGAAAATTACAATATGAGCTCTGGTAAAAATGGTTGCTGAAGACATTAGATTTATAAGTCCCAGAAATTCATACACAGATGTCCTCAAGGACACATGGCACCGTGGATAAAGGTGTTGGTTAGATCCAGTTTCAGGACCCAAAGAATGTGAGTTCAATACCTGGTTAAGGCAGTGGAAAACTTGGAGAGGGAAATTAACAGGAGATAACCATTAGACATGGCACGGAGCAAACAATGGCTGAAACATCATGATGGCAACAAAGATGTGGACGATAGTCCGAACAATATAAATAGTGCCTCTCATATCCTTTGTTTATTCACTGTTGTTAGGTGACAGTTGAAAAAGCTATCAAAATTGACATTGAAAGAAATCCTAATAAAAACAATGTACAGGTTGGAAATATTTTTAGCATGTGATATTTCTTAAGGATCGAGGAAATCTTAACTCTACCCAAATTCCTTTTGTTTTGTTATCTGTGAATTGATGAGCCTTCTTGGGAAAGAAAGTTGTACAGGACCGTGGGGTGAAGATGTAAAGAACACACGTGGGTTAAAATTTCCTGCTAGCCAGTCCAGCTACATGAGAATGTTGGACTTTAATTAACTCCAAAGAAAAAGAAGAAAACAAACAAGACCAATAATTTGTATATAAACAAATATATGTATTAACAAGCACATGGACAGTTACATTGAGTTTGTGTGGTGAATATTATGTGTGTATTGTGGTGAGTGTTCGTACGCACGTATATTGTTATTGTTCTTAGTGTGTTCCCAGATTTTGGGAAACGCTGTATTGGTGAGAGCTCACATAATGGTATTAGCTGAAATGAGGAAAAAAAGAGAAAGAATTACCTCACCTCCACGTGAGGTGGTATATGTCCGAAGGCCTGAGGGAAAAAGAGAGATCGAGGCAAAAGGTCACCCAGTATTTATAGCATGAGGAGAGAGACCCCTGGTGAAGGATTAAGGAACTAAGGAGGAGCTAACTCCGACAAAGTGTATTGGTTTCCTGTTGCCTTTTCCAAGACTGCCTGCCATCCAAGTCTAGAAATATTTTTGTTTTTAATAAATCGAGTTCATCCCATGCAAACCCACTGAGACACAAGGGTTACAGATGTGGAAAACTTTGAAACAGAAACATTACTCTTCTTTGTTCTCACTATTTAGCAATCAGGAGGACAGTATATAGTGATTGCATTTAAATTTTTGCAGATTAAAGTTGGCTGGAAAGCATGGAGCCAGAAGGGAGTTCCACAAGTGAGAAAATAAACTGTTAGTATAGAATCTACAGTTACATCTAGCCAGCTCAACTGTAAATTGATGGAAACAGATGGATTCTTTGTAGAAATTGAACCCAGCCCAACAACCCCAGTTTTCATGCACATCCTGTAGAGTTGACAATACTTTGTACAATAAAAAAGACAATATTTACTGTATAATTTCCTGGTGTTTATTATTTTTGTATAACTTTCTATATAATGAAATAATATCTATTTGAATACAGTATCAATCTTTCATTATAGTCAATCAATTGATAAGTTTCATATTCTTTGTTAAATTTATTTTTTACATTTGACAAAGATTGTGGTAGATTTCATAAATATATCTAAATAAACTAATTCATGTTCTAACACTAAATAGCCTTAAAACAAATACATAACTTTTTTATTTTTAAATTATTTCACCCCCAAACAAGGCAATAAATCCACTAAGACGCAAGGAGATTACTGAGTGTGAAAATAGGAGAAATAGGAGAAAAAGAAGAAAACAGAAGATAACAATTGACACTAGATTTAAATTCTTGAAGAGAGTTCAACAATTGCAAGAGGAGAAACTGTTAGCATAGAACTTATGCCTACATCTAGTCATTTCAACAATACAATTATGAGACTTTATTGCCAGTCTAGTTGTTAGGACAGATAAAAAAATACGTTCCAAGGGAAATAACTTTTTCCTGTTTCTAAGAGAGCACTTCCCTTTTGCCCCTGTCAAAAGCCACGCGAGTCACGGGACCAACGCGACTTTTGCGAGTCGGGATGTGACACCAAAAAAAGCGGGGCAGTTTTGGAACATGGCTACCAGACGATAAGGACGATATACTTTCTCCTGTCCCAACAAGTTGTGACACACAACCCAGTAACTTGGGACCGTGATTTTTACCTACCCCAATATATGTATTAATGTTCTCCTGTCAATAAATGGTATTTCAAGCCAACCGTGAGTAGTAAATCACTCTTTTCATATCGCATCACCCGTATCTCCATGTGCCACACACACACACACACACACACATATATTCATCCTCGGGCCGTGAATCAAAACTCATTCTAGGCATTTCATTCGATAGTTATGAGACTGCAACCCCACGCGCGTTCATAACACTAGTATTGCACTTAAATTCCTAAAGTAGAAATCCCAAAGAATAAAGCTCACCAGAATAATTGCCATGAAAATATTTATAGAAAAGTCACAGGGAAGATACGGTATTTTGACAGAAGCTGAGATGTCAAGTCAGGACCAATAACATTGCAGATTCTTTGGATTTTGACAAGAATCTCTAAATGTATAGTAGAAGCACCAGACCAGATGTTGCTGCAATATTCAATGCATGGTCGAATGGTAGACGTATAAATGTGTAAGATAGATTCTGCTGAGTAAAATCATCTATCATGACACAGTGAAAAACTGCTAGCAGCAATTAAATGCAAGTAATGATAACTCCTCAAAAGGTATAAATTTTTAGCACTGTTCAGATATTGCTGGCCCGTTTCCAATGAATACAAGTACACACTACCCGAATCAAGGATTGAACTCGCAACAGTTCCAATAACTTGGACTGATTTTAAATGTGAATGAAGTTTAAGTGGATAATAATTTTTTTCTTTCAGATTTAAAAACTTAAGTCTGTGGCAATTTCAATCATGGAAAGATTAACAATCAAACAACATGTTAAAGTTATCAAAGCTTATTACAAAAATGGCTTCATTGAATGAGAAGTTCCGAGGTTGCATCATTTCTTGAAACAGCAAAGTCAGTTGGCCACCATGATCATGCGACATGACGGCTATAGATTTCTTCCTTTGGGGGTCATCTCAAAAGTAAAGTCTAAGCCAACAAGCCAACAACAATTCAACAGCTGAAGGATGAGATAATAAGGCACATTGGTGAGATCGAAGAGCAACTATGCAGAGACATCATAAAAAAATGTTGACCATCAAGTAGAGGTGTGCCGCTGAAGCCTTGGCGAACATTTGGGTGATATTATTTTTCACACATAATTGCCATGACTTAAATAATATGATCCAATAGAGAAAAAAATTTTTTTTCACCAATAACACTGATTTATTTACTGCTGACTTTGATCCGTCTTAATGAAACACCCCTTTATATCACCAAATTCCAAAAATGATAACTAGACAAGATATTCCTCGATATGAGCAGTGGAATGAGAACAGTCTACTTGTGTAGATTAAATAAAAAGTTTAGTTCAGAATTCCTTGCAAATGAACCAGATTAATATAGACCTGAGAAAGCCCGGAGTTCACAATGATCAAAACGTGATAACAACAACAATGGTGAGGAAAATAGACCAAATGTAAATAGTATGAATAATGAGAGCTCCTTGTCCCAGAAACTGACAATGTCATGCTGATCATATACTGGATAACAAATGTTAGGCTTGTTAATTTAACATTAGAGCATATGTGTGTCAGGCTAGAATAGACTTTGCACTGTTTTCTTCAGAGGTGATGGGTTGACCTGAGGTGACCTCTTGGCCATTGAGTGCACATTCCCATGATTGACCTGATTGCATGAGAGAAAGAACCATATTACAAAGAGTTATATAAGCACGTACCCCAGGGGGAAAGATAAGCAGTCTATAAGATATATCACAGGTATGGGTAATATTTTTTTGAATGGTGGGTTGCATGCGATACAGTATAAGAGTTGTTCAAAAAGTTCTAAGCATCACCTAGAGGGAGTTGGAGAAACAAGACAGTTTTTCACTATTTTCCAACATCAGCCAATGATGATGGGATTGTAATGCTTAGGCATTACAATCCCACCGGTCGAATCCATTACATTCACTTACGTGTTAATACCCTTGGGAAAGATATGAACACTCTTCTTCTCCCTCCACCAGCTATGGGTAATTAGTAGGACAGACCAGGTTCTATAACCTTGGTCTACTGCAGAAAGAGATGGCAACCTACTGCAGGAAAAATCTGCATTGTCAGTCATGTATCAAAAGATACATGATCACCTATATGGGTATCATGCATGGCACATAATTGATCCTGGAACACAACTGCCCTCAGATTCCCTTTATATTTTGATTTGATTGCTACCCTCCAGTTGTCTTAATTCTAATGCATAGTATTGTTCATTAATAGTTTTTTCCTTTTCCGGGTAGTCGATCATGATTATGCCTTCACAATCCCAAGAAAACAGAAGCCATCACCTTGCCAACAGATGCTGCCTGCTTTAAACTCTTTGTGGGTGGATAACAAGAGTATTTCCTATGTTTGCTTTGAATCTTTGATTCAGGTTCAAAATAGTGAACCCAGGTTTCATCTCGAGTTACTAATCTGCGGCGGAAATTCTCAGGGTTAATCTTCAAGCATGTTCGAAGTGTCCTGGAAATGTCGACCCACTTCAGATTCTGCTCTACTGTCAGCATTCTTGGGACCCATCTTGCACATCCCAAAGATCTCAGAACACTATGGCGTCCTGGGTATGACGGTAAACTACATCCGCGTCCTGGGTATGACGGTAAACTACATCCGTGTCCTGGGTATGGCGATAAACTGCATCCAACAGCAAAGTCTCAGATAATGTTTTCAGAAAAATAATGTTGCCAGCTCTAAATTTTTGAAACAATAATGTTGCCAGCTCTAAGTTTTTGAAACAATAATGTTGCCAGCTCTAAGTTTTTGAAACAATAATGTTGCCAACTCTAAGTTTTTTTTGTAAAAGAAGTAATGTTGCCAGCTATGCGATTTTTTGTGAAAGAAGTAATGTTGCCAGCTATACGTTTTTTTGTAAAAAAAAAAATAATGTTGCCAGCTATACGTTTTTTTTTTTGTAAAAGAAATGTTGCCAGCTATACGTTTTTTTGTAGAAAGAAGTAATGTTGTCAGTTATACGTTTTTTTTTGTAAAGGAATAATGTTGCCAGCTATACGTTTTTTTTAAACAATAATGTTGCCAGCTATACATTTTTTATTCCATACAAAATAGGCATTTAAAATTCATATAAACTGGATTTGGCATTAAATAACCCACAGTGGTTGATATGCCATAAAACCCAAACAAACAAATCAGAACACTATCGACTAAACCAGAAGTAATGCCTATAGATTTAGACATCTTACTGTCTAGCAGATAGCTGTCATCCAAAACCTTACAGTGAATTGTATGAACTTATTCATCAGTGGTTGAAGTTTTTGGATGACGTGACTGATTATCATCTAGATGTCCATTGCATAAGAAGAGGTGACCATAGTAAGTGCGTGTGTGTATCATGTCCTCATGGATTTCCATGGGGGTCAATACCTTTCTTTTACAGATACTCTATAACTGCTGGGGCTGCTGTTTTGTTCATTTTTTAGATTTGTTGCACACCTCTCACCTTTGTATGGGCCTCACCTGAACAGAAATTAAGGCAGGTATCTTTCTAGTTTTATAAGAAATGGTAGTGTGTTGCCACAACAAAAATGTTTGGCTATGGATCTTTCTTTCTGGAAGAAGCACTTTTTTTTCATAAGTTGTTGGGGACGTGAACGTACAGCCCGCTTCTGCTTGGTGCAGAGGAATTGAAAACGTGATCCATTATACATGGCAAGCAGTTATTTTCTCCTGTCAGATGTTCCGCACACAAGTGCTTCAAACACAATTTACAATCTAAAAATACTTTCTGGAGTTTTTTGGAGATAATAATAATTTACTACTATTTAACCCATAGTTGAGGGGGGCTGGAGAAGAAGTGGATTCATGCCTTCCCCAAGCGTATTTGTCATTAGAACTCGGCTCTCCAATTTCCAGTTCCGAGCTGGTATCCATTGCACCATCTGTACATTCAAGCTGACAGCACCTAGTATTCCCAAGCAGTCCCCCATCTAAATGCTGATCAGGCTCAGTGTTGCTTAATTTTGGTGATCATATGAGAACTAGAGTTTCAATGTAATATGGTTGACTCCCTATTAGTTATAACAGCAATAAAAAAAAAAAAAAAAAAAAAAAAAAAAAAACACAACAGCAACAAAAAATAAAACTTGATAACCTACGGCGAGTAAAATTACTATGCAAACTAGATTCCTTGTACAAATAGTGCTATGTTGGGTCGAAAACCACATAGGAATTAAATGCAATGACCAAGCAGATGCAGCTTCAATGTCTGCCCAAAATGAAACCCTGATAATAATTTCAACATCCTTTATACAGACCTAAAAAGTATAAAATAAACAGTTACATTCAACAAAAATGGACCAACATCACAAATAATTAACTCCTCACAATCAAACCTATTCTAGGTGAACAGAAACAAATATCTAGAGAAGGAAGAAAACATTTAAATAAAACTAGCTCGACTACACACGTCATACTTACTTCACCCATTCATATCCGTTCAACATACCAAACTTCACTCACAATGGAACATATTTAACTGAATGTACTCACTTAGCCCCTGTAATAAATAGTACAAAATGATTTGGAAATCATCAAAGGACCATTAAAGTCTCACTAAATATGAAATTGGCGTGTAGTATAATTACTATGAACTAGTTTTAACCCAGGAAAATTTCATGGATTTACTAAGTTTCTGATGAATCTTAATTCTTCGGTTAATGATTGAATAAACCCATGGTGAGTTCTATGACAATAAAATATATGTCGAAATTCCCCTAATGCATCATTTAATATTTGAGCTTAACAACTTTAACAAAATATTGCAATAACAATGATAAATATGAATCCTTTGGGTACCTTGACATGGTTAGCACACTTGTCTCGTTATGATAGTTATGACTGAGCAGGGAGTTCGATCCTCACTGGGTGCCCCCATACTTACTGCTACTAAGCTACACTTAGAAAAATCACCATAAATATGAATGCTGGTTGTTATGTTAAGAAGTGGGTACAAATGAAAAGATCTGAAATTGACAATTTTTTTCCCATTTCACTGAAACAACTGCTAAACACTTCCATCTTTCATTCATCTTCTCATTGAAATCAAGTAGCGTCTTCGATATGTCTTTTGCATCTTTCCATGCGGTCAAAACAGAATAGTCCATTATTTACGGTGCCTCATCCATACATGCTGACCAGGGCACAAAAGGGAAGGACAAACAGAATTATAATAATTATAGTTGAATGGACCAGTACAGTTGCATATCCCAATTCACCCAATTAAAGCAGGATTGACCACTTCGCTCCAAGGTACTACCACTGATGATATATGGAAGGTGTAATAGCTAGAAATTGGTTGTAAAAGGAGCTGCATACAAATGAGCTGAGTTATCAATGAAAACTGAGCTAACATTTTTAGACAAGGTGAATGTTGCAATGTTTTGAAATGATCAGGCAATAAATTAAAAAAATAAGAAAAAATATAACAGTTTGGAGAATATTTTTATTTTTTTGATACTGGAAGGCATCAGCAGGTTACAAAATTAACCTCTTGAAAGTTGAATCTATTGAAGATGGAGAGTTGAATGCAACTTGCCATAATTAGGTATAACACACTTCAGTTGATTATCATTTTTACAAGTATAGAGATTATTCACTTTCTGGCAATTATCTTCCACACACAATATCATATTAAAAGAAAAAATGCCAGTGAAATTCTTTCTTCAAATGAAGATCATTTAAGAGAAAAGAAAATGTGATTATACTGTCAGTGGAAAATACAGAAGCCAAGGGAAAATATTTTGATTGAAAATTTGTTTCTCTGAATTTTTCCCAATTTGTCTCATAGATTTCACATCTGCGGCTGTGGGTTTTTAGAAATGGAAACTTTATTTTCCTCCTGTTCTTATTTCTTACTGCTAAGTTCTTGCGCACCCTGTTAAGCGTTGTTTCTGGGCCCCAACATTATTGCATAGATTGTACAGTGTAACCCGGATATAAGAGAGTTGTCGGGACCGAAGAAGAAGTCTCTTACATCCGGGTTTGGTCTATTTTGTTTAGGTAAGTATGGCTCTAATTTGGGACCAGAGAAAATTTCTCTTATATCCGGGTTACACTGTATTAACAAAAAGGACAATTTCTTTTTCTTATTCATTTTTGTTAAAAGATAGGGACAAACATGGCAGCTTAGATTCTAGGAAGCAGCAGGGGGAATGACATCATGGGAACACGTGCCATTCACTGGATTAGTGTCCCGCCATGTGTGTAGTCTTAATCCGTCTCTGGAACCTGGGGGTGAAAAGCGTATCGATGCTTCAAAATTCTTGTGGCTCTCTGTTGAATTTACATAATTTTGAACTTATATCCAAATCCCAGACAAAAACAATACATCACTGTACCATGCCCATGAGGTATTCTGTTCAATTGCTGACCATTTTAGCCCTGGCCTTCACATTCTGTAACACACAAGTCCAAGGATTGCATTCACCTTGTAGTACTCAGTGGAAGCAGGACAGTGGAATGAAAACAATCTACTAACTACTGTATATGCTTGCGGATAGGTCGTGCCCCTACTTTATGGCTTAATAAATGATGAGTTACTGTTGACTCGCAGAGAGCTTGCACTAATCTAGGGAGTTACACAGCCCTTTTTAAATGTAAGAATTATCTACCTTTATTTCAAAACTTACAATTATTATTATTAATACACTTTTGCAGTTAGTGCCTTTTGTTTACATGATGATTGACAAAATGTATTTTAACATTTCGTCAATCACCATGAAGGAAGTAACTGTTGTACCAGTATTTTTATATTTAACCGCATATCGAGTCAACTCGACAAAAAAAAAAAAAAAAAAAAAGAAAGAAATAACTACAGAAAAAATGTTATAATACATTTAGAAAAAGTGTTTATCTTTTTATATATCAATGATTAATCATTAATCATGATTAGGGTTTGCAACAATTAAAATTATAAACTATAAATTTGGCTACTATTAGGTTGGTGCAAAAATAATATCGTTTTTGACGATAACAAATACGTCAAAAAACGATATTATTTTTGCTTACACCTCATAAATGAGAGTGGGGGGATTGGAAGATGAAATATTAGCTTTAAAAATGATTTCTATATTTGGTCAGTTATTTGTATCAATTAATTTCTGCATTGTTCGTTCAATTCATAAAAATTAAAGTTAAACTAAAGTTATGAGAAAAAAAAACACGAGAAATTGTTCCTTTTAAATTCTACCGGTGTTGAACGAAAATTACTTCCCTACAAAAATAACACCATTTCTGCGTGCGGCAGGTTGCACACAATACGATTTTAACCCTTTGAGCCCTGACCACCGCCTTACCGGTGGTAGAGAAAAATAACGCAGTACCCAGCCACTGGTTGAACGGTGGATAAACACATGCAATTATTTTTTTATATCTACCGTGAGACATTACATACCAATTATTTGCGAATTTTGACTCAGGCAGAAGGGTTTTAAAATAAAAATAAAATTGTTCAGGAACGCAGGTCTCAAAGGGTTAAGCAAGCTTAAGGCCGGTGCAAGGGTTTCATGTCCCCCTGTCCGCTCTACTACATTGCAATTTTCATATTTATTCATATAAAATACGAATTTTATTGTAACTTAATTATGTACAATTATACAATTTTATTATAGGTGAAAAATTCAACTACAGAAATTGAAAATAAATACAATGTATCTAAATACAAAATTAGAGACATTTTATAATAAAAAAAATACATCATTCCATCTTCTGAAATGAATCATCAACAATGTTTTATTGGAATTTTTAACATCAACTGTATAATTTCAGCACATTAAAAAATAATGACGTTTTTTGACGTATTTTTTAACGTCAAAAACGTCATTATTTTTGCTCCAACCTAATATCAATTAAATGTTTAAAAAAAATATAATCTAAAAAATCATGGGTAGTTTTTAGCTCACTTTTTCTGATCTCGAATTTACATTGCAGAATTGAGGCAAATCTCTTGATCTTGTGAGGTAATTCTTTGTGTTCAACGTCACCCAATTTTTGTGAAATCATTTGCACTGTTCATTCAGCTTTCCACTCTTCACTGCATTCAAAAGTGAGTCTGAATTCTGAATGAATTCATAAATTTCATTCTACTGGGAGAGCTGAGAAAACAGCGTATTAATTGAAATGCACATTCAAAATGGCATTTACTGTTTATTTTAGGGTTTGACAGGTCAAAAATTAATTGAAAAAAATTTTCTTTTTAAGAAAATAGTGTCTTTAATATATATTATTCATAAAAGCAAGTAAAAGCTTTTCTAATCAAATAATGTTTTAGTTTTATTGCATTTTCTGTCACTGATCTTGTAAAGGGGCAGAACATACAGTGTAACCCGGATATAAGAGTTGTCAGGACGGGAGAAGAAGTCTCTTATATCCGGGTTTGGTCTATTTTGTTTAGGTAAGTATGGCTCTAATTTGGGACCAGAGAAAATCTCTCTTATATCCGGGTTACACTGTATTTGGTTAAAGAGATAAGGCTGGCACAAGGCCATTCCCAGACGTACTTTCCAAATAAGATCTCTTTCCCTATTATTTATTTTATGAAGATCAAAATCTCTTGATGTTAGATAAGAAAGGAGAAATAATGATTCACAAACATAGTTTTTAAAACATAACAATTGAATTTATTAGTGTTTGGTATACATGCATGAATACTGAGTGAAAAGGTAGGAGAGAGTCGTGTCCCTTTGATTAGGCAATAGTTGTACCTGAGTTCATATTATGAGGAAATAAAATTAAACTGTAATAGAAGATTGAGTGCTTGGAATTGTGTAAACAAGTTAGGTAGAGTTCAGAGATAATACTTGCATGAATTAAGTATTGTTCATTTAACGTCTGACTGGATCAGTCGAGACGAGTTCCTTTAGGGTCACATTTTGGCGGCGTGTTAAGATGTACAAGTGACGTAGATAAGTTAGGCTCGAGTCAGGAAAAGCAGGAACAGAAGAGAGAGAATATCACACGTGTTGGGTTTATATATCTGCCTGTATCACGTGGTAGGATCAAATGGAAAATGCGGTAAAACAGATTTTTCGCGTGCAGGCGGTTTGATTGGTCGGAACTGACCAATCAACAGGCTAGATTGAAGGTGATTGATCAATGGTTTCTTGTTGATATTTTGTATGAAAGTAGGATGTTACTTACCAGATAGGAACAGTGCATTTTCTAAAAAGAGGTAAGGCTGGTTTGTTGTGGAAGATTCCACAATCTCATCGACTGTTTTCCAAGAAGGAGCAGATTGTTGGCAGCAATAGAGTTGATGAGTCAAATTTTTTTCTGGATGCATTCAGCTTGTTGATCTTCATAAGAGTTCTTGAATTTAGTAAGCACTTCTTTGAAGCCATGGATATATTTAAAGGATGGATTTGAATTTATTATGGCAACATTTTCTTTCACATTAGCCCTTTGTGCTTTAATTCTATTTGATTCCCAAGGAATGTGTTGCTGATGTTTATGTTTTAAGGGTATGACATCGGCTACAGCCTTATCATGAGAAGTGATAAAATTATTGTAGGTTATTAGGAGATGGTTCCTCAGCCTCTTCTTGTATTGTTTCAAACTTATTCCTGACTGCAATGATGTACTGGTCCTTGAGATGACTGTTATTAGAAGAGACCAGTCATATGGTCAGAAGGCAGATTGATTTTTTTATTGGCTCTAAGGCTAGGTTGGATAGTGGAAGAGACAATCCAATTCTGCATTCAAAATTGAGTTTGAATCCTGAATGAATTTATAAATTTAATTCCATTGGGATAGCTGAGAAAATGGAGTATTAATTGAAGACAAATCTTGGTCCACAAGAGAGATAAAAAAAAAAATAGTTTGGTCAAGGTTAAAAATCTTTCAGAAATAAAATATACTTTTCTATTAGGTTGGTGCAAAAAAAAAAAAAAAAAAAAAAAAGTCGTTTTTCTTTTGAAGTTGAACGTTAAAAAACGACATTATTTTTGCACCAACCTAATAAAACTTTATTTGAGGAATATTAGCTGATTTAAAGTTTATTTAATCTGATTTGAAAGAGATATATTTTAAACTTAAAGTAAGTAATAACAGAAATTGTCACACACCCGCTTCATCGCAGATACAACAATTTCGTGGGTATCTTCCATTGAGTGTTTCTTGAAAGGGGGGGGGGGGCTGCTGGTTCACATCCCTCCACCTCGTTCCCATGTGATACTTCCTCCCTGGGATCATCTGGCCTATAGATGCTCATGAGAATTTCCCCCTCACTTTCGGACATATCATCTTCACTACTTGTTGAAAGGTCGTGAACTCAGGGACATGGTGTTACATCCCATCTACGAGGACTGATTGCGGACTAACAAGTCTAGTAATTTGTCACTTTCCGAAAGTGGTTCTGTGGCCCATCTCAGATATAATTGGAGGCACTGAATCAATCCCTTTAAGCCAGACCCTCCTATCTATAGATTTAATTTGAAGGAAAAGTATTGTACCAGTAGAAACTAGTACCACCACATCTATGACAGACGATATCAGATTTAGATGAACATCTAATATTTCTTTCTAATTTCGGAAGAATTGGCAAAAATAAGGGAAGTAAAGCAAGGAAAAATATTTAAATCATTTACAAGTGACACTAGTTTAGCTATTGAACATACGTGTAATTCTTTGATTGTTTAACGCTAATTATATTTTTGGAACTGTTGTCCTCATCTTTACTACATTTAAGACATTTCAGCTGTTGTACACCCTGGCTTTCTTCAGGCAATATTTGTTGGAATTTCAAAATGAACCCTTTATTTAATCTACAGTTGTAGATTGTTTTAATTCCATGTGCCATGATTTTGGATATTTCGTTTTTTTTTGTTTTTTTTTTTTTTTTCAGTTAATTCCCCTTGATAACTCCAAATTTTTGTTCTCACTGCTGAAGCCAAGGATTGAACTCACAACGTTTTGGATCAATCAACCAATGTTTTTATTCATTGGGCAATGTGTCAAATATCACCTGAAGAAAGCCAGAATGTACAACGACAGAAATTTTGTGAATATGGCAATAAAGCTGAAGATAATAGTCCGAACAATGTTAAAATTTATTGTGCCTCATCTCAGAAATATAGATAAATGTTCAATTGATGTTTGTAGATATTGGCTAAGGAGTGAATTTAATTTTGTTATACTTGGTGAATTTCATACAAACTATTTAGAAAATTAAACAAGGTTCTGGCAGTGCATATTTTTATAAAAGTACAAAATGTAAGATTTTGGGAAACCTGAAATAACCCTACTTAGATGACACACCGGCTCCAACCAAGGATGGAAGAGAAAGCCCATTGACTGTATGGTCAGTATTATGCAAACAAACCAGCAGAGATAAAGACATGTGAATGGAAGAAAGGAAAAAAACAGAGTCTGTAGTTGGTAGATGGGTTTACAAAGCAGCTAAAAAAAAAACAAAAAAAACAACAATAAAAGTATTGAAATTATCTTAAAATTTTATTTATAAGATAAAGATGTTTTTACAATTCCTATTAAGATTAAATATTCAATATTAAAGATGCATATATTTTAAGTTGTAAAAATATATTCATGAAGCTACATTAAAAATAACATATTTATTTATTAACAGAAACATATACCAGGTAATTTTTATTAATTTTCCACCTTTTTATATAGAATTCACTAAATTATCCTATAATAATTGTGTTAGTCTGTCCCTGTGTAAGAATACACTGTTACATCCTACCAATACCTCATAGCTGACTATTTCATGTTTTGCTCAGAAAGAGGGGAAAATACATTATTTGATTTCAGTGGGAAAATGAAAGAAAGGTGGAAAGGAAGATAGTAGTGTTTAAAGTCTGTTTTAATGAAATGGAAAAGTTGTCAATTCCACATCTTTTCATTTGTACCCACTTCTTAGAATAATGACCAGCATTCATATTTATGACTATTATTGCAATATTTTGTTAAAGTTGTTAAGCTCAAATATTTAACAATTTGATATGAGAATTTCTATGGATATTTTGTCATAGAACTCACCATGAGCTTATGTAATAATTAAGTATGAGTCACCCAGAAAATCTAAATAACAATACTGTGAAATTTTCATGGGTCTGTCTACTCCTGTTAATTTTGTGTTCTTGCTAATGGAAATTGATTTTGTTATTAAAACTATGTGTATTAGTCATCAGCATCTGCTCGCCTTACTGAATGGAGATCATCATCCTATTCCTTACCTCCCCTCTAGTGAAAGAGATGGCTGTGAAGGCTCAGCCTACTCCTGAAGAGTCATGAACAGGAGTCACAGAGGAGTGAGGGCAGTGGACATGGTTGGTCAAATCAGGCTCTCCTGACAGTACATTGCAAATCCTCTTCACATTGATGATTGAACTCAAAAGTCTTGCAGCAACAGCTTCCAAGATGTTGGCTTGTGTCAGGGATGTCTTCAAATGATACATGAAACATTGTTTTGGGGCTCCATGAAACCGCTTGCTGCTGTCAAGCTCTCCAGACAGGATAATATGAGGAAGTTGAGTGGGATACATTCTGGACACATGGCCCACACGGTGGAGACAATGTAATTCAATTATTAAAACCATATGCAATATCTATTATCATAGTGAAAACAGTATATTTTTTCATCTTCTAAGAAACAATGAGAGAGATGTGTACATGTGACAAAAATACCAGAATTAGTTTTAAAGAATTGTCAAAATTATTGTCTGAGATTCATTAAGGTTTTTTTTATGAGTTTCTTCCAACTGTTGAGACATGATTTATTATACAACTACATTTTCTATGTATTTATTCAATTAATATAAACAAATTAACTCATTTCTGCAATATCATATAAGATATTCTTAATGTTTAGTAAAAAAAGTAATTATATGTGCACATAGTAGAGAGGGGTTACTTTTGTTCTTTGTTTTGTACATTTATAATAATTGTTACAGTGATAAGATGCTTCTTAATAATGATGGTAGTTGCTAATTAACTAATTATTGGATATTACTAACAAATTCTTTGCTAAAAATCTATTCAGAAAATGTAACTTAATAGTCATTTATGTCCCCACATGTCTTGACCTTATTCAGGTCTGTCTTGGCCCCATTTTGGGCCAGGCCGGTTATAGGTATCATTTTGACTGAATGCATGAATTTTGAAGTGAGTTGCATGAAATTGTTATACATTATATTTTCTCTTGGGTTAAATTTTTGCCTTTGCATTTTCAGTGCAAATTTCAATGGAAATCAAGAGATTTACATTTCAGTTGTCATCTCACTTTATTTTCTACTGAATGTGAAAATGTAAACCAAGAGAAATGACCATTATATGATTTGTAAATTAATATATTTATATTTAAATGATAAATATGAAAAATATTAAGTCATATAACTAATGTTTAGAACCAGGGTGTGTTCACATGTATCTTTCACTTAGAACTGATTCAAAATTCAGATCAAAATATTTTAAAAGAATATAGTTTATCACATATATATATATACACACATATCTGAAGTTGTAAATCTGAAATCACCACAAAACTTTCTCTCTAGGATGGATTTCAACATGATGCAATAAATGTAAACATTCTACAGATAAAAATTCACAACCTAAAAAAAGATATGGTTATTCTCAAATGCAGTTGATTACTGTGAAGATGCAGATCCAATAACTTCACAAGGATACGTTTTTTCTCCAATGTGTATTTGCATATGGTGTGTTAGAAGTGACTTCCTGGAAAATGCAGATTCACAAACTTCACAAGAATATGGTTTCTCCCCTGTGTGTATATGCATATGTCTCACCAAATGTGATTTCCGTGAAAATCCAGATCCACAAACTTCACAAGAATATGGTTTTTCACCAGTGTGTGTACACATATGTATCACCAAATGGGCTTTCATTGAAAATGCTGATCCACAAACTTCACAAGAAAACAGTTTTTCTCCTGTGTGTGTTCGCATATGTGTCACCAAATTTGACTTAACCGAAAAAGCTGATCCACAAATTTCACAAGAATGGAGTTTTTCTCCAGTGTGTGTTCGCATATGCCTCACTAAATTTGACTTAACTGAAAATGCAGATCCACAAACTTCACAAGAATATGGTTTCTGTCCAGTGTGTGTTCGCATATGGTATACCAAATGTGAGTTCTGTGAAAATGCACATTCACAAATTTCACATGCATATGGCTTTTCTCCGGTGTGTGTTCTCATATGGTGCAATAAAAATGACTTCCGTGAAAATGCAGATCCACAAACTTCACAAGAATGTGGTTTCTCTCCTGTGTGAGTTTGCATGTGTCTCACTAAATATGACTTAACTGAAAATGCAGATCCACAAACTTCACAAGAATATGGTTTCTCTCCAGTGTGTGTATGCATATGTGTGACCAAATCTGATTTCCGTGAAAATGCCGATTCACAAAGTTCACAAGAATATGGCTTTTCTCCTGTGTGCGTATGCTTGTGTCGCACCAAATCTGACTTCCGTGAGAATGCCGATCCACAAACTTCACAAGAATATGGTTTCTCTCCTGTGTGTGTACGATTGTGCATCACCAAATGTGCTTTCAATGAAAATGCTGATCCACAAACTTCACAAGAATATAGCTTTTCTCCAGTGTGTGTTCGCATATGTATTACTAAATTTGACTTAACAGAAAATGCTGATCCACAAACTTCACAAGAATATGGTTTTTCTCCAGTGTGTGTCCGCATATGTCTCACCAAATGCGACTTCTGTGAAAATGAAAATCCACAAACTTCACAAGAATATTGTTTTTCTCTTGTGTGCACATACATATGTTTCCTCAGAAGAGAATTTTGTGCAAAGAAAGACCCGCATATTCCACAAGAATGTGGCTCATCCCCTGTTTGTGTCTCCATATGGAACAGCAAATATCAATTCACTTCATGGATTTGCAATGTGTTTCTGTTGAAAAGACAATCTGCACATTTCAAAGTACATGATTTCTTAGCAGGGAATATTCAATGTGATGCTTTTGACATTTTTTACATGCAGATATAATAGCATACTGATGCAATGTCAAGAAACTTTCTTGTTGTTCATGAAAATTCGGGTTTTCTTTCATTTACATTCTCAAAAACAATTCTTATTCATATTACATACAGCACAGTAATTCAGAATAGGTTTCATAGATTTGCAATTTGTTTTTGTCAGAAAGACAAGCCATACATTTCAAAGTCCATGATTTCTTGCCATTTGCTATCCACTGTGATGCCAAAACATCTGTAAACAAAAAGAAACAAAAGATATATAAACTGAGACATTGAATGAGAGATGCAATCTGTTTATATTGTAACTGATGCATGTTGTTATATTCTTATAGCAGTTTAGTGATGCCCAAGAACAAAATAATACAGCAGCCATTGGAGATTAAACTCACTGCAGTAGCTGACAGTATGTGAAACAAGAGTTATTATGTATTAAACTTTCACTAATATGTAAATTATTTTATCAGCACAAAGTTGTATGTAATAAATATGAAATATATAAAAGCTTTTTTCCTATTTCTTTGGATATCAATCCATTTGAGAATGTGTTTCCTCATACTACAATAATCAGTTATGTATAAAAAAACATTTCAAATTCAAATGATTTTTTCTTCCAAAAATATTTGGTGCATTTATTGTCAGTAACTATGCAAAGTTACTGAGAATAAATGCATCAAATATTTTTGGTAGCATGAAATATTGAACCTATGAAAAATATATACCAAGCAAAGTAGCAAAGTTAGCAAGTCTAAATGACCATTCTTCTAAAAGACTACTTTAACTAGATGACCTTCACTAAAGGAATAAATGTCTTCATTTTTCATCAAATTTACACATCTGTAAATACATTTCTATTGCTTAGGATGTGAATAGAGTTGTAGATCTGTTTTCTAAATTTATGCTGCAATAACAACTTGCCTCCTAAGCTTACAAACCTTCCTCTCTTAAAGAGTACATAGTTACTGGGAAATAAATTAACCAATTGCTTTTCGAAGCATGAAGTGAAAAGTTCCACACATCTACACAACTGAACTAAAATGATTACTGATCAGGAGAGAAAAAAAAATGAAATCATTCTACAGCATAGCAATTAAGATATAAATCAAGCCACTAGAAATAAAAAGCAAATATTCATCTTGGCATGAATCCCAAAATAAAATGAAAGATGATGACACCATACAAAAACAATTTAATTTAAATTTAAAACCTAATATGCAAATATTTTCCAAGAAAATTTTTCTGAACATTTTTGACAAAATATTTTTACTTTAAAATTAGACAGAATATGGAATCAATTTAGAATATAAAGTAATAAAACATATTTATTACACCAGAAGCTGTTTAAGTCAAGATGATTATTTTGAATATGGCAATCATTTGTTCATATGAACCAAATATTTTTGTTGAAAATCTACACAAGAAAAACATTATTGCAAAATAGGTGATTTTTCATCAAAATCTTTGTCATTACTAAGAGGAAATGTTGGAGAAATATTTGATATAAAAACATAACTTTCTATATGTTATAGAATTATAGTTGTTTTTTAAAGAAACTAGTTTGAAATGATGTTTACCTATAAATTGTTTCAGAGAAGGATTTCAAAGGTCTGAGCCTTCCTCTTACAAGTACATTTCAGAGGTGCTTACAAAAAAGACAAGGAGACTCTTATGCAAAGTGAAATTTGCAGAGAAATAAACATTTATTAAAACGACAAAATCATTCTTGCAATATTGAACTTACAATTATCAATGCAGACAAAATCTGTTATTTCTTAAAAAAACAAGAATTCCCGCAAAAGAAAAGTTTTTCTCAACAACAAATGAATTTGAACAATTTTCTTCTAGAGCAACAGTTCATATAAATAAATTTTTTGGCAACCGAAGAAATTTACTTATTTTGAAAAGTTCATAATTTAAAATGTTTAAAATTTAAATTTGCAAGGTTGACTTTACACCATGCAAATCTGCTTTTCTGGGTTGTTTTGACAAAGTATTCAAATGTTTGGAACAGGCATGCTCAAATGTTATGAGATAAATTCTCACTGGCTTATAAAAGACATTTGAATAACAAATGACTAAATCCATAAAAGTCATTCACATATCAAATTTAGAAAATGATTCTTCTTCAACAGCGACAGGAGTAGTAGAAGTCCTTTATCTTCACAGCTTATAGCTTTCTAATCTAGGTGAACTATTTCCTCTCTTGTCATCAACAGTAGATAACTACATGCTAAGACAATGCTTTCTTCCTAATAGTTTTTTGTTCAAGTATAGTCTACTCCTTTCTGGTTCCAGATAAAAGCTTTCTGTTCTTGTAGCCAAATATTCTCCCCCTATATCGCAAATATGGGTATTAAAACTGATTTGTAAAGCTACTACTTAGGAGACTTATTAGTTAAAAAAGATTGAGAGGTACTATCCACTCTAACTGCGCTAGCTTTCAATTCAAATTCAGCTGATGTACGAAAACATCAACACCAGATCCATCATCTAAAATTTTGCTGTGGAAGATTTAAACAGTCTTATTGTGGCAGGTTTCTATAATATAAATTTGGAGCATATCTATTTCTCATATCTTTACATATCAATATTATTTTTGCTCAATTATGGAGCTTCTTTTTCAAAAGAAATAATTTTAGTAACATTCTAATTTTCTTTATGGGCTACCATAGTGCTGAATCATGAATGTTTAAAAACTATTAAGAAAAACAATTATTTCAAACATATTTGTATCTAGTTTTGCATTTCCAAGAGAAATAATGGATTTCAGATATTTGTCATTTTAAACAGCATTTATGATATATTTAACATATATTTATTTAAAGAAATTGAAATTCCAAGTGATATATCTTAAAAAGTAGATAACACCAAAATGGATTTGTGAAAAGTGACACCACCTGTTTTAAAACATTTGCCAACAATCAGGGAATTATCTGATTTAAACAAAATTTTCAGGACTTATTCAGTCATGAATGCATATTTTACTGAATAGATTATTAAAAATATTTGGGGAAAATAAGTTTTTTGGTGTAGGGGCATATATTTAATATCTTGTGGGTTGTTCATCCCAATTTTTTACAGTTATATAAAAAGAAGTCCCTGAAGATTATTTCCATAAAAAAAATTATGAAATGTCAACTGTGAACATATGGAAAATTTGGCCTGCATCTTGCCAAAAACAATTCAATAAAATTTGAAAATAATTTTTTTAAAGAATTGGTGCTTGTATAATTCAATAAAACAGGTTATTTTCTTTAAGACTGAACAGAAAAAAATATCTAAACTTAATATTTTTTTAAAAATAACCTGTAATATTTCTGTGCAATTTTGAAATTAATCCAACAGCTATTTCTCACAAGAGTTTATTTTATGAAATAAAAACATGTTTGAAGATTTATAAAATGTCAAGTTTAATGTTATTTTCATGTGTGAACCTTTTTTTAAATAATTTTACTTTTCATTTCAGCAAGTGTTAGATCATGTTTGGTATGGATATGCAATAAGAAAATTATTCTGATATCTTGTGTTGACTGACTGCTGTTCAGTATTAAAAGAGTATTATATTAATGTAATTTCATATCTCCCATTCAGTCTTTATAATAAATAAAATTATTCATTATACAAAGTTTAACAAAATCGTATACAATAAAAAATATTTGTAAACAATTGGTTATATGAGAAAATTTATTTTTAAACATAAATAACAAATTGTTCATTATTGCACTGCAGGTCTTCTGTAATTTTGTAAGTTTTATTTTTACTTTTTCAGACAGGGGTAGTATCACAGTGTTTGTACTGCTCCTTTGATGTCACAGGCTACCATGCATAAATGAAACATCATTTTCATTCCGTTTTAAGTAAACTTTAAAAGGTAAGCATTTCTGTTAGAAAATCCAGTTACTTAATCTTAAATTTAATTCAAAACAGATCTCTAAGACAAATATTAAATTTCAAAGAGAATTTAAATTTGTTTACATTCTTCATATATAATTAAGTACCTCCACGAAAATGTAAACAAACAGATATAGCATGATGAAAAAGACGCCGAACTTGACGAAAACAAGTTTTTATCGTCTAATGTTCATATTATTATTAAAGAGGAAAGATCAAAGTATTTTTGGGGTATTTTTTTTACATTTTTTAATTGTTCCTAGCACGTTCGAAATTTTCGTTAAAAATCTTGGTTTTTTTTTGTCAAAAAAAAAAAAAAAAAAGGACAGATAATCTATCATTTTCAATCATTTGATAAAAAAGATGAAAATCTGACTTTCAGCGCTCTAATTTTTCATTTTTTTTTTTGTACTTTGCTTTCATCTTTACATTTACGATGCTTTATGGAAAATATAAAGAAATTAAAAAATAAGACTGTTAAGAGTGAGATTAAATTTCATAAGAAAAAGGTATCTAATTAATTTATAGGTACCTTTCTTATGAAATTTTATCAGAAGTGTACATAAAATACTATAATTTTATATACATTTATTACATTTTACAGTGTTATTTGTATTTCCATTCATTTTATTATTAATTTTGATATTCCATTTATGGAAAAATGTCATAACTGAGATTAATATAAAAATAAGATCATATCAATTAAAGTTTAGCAGTAGTTAAATTTCATAAGATGATACTGATACTTATAGGTACCCTTCTCAGTTGAAATTGAAAAATCAAATTAACTTCTCCATACGCGTTTCGCAAAAGTAAAGGCCTTAACAGCGGAGAACAATGCTGAACTCAAATAATGCAACTAAATTGTATTCTGGTTGGTCTTCCATACTTTATCATTACTGCCCGATTATAAGCACAAAAATTACATTTTTTAATTACCATGGCTCTTCTGATTGGTCCAAACGATACAATTTTCAAAGCGCTAGACAATGACAATCTCCTCTGGACACTTTGAAAGGTTGATGTTGCTTTTAACTAATGTTATAATATTTTTAAAAACTTAATGTAAAAATCTATTATAATTAAAGAAATAACAAATAATTGTATTAAAAATTCAATTTTCATTGAAAAAATTTTTTGCTTTCAGAAAATATTGTCCATCTTCATAAAAACAACTAAAAACAAAAAAGCATTTGAAATTAAATAATATATTTGTTTATTGAGTTTTGTATGTTACAATTCAGAGCTGATTTTCAGGTACGTTGGCTCCAATTAAAAAAAAACAAAAAAAAAAAAACATGATTTGCATTCTTCAAAGCCTTGTGCTTTTAACTATTGTAATCACTAAGGTTGGTCCGCTCGAATTTCTAGTTTTTCATAAAATTAGTTATGGGGGTGTTAATAAATATATAAAAAAAATATGTCTGCCATGACTTTAATAAAAAAAACATATTTATAATAATTTCGATATTCTGTGAATAGTTTCTGAAAGTTTCATTAACATCTGACAATTATTTTTATTTTTGAAAGATTTTCCAAATTAATGTGTGTAATACCAAAAAAACGTGCTAAAAATTATCTATGTTATTTACTAGCCCATGTTGGTACAAAGAGAAACAAGGTTTTTTTAATCAAAATTTAGAATGTTCTAAAAAGAAGCAAAAATTTTAAAAAATAATTGAAAAAAAACTTTGGTCTTTTCTCTTCATAAAAACATAAGCATTAGACGATAACATTTTGTTTTCATAAAGTTTGGCGTCTTTTTCATCAGACTATGGTCTTTTTTTTAGCGATTTCGTGGAGATACCTATCATGGTGTTGCAAAGAGTCGACAAATAAAAAAATAAAAGTACTTTTTGCAGCTTGCGGGGGGCGGAGTGCTCGATAAATCGTAATATGTTCCATTTATGATTCGTAAATATAGATTTTTTTTACTTAATAACAATATTGCCTAATGGTAGAATTTCTTTTCTGAGAAATTTAAATAATCTAAAACATTATAAATTTTAATTAAAATTTTAAAAAGCAGGAAAACGATGCTTGTAAGAGTTCATTATTCAATGAAACAAATATTTTTTTTTTATAAAAGAATAGCGTCCTTAATGTATCTTATTCATAAACAATTTAAAAGGTTTTTTAATGCCTTCTTAGCTTTATTTTATGATTCAGAGCAGATTTTCTATACGTGTTTTTATATAAGAAAAAAAGAAAAATAGTGATTTAACTATTACAAAAACATATTAAGCAGGAAAAACAAAATGAATTTCATAAATTAAATAAGTGAGAGTAATTTAAATTTTTTAAATAAAAAATAAATTTTTCTGAAATAATTTAATTTATTTATGAATATATCCTGAAAGTTTCATAAAAATGCGACAATTATTTCATTTTTGCAAGAATTTCCAAATAAATGTTTTCAGTTCACCGAAAAAAACAAACAAAAAACAAACAAACAAAAAGAAAAAAAAAAAAAACACTACTAAAACGCTGTACTAATTTTGGTCCCCGTACCGCGCTAAAAAATTTTAAACAAAATATCGAACATTCTACAAATAATTTAATAATAATAATAAAAAATAAAAATCCTTTGCTTTTTCTTAGTAACAAAAATTTAGTTAGGGATGATAAAACTTTGTTTTTAAGTTTGGGGAATTTTTTCATTATGTATGCTCATCTTTTAAGCGAATTAGTGGAGGTATTTTAAAAATAGAACCGAAATTATAGTTCAAAGAAAACTAAAAGAGAGATTAGGCGATTTGGGGTGGGTGGGTAGAGAGATTAGGCGATTTGGGGGTGCTGTGGGGGGTAGAAAATAGGGCGATATCTAGAAAAAAGTAACTCAAAATGTCAAGGAGAAAAAAATATTAAAAATGGTAATGTTGACAGTTGACATCACGAAGTTTTCAGAGAATATTTTATTTTTGTACAAAACACATCAATTTTTATTTTCTCTTTTTCATTCGACGTCCTATATTTCTTTGCTAAATAACAAATTAGTTCTGCTATGGTAAAAATAAAATAAATTTTTAAGAATATCATTGAAGAAACCGAAACGATAGTCATCCACATGAACAACGATTTTATTTTTTAAAATGTTTTTCGTTTTACCAAGAAATATTAGTTTTTCAATCGACAGCAGTAATTTAATATTACTTTGAAAAGTAAATTATTGAAATCCGGTAGTTTATCTAGTTTTGTTGACATGTCTATATTTTTTTTTCTTTGAGAATAGGGAAATTGAAAAACTGAAAAATTTTTATTTTTCGATAAGACATAAATAATAAATTACGTTGTGACTATTGAAAGTGAACTTATGTATTTTAATTTCCTTTATTTTTAAAAACATTTCTTTCTAAATAGAATATCTGACCTGATGAAATCTCTTTTCTTTTTTTATGATACTAACAACAACAAAACGGTTAATTTACAGTTTAGCACTCGCTCTCAGTTCGCATTGAAAATTTTCCAGAATACTTTTACATACATACATACATTTGATGAGTCATTTTTGTATTACATGCTTCATTTCGAATTTGGTTTGATAAATAAAAATTTGATAAAATCTACACTAACAAAACAACATAAAATTAAAAACAATGGAGAGACATGTCGGTAAATAACGATTTCTTTTTTTATCAAAATTATTTGTTTTTCTTTTCTACTTACCTCACAGACCAAGAAACGAACAGGATGATTTCTTTGTGTTCAAATGAATTTTTGGTTGAGATTTTTCATTGTCAATCATCAACCTACACAATTTTTGTATTATTCATTCAGTTCACAGAATTATGTTTAGGTTGAAACGAATTAAAAAAAAAAAAGAAGAATTAATAAAAGGAAAAACACGATATAAATTTAAAATTACTCTTGAGACAAATATTTCGACTGATAAGACGAAGGCGATTAAGCGGTGTTTGACAAGATTTAGTTCCTTGTATTTAATTTAAATGCCAAGAAATCTAAGGATTTTAAATAATTTTAAAATACTTAGATTTCTTGGCATTTACGGAGTTCTTCAAAAGCGGATTCATTATGTTTCTTCACGACCATAGAGATTTTCCACTTCCAGGATTTTGTTGTCTCGCCATAAATACAGTAGTTACCTTGTCAATCTCGCGGTATGTGTTATGTCAATTCATGATGTAAGGCAACGTGTCTGATTTTTGTTTTTGTTGCAGTCTTTAAAACTCCGGAAAACGCATTTTAAAAAAATAAAATGAATGCCTTAGGCCTTCTTTGAACATACATTTCGGCTCAATTTGAAAGATAATGGCCTATTAAACGAAAAATTAATTTTCATAATATTAAACTTAAACTTTAAGCATTTTTAAAACTGGTGCGTTTCTTCGTGACTCATTGAATCGAATTGGATTGGCATTGTATCAAAAATATAAACAATAGATTTTTAAGCATCTTTTCAAAATCTTGTGTAAACCCACATTGGTGTGGGTCAGTATGTGCTGAAGTTCAAACAACCCTTAATGTTATTATTGTGAGTAAACATGCACTATGAAGGGATTATTTTTATTTTTTAACTACCGTATTTGACGGTGTATAAGACGCACCCAGGGCAAATCGAGAAATAGTAATTAGTAAAAAATGGTACAACCTAGGCTTTATTTATGAGGTATTTTTTGGTTAAACAAACCATGATTACAATTAAACATCAAATAATAAGCAGAAAAGAACACGAGCCTATAAAAAACTTAACTTTATCCAAAGGTAAGAAAACAAAATAAACAAGCAATTAATTTTATTAGTAGTACAGTCTGTTTTACTTTTTACCATTTAAAATTCAGTCAAAATTTTTCCTTTATGATCTGTACAAACTGCGTCTTGTAAAACATCCTAGTGGAATAATTAGGATATAAAAATTCTGCAATGCAACCGGAAGTTATCGCAAGAAAAATATTAATGAAACATATTTTACAATTACAAATATATAATTTGAATTTATTGTATATAATTTTAGTGAAACAAAGTACTTAATATTAAACGTGATGAAATTAATGAATATTATCGATGATAACACTTTTTCTTTTAATTTGCACAATAGCCTTTTAGTTTTATAACAATAGGTATAAAAATTAGTCTAAGCTAATAGCAGTTTCTAGGTAGTTAATTTCAGCCGACTATCGCGAATTTTAAAACTACATATATGGCATATAGGATATTTTAAAAGATATTTTTAGTAACATATTATATGCTGTCAAATACGGTACTTAGTGACTGACCTATTTAAGTATTTTTCTTATGGCTTTTGTATTTGTTTTCACACTTTTCTTAATTAAATGATACACGAATTTGAATTTATGAACCTGTTCATTTGTCATCCTTGATTCCACATCCTGGGCTGTGCTTTTTGGCTCAAAATCAAGCAATCTCTTTTCTTATAGTTTATGTTTAATCCTTTTCACTTGTTCACATCAACTCTCTCTAGAATTACTTTTCTGCTTTTCATCTGAATCTGCCACCAAAACAGTGTTATCTGCATTTTGTCGTTAATGTAATATCTGCTGATAACAAATCCTAGCAGGTCCCCTAATTCTCTTAGTCCTTTTCTCTTGCTGACATCAACTATCCCCTCTAGAATTACTTTTCAGTTTTTCATCTGAATCTGCCACCAAGACAGTGTCATCTGCATCATGTTTGTTAATGTAATGTCTGCTGATAACAGTTACTGTTGTGGATTTTACAAGTGAGTGCATATGAACCTGATGCTGATTGAAATGGGAAATAACTTGAGAAATTGATGTATAAAGCATAGTGAGCCAAGCTACATACCAGAATTACACTATCATCTAGTTTTTCTTGTGGAGTACTGGAGAAGTTAACTCTAATTATAAAAATCAATTAACACCTGTAATTGTATTTATAAAATAGTCCTTAAAACAATCCAAATTACTGAAGGAATATATGTTAATATTGGTGTGAAGAGAAAAACTTCCTTCTGACATATGGTTCCTTGACTGGTGCTGCCAGGTATTTTAATTGCAATAAAGCACCCAAAACTGTTACGGGTTGGAACTGAAGATTTACCATGAGGAGTTTCTGAAACAAGGATTGGGTGATTTTGTTTTGTGTCATATCAAGCTTAATGGGTTATTTAATGCCAAAATCTAAATATTCTGACCAGAATTTCAAGGCTTCAGCTAAATATATTTTGAATGCAATAAAAATGTATTGTTGTTAATTCTACAGTAAAATGTATTGTTGGTAATAAATATATATAAATATGTATTGCTGGGTTAATATGGCAAACAACACAGGAGAAGGAAAATCTGAATTGAAAGACAGAGAAGAGACTTTTTGTGGATATTGTGCCAATAAATATCTGTTTTTGAAATATATCAGACTTCAACAGAAGGATAAGATAAAGAATAAGTAAAATGCATATAGTCTTTCATGTATGATTTTTAATAGACGTGTGTAATGAGTGTCCAGGTAATTTAGTTATAAAATACGAGAAGTGTCTGGGGGTTTTTGTGCCAAAAATTTTGAGTGAGTGTTAAAAGATAAATTTTACTATTATGGCCAGAAAAATGAGATAAAATTATTATGGACAACCTTCTCAAGGGTGGATCAGTTCTCATTGGTTTAGAATTAGTGAATTAATAATAATTATAATTATTTTTAAGACTATAATTAGTTTTTATTTAGTTATCCTTTCATGGACATGACAATATGAAAAAAAAAATTTTTAAATCATATTTACCAAGATTGTTGAAAAATTTTTTTATTCATATACAAAAAAGATACACAGCAAAATTTTCATACATTGACTTCCATATATTTTGGACTGGCCCGCATTAAATTAATATACATTACATTTTCTCTATAGTATCTGGCTTTGTGTTTTCAATACAAATTTCAATAGAAATTAAGTTTTACATTTCGCATTTTAGATAACATGACAATGCAAATCCAGAAATATGAAAATTATATAATTTGTAAATCCCCAGGATTATGCTAATAAATCCCCAGGATTATACTAATAAATCCCCAGGATTATACTAATAAAACATAGTGATTCCCATGATTAAGATTTATCACTTGAGGTTGTTCACATGTGATTTTCAAACTAGAAATCCCTTGGAAAATGCTGATTTACAAACTTCACAAAACTATAGTTTCTCTTTATTGTTTGTGTAAAGATGACACTGTAAATTCGACTTGAAGATACACAAACCAGAAAAGGATGTCATTTCTCTCCAGTGTACATTTGCATATGTGCTCTGAATATGATTTCTAGGAAGATGTAAATCCACAAACTGAACAAGAATGTTTCTCTCCTGTGTGTGTTCATAGATGTTTCACCAAAGATGATTTATGTGAAAATGCAGAACAACAACCTTCACAAGTGTTATGGAGTGTTTTCACAGTGGAGGCTTGTATTTGTACTAAGTCGGTCCTAAAATAGGTTCGACATACAGAAACGTTAGGAACTTGATATAATAGGTAATGACGCAGAGAATTCTATTTGCGGTCGCTGATACTTTAGTATCCGACTAACGGTCACCTGGCATTGACTGACTGACTAAACCACTGAGTGACTCCGACGTTACTCTTACTACTCCTACTTATTATAGGTGGGAGAGTCTATTAACTACAGAATAGGTGAGTTCCACTATAACAACAAGAATATATTTTCTATCTTTTGTGTGTTTGCATATGTCTCAATAAATTTACCTTTTGTGAAAATGTATATCCACAAACTTCACAAGAATATGGTTTCTCCCCAGTGTGTGTTTTCATATGGCATGCCAAAGATGACTTATCGGAAAAAGCTGATCCACAAATTTCACAAGAATGGAGTTTTTCTCCAGTGTGCGTTCGCATATGCCTCACTAAATTGGACTTAACTGAAAATGCAGATCCACAAACTTCACAAGAATATGGTTTCTGTCCAGTGTGTGTTCGCATATGGTATACCAAATGAGACTTCTGTGAAAATGCACTTTCACAAACTTCACATGCATATGGCTTTTCTCCGGTGTGTGTTCTCATATGGTATACCAAATGTGACTTCTGTGAAAATGCACATTTACAAACTTCACATGCATATGGTTTTTCTCCAGTGTGTGTTCTCATATGGTGCGATAAAAATGACTTCCGTGAAAATGCAGATCCACAAACTTCACAAGAATATGGTTTCTCTCCTGTGTGAGTTTGCATGTGTCTCACTAAATATGACTTAACTGAAAATGCAGATCCACAAACTTCACAAGAATATGGTTTCTCTCCAGTGTGTGTATGCATATGTGTCACCAAATCTGATTTCCGTGAAAATGCTGACTCACAAACTTCGCAAGAATACGGCTTTTCTCCTGTGTGTGCATGCTTGTGTCTCACTAAATCTGACTTCCGTGAGAATGCTGAGCCACAAACTTCACAAGAATATGGTTTCTCTCCTGTGTGTGTACGATTGTGCATCACCAAATGTCCTTTCACTGAAAAAGCTGATCCACAAACTTCACAAGAATATAGCTTTTCTCCAGTGTGTGTTCGCATATGTTTTACTAAATTTGACTTAACAGAAAATGCTGATCCACAAACTTCACAAGAATATGGTTTTTCTCCAGTGTGTGTCCGCATATGTCTCACCAAATATGACTTATGTGAAAATGAAAATCCACAAACTTCACAAGAATATTGTTTTTCTCTTGTGTGCACATACATATGTTTCCTCAGAAGAGAATTTTGTGCAAAGAAAGACCCGCATATTCCACAAGAATGTGGCTCATCCCCTGTTTGTGTCTCCATATGGAACAGCAAATATCAATTCACTTCATGGATTTGCAATGTGTTTCTCTTGAAAAGACAATCTGCACATTTCAAAGTACATGATTTCTTAGCAGGGAATATTCAATGTGATGCTTTTGACATTTTTTACATGCAGATATAATAGCATACTGATGCAATGTCAAGAAACTTTCTTGTTGTTCATGAAAATTCGGGTTTTCTTTCATTTACATTCTCAAAAACAATTCTTATTCATATTACATACAGCACAGTAATTCAGAATAGGTTTCATAGATTTGCAATTTGTTTTTGTCAGAAAGACAAGCCATACATTTCAAAGTCCATGATTTCTTGCCATTTGCTATCCACTGTGATGCCAAAACATCTGTAAACAAAAAGAAACAAAAGATATATAAACTGAGACATTGAATGAGAGATGCAATCTGTTTATATTGTAACTGATGCATGTTGTTATATTCTTATAGCAGTTTAGTGATGCCCAAGAACAAAATAATACAGCAGCCATTGGAGATTAAACTCACTGCAGTAGCTGACAGTATGTGAAACAAGAGTTATTATGTATTAAACTTTCACTAATATGTAAATTATTTTATCAGCACAAAGTTGTATGTAATAAATATGAAATATATAAAAGCTTTTTTCCTATTTCTTTGGATATCAATCCATTTGAGAATGTATTTCCTCATACTACAATAATCAGTTACATACAAAAAACATTTCAAATTCAAATGATTTTTTCTTCCAAAAATATTTGGTGCATTTATTCTCAGTAACTATGCAAAGTTACTGAGAATAAATGCATCAAATATTTTTGGTAGCATGAAGTGAAATATTTTACACATGAACCTATGAAAAATATATAACAATAAAGGCAGCAAAGTTAGCAAGCCTAAATGACCATTCTTCTAAAAGATTACTTTAACTAGATGACCTTCACTAAAGCAATAAATATGTCTTCATTTTTCATCAAATTTACACATCTGTAAATACATTTCTATTTCTTAGGATGTGAATAGAGTTGTAGATGTGTTTTCTAAATTTATACTGCAATAACAACTTGCTGGCCTAGGGTTCTTTCCTACCATTCAGGTGGACAGAGCTAAAGGTAAAGAAAAGAACCTTTTAATACAAGAAGTATGTAAGGGCGAGGAGGAGAAAAGGGTGGCAAAGATGGTAGGACTAAGGCAACAAGGTGCGTGGACCAATTGGGAATCCATGATTTATAAATCAAAAATCAAATGGTCGGATATATGGAGCAATGATATCAACATAAAGTTCCTGATTCAGTCTGTATACAACACCCTTCCCAGTCCTACCAACCTCCATCGATGGTATGAAACAGAATCGCCACTATGCCACTTGTGTTCGCGTCTAGGAAGTCTAAAACATATTCTAAGTAGCTGTAAGACAGCACTAACGAAAGGCCAGTATAGATGAAGGCATGATGAAATCTTAAAAGATATAGCAAAGATAGTTAGTATGGCCATCAGCACCAACACTTTAAACACAGATAAAAGAGCCATAGAGTTTCATAGAGCTGGTGAGAAACCCCCAAAAAAGGACAAGAAAATAGGAAATGCTCTGTCACTGGCAACAGACTGGGAATTAAGGGTCGACTTAGAAAAAAGATGAAAATTCCCTGACCACATCGTGCAAACATTATTACGCCCAGATTTAGTATTCTACTCTAACAATATTAAGAAGGTAATAATGTGGGAACTGACAGTGCCTTGGGAGGAGCATGCAGAAGAAGCCCACGAACGGAAGATGCTAAAATATGACGAACTAATAGCGAGCTGCAAAAGCAATGGGAGGAAATCAAGCTGTTTGCCAATCGAGGTGGGTGTAAGGGGTTTTGCTGCAAGGTCCCTATGCAAAGCTCTAACTGATATTAGTATAGTAGGTGCTAACAAAAGAAAGGTGATCCAGGCCATAACTAATACAGCAGAAAGGACTGCAAAATGGTTATGGATTAAGCGTGATAGCTCTTGGACATCAAGGTAACAAATAATTATCAAGCCGGGTAAATTTGTAAATATTTTTAATATAATTGCAACATGGCAATATTATAAACATTTTTATTAATTTTTTTTTTTTTTTTGTGTGTGTGTATGTGGGTAAATACACGAATTGAATTGTACAAGTACAGCCAAAGAATACATCTCGTCAATTTGTAAGTTGTATTATTTGTAAATATGTTGTTTTTATGTTAAAGCAGTGTTATACGCAGTACCTTTTAAGTAGGTACTTTCATAAGATCGCTAAAAACAGAGCATAGCATGATGAAAAAGATGCCAAAGTGGATGAAAACAAAATTTTAGCATCTAAATGCTTATGTTACTATTGAGAGGAAAGATCAAAGTATTTTAAAAATATTTTTAAAAAATTTTCCTTCTTTTTAAAACATTGTAAATTTTGATTAAAAAAACCTTGTTTCTCTTTTTATCAACCGAACCAATAAAATAACATAAAATTTTAGCGTGTTTTTTTCCTGTATGTGACACATTAATTTGGAAAATATTGCAAAAATAAAAATAATTGTTGGATTTTAGTGAAACTTTCAGAAACTATTCACAAATGATGGAACTTTATTATAAATATCTTTTATTTTTAGTTAAGTCATGGCAGACATATTTTTTTTTCATATGTATTACCTCCTCTAATTGTAAGAAAACTCTATAATTTCAATTTTGAGGAGATTAATGATTATATTAGTTAAAAGCACAGTGCTTTGAGGAAACCAAATCATGTTTTTGTTTTTTTTTAGTTGGAACCCTCTACCTGAAAATTGTCTCTGAAGTGTAACATACAAAAATAAACAAAAATATTATTTAATTTCAAAAGCTTTTAATAACTTTTATTTATTTCAATGAACATGGAGAATATTGTCTGAAAGCAAAAAGATATTTCGATGAAAAATGAATTTTTAAAACAATTATTTGTTATTTCTGAAATATTTTTTTTATTTTTACATTATGTTGCTAATTCTTCTAAAATTAGGGAAAAGTTTGTAGAACTTAACGAATGTTGTTATTAAGTAGATATATATTTACAGATTATAATTTCCAAAGCTTATTACAAACTAACGACCCCTCTTATTTTAAAAAAATTAATTTGTGTCAATAATTTTTACCAAATGAAATCTACGGGAGCCGGGAGTATCGTGCGTGCAATAAATAAAAAACGTCAGCAGTGCAGCACTTGTATCTCAATTTTTTTTTTTTATAGTATTTATAATTTCTCCAAATAGTATCAACAAACTTATGGTACAATACTTAAAAAAACCCAAAAAAAACCCCAAAAAAACCGGAATGGCGAAAGTTTTTTACTTTTTAATTATTACAAGGCAGGTCCGCTTAAAAAAATATGTCCATTCTGTCCCTCCATAGGGGAACTCGAATCTCACGTCAGCTGTCAATAATTGATAGACGGCATCAATTCGCACTTGTCAATTCGCGCGTGGTTCAAATCGGCTCTCTTTTTTATCTTAAAAAACATTTTTCTACGAAGAAAGTAAGTAAAAGTTTCTTTCAAATTATTTTGAATAAACTTCAAATTTTCTAAATTTTTTCGAATAAATTTTGAAATACGTATAATTAATTTTTAAACAAATTTTAAACGAAGAATTTAACTTATTTTAAAAAAATTAAAAAAAATGATTTAAATCGAGTTTTTTTTTTCGTTATTTGGTAAACAAGATTTGTAACTAAAATTTTGGACATGTTAAGTATGAGTAAAAAATTTCAAAAAATATTCAAAAAATACTTTAGTGTTTCTTCTCAATAATGAAATATACATTTAAACACGAAGAAAATTTTTTTTCATTAATTTTCAGACTGTTCTTGTCATGCTATCGATTTTCATGAAGGTGCCTACAAGTTACTATTATTTACCTTTTTAGCGCGACACATCTCGTAAGACTTTTTGCCCATTATTCTCATACTTTTTTTTTTAATTCGAACGTAAGACCTTTTGTCTATTTTTTTTTAATTCGAACGTAAGACCTTTTGTCTTTTTTTTATTATTCGAACTTAAGACCTTTTGTCTATTTTTTTTTTTTTTTTTTACATTTATACGAACATTTCGCATTTTGTATATTTTAAATCGGAATCATAACGCGTATAGTGTATATTTTCTATCGACCATTGCCATATATCGTTTATATATTATTTTTATTTTGTCATCGGTTTTACTTTTAATATTATAAATATAATATGAAGCTTCGTTAATACGTGATCATTTCGTCGTCTATTATAAAGTTAACATGCAATAATGTTAAGAGACAGTCTCTAAACGATATGTGATAAGGATTGAGTTCAATTATCCCCGCCAAAAGAAAAGAAAAAAAGTACAAATAAAATTAAAACGGCAAATTATTTAAACCATACAATACTAATTTTGGTCCCCGCACCGCGCTGAAAATTTTTTAAACAAAATATCGAACATTCTACAAATAATAAAAAAAAATCCTTTGGTTTTTCTTATCTTAGTAACAAAAATTTACTTGGGGATGATAAAACTTTGTTTTTAAGTTTGGGGAATTTTTTCATCACGTATGCTCATCTTTTAAGCGAATTAGTGGAGGTATTTTTAAAATAGAACCGAAATTATAGTTCAAAGAAAGAATTGGCAATTTTGTGGGGCTGTCGGGAGTAGAAAAATAGGGCGATATCTAGAAAAAAGTAACTCAAAATGTCAAGGAGAAAAAAATATTAAAAATGGTAATGTTGACAGTTGACATCACGAAGTTTGAGAGAATATTTTATTTTTGTACAAAACACATCAATTTTTATTTTCTCTTTTTCATTCGACGTCCTATATTTCTTTGCTAAATAACAAATTAGTTCTGCTATGGTAAAAATAAAATAAATTTTTAAGAATATCATTGAAGAAACCGAAACGATAGTCATCCACATGAACAACGATTTTATTTTTTAAAATGTTTTTCGTTTTACCAAGAAATATTAGTTTTTCAATCGACAGCAGTAATTTAATATTACTTTGAAAAGTAAATTATTGAAATCCGGTAGTTTATCTAGTTTTGTTGACATGTCTATATTTTTTTTTTTTTTTTGAGAATAGGGAAATTGAAAAACTGAAAAAATTTTATTTTTCGACAAGACATAAGTAATAAATTACGTTGTGACTATTGAAAGTGAACTTATGTATTTTAATTTCCTTTATTTTTAAAAACATTATTTCTTTCTAAATAGAATATCTGACCTGATGAAATCTCTTCTTTTTTTTTTTATGATGCTAACAACAACAAAACGGTTAATTTACAGTTTAGTACCCGCTCTCAGTTCGCATTGAAAATTTTCCAGAAATACTTACATTTGAATTGATTTTTATGAGTCATTTTTGTATTACATGCTTCATTTCGAATTTGGTTTGATAAATTTGATAAAATCTACACTAACAAAACAACATAAAATTAAAAACAATGGAGAGACATGTCGGTAAATAACGATTTCTTTTTTTATCAAAATTATTTGTTTTTCTTTTCTACTTACCTCACAGACCAAGAAACGAACAGGATGATTTCTTTGTGTTCAAATGAATTTTTGGTTGAGATTTTTTTTTCATTGTCAATCATCAACCTACACAATTTTTGTATTATTCATTCAGTTCACAGAATTATGTTTTGATTGAAACGAATTAAAAAAAAAAGGAAGAATTAATAAAAGGAAAAACACGATATAAATGTAAAATTACTCTTGAGACAAATATTTCGACTGATAAGACGAAGGCGATTAAGCGGTGTTTGACAAGATTTGGTTCCTTGTATTTAATTTAAATGCCAAGAAATCTAAGGATTTTAAAATTATTTAAAATCCTTAGATTTCTTGGCATTTACTGAGTTCTTCAAAAGCGGATTCATTATGTTTCTTCACGACCATAGAGATTTTCCACTTCCAGGATTTTGTTGTCTCGCCATAAATACAGTAGTTACCTTGTCAATCTCGCGTTATGTGTTTAACTTAACACATACCGCGAGATTGACAAGGTAACTACTGACATATAACTTATATGTCAATTCATGATAAGGCAACGTGTCTGATTTTTGTTTTTGTTGCAGTCTTTAAAACTCCGAAAAACGCATTTTAAAAAAATAAAAATAAAATGAATGCCTTAGGCCTTCTTTGAACATACATTCGGTTCAATTTGAAAGATAATGGCCTATATTAAAAGAAAAATTAATTTTCATATATAAACTTTAAGCATTTTTAAAACTGGCGCGTTTCTTCGTTGCTCATTGAATCGAATTGTCATTGTATACGAAAAATAAAACAATAGATTTTATTTTTAAGCATCTCTTTAAAATCTCGTGTAAACCCACTTTGGTGTGGGTCAGTATGTGCTGAAGTTCAAACAACCTTTAATTATTGTTGTGAGTAAACATGCACTATGAATGTATTATTTTTAACTACCGTATTTGACGGTGTATAAGACGCACCCAGGGCAAATCAAGAAATAGTAATTAGTAAAAAATGGTACAACCTAGGCTTTATTTATGAGGTATTTTTTGGTTAAACAAACCATGATTACAATTAAACATCAAACTTAACTTTATCCAAAGGTAAATTTTATTAGTAGTACAGTCTGTTTTACTTTTTAGTTTTTACCATTTAAAATTCAGTCAAAATTTTTCCTTTATATGATCTGTACAACCTGCGTCTTGTACTCTTGTAAAACGTCCTAGTGGAATAATTAGAATATAAAAATTCTGCAATGCAACCGGAAGTTATCGCAAGAAAAATATTAACGAAACATATTTTACAAATATATAATTTGAATTTATTGTATATATAATTTTAGTGAAACAAAGTACTTAATATTAAACGTGATGAAATTAATATAATGAATATTATCGATGATAACATTTTATTTTTTCTTTTAATTTGCACAATAATAACCTTTTTAACTAATGACAATGGGTATAAAAATTACTCTAAAAAGTCTAAGCTAATAGCAGTTGCCAGGTAGCTAATTTCAGCCGACTATCACGAATTTTAAACCTACATATATGGCATATAGGATATTTTAAAAGATATTTTTAGTAAAAAAAATGTGTCTTATATGCCGTCAAATACGGTACTTAGTGACTGACCTAAGTATTTTTCTTATGGCTTTTGTATTTGTTTTCACACTTTTCTTAATTAAATGATACACGAATTTAAATTTATGAACCTGTTCGTTTGTCATCCTTGATTCCACATCCTGGGCTGTGCTTTTTGGCTCAAAATCAAGCAATCTCTTTTCTTATAGTTGATGTTTAATCCTTTTCACTTGTTCACATCAACTATTCTCTCTAGAATTACTTTTCTGCTTTTCATCTGAATCTGCCACCAAAACAGAGTCATCTGTATTTTGTTGTTAATGTAATGTCTGCTGATAACAGTTACTGTTGTGGATTTTACAAGTGAGTGCATATGAACCTGATGCTGATTGAAATGGGAAATAACTTGAGAAATTGATGTATAAAGCATAGTGAGCCATGCTACATACCAGAATTACACTATCATCTAGTTTTTCTTGTGGATTACTGGAGAAGTTAACTCTAATTATAATAAATCAATTAACACCTGTAATTGTATTTATAAAATAGTCCTTAAAACAATCCAAATTACTGAAGGAATATATCTTAATATTGGTGTGAAGAGAAAAACTTCCTTCTGACATATAGTTCTTTGACTGGTGCTGCCAGGCATTTTAATTGCAATAAAGCACCCAAAACTGTCACCGGTTGGAACTGAAGATTTACCATGAGGAGTTTCCGAAACAAGGATTGGGTGATTTTGTTTTGTGTCATATCAAGCTTAATGGGTTATTTAATGCCAAAATCTAAATATTCTGACCAGAATTTCAAGGCTTCAGCTAAATATATTTTGAATGCAATAAAAATGTATTGTTGTTAATTCTACAGTAAAATGGATTGTTGGCAATAAATATATATAAATATGTATTGCTGGCTTAATATGGCAAACAACATAGGAGAAGGAAAATCTGAATTGAAAGACAGAGAAGAGACTTTTTGTAGGTGGATATTGTGCCTATAAATATCTGTTTTTGAAATATATCAGACTCCAACAGAAGGATAAGATAAAGAATAAGTAAAATGCATATAGTCTTTCATGTATGATTTTTAATAGACGTGTGTAATGAGTGTCCAGGTAATTTAGTTATAAAATACGAGAAGTGTCTGGGGGTTTTTGTGCCAAAAATTTTGAGTGAGTGTTAAAAGATAAATTTTACTATTATGACCTGAAAAATGAGATAAAATTTTTAAAAAATCATATTTACCAAGATTGTTGAAAAAATTTTTTTATTCATATACAAAAAAGATACACAGCAAAATTTTCATACATTGACTTCCATAAATTTTGAACTGGCCCGCATTAAATTAATATACATTACATTTTCTCTATAGTATCTGCCTTTGTGTTTTCAATACAAATTTCAATAGAAATTAAGTTTTACATTTCGCATTTTAGATAACATGACAATGCAAATCCAGAAATATGAAAATTACATAATTTGTAAATGCCCAGGATTATACTAATAAATCCCCAGGATTATACTAATAAAACATAGTGATTCCCATGATTAAGATTCATCACTTGAGGTTGTTCCCATGTGATTTTCAAACTAGAAATCCCTTGGAAAATGTTTGTGTGAAGATGACACTGTAAATTCGACTTGTGTGAAAATGAAGATACACAAACCAGACAAGGATATCATTTCTCTTCAGTGTACATTTGCATATGTGCTCTGAATATGATTTCTAGGAAGATGTAAATCCACAAACTGAACAAGAATGTTTCTCTCCTGTGTGTGTTCATAGATGTTTCACCAAAGATGATTTATGTGAAAATGCAGAACAACCTTCACAAGAATATCTTTTCTATCATTTGTGTGTTTGCATATGTCTCAATAAATTTGACTTTTGTGAAAATGTATATCCACAAACTTCACAAGAATATGGTTTCTCGCCAGTGTGTGTTTTCATATGGCATGCCAAAGATGATTTAACTGAAAAAGCTGACCCACAAACGTCGCATGAATATGGTTTCTCACCAGTGTGTGTTCGCATATGGTATACCAAATATAACTTCTGTGAAAATGCAGATCCACAAACTTCACAAGAATATGGTTTCTCTCCCGTATGTGTTCGCATATGTCTGACCAAATGTGACTTAACTGAAAAGGCTGATTGACATACTTCACAAGAATATGGTTTTTCTCCTGTGTGCTTTCGCATATGCCTTACCATATGTGACTTACGTGAAAATGCAGATTCACAGGATTTACAAGAATATGGCTTCTCTCCTGTATGTGTTCGCATATGTATTACCAAATATGACTTCTGAGAAAATGCAGATCCACAAACTTCACAAGGATATGGTTTCTCTCCTGTATGTGTTCGCATGTGCATTGTCAAGTATGACTTCAGTGAAAATGCAGATCCACAAATTTCACAAGAATATGGTTTCTCTTGTGTGTGTGTTTGCATATGGTTCACCATATATGACTTCTGTGAAAATGCAGATTCACAAATGCTACAATGAAATGGTTTCTCTCCAGTGTGTGTTTTCATGTGGCAGTCCAAAGATGATTTTTGTGAAAATGCAGATTTACAAATTTCACAAGAATATGGTTTCTCTCCTGTGTGTTTCCGCATATGTACAACCAAAGTTGACTTCCGTGAAAATGTAAAAGCACAAACTTCACAAGAATATGGTTTCTCTCCTGTGTGTGTTCGCATATGCCTCACCATACCTGACTTCTGTGAAAATGCAGATCCACAAACTTCACAAGAATATGGTTTTTCTCCTCTGTGCGTATGCATGTGTTTCCTCAAAAGTGATGTCCGCACAAAATAAGACCCACATATTCCACAAGAATGTGTTTCATCTTCTCTGTGTGTCTCCATATGGTACTGTAAATCTCAATATGCTTCATGGATTTTCATTCTGCACTAGTAGAAAAGCCATACATTTCAAAGTCCATGATTTCTTGCCAGCTGATATTCACTGTGATGCTAAAATATCTGTAAACAAAAAGAAACAAAAGATATATAAGCTGAGACATTGAATAATAGATGAAATCAGTGTGTATTGTAACAGATGCTTGTTGATATATTTTAATGCCAGTTTAGTGAAGCACAGGAACAAGAACATTATGCAGCAGCCATTGCAGATTAAACTCATTGCAGTAGCTGACAGGGTGTGGAACAAGTATGTAAATTCTTTTATCAGCACAAAGATATATGAGAATCAATACAATAATTTCCATGTCTCTAAAAATGTTTTTCCTATTTCTTTGGATATCAATCATAGAGTTCTATATTAGATGGCCAAGTCATAATGTAGTGAAGGGACAGAACTGGAAGCCAATGACAGCAACAGGGTATTTTAGTTTCAGTTTGAGTTTGTTGTTGGCTTAAGTAATTCAAAGAAATTTTCCCTTACATTTGGAATATCATTTACTTTCTTTAACTAAGTAATTATTTTGAGTTGCTATATTATTTGTCATGAGTAATTTGTTTTTGCTTTTAAACATTAATCTATTTAAGTTTCCAGTTTGAAAAAAAACTACCATTAAATGTAAAATAGAAACAAATATTTTTGTATTACAAAAATGAATGAAAAAATATTTAAGAATGTTTTTACATAAATTTAATGATATATAAGAATTAAATTAAATTTGAAATATTTAATTCAGTATTTATTTTTAATATTGTAAAAATGCGGTGAGAGTGAACAAAATTAATCCTGCAGCTCAGTCATTTTTCCAGGGTCTTCAAAAGTTTTTAAGAACTATGTTAAAAATGTTAGTTTAGTCACTGACAGAAAATTTTTCTTTGTTTATTATTCAATATTTTCTGTTAAAAGTTTATTCAATAAAAAAGTAGTTACACTTCAAAAACGAATTCTCTTTTCTTGTGTATTTGTTTCTAAAAGAATTATTCTTTTTTACAGTTTCTTTTTATTATTGAATGAATTGTAATGATTTCCTTATTAAAATTAAAGAAAAAATTACATTAATAAACTAATGTCTAGTTTTTAAAAGACACGTCTTTTCCAAGACATTTTGCTATGCTCATTTTTAAATTTTATACTTCAAAACTTATTAAGAATAAATTACCATTATTATTTCACAAAGTTACTTTAATATTTTTTCTCTAATATTGTTATTCATAAAGAACAAATGCATTCATAGAATTATTTTTATTAGTTGTTTTTCTTAAAGGTAATATAAACAAATAAATATTAATTAAGTTTTTAAATTTTTCATCAAAGTGTAAAATAGAAATGTATTCTTATTACAAAATTAATGAAAATGTCATTTAAGGATGTTTTTACATAAATATATTCAATTTTATTATATGACATTAAATTTAATTCAATATTCTAAAAACACGACGAACGAAATGCTGTTCAGTCATTTTTCCAGGTTCTAAAATATTTATTTACTCAAATTGAGCAGAAAACTAATTTTTGATACAAGAAGGCTGAGATTAAAGTGTACTGCAATGGACTGCTCCTCAGGCACTGGGCAAAAACTCCAGTCCCACCTTTAAATTGAGGGAGTAGATCTTATGTTGACAAGTGCTAGAAATTTAGTTACTTAATTAACTTGATAATTAATTAAAAGATTAGATAATATTTTGTAAAAATTTATTACCAATACACCAAAACCAATATGCCAAAATAAAAAAAATATATTTAAAAAGTAGATTCTCAGGTTTAAGGCAATCTCTAAAATTTTTGCTTTTTGGGGGTTGGAGGTAAAAGATGCCATTAAGAGTATAGTTAATTTGGTTTGAAAAGCTTCCCCTTAAATGGAAACAATTGTGCTTAAAAAGCTTAATCATTACCTACTTTTGAGCAATGCCCTGGAAATGTTGTCATTGCTTGCAAAAGAAATTACAGATGCCAGCAATACAAAATGGTATGTGAGATGAATATCCAAAAGAAAAATGAAACAGAGCAATGGAGAAAATCAGTTCCAAATGTCAATCTGAATGTTATAAATATATAGTTGTCAACTGCATTGGCCTTCAGATTTTGATACCATAAATGTTCATGGAAAAATGTCCCCAAAATTCCACCATTTATATGGCCAGTCATGCCAAAAAGTCATATACCAACAGCCTCTGCTTTCAGTATTGCTCAAAATCAAATTGATGAAATGAATACACTCTTTACATTATTCGGACTATTGTCCTCATCTTTGTCGCCATATTTATTACAACGTTTTGGCCATTGTACGCTCCGGCTTTCTTCAGGTGGTTGGAATGTCGAACTGAACCCTTTATTTTGCTCCCTGGGGTAGCCTGTTCTCGTTCCACGTTTAATGTATATCAGTTATCTCCTGTTCTCCCACTTCTCCACTGCCAGGTATTGAACTCACGCTCTTTGGGTCCTGTCACTGGATCTAACCAACACCTTTATCCACTGTGCCATGAGGACATCTGTGTATGAATTTCTGGGTATTATAAACCTAATGTCTTCAGCAATCATTTTTTACCAGTGCCCATATTGCAATTTTTAAGACAGGATTTTCAATTAGCAACATAAAGAACAATGACATCAAAAGTTTCAAAATTTAATAAAAACTTTTTTTGCTATCTGTATTTAATACTCTTAATGCTAGTCAAAAAGAGTGCATAATTCTCCACGATGAAGTACATATCAAGAAAAATTTACTATATCATGGCAAACAACTATTTGGTAAGTTAGCTGATAATCTATCTCTTATTTGCTCAAACAGTACTTGGTATAATGTTGATATATCTTAATGGGAGTCCAAAATTTCTTACAAGATTGATTCCAATTTCAAAATCAACATTAGCCTTTTTATTTGAACAAATTGAGTTAACAGTTCAGACCATCACCTCTGTATCAGCTGATTTATATGTGGTGGCAACCATATAAATCAAGCTTTTGTAAATTATATATTATATCCCACACTCCCTGAAAAACCTTGGTTAACTGAAGGTAATAAACATTTGCTTTTTGATTATGTTCATTGGTTGAAAAATATTTGCAATTTGTGGCTCACAAAAAAGACAGAACAAATCTTAGGTGATAATGGAGTAAAACAAGTTGCAAAATGGACACATCTTAAACAGTAATATCATTTTGAATCTGAAAGATGAGTTAAACTTTCAGTTTTAAATGGAATTTCCATTGCTCCAAAATTCATAGAAAGACAATGGGTTGCTACTTGCCTCAGAGTGTTTTCAGAAAAAAAACATAATGCACTTCTCGCTCAGTCTGAAATAAGTGCGGATAAGAATGATACTGTCATCTCCATAAACAAGGTTTTGACATGGTGGAAAATTTTAAATGTTAAATGCCTTCAATTTGATAAACTATGCAATGACCCTGTCCAACTGAAATCAGATCTCTGAATGACAGCTAATTTGATTTTATCATTGAGTTTGGACAAATGACTCTTAATATGGCTGCCAGTCAAGGTAAGTTATAAAACAATTATCCAAACACATTGCTATACACCATACTTGCAATGGAATTTTAGCTACAAGCCATAAATATGTGCTACTTGTGTTACAACTGATCCATTAGAAAAAGAATTTAGTAAGCTTTGTCAAGGATCAGGTGGAAACTATTTTATAAATTTTCAACAGTATATTGAAAAGCTGCATATTAAGCCGACATATTTACTTTTAAATAAGAATGTAAATATTGATGCTTTTGATGTTAAGCCAGGTCACCAAGGTACATCTTGTGGTTATAAACTTTGTGAGGAATGTTCAGAAATATTTGATAATCTGGAAATTTTAGAACCATCTCTTTCTGATGAAATAAAAATGGCTCTTGTATATATAGCTAAATATATTACAAGAAATAATAATCAATCCAGTGAATATGAAACCCATTTTTATTATGAAAACTAGGAAAATTCACAAATTCAATTGATCATGGAAAACTAAAGGTTCCTTCTGACCACACTTGCCAATGATTATTTTTTGTTTCATCCTTTTCCATACAATAAAGGAAGAGATGTTATAAATCATTAAGTAACGTTTTATATGCTTATTTCCGAGTTTCATTTTTCAACATGGAGAGAAAGCATGCTAATATTTTTGAAAATATAGTTTTGGAAAACTTTTGCAAACATTACACACTCAAATCCGACAAAGAACCAACCTTAAAGGTTTTGAAACTTTCCTAGAATGATTTTGTTTTATCTATATTTCTCAGATGATTATCCTATTTTGGCTGATGTCCTCCAGCGTTCTTCAGGTACTGCTTATTGAACCTGGTAACTTTAATGGAAATTTGAGATTGAATGAGGAGTTCAGTGAAACTTGTAAATAATGTGAATGTTTCTATTTCGGCATTATTTGGATCATATCTTTTTGCAGTAATCTTAACTACCTTTTTGTTTTGTTTAATACTTATCGGCACCACAACAAAAATACATATTTTCATTTATTTAACTTTCAACACATCCTATTATCATCAGGTATGGGTCAAAATTCTAAGTATTTTTAAAAATAGTTAACATAATTTTCTTCCAAAATTTCTGAAAAATCAAACATTTTTCAATAGGCCTCCAGCTTTCTCTGCCATGATATCAATGCATTTGAAGATGTTTCCTCATACAACAATAATGAACTACACACAAAAACATTATTTTTTCAAGAATGCATAGTTCCTGAGAAGAAACGCACCAAATGTTTTTGGTAAATTGAAGTGAAATAGTCCACACTTCTGCAAGCTTGAACAAAAGATGCATACCAATCCTGGCAGCAAACGAAGCAAGCCTAAATGATCATTCTTCTAAAAGTCTACTTTAACAAGATGACCTTCACTAAAAGAATAAACATAATGTTTCTTCACTCTTCAAAGAAGGAGAGTCAAGTGGGTTTTAAAGGAATTTTAACCATTTAATTTTAGAGCAACTGTTTATATAATTCTATTTCTTAGTAGCTAAAGGAATTTAATTACTTTGAAAAGTTCACAATTTAAAATGTTCACATGCTTAAGCTTGAATTTTCAAGTTGCCAGTTGAAATACAAAGTGGGTGTGAGAAAAGGTTGAACAAATGTCAGATAAACCGGCTTTTCTGGGTCATTTTGACAAAATATTAAAATGTTTGGAACAGGTATACTCAAATATGAGAAAAATTCTCACTGGTTTATAAAAGACATTTGAATAATATAACTCTTAAGTCAATAAAAGAAAAGGATGGGGAGGGAAAGAGGTTTTCAAAGGAGGATTTCAAATGTCTTATCCATCCTCTTACAAATACTTTTTGGGGGTGCTTATGAAAAAGACTCATGCTGAGTGAAATTTACAGGGAAACAAACACTTATTAAAATGATAAAAACATTCTTGGAACATATAAAATGCAGAAATTATAATATTGGCCTTACAAAAAATTTCATTTGTACCCCTCAAATAACAAAGGCAGATGAACAGTTCTTTCAAAATATAAATCTGTTTTCTCTTAGAAAACAAGAGTACTTTAAAACAAATGTTTTTTCTGAATGACAAAGGAATTTTAACCCTTTTCTTTTAGAACAGCAGTTCATATAATCAATTTCTTGACAACTAAAGAAATTTACTTTGAAAAGTTTGCAATTTGAAAGGATGTAAGTTACTAGTGAAAATACAAAGTTGGAAGTGTAAAGGTTGACCTATTTTGGAAAAATCTGCTTTTCTGAATTCTTTTGAAAAATATTCCAATGGTTGGAACAGGTATACTCAATTATGAGATAAATTCTCATTGGTTTATAAAAGACATTGATATCATTCTATAAAAGTCATTCACATATCAAATTTAAAAGATTCTTCATCATCAATGGCAATAATAGTAGTAAAAATCATTTATCTTCCCATGTTATAGCTTACAGCTTTCTCATCCCATGCCTGATTATGGTCTACTCCCTTCTGATCCCACATAACAGCTTTCTACAGTTGCAGGAAAAAATTCTCTTTTTATATGGCAAACATATGGATCAAAACCAACTCCTTAGGTGGGCTATACTTTTGACCCACATTGATTTAAAATAAAAAAAAAATAAAAAAAAAAACGCAATTCACTATCATGTTGGTTGTTGATTGGATTCAAACTTGGCTAGTTTCTGTCAAATTTTGCCACAGCAAGTTTAGACTGTCTGGTTTCAGTTTGATGGGGTTTCTAACATCAGTTTGGAGCCTTTTTTTAAAAAAATCTTTACACACCACTTTTCATTAATGTTGTTTTTGTTTTCAAAGAAACTGTATTAGTAATATACTAATTTTCTTAATTTAGTGTTATTTTAATATTTTTTTTACTAAAAATATTTTCTATATAATTTTTTACACATTTTCAACAGTTTAACGTCTTTTTATCAAAATAATTTCATAATCTAGTTAAAATGACGAGAGACTGCGAAATTTGTCATGTCAACAATTCATTACATGTTATAAGGAGGAGCACATTGATTTTGTCTCTTTGTGGGGGGTACATGTTAAAAAAAAACAATTCATTTGAAAATATTTGTTTGAGTTTGTATTTCAAAGAGAAAAATATATTCTGGATTATGTTCAAATTTTACCCAGCAATGTATATCAGAAAATATGAAAATTTAAATATAATCGTATATCAAAGTGTGAATTACAATCTTTGTCATCACAAAGTGTGAATTACAATCTTTGTCATCACAAAGTGTGAATTACAATCTTTGTCATCACAAAGTGTGAATTACAATCTTTGTCATCACAAAGTGTGAATTACAATCTTTGTCATCACAAAGTGTGAATTACAATCTTTGTCATCACAAAGTGTGAATTACAATCTTTGTCATCACAAAGTGTGAATTACTATCTTTGTCATCACAAAGTGTGAATTACTATCTTTGTCATCACAAAGTGTGAATTACTATCTTTGTCATCACAAAGTGTGAATTACTATCTTTGTCATCACAAAGTGTGAATTACTATCTTTGTCATCACATAGTTTGAGGACATAATTTTATTTTTGTCTTTTTCATTCTACATTTCTTTTTCTTTACTAAGAAACAAATAAGTTTTACTATTAGAAACTTTCTTAAACAAAATATACCATCATGGACTACCTAAAAAAGACAAAAACATAAAAAAACATTTTAAATAATTTAGATCCTTTCTTTGAACTTAAATTTGGGTTTTGTTTGAAAGATAATTGGCTTAATGTGAATTAAAAGAAAAATTATTTAGTCATTTTTAAAACATTTACAAGTCTGCTCATGATATTGCCTTGAGAAAACACATTTTTTCAATGAATAATAAATTCTTATAAGAATTGTTTTCATTTTTTAAAATCTTAGAAAATTTATTAAGTTTTAAATCTTTTAAAATTCTGTATTAATTTAACATCTTTATTAAGTAAAAACTATATTTACTAATCATAAATGGAAAAGTTTTATACAAATTATTGAACATTAATATTTTTAACAAGAATTTTGTATTTTTTGGTTTAAAAGTGTTGATTTTTGAATATACAAACAAACATTCATAACATTATCACTAAATAAGAATGATAACTATAGTAAATTTAAAGTCAACATTTCTAAAATTCAATAAAAAATTAGATTATGGAGAATATTTTCTTAAATTTTTAAGATTACTGAATATTTAAAAATTATATAAAAATGGTACTCACATCATTTTCTTAAATTGTGTTTTACAGATAAAGTCTCTGTAGAATAACATTAGACATGTCATAAGACAGCACTATTGTCAGGTTAAAAACACAACAACTGTAGAGTTATAAAATGCATTTCTGCGATATTTTAAACTTAAACTAAATATTTGTTTCAAATCAGATTATACTTCAAATCAGCTAATATTCCTCAAATAAATTTTCAGAAAAGTACATTTTATTTTTTGAAAATTTTTTTTTAATAAAAATTACATTGCAATGAAATAATGTCTAAAAAGGGTGTTAATCAGCTATTTTAGCAACCCCCCCACCCCAAAACCTGAAAAAAACCCTGAAAAACAACTCTTAAATTAGTCTTTGATATACTGCAAAGCATTTTGCTTATTGGAAATATAAAATGTAATCTATTAGCATGAAATTAAAACTAAAATAAAGGTTTCAAGAAAGATTTTTAATTTTTAAAATTGCATTTTTTTGGGTGGTCCCTAAATTAATCTGATTTGAAACAACAATAATTTAAGTTTAAAATAATGCAGAAATGCATTATTTTAACCTAACAGTAGGAATTTATTGAAGCTGTTGACATGTTTAACAGATAGTTGCTTATCTAAAGTTGTTCTGTGGGGGCTTTAGCCATAAAAAATAATGTGAGCACCTTTTATTTATAACTTTTAAGTACTCAATAATCTGAAACATTTAGGAAAATATTCTCTAATGTTTCATTGGATTTTAGAAATTTTAGCTTTAAATTTACTAGTTATGCATGTCTCTTATTTTATGATGTTGTGTATGGGTGCTTCTATCTGCAAAAATTGGCACATGCAAAAAGAATTTTAAATTCTTTTTAAAATATTGGTGTTTGATGATTTGTACTAAACTTTTTCACTTATGATTAGCAAATATAGTTTTTACTTATATAATATCATCTAAAAGGGTAGAATATAGAATTTAAAAATATTTAAATTTAGATTAATACATTAATTATTCTAATTAAAATTTTTCAAAAATGAAACAATTCTTGTAAAAATTCATTATCCATAAAAAAAGTTTTTCTCTTCAGACAATATTGTCCTTAACATATATTATTCATAAAAGCAATTAAAAGCTTCTCTAATTAATTCTCTTAGTTTTATTGCATTTTTTATTTTTTGATTAAGAACAGATTTTGGTAAAACCGGGTTTGATTTTGCAAGAAAAAAAAAAAAAAAAAAAATCAGTGATTTTAACTTCTTTAAAAAATTTTTGCTTTTAACAAATATAGTCACTAACAATTATCTCTATGAATTCCTCAAGCTTTTATAATATTAAGTAAGGGGGAAGAAACACATAAAATAAAAAAACAAAAAACATTTTTATCAAGATTTTCTAAAAAAAACAAAAACAAATAAAACAAATAAATGAATAAATAAATAATTTCATTCGTTTGTGAATAAGTCTTGAAAATTTAATTAAAATCTGACCATTATTTGGTTTTTGCAAGAATTTTGAAATTGATGTGTCTGTCATCACAGAAAAGAGGCCAAAATTTGCTATGCTAAAAGTTAGTACAACAGCTGATGCAAGAAAAACAAGTTTCTTAATCAAAATTTTGAATGTTCTAAAAAGGAGTAAAAAATTTAAACACTCAAAAAATACTTTGGTCCTTCCTCATGACAATTTTGACAATAAAATGTTTTCACAGCATATTTTCATCACGGTATAAAAACAATTAAAAGTTTTTCTAATTAATGTCATTATTTTAAAGCATTTTTTATTTTACAATTCAGAGCAAACTTTTGCTAAATGGTCTGTTTGGCAAAAGAAATTGGCGATTTAAATTGTCCAAGGGGTCAAGCTTTTAACTAGAAGAGGCTGAAATTTTAATTTCTCAAAATTACATAGAATTAAAAATGGGGGTGACAGATGTAATATATATATATATATATATATATATATATATATATATATATATATATATATGTCTGATTGAATAAATTACAGACATTATGTCTGCTAATTTTTATTTTAACAAAATCCATTCATACTCATGAAGAACCTTCCATGTATTGATATTAAAGGATGAGAGAAATGTGCTATAACTATTTAAATTTCTTTTATTTTCATTTCCCAAGTACTTTCAATCTTCCTCCAAGATCATCTTCAGGGGTCCAAGTAGTACAAACTATATGTTATTCTGGGGTACAAGTATTTATACAAATCTGTGCGTTGCTATCCACTACTGTAATTTTTCATTATGCTTGTAAATGGTTGAAAATGTGCTGAGCATTCATTAGAATGTGAAAAAATTATCCTTTATGGAATGTTTTCTTCTTTATAACATAGAAGAAAAAATTCTATAATGGATAATAATAAGGAAAAGTTATTTATTCGTGAGTATGAATATGATTTTGTTAAAAATTAGCAGACATATTGTCTGTAATTTATTCAATCAGACATGCCTAAAAGAGAATTTGTTGCCTAAATCACAAATTTTAATTCATGCACACACACATATATATATATATATGTTTCATGCTAGACACAATCGCCAGGCCACCTGACAATAGTGTCTAGCATGAAACAGCCTATCACCTCCGAGTTTTGACTTCAATGTTCACTTTTATATTTAGGTATTTACATATGCTCTATCTCTGATATTGAGCACTTTATCCCATAAATATAGGACATCTTAAAACTATATTTCTTCACACACACACACATTATATATATATATATATATATATATATATATATATATATATACACATATATACACACACACAACGAGATTTTCTCAAAAGAAAATTTCAAAAATAGTTTCAATCATTTGCGAATTAATCCTGGAAATTTCATTAAAATCAGACAATCATTTGAAATTTTTGCAAGAATTTCCAAAACAATGTGTTTTTAATGCCTTTTTTTTTTTATCATGGTATGCTCTTTTTTAGAAGTAAAAACTAGAAAACGCTTTTTTAGAATATGGAACCCACTATTTTGGAATTGAAGATATTTTTAATTTTTTTTCCTACAGCGGGTTTTTTTTTTTTTTAAGAACATCTCCAAATACATCCTTGAGAAATTTTGGATACGAAGGACATATTGCCGCAACAACAATCTTCTGCATTTAACTTTTCTTTCAAAATGTTAAAAAAGTTCTCCTTGTTCTTCAAAAGTGCAAACATATTTTTTCTACTTTCATTTTTGTGCTTGCGAATTATGATCACGATTTTTTGGTCTTTTACCGAAATTTCAATAAAATCGGATAATAATTCCCTAATTTTTGTTGAATTCAAAAACAAACTTGCCATCTCGAAATTGCGCATTTTTGTGAGTACCAATTAAAATTTTAAAAAGTAACTGAATGACAAGTAAATTGTAATTTTCTTAACAAACATAGACTTTTTAGTAGGTGCCCCCCCCCCCCAAAAAAGAGAGGATTGATGTATGATAAGAAAAAAATCCCCCAAATAATAGAAAACAAAATTTTATTGCAGTGTATTACAGTGTGAGAAATTCTGCAATGTAAGCTCCTATTGGCTGATTTGTAACGACCAATTTCATTGGTCGAATTTTGACTTGGGTTTTTCGCGGGCATCTTTTAACGGCTTGTGCCCTTTTGACTTATTTGCAGCAAATTCGTGGAAAAAGTCTGGACTCATTTTTGAATATCTTTGCAGGGCCTTTAGCGCCCAAGATCAAGCCTAAATAATTAGGCTATGATTCTTTTCACTCAGCAACCGAAATGGTAATGCTTCAGAGACGACGTCATGTCCCAACTTAATTCCTTCAAGGCTGTATTATTCGGTCATTTATTGACTGTCGTCAAATGTGTACGTTTACACGAAGAACTTTATGAATGATCTCGACAACAGCCGAATTTCAACTTCTGCAACAGAATGGTAATTCCAGCTTCTCCAAGCAAATTCCAGCTTCTACAACTTCGCAGAGACCAATAGAGTCCCACTGAAGTAAAAGACACTACCTATTCATTGAAGAATTACCCCACCCTGTTCCCAGGGGCAAAAAAGGGCAAAATCTTTTTTTGCAAGGATACAATAAAATTTGTTTTAAGTTTTAAGGTAGGCCTTGTTGATTGTATGTCTTTCTTGTCTCTGCCAAGGGTTGAACTGTGTGAGAAGAAATTCTCACAACAGTTAATTTATTAATTAAATCAGGGTTTTTTTTTGATAACTTTTTAAAATCGTTTTTAGGACCTTGGAAATTTTGAGAAGCAAATTTTTAGAACCTTAGAAATTTCAAGAAACAAAATGTTTTTTTTTTTATTTTAGAAACATTCCAGCAAGATCGTTGTAATTTGATCAAACTTACTAAAAATATGATTTTTTTTTTTTTTTAGATTTTATTCCATAATTTTCTTACTTTTTTTTTTTTACAGATTCAAAATATGAAAGTTTTTTTATTTTTTTTAATCAATTAAAAAAAACATTAAAAAAAAGGCCATATTGCTATAATCAGAAAGAAAGGTGTTCTTTTTATCAAACTCACTTTATCTTAACTTAAGGGAGCTAAATTATTAAAATAAAATAAAAAAAAACTTCCAAACGAAATAAAAATAAATAACAAAATCAAAATAATTTCCTTCTTAGTTCAGTTTATAATTTAAAACGTAAATAATTAAATTAAATAAAACCCTAGCTGAATTTATTTTCATTTATTTTTTTACAAAAAAAAACTAACAACGAATAAAAAGATGATTTCTTTTTTTATCAAAAATCAAAATTACGTTTTCTTCCACTTACCTTTCACAGAGAAAAAACAAAAAATGAGACGATTACTTTCTTTCTGTTAAGATTTCAATGTCAACCAACCTGAAATTTTCGTATCATTCGGTCAGTTAATTAATATAATAATGTCGAAGTTGAAAGGAATGACACAAAGAATCAAGGAATGAGAAAACATGATATAAAAAAAGGTGAAAATACTTTTAAAGAAATTAAGCGGTGTTAGACAAGATTCGGTTCCTTGTGTTTAAAATCTAAAAAAAAAAAATGTTGGCATGCCCATAAAGCAAAATTATTCAAAAACAAATTGCTGACAAGTTGTTGTCTGGTCAATCTTTCGATAAAGTATCAGCAAAATTTTAGATAAAAACCTTCAAAACGTAGTTTAATCATTTAATCTAAATGTCTGTTTTATAGTAAGTAAAATGTCAGTTTTATTTGATTGCTGAAGATAGCTATAAAAATACCTTTTCTTTGTGCAACTAGTTGATTATTTTTTGTATGGAAGATCAAGTAAGAAATAATTTAACAATTCTGAATTACTCTGTAATTATTATTCCTCTTAATATGAATAATAATCATTATATTAAGTCATAATTCTTATCAAATAAAAATATATTATTGGTTATATAATGTTAAAAATTATTAAAAAGAAGGGGACTACTTTGAAGGAAATTAAATGCCGAATTGATATACGTTGTAGTTTTCCTTTTATAGCACCAGTCCTGATACTTTTTGATCAGGCCATGTATAGTGAGAAATACCTGATAACTATACAAAAAGAACCCACAAGACAGGAACAAAATAACGTGAATAATCTATCTACCTGGAATAAATAAAGTGTTCAGTTTGAAATTCCCTGAAGGTTATGATGATTGACAGATTCCTTAAGAGGTCAGAGGGTACAACTATCAAAACAGTACAATTTTGACAAAGAAGATGAGGATATTAGTTTGAATGTAAATAATGATAACTCTTCATCTAAGAAATTCAAACAGGGACCATGCATTTTGTCTTCTTACAGTTCATGTATAATCTTTTCATGTTGCTGACATCAACTATCCTCTCTAGAATTACTTTTCAGTTTTTCATCTGAATCTGCCACCAAGACAATGTCATCTGCATCATGTTTGTTGTTGATGTAATGTCTGCTGGTAAATCCTGGCAGATTGTCTTAAAATGTTTTTCTGTATAAGTTAAAAGATCTGATGAAAAAAAGACATTCTCATCAAACTCCTCTATTTTAGTCTACACACTCACTATTTCAATACAAGTTCCTTTGATGTTCTCAATATAGGCTGTGGATTATCCATGTATACTTTTACTGACATGGATTTTACAAGGGAGTGAACTTGTTGGAATGGGAATTGAGAAGTTGGCATAAAACACCTTGACATCCAAGCAATGTGATTTGAATTTTACTGGTATACAAGAAATGCCAAAATGTTTGCAAAACAAAATCACAAATTTGGACAAAAAAAACCTGCAAAAAGCGAAAAACAAAAGACCCCGCAATGACATCAAAATCTGTGAAAATTTTTCATCCTTAAATAGTCAGTTGTGTTGGGAGTCTGATTGGGTGCCTCAGAAATTGCTTTATGTCCCTCACTGTCTTATCAACATTTGCTTTTTTCTACCTATATGTAATATACCTTACAAATTAAGCTAAGTACAGCTTCTTTTTTTTTTTTTTTTTTTTTTTTTTATTTAAATTCCTGAATTTGTTTTGCTCATGCTAAGTCTAAAAAAAATAATTATATAAAATTCATTTTTTTTTTTTTTTTTTATCCCTAATGATAAATGTGTTAAAATGATTCAGCCTTTAGCAAGAAAAATCTAAAGGTGATGTTAAAAATGGCTGCAAAACCGGGTTGATTTATGATGGTATGATGACATCTCTACTTTATATTTCAATATATTGTATTTATTTTCAATTTTTCTAGTTAAATTGTTCACCTGTATTGCATATGATCCATTACTGTACATAATTAGATTAAAATAAACTTTTGATTTTATATGAATACTACCTTATAAAAATAGAGATGCCATAGAGTAGCTGGGGAGGCGTATCAGAGATTTGCGGTAGGCCCATGAGAGCATTAAACTGGTCCTGAACCCAATTATGTGTTTTTCAGCATAAATATCCACACTGTTTTCCTCTTCAGTGACACGCCAACAAAAATTTAATTCTCCCCTTCAAAACACTTTACATATGAGGATCAGCGAGATAACTGAATTTGTCATTGTAATATCCTATAACATGAACAAGAGATTTGTCTCTCAGCAACTTTATTGTAATATACAATACTAGCAGCATGGCCCGGCGTTGCCTGTGCTTGATTCAAAAATCGTACGACTCGTCCAGCAATCGCTATCACTTGACTGAAAATATTTTTGCCCTTACTTGCCTTTAAAGGAGTGCCCTTTGCTGTGCTGATTTTGCTACATGCCTTACTTCTTGCCTATCTCACACTGCGAATTTTTTCTAAGCTCTATACTAAACATTAAATATGTTACGAAAAAAGAACTAAACAAAATGAACACAAAACGATCAGCTTTAAAAAAGGACTCGTAAGTGGAAAAACCGAATGAAAAAAAAATGTTAACAACAAATACTTTTTCACACCCAAGCCAGTTCTGCGGAATCAGAATCAATGTTGAGTTTAAGCAAGCGAATTAGCCAATTGGAGTAAAGTACCAAGCAGATTTAAATTTTTCCCACTTGTGATGAATGCAGCTATCGAATTTTTTTTGCATGCTAGCATACTAGTTAACATTCATGTCAGTCAGCTGTTGGCTCTCACACTGGCCAATAGAATCTTCCTGCCTATTTGTGGCAGCCAGCTATTGGCTCTCACTCTGGCCAGTAGAAAATGGCTGCAAACTACATGAAAACTGTCGTAGAAGCATGAAAAAAGCGATTATTTCCACTATCGATGAGAGTTGGGAAATGCAAAGTTGGTCTTGTCCTTCCCGCTAACTTGGAGCATATGCATGTAAATTTTGGTGCAGATCCGTCGAAAATTGCGGCCGTGCATTTGTCACACACACACACACACACACATCCTGCCTTTTATAGATAGAGATTATAATGAAAAAGAAATAAAAAAAATGATATAAAATTAATTAAAGGGTAATATAAAAAAATACCTTAAACTAAGTTTGTTTATTGCACTTTCCTTTGAGAGGAGAGTCTAGGAAATGAAGCCTATTACCAACGTAAATACCTAACAACATATATAACATATTAAAACACGCACAAATTTTGGATTATCGGGTGAATTGTGACCACATTAAGTTTAGGTGGGAAGGTAGGAGAGCAATTATAGAATTTGGCCTATCTGGCCTGTCACCTTGAAAATGAGGGGGAAAACGGCATTCTGACAAAAGGTGAAAAGGGGCAAGCAATGTTGAGACTTAGAAATTAACATACCTATTTGAAATATTTGACCAACCACAGAAAACTACAACCCTACTTTTCTTGAGTCTGCTTTTCAGAAAATTTTCTTTAAAAAGCCTATGGATTTTGACTTTCAGTCAGTAGATTATCTCCAAGCTGTTTCAAACACAAGAGAAGGTGTGGCTATATAACTCACCACCTCAGCACATCTTTATAAAACATTATAGAATGCTGATTGTGTGTGTGTCTGTACATTTATATATTGGATCGGATTTCCTACATTTTTCAACCGGTTTCAACAAAACTTCACAGGACTGCATAAAATTAGCTTGCGGTGGTTCTGATATCGCCAAAAATTGGAAAAACACAATGGTTTTTGCACAAAATCAATTTGAAAACACGATAAAACACGATTCCATCGCCAGAATGAAAGGGGACAACTCATATCGAGTTATACTTATTATAAAAACCCAGGTTTTTTGTGTGTGTGTGTTCGTGTTTGTTTATATATGGGATCGGATTTCCTACATTTTTCAACCGATTTCAACAAAACTTCACTTTTTTTGGCAGGTAGTGTTTCTTATTGTCTTGCACACATTTTTCTTTATTTTTACATTCAGAATGCTTTAAAACTTCCATTTACAGGACAATTGTTTATAATAAAATTCTATTCAATCGATAGACTCATAATGATGGAAAACAATGTTTTTGTTTGAGTTTGGGTTTGATCAATTCGTAAAAAACCCAACAAAAAAGAAAAAAAAACTAATTAAGACATGCATGTCCATCAACCTTAAACAATAATCTTTGTCAATTTTATTTTTCAGTCTTTATGATGATCGATACTTGATCTATCTCTTACTGTTACATCCCCGGGCAACACCGGGCTCTCCTGCTAGTACTGAATGAAAGAAATGTGTCTGCAACTTTAAACGAATCAGTGGACAGCCAGTTGGTGACTTCAAACAAATCATTTCCAACAACAAAGACAGTGGGTCTTTGCTAATGGTAAATTACCATTAGCAAAGACTTTTACCGTAAAAGTCATTTCAAAACCACAGATCTTTCTGTGAACAACTATTTAAAAGTTTTTTCTAAACTACAATTTTTTCTTTGTACCAACTACCAAAAGACGTTACCTTAACTAAAGACTATTTTTAGCTTATGCATCTAATTCATCCCTTTTCAATGGATAGCAAATTTTATTATCTTTAGCTTTGAAAATGTCCTCCCACATTAGACTTGAGTAACTGATAGTGTGCAGATGATTATAAATTTCCTGTTCTTTAGTAAAAAGGTTATCAGCATTTATTTCTTCATTGCATTTTTATTTGATAGAAGACACTCCTTTTAAAAGCAGTTTATGATACAAAATGATGAGGTAACAACATTATCAATTTTATTGTTAATTCCATATAATTTAATTTTATAGTAATTCGTCGAGCTTAGAAGAATCTTCAACAGAATGCAGAAAGCACTGGACGGCCGTTTCGTCCTATCTGGATCTCATCAGCAGTGCGCATCCTCTACCTAGAATCAAACCCGGACCATTTCGATACAACGCAAACATCATACTAACGGTACCACAGGATTAGTGATGAAGACACAAACCAGACTCAATATTTCACCGCTAGTCACTCAGTTCCACAGCGATACCCATCCAAGTATTCAGATAACCTCGAAACAGTGTCCCAAGAGCCACGACTGCTTTTTGACCCTTAATCACTCCATTGCAGAGCATTAGCTGGATCTAGTAAGGTTATACAAGTGATTAAATTTGGGGATTTAGGCTAATCTTATAGTAATTCATCGAACCTAGAAGAATCCTCAACAGAATGCGCACTGCTGATGAGACCCAGATAGAACGAAGCGGCCGTCCAGTGCTTTCTGCATTCTCTTGAGGATTCTTCTAGGCTCGATGAATTACAATAAGATTAGCCTAAATCCCCAAATTAATCACTTGTATAATTTAATTTGTATTTGCAATACAAGTTATTGTAATAATTATTATTACTCACATTATACAATATTACTTAGATCAAATGCAATAAGTAATTAATTTAAAGTTAAAAGTTAATTACTTTTTTTTTAGAATGGAATTGCAAACTGATATCACAAATTTCTTCCCAGGATACAGTTTAAATGATACATAATACCAATCACTTACCTGTATAGAATGAATATTTAAAACATTTTCATGAATGTATCACAGATGTTGAGTAAAAATATTGAAAGAGACCCAAGTGTGTATCATGTATGGCTCTTAACTGAATACCAGTGAAAATTTCATGGTTTTACTAATTGATGAATCATAATTTTTAAGTTAATGATTGAATAATCTCCTTATAATTTAATATATAATAATCCATATAATCCATGCAAGTTCTCTGACGATAAAATACCTGTGGAAAATCCATTATATTGTTAAATATTTCAACTTGACAACTTTAACAAAATAGTGCAATAACAATCATAAGTATGAATACAGGTTATTATTTAAAGAAGTAAGAGGGTACAAATTTCACTGAAACAGATATTATACACAGGAGAACGTTATTGCCTCTTCTATCTTCTCTTTCTTCTTTGTTTCATTTTATCATTGATACATCTCCATTTATACATAATCAAAACCGAATAGTCCATTATTTATTTTGGTGTCATGTCTGGTCTTAAGTATTTTAATAAAAATATATTTAAAATTATTTCCTATCTCTCCCTTTCCTCTCTAATTTCGACCATATCTGTCGTCATCCTCCTCCCCCTCTCTCTATCACTTTACATCAACTTAAAACTAACCCTCAGAACTGTATAAGAAAATACGTAAAGTTAAAACCATTTTTTCTGAAGAACTAGGAAAAAAAACACCTTCCTTGGGAAATAAAATATAATGGTCCCTTAAGGTTGTTTTTTTTCTAATTATATATATTAGATATATACAAATATATATATATATATATATATATATATATATATATATATACACAAAAACCAGATGACTTCATTTCGATAATTTCTTTTAAAATGAAGCTGTGTTATTAACACTAATTTTCTAAATTTTGCAAACAATTTTATCAAAATCATTTTTATATTAAATTTTACATACATTTACACTGAATCTTTTTTCAGTGGACCTATATGTGTAGCCTTTTAAAATCAAACATAGTATTCACATCTGACCCAGACCATGTGAAAGAATTGAAATAAACTGTCAAACTAGACACATAGTTCCCACAGGAAGTCAATTTGATTTTTAAATGGGGGGAAATTCAAGAATGAGTTATTCACAGTGATTTTTTTTCATTTGAGTCTGTGTGTGCAAGTTAATACATATGGTTCATATACAGTATACATAAAACTATTTATGAGTATGTAATGTGTAATTATATATATATATATATTAATAACACAATATTTTTTATAAATATTATAAAATTCTAAAATGAAATGATAATACTAATGTGTATATGCAGTCTCAAGTTCTTATGGAAAGTTTATTTAATGTCCTTTTAGGCTTCCTCCACCTGAATAGGTGTTCACTCTTTGAATAATAAGAATTATATACCAAGCAGGCAGCATCAGAATTTTAGAGATGCTTATGTAGGGCATAGCCAATAAAGGTTGGGAACAGCTGCACTAGACCATCCTACACTCTTGCAATCTCGAACTGCCTATCAAGCTGCCATTTGATATGAGTGAATGTAATGGCTCCAACTGGAATTCGAACTCGGATCTCTGATTCCTCAATGCGAGCTGCTATCCATTACTCCACAATAAGTTAGTGGTGCTAAAAAATTTAATCCCTATTAAATTTAAGACTAATGTTAATAACAGAAATGTATCTACTTTGCAGAATTTTAATGCGGAATTTAACCTTTATTATTATACATGCAATTTTTGCAAATGTAACGCACAGAAGGCTTTTTATTGCAAAATTAACCCTACCTTAAAAGATAGACTGCAGCAATATTTTTTTTTTTTTTAAGCTTAGCGCCCCGAGCAAGGCACGAAGCCACTAGGAGGTTGCAGAAGATTTGTAGCAAGAGCAGATAGGAGTGATAGAAGAAAGGATGAAGGGATGGATAGTGTGTAGATTAAGGTAACTGGAGATGTCGATTGACATTACATTTGAATAGTTGGAGATTATAGCTATCAGGGAAACAGTAATTGGGAAGGGTGTTCCACAGGCGAGATGTGCGAAGTATGAAGCTATTGGAGTAGAAGAGACGGCTACATTTTAAAGTTTCTACAGTGTAAGGGATGCCAGCCTCGTAAGGCGCTTGTATTCACGGAGACTGAAGTTATGAAGATATGAAGTTAATAAGTTGTGTATTAAATGTTCTAGTCCTAACCATTCTAAGGATGTTTGTTGAGATAATATGGGATTGTTAGGTTCTTGTTGGAACTATAATAATAAAGATCACATAGGAGCCTTGTGTCCTAGTCTGGAAAAGGAATTTGGGTTGGGATGAACATACACCTTCAGACATTCAAAATGTGTGGAATAAATATTAGTAGAACTTATTTCATTGAATAGTTTAAGATTTCTTAGATTTGTAGTTGACACTTTTATTGTTTCAGATTTGATTATTTTTTTGTGATTGCTTCACAAAAAGTATTCGGTTTTGCAGTTTATATCTTTCAGAAGTGTTTGGCTAAATTGTTTTAAAAAAAAAAAAAAAAAATGAATAACCAAACCCCCCCACCAAAAAAAAAACACCTAACCCTAATTTGAAAGTTAACTACAAGGAATTACTGTGAAGGGAGTAAATAGGCCCAAATTGTATACGTCCACCGACAGAATTCAGCACTTAATTACTTATCAATAAGCCGGTAATGACTGACGAAAGACCAGGAAAAAGTCCGATTTTTTTCGGGTCGTTAACATCCAAAAAGGTAGGTTTCTTTAGTTTAATTATTATTAAACTACTAAGAAACCTACCTTTTTGGATGTTAAACTTTAAACTTAAACTTTTAGTTTAAATTTAAATCTAATTGTTGACTTGAGTTCAGCATATACATTTGCACGGAAATAGGACTATTTGGGAAAAATTTGAAGGGATGTTAGCGTTCGGCTGTTAAAATGAAAACTTACCCCCCTCCCCCCCCCAAAAAAAGGCCTTTTTTCAAACAGTCTACCAAATGTGAGTAAATCGTTTGTATTTTTTTGTTGTTGTTGTTAACTGTAAAAAAAAAGTCATGGAATTATGCATCTCTCCTTTTTTGTGTTACAATAAAAATTTCAAGATCTGTGAAACCTTTTCTTTGTTGAATTTTTTACATTATTGAAGAAAATTATTAACGCATTGAGAAAAGTCGAAGAGCGTTTCACTTTTCCTGAGATATTTTTTCTACTCGTAGATTTTTTACAACCATCTCCTCTCCGTTTTGAAAAATTAAAAATAAAATTATATTTCTTTCAAGTAATATAGAATTTTAAAAGATCTAAAAAAACTAAAAGTCTATAAATTATTCTACTTAGAAAAAAAAAATGAAAACGAAATTTTTGTTTATCAAACAAAATTATTTCGATTCTTCATCCACTTACCTTTCCGACTAGAAACTGAAAATGCAACAAAAAAAAAATAAAACTGGATGATTTCTTTCTGTTCAATTTAAAATAAATTTGTTGGGATTGATCGACCAATTTTCGTATTATTTGTTCACTTAATGACGAAGTTGAACCAAATGAAACAAAGAAATTATGAAGAAATGAAAAACACAATATAAAGGTGAAATTATTTTTGAGAAAAATGTTTTGTATAATGACTTAAACCGAAAAAGAAAAAAAGCGGTGTTAGACAAGATTTGCTTCCTTGTGTTTAAAATCTTTAAATTTCCTTTTCATTTACACTACAGAGACGCATGACATTTGAGACCGAGAGACAGACTCTCGGCGACTCTCGAACTCTCTGCATTAGCAGAGGGGAACCCGGACGAGACTTTGCCGAAGGGCAAGGTTTCGTCCGGGGAGGTTGACAGGGCCTGAACCCATCTAGGTGGGTTCAGAAAGGTCATATTTTTGGCCGAGCCTACGGGCTCGGGGATACCCACATTAAAACGGCCTTGTGCCACATTCGATCCTCGTGGGTGGATTGATAAATATAGAAAAAAAAAAATATAGAGACGTATGACGTTTCGTTTCTTCATGGAAGCAGACACTGCCGGTGTTAAGAAGTCGCTGCCTCCCACCGACCGAAATACATTTATACGGGGCAGATTGATTTCTTTCATGACGTACATTTTATTTATGAAAGACAAATTTTATTGTCTGGTTCACACTCTTCCTCGGTCTTTCGAACGAACATGAATAGAGAAGTTTGAAATTCTTTGTTTCCTGTTCAGGATTAGATTTCCGGTTTCTTCTAAAGTCTATTTCAATCAAACCTATACTTCTACCATTTTTGTCTGAAATCTGAAATTTTATTTGCCAATTGTTTTTTTTTCCCTCTTCAATAGCAGTAAATAGGTTCGCCTATTGTTTGGTCTTTTGAACAGGAGTATAGGTTTATACCTTGTTCCCCCGCTTACAATCAGGTTTCTGTCTCCTTTTAAAGTTTTTTTTCATTCTCTTTCACTTTGTGCCTTAGTGGCATTGTTGCCTTGCTTGGGGCGAATTGATGGAAAAAATGATACAATAAACACCACTATCATAAATTATCAAGAATCATTATTTCCATGGGTAAAATAAACATCTTACTTATTATAAAACCCAGGTTGTGTGTGTGTGTCTCTACGTTTATATATTGGATCGGATTTCCTACATTTTTCAATTGATTTCAACAAAACTTCACAGGACTACATAGAATTACCTTGCGGTGGTTCTGACAGCACCAAAAATTGGAAAGACACAATTGTTTTTGCACGAAATCAATTTAAAAACACGATTAAGAGGCATTAATAAGAGGGGGACAACTCACATCGAGTTAATATAAAAATCCAGGCTGGTTGTTTGTGTGTGTTCGTTTATATATGGGTTCGGATTTCCTACATTTTTCAACCGATTTCAAGAAAACTTCACTTTTTTTCTTTTTGGCAGGTAGTGTTTCTTATTGTCTTGTACACTTTTTTCTTTATTTTTACATTCAGAATGCTTTAAAAATTCCATTTACAAGACAATTGTTTATAATAAAATTCTATTCAATCGGTAGACTCATTAAGACTGAAAACAATGGGTTTGACCAATTCGTAAAAAAAAAAAAAATATTAAGACATGCGTGGCCGTCAACCTTAAACAATAATCTTTGTCAATTTTATTTTTCAGTCTTTATGATGGTCGATACTTGATCTATCTCTTACTGTTACATCACCGAGCAACACCGGGCTCTACTGCTAGTTATCAATAAAAGCAGACATTATCGTGGGTTATAGAATTTAAAGGTTACATGTTTATGTCTATTGTAGGTGTGCAGCTGTTCACATGTAAATAATTAAAGAAGCATGTGTTTTTTGTTTTTGTTTTTTTTTTTTACTATGGAGTGTTTATTTTCTTTTTTATATAAACTGTAGTAAAACAAAGTTCTCAATGTCTCTTGGGTATGTCTGTTTTCTTTTTCTGGTCCAGAACTCAGGGTAAGGATAAACATTATTAGAATGGTCAAATTTCAAATTCAAGTTAGCCTTATGCTGAGTTTGAATGACCAAAGAAAATGTTGATTTACCTCATAGGTGGGGCTTTGGGAAGACACATGTGTTTGCCATGCATTGAAAAGAGAGTTCAGTCATCAGTGGGCCAAAGAAATGAATGTGACCCAAGCAGGGACATTTATTTTTGAATAGAAATTATAACACTTTCTAGGAAATAAACTCTATTCCCAAAACAATTACGTACCCATATACATACCATATTAAATCATGCCAAACTTTATTTTCTACCCAATAACAGGCAATGTTAGAAATATTCCCAAAAGATTCCACAATAAAACACACAATGTTTAAATAAATCAAATTGTTTATTGGTTTATTAACATCACCGAGTGAAATATTTAACCAATCACTAAAACCTTATTTTTTACTTCTAGGAAAATATTCTTATAAAAACCTACGGATTTCAACTTTCAGAGAGCAGAGATGTGACTACCTCTAAGCCATTCAAACACAAGAAAAGATGTTGTTACATATCTTTCCCCTCACAACCACCCACCAGCACATGCTGAAAGTAAGATATCAGTGACTTCAAACAAATTATCTCTAACAACGGCAGAGATGGTTAGTGAAACTTTGCTGATGATCATGTGTTGGCAACTTAAAAAATATCATCTCCAACAACAGCAGAGACAGTTAGTGAATCTTTGCTGATGATTATGTGTTGACAACTTAAAAAATATCATTTCCAACAATACAGCAGAGATGGTTGGTGAATCTTTGCTGACATTCAAAAAATTTTCTTTTTTTCTTCTTATTACAGTGGACCAATAATTAATCTTTTCAAAACTGTATCTTTTTCTGTGAACCAATTACCCAAAGACTTTAACACATCTACAGGCTATTTTTACTCCTTTTTAACTCTTTTGAATTCATGTTTGTATATACTAATGATCTAATGAACAGACATATACATATCTTCTTTATTTTTATTTTATTATTGTTTGGAATTCAGATGTTCAGATATTTAATATATAAAAACCTGGATAACAATTTCCTACAACCTAAATTTTATTCTTCTAAAAGCTTCAGATCATAGCAATTTTGAAGGAAGGTTTTAATAAAGTTTACCAGTTTTAGATTTATAATTTTAAGCTTCTATTTAAATTAATGAATTAATTTTAAAACATTTTTCAACAAATATTCAACTCTTGGAGATAAACTTACAAAAATTTATACTTACATAACATTCATTAAACTAATGTTCAAAAATTGAAATATAAAATGCATACAAAAAAATCTATTTTTTATGGTTATTCTGCTACTGTCCTTTAGGTTGCATTCTACCAAATAATTAAGTGAAGACTACATCATACCATCTTATATTTGTGAACAATTTAACTAGAAAAATTTAACTATATATCTAAATAAAAATTAGTCACATGACATAGTGGATCATTACATTTTAACTAAATCATTAAACAGCAAATTTATTCTATTAGTTTGGATTTAAAGCTTCAAGAATTTTTTTTAGTTTTCAAACTATAATTTAATCTTAAGGGATGAGTTTTCTTTTTTTGAGCCAGGAAAATCATTTACAATATCTAATTTCAAACATGAATTTAAATGTACAAATTAATTATAAACTAATTTTCAACAAATATGCAGATGAACTTACAAAAATTTAAACTTATCAAATATTTATTAAATTTTTATTCAACAATTGGAATAATGCATAATATCAAGATATTGTTTAGTTTATACAACCATTTACCTTTTTTTAATGATTGTAAATTAGCTGAGATCTATTCAGCTGAAATTATGTTCATCAAGAGGATATGATCATCAATATTCTTCCTATACACATATGCAAATCAATTTGTTGTTTATAATCCTACTCACTCTTTTTGGCTTGATTCTAAATTAGCTGAGTCAATTTGGCCAAACCTGGCGATGTGCATCAAGAGGATATGATTATCAATATTTGACATTCTTACTATACATGTATGCAAATCAATTTCTTGTTTATAATTCTACTCACCCTTTTTGGATTGATTGTAAATTAACTGAGGTTAATTCAGCCAAACCTGTCTGTGTGTCAAGAGGATGAGATCAGCAATACTCTACCTTCTTCTGACACATGTATGCAAATCAAGTTGTTGCTTATAATCCCATTCACCCTTTTTTCCCCTGAATGGAACCAACAAAAATTGAGACATAAAAAATTAATTTTTAGTTTTCTTATGAATATTCCTACAAAAACTAAATAAAAAAAACAACACTGTATGCTTTTCTTTTTTATATATATATATGTTGAAAATAAAATGATACTTTTTGTGGAAAATATAAATAAAAATGAAGTAAACAAAATCTGGTTATAATTTAATGAAATATATTTTCCTTATCTCAATTTTATTTTATGATAACCCATTAAACAAATGTTAATTTTGCCTTGAATATATACACTCGTTTTTTTGGCAATACAAATGAAAAGAAGATAGTCCTTTCTGCTTTGTTTTATTTTATTTCATAGCTACAGACACATGTAACCAAAGAGGCTATTTTATGGACATGACAGCCTTATGCATATTAAATAGAAAAAGCACATATAAGTAAGTCACTCACAACCAAAACAGACACATGTGCATTCGTATTATGATTAATTTTGTATCTTTCAGCTCTTTTTGAAAATTGATTTCTGCCTTCAAATATTGCTTTTACAAGGGAAAAATATACAATATCAATGTTAATATGTAAAGCCTAAAGTCAATGACACTTACATCTTGTGAATAATATTGAAAATACACTATCAATGTTAATATTTAAAGATAAAATTTTAAAGAAAATTTTGTCTGCATTAAACAGACGGATTTGACAGATTATCCAGCAAGACACCAGCCAATCATTGACCCTTATGGATGCAGAATGCAGAAGAATAAGATGCATATATGCAAGAGAAAGACTTTAAAAAACCATGCCACTTTCCAAACCACAAAACAATTCAGTTAAACGTTGCCAAGAAGTGCCAAACATGGGACATAGAAAAGTGAAAGAATGTTTTGTTGTCTGATGAGAAAAAATTTAAACTGAATGGTACAAATGGCTTCCAACATTACTGGCATGATAAAGATATTCCACCAAAGACATTTTCTACACAACACAGTGGAGGAGGTTCCATCATGATCTGATTTCCAAGGAAAAAATAGAGCTTCAAGTTATATATGGGCATCAAATTGTTGCTGGTTACATTGGCATGTTGGAGAGAGTATCCTTATTAACTGAAGTCTTGTGTGAAAATGAGTGGACCATCTAGCGTGTTCGCCTGATCTGAACACTAATGAAAATGCTTGGGCATGGATGGCAAGGGAAGTCTATAGAAATGGATGTCAATTCCAAACAGTGCAATGATCATTGTGAAGCCATTTTCCCCACTTGAAATAACATTCGAGCCAACCCTTTGCAGATGTGTATATTAACTATACTAAAGTGAATTTTTGATGTTCTTTACAATGATGGTCATGCAACTCACTACTGAGATATTTTGTTGGGTATTTCCTACACTATTTAGGACTTCTTTTCGGTGTAGTCTTAAACTTTTGATTAGTTAGTATTTTGCCTAATTTCCCAGTATTCCAATTTCCTGTATTAAATGCTAAAAATAGGTTTTATTTTCACTTTTTCAGTCTAATAATTCAAAACGTATAATTTTCTTTATTTTCATTGGACTTATTGGCTAACAGTATAATTCAAGAATATTTTGATTCTAAACAGATCAAGAGAAAGTGTAAGAGACAAAATTTGTCTGAAGGCTTGAGATCCATGTTCCCTAAATTGTTACACTGACTACCAGTCATCAAGCAGAAGCACTATTGTTGTTTTTTTTCAATATGCTGTGAATAAGGCTGGTACTTCACATTTTTCTGTATGGATCCAATTAGGAAATTATTTTTGTTATATGTTAATCTTTGTCAGAGGTTTTTAGCATTCCTGTTAGTTGACAACATTCTGACCCAGAAATTATCATTATTATTATCCAACACCTGAAAAGAACATGCTTTACATATATACACTGAACCATCAACTATAGTTGGCAGTCATCCACAGTGATATGGGTAGTGTTTATGAGGCAGTCATCCAGTGACACAGACAGAGTTAAGCAAGGCAGTAGCAGTCAATAATCCTCTAAAGGTTTCCAGAGTCAACATCATCAGAGACTTCTTTGTCACCTAATCCAGCACCTATTGCAAGACACTACTTGAGAAAACAAATTCAACAGAGGAAATGTTCCCCAGCCTAAGAATATTTTATTTTTAAATAGATTAAGAGAAAGAACTGGAAACATACTGTGGGTGCAGGCTTGAGATCAATGTTTCCTAAATTGTTACACAGACTACCAGTCATCAGGCAGAGGCACTATTATTGCTTTTGCAATATGCTGTAAATAAAGCTGATACCTCACATCTTTCTGTATGGATCAAGTTAGAAAATTGTTATACTTTAAAGTGTTATGTTTGTAACAGGTTTTTTTCAGCACTGACAACATTCTGAACATGAAAATATCTTATTCCAGAATCATAAAGCATAATTCTATAATGATCTCTATTCTATATAAACCTTTTTTTGTGTCTTTTCAATTTCATTTCCTGGTGATGTTTGCATTTATATTCCCATTAAACAAACAGGACTATTAAATCTGATCTACTTCAACATGTACAATATCCATGCAATCTATGGAGCTATCAGTTCCCAAATCTTTTCAGTTGGTCAACATCTTCATTAAAATCTCATCTGTTTCTGCTGTTTTGTTCCTCTTCATCATGACCAATTCTCTTCCTACTTCAGGTTTTGCTATCTTCTATTATTTCATACATTATAGGATTCTATCTGCTGCCATAGAAGTGTTCTCCAATGTGTTAATTCAACTATTGAAGGACCATTTCCTTATTCCATTATGTTTGCTTTTTTCTCTTCAGACTTTATACCTTCTGGCAGAGTGTTTGCTTTACTGCATTTTCTTTGATCTTTTCTATAGTATGGGTTTCTATCTGTTGCCAAGGGAGAGTTCTTCAAAGTGTTAATTTCACTGTAGAAGCAAGTCTTCATTTTTTCTCCATTATGATTGTTTTTCTTCTTCAGTCTTTATACATCCTAACAAAGAGTTGGTTTCTTATCTGCAATGTCTTTTCATATCTTGATATGCAGTGACACATATTTTTCGATCACACCAAAATTTAAATTTACCTATTCATATTTTTTTTTTTTTACCAATTATTTCTGTTGGTTTTTGTTTTCTATTAAGCTCATCACCTAATAATTAAAAATGTGGATTGCCAGCCTGTGATTGAGTTTAAATTTTGGATGAGATATTTTGGGTTTACATTGCACTAATAATATCTCAAATGTTTTAGCATGTTTTATTAAAAAGAAAAGGAAACATTCTTTAGAAAATCAAAACTAATATTTAATTGATTGTTGAAAATACTTTTATTTCATTCATATAAAAAAATACTAAAATTTTCATACAATAACTTGTTCTGGCTGCATTTGTCAATTTTTGACCGACATACATGGTATTCCATACAGCCTACTTTATCTCCCCAGATATCGCACACATGTGCACTGGGATGGTAGCAGTAGGAAGAGAAGGTGGCTGTGGCTCAGTGCAAACCATTCCAACCTGCGCAAGCGACATAGTTAGCAAGGTTGGGTCATTAATGGTTTGTAGTGGACTCCTTTTAGACATAAAACATTCAGGCATGAATCCATCTTTTCTACCACCAGATATGGGGAAAAACAATAAACTGGGATCTTGTCTTGGTTGGCCAGCAGCATAAATATGAATTCAAAGATGGAGTGGAGACATTTGTGGGTGTAGATGTTGTGAAAATGAATATCTGTTTCTGAAATGTATGGCTGACAGTGCTTCAGGGAAACTTTTAATAGATGTCAATTAAATGGGATATTCTAGTGAATAAATAAAAGGAAACCAGGCCCAAAATATCTCAGATTTCGTAAAAAAAAAAAAAAAAGTCATGTCCCTTCAGAATACAATCATACGTCACTATTGATTCCTATTTCTTCATTATGTGTGAACTGCCATATATTCTTGGGGAAAAAAATGCACTATTTTTCTTCTTTTAGATGGATTATCAACTGTAAGAAGAGAACAATGAATGCCTTTCCCAAGAGCAAATGTAACCACAAAAGCCTATGCTGAGTTTTGAACTGGCCAATTCCCCTTTTTACACCAATATTCATTACACTGCCTGCATCTCTCTTTATCTTATAATGCAAGTATGGTCATGTAAATATACTGCAATTATGATGGAAGATATGTCCTTTAATAATTCTGACAGTAACTGAAAACTCCCCATCATAATCAAGTATATCTTATAGATGTGGTTTGATCTCAGTATTAGCAGAAACTAATCAATGAATAGTACCTGCTGAAAAGAAAATATTTTAAATTCTTTATAACTGTATAATTGCACAATAGAAGTTATCTTTTCAGAGAATTATGACAATTCCATTTCCACAGATAAACAAAAAATTGGAGAGTAGATTTCAGTCTTTTGGTTTTTAATTTAAAAGAAACAGAGTTTTAACTATTCAAATTCTATGAATTTAATAAAACATTTTAGGGTAAAATATTTTATTAAGATGTTAAAAAGGAATTTACCTAATAATTTTTTATATGAAAAAGTCAAAATTCATATTCACTTTATTCTTGAAAATAGTAATGAATTCATTCCATTCATGCCGTTTTTATTTTATTAAAGATTCTTAAATAGAAGTTTGCTCAGAAAATATTTTGTATCAACATTCATGTTCACTAGATAATTGAAAAAGTTTTTATTTCATTCATGTATAAAAGGATACAATGCAAAATTTTCATACACTGACTTCTATTGTCTGCATTGTACATGAAACTAATATACATTTTCTTTTGTGTCAAGTTTTTATCTTTGTGTTTTTGATGCAAATTTCAACAGAAATCAAGAATTTTACATTTCAATTGTCATTTCACAGATGTCTTTTATACTTGATGAAAAAGTAAATCTAGAAAGATGAGAATTATATGTTTTGTACATTATCATGTTTATGTTTAAATGAAAAAATATTGATTCACGACTAATGTTTATCACCTGGGTGTGTTCACATGTGATTTTCAGATTACAAACCCCTTGAAAATTTTGGTCTGCATATTTCACAAGGATATAATTTATCTAGAGTAGATATTTGTACGTAGTACACCAAAGTTGATACGTCTGAAAAGCATGAAACTTCTCAAGACCATGATGTCTCTCTCATGAAATTGTGATCATGACCCACTAAATTCAATTTCTGTGAAAATGCTGATCCACAAACGGCACAAAGAAATGGTCACACTCAATTGTGCATTTGCATATGTCTCATCAAATGTGACTCCTGTGAAAATGCTGATCCACAAACTTCACAATATGGTTTATTTCCAGTGTGCATTTGCACATGGGGCAGTAAAATTCTGTGAAAATGTATATCTACATACTTCAAACAAAATTTTCTATTCATAGTTTCTATTCAGTATGTGTTTGCATGTGGTATACCAAATGTGACTTCTGCGTAAATACAAGCCCACAAATGTCACAAGAACATGGTTTTTCTCTCGTGTGTGTTTGCATATGTCTTACCAAATGTGACTTCCGTGAAAATGCAGATTTACAAACTTCACAGGAATATGGTTTCTCTCCTGTGTGTGTTCGGATATGTGCCACTAAATTTGACTTAGAAGAAAATCCTGATCCACAAACCTCACAAGAATATGGCTTCTGTCCAGTATGCTTTTGCATATGGTGTACTAAATGTGATTTAACTGAAAATGCAGATCCACAATCTTCACAAGAATAGGGTTTCTCTCCTGTGTGTATTCGTATATGGTATACTAAATGTGACCTCTGTGAAAATGCAGATCCACAAACTTCACAAGAATATGGTTTCTCTCCTGCATGTGTATGCATATGTTTTACCAGATATGACTTAATTGAAAATGTGGATCCACAAACTTCACAAGAATATGGTTTCTTTCCTGTATGTGTATGCATATGTCTCACCAAATATGACTTAACTGAAAATGCAGATCCACAAATATCACAAGAATATGGTTTCTCTCCTCTGTGTGTATGCATATGTCTTGCTAAATGTGACTTTCGTGAAAATGCAGATTCACAAACTTCACAAGAATACGGTTTTTCTCCTGTGTGTGTTTGCATATGTCTTATCATATGTGACTTTCGTGAGAATGCAGATTCACAAAATTCGCAAGAATATGGTTTCTCTCCTGTGTGTGTTCGCATATGTATCACCAAATATGACTTCTGCGAAAATGCTGATCCACAAACTTCACAAGAATGTGGTTTTTCACCTGTGTGTGTCCGCATATGTATTGTCAAATATGAATTAACTGAAAATGAAGATCCACAAACATTGCAAGAATATGGTTTTTCTCCAGTATGTTTTCGCATATGGTGTACCAAATTTGATTTATGCAAAAATGCAGATCCACAAACTTCACAAGAAAATGGTTTTTCTCCTGTGTGCGTATACATGTGTCTCTTCAAAAGTGATGTTTGCACAAAAGAAGCCCCACATATTACACAAGAATGTGGTTCATCTCCTCTGTGTGTCTCCATATGGCACTGTAAATTTCAATATGCTTTATAGATTTTCAATGTGCGTTTGTAGAAAAAACAAGCCATACATTTCAAAGTTGATGATTTCTTGTCAGTTGATATCCAGCTTAGACCAAATCATCTGTAAACGAAAAGAAACAAATTATATGTAAGCTGAGGCATTGAATAATAAGTGGAATCATTTATATTGTAATAGATGCATGTTGGTATATTTTAATGCCAGTTTAATGTGGCACTGGAACAAAATTATACAGCAGCCATTGTGGATTAAACTCAGTGCAATCACTGACAGTGTGTGAAACAAAATTAACTATTGACCTTTCATCCATATATAAATTATCCAAACAAAGACGTACAAGAATCAATGTAATTATTTTCATATCTATAAAAAAGACGGTCAATAATAACATATTTTTACCTCAGTATGGTGCACCCATTTCTGCCTTTGTAGCAAAAATGTACTCACTTATATAGCGACCATGGATTAAAACTTACTTGTAACCCAACTCCTTAGTGTCCTATACTTTTGATCCATAATGATTAAAAAAAAAAAATATCAATATTCCCAATCCAACCAAACTCTGCTAGTTTTTAATTCAAATTTGACAGGTTTTCAAAAACATCAAACCTGGGCGTGTCCTGTAAAATTTTACCACAGAAAGTGTAAACTGCCTGGTCACATTTTGGCTGGTATTTATGACATAAATTTGAAGCCTATTTCGTCCCAAATCTATTTTCTTTCATGTTGTGTTTTCAGCTATATTTTGGTTAAGTGACTAATAGTCTTAATTAGTTTGTAATACCATTTAATATTATTTTTCTAGTAAAATAATTTCTGTATTCCTTTTTACAAAATCCAACCTTTTAATTATTTAATTCCCCATACAGTGATAGAGAAATAATAATGAGATAAAAATTTTATCATGTTTAAAAATTGATGTAGAATCAGAATTGCCAGGCCACAAAGCCATATTTTGACCACAAGTCAGAAAGCTTTCACAACCAGGATATAAGGTCATGAGTCAATGAGAAAGTGAATCTATAGTGATATATTTAATGGAATGGGAAAAAAAAAATCACCAAAACAAGAACGGAATAATTAATGTTGTCCATTCTCCAATACTGTAGTCATCGTAACATAACCAGAACTGAAATGCTACCAGCTAGCAACTTGAGAAGGTGACACAGTTTTGCTACATGTAAGAGCATACACCCTTTTTTTCTCCAACTTTTAAGCAGGTAGTTACTACATTTGGATACCTATATATACATCTACTTCCTCTTGAACTCTTTCTCTATCTCTTGTATACATCAGCACTATTAAATGTGAAATGTCAACTTTCACCTTCTCCTTCTGTATGATTATATTACATAAAGATTTATTTTGTTTTTATCCACACTGTGCACATCCTTTTAATCATCACATAAGGCCAATATTTACCCAAACCAAATATAGCTATTCAAGTATATTAGAATGTTTTAAAAAAAGACAAAATGTTACCAAAAGTTTTAAAATATATGCCAAAAATCAATTAGTTTTTAGTAAATATATTTTTTTACTAATGTTTTCTGTATTAATTCAAACATTATAATTATTTCTTTTGTCATGCAGTAAAAATGAAATAAATAATAAGGAAACCAAAATTTCACCATTTGTAAAAATAGATGTATCATCTGAAAACTTCACCACTAGGATATTAGGCTGTGACACTTTCAAAATGGATCTCCACAGATGTATAAAACGTAATGGAAACTCAACCCAAATCACAATCAATGAATTTTGTCCATTCTCTGATGATGTGGTCATCCTAACTTAACCAGAGCCGAAATATGAACAGCTGGCAAATTGAGAAGTCTACAACATCCTGCTACATGTAAGAACACTCTTTCTTTCTCTACCTTTTAAGCAAGTGGCTACTATATTTCGATACATAAATACATACAAATATATTTACTTCCTCCTGGACTTGTTCTCTTTCTCTCTCCAGGAGTTTTACACTTGAAACCTCATCTTTCACCTTCTTCTATATTATTGTGTTATATAAAGATTTATTTTGTTTTTATCAACTGTGAAACAATACACAAGGCCAATATATACCCAAACCAAATATAGTTATACGAGTATATTAAGATGGCTTTTTTCCAAAATGAGAGCAAAAGCAACAAAAAAAGTTTTCTACAATATTTGCCCAAAATCAAGGAATTATCTGATTCAAACAAAATTTTTAATATTCATTTGTTAAATGAAAAAATATCTAAGCTGAATCAATAAAATTTATCAAATCTTTTGCATTCCTAGAAAGTAAAATAATTTCCACTGAAAAGAATGTGAAAATTCGTTTAGCTAAAATCTGGGCTGCCTGGAATAAAATGGATGTAATTTGATTCATCAGACAACCTTAAACGGAGATTCTTTCATGCCACTGTAGAGGTGGCTTAAATGTATGATGCCACTGCATGGACATTAATTAAAATCCTAGAGTCTGAGCTTGATGAAACCTAAACTTAGATGCTGAGAGCTATACTTAACATCTCTTGAAGACAACATCCGATTAAATCATAGCTGATATTTCTACAATCTTACATAAACACAAAATGTGCTAGGCAGGACATAAGTGATCTGTTCTGGACACCGAACCATGAGGCAAAATGAGTTGACTACCCAGCGACCACTTACATTGACCAGCTATGTAATAAGACAGGATGCCATGGTAATGACCTTCCAAATTTGATACTGGACCATGATGGTTGGAGTGATAGTCATAAATGTCCGAGCTAGCTCAACCAAATAAATAATAATTCAGTAATGACTGAATGTTTCACTGAATCAGTAACTCTATTAAAATAATTTGGAGAAGTATCCTTTTCGTGGGTATGTTTCACCCCTTTTTGATATCTTGTATGTACTGTTTAGTTGGGGGTGAGGCCATCAAATCTTTTTACAGTTATATAAAAAAAGTCACTGAGGATGTTATTTCAATTAAAAAGTTATGCAATATCAAGAGTGAATATACAGAAATTTTTGTCCCATATATTAAAAAAAAAAAAAAAAAAATCAATAAAAGGCAAAATATTTTTTTTTGAGAATTGGTGTTTGCAGAATTTAATAAAATGTTACTTTCTTTCAGAGTGGACAAAAAATCTACACTTAATATTTAATAAGAAATTGTAACATTTCAGTTTGATTTGAAATTCATCCCATTGCCGTTCTTCACAAGAGCTCCTTTCAAAAAAAATAAAGACATATTTGAAGATTCAAAAAATGTAAACTTTAATGCCATTTTTGAGTATTAACCTTTTTAAAAAGAATTTTGTTTTCATTTTTGCAACAGTACTCCATTTTTGGTCTGATCTGGCTCTTGTAAACAACAAATTTTAAAATTGCTTAAAATTCCAAGTCCTCCAGATATGTTTTGAAGTCATATAGTACATTTAAAAATTAATTATATGTATCTCCACAGAAACATGATACCTATAATTTAAAATGAATTTTAAAAATTTAAATCTTTCTTGAAGCTTTTATTTTAGTTTTAATTTCAAGCTAATAGATTAAATTTAATAAAAAAAATTGCTGTACTTCAAAACTAATTTAAATTAACTAGAAGGAATACTTTCTTTTTAAAATGCTAAAAATCATTAGTCATCTGTCAGCATGATGTCATTCTCTTTATTAAAATTTTTTCAAAAATTATAATACACTTTTCTGAAACTTTGAGGAATATTAGTCCATTTAAAGTTTAATTAATCTTATTTGAAACAAATACTTACTTTCAGTTTAAAGTATCACATATACATTTTTTAACACAGAAGTGGGTGTTTATTTAAGGTGTTGACAGTTTTATTGACAACTGGAAATTTAACTATTTTTTTCCTACAGGAGACATATTTGTAAAAATCACTTGAGGAATATAACATTGTGTTATCATCAAAATGTTTGTTATTAAGAGGAAAGGCCGAGGTATTTTTTATTATTTTATCAAAGTTTTTAATCCTTTCTAGCATGGTCGAAATTTTGGTTAAAAATCTTGTTTATTTTGCATTAATGTTTGACAGTGTTTTAGCACTTTTTATCTGGTGAAAAACACATTGATTTCAAAATTCTTCCAAAAATAAAATAATTGTTGGAATTTTGGAACTTTCATGACTTATTCACAAATGAATGAAATTATTTTTGAAATTTTTTTTTTTTTAGAAAATCTTGGTAATTTTTTTTTTTTTGTTACATATACTGCCATTCAGTTACTTAATTTCATGAAATTTCAAGAAATTAAATTTTCATCCTAATTATTATAAGTTAAATGTAGAACTCCTTGGAGAATGCAATTCATTAATTATTTTTTTCAAACTGCTATCTCATTTGTTCTGAATTGTAAAATGAAAAATACAATTAAATTGAAATTAGACAAGGTTTGCTTTTATAAATAAGATTTATGAAGGACACTACTATGTTAAGAAAATTTTTTTTTTGATGAATAATGAATTTTTGCAAGAATTGTTTACATTTTTTAAATTTTAATTATAATTACACTGCAATGAAAGACGAATAAAAAAGAGTACTAATCAGCTATTTTAGATAAAAAAAAAAAAACAATATAATTTGTTTGAAATATTCCATAGTAGTTTGCTTATTGGAAATAGTGAATTAGTGCAGGTACTTAAAAATATATTAAAAATGAAAAACAATCCTTGTACAAATTCATTATTCATCAAAAATGTGTTTTTTTCCTTTCAGACAATAGTATCCATATATCTTATTCATAAAAGTAATTAAAAGCTTTGCCACTTAAATAATGTCTTAGTTTTATTGTCCTTTCATTTTATGATTCAAAGCAGGTTTTCTGTAACACGAGTCCTTTTTTATATATATATATAAAAAAAAAGTGATAATTTAAAAATAAATCCTCTAAGGAGTATAATGAATATAAACAGTAAAAGTAGTACAAAAATGAATTTCTTGAAATTTCACAAAATTAGGAGGTAATAGATGTAAAAAAGACAAAAAAAAAAAAAGACAAAACCAAATATGTTTTATCTGGAATTTCAAAAGAAATATTTCTAAAATAATTTTATTCATTTGTGAATAAGTCTTGAAAGTTTCATTAAAATCCAACTATTATTTGATTTTTGCAAGAATTTCCAAATCAGTGTATTTTACAGTGACCCACCCATCCCACATACACACTGCTGATGGATGGGGCACCTCAAGGTGGTGTAATGGTTAGCAAGTTTGGCTCACTAGAACAATTACGACCGAGTAGTGAGTTCGATCCTCACTGGGTGCCCCTAATTTCGGCCTTGTGCCACATCTAAGCTACGCTTGGAAAATCACTACACACTACTGATGGAAGAAAAACAAGATTTTTAATTTAACCAAAATTTTGAACTTTCTAAAAATGAAATATTTAATAATAGAAAATCCCTTTTTTGGTCTTTCCTCTTAGAATAAAGCTTCTGACAATAAAACTTTTTTTTCTTAGTTTTTATTGTTTTGAAGACATTTTTTTCATCATGTTATGATCATTTTTTCATATCTTTGGGAGGTACAAATTAACTAACTAAATTCTGTAAAAGCTAATGCTTACCTTTTACTTAAAACAGAATGAAAATGAGGTTTCAGAGCATGTTTTAGGTAGCTTCACTAATTCAGCATAAATTTTCAATACCTAAGGTTTAAAATGAATTTTTAAAAATGAAAATGCATTCTTGAAGATTTCTTTTTGGTTTTAATTGAAAGCTAAAGGATTAAATTGACTATTTCCAGTAGGTAAAATATTTTGGTGTTTTTCAAATAGAAATTTTATAGGTCAGAATGTCAAATTAGTCAAAAAATCTGTTTACTGCCAGCGATTTCTTACATTTTAACAATTTTTAAAATAAAATATATATTTGTGACATGTTGAGTAAAATTAGCAAATTTAAAGTTAAATTAATCTGATTTGAAACAAATATTACTTACTTATAACATAAAAAGTAGTATACAAGCATTTCTTAATGATGGGTCCTGTTTTTCTCATGTTGTTACTGATGCTATCGATAAGCTATGAGCTGTTGACAGCTAGCATAGATGACCAGAATTGACATAAATTTATGAAATCTGTGAATGTATTTTTTCTATTTTTAATTACCTAATAATTTTTTTTACAAATTAACATATTTTCAGCAATTATCTAATGTTTTATTGATTTTTAGTTATGTTTGAAGATGCTTTATGAAAAAGTAATACAAATTAAAATACTATAAAATTTTCTTAGAGTTAACTCAATAATTTATGACTCACACTATAATAAATACATAAAATATTCTGTGGAATAGAAATTAAAAAAAGTAAAACATATTTTAGATATTAAAGTTTTAAAACTGAAGGGATGATGTTCAAAACCTGTTGAAACATAAACAATGAATAACGAATTGGAGACTAGTGAAATTTCTCTGTAAAAAGAGGACAACCCTTAGAACACATGACCTTTCCATAATAATGTTATGTACAGACTATTATAGAGGAAAAATGGGAATGCTTAAAGTAAAAAAAAATAATAATAATTTTTGAAATATTGGTACAAAACAACTTATACTGTATTAAGCTTTTCAATTTTTGATTTGTAAATATAGTTTCTACTTAATTACAATATCACCCAAAAGAAGTACAGTGTTAGAGATTTTTAAATGATTTTAAAATTATGATGAATTATTATAATTAAAATTAAAAAAAAAATGAAAACTTCTTGTAAAAATTCATTATTCATAGAATTTTTTTCTTAAGATAATAATGTCCTAAATATAACTAATTTACAAAAGCAATTAAAAGGTTTTCTAATTAAATAATGTCACAGTTTTACATTTTTTAATTTACCATTCTGAGGAGATTTTCAGAAAATGAGCAAAAGTTTGAAAAAAAATTGGATGATCTACAATCTACATTCTCCAAGGTGTCCTACTTTTAATATAGGTACCTCCACAAAATCGCTAAAAAATAGAGCATAGTCTGATGAAAAAGACGCCAAACTTTATGAAAACAAAATTTTATCGTCTAAATGCTTATGTTTTTATGAAGAGGATAGACCAAATTTTTTTTTAATTATTTTAAAAAAATTTTTTCATCTTTTTAGAATATTCTAAATTTTGATTTAAAAACCTTGTTTCTCTTTGTTGCAACAAGGGGTAGTAAATAACAGATAATTTTTAGCGCGTTTTTTTTTGTATTACACACATTAATTTGGAAAATCTTGCAAAAATAAAAATAATTGTCAGATGTTAATGAAACTTTCAGAAACTATTCACAGAATATCGAAATTATTATAAATGTTTTTTTTTTTTTATTAAAGTCATGGCAGAAATATTTTTTTTTTTATTCATTAACACCCCCATAACTAATTTTACGAAAAACTCTAGAAATTCGAGTGTATCAACCTTAGTGATTACAATAGTTAAAAGCACAAGGCTTTGAGGAATGCAAATCATTTTTTTTTTTATTTGGAGCCAACGTACCTGAAAATCAGCTCTGAATTGTAACATACAAAACTCAATAAAACAAATATATTATTTAATTTCAAATGCTTCTATTTGTTTTTAGTTGTTTTTATGAATATGGACAATATTTTCTGAAAGCAAAATATTTTTTCAATGAAAATTGAATTTTTAATACAATTATTTGTTATTTCTTTAATTATAATAGATTTTTACATTAAGTTTTTAAAAATATTATAACATTAGTTAAAAGCAACATCAACCTTTCAAAGTGTCCATATGAGATTGTCATTGTCTAGCGCTTTGAAAATTGTATCGTTTGGACCAATCAGAAGATCCAGAGTAATTAAAAAATGTAATTTTTGTGCTTATAATCGGGCGGTAATTATAAAGTATGGAAGACCAACCAGAATACAATTTAGTTGAATTATTTGAGTTCAGCATTGTTCTCCGCTGTTAAGGCCTTTACTTTTGCGAAACACGTATAGAGAAGTTAATTTGATTTTTCAATTTCAACTGAGAAGGGTACCTATAAGTATCAGAATCATCTTATGAAATTTAACTACTGCTAAACTTTAATTTATATGATCTTATTTTTATATTTATCTCAGTTATGACATTTTTCCATGAATGGAATATCAAAATTAATAATAAAATGAATGGAAATACAAATAACACAGTAAAATGTAATAAATGTACATAAAATTATAGTATTTTATGTACACTTCTGATAAAATTTCATAAGAAAGGTACCTATAAATTAATTAGATACCTTTCTTATGAAATTTAATCTCACTCTTAACAGTCTTATTTTTTAATTTCTTTATATTTTCCATAAAGCATCGTAAATGTAAAGATAAGTACAAAAAAAAAAAAATGAAAAATTAGAGTGCTGAAAGTTTTCCTTAAAAGTAACGAGGTAAATAATTTGTTCACTTAAATCTAAATAATTTCACTTCCTTCCATCCGTAGAAAGAATTATCCTCCCGTAAGTTATCTAAACGTCATGAATGTGTCTTTCGTCACCTGTCAAGCGACGCGAAAGGTTATGACCTGCTTTGTTTTATTTTCAAATTACATTTTTTCGGCGCAGAAGCTAAGTTAAGCTTGGTTCAAAATATTTTAAATAAACATTATAATTTCTGATTTTATTAAAATCAGTTTTGAAAAAAATGATTTTTAAAAGAATATCAAAGTCAGATTTTCATCTTTTTTATCAAATGATTGTTGAAATTGATTGAAAATGATTGATTATCTGTCCTTTTTTTTTTTTTTTTTTTTTTTTGACAAAAAAAAAAAAAAAAAACAAGATTTTTAACGAAAATTTCGGACGTGCTAGGAACGATTAAAAAATGTAAAAAAATACCCCCAAAATACTTTGATCTTTCCATAATAATATGAACATTAGACGATAAAAACTTGTTTTCGTCAAGTTCGGGGTCTTTTTCATCATGCTATCTCTGTTTGTTTACATTTTCGTGGAGGTACCAATAAATAAAAAAAGTTATGACATACGATTTAATTTTTCGAAATTTCATGAAAGTGGAGTGTAACATATGTAAAAAAAAAACAAGATTTTCTAAAAAAAAATTTTTTTAAATAATTTCATTCATTTGTGAATAAGTTCTGAAAGTTTCATTAAAATCCGACAATTATTTGATTTTTGCAAGAATTTCAAAATCAATGTGTTTTTCACCGGAAAAAGTGCAAAAAACACTTCATTGTAAAAAAAAAAATTACTGACGTAACCCCCCCTCCCCCCCAAAAAAAGAAAACAAGATTTTTAACCAAAATTTTGAATGTGTTAGAAAGGTTTAAAAAATACTTTGGTCTGTCCTCTTAATAATAACAAACATTTTTTACTATAAAACTTTGTTATGAAGTTTTGGTCCTCTTTTCTTTCAGTTTCATCATGCTATGCTGTTTTTGACCTAAAAACGGACGTGCCTATTTTATTTTTTACAAATTCTGCCAAATATTGATAGCCGTCCACATGAACAAAGTAAAGATTTTAATTATTAACTTTTCAATCAACAACAATAAATCAACATTATTTTGCAAAATTTATTAAAACCTGACAGTTTGTCCATTTTTGACATATTTTTTGTGGAAAGGAGGGAAAGTGAAAACATGGCGAAAACAAAAGAAAGATAGAAAGAAAGGAAAACATTTTTAGCCTTCTAAACTCATTTTAAAAAAATTCCTCATTCCATCAAGTTAAAAATATTTTTTATTCCATAATCTTGTTTGTTTGTTGTTGTTTTTTTTTTTTAATAAACTTCAGAAATAGCTGTTTTTTTAATGAAAAATTAACAAAAAAAAAAAAAAAAACCCCAAAAAAACAATCCTAATAAAAAATCGTATATTTTTACTTTTTGTTACTTCCAGGTTAAATTGTTCAAAATAAATCGAAAAATAGTAAAAACTCACTTTTGAATTAAATATTTTTCAAGAAGCCATGAAGGTTTTCATTGGCAATCGTTGATTCAATCAAACTCAAAGTGAACTTAACTAAAATTTCTGTTTTATTAATCAAGTACACAGATACTGAGTACAATATAGTTTTAAAATTTTAAATAAAATATCTGACGTCATAAATCCCATCTCAATTTATTTTTATGATGCTGACAACCGAGTAAAAGTGTACAATGAAAAAATAATTCAGAGACAAGTCGGTAAATAATAACATTTTTTTTTTTTAGTTTTTCTCCACTTACCTTACAAACCATTTAGGAAAGACGAGATGATTTCTTTTTGTTTAAATGATTTCGTTGACATTTCACTGTCAACTTACGCAATTTTTTCTATTGTTTATAGAAAAATGAAGGGGTCGGAAGGAATGAAGGAAGAATTACTTAATAAATGGAAAAAAACACGATAAATGTGAAATTGCTTTGTGAGAAAATTTTTCGCTTGATAAGCCGAAAGGGATTAAACGGTGTTAGTCAACATTTGGTTCCTTGTATTTAAATCCTTAGATTTCTTGGCATTTAAAGGAGAAAGGTTAACACACATTTTCGCGGCTATTATGATTTTGTTGTCTAGCTGTCTTGTTAATCTCAAGCTATATGCCATATCAATTCATGATGACAGGCATAAAAACGTTAGGTGTCGCAAGAAAATGAGCCATTGTCAATCACTCATATACTTTGTGTTGATTTTTTTTGTGTGTGTCTTTTCTTTTTTTTAATTTGTGGATGTTGGCACAAAATATTCGTTTTATATTTGAAATGAATGAACATTGTTTTGGAAGGTTTACTTTTTACCTTAAAATTTCTTCATTTGTCCCATATTCCATCCAGTATAATCTGAACATTTACCAATAAAACCATTTGACTGTAGTGTAGTATTTTAAACTGTCCAGCATTTACAGCCTAAGAAATTATACATTACATCACAGTTTAGTACACTTTTCTTTATTTTTTTTATATTCTTTGTTACTTTAATAGCTTGCTCAGTTTGTCTTATATTCCGTCCATGGTAATTTCAATTGGGTCATTCTAGTCAAATTCAAAAAGAGTCTGTTCTGACGATCCTCAGATTTCATCTAAATTTTCACCATTTGTTAACATTTATCAGGAGATGATGCTGAATTTTTCAGTATTTCATGTCAAACAGATTTTTCAACTGAAGATATTGAAAATTTTGAAACATTGAATTTTCTTGCATTTTAGAGAACCTCTCAATGAAAACAACTTTCATTGCTTGCCTTTGAAACTTTCTTTCTTTATCACAACTATTATGAGTCCCTCAAATTCGACCAACTAATCACACTCTTGTATTACCTGTTACAAAAATCCCAACTGAAATTTTTTAAAATGCACAAAAAAAAATCTCCTTTTACAGTCAAAATCGTGCATTTCGGCTTGTTGTCACTGCATGAAGACACATGCAAACCATGTCATCTTCTCTCATCATGCAGCATGTATCAAAAACTTCACAAAACCCCCCAAAACTAGAACACCGCATGCTGCATTTCTGAGCAACAGGTGGGCAAAAACGGTGGAAAATGAAAAAATACAATTTTTTTTTTTTTTATTTTTTAGCTGTTGTAACTCATTATCACTTAGTTAAAAAAATCCATGTAAAACTATGCATTTTCTCAGTTTCTGAATGATAATGTGATTGAGAGTTCAGAAGGGTTGAAGTGTCTTAAACCACTGCAAGAAGTCATTTAAACATTTAAGCAGGTGTTAAAAATGAATTTTTCCAATTTTTGAGGAAAATCAGTCCCAAAAGTCAATGCGCACCATTTGAGAAAACTTTTCAACCAATAATTACTTGAACTTCTACCTTTGAACTTGTATCTGGAAAAGCAAAGTGTTGATAAGCCATAAAAAAAAAAAAACACAATCAGAAAAACCCTTCAATCAAGTCAACAACACCCCCGCCAATGACCAAATTTTAAGGCTTCAGTTATTTTGTACATACAGAAACCTAATTTTTGAATGTATATTTTTCATATACATTAATTAATATTTTTCATATACATTAATTAATTTGTGTGATAAGTGATATTTTTTTCTATTTTTCGCAACAGTTGTTAAATTAAATGGCATGTAGTTGATATGCTTAAAAAAATGGAGGCTGTGCCATAGATTTTAATTAAAAAAAAATATATATAATGATGATCTGCCTAAACTCACTCTAAATTTCCATGATAAACAAGTCTGAATCCCCCACCCCCTTTGCTCTTATATATTTTTTGAATGAGGCCAGAGATATTTCTTCAGAAACCCAGCAAGCTTAAAATAACAAAAAATAAATATAGGTGAAGAAAAGTGTACTAGACGATGGATATAATGCATAATTTCCTATGAGGCTGGAAATGCTGGACAATTTGAAATGGCAGTCAAGTGGTTTTAGTAAAAACTAGTCTAGAAGCTGTCCTCCTGCGGAGAGCTTTTAGATTTTCAGCCTTTTACCTTCAGCATCCCATGTACGTAAACATTATAAGAATTTAGAAATAATAAAATTAATCTTTTTTCGATATAGCTTAATTCGGCATAATCTTTCTTCGTATATGCAGCTGATCTCTGTAGTTTATTTACATTTATTTTGTGCACAATTTATATTTTCTTTTTGATCACTTCATATAAAGTAACTCTTAAAAGACATCAGGGAACCCAAACTACGTAATATTTCGAATACAATACATCACAGTATGTGTGCTAGGAAAAAAATATATGAGCAATGTACCGTGCCCCATTTAAGTTTTAATTATGGTTTAATTAGATGATATCAATTGCAATTGTGAAAAAAAGTGAAATTAAACTTAAACCTTTAATAAAGAGTTGTTTTTTTTTTTTTAAATTTCACTCTCTTCGATATTTAAATTTAACTGTAAATGTTATTTAATTAATCTTTAATAAACTTCAGGTTGTTTGTCCATTTTTCGATCTTGGTAAATAACAGACACATGTACACCGCGCTTTACTTATATAGATAGATGTTGAGATTACCATGGACAGAATATGAGAAAAATGAGGAAGTTTTAAGGAAAATAAAAAATAAAATGATTCTGTTGCTTCCAGTCAGCAAGTGATATCATTGTGTCTCCTCAAAGACTTGGAGACGCGATGATAAATCTTGGAACACATCAAAGGCAAGAGACACAGAGGAATGTACTAATTAACCCACATGAAAAATGTTGTGCTAATGGATGGAAGAACAAGTACTACACAGACATGGAGAAACTATTATTAGTAAGCTAAGTTTAATAAAAATATTTCTTAAATTAACTGAAAAGAACTTATCTCCTTATCATTAACACCAGCATCCTTAAGGAGAGTTTAATCAGCTAAGTTGTTTTGTGAAACCAAATACTTGGATAAGCAAAACAAAAGATGAAAACCCTGTACCAAAGAGAAGGACCATCCTATTTGTACTCACTGACCAATTAAAGACTTCAAAATAAACCCACGAACCGCGAATCTCAGTTCTACACTACCCTTTTATCAAACTACCAAAGAACTAATCAAAGCATCAATAACGGTGATCTGCCAAAACCCACTCTAAATTTCCATGACAAAGCCCATCTTTTTCTAGAAACTGAGTGTGATAAAATAATATTATCATAGTTATCTGCCCTTATTAAGGGATTATTCTCCTTCATAGAAGAGTTCTAAAATCGCCATCTTTGTTTACACCTTGTGTCTTTTTGAATTGAATAAAACCTTAATCACCCAAAGGTATTTTCTTCAGTCGTGTCATTTGCCACACCGAGCGAGCTATTAAAGTAGCTAAGAATAATGTAAGAAATTAAGAAATATAGACTGTGGTGCAATATATAATTTCCTATGAGGTATTAAAGGTTCTCCCCCTAACTATAGGTTAAATAGTAAGACTCATATCTGGAAAAGAAAAGGCTTGATAAGCCATTAAAAAAGGAAACCTCGTCAGTCAATCACAAACCTCCCATCAAATTACAAACTTTATAGCTTCAGATTTTTTACACATCCCAAAACCTGAGTTTTGAATGTTTTTGTAAGCAACAAATGCATTGTATGCGAACTGATGTTTTTTTTCTTCTATTTTTTTTATATTAGGTTGGTGCAAAAATAATGTCGGTTTTTGACGTATTTTTAACGTCAAAAACCGACATTACTTTTGCACCAACTTAATAACAGTTGTTACATTAAATGGCATGCAGTTGATGTGCTTAAGAAAATCGAGTGAATGTATGATTTCTACGACTAGTTGGGGAAGAAGGGATTAATTAATACCTTTCCCAAAACTACTTCCCCATCAGTTATGTGCCATGCATGATACATGCTTAGGCAATCATGTATCTTTTGATACATGACTGACAAGGCAGATTTTACTTCTTACAGTAGGTTGCCATTTCTTTCTGTAGTAGACCAGTTGCCATCCAAGGCTATAGTAATTGATCCAAATGGAATTTGAACTGAGTTCTCAGATTCCTCAATCCGAGCTGCTATCCATTACTTCACTGTGCCATAAGTAGATGTAAAAAATGGAATTGGAACTCTGCTCTTGAAACAAATTTATATCCATTACACCTCGCGTACATCCATATTGGTGTGATTAACTTTATAATTGTTATAAACTTTCATGAGGCTATTATACCCAGTAACCATTATGAAATAAGTTGGCTTTAGTGGTCATAGAATTCTGACAATTTCGATTCCGCAGATAAAAGTGGAGAGTAGAGTTCAGTATTTTTGATATTTAGTCTTCAATTTTCAAAAATGAGTGTGAGAATTTTCCAAAAATATTTCAGATTAAAATATTTTATGAAGACGTTCAAAAGACGTAATATTTTGTTGATATGAAAAAAGCCAAAATTCATATGCTCCAAGCTCTTGAAAATATTGAATTTTTTGTTCATGTTATTTTATTAAAGACTCTGAAAAGAAGCGTTTCTCGGAAAATATTTTTATATGAACGTAATCAAAGTTCATATCTCCCACCTACTTGAAATAGAGATGAATTTATTTAATGATACAGTAAAATTTTCGTAGACTTGTTTGCATTTTCATGCATAAATTTTGAACTAACCTGCATGAAATTAATATACATTATCTTTTTTCGTGTGTTAAGTTTTTACGTTTTTATTTTCAATGCAATTATTTGTACATTACCAGGTTTATATTTAAATGAAAATTAAAAAAGAATATTTATTCATGCGACTAATGTTTATAACCTCAGTGTGTCCACATGTACTTTTCCTTAAAAATTCATATCTACATATTTTACAAGAATATGGTTTATATATTTGAATGTGGCACAACAAAGTTGACATGTCTGAAAAAGCCAAATTGCAACTGTCAGAAAAATTATAGTTTTTCTCTAATATTGGTTTGAAAATGATGTAATAACTGTAACTTTTCCATAAATGCAGACCAACAATCTGTACATGGATATTCTTATTCTCCATGGTGTATTTCCATATGGCACACCAAAGATGATTTCTGTGAAAATGTAGATCCACAATCTTCACAACGATATGGTTTCTCTCCAGTGTGTTTTTGCATATGGCACCCCAAAGAGGATTTTTAAAGATGCAGATCCACTAACTTCAAAATAAAAATGTTTCCCCCCCCCCCTGCGTATGGTGTTCAAAATGTGACTTTCGGGTAAATGCAGATTCACAAATTTCACAAGGATATGGTTTCTCTCCTCTGTATGTTTGCATATGGTGCTTAAAAGTTGACTTCTTTGAAAATGCAGATCCACAGACTTCACAAGGATATAGTTTCTCTCCAGTATGTGATCACATGTCCAAAGAAGACTTCTGTGAAAATTCAGATCCACAAACTTCACAAGAATATGGTTTTACTCCTGTGTGCTTTTATATATTGTGTGCTAAGTGTGACTTCTGTGAAAATACAGATCCTCAAACTTCACAAGGATATTGTTTCTCCACAGTGTGTGTTCGCATATGGCGATTCAAATATGACTTGTTTGAAAATGCAGATCTACAAACTTCACAAGAATAGGGCTTCTCTCTTGTATGTGTATGCATATGTCTAACTAAATCTGACTTCCGTGAAAATGCAAATCCACAAACTTGACAAGAATATGGTTTTTCTCCTGTGTGTGTACACATATGCATCACCAAACATTCCTTCAGTGAAAATGCTGATCCACAAACTTCACAAGAATATGGTTTTTCTCCTGTGTGTGTTCGCATATGCCTCACCAAATGTGACTGGACTGAATATTCAGATCCACAAACTTCACAAGAATATGGTTTTTCTCCAGTATGAGTTCGCATATGGCATACCAAATGTGATTTCAGTGAAAATGCTAATCCACAAACTTCACAAGAATATGGTTTCTCTCCAGTATGTGTTCGTATATGGCACACCAAACTTGACTTCTGTGAAAATGCTGAGCCACAAATTTCACAAGAATATGGTTTTTCACCAGTGTGTGTTCGCATATGCCTCACCAAATGTGACTTCAATGAAAATGTAGATCCACAGACTTCACAAGAATATGGTTTTTCACCCGTGTGTGTCCTCATATGATTTGCCAAATAAGACTTCATTGAAAATGCACAGTCACAAATTTCACAAGTATATGGTTTTTCACCTGTGTGAGTTCGCATATGCCTCACCAAATTTGGTTTGTGCAAAAATGCAAATCCACAAATTTCACAAGAATATGGTTTTTCTCCCGTGTGTGTTTGCATATGCTTCACCAAATATGACTTCTGTAAAAATGCAAATCCACAAACATCACAAGGATATGGTTTTTCTCCTGTGTGTGTATACATATGTTTTCTCAAAAGAGACGTTCGTGTAAAGAAAGACCCACATACTCTACATGAATTTGGTTCATCTCCTGTGTGTGTCTCCATATAGCACAGTAAATCTGATTAAGTTTCGTGGATTTGTAATCTGTTTTTGTTGAAATGTCATGTCATAAACTTCAGTCCATCATTTCTTGCCAGTTGATATTCACTGTGATGCCAAATCATCTATAAACAAAAAGAAATACAAGATATATAAGCTAAGACAGCAACTAATAGATATAAACATTTTTGCTATTTCTTTGGGCATAAATACATTTTAGTACTTGTTTTCTAATGCTCCAATATTGAGCTATACAATTTTTTCTCATATTCATAGTTACTGAAAAAAAAAAAATGAACTAAATGGTTTCAAGAGCTTCAAGTGAAATGTCCCCCACACCTGAACCAGAAAAATGCATACCAATCATGACAGCAAAGGAAGCATGCCTTAAAGACCATTCTTCTATAAGTCTACTTTAGCAAGATGACTATCACTATTAGAGTAAATGTAAAATTTGTTTTTGGTGACATTTTCAGATTCATAAATATTTTTTTCTATTTTTTTCAATCTTAATAGAGTTGAAGATGTATTTGCTACTTTTTTTTTTTACTGCAATAATGAATTGTACTCTAAGCTTACAAACCAGTTCAAAAATACAAAACCAGCCTGAAAAGGGACATGTCAGGTTATCTTGCACTAGATATACCCACTACTGCTAATGTTCCAATACATATTGTGACTAGATAGCCATTGTCAACTCATAGTTGTGTAAATCCCTTTAGTTTATCAGCTCCAAATATGGAGAGATATCTTGACTGGGAAAAAATGTATGAATCAACAGAAAATTTTTATATGCACCAATCCAAAGAATTCAACTTTAAAATACTCAGAATTCCTTTTATTTCTTTATTGAAATGGAAGGAAAATAATGAAAATAAACACATGACTGTGAATGTGAAAGGATTTTAAGAAAAACAAAAGGGAAAGAGGAGGAATTTCAAAGGAGGAATTTCAAATGTCTCATTCTTCCTCTTGATGCTGAAGGGGTTAATGGCTAGCTCGATAGCTATACCAAGAGAGATGTGACAATATGAGATGCTGGAAGAATTAAGAGATAGCCTGATAAACATAACAAGAGATGAGGCAGGATTTTATTAAAATTCAGAAAGTTTGTTTCTCCCATGAATAAACCATGAAAAAGTGGAATAGGGCTGACTTGAAGTAAAACAGCTTTATTATTTTGAAGAATATAGCCGAAAAAGCTATCTGGATAATTTAAACCTACAAGGGATGCGGAGAGGTGGTGTAAGAACATTCAAGTCAGCAGGGGATTTTACTAAGACAAGGCTGAAATGAAGACACTGATTGATAAACACTATTTAAAGTGCATGATATAGAATTTCTCACAGACCATAACCTAAGAATGGAAGTGAGTCAAAAAGATAAAGAAAATGAAGGCCTCTGATTCTTTGTATACTTGAAAGTCATCTGGTAAATTTCTGAATTTTATGGGCAAAGCTAGGGATTTTGCCAACAAGAAGTGAACTGATAATATTTTTTAAGGTTTTCTGGGAACAAAAGCAAAGTCATAGAATTGATTTATATCCCTTGTCAAAAAGAGGAGAAAGAGTAAATCGCTAAAGCAATGAAATTTCTTTAGATAAGAGCCAAGCCCTAAGTGTCAATGGTGGAAACTAAGAAAGCTGTTATGGGGAAACCTGCTGAATGACCAACTGAAAGAATGGGGCTTGGGTCAAGGCACCCCATTGATTAAAATTTTGAGCAATAATCAAAATTATTGATTATAAGTAAGTCCCACCTATTCGCTTATGCAGTCTAAAAATAGAGTTTGTCAAAGTGACAACAAAAGTGAAGGGCTCAAGTGAAATATGAAGAAGACAGAACAATTGTCTATGCCTCTTTGGTAGTATTAGTAGTAATAGTATGAGGTACTTTTATGCCTTTCTCATCAGACTCATCATGAGAACTGTCAGGACACCTCATTTTTATTTTTGCATTTGTTGACGTTTCCAGCTTTACCCGATTAGTTTTTGATTTTTGTAAAGCCTTCTGTACTTTAAGCAAATGATATGAATGACATTTACACAATGCTCTTCCATGACAACTCATGATCATGTTGCCATCTCTACCAACAATTGTTGCTGGACCTCTCCATCTTTCAACCAGTGGAAAATCTCACCACTCTCAAAAGTCTCAACAAAGAAAGTTCTCATCTTGTGTTTAAATGCTCTTTTAATCTTTTGACTGGATTCAGCTTGGATGAAATTTTCTCTGACTTTGTGCAAGGCTTCTAGATTCTTCTTTACAATTTCACTTGAAATGGTTGGCTCTAAAGCAGGAAGAAAATCATGAAGTACACTCGGTAGGTTTGGGTTGCATCCAAATAACAGCTGATTTCGTGAACAATGCCCTTGATTTTGCAATACATTTTTGGAACTCACTGCTCATGCCAAAACCAAAACAGACTCACATTTAACATCTTCAGTTGTTTTATACATTGTTTCATACAGAATAGAATTGTGGCATTTTATGATCCCAGTAGTGAATGAGGATTTCACTACTGTTTCCACTCCAAATTTTTTATTAATTTCTCTCATATGATTTTCCAATTAACGACCATTGTCACTGAAAAATTTTTGTGGGGCTCCAAAGTAGGCTATCCAGATTCTAAATATTTAGCTAACCACCGGTTCTTTGCACTTTATAATACAGGCAGCAGAATACCTAATTGCAGCAACAATTAAGTGAAGTGTCCCCATTTCTTCATGTTGAATTTCCTTCCAGTCCATGCACAATGCACACACTCATTGGGCTTTGATGCAAGAAACAAGGTGACAATTGATCTAAGTGGAGCCTCGTTATGTTTGCACACTCATCACACATCTTCAACCATTTGTGCCAGAATTCTCTATGTTGGCATCCACTATCCTTAAGGAATTTTAAAAACCTGCCTTTCTTGGCATGTGAAAACTGCTTGTGCAGTTTAACAGCTTCTTCTTTCTTTTTTTTCAGTGTGGAAGCCATTCGGCAAAAGGTGCAGCACCACATTTACTTTTGATGAATCTAGAAAGGTTTTGGATACAGGAATAGAGTAATGTCTCGTCGATGTACATTGGAAATTAATGTCATGTCCATTTAGATTCACCATATCTTTTGCAAAATCCAAGAAAATTCCCATCTGTTTCACGGCAGCTTTGCTTATCAACAAACGTATTTCATTTTTTCCTACCTCAAAATCCATTAATATTTTTTTCAAATCCTATCAACAATGGCAGAGTAATACATTTTAAACTTTTACCTTCAAAACCATCACCAAATCTAAATACTGACTGGCTGGGAATCACTTCCCCTGTCTTTCATTCATCTGGGGTCAATGTTTTCAAAAATTTATTAATCCACACTCTACCAGCAACTGTTTTGAGCAACCTCTATCTAGGCCTTTACACAAATTCTAAGAACCCAGAAACCAGCATTAGTTATGGCTTAGGCAGCCCTATCACATAGAGGAAAGTCTCATCTTGTTTTCATGCTTCAAGATGTAAAGATCAACAAGGAAGAATACATACAGGGCATCTTGGAAGGTGCACTCAAGTTGTGGTACAATGCCACTTACAGTAAACATTTGACACTTCAACAAGATGGAGTGACAAGACATACAGCAGTATTGGAGAGACAATTGTCCTGGCTTCATTACCAAGGATTCTATATCACAATATTGAAGCTCTGAAGACAATATTGAAGATAGTATTGTGCATAAATAACCATAGAAACTGTGCATAAAAGCAATTAAAAGCTTTTCTAATTATAAACCATCTTAGATTGTATTTTTTATTTTATGATTCAAAGTAGATTTTCAGTAACTGTGGATCCTTTTTTACGAAAAGCAATTCATAATTTAAATTCTCCAAGGAGTTCTGCATATAATACATAAACATTATGTGGTACAAAAATGAGTTTCTTAAATTTTCATAAAATTAAATAAATGTCTGTGTATAAGTTTGTGTGTGAGTGTGTGTTAACAGATGTACAAAAAATGTTTTTATCAAGATTTTCTAAAAAAGAAACATTTCTAAATTATTTTTATCCATTTGTGAATAAGGCCTAAATGTTTAATTAAAATTAAGGACCTCCACTAAATTTCCAATAACAAGGGTTTAAAATGAATTTTTATAAATAAAAAAGCATTATTGAGGTTTTCTTTTTAGCTTTAATTGAAAGCTAAAGGATTAAATTTACTATTTCCAGTGAACTAAATACTCTGGTGTATTTCAAATAGAAACTATATTAATTGGAATCTCAACTCAACTTTTTGGTTGCTTTCAGAAAATCAATAGAAATTAAGAAATATTGGTCATTTTGACATATTTGTAAACAAAAGTTCTGTTTTAAAAATCTTCCAAAAATAAAATATATATTTGTAACATGTCGTTTGAGGAAAATTAGTAAATTTAAAGGTAAATTAATCTGATTTGAAACAAATATTACTTATTTATAGCATAAAATGTAGCATACAAACATTTCTTAACTACAGGGTTTTGTTTTTCTGATATGTTAATCAATTGATTGGCTGCCTGAGGTTTTGAAAAGCTAAGAAGAGTTGTCCAGAAACTGACATAAATTTATGAAATCTACGTGAAGGTTTTGTATTCGTTTTTTTACTACACCTAATTTTTTTTTTAAATTAACATATTATTTTCATCAATTATCTACAATTTTATTGAATTTTAGTTACTTATATATTTATTTATAGCCTTAAATGTTTTTCAAAATAACTCCTGAAAAAGTATAAACTTTTAAAAAAGTAAAAAACTACTAATAAAAAAAATTACTTGAAGTATAACACAACAAAATATAGGGAGTTTCAATACTTTACTAAAAAAGAGCATAACCTGATGAAAAAAACCCAAATTTGATAAAAAAAATTTATCATCTTAATGTTTATGTTATTATTAAGAGGAAAGACCAATTATTTTTTTTTTTTTTTTAAATTTTTAATCCTTTCTAGCATGTCCGAAATATCAGTTAAAATTTTTTTTTTGAGTCAGCAAAATTGACATAAACTCGATCATGTCAGACATTTTTAACAACTTTGTAAACAAAAGTGGAATTCTCCATTTAAAAATCTTATAAAATTCAATTAAACTTTTTCAAAAATGATTTTATGAAAATGAGAAAATTTAAAGTGTACTTAATGTAATTGGAAACAAACATTACTTAATTCTTTAACAGAAAAAATTTAGTTGAAAATAAAAGAAGCATGTCTAACCATGGTGATTGGTTTTAGAGGTGTGAATTAATATTTACATCAATATATCAACAACTAATGTCAGGGCAATTTATCAGGCAGAAGTGACAGTATTTTCAAATTTTAAGTAAACCAGTTTATTTAAATATAAAGTAATTTTTAAAAATTAAATACTTTCAAAGGACTAATATTTTATTGAATTTTAGGTCCTCTTTTTAATAAAGATATGTCCAAAGCCTGCACTGTTCCTATCACTAAAGTTGTAATTAAAAAATAAAATTATTAATAATTGTAGTATGTCTCTCACTAAAAAAGCAATAAATTAATTCTATTTAAAAAATGAAATTAAAATATTTAGTGAAATAGGATGTAAAAATAAAAATAAAAAATTTAGAATATGCAGTGATAGAGAATTTGATACATACTAGCCAGAAGGAAAGCAAAACAATTTGTTAAGGCTTTTCTCTTAAAACACATGACCTATTATTCCTGAACCGTGCATCCATACTTTTGGCAGAAATATTTTTAATACAATTTTTGCATATTAAAAAATATTTAAAAAATACTATTCTGTCACTGATTGTAATAAGCTTTCAAATTAATGATCTGTAAAATAGATCTTTTTAATTCTAAAAATACACAGATTCAAACTTAATTTCAAAATATTTTTAAGAAATTTACCTCATTTTGTATTTAAAATTGGAAAAAAAGGAAATAATTCTTGTAAAATTTAATTTCTCACCAGAAAAAAATTTTAGCTTCAGATAATAATAGTGTCCTTTGTTCATAAAAGGAATTAAAAGCTTTTTTTTTAATTAAAGAATGTCTTAGTTTTTTTTATTGGGTTTTGTATTTTACAATTCAGAGCTGAATTTGCTAAAAAAAAAACCCAAAAAACTCATGATTTATATTCTTTCAACTAAACTAAGGTCTTCTGTTTTTAAATAATATTATCACAAAATTACACAGAAGTCGAATATTCGAGTTTTCATAAAAGGGGTGGGGTAACATTTTTTTTATTTAATAATTTTTTTATTCATTTGTGAATAAGTTGTGAAAGTTTCACTAAAATCTGACAAGAAGTGTTTGATTTTTGCAAGAATTTTCAAATTAATGCGTTTTTCAAGTGAAAAACAAAAAAAGGTACTAAAAACTAATGGTAAAATAATGTAACCGCTAAAAAAGCAAAAAAAACAAGAATTTCAACCAAAATTTTGAATGTGCTAGAAAGGATTAAAAATTATTTTCAAAATAAGCATGTTTACAACGAAATGTAACTATTCGGGAAATTTTTATTACAAACTGAGAACTCAGATTAAAAAAATTAATAAAATAATAAAAAAAAAATACTTTGGTCTTTCCTCTTAAACATTAACATCTTGACGATAAAACTTTATTTTTATTAAGTTTGGGGCCTTTTTTCATCATGCCATTCTGTTTATTTTTATTTTTTTCAGCGAACAAGTGGAGGTACCTAAAAACAACATGACGCTAAAATTTCCTATACTATTTTTTTTTTTTTTTTCATCTTTTATAAAACAAAAATAAAAACAATGGAGACGAATCGGTAAATAACGATTTCTTTTTTTATCAAAATTATTCCCCCCCCCCACTTACCTTACACTACAGACCAGGAGACAAAACGGGATGATTTCTTTCTGTTCAAATGATTTCGTTAAGATTTCACTGTCAACCTATACAATTTTTGTATTGTTCATTAAATTATATCGAGTTTGAAACAAGGGACACGAAGAAAGAATTAATAAATGAAAAAACGTTATAAATGTAAAATTACTTTTTGAGAAAAAATATTTTGCTTGATAAGAGGAAGCCAATTAAGCGGTGTTAGACAAGATTTTGTTCCTTGTGTTTACAATCCTTAGATGTCTTGGTATTCACGGAGAACAGATCATCCAAAGTAGATGCATTATTTTTATTACGTTTACTGAGATTTTCTCGTTTCAGAATTTGATAAATTTTCATTTTAACACCTGAGCGTCATTTACTGTTGAACTATTTTTTTCAGAAATTAGTACGCGCTTCCGTAAAGCGATTTTTTGTATTTAATTTAAGAATAAAGTTAATTTTCAAATATAACATCGACAAATAAAAGAGTAACAAAAGAAAAAAAAAACACCTAACCCTAATTTGAAAGTTAACTTTCTTATTAAAAAAAAATTAAAAAAATGAAAGAATAAGCAACAAAAAAGCACCTAACCCTAATTAGAAAGTTAACTTTCTTATTAAAAAAAATAAAAAATAAAAGAATAACCAAAAAAAACAAACAAACACCTAACCCTAATTTGAATGTTAAAACTTTCTTCTTAAAAAAAAATAAAAAAAATAACCAAAAAAAAAACCCCACCTAACCCTAATTTGAAAGTTAACTACAAGGAATTACTGTGAAGGGAGTAAATAGGCCCAAATTGTATATGTCCACCGACAGAATTCAGCACTTAATTACTTATAAATAAGCCGGTAATGGCTGACGAAAGACCAGGAAAATGTCCGATTTGTTTCAAATCAGATTAATTATATTTTAAATCAGTTAATATTCCTCAAATAAGTAGATTTTATTTTTAAATTTTTTTTAATAAAGAGAATTTCATTCTGATGACTGGTAGCAAAAACTGGCACCTAAATTCAAAAATGTCAGAAATTTTAAAACAAAAATTCCTTCCAACCAATTTAAATTAGTTTTTGAAATGCAGCCAAGTATTTTACTAATAGTAAATATGAAAAACAATTCTTGTAAAAATTCATTATCCATGGAAAAAAAATATTTAGAGGAAAATTTTTTTATGTTTTTAATATATCTCATTTATAAAAGCAATTAAAAGTTTTTCTAATTAAATAACATCTTAGTTTTGTTGCATTTTTTATTTTATGATTCAGAGCAGATTTTTGATAAATGGGGTTTCTGTTTTACCAATACAAATTGATGATATAGGAATTAAATCCTATATATTTTCAGCCAATAAAATCCCATAAGCAAATCAGAAGGTTTATTTGATAATAATTACTAGGGAAAATACCACCAAAATACTTTTGGGCCATTTAGAAAATAATAATAATTCACTTCACCACTCCTGCAAATTTGAGAAAAACACTTTCACTCTCCAGTGCAAAATTATTAGCCAATGAAATCCTTGCATTCACAAAAGATTGCACCTCTATGTGAAATTAGAATTTGGATCCCTGTTATGGATATAAAAATAGAAGCATATTGCTTCTCATGGTTCAAAACAATTTCAAAGGCCAGCCACCCACAACATAAAGGACAGCAGCCACCAGCTAAGGCCTTGTCTATGCACACACAGACACATCAGGTTGACTCTCATAAAGTAAGTCTGTCCACACATTTCACACTGTTCTAGGAAGACTTACTAATTACTTTATAAGACAAACTTATTTTCTTCACTGTAAGGAAAATTGAACATTTTCTTTTTACTCTTTGTTGTTATTGTATATTTCTGAGAAGAATATGTAAATGTTATATCAACTGACATTCTGCTTTTACTTTTCCTTCAGAGAATAACCTTTTTTGTTTCATTTATAGATATGTTGTTGTCAAATGTTTGGAATCCCAACACTCAGATGAAAAAAACAAAAACAATCAGATTCTGACAATGATTCAAATTCCCCAATGAGTTCTGCTTTTAAATAATATAATTATAAAGGGGGTGAAATTTTAATTTCTCAAAATTTCATCAAATAAGGTAAGGGAGGTAACAGATTAAAAAAACAAAGTTCTTTTATTGAGATTTTCTAAAATAAAAATTCAAAAATAATTTAAGTCATTTGTGAATAAGTTCTGACAATTCCTTTTAAATCTGACAATTATTTAATTTTTGCAAGAATTTCCAAATCAATGTATTTTTACTTACTGCAGAAAAAAAAAAAGGCTAAAATATCTCTTCTTTGCCCCTTCCACACCTGCTGATTCCAAAAAAACAAGATTGTTAACCAAAATTTCAAATGGGCTAGAAAAGATTAAAAAAGATTTTAGTCCTCTTCTTAATAACAACAAACATTTTAACAATAGAGCTTTGTTTTTATCAAATTTGTGCTCTTTTTTTCAGTGAATTAGTGGAAACATTATTATTATGTTTCAGGAGGGGGAGAAAAGGGGGAACTGAAAACACGATGCAAAAATAACAAATCGGAAGAAAAAGTTTTTTTTTTTGCCTAAAATCATTTCAGTAGAATTTTCCTATCCTCATCAAGTTAAAAATATTTTTCCCATAATTTATTTTTAAATAATCTAACTTCTAGTTTTAGAATTTTTTGTTTTTATGAGAAAAGAAAACATATTTAATACATAGGTGGATATTTTTGCTTTTTGTTTCTTTCCAGGATAAATATTACTGTTGAAAATAAAACTAAAAATTTAAAATAAAAAATAAATAGTATGCACTTTTTAAATTAATATTTTTCCATGTGACATTCATTGGCGATACTGATCATGTTGCTTCAAAGTGGGATTGTCTTATTTACCTTTACTTATAGTTTATATTTGAAAATATTATTTCTTTAATTAAAATATCTGACCTAATGAACTAACATCTCTATTTATGATGCTAACAGGAAAAAATATTAAAAATGACAAGTGTATATTTTTTTGCTTAGAGATGAGTGAAATTGCAAACATGGTGCAAAAAAAGCAAGTTAGAAAGAAAAAAGTTCCTTTGGCTTAAAATCATTTCAGTAAAATTTCCTAATTTTATCAACTTAAAAAAATTTTTTATTCTATAATCCATTAAAAAAAATCTAACTTTTAGAAATCGGTTTTTATGAAGAAAGAAATATTTCTATTTACTTTGGACTATCATCCTCATCTTTGTTGCCATATTTATCACAACGTTTTGGCTGTTGTACACTCTGGCCTTCCTCAGGTGGTTGGAATGTCTAACTGAACACTTTATTTTGCTCACTGGGGAGACTGTTCTAATTCCACATGCCATGTCTAATGGATATCAGTGATCAGTTATCTCCTGTTAATTCCCCTCTCCAAAATCTTCACTGCCTTAACCAGGTATTGAACTTGCACACTTTGGGTCCTGTCACTAGATCTAACTAACACCTTTATCCACTGTGCCATGTGTCCTTGAGGAAGTATAGACAGATACAGAAATATTTCTTTTTTCATAAAAGAAAGAAATTTCTAAGATTATGAATCTTAATGTGAAATCAGATATTTTGCTTTTTGTTTCTTTGCTGATTCAATAAAATTGTTTAAAAAATAACCTAATAAATTAAATTCGTGAAATAGAACTCAGTTTTGAAATTTTGGATTAATATTTTTCAAAAAATATAAAAGTTTTTAAATTTTTCAAAAAATATAAAATTTTCTTACCTATCACATTGCTTCAACAAAGTGAGCTTATCTAATTTAATTTCCTATTTAGTACACTGAGTCCAGTTTTTTTATATTTAAAAAAATCTTTATTTTATTTGACATGATAAAATCTTATCTGAATTTTTGTATTACGCTATTTTTTTGTTTTATATTTTATAAAACAAAAAAATAATGGAAAGACAATTCAGCAAATAATTTTTTTTTATCTACTTACAGATAATTATCTTATTACACTTCAGACCAGAAAACAAAATGGGATTTCTTTTTGTTCAAATGATTGAGAAATTACTTTTGAGAAAAATATGTCACATGGTAATAAGAAGTGTTAGACAAGATTTGGTTCCTTGTGTGTAAAATCCTTAGACTTCTTGACATTTATGCAGAGAAGTTTTTCAAAAGTAGATGCTTAATTTTTTTTTTTTTTTGCAGCCATTGATTTTTTCTTCTTCTAGGATCTTGTTGTCTAGCCATAAATACAGACATCTTTTTATATCTCTGGCTATGTGCCATGTCAGTTCATGATGTAAGGCTTCATGGCTAATTTCTTCTTGTGCTTTTTATTTTTAAAGGTGACTGATAAAGTCCTTGGCAGTCAAGGACTTTATCAGTCAGTTGTACGTGTGATACATGCTTGGGTGAACATGTCTCTTTCAATTCATGACTGACTAGGCAGAAGATTTTTACATTGTAGGTTGCCATTTCTTTCTGCAGTAGAATGTTTAACAAACATGGCTAACGGACCCAGTTTATCCTGCTATTCAACCCATAGCTGGGGGGGTGAGAAGCAATGGATTTATACTTTTCCCATGGATATTTGTGCATAAGTGAACTTGACAGAATCAACTGGAATTCGAACTATGCTCTCCAAATTCTCATTCCAAGCCAATATACATTACACAACACACAGATATATATCATATAAAAACAAAAACAGCCATTTTTAAATGCCATCTTTGAATGTAAATTTAGGTTCTGTTTGAAAGATAATGGCCTAAAGCTAATCTGAGTTAAAAGAAAAGTTTCCAGATATACATCAACTTTTTAGGCATTTCTAAAACTTTTAAAATCTTCTCGATTCTGTTCATTCCACTGTTAAAGCATCTTAATCCCATTATGTATATTTTCTCTTCAGTCTTTATACATCCTGGCATAGAGTAAGCTTTCATTTCTACATTTTCTTTCAGCTTTTCTATAGTGACAATTTCTCCAGTGTGCTTTTTTTCTCTTCAGTCTTTATACATCCTGGCATAGAGTAAGCTTTCCTTTCTACATTTTCTTTCAGCTTCTCTATAGTGACAATTTCTCCAGTGTGTTTTTTTTCTCTTCAGTCTTTATACATCCTGGCATAGAGTAAGCTTTCATTTCTACATTTTCTTTCAGCTTCACTATAGTGACAATTTTTCCCATGTGCTTTTTTTCTCTTCAGTCTTTATACATCCTGGCAAAAAGCAATTCAGCTGATCTGTTACTTTAATTTTTGTAAACATTACAATTAGTTTGTATATTACGTAGGTGGTGATTACTCCTATAGTTAATGCATAGGTAGGCACTGCGGTTCAAAAATGATGGCTTATATATATATATATATATATATATATATATATATATATATATATATATATAAATATACATACTATCTCACACCTCTAACCTGAATGAGTTTCAAGCACAATGCAATCTTTGGGTGCAGAATTAAATTTTTTTTTTAATTCTATACTCAAAGATTGCCTCGTGCATGAAACCTAGTGTCATGCTAGATAGTATGTATATTTATTAATATATATTTTTGCTGTTTCACTACATTGATCAGTTTTGTTAACACTTGCACTATATGTGTGATATGTTGTAATTCTATTACCATATATATATATATATATATATATATATATATATATATATATAACAGGGTTTGTTAACAAGATTGAAACATTAAATTGCACTATATTCATAAGTGATTTGAAAATAAAATGCAGGGATTTACAGGCTGGTGTTTCTGCAGGGTTTGTAACATGCTGGGCATCACAGGAGCCAGTAGGCCAATGCCCATCTGCAATAATAGAAATTGTGGTATTAAATCTTCCATTAGAAATACCAAAGTCTTGATCATTGAACTCAAATTAGCATGAATCATAAAGTATAGCCATAGTAAAAGATAAAATTAATTTAAATGTATTCAAAACAGGCTGGTTCCTCTAGAGCAGGTGTCACCAATCTATATAGACCACTGACCCCCTTCATGGAATCCTTGAACCCTCAATGACTACCCACTCCCCGGCTTGTACAAGAAAATAAATAAAGAATGATAATAAATAGATGTGCAGTTTCCATATTCATTAGTGAGGAAAACTGCATATCAAACCCTGCTTTTGATATCATTCAGTAAGAGAAACTGCATACCAAACGCTGTCAAAATCTCTCATGAAATATAAGTAAACAAAAAGGAAAAACTGTTTCCTGCCATTGTAGAAATTATGAGAAAAGTGAAAAATATTGAAAGCTGGAATTCATCATAAAAATGTTCAAAGTTATTAAAATACATGGAAATACAGCATGATAAATGAATATGTTGCATGAAATATTGAATTGGGCAATAAAAAGAGAGGAGAATTTGTTTGCTGTCATTTGACGCCTAATATTAAATACATTAAAAATACATAATTTTTTTTTTATTGAATTCGTTGATATCATTATTGGGAAGGAATGTGTTTAATGAGTATCAGAATGGACATTGATATTTGCTTGGAGATTTGGTGAGTTTTTAGTCACCCACCTTCTTCCACGTAATTGCATAGCTAAAACCAACTTCAACCATGTATGAACTTGGGAATCCAAGTAAAAATAGCTCAACTGCTGCACTAAGCTTGGGCTATTTAGTAGTAGTATCTACATTGCCTTAATAGTCACTGAGGCTTTTACTTCTGAACAATGATTTAGCTTCGAGATTCACACACATACGAGTTTATCTTCTAAGTGAGATTCAATGTCTGCAACCCAGTCAGGTGCATGCATTTTTGCCAAATCCACAAAGCATAAAGTCTTCCCTTAATTTTTCAAGGTGCTTTATGTATATCACTAAATCAGAGTCTGAAATGTTTTCATCTTCTTCCAACTGGTGTAAGGTTGAAAAATATTTAAAATCTCTATGTGCCAATGAAGATTTAAATCAGCCTATTTTGACTTGGAAACCTATTAAGATTGTTCAGGCTTGAATCATCTTTACCTTGAAGACGTTTCTGTAATTCATTAAATTTGGAATATAGATCTGCCAACTAGAACAGATGGTTCTTAAACATTTTCAGCCAATCACATAGTGATATGTTTACATCCATAAGAATCTTCACAGTTGAGTCATACAAGTCAACAAGTCTTTGCAAACTATTACCTTTTGACAACAACCTTATCTCAGTGTGCAAAACAATTGGTTCAAAGTTTCATCATTCTTTTCACATTACATTGCAAATAGTCGTGAATTGAGAATGAGCTTTAGTTTTATTGATTGACCAGATGCACACTTTCCAGGCATCATGCAGTTCACCAGAGTTTCTTGGGTACAAGATGGTGTCTATGTAAAACAAAGTGAATAGTATATACATTGGGAACCTTTTCCTTGAGTAAGGCAATAAATCCACAGTAATGGCCAACTATTGCAGGTGCACCATCGGTAGCCACTGCAGTAATATTCCCAAGGGGAACATTGTGTTTCTTCAAATAATCCTCCAAACAGAAAAATTGTCTCACCTTTAACCTCAGATGCCAAGGTTCTCTCCACATCATTGGCCATCTCATCAACACATTGATAAGATGGCCAATGATGGTATGTATTTTAGAACAGGTTGAGTGCCTTTCTTCATAACATTTCCATTCACATCTTTAATTGCTGGTATTATGATCCAATTGTATCCAAATTTCCTTTTTCTTTTCTTTATTAAGGGAGATACTGTATAATGCCTTCAGTCCACTTTCATTATCAGCACCAGCAGATACTTTAAAAACTTTCTTGAAATTTGGTTGATTTCTGAATTTTTCTTTTAGCATCTTAAAAAAGAAATCAATATTTTTGCTTTTCTTATCAGAATGAATCATTTAAAAGGTAGTCTTTCATCTTTGCTGGTTTTATGGTGTCAATACTGAAAGTCTTTTTGCATAACAGGCACATCAGCATTGTTTCATTAGTAAATGGAGACATGAACCCAAATAATCTTCTGAATATTGTCTGCACTTCTTAGCATTAGTGGCTGCCTTTGTGCTTACTAAAAATGGGCAAATTTAAACAGTAAATGCACAGTTATCAGTTCACTGACACCATTCCAATAGCTACTGGTGTTGAGGATATACTGGCTGTCTCTGAACTGCTTGTGCCAACAGCCATGTAATGGTGGCTCTGGCCAGCAAGCACTTGGTACATATTGGGTGCCAAATTGATCTACCTTGGTGGCAAGGCAACCAAGCTGAGAAATTTTTGTGATTCATATGTCTCTCCCTCTGTGTGTGTGTGCGTGTGTAGTGGTTTCTATGTGTTGTACGTTTACCCTCGATTATTCTACATTCACTTGGGTTCTGCCTCTGCAGTGTTTGCTGCTGCCATGAGTGAAAGAATTGTTGTTTCTGCCTTTGTATGACTGTAGGTTTGTATGTACACTACCTTGGATGGTCAGCAATATATTAGGTTGGTGCAAAAATAATTTCGTTTTCTAACATATGTTACTATGTGAGAAAACGAAATTATTTTTGCACCAACCTAATATGTATCAGCAAGTTGTAGTTTATGTATTTTTCATTCTTATACGAATGTCAGCTTTTGACCACAAAAGTTCAATTGACTCCCAGCATTTATCAACCCCTAGAATAGTCCCATCGACCCCCAGAGGTTGTTATTAACCACTTTGGTGATCCCTGCACTACAGTGTATGCAATATGCTGAGCATCACAGAAGCCAGTAGACAAAGGGACATCTGTGATAAGAATTGGCAGCTTACCAAAAGCAGAAAAACAAAAGATCACTGAGGTCAAATTATACTGAATTATAAATTTGGAACAAATTTTAACAATCAATCGGCTAAGCTTAAAGAAAAGAAAAAAAAATCATTGGGGCTGAAGATGTTAATCTTGTTTGTAATGCCCTGAAATCTTAGTCTATTTCAAGGAGAAAAAAAATACCCATGACAGGAAAAAATATATGTAATTATTACTATACAAAATTTCAGGCCATCTGGGATAATAGAAATTGTAATATTAAATTACCAAAGGATTTCCATTAGAAATACTAAAGTCTTGATCACTGAACTCAAATTAGTCTGAATCACAAAGTATGGCTATAGTAAAAGACAAACTTAATTTAATTGTATTCAAAACAGGCTGGTACCACATGTCAGGCATCACAGAAAGCCAATGAGCATCTGACATACAGACTGTGGCATTAAATACCCAAGCAAGCTTAAGAACATCAGAAATACCTAAGATAGATATCAGCTACTCTCACTGAGTTTGAATTAGCGTGAATTATAAATTTGGAAAAGTTTTTAACAATCAAGCTGCTAAACTTAAAAAAAAGAAAAAAAACCTTGGGGCTGAAGATGTTAATTATGTTCAAAATGCCTTGAAATCTGTCATTTCCCAGGAAAAAAAAAAAAACGACATTAAAAAAATGTTAGAACTATGAAAAGGAAAAAATATATGTAATTCTTACCATACAAAATTTCAGTTTTCAATGATACAAAATAGAAATATGTTTCTATTTCCAATTTTCCCATTATCAATGATTTCAATAAACATGCCTAAAGCAGACAGAGCAAGAGTAAATAAACATATTTGCTTTAACATTGTCAGAAATGTACATACATACACATGATTATACAAAATATAAGATGGTGAGCGTGTTCTATTTCTGACCTTACCATCATCTAAAGATTTAATATAACCAGCAATAATCAACCCTAAATCAGACAGAGCAAGTACAAATAAACATACTTATAATAACATTATCAGAAATGCACATACATACATACACATGATGGCACTTAAGTTAGAGATTATTTGGGACATGCTGAAAAGAAAATCTTGTTCTAAATTTTTTTTATCGCTGAATAATTACAGAATAGAACAATTAACTTTAGAACTCCAGAGTTCATCAAATTATGACAATTCAAATTTCACAGATAAACAAGTGGAGAGGAAAGTTCAGACATTTCAATATTTAGTCTTCAATTTCCAAAAAGGAGTTTAAGAATTTTTCAAAAATATCTCAGGTTAAAATTTTTATTAAGACCATTTGCGTAATATTTTGTTGATATGAAAAAAGCCATTCATATTCATCAGGCTCTTGAAAATAGCAATGAATTTGTTCTGTTCATGTCATTTTATTTTATTAAAGACTCTGAAAAGAAGTGTTTCTCAAAAAATATTTTGTTTATATAAAAGTAATCAAAGTTCATATTTTACTTGTGTGTGTTTGCATATTGTGTGCTGACTTTTGTGAAAATGCAGATCGACAAACTTCACAAGAATATAGTTTTTCTTCTGTGTGTGCCCACATATGCATTACCTAATATTCTTTCAGTGTAAATGCTAATCCACAAACTTAACAAGAATATGGTTTTTCTAAAGTGTGGGTTTGCATATGCCGAAGCATTTGTGACCGGAAAGAATATTCAGATCCACAAATGTCACAAGAATATGTTTTCTCTCCAGTGTGTGTTCGTGTATGGCACACCAAACTTGACTTCTGGGAAAATGCTGATCCACAAATTTCACAAGAATATGGTTTTTCACCTGTGTGTGTTCGCATATGGCATACCAAATGTGATTTCACTGAAAATGCAAATCCACAAACTTCACAAGAATATGGCTTCTCTCCAGTGTGTTTTCGCATATGGCACACCAAACTTGACTTCTGTGAAAATGTTGAATTACAAATTTCACAAGAATATGGTTTTTCACCTGTGTGTGTTCGCATATGCCTCACCAAATGTGACTCCATTGAAAATGCAGATCCACAAACTTCACAAGGATATGGTTTTTCTCCTGTGTGTGTACACATATGCATAATTAAACATTTTTTCAGTAAAAATGCTGATCCACAAACTTCACAAGAATATGGTTTTTCTCTGGTGTGAGTTTGCCGATGTCTTACCAAATGTGACTGGACTGAATATACAGACCCACAAACTTCACAAGAATATGGTTTTTCTCCAGTGTGTATTCTTGTATGGCACACCAAACTTGATTTCTGGGAAAATGCTGATCCACAAATTTCACAAGAATATGGTTTTTCACCTGTGTGTGTTCGCATATGGCATACCAAATGGGATTTCATTGAAAATGCAAACCCACAAACTTCACAAGAATATGGTTTTTCTCCAGTGTGCTTTCGCATATGTCTCACCAAACCTGACTTCTGTGAAAATGCTGAACCACAAATTTTACAAGAATATTGTTTTTCACCGATGTGTGTTTGGCTATTCTTTCCCAAATATGACTCCATTGAAAATGCACTGTCACAAACTTCACAAGAACATGGTTTTTCTCCCATGTGTATTCACATATGCCTTAGCAATTTTGGTTTGAGTAAATTTGACTTCTGTTAAAATGCAAATTCACAAACTTCACAAGGATATGCATTTTTTCCTGTGTGCATATGCATATGTTTCCTCAAAAGAGACAAAGAAAGACCCACATATTCCACAAGAATAGGGTTTATCTCCTGTGTGTGTCACCATATGGCATAGTAAATCTAATTCATGGATCTGCAATGTGTTTTTACAGAAAAGACAAGCAATACATTTCACAGTCCATGATTTCTTGCCAGTTGATATTCATTGTGATGCCAAAAAATCTATAAGCAAAAAGAAATACAAGATATATAAGCTGACACGGTGAATAAGAGATATAAACATTTCTTTCGATATATTTTTAGTATTTTAGTATTTATTTTCTAATGCTACAATATTAAGTTACACACCTTTTTTCTAGTATTCATAGTTACTGAAAAAAATGTACCAAATCATTTTAAGAACATGAAGTGAAATGTTCTCCACATCTGAACCAGAAAAATGATGGCAGCAAAGGAAGCATACCTAAAATACCATTCTTTTAAGTCTTCTTAAGCAAGATGACTCACTTTTTAAATAAACATAATATTTGTTTATTTATGTTTGAATCAACAGAAAATTTTTTATATGCACCAATCTGAAGAATTTAAATTTAAGACATTCAGAATGTCTTTTATTTCTGTGTTAAAATGAAATGGAAATAATAAAAGTAAACAGGTGTCCGTGACAGTGATGCTTTAAGGATTTTAAAGAGAGAGAGAAATGGAACAAGACATAAAGGGAGGGGGTCCCAAGGAGGATATCAAATTTTTTTATCCTTCTTACAAGTACTTTGTAGAGATTCTCAAGGAAAAGGTAAGAAGTCTTTTATGCCAAGTGAAATTTGCTGAGAAACAAACATTTATTAAAAATTACAAAAGTATTCTTGTAATATACAAATTACAATATAGGTCTTGCACAAAATTTTCTTTTTATGCCTCAAGGCAGTTTCACTGTTCTTTCAAAATACCAATGTGTTTTTTCTTCAACACAGCAAGGTCTCAAGAGGTTGACTGACAGACAGGAGTTTATCTAATTTTTTTATATGTTCAATATATCTGTACTTTAGAAATATAAAGGAAGTTCCTTTTTATATATTAGGTTGGTGCAAAAATAATATCGGTTTTTGACGTATTTTTAACGTCAAAAAACGCCATTATTTTTGCACTAACCTAATAATTTTTTGCAATAAAGCAATCTCAAGAATTTAGTAAATTATTCTCTGTAATCCAATGTTTTATTGAATTTTAGGTATTTTGGCTTTAAGTTTACTATAGTTATTGCTCTCATTTCCTGATATTATGTATGGATGTCAATATTTAGAAAAATTGACACTTTTATACACATGCAAGAAAAAATTCAAAATTCTTTAAAATAAAATAATCCTTTAGTGTTTACTCTTATTAATAACAAAAAATTTTGACAATAAAACTTTTTTTATTAAGTTTGGTTTAGGTTTTTTTCATCATGCTATCCTTATTTTTTTTAGGAAATCTGTGGAGCTACCTGCAAAAAATATAGACAACAAATTTAAAAATTATTTAAAACTTCAATATTTGCTTTAGTGATGTTTTGAACTTATTAAATTTAATGATTCATTAACTGGATTTTGTAAAGAGCAATGTTTTACTTTTTTGAGAGCATACTTTATATTTAAGTGACAAATGTAGGTATCTTCACTACTTTGCTAAAAACTGCCACAAACTTGATAAACAATTTTATATTGCCTAAATATTCATGTTATTATTAAGAGGAAAGACCAAAGTATTTTTTATTATTTTAAAAATTTTTTGAATCCTTCCTAGCACATCCAAAATTTTAGTTAAATATCTTGTTTTTTTTTTTTGAGTCAGCGAAATTGACATAAAATCAATCATGTCAACCATTTGTGACAAGTTTGCAAACAAAAGTGAAATTCTCCATTTAAAAAATCATGTAAAATTCAATTATACATTTTTCAAAAGTTATTTTTCAGAAAATTAGAAAATTTGAAGTTTACTTAATAAGTAGCTGGAAGCAAACATTACTTAAGTTTTTAGCAGTAAGATTTAGTTGGAAATAAGAGAAGTATGTCTAATCGTAGTGATTGGTTTTGGAGATGCGAATTGACATTTACGTCAATGTATCGACAACTAATGTCACAGCAATTTATTGGATGGAAGGACAAAAGTAACAGTATTTTTAAATTTTAAATGAACCAGCTTATTTAACTATAAAGTAATTTAAAAAAATTAAATATTTTCAAAACTCTAATATTTTATTGATTTTTTTATGAACTTTTTTTTAATGAAGATGTGTCCAAAGATGACACCGTTTTTGTCCCAAAATCTGAATCTAAAAAAGAAAATAATTAATAATTGCAGTATATCTCTAACTAAAAAACAATAAATTAATTATATTTAAAAAATGAAATTAAAATATTTAGTGAAATAGGATGTAAAAAAGAAAATTAAAAATTTTAAAAATGTGATGATGATGGTCAGTCAGAGAATTTGATACATGCTAGCCAGAAGAAAAGCAAAGCAATTTCTTAAGCCCTTTCTCTTAAAACACATGACCTATTATTTCTGAACTGTGCACCCATAGTTTTGGAGAAAACGTTTTTAATGCATTTTTTAGCATATATTTTACAAATACAATCGTGTTGAAGATGGTAATAAGCTTTAAAATGTCTGATCTGTAAAAATATTTTAATAATAGCATTTCCAAAAATACACAAACTTAATTTTAAAATATTTAACAAATATAACACATTTTTTTATTTAAAATTGGAAAAAATGAAAACAATTTCACCAGAAAAATATTTTGGCCTCAAACAATAGTGTCCTTATTTATGAAGGCAATTAAAAGATTTTCTAATTGAATAATGTCATAGCTTTATTGGGTTTCGTATTTTACAATTCAGAGCTGAATTTTGGATATTGTCGGGTCGAAATTTACTAAAGAAATTGCTGATTTATATTCTTCAAAGTCTTCTGCTTTTAGATTTAACTAATGTAGTCAAAAAATTACACAAAAGTCGAATTTTCGAGTTTTCATAAAATTACTTAAGTGGGGAAGTTTCAAACAAATGCAAAAAAAATTTCCTATGACTTTCTAAAAACAAACATTTCTGAAATAATTTTTTAATTCATTTGTGAATAGGTTCTGAAAGTTTCACTAAAATCCGACAATTATTTGATTTTTTCAAGAATTTCCAAATTAATGTTTTTCAACTGAAAAAAGGCGCTAAAAACTAATATAAATATTACGTGACCACTGACGTAAAAAAAAAAAAAAAAAATAAAAAAAAATATATAGCAAGTTTTTTAACCAAAATTTCGAACGTGCTAGAAAGGATTAAAAAATTTTTAAAAGTAATTAAAAATATTTTCGTCTTTCCTAAGAATAACAAATATTTTGCCGATAAAATTTTGTTTTTATTAAGTTTAGGGTAGGGCCTTTTTTGATCATGCTATGTTGTTTTTCGGCGAATTATTGAAGACACCCACTGCCCTTGAGAGACTTTAAATGGCTGTCCATACGAATATAAAGATTGTATTTTCAAAAATGATGCATGATTTTATTTTTACCAAAACTTTTTAGTTTTCCAACCAACAGCAAATAATTCAACATTATTTTTGATTTCAATGTAAAAAATCCGGTAGTTTGTCCATTTTTTGAATTGTGTACTATATTTTTTGTAAAAGAGGGAAAATGGCGTACAAAAGAGAGAGTCAGAAAGAAAAAGTCCTTTTTTTTGCCTAAAATCATTTCCGCAGAATTTTTCATAACTCCATCAATTTAATATCCTTTTTAATTCAGTTTTTATATTTATTTACATCAATAAATAAAAAATCGTTACACTTATTATAAATTATTATTTTTCTTTGTTTAAAAATAAAATTACACATGAATTTATGATGCTAAAACATCAAAGAATAGAGACAAGTCGGTAAATAACGATCAAAATTATTTGTTTTGTTTTTTTGCACTTACCTTGCTTACATAACATAGACATTGACCTGGAAACAAAAATTATTTCTTTCTTTTCATATGATTCCGTTGAGTCTTTTTAGTTTTCACAGTCAATCAACGCAATTTTTGAACAGTTCCTTTAAGTTCACAGAATAATGTCAAGGTTCAAACGAATGACAGAAAAGAAGAAAGAATAAATGGAAAAACACGATATAAATATGAAATTATTTTAAAGAAAATCCTTTCGCTTGATAAGACGAAAGTAATTAAGCGGTGTTAGACAAGATTTGGTTCCTTGTGTTTAAAATCCTCAGATTTCTATCCACTTACGGAGAAAGGTTTTTTTCAAAAGTAGATGCATTACGTTTCTTTATGGCAACTGAGATTTTTCTCATCTAGGATTTTGTTGTCTAGCCATAAATGCAGCCATCTTGGGAATCTCATACTATATGCCATGTCAATTCATTATGTAAGGCATCAAGTATCATTTTTTTCTGCTGCTTCTCTAGCAATATTTTTTCGTTTAATTCTTGAAAGTTGCACAGATTAGTTTTTATATTCGAGATGAATAAACATTGTTTTGAAAGCTTTATATTTTTATATACAAATACAAACCTGTATCCTTCTCGAATAATTAGAATTTAATTTGAGAACCATGACTACAACATATTACAATGTTCACATTCTAGGCTCTTTTCTAATCCTCATCCCAGTTTTTCCCTTGCTTTCAAATCCGGATTCCAAAGCCTTGTTCTGTCAGAAATTTAATTTCTGTATCTATCTTTCTATCTCTCTTACTTTCCTCCCCCTCTCCTTTTTCCCCCTGTGTGCAGTGTAAGAACTGCTGTTGCTGTGTCACGTGGCGAAATCGTGTCTAACGATTGGTCGTACGCGATTTTCCCGCTTGTTTTCGACTAGATTAGAGGAATCTAGTCAGTGGTAGCAGAAAAAGAGCGCCGCAGTGTGGAGACGAGAAGTCGTCTTGTCTCGCGACGAAAAGGAAGCCAGCTTGAAGATAACCTGTTGTTGCTCTGACAAGGAAAACAGTCATAAAAAACAGTCAAGAATATTTGTCTAAGAGAATTGAAGATAAAGAACAAGTGTGTGTTCGCCGTGTGGAAAAAGCTTATTCTCTAGACAAGTGAAGTCAAGTCTGTTCAAGTAATCAAGTGGATTATTGTTCAGCTACCAAAGAACAAGTCAGTAAAGACTTATCTAAAAAATCAGAGAAATTATTGTGAAGAGAATTTACAATAGATCATTCTCAAGGAAGTCTTCTTTCGACAATCGGGTCGAAGAGAGAAAAGAGTCAAAATTAAGCGATTGAAAAGCTACCTTCCTTCGAGGACGAAATTCTGACGTGAAAAAAGTATATGAAAAAAGATCTAAGTCGTCTCTAGAAGTTGAATTTGTGTCGCAGAGAAAGTTTGAAAAAACAAGTCTGCATTTATTTTTAACAGGAAGCTCGCTTATCTTCCAAGGAGAGCAACTCAAAAAAAATATCTAAAACCTTTTTTTCCCAGCTACTTAAAAAAAAAACATTAAATCTATTTTTTTGAACATTAAGTCAAATGTTCCCTTCTTTCTGCTATCTCTCTACCTCTTTCACTCTCTCTGAACTGTTATTGGAGTTCTTTTTAAGGGCTCGCCAAAGGGACGTTTTTGGCAGTTATTTTCAAGTTGTACCTGTGAACTTTAACATCAGACTATTCCCCCCCCCTCATTTTCTTTTTTTTTTTCTTTTCCCTCAATAAATTTTATAGCTATTTCAAGTGGTCTTTTCTTCTTCTTTATCTCGCTTGTTATGGTTGTATATTCTTGGTTTCAGGTCTCTGTTAACTGTGTTACGCGGGATTCCCGTCATTGGACGTAATGACAAAGTTTCCCAACCTTTTTTGCGCCGAGTTTGGCTGTTACTAAGCTAAATTTCGACAGTTCCTTATCAGAGATAAGGATATATTTTCTGACAAACGAGAGAGCTGGAAAATATAAAAAGGAGTTTGAACATTATTATCCTGTCCTTGGTGACATGAAGTCTAGGGGAGGCGCTTGCAGCTTGTCGGACCCTTGCCGGCTCACAAAGCCTTGTTTTTATCAGAGATAATATATTTTCTAACGAATGAAAGGGCTAGGACATTTGTATAGCAATTTTGGAGGGAAAAAAGTCCCCGATATTTCTGAGCCTGTTACGGACAATCTTTGCCTATTTGGCAGTGAGTAATCGACAACCGTCCGTGAGGTGGCGACAAAAAAGCAGTTATCTTCAAGAAAGAACTACCTACTATGGGCTGTCAAGAAAGAACGTCTGCCCACTACCAAAAACCAATTGAGATCTGTCTCCTTGCAACTGGAAGATTTCTGTCGCCGGCCTACGAACTCACTCAACTACGAAATTCATATCGCCCGACAGTTTCCTCCTCACAAATCTGTGAGTGATTTAACCTTTAAACAACAATCTACTACTCGCTTAAAAAACTTTTTAGGCCCTCAGAGAAATATTTTGAGCAAGCCTTTTCTTTTTTATGAACATTTTTTCTTCCTTTAAAAAAGTTAAAGGAATTTTCTTCTTTCTTTTTCTCGTAATTGTATACAGTGTAACCCGGATATAAGAGAAACCCGGATATAAGAGATATTTTATCTGGTCCCAAATTAGAGCCATACCTTACCTAAACAAAATAGACCAAACCCGGATATAAGAGACTTCTTCTCCGGTCCCGACAACTGTCTTATATCCGGGTTACACTGTATATCTTTTTACCCTCTTTTTCTTGTGCGTGTAAATAAACATTTTCTTCCTTTATTGTTACACGCCGAGCAGGAGTTTGAGTTTTTATTCTTCTGACTGAAAAAAGAGAATTGTCCGCTCTAATCTCTCAAGCCATTGTTGCATTTTCAATTTTGTCGAATTTTTAACCTCAACCCTTTCATGTGGGAAAGCCGGGACAAATTTCCCACAGAATTTATAATTTGCATACAATAAATTTACATACAAAACACCAAAGAAGAGTTCATTTCATAACACCCTAAAGAGCCTCCTGCATAACAAAATCTTCATCTATTGGTGCCTTTCGTGTTCTTGAAGACCTCCGCAGAATATTACCACTTTCGGGACTAGCCTGAAATTGATTAGTGTCTGGTATAATGTTATTAAAGACTAACCCTGAATTATCATGCTGGGACACTGTTGAAGTATGTCGAGACCGCTCGAGTCCTCAGAAGCATGTTGGATATTCGGGATACTTACTCTCCCATTCAATTCAGTGGATAGACAAGGTACCAGGTTTTAAAAAGATAATATGGACTCTCGTCCATCAAAGTATTTGTGTATGCAGTATTCACGTCAAACAATCTCATCCTATTGATAAAATTATCATTTTTACTTGACCAGACAAAGTTCCTCAGATGTACAGGTCCGGGGACAAGCTACGATGGTAAAGATGAACCAGCTGAAGAATGCCGGGGAAAATTGAAGAACCTTTCATGTGGTGTAGTATTGGTAAATGTTGAAAGTAGGAAACAAAGAGAATGGAGAGTATTTGGTAATTTTAGGTCTATATTGTATGTTTTGGTAGTTTTAGGACTATGTTGTATGTTCATGACGCCAGACGAATATTTCTCCAGATAAGTTCATTGTACCGTTCAGCTTGATAATTGCCTGTTAGGTGGTATGGAGTAAATGTGCTTGTGGCTATTCCTTTCTGAGTTAGGTAGGACCTTTAATACTTGGCTAATAAAGGATGCACTTCTGTCAGGGTGAACATAAGATGAAAAACCGCAAACCTGAAAATTTGATGAAGGGGTCTTGATTATAGGCCCTTCAAGTTTCCTCAGGAATCTACGGTTCCGCAGGGTTATTCTACGTGATCCTGCAACTCTCATCCTATATTGACGCTTGGGAAGCGTCTCTACTATTCGCCCAGCTATCCCATTGATGGCTATTTGAGTTTTGAATTGAGACTGTGTCGTCCTCACGAAGTGGGATAGGGGGCATGTGCAATACGATTGTACCTCTCGATGAGGCCTGCGTTGCGTTTGGATAATGTCTTTTCACGTTTTGGGGCTGTAGCTATCCACTCAGGATGTGGCTTATATAAGTGTGGGTATGATGGAATAAAATGCCGAAGGCGTCTATGAAGCAGGAGTTGCACTGGTGATAAGCCAATGTCTTGGACAGGGGTGTTTTTATATTGCAGGATCGCTCGTGTTGCCATATCATTGTCCAATGAACCCTAGTGTCCTGTACAATCTTTTATGAGTCTTGACTGATAACTCTGCTCGCCCGTTAGATTGATAGGCCACTGATGAAATCCTTTGTTTAACATTGTAGTGAAAGAGATAATCATTTACCCCGAAAAAAGTTCGTGTCCTGTGTGCGATCTGCCGAAGAAAAATTACAAAAAGTAGTTAGCAAAATCTACTTCAATGACTAGAATCTATACTAATATTCTCCCCTCCCCTGAATGGCGTCACCAATCTCTCAATGAACCAAAGTCGTTGTTTTTCGCTTATAAAGGCAGAAGATTTTCTGAGCTCGTGGTCGGAACACGCGTTTTTTTGCTCGTGAGACGTGGAACCACATTTTGTCGTTTCTACTTTGCTTGTTGGACTGTTACGACGGGCTATCTTTTGAACTGCGATTTGGCTACAAGTGTTGCGGTCGAGAAACAGAAGAAATCTATTGCATTTGCTACTATAAGTTGACAGTCTTTTTTTTTTTCTTTTCTTTACTACAACAAACATCCCGGGATTTTAGGAACTGTTGGAAAGAGTAAGCTGAGAAGGGGGACCCACCGTTAGTACTAAGTTCCTCAGATGCACCGTATGTTTGGAATATTTTCCTGCAGATGGATATCAACCTGGAAGCAACTGCTTGCCCTGACTTGATGCGGTACAGAATGAGCCGTCCAGTGAGCCCTATCTGCACAAACAAGATATGTGAAGGATCCAACATAGAACAAGTCCATCGCTATTCATTGAAAAGGCTATTCTGGTGAAGGTGTCATGTAGATTGGTTCATGTGGTAGACTTGTGGCATTCGTTGAACACATAATGCAACTATACCTGTAATTGTGAATTGATGCATTCATTGCAGGCCAGCAGACTGACTCATTAGCACGTGCTTTCATGCCCACTACTCCTTGATGAGCCGAATGTAGGCACCTTAATATGCTTTTGCGCTGGGTTGTTGGTATTACCATCCTCCTGTCGAGTAGTATTATACCATTGTCATTGCTGAGGCGGTTACGAACTTCCCAGTATTCCCGGATTGTAGGCGTCGTTGCTTGACGACTGTTTGGAAAACCCTTGTCTATGATCTTGCCTAACAAGGTGTACTATGTGTCTTTCTGACCAGTAAAGTGAATGTGGTCAGGGAAAGTTATGGCAGGGTTACTATCTAATTGAGATATTGATGTGAGGGCTGTCGATCTCATTGCTGCACAAGTCTCATCAGATTCATCAATGTCTATAGTAGAGGGTTCTATGGGGAATGTATCGAGTAGGCTTTGTACTGTAGTGACTGGATTGCAGGAAATAGCATCAGAGGCCCTATGTAATTTTCCAGGGCAGTGTTGCATGGTGAAATGATATCTCATTTTTTCTTTGAGTCGGAATAGGCATGGGTTGTGAATTTTGCTGAGATCTCGATCACCAAAAAGTCCTTTGAGTGGCTTATGGTCGGTCACCACTATAACGTTTGGGCAACTTAGTATGTCGAATATTGGCTAACATGCAAGTGGTCTGACACACGGGTAGACTGGTGTAGTCACTTCAAGTTGGAAAACGGCGCTGAGTGATTTAATGGAGATATATATATGGGTGAATAGAATCCATTCATGCAAATGTGTTGGGCAGGTCCATTCTAGTAAGGTGGACCATCCACCTGCTGTATTAAGTACTCTCCTATAAATGAGGTTGGTTTGCCTTTACAAGGTGGCACAAGGAGGCAGCCATGTTAGAAGATAAGTCATTTGACTTCTACATAAGGTTTAAATAAATGCATGTACACATACAATATTATATTGTGGTTCGATGCTGAAGTAGACCTCACACTACAGACGAAACGGGAGGAAATATTGAGGTACACCTCACGCTATAGTAGCACCCGTTCTTTTCCGATGCTTCCAGCCCTTATAAGCATTAGGGTCATTAGTGATCTAGGTCCAGTCGATATGGTTTGAGTATTTTGGACGTTAAATTTTTCCCTCTTTTGTTGAATAAACTGTTATGAATTTAAAAAGCAATTCAAAAACAGCAGGAAGACGAGATGGCCATCACCTTAAGAAAGTTTCTTTGGTTGAATAAAACCTGAGCCGAAATACACTATCGATGTCTCTCCACGTAATCCCTCCCCAAAATAAAACAGAATTTATAACAGAAAATGTATGTTCCCTTGCAGATGTTATAGATAAGCGTATGGTTGCAAGAAAGAAATACGACAACAGCAGAAATAGATTTACGTGGTTTATTTCAACAGGAACGCGAGGGTTTGGGACAGCTCCCTTGTGGTATAGTTCATAAGCCGGCTTCGAATCTAGGTCGATCTCTCATAGTAGTTCACACATGTTGACGCTAGCACTCCCTGCTGATAGCTGGTGTCGCTCGGTCTGACCGTGACAGGCCTCTACACTGGCCACTGCCTGTTGAACTTCCGTGTGACCCCTTTTATAGCGTTTTTTCTGGCTTAACAGGCTCGAAAAACGAAGCGAGTATAATTAGGAGGGAAGCATTTTTATTGGACGAAAAATAGAGCACTTTAAATATTATTTTATTTTTCGACCGGAACTCGTGTGTCGGGAACATTTGTAAACGAAGATAATGTTCATTTTGTGACGGGGCTTTGTCCCGTTCACATCCGGTTCTCGCTCTTGAGTATTTGCCTGTAAATCAGCCGAGATATGACTTATTTTATTTTATAACACAGACAATAAATTTGCATACAAAGCAAAAAGAAAGAGATCATTGCATAACATGGTCCTTCACCTTAGTACAGGGTTTTTATCATTAGTTTTACCAATCCAAGTATTTGGTTTTATGAAGCAAGTTAACTGATTAGCATGTACTTAAATATGTTGGTGTTAATGTTAAGGAAATTAAGTTGAGTACTTTTCATTGGAGTTAAGAATTACTTTTATGTTATTTATTAAACTTAGCCTAATACAACACCTTCTTCTCCATGTCAGTGTAGTACTTGGTCTTCCATCCATTAGCTCATAATTTTTTTATGTGGGTTATTGTTACTTTCCTCTCTTTCTCTTATCTTTGACGTATTCCTAGTTTTATCATCATGTCTCCAAGTCTTTGAGGAGACTCAATGATATCACTTGCTGATTGTAAGCAACAGTTTCATTTTATTTTCTATTTTTCTTAAAATTTCCTCATTTGTCTCATATTCTGTCCATGGTAATCTCAACATTTACCAATAAAACCACTTGACTGTCATTTCAAATTGTCCAGTATTTACTGCCCTATAGAAAATTATACATTACATCACACTCACAGTCTAGTATAGTTTTCTTCATTTCTGAAGAAATATCACTGTGATCATTCAAAACGTATATAAGAGCAAAGAAGGTGGGTGGATCAGCCTCATTTGTCATGAAAATAGAGTGGGGTTAGGCAGATCATCATTATGTAAGTCTTTTAATAATTAAAATCTATGGTATGTATCTCTGACACAACCTCCATTTTCTTAAGCACATCAATTACATGCCATTTAATTTAACAACAAACAAAAAAGCATAATAATTTTTTGCTTATAAAACCATCCAGTCAAATATCAGGTTTTGGGATGTGTGAAAAATTTTAAGACATAATTTTTATACTTTAATGGGGGTTTATTTTTTATGGCTTATCAACACTTGCCTTTCCAAGATATGAGTCCTACTATCTAAACGAAAATTGGGGCAAAAAGTGATAGGTTCAAACGTTCTCCAAGGCTGTTTCCCCATTAGTGAAACTAACAAAAGGAATTTGAACTCTGTTTGCCAGTTTCTCATTGCAAGCTAATATCCATTAGACCACTGGTGCATCAACATTGGTGGGAGTTAACTTTTAAATTGTTATATAATTTCAAGAGTATACACAGTAACCATTATGAAATGCTACAAAAGGTGAAAAAATATTTAAGCACTTACTGAATGACCTCTTTCAGATTTATTATGCTCTTTGTATTTCTGTTTTCATACATTTATTTGAATAATTAATGCTCAAAGTTGAATTTATGTACCTGTTCAATGCTGTTATCCTTGATACCAAATCTTGAGCTGGGCTTTTTAGATCAAAACCATGCATTCCTTCACCTTACAGTTAATGTCTAATACCTTTCTCTTACTGACATCAACTATCATCTCTAGAATTACTTTTCAATTTTTCATCTGAATCTGCCACCAAGACAGCGCCATCACCATCATGTTTGTTGTTAATGTAATGTCTGCTGATAACAAATCATGGCAGGTCCTCTAATTCTCTTAGTCCTTTTCTCTTGCTGACATCAACTATCCTCCCTAGAATTACTTTTCAGTTTTTCATCAGAATCTGCCACCAAGACAGTGTCATCTGCATCATGTTTATTAATGTAATATCTGCTGATAACAAATCTTGGCAGGTTATCAACTTAAAATAATTTTGCTTAATAATTCAAATAAATCTGGTGAGAAAGCACATCCTTGTCCAACCCTTTTTTCTATTTTCTTGTATTTATTCAGCTCTTTCTAGTTAAATCTTTGATTTTTTTAACAGAGTAACCATAGAGTTGTAGGATTTTGAACATGAGAACTCTGTTGATGAAATTAAATTCCTTGCAAAAGTAAACAAAACACATTGTGATGTCTTTGTTGAATTTTTTCCTCTCTTTTAGTATGCAGCAAATGGAGAGGATTTGAGCAGTTGCTGACCTGCCTCTTCTAATTCCATTCTGGTTCATGCAGAAGAGTGGACTGATAGTAGGAACAATCCTGTTTAGCAGAAGCTTGGTGTAAACTTTTGCTGCAACTGGCATCAGAGTTATACCCTTATAGTTTACTGCATTTGTTAGATCACCGTTTTTTGAGCCAGGGCCTATTCCATCCCTCAAATTCAAGATGGTGAATGGTCTACGAATGTGTGGTTACAAAACTCAAGCAGAAGGTCATGAAATATTGAATCTTTCCACAATAATGTTGGTATATTGTCAAGACCTGAAAATTTGTGTTGACAAAATCTTTGAGTGTTGTTTTGAGTTCATTGAGCAAGAATAGGTTGGTGTTTATGTCCAGTGTATTGGATATTTGATCTATTGGGAGTGGAAGACCACTGATTAGTGGTGATTTTCCCAGGAGTTTCTTAAAGTGATGATACCTATGCTCCTGGATACTCAAGATGTCAGTTTTATTTTGCTTTGTGCAAAATAGAAGCTATTGCTTTCTGCTAGTCTTTGACAAAATTTGTGAACTGAAAATACTGTAGACAATAGGTCTTTTGCAATTCATGAACTTTGATGTAGAGTTTTTGTTTGTTGTTCCTGCATCTCCCTTTTCGTAATTACCATGCTCTAAAGAGTTGAGAGGTCATCTGTTTCATGAGAAGGTTTAAATTGGGAACTGTGTACGCAAGGACTGGAACTCTGGTGCACTTAGTGGATGCCATAATAGTTATTTCAATAGCTGATACAAAATGTGGAATGCCATCCCTACATCTGAGTGTTTTTATTGACACCGTCTCCAGAAAAACTGCCACCCAAAGCTAAAGACTTCTTTCAAGCCATGAAGTCAATTATCCCACACCAAACATCGACTTGGAATTTGATTGGCCTGGTTTGTTTTGTTTTAGGGCATATCAACCTCAACGGGTTATTTAATGCCAACAATATTTTTATTGCTTGTAATATTTTTTTAAATATATAGCTGGTAATAATTTTTTTACAAAGTATTTCTGGTATTAAAACCTATTTTTACACTTTCATAGTGTTTTGACCCCAGTTTGGGGTTTAACTATTTACCCATAGCTGGGACCCTAACAGGTGCTACCACCCCAGGTCAAAATGAACCTGGGAACACCAGCAATCAATAGGTGGTCCCATGCTCCTCAAAACCTCTTGATCAGAGGCCTTGCTGTTGACTAAGTTTATCATCCTACTCAGGACGCAGATGTAGTTTATCATCATACCCAGGACAGTTGGAATTTGAATTTCTGTAGACTGTCTTAGTTACTCCACCTCTAGATTTGTCCCTAGGTTTTACTACTAAAGCCTGTCTCATGATTGCACATGGCTACAATGAGAGTTTTCCTTCTCTTAAATGAACCACCATCCTGGGCTAATGTATTTCATCTACTCAATGTGTATAGAGACATGCATAAACACATATATATTTAACACTGTATGTCAGAGTAAACAGTTTTCTATCTGTCACATTTTCTTACATATATTCTAAAACTGATAATAAAAACAAATAAAATAAAGAAATAAAAGTAAAAAATTTTCATCAAATATATAAGAACATTTTATTATTGTTTTCATTAAAAATATTTGATAGGTAAATAATAAAACAAATTGACTAGTGGTAAACAAAAGAAAGTAAACCTGTACTTGGTACTGCTTGGAATGTGAATTAACTTGAGTAGGTAATAAGCCTAACATGTTAACCTAAATATATTGGATTTTACTAGCATACCAGAAGTACCTTGGAATGTAGTTTTTTTTTTCTGATCTGTTGGAGGAATTAACACAAGCAATTACATTTAGAAAATACCTCCTACAAAATACAAATTACTAAATTGATATCTGTTAATAGTTGTGTAAAGAGAAAAACTTCCTTCCTTGTTTTTCGACTCATCCCTACTTAAAATTTGCTTATAATTTTTGTCAATTATCAATAAAAAAAAAATTCACTTTCAAATGTTTAGGTTTATTAAAATTCTAATCATCACTTGTTGAAAAAATAAACTTTGATGAGGGAATGAAGGTGTTTAAAATAAGGGAAAAACTCTTTTTGATAGCCCATATTTTTGCAGGCATGAAGGACCAATATTGCCAAAATTTGTTATTCCAGAATCAGAAATAAAGTCATGTTGCTGCCCACTTTACCCAGCCTAATTCTGTAATAATTTCTATTCTATAGAAGCCTATTTTGTGGCTTATTAAATTCTTTGTCTGATGCTGACTGTATTCATTTTGACATTGCATAAACAATGCTATTAAATCTGATCTTCTTCAACAACATGTACAATAGCCATGCAGTCTGTTATGGGAACTTACTCATAATAATAATGGACTAATCCTGACATTATAAATACTGCACCTCTCAAGAGGTATGAGCATATTGTAAAACAAGGAGAGATAATTGAGAGCATATTGTAAGGACATTGGAATAGTGATACTTGTCGAGATAACATAGTTCACTCTAACCAAATCTGATAGTCATTACTAATACTTCTATTTCTTTTTATTATATTTCTCTTGTAATATATCTTTGTATTCCATACCTGTGTTCGTGTTATTCTTTCATTGGTTCTAACCTTGGACCATCACCGTGGTACAAGGAACTTGGACCATAACACTATCATTCATTGAGCTATCAGTTACCTAATGTATTCATGAAAATCGCATCTGCTCCTGCTGTTTTGTTCCTCTTCATCATGACCAATTCTCTTCCTACTTCAGGTTTTGCTAACTTCTATTATTTCATACATTATAGATTTCCATCTGTTGTCATGGAAGAGCTTTCCAATGTATTAATTCCACTTGGGGAGGTGGAGAAGAAGAGGATTCATAACTTACATGCTGGTACCCTTGAGAAAGGGCATGAATTCTCTTTCTCTCCCGACCAGCTATGGGTAAATAACAGGACAGACCAGGTACCTTGGATGGCAACTGGTCTACTGTAGAAATAAATGGCAACCTACTGCAGGAAAAAATTGTCAGTCATGTATTGGAAGGTACACGATTGCCTAAGCGTGTATCAGGTATGGCACATAACTGACTGAATTCCACAGTTGCAGGAACCCTTTTCTTCGTTCCATTATGATTGCCAGGATTTATAAAGTCTGAAGAGAAAAGCAAAGAGCATGTTTCTCTTTAATGCATTTTCATTGATCTTTAATATATTATAGATTTCTGTTTTCATGGAACAATTCTCCATTGTGTTAATTCCACTGTTGCAGTATCTTTTCTTGGTTCCATTGTGAACTGAAAATACTGTAGACAATAGGTCTTTTGCAATTCATGAACTTTGATGTAGAGTTTCTGTTTGTTGTTCCTGCATCTCCCTTGATCAGACGCCTTGCTGTTGACTAATTTTATCATCTTACCCAGGACGCAGATGTAGTTTATCATCATATTGATTCTGTTATTCTGCATTGCTTTACATTTTGTAATCTTACCAATATTTAATCTTTATTATTATTGAGTAATTGATTGCCCCTGTGGTCAGTGCTTAGGCAGGCTTTGGGGTTTGAAACTGAGTTTCTTGATGGTTTATATACATATATATACATATATGTGTGTGTGTGTAGAATTTGCAGGTAAGATTGAAACATTAAGTTGTACTATATTCAATAGAGCAGATGAAATTGCAAGAACTATTATGAAATCACATATTGGCCACTATGTAATTCATTCAGGGATAAGTCATTTTCTGAGTGAGGTACATGATCATAGGTTTTTTTATTTTCCAAAATAAAGTAAATATGTGAATTTCTTTTCATTTAAAAAAACTAAATGGAGTAAATTATAAATAAGAACCTGAAAATATTGAGACGTTTCATTCAAACTTCAAAATTATTTTTCATTGGTTGGTTTACATTTTTTATCAATTTATTACATAATTATATTGTTTAAAAAGTATGATCAATAACAGTTTAGATATGTACATCAAAAAATGAAAATGGGTGCAACAAACTTCCATAATCGCAAGTAAATGATTTTAGAAACATTTAGTTTAAAGTCCAGTTGCCAAGCTTATCTCTCAAATAATTAAATGAATTGAAAATTGACTTATTTCAGAAACGTAAAAACAATCACTGACAACTGAAAAGCAAAACTGTTCGTAAAATTTCTTCTTCAATGTCTGTTATTAAAATTCAAAGCAAAACTGTTAATTCAGAAACAATTCAAATATGATAGTTGGCATCTAATATTGAATTTTAAACAGTTATGATCCTCATCATAGTAAACACCTAATCTAGTGGATTTAGCTACTGCAAGTACATTTGCCCAGATAAACCAGTTGCCAAGACTACTTTATGTTGGCTTAGAATGGTAAAAAACTGCAAGTTAAAATCTGGGTTAGTAGAAGAATTTTATTTCCAAGAAACTGTCACAACAACAACACTCAGGGGAGACATGGTCCTGGTTTTAAGAAGTCTCTATTCCCTGGAAACTCTCTATTCCTTGGAAACTCACCATTCCTTCAGAGAACAGCACTTAAGAGGCAAAGAAGAGGAAGGAATCAAAATGTTTTTGGAAATAACTTCAAAAGCAATGATTGATGAGTGATTTGAAAATACAGGAATTTACAGGTTTGTGTTTCTGCAGGGTTTGTAACATGCCAGGCATCACAGGTGCCAGTAGGCAAAGGCCATCTGTGATAATAGGAATTGTAGTATTAAATCACCAAATGATTTCCATTAGAAATACTAAAGTCTTGATCACTGAACTCAAATTAGCATGAATCATAAAGTATGGCCATAGTAAAAGATAAACTAATTTTATTCAAAACAGGTTGGTAACTCAGTGTATGCAACATGCCAGGCATCATAGGAGCCAGTAGGCCAATGGCCATCTTTGAAATGGGCTGTGGCATTAAATACCCAAGTGAGCTTAACAACTTCAGAAATACCTACGATGAATATCAGCTACCCTCACTAAGGTTGAATTAGCGTGAATTATAAATTTGGAACATAGTTTTTACTAATCAATCTGCTAAGCTTAAAGAAAAAAAAACTTGGTGCTGAAGATGTTATTCTTGTTCAAAATGCCTTGAAATCTGTCTGTTCCCAGGAAAAAAAAAACCCAAAAAACAACATTAAAAAAAAAAATACTATAAGACCCATGACAGGAAAAATATATGTAATTCTTACCATACAAAATTTCAGCTTTCAGTGATACAAATAGAAACATGATGTTTCAATTTCAAACCTTCCCATTATCAATGGTTTCAATAAACAAGCCTAAAGCAGAGTAAATAAACATATTTGCTTTAACATTGTCAGAAATGTACATACATACACATGATGACACTTAGAGATTGTATTATATACAAAATATAAGATGGTGAGTGTGTTTTATTTCAGACCTTCCTTTCATCTAAAAAATCAATATGACTAGCAATAGATAATCCTAAAGCAAACATAAATAAACATACTAATAATAACAACAGAAATGCACATACATATGAGGGCAATTAAGTTAGAGATTACATGATGAAAAGAAAATCTTGTTTCAAATTGTTTATAGCTTAATAATTACAGAATAGAACAATTCACTTTAGAATTACAGAGTTCTTAAAAATATGACAATTTCAATTCCACAAATAAACAAGTGGAGAGGGGAGACCAGACATTTCAATATTTGGTCTTCAATTTTCAAAAAGGAGTCTAAAGATTTTTCAAAAATATCTCAGATTAAATTTTTATTAAGACCAAGAAAAGGTATTTGTCATATTTTGTAATAAGAAAAAAGCCATTCATATTCATCAGGCTTTTGAAAATAAATTTGTTTTGTCATTAAAGACTCTACAAAGAAGTGTTTCTCAGAAAATATTTTCATATAAAAGTAATCAAAGTTCATATTTACAACCTACTTGAAAATAGAGATGAATTTATCTAATTCATGTATAAAATGATAGCAAAATTTTCATGCATAGTCTTCTTTTGTTTGCATTTGCAGGCATAAATTTTGAACCTTCATGAAATAAATATACATTATCTTTTCTCATGTGTTAAGTTTTTTTCAATGCAATTTTTTGTACATTATCATGTTTATATTTAAATGAGAATTTTAAAAACATATTCACATGACTAATATTTATAACATGAGTGTGTTCACATGTGCTTTTCTTTAAAAATTCTGGTGTACATATTTTACAAGAATATGATTTATCTCCAACATGTTTGCATGTGACACAACAAAGTTGACTTGTCTGAAAATGCCAAACTTCAATTGTCAGAAAATAATGGTTTTTCTCTAGTGTGTGTTTGAATATGATGTAATAACTGTAACTTTTTTAAATGAAGATTCACAAACCGCACTAAGATATTCTTATTCTCCATGATGTATTTGCACATGGCATATCAAGGATGATTTCTGTGAAAATGTAGATATTCAACTTCACAGAGATATGCTTTTTCTGTAATGTGCATTTGCATATAGAGCTAGAAAGAGGATTTCTGTGAAAATACACATCCACAAACTTCACACTGCTTGTGTTCACTTATGGTGCTCTAAATGTGATTAAATACATATCCACAAATTTCACAAGGATATGGTTTCTTTCTGGTGTATGTTTGCATATTGCACTCAAAAGGTGACTTCTTGGAAAATGCAGACCTACAAACGTCACAAGAATATAGTTTGTTTCCAGTGTGTGTTTGCATGCAGCAGTCCAAAGATGACTTTTGTGAAGATGCAGATCCAGTAACTTCACAAGAATATAGTTTTACTCCTGTGTGGGTATGCACATGGCAGTCCAAAGATGACTTCTTCAAAAATGCAGATCCACAAAATTAACAAGAATATGCTTTTACTTGTGTGATTTCTCCCCAGTGTGCATTTGCATATGGCGATTCAAATATAACTTGTTTGTAAATGTAGATCTACAAACTTCACAAGAATAGGCTTTCTCTCTTGTATGCGTATGCATATGTCTAACCAAATCTGACTTCTGTGAAAATGCAGATTCACAAACTTTACAAGAATACCGATTTTCTCCCCTGTGAGTTTGCATATGCCTCGCCAATTGTGACTGGAAAGAATATTCAGATCCACAAACTTTGCAAGAATATGTTTTTTCTCCAGTGTGTGTTCGTATATGGTATACCAAACTAGACTTCTGTGAAAATGCTGATCCACAAATTTCACAAGAATATGGTTTTTCACCTGTGTGTGTTCGCATATGGCATACCAAATTTGGTTTCAGTGAAAAGGCAAATCCACAAATTTCACAAGAATATGGCTTCTCTCCAGTGTGTTTTCGCATATGTCTCACCAAACTTGACTTTGCTGAAAATGCTGAATCACAAATTTCACAAGTATGTGGTTTTTCACCGGTGTGTGTTCGCATATGCCTCACCAAATGTGACTTTGCTGTAAATGCAGATCCACAAACTTCACAAGTATATGGTTTTTCTCCTGTGTGCATACACATATGTGTAACCAAACATTCTTTCAGTGAAAATGCTGATCCGCAAACTTCACAAGAATATGGTTTTTCTCTGGTATGGGTTTGCATATGCTTCACCAAATTTGACTGGACTGAATATTTAGATCCACAAACTTCACAAGAATATGGTTTTTCTCCTGTGTGTATTCGCATATGGCACACCAAACCTGACTTCTGGGAAAATGCTGATCCACAAATTTCACATGAATATGGTTTTTCACCAGTGTGTGTTCGCACATGGCATACCAAATTTGATTTCTGTGAAAATGCTGAACCACAAATTTTACAAGAATATGGTTTTTCACCTCTGTGTATTCGCGTATGTTTCACCAAACGTGACTCCATTGAAAATGCAACGTCGCAAGCTTCAGAAGAATATTGTTTTTCTCCCATGTGTTTGCATATGCTTCACCAAATCTAACTTCTTTAAAAATGAAAATTCCCAAACTTCACAAGTTATAGTTTTTCTACTGTGTGTATACATTTCTTCAGAAAAGGACCCACATATTCCACAAGAATATGGTTCATCACCTGTGAGCCTCTATATGGCATAGTAAATCTAATTCATGGATTCACAATGTGTTTTTGTAGAAAAGACAAGCAATACATTTCCCAGTCCTTGATTTCTTGCCAGTTGATATTCACTGTGATGCCGAAACATCTATAAACCAAAAGAAAGACAAGATATATTAGATGAGATAGTGAATAATGCATATAAACATTTTTTGCAATTTCTTTGAACCTCAATATATTTTAGTACTTGTTTTCTATGGCTACAACAGTGAACTATACAATTTTTTTCTAGTATTCATAGTTACTGTAAAAAAATAAAAAAAAAAAAAAAAATGAACCAAAGAACATGAAGTGAAACGTTCCCCATACCTAAACCAGAAAAATGCATATGAATCATGGCAGCAAAGGAAGCATGCCTAAAAGACCATTCTTCTGAAAGTTTACTTAAGCAAGATGACTATCACTAAAAGAATAAACATGATATTTGTCAGTTTTTCATTAAATTTTCAGATTTATAAATACTTTTTTTATTTCTTTTGATTTGAATAGAGTTGAAGATGTGTTTGCTACTTTTACTGCAATAATGAATTGCATTCTAAGCTTACAAACCAGTTTGAAAATACAAAACCAGCCTGAAAAGGGATGGGTCAGCTTATCTTGCACTAGACACACCCACTACTGCTAATGCTCTAGTAAGTAGACAACCATTGTAGACTCATAGTTGTGTGAATCCCTTTAGCTTGTTTGCTCCAAACATGGAGAGATATCTTGGCTGGAAAAAAATTTATGAATTAACAGAAAATTTTTATATTCACCAATCCAAAGAATTGAACTTTCAGAAAACCTTTTATATATTTGCTGAAATGGAAGGAAAATAATGAAAGTAAACACATTTGTTCCTGACAATGATGGTGTAAGGATTTTAAAAAGAGAGTGAGAAAAGGAACCGGAGGCAGAGGAGGATTTCAAATGTCTTATCCTTCCTCTTACAAGTACTGTGTAGAAAATGAAGTCTCTTATGCCAAGTGAAATTTGAAGAGAAACATTTATTAAAATGACTAAATTATTCTTGCAATATACAAATTACAATATCGGTCTTGTACAAAATTTTCTTTGTATGCCTTAAATTATCAAGGTAGGTTAAAAGTTCTTTCAAAATACTAATCTGTTTTTTCTTTAACACAGCAGTAGCTGTTTATTCAATATGTCAATAGGTTGACAACTTGACTGACAGGAGTTTATCTAATTTGTTTTCTATGTTTGATTATATCTGCAAAAATTACATTAGAAATATAATGCAAGTGTCTTTTTATATAATTTTTACCAACTAAGTAATCCCACAAATTTAGTAAATTACTCTCTTTAATCCAATGTTTTATTTAATTTTAGGTGCCTGGCTTTAAATTTTCTATAGTTATTGCTCTTACATTTTGGATGTCCATATTTACAAAAATTATCAACTGTATATATATGGGAAAAAAAAAAAAGAAAAAAGAAATTCAAAATTCTTTTTAAAATATTGGAGTGCCTGAATTGTAATAAGCATTAATGATTAGTAAATATAGTTTTTACTTAATAACAATATCACCTAAATGGTACAAATTAATACAGAAATTTAAAGGATTTAAAAATTTATAATTTATTTTAACTGAAACTTAGATGAATGAAAACATTTCTTGTAAACATTCTTTATTCATTACAAAAACTTTTTTTTTTGAAACAATAGTGTCCATAATATCTTATTCATAAAAGCAATTAAAGGCTTTTCTAATTACATAATGTCTTAGTTCAATTGTATTTTTTATTTGCAGACTAGATTTTTGGTAACAGGGAGTCCTTTTGAAAGTTTCATCAAAATTTGACAATTATTGAATTTTACAAGAATTTCCAAATCTGCATTTTTCATTGCAAAAAAACTCTAAAATTTCCTATAGTAATCTCCCCACAACCAGTGGATGCAAGAAAAACAAATTTTTTAACCAAAATTTCAAAAGTTCTAAAATTAAAAATGATAAAAGAAATATAATTAATAATAATAAAAAATCCATTAATTAGGCATCTTCACTAAAAAGGAGCATGCCCTGATGAAAAAAGGCCCCAAACTTGATAAACATTTTTTTTATCGTTTAAATGTTTATTAAGATGAAAGCCCAATGTAGTTTTTGATTATTTTTTTACATTTTTCAATCCTTCCTAACTCATTTTTTTTTTTTTTTTTGAGTCAGCAAAATTACCAAATTCATAATTGATCATGTCTGTCATTTTTGACAAATTTGTAAAAAATGTTAAATTCTCCATATAAAAATCTTATAAAAATGAATTATACCTTTTTATAACTTTTTTTTAAAGTTATTTGAGGAAAATTAGAAAATTTAAAGTGAACTTGACATAATTGGAAACAAACATTACTTAATAATTTAGTTGAAAATAAGAGAAGCATGTCTGTGTGGGGGATTTGTTTTGGAGGTGTACCAATGTATCGACAACTAACATCAGGGGAATTTATTGGATGAAAAGACAAAAGCGACAGTATTTTCGAATTTTAAACAGCTTATTTAACTATACAGTAATTTTTTTTAAATTAAATACTTTCAAAAGTCTAATATTAGATTTTTTTTTTTTTAGGTACTTTTTTTAAAGAAAATATCTTCAAACTCAAAGCCTGCACCGTTTCCATCCCTAAATTCAGTAAATTTGAATCGAAAAAAAAAGAAAATTATTAGTAATCGCAGTATGTCTCTCACTGAAAAACAATAAAGTAATTAAAAAATGAAATTAAAATACGTAGTGAAATAAGACGTAAAAAAAAAAAATAAAAAATTTTGAAAATGTGACGATGATGGTCAGTCAGATATTTTGACATGTCTTAGGAAGAAACAAAGCAAATTCTGAGGCCTGATCCTCGCTATCAGATGAAACACTTAAACTACACGTGACCTATTATTTCTGAAACCGTGCATCCATAATTTTTGGAGAAAACGTTTTTAATACATTTTTTTTTTTTTTTGCATATTAAAAATATTTTTAAAAAACTATATTGCAGATTGTAGTAAGCTTTCAAATTTATGATCTGTAAAAAAAAAATGAATATTTTAACAGTATTTCCAGAAATACACATATTCGAACTTGATTTTAATTTAAAATATTTACCAAATTTATCGCACTTTGTATTTAAAATTACAAAAAATGAAAACAATTCTTGTAAAAATTCCTTTTTCATCAGAAAAATATTTTGACCTCAGACATTTAGTGTCCTTATTATTCATCAAAGTCATTAAAAGCTTTTCTAATTGAATAATGTCTTGGGTTTTGTATTTTACAATTCAGAGCTGAATTTTGGATAATACTGGGTTGGAGTTAGAAGATTCTTCAAAGTCTTCTGCTTTTAATCACTGAATTACAGTCAAATTTTCACGTTTTCATTAAATTAAGGAAGGGGGCGGGTAACATATATAAAGAAAAATACTTTTACCATGATTCTCTGAAAAAAAAAAAAAAAAAAATTTCTAAAATAGTTTCATTCATTTGTGAAGGATTTCTGAAAGTTTAATTAAAATTGGACAATTATTTGATTTTTGCAAGAATTTCCAAATTAATCTGTTTTTAAACTGAAAAAAAGCTCTAAAAAATAATGGTAAAAAAATATAAATGACCGCTGACGTAAAAAAAAAAAAAAATAAGCAAAATTTCGAACGTACTAGAAAATAAAAAATAATTAAAAATACTTTGGTCTTTCCTTTTAATAATAACATAAACGTTCTGACGATAAAATCTTGTTGGGGAGGGGGCATTTTTTCAACATGCTCATTTTTTACTTTTAGCAAATCTGTGGAGGTACCTCCGAAAAATATGTAATGTAATAAATGTAATTTAAAAATAGCTTAAAAATTCAATATTTTTTTTAGTGATATGTTTTGATGTCTCATTAAATTTAAGTATTAATTAACTGGATTTTGTAAAAAAGAGTAGTTTACTTTTTACTTTAAAACAGTATGAAAATAAAAAGCATAAGTGAAAAATAAGAGACTTCCACCAAAAAACAAATCTATCGTGGAAAAAACGATGGCCGTCCACATGAACAAAGATTTTATTTTAAAAATGCTTCAAGATTTTCTTATTTATACCAAAAATGTTTAGTTTTCCAATCAACAGAAATAATTCAACATTATTTTTCAAACTAAATTACTAAAATACGGCAGTTTGCCCATTTTTGAGTTGTGTAATTGTTTTTATTGAAGAAGACTAGAAAATTGTAAAAATGACGCAAAAAAACGATGCAACAAAAAAGTATTTTTTTTTTTGGCTAATATCATTTCAGCAGGATTTTCCTAACTTTATCAATTTAATTTACTTTGCAGTACAGTATTTATATTATTTACTGACATACAATAATAAAAAAAATCATTACAGACAGATATTAATTATTTTTAAAAATATTGATGAAATGATGTGAAATCACACATGAATTTTTTTTTTCTAGTTTCAGGCTCAGCTGTTATGATGCTAACATCACAGAATAAAAATAATGGAGAGACAAGTCGGTAAATAACGATTGCTTTTTTTTTATCAAAATTATTTGTTTTGTTTTTTGCCACTTACCTTACACACAGACCAGGGACCCCCAAAAAACGGTATGATTTCTTTATGTTCATGATTTTGTTGAGATTTTTCACTGTCAACCAACGCAACTTTTGAACTATTCATTCTGTTCACAGAATAATGTCGAAGTTGAAACGAATGACAGAAAAGAAGAATTAATAAATGGAAAAACACGATATAAATGTGAAATTATTTTTGAGAAAGTCCTTTCGCTTGATAAATTTAAGACGAAAATAATTAAACGGTGTTAGACAAGATTTGGTTCCTTGTGTTTAATTACCATTGTGTCTCCAAGTCTTTGAGGAGATGCAATAATATTATTTTCTGATTGGAAGCAACAGTCTCATTTTATTTCCCATTTTCCTTAAAAGTTCCTCATTGGTCTCATATTCTGTCCATGATAATCTCAACATTTATCAATAAAACCACTTGACTGTCATTTCAAATTGTCCAGTATTTACTGCCCTATAGAAAATTATACATTACATCACACTCACAGTCTAGTATAGTTTTCATTTCCTATATCATTCTTTGTTACTTTAATAGCTTGCTCAGTAACTGAAGAAATATGTCTGGGATCATTCCAAAAGTACATAAGAGCAAAGAGGTGGGTGGGTCAGACACATTTGTCATGGAAATTTAGAATGGGTTTAGGGAGATCCTCGCTAGATAAGTCTTTTAATAATTAAAATCTATGGCATATCCAGAACAACATCCATTTTCTTAAGCACATCAAATACATGCCATTTAATTTAACAACTGTTGTAAAATTTGAATAAAAAATTACCAGTTTTCATACGAAGCATTTGTTTCTTATAAAATCCTCCACTAAAACTTGATGTTTTGGGATATGTGAAAAATCTGAAGCCATAACATTTGTACTTTGATGGGGTTTACTAATTGTTTATGATTTACAGTTTATCAACTCTTTGCTTTCCCAGATATGAGTCTTACTATTTAACTCATAATTGAAGAGAAATGTGTGTTTTCCCATGGGTGAAAATAACAACAACAATTTGAAATTTACTCTCCAAATTCACATTGCAAGCTAATATCCATTGAACGACTGGAACATCAACATTAACATTTAAATTGTTATACAATTTCAAGGGAGAATACACAGTGTAAACTGCACTAGTAATCCTTATGGAATGTTACAAAAAGTGATTAGTATAATGTTAATTACTTACTGAATGACCTCTTTAAGATTTATTATGACCTTTGTATTTCTGTTTTTATACATTTCTTATTAGACTAACTAATATACAAAGTTGAATTTATCTACTTGTTCAGTTCTGTTATCCTTGATATCAAATACTGGGTTGTGACTTATAAAACAAAACAGTGGATTCTCTCTTCTCATAGTTGATGCTCGATATATTTCTCTTGCTTTTCAGTTTTACATCTGAATCTGCCACCAAGACAATGTCATCTGCATCATGTTTGTTGTTAATGTAATGTCTGCTGATAACAAATCCTGGCAGGTCCCCTAATTCTCTGAGTCCTTTTCTCTTGCTGACATCAAATATCCTCTCTAGAATTACTTTTCAGTTTTTCATCTGAATCTGCCACCAAGACAGTGTCATCTGCATCATGTTTGTTGTTAATGTAATGTCTGCTGATAACAAATCCTGGCAGGTCCTCTAATTCTCTGTCCTTTTCTCTTGCTGACATCAACTATCCTCTGTAGAATTACTTTTCAGTTTTTCATCTGAATCTGCCACCAAGACAATGTCATCTGTATCATGTTTGTTGTTAATGTAATGTCTGCTGATAACAAATCCTGGCAGGTCCTCTAATTCTCTAAGTTCTTTTCTCTTGCTGACATCAACTATCTTCTCTGTTATTATTTTTCAGCTTTTCATCTGAATCTGCCACCAAGACAATATCATCTGTTTGTTGTTAATGTAATGTCTGCTGATAACAAATCCTGGCAGGTCCTCTAATTCTCTTAGTCCTTTTCTCTTGCTGACATCAACTATCCTCTCTACAATTACTTTTCAGCTTTTCTATCTGAATCTGCCACCAAGATACAAAACAGAAATAAAATATGGTGTGTGTTACCTTTGACCTTTCCATAATCAATATTATAGTGGAATCTCAGTTCATGAATTTAATTCATTCCTGAAGGCCATTCGTAAACTGAAATGTTCGTAAACCCAAACTATTTTTCTAATAGGAATCAATGTAGAGAAAAAAGTCACAGTCGAATAAAATTGGAAAAAAAAGCACGGCGCAACACACAAATGTATACAACATGGCAGTCAACTCAGAAATTATTCTGTTTGTGTTAACTCGGCTCAGCTACATTGTTTGAGAACCAAAATTTTGTTCAATAACCAAGGCATTTTTATCTCGAATTTTCTGTTCAAAAACCGATTTGTTTGACATGTGAGATGTTCAACAACTGATGTTCATCTGTACCAGGAATTAAGAATGCAAAAGCAGATAGAGCAAGAGCAAACAAACATAGTTGCATATAAATTGTCAGAAATTCATGTATTAGGTTGGTGCAAAAATAATGTCATTTTCTAACATATGTTACTATGTGAGAAAACGACATTATTTTTGCACCAACCTAATATATATATATACATGGGAAAATGTGATATATAAAATTTTATATATCAGAATAATGTTAGCCAATTGAATGATAAAGTGGAAATAATTCTTTGTAACACATTTTGGAATTATATATGTAAGGAGAGGGGTGGCGATCTAAGAATACGAGCATCAGATATAACTATGCATTGATAACAAATGCTGAAGATATTGAAATGCCAAAATTTCAAATTTTTCAATATGACTAAAAACAAAGTGTCTATTGGTAATCAACTAAAAAAAATAACCTCATAAATTTCTATTATAACCATAGCAACACAATGAAATCTGGAATCTGAAATCAGAATCTACTTAAGAGCACTCACAATCTGCAACCCACAATATTTATATGTAGAGGCAAAATCTATAGAGGCTTCATATTTGGTGAACTATCAGTAAATAGAAAAAATACTTTTAAACTCCTCCAATAACCTGATTTCTTCATAATCAATGTGAAAAAGAACACCCATCAAATATTTGAAAATAAAAGAATAAATGATTCCAGCAAATCCAATGAATAGAGATATATTACTCTAACCACCAACTCTCTCACAACAACTAAAAAAGAAATGATCTAAGAAAGTTTGTTACAACTACTTCCAAAAAAATAAGAGACGAATTAGTACAAAACATAATAATAAGCTAAAACTTCATGGAGGAATTTACTCTATAACCTGTAATGATTGTCATGAGGAATACATTAGAGAAACCTCTAGGAATTTAAAGATAATATTAACACAAAAGAGATCTTTTAAAAGGCAACACAGTTAATGCATTAGTTGTTCACTATAATGAATCTGACTATAATTTTATTTTTAAAAAAAATGCTGCTTTAGTTAAAGAGGAAAACAATTTAATGAGGTGAAAGGTTATAGAATATGCTTTGATCGCCAGATCTTCCATGGTAAATTTGTGTCCTGGTTCTTACAATATTTTACCTTGTTGTTATAAAACATGGAAACTTCAGAAGCAACAATAGCCAATTTTAGCTAATTTTGGAGCAATGTAAATAAAAATGATGGCCAAATTTGTTGATTTGTTCTAGATTTCAAGATATGGTACTCGTGTTATATGAATATTTTATCAAAATTGTTCTCCTGTTAAATATACAGCTATATTTTGGATGCAAAACTGAAGACCAGGACAAGAAGATAACAACATACTTATGCTGTAATACCTGCACAACAAATTTCATTCAATGGCTAACTAGGAAGAAAATGTCTATGCCTTTTGCAGTGCCCATGATTTGTAGAGAACCAATTGATCATGCCACTTGATTGCTATTTATGCATGGTGCCTCTAACAGCTAAGGAACTGTCAAAGAAAAACAAATGGACAGTGCAATATCCAAATATTCCATCAGTTTTGTGGAATAATTAATAATAAACGCGACGAAAAAGAAAACAAAACTGAAAGCATAAAGAACCTGAATGAAATAAGCTAGATCATGTGCCTAGACACATTTACAAAAAATATTCAAATTTTGAAGTCCAGAATTTCCCATCAGTTTACAATTATAACTGATGCTTGTGTTTTTATATCTCCACTTCTTACACATCAACAAAAATATTAATTTAGTCTGATTAAATCCTGGGGGATGAAACGTGTTACACAGAATTATTTCAATTTTCTCATTCATTTGCCTTTCATGTATACAGTGGAAGGAAACAAATATTCGTACACATAAATATCTTTAATTTATTGTATTTCTAATTAATGAATAAACATATGTTTCATTTAATTAACTATAAACAGATGCACAATAACTACATATGCATAGAAAAAGAGATTTTGATTTAACAGAAATAAATCTTATTTATCAATTTTAATGGGGGAAAAGTATTTGTACAATGCAAAAAAGAATACATAATCTTCATTTAATCTTACTTATTATAAAACGCAGATTGTGTGTGTGTGTGTCTGTATGTTTATATATTGGATCGGATTTTCTACATTTTTCAACCAATTTCAACAAAACTTCACAGAACTGTGTAAAATTACCTTGTGGTGGTTCTGACAGCACCAAAAATTAGAAAAACACAATTTTTTTTGCATGAAATCAATTTAAAAACACGATAAAACACAATTCTGTCGCCAGAATGAAAGGGGGACAACTCATATCGAGTTATACTCATTATAAAACCCAGGTTGTTTGTGTGTGTGTGTGTGTTCGTTTATATATGGGATCGGATTTCCTACATTTTTCAACTGATTTCAACAAAACTTCACTTTTTTTTGGCAGGTACTGTTTCTTATTGTCTTGCACACTTTTTTCTTTATTTTTACATTCAGAATATTTTAAAATTCCATTTACAAAACAATTGTTTATAATAAAATTCTATTCAATCGATAGACTCATAACGATTGAAAACAATGTTTTTGTTTGAGTTTGGGTTTGACCAATTCGTTAAAAAAAAAAAAAAAAAACTAATTAAGACATGCGTGTCCGTCAACCTTAAACAATAATCTTTGTCAATTTTATTTTTCAGTCTTTATGGTGGTCGATACTTGATCTAACTCTTACTGTTACATCCCCGGGCAACACCGGACTCTCCTGCTAGTACTTTGTAAAATTGCCATTATTCGGTTCTACAGCAACCAACCTCTTCTTGTAGTTCTCAATGATTTGCAAATTTTAGCTGTCATTTTGTTCCATTCTTCTTTGCATGTAGTCTTCAAATCCTGGATGTTTGTTGGAGCTCTCGATTGGATTTGTATTTTCAAATAACATCACAGATTCTTGATTAGGTTTAAATCTGGGGACTGACTTGGCCATTTCAGGATATTTTCATTATTTTCAGAAAGCTATTTCCTCGTAGATTTTGCAGTGTCCTTAGAATCATTATCTTGTTGAAAGATCCAATCAGGAGGAAGATTTTCAACTGAAATCATTAAATCTGCTTCCAAAGTATTTTGATATGTTACGTCATTCATTCTACCATCTATTAATGATATGTTGCCAGTGCTTCTTGCAGAAAACCATCCTCAAACCATGATTCTGCCACCACTAAATTTCACAGTTGGAACTATGTTCATTTGTTTGAAGACATTGCCATCTTTCCTCTATACATGATTTTTAGAATTATGTCAGTTTTGATTTCGTCTGTCCATAATACTCTTTCCCAATAGAATTTTTCCTTAACCATATGTTTATGAATGAATTTCAACCTGGCACCTTTCAATAGCAGTGGAATTTTCCAAGGGGAGCATGTACTTTAGATTGTTCCTATGAATTTCATTACGTGTTGTTCATTTAGTGACACAGATTCTTAATAAAAGCAAATCATCCTGCAACTCTTGACAAGTTAACAATTGGATTAATTTCCTCAAGATTTTGAAGAAATCTTCTGTAGAGCACCTGTTCTTTGGTTTTCAACAGTTTTGAGTTTTTTATACCTTGAAATGAATGAACTAATGGCAGTAAATGGAATATTCAGGTTGTCTGAGATTTTCCTGTAACTTTTACCTTCTTTCAATTGCTTAAAAATCAGCTCTATTTGCAAATTTGTCAATTCTTTACCTCTTGACATGATGAAAACCTTCTTGCACAAATATCAATTACATAATGTTCTGTTTGTATTTTTTAAGCCAAAATTATCTACTAACAACATTATTGGAACATTCTAGAATATTCTACTTGAATAATATATAGTATTAAAGCAATTCAAATATTTTAAAATCTGAAATTTGAATTGTATAAATACTTTTTCACCTATTAAAATGGAAAAATGGAATTTATCACTATTAAATCAAAGTTTTTCTTTTTTCTATTCATATTTAGTTATTATGCACCTGTGTACAGTTAGTTATATGAAAAGCATTTTTATTCTTTAGTTGGAAATACAATAAATTAAAAATTTGTATGCGTACGAATATTTGTCCCCCCCCCCCACCGAACTGTATATACAGGATTGCACTTGAGATACAGCACAGGTGAGCACAAGGTGATTGCACTTCCGTAAGAAATACAGTGCAAATGATCACAAAGTGATTACACTGGAGTAAAAAATACAGCCAAGATGACCACAAGGTAATCACACTTGAGTAAGAGATACAGCATAGATGACTGCAAGGTGACTGCACTTGAGTAAGAGATACAGCATAGATGACTGCAAGGTGACTGCACTTGAGTAAGAGATACAGCATAGATGACTGCAAGGTGACTGCACTTGAGTAAGAGATACAGCATAGATGACTGCAAGGTGACTGCACTTGAGTAAGAGATACAGCATAGATGACTGCAAGGTGACTGCACTTGAGTAAGAGATACGTTACAAATGACTGCAATGTGATTGCACTTGCATAAGAGTTACATCACAGATGGCCACAACATATAAATCAGTGTAAAAATAAAAAGACCTATATTTTAAAAATATTTAAATACTGTTTGGACTGAAAATATTGAAAATGTTTAAAAGTTTGGAAAATAAGATAAAAAAGTGATGATTATTTATTCAGACTAAAATTAACAAATGCGCAACATTCATTGTATCAACTAAAGCAGGGGTTTATGGCTTAACAGTTTAAAATATGGAAAAATTATTGTTGACCTGTAAACAATATCGAAAATAGAATCAGGAAATGTAGTTCAAATTCTGTCTGAGATATTTTATGTTTCCATTGTACTAAGATCTCAAATGTTTTAACACATTTTATTAATAGACCCTGAAATGGAATATTCCATAAAAAATATTTTGTTTATATAAAAGAAATCAAAATTCATATTGAATAGATTGTTGAAAATACAAAAGATTTCATTTCTTTCATGTATAAAACAATACATCCTAAATTTTCATACACTGACTTGTCCTCTTTGCATTTGTACTTGTAAACTTTTGACTGATATTATGTCAAATTAATATCCAGGTATGAATCAATCTCTTCTACTACAAACTATGGGTAAAACAATAACTAAGATCTTGTCTTGGTTGGCCAACAATGTAGAAGAAAGAAAATCTTAATTCAAAGATGGAGTGGAGACACTTGTCGAAGGTGGATGTTGTGCCAATAAATATCTGTTTCTGAAATATAGGATGTTCCAATAACTTGGACTGATTTCACATGTGAATTAAGTGTCTAATGATTTATTTTCTTTTTCTTTCTGATTTAACAATTTAAGTCTTTGGCAATTTCAGCCATGGGAAGATTAGACGCTTAAACCTAATTCACACTTAAAATCAGTCCAAGTTATTGGAACACTCTATATATGACTGACAGTGCTATGAGGAAACTTTCAATGGAAGCTAATTAAATGAGTTATTCTAGTAAATAAATAAAAGGAGATTTTGCCTAAAATATCTCAGATTTTCTAGAAAATATCATGTCTCTCCATTGATTCATATTTGTTTATTATGTGTGAACAGACATGCATTCTTGGGGAAAATAATGGACTATTTTTCTTCTTTTGCCAATATAGGTTATACAGACCAGTCTACCCAGCTATTTAATGCATAGCCATGAAGAGAAAAGTGAAATATTGATGCCTTTCCCAAGAGAATTTGTGCCAAACTGAACACAAGAGACTACACTGAGATTTGAATTTGGCTTGTCAATTGCACTTTTTGCACCAATATCCATTACACTGCCTGCATCTCACTTCAATTTAGAATACAAGTGGCTATGTAAATACACAGCAATTATCAAGGAAGGTAGTTCTTTTAAAAATTTGATAGTAATTGAAATCTTCTTATAATAATCAAACATGTCTTAGAGATATGAATATTTACAGAAATTAATCTATGAATGATACATACTGAAAGGATTGTTTCTTTTAAATTGTTTATAACTGAATAATTACAAAATAGAAAAATTATATTAGAATTACAGAGGTCATAGAATTCTGCCAGTTCCAATTCCACAGATAAACAAATAAGTGGAGAGTAGAGTTCTTTACTTTCAATATTTAGTGTTCAATTTTGAAAAAAGAATTTTTCAAAAATATCCCAGGTTAAAATATTTTATTAAGATGTTGAAAAGGCATTTATCTAATATTTTGCTGATATGAAAAAAGTCAAAATTCATATTCAGCAGACTCTTGAAAATAGCAATGAATTTATTGTATTTGTGTTATTTTATTAGACTATGAAAAGGCATTTACCTAATAATTTTTTTATGAAGAGAAAACAAATCATAATCTATATTCACCATATTCATAAGAACATTTTTATTTCATTTATCTGTATCTTTGAGATGAGATATTTTATCTCTTTACATTGTTCAAAGTGTTGTTCTCATTTTTATTGCCATATTCACAATATTTCAGCTGTTGTACGGTCTGACTTTTTTCGGTGACATTTGTTGGAATTTCAAACTGAACCCTTTATTTTAGTCCACAGGGGTAGATTGTTCTAATTCCACGTGCCATGCCTCATTGAATATCTCAGTTTCAGTTAAATTCCCTTTGATAACACTTCAAATTTTTGTTCACTCTGCTGTTGACTTTCTAAGGGTTTGTTTCAAAATTCCAAGAAGTTTCATCTGAAGAAGGCCCAAGTATACAACGGTCGAAACATTGTGAATATGGCAATAAAGATGAGGACCACAGTCTGAACAATGTAAATAATTTAAATTTTTAATTCATTCATGTATAAAAAGACACACTGCAAAATTTTTATGCATTGACTTCTCATTTGCCTTTGCATGCATAAATTTTTGACTGAGCTTCAGGAACTTAACACACTTCACATTTTCTCGTGTTGAGTTTTTGCTTTTATGTTTTCAATGCAAATTTCAATAGAAATTAAGAATCTTACATTTCAGTTTTCACTTCACATATGTCTTTTAAATGCAACTTCAATAAAAATATAAATCCAGTAATAAGAAAATTATGTGTTTTGTACATTACCAGGTTCATATTTAAATAAAAAAATTTTGAAAAATATTTATTTGCATACCTATTTTTTTTATAACCTAGGTGTGTTCACATCTGATTTCCAAACAACAAATGCCTTGAAAATCCAAATCTACACATTTCACGAGAATATGGTTTATCTCCAGTATATATTTGCATATGGCACAATAAACTTGACTTGTCTGAAAATGCCAAACTACAATTCTCACAAAATTATGTCTTTTCTCCAGTGTGGCTTTGAACATGATGTAATAAATGTAACTTTCCCACGAACTCTCCATGGTGTATTTGCCTATGGCACCAAAGATGACTTCTGTGAAAATGTAGGCCTACAACCTTTACAAAGATATTGTTTCTTTGCAATATGTATTTGACATTCCAAAGATGATTTCTATGAAAATTCAGATCCACAAACTTTACAATAAAATTGTAATTTCCTCTGTGTATATTTCAACATGGTGCTCTAAATGTAGATAGTTGCACTTTAACACTAAAAAAACAGCATGGCTCTATAGAATGATGAAAAAAGGCCCCAAATTTGATAAAAATAAAGTTTCATCATCAAAATGTTTATGTTATTATTAAGAGGAAAGACCAAGGTATTTTTAAAAATTTTTTACTCTATTCTAACATTCAAAATTTTAGTTAAAAATCTTGATTTATGCATCAATTGTGTAACAGTTATGGACATTTTCATGCCTGTTTTCCAGTAAAATAACACATTAATTTAGCAATTCTTGCAAAAATTAAACAATTGTTGGATTTTAATGAAACTTTCAGGACTTATTCACGAATGAATGAATTTATTTTTTAATTATTATTTTTAGAAAATATTGGTAAAATTATGTTTTTACATCTGTTACACTCCAAACTTAATTAATTTCATAAATTTTTCTAGAATTTAAAAATTGTCAACAAAATGGTTTTTATTAGTTAAAAGCAGGACTCCTTGGAGAATATAAATCAACAATTTTTTAAAAACTATTACGAGTTCCCTAAAATCTGCTCAAAATTGTAAACTAAAAATTTTAATAAAACTATTTAATTAGATAAGCTTTTAATTTTTTATAAATAATATATATTAAGGACATTAAGATCTGAAGAAAAAAATCTTTTCAATGAATAATGAATTTTTACAAGAATTGTTTGCATTTCTCTTTTTTTTAATTATAAATATCCAAAAATGTTTTAAATTTCTTCCAAACATCATCAAAGTTAGGTTATTAAGTTATTAAGCGTAGGTGATATTTACTAAGCAAAAATTGAAAAGCTTAATACAAATAATCCTACCAAAAATTTTTACAATAATTAAAAATAATTGTTTTGTTTAAATGTTCATTTTTTAAGTATGGTGTTTCATATGCAACATCATCATTAAAAGGTTATGTTTTCAAGTGCTGGCCACCTTACACTCATAAACCTTTTAGTTTTACTTAAAAAAAATAATTTGTTTTTATTTAACCTTTTAATTTTGTTCCAAGTTTCTTTGTTCGTTTTTGTGAGTTATAGTTTGATAAAAGAATGTTTGAAAGGCAATCCTTTATTTTATTTGGAACCTAATGTTTAATTATTTTCATACTTTATTTCATTTACATTTAAAATCAGTTTTCTTTTCTCATTTTATTTTTAATTGTGGTACGTACTCTACTAATTTTCAATACCTAGTTTTAAAAATGAATTTAAAAAAACAAAAATTGAAAAGCTTTCTTGAAGCTTTCATTTTAGCTTTAATTAAAATCCAAATGATTAAAAAATATTTTTTTTACTATTTCCAGTACGGAAAACACTGGTGTATTTCAAACAGAAATTATATATTGATTAGAATGTTCTCTTTTTTGTCATTAAAAAAAACTGATAAAAAATCTTGCCATTTTTAGTAAACAAAAGTTAATGCTCATTTTTAAAAATTTTTGTTATATACAACATATTTTTATGAAATGTTTTTTTTAGAAAAATTAGCAAATTTAAAGTTAAATTAATCAGATTTGAAAAAACAAAATTGAAATGACTAAACTGCTGCCACACACACATACAAAAATTAACCTAAATTTTGAAATTGGATGAAAGGATTAAAAAATTAGAGGTAACTCAATAATTTATGAATTAATTTAAGAAACTTTTATAGTATTTTGAATTTTATTATATTTTCAGAATGCATCTTAAATAATAAAGTTAAGTATCAAAAAATTCAATAAAATATTAAATTACTTGAAATATTTTGTTAATTTTCAAAAATTACGTGGTAGTTAAAAAACAAAAACAAACAGTTTTTACTTAGAATTCATAAATTTATGTCAATTCTGGTTCACTATATTTAACCTGTCAACACCTTTGGCCATCAATATGTCAATGGGCATATGAGAATAACAAGACTCCATAGTTAAGAAATACATTATATAGAAAATTTTATGCTATAAATAATATTTGTTTCAGAAAAACTTACCAAAGCTCACAAGAAAATAATCAGAACAGATTATTTTAACTTTAAATTTGCTAATTTTCCACAAATAACATTTCAGAAATATATATTTTATTTTTGCAAAATTTTTAAAACCGAGAATTAACTTTTGTTTACAAATCTGTCAAAATCAACTGCTCGGATTGATTTTTCTTAAAAAAAGAAAAATCAAATAAAAATCATTCTAATTTCTATCTGAAATACACCACAGAATATTGCTTTTGGAAATAGATTTTTCATTTATGAAAATATATTTAAACCTTAGGTATACCAAATTATTGGAGATACCAATCTAAATGTAACTTCTGTGAAAATTCAGATCCACAAATTTCACAAAGGTATGGTTTCTCCCCTCTGCTTATTCACATATGGTGCCTGAAAGATGACTTCTTGGAAAATGCAAATTCACAAGAATACAGTTATACTCCTGTGTGCATTCGGTGTGCTAAATGTGACTTCCGTGAAAATGCAGATCTACAGACTTCACAAGAATATGCTTTCTCTCCTCTGTGTGTTCACATATGTCTCATCAAATCTGACGTAACTGAAAATGGAGACATACAATGTCCACAAGAAATGTTTCACTCCTGTATGTGTCTGCATATGCCTCACTAAATCTGATTTCCATGAAAATGCAGATCCACAAACTTCACAAGAATATGGTTTCCCTCCTGTTTGTGAATGCATGTGTTGCTAAATTTGCTTTCTGCAAAAATGCTGATGCACAAACTTCACAAGAATATGATTTTTCTTTCAAATGTGACATGACTGAAAATTCAAAGCCACAAATTTCCCAAGAATATGGTTTCTCTCCAGTGTGTGTTCGAATATGGCACACCAGACTTCTGTGAAACTATTGGTCTCTTCATGGCCACAAAAACACCTGGAAACTTTGCAGACTCAATTGTGACAAATCATTTTGAAAACTCAAACTATTAGTCTCTTCATGGCCATTAACAAACATTGATTTTCAACATGTAAATATATGTACCTGTCTGTATAAATTTAATTGAAATATTTAGCTTGGCCTTCTTTTTCTGCAAAGATCATTTCTTCACGTTGTTTATTATTTTGTGTTGTATTTGTGGACACAACACTCGGATTTTATTTTCCCACCTACAGTCTGGCTAGACTGACCCCGCAAGTTACACAGACATGTTTTTAGTTTTATTTACATATATTTAAATAAATCTGATGAGAAACTATGCACTTCTTTCTATTTTAGTGTACTCCATCAACTCAGTCAATTTGCTTGCAAGCTATTTGGACATCTCCAGTATAAACTGTGAAGTTTCTGTAGCCTTTCTGTAAGTGTTATTAGTGTCAATATGTCACCTGCACCTTGCTAGATGGAATCTTAACTTCAATTCTTAATGGAATATCGTTACTTTCAATATGACTTTCAATTCCGGCAGAAAGAAAAGGAGACAACATATGCTAAAATAAAACTATCTTTATTACAAGTGAAATTACTCATGGTAGAATGTCTCTTGTGGTTGAGGGAGATGATGCTCATGGGCAAAGGAGTCTGGTCTTGAAGATACTGTATACAGCTCGGTTTATTATTCTTGTACTTAGCTGTTTCCTTCAGGGATATATGCACTTCATTCACTTATACTGGCCTAGCATTGAAGCTTGTATCAGGTTAGTTGACTGAGAAGCTACTGTGAACTGTTTTATAGTTAATTTTACTTTTAATTCACATCCGGACAACAGATTTTAACATTGAATGAATCAGAAAGGGGTCTAATTTAAAAGCACACATTACAGAATGTCTTGAAAAAATGTTTATAGGAGATATACATGTTTTTTAATCATTTCATTCCAAGTAAGGCAATAATGCCACTAAATGGTGGATAATATTAGGAAAAAATCATTATTAAAAAGTTGTCCTGGGTATAAGTCAGCTGCAAAGCTTCTGATTGGAAGGTTTTTAGGAGTGTGAAATTGCTGTTGTTCCCAAAGAGGTAGCACCTGTTAGAGTCCTAGCTATGAGCAAATAGTGAAACTCCAGACTGAGGTCAAAACATGAAAAATCTAAAAATACATTAGAAAAAATTACCAGCAATATATTTTTGGAAAAACGAAACTTACCAAAGTTCACAAGAAAATCAAATTTCAGCATTAAATGACCCATAAGGAGTTGATGTGCCATTAAACAAATGAACCAAACCGTTATTAAGGAGATAGGACAATATAAGAACAAGAATTAAGAGAGAAGATAACAACATTTGAAGATCAAATTTGTCCCAAAAGCAAGAAGCAGGAAGAGAGTTCTGTAAGTGAGAAGTGTGAGGGAAAATTGTGTGCAAGTTAAATAATCTGATTAGAAAATACATTGTTAATCACACTCTTCTTTTTATTTTAGTCTACTCATTCAATTTAGTTGCAAGTTATTTGGATGTATCAAGTACAAACTGTGGAGTAATCATATGTCTTTTCTGTATGACGGTTGATAAGCTGTAGAAAATGCATTAATCATTAAAAAACAATAATCTATACCTAGCATATAAGGTAAGGCTTCAAAAGCTGTAACACGAGGGGAAGTGGAAAAAATCAGGTCTGGCTGACCACATATGGAGAGAGAAGGGACATCACCGCCCTCTGTGGGATCAGGTTGAGATCATAGACAAGGAACACCATTGGAAAATTTGTAAACTTAAGGAATCAGCACATATGCTAGGCCACAAAAATCTCGTGAGCCAACCAATCATAGAAATGAATACAATATGGGAACCAGTAATAAGGAGTGCCAGAGAAAAGCGATAATAACAACAAAAGTTGCAATATGATCTCTGGTAAAAACATGGTTGCTGAATACATTAAGTTTATAATACCCAGAAATTCATACACAGATGTTTTCAAGAACACATGGCACAGTGGATACAGACATTGGTTAGATCCAGTAACAGGACCCAAAGAGTGTGAGTTCAATACCCAGTTATGGCAGTGGAGAACTTTCCGAGGGAAATTAACAGGAGATAACTGATAACTGACATCCATTGCACATGGAACTAGAAAGTTTGACATTCCAACCACCTGAAGAAGGCCGGAGAGTACAATGGCCAAAGCGTTGCAATAAATATGACGACAAAGATGAGGACAATAGTCTGAATAATGTAAATAATGAAAAAATAATGTATGACAGATTTTACAAAATATACAATATAAGTTTGCATATGAAACATTAAAGATGATTTTCAGGTTTCACAAGAGTAAGGTTTCAAATTAGACCCCATTCTGGTTCTCACATATGTTACTATGTGAGAAAATGATATTATTTTTGCACCAACCTAATATAATAATAGATCACATGCAATATAGGTGAACAATTGAACAAGAAAGATTGAAAATATTAGGTTGGTGCAGAAATAATGTCGTTTTCTCACATATGTTACTTTTATATATGATTTCTGAATTAATTCATTGATATATATATAGCCATGTTATATATCATTTTGAAGCGCGTTTTTCGCTCTATCGAATCGTGTTATTCGTTACCATTCTCCATCTCTTCATTCATTTTTTTGCAGGCTTTTCGACAGCATGGACAAAATTCAAATCCGCACGATTTTCTTGTTCCAGTTCAAACTAGGCCGAAAAGCTGCCGAGACAGCTCGTAATATCAATGATGCATTTGGCCCAGGAACCACTAATGAACGTGTGGCACAACGGTGGTTCAAGAAATTTCACAATGGTGTCAAGAGCCTTGAAGATGAAGATAGTCGTGGCTGGCCGACTGCGGTTGATAACGAACATTTGAAAGCCTTAATTGAAGCCGATCCTCGCAAAACCACACGCGAAGTTGCTGTTGAACTCGAGGTCGACCACTCAACAGTCGTTCGCCATTTAAAGCAAATAGGGAAGTCAACAAAGTTGGATAAATGGGTGAACGATAATCAAAAAAATCGTCAAAAAACGACATTATTTTTGCACCAACCTAATATTAGAAAAGAAAACATTAAAGATAGGGGATAATGTCAGGACAGGAATTAACAAAAACAGAATATAACGACCTTTGTAAATTATTACATTTCAGTTTTAATTTTACAGATAAGTTTTATACTTACATTCAATGAAAATGTTGATCAACAAACTCAACACAAATATGATTTATATTTTATGTTTATTTTTAAAGGAGACATTGGTAAAAAAAATATTGATTCACAGGACTGAGCTCTATTAGCAGTCTGTGCTTACACGTACCTTTTCTGTAGAATATGAAGATGATGCATTATTGATTTTACAAGAATATGGATTCTATTCAGTATGAATTCGCATATGGGACATTAAATTTGACTTCCGTGAAAAAGCAGATTCACAAATTTCACAAGAGTAAGGTTTCTCTCCAGTGTGTATTTGTATGTGCCTGATCAAATGTGACTTCTGTGAAAATGCAGATTTACAAAGTTCACAAGCATATGGTTTCTCTCCAGTATGTGTGCGCATATGGCTCACCAAGTGTGACTTAACTGAAAATTTAGACCCACAAACTTCACAAGAATATGGTTTTTCTCCAGTGTGCGTTCGCATATGATATTCCAAATGTGACTTCCGTGAAAATGCAACTCCACAAACTATGCAAGAATATGGTTTCTCTCTAGTGTGTGTCTGCCTGTGCCTGACCAAATGTGTCTTCTGTGAAAATGCAGATTCACAAACATCACAAGAATATGGTTTCTCTCCTGTGTGTGTACTCATATGTCGTAACAAATAGTCCTTCAGTGAAAATGCTGATCCACAAATTTCACAAGCATATGGTTTTTCTCCAGTGTGTATCCGCATATGCCTCACCAAGTGTGATTTAACTGAAAATTCAAAGCCACACATTTCACAAGAATATGGTTTTTCTCCAGTGTGTGTTCGCATATGTCTTACCAAATGTGATTTAATTGAGAATGCAGATCCACAAACTTCACAAGAATATGGTTTCTCTCCAGTGTGTGTTCGCAAATGGCACACCAAACTTGACTTCTGTGAAAATGCTGATCCACAAACTTCACAAGAATAGGGTTTTTCTCCTGTGTGTGTTCTCATATGTGCCATCAAATGTGACTTATATAAAACTGCAAATCCACAAACTTCACAAGTGTATTTTTTTTCTCTTGTATGCATATCCATGTGCTTTCTCAATAGAAATGTTTGCTCAAAGAAAGAGCCACATATTTAACAAGAATGTAGTTCATCTCCTGTGTAAGTCTCCATATGGCACAGTAAATGTCAATATGCTTCATGAATTTTCAAAGTGTTTTTGTAGAAAAGACAATCCATACGTTTCAAAATTCATAATTTTTTGCCAGTTGATGCTCAATGTGATGCCAAAGCATCTGAAAAAAGAAACAAAAGATATATATGCTGAGACACTGAATAATAGATTAAATCAATTTATACTGTAATAGATGCATGTTGTTATATTCTAGTGCCAGTTCAGTGAGGTACAAGAACAAGATTATGCAGTAATTAGTAAAGATTAAAGTCACTGAGAGCATATGAAACAAGATTAACTATTGAACTTTCACCAATAAATAATTTTTTTTTTATCAGCGCAAAGATATATGAGAATCAATGTAATAATTATCACATCTATAAAAACTATTTTCCTATTTCTTTGGATATTAACACATTTGGGGATGTGTTTCCTCATACTACAATAATGTGCTATACACAAAAACATTTCAAACTGAAACAATTCTTTTTTCAAGGATATATTGTTAGTGAGAATAAAAGCACCAGATGCTTTTGCTACCATGTAGTGAAATATTCCACATATCTGCACATTTGAACCAAAAATATATATACCATATATATATATATATATATATATATATATATATATTTCTTCTAAAGTCTACAATACAACCTTCACTAATGGGATAACTATTTCTTCCTTTTTAAAAATAGATGTATAACTCAAATCACCAGGCTAAAAAGCCATATTCTGACTGCCAATCAGAAAGCATTCACAACCAGAATATAAGAACATGAGCGAACGGGAATCTAAATGGCACTTTCAAAATGGACACCCAGAGATGTATGAAACAGAATGGAAAATCAACCCAAATCACAATCGATGAATTAATTTTGTTCATTTTCTGATGATGTGGTCATCCTGACCTAACTAAAGCTGAAATGCAACCAGCTGGCAATTTGAGAAGTCTAATACATACATTCATACATATATATTTACTTTCTCCTGGACTCTTTTTCTCTCTCTCCAGGATTTTACTTTTGAAAGCTCTGTTTTTTGATCCATTGGCTGTTTTTTGTTTTTTTTTTACATAGATCTTTGTTTTCCTGTATTTAATTAAAAATACTTGTATACAAGAAGAATCAATACTTCTGTAATTAAAGATATTATTTAAAGTTATAAATTTTAAAAACAAATCATTGCCCAATTTTTCTTGCCTAAATGGTTCACCTTGCCACCAAGAAAATTTTCAGAATTATGAAAATATTCCACATAAAAAAATACATTATAATGTAATTTTTCTAAAATTTACTCTTAAAACAATTTTTTTCTTCTCAGATTAATATAACTATTAGGTATGTGCAAAAATAATGTCGGTTTTTGACGTTAAAAAATACGTCAAAAACCGACATTATTTTTGCACCAACCTAATAATTACATTGATGCCTACAAATTAATTCATTATACTGTTTAATAAGTGTAAATTAAAATATATATTTTTTCTTAAACTATTGGTTATAAGAGGTTGAAGAAAATTTATTTTTAAATAGTTATAACAAATTCTTGATTATTGCCCTGCTGGTGCCTCCTATTCCTAGAGGTTTTAATTTTACTTTCTTGCATGTTTTTTAGGACAGGGGTGAAATTACACAGTTTTTATATTGTCCTTTGATCTCATGCATAACCTTTAACCTGTGCATAACATGTCATTTTCATTCATTAAAAAGAAAACATTACTTTCAGAAAATCCAGTTAATTAATCATTAAATTTACTAATAGACTTCAAAACAATATTGGATTTCAAAGAGAATTTTAAATTTGGTTTTTACATTTTTTGTATATATTTGTAGTTGGAGGGATTGATGGGTGATGAAAACAATGTGCTAATATTTTAGGAATGCATAAAATGTTTATTTATATAGAGAAATTAATTTTTCTTTTAATTTGTATTAGATTTAGGGTATTATCTTCAAAATAAAATTAAAATTTAAGTTAAAAAAAAATGTTTAAATTATTTAAAATGTGTTTTTTGGGTTTGTTTTTCTTTATTTAGAAAGTTTGTGGTGGTGGGAAGAGAGATTGTCATCCACAAATCCTCCATAATCTCAGATATTTTCATTTTTATTAAAAATCATTTTTATAATCAAGCTGAAATGACAAGAGACAATGAAAGTGGTCATGTCAACAAAGCATTATGTGTTATAAAGTGGAGTACATTGATTTTGTCTTTTTACGTTTATGGGCTACAATAGTGGTAAATCATGAATGTTTACATACCATTAAGAAAAACAATTCCTTTGAAGATTTGAATTTACATTTACAAGAGAAATATATATTCTGAATTATGTTCAATTTTTACTCAGGACCTATGGGTACATTTATTAAAAAAAATATGAAAATTTGAAATAATATTAGTTATTTTAATTAAACAATTTTTTTGTACAATGTATTGGAGAGAGGGACAGAGTAAGAGGCATAGTTCATGGAGATAATGGCTAATCTGACACTTGAACAGGTTTTAAGATTGTAGCAAATTTCCTAAGGAAAAACCTTTCTACAGTAACTTTATTTGTGAATAGATCCGAAAAGTTTCATAAAAATCCAAGAATTATTTGATTTTTGCAAAGATTTCCAAATCAATGTGTTTTTCATGACAAAAAACAAAAACAAAAACAAAAACAAAAAACGCTCAAATTTCCAATACTAACTTTTGGTCCATCTACTGACACAAAATAAAAAAAAAAAAAAAACAAGATTTTTAACTAAAACTTTGAATGTTCGAAAAAGAATCAAAAAATATAATTTAATAATCAAAAAATTAATTTGGTCTTTTCTCTTAATAATAACATGAAGATTTTAGCATTAAAACTTTGTTTTTATTAAGTTTGGAGTCTTTTTCCATCATCGTATGTTACATTTTAGCGAATCAGAGGAGGTACCTATAGTGGGTGGAGGTACCTAAAAGGATAAATTAACTGGATTTTGCTAAAAGTTGTAGGCTTGTCCCAGGTAACGCTAAAAAAAGTGGTATATCCAGGAGAAAAAGGTCCCTAAATTGATAAAAAAAAAATTTTAACATGTAAATGATTATGTTAAAATTAAAGAGGGAAGACCAAGGTATTTTTTAATTATTTAAAAATTTTTTTTTTTTTCATTTGCAGCATATTTTAAATTTAGGTTGAAAATCTTGTTTTTTTTAGGTCAAAAATTAGGTAATATTAGCTGCTAGCATTATTTTTTTTCACTGTTTTCAGTTGAAAAAAACATTGATTTGGAAAATCTTGCAAAAATCAAGTACTCGTTGGATTTTAATGAAACTTTCAGAACTTATTCACAAATGAATGAAATTATTTTAGAAATGTTTGTCTTCTTGAAAGTCATAGTATAAATATTTTTTTTATATATATGTTACACCCGTCGAACTTAATTTTATGAAAACTTCAAAAATTTATTTTTGCAACCTGAATTGTTTTTTTTTATTAAATGCACAAGACTCTGAAGATTCTAAAATTTTCAAAAACAAAAAAAAATTTTGATGAAAAATGAATTTTTACAATAATTTTTTATTTTTTTTTTTATTTTAAATACACAATATGACAAAATGTTGTTATATATTTTAAAATTAAGTTTCTTTATGCAAGCTTATGGGAATGACTTATTATATTCTCTACTTATTATAGATCATAAATTTGAAAGCTTATTAAAATCTGACAACCGTTGATATTTTTTAAATAATTTTTGAATATTCCAAAATTGTGTTTAAAATCGTCTCCAACGAAAGTATGGATGCACAGCTTTGAAATAACGTCACGTGACGTAGAGTTGTTTCCCTAGATAGAAGCAAGTTCTTTTTACTTCAGAAATTACTTTGCATTCATTCAGTTAACAACAAAGCAAAATTTGAAATCGATTGCATAGCATTTCAATATTAATTTTATTAATAAATAAAATATGTATAACTCAATTTAAAAAAATGTTGTTACTGTTTTAATTTTACTTGTAAAATTTGATTTTTTTTTCACAATTTAAATGTTATTTTCAGTGCAGAAATTTTTCCTCGAACATAAGGTTAAAAAAAAAAAAAAAATTGAAAGTTGTTTTTTTTTTTTAATTTACTAACCAGGTTCACTTAAAAGTAGAACGAATTACATCACTTCTGCGCTACCGTACGATAAATTCCCTTGACGTAAGTTGTCAATATATTGACACCCGTCAATTAACACCCTTCAATCACGCACTCGCGCAAGCACCACGGTTAGAAATATCTGCTAAATGTTTCTTTCAAATTACATTAAGTATCCTTTAATCATTCTAAATTTCCTAAGATAACAAAAAAAAAAAAAGGTGTAACTGAATTTTAATTGATTTTTTAACTAATTTTGATTTTTTGTTTACAAATTCGGGCAGAAATGGCCGATAAATCGAATAATTTACTAATTTTTTTTTTATTCAAGAAAAACGAGATTTTTAAATAAAATTTTTAAAATTTAAAAAATCTGAAAAAAAAAATATTCAAAAATACTTTGGTCTTCCCTCTTTAATTTTAACATAAACATTTACTTACACGTTAAAAAATTTTTTCATCAATTTGGGGACATTTTTCTCCAGGGTATACCACTTTTTTAGCGTTACCTGGGACAAGCCTAAGTTAATGTTTACTTTTTACTTAAAACAGAATGAAATTAAAAAGTTTGAGAGTATATTTTATTTTTATATAAGTTCGGCTATTAGGTTGGTGCAAAAAATAATGACGTAATAACGGTAATAATGTCGTTTTTTTTAGGTATTTTTTAACGTCAAAAAACGACATTATTACGTCATTATTTTTGCACCAACCTAATAGCCGAACTTATTTGTTATATAAAAATAAAATATACTCTCAAACTTTTTAATTTTACTTCTGAAACAAACTCTTAATTGAAAATAACATGGAAACGATAAACATCCACACAAAGATTTTATTGTAAAAATAAAAAATGATTAATGGTTTCAATTTTACCAAAAATGTATTTGTTTTTCAATCAATAGCCATATATAATTCAATATTATTTTGCAAAGTCAAATTTTTATTAAAATCCGACACTTTGTCCATTTATGTGTAGGTGTACAGGATGGTCCGAAAGTCTTGTCACTCCTTACCTCTTGTCACCCCTTACCAGACTGTAGGAGTTTGTATCAGTCATCTGAAATAGAAAATTATATTATGTAGTTGTTGACAACTTTCGGACTACCCTGTAGTATTTTTATTTTTTGTTTTTGTTTGGAGATAAAAAGGGAAACTGAAAACATGCCACAAAAAGGGCGAGAATGATAAAGAAAAATTAATTTTTTGCCTAAAAAATAATTACAGCAAAATTCCATCAAGTTAAAAATACTTTTATTTATTTTTAAAAAAATAATCGAACTTTTTAGAAATGGCCCGGTTTTTCTTTTTTATTTGAAAAGAAATGATGATAGGAAATCGAATATTTTTGGCTTTTTCTTTTTCCAATGCTTATAGTTGAAAAAATGAATAAAAAGTTATAATTCAAATCGAAAAATAATAAGAACTCACTTTTGAATTACCATTTTTCTTCGACAAGACAAAAAATTTTCGTTGGCGATATGTCATATTGCTTCAAATTTCAAAGTGAACTTCTTAGTTTAATTTCTTTAGTAAATTACACAACAGTAGCACTAAAAACGATACGTTTCTCTAAATAAATATAATGATATCAATTTATTTTCTTTTTCTGTGACGCTAACAGCAGAACATAAAATAATGTGGAGACAAGTCAGTAAATAACGATTTTTTTATTATTATTTTTTTTCACTTACCTTACAGACCAGGAGACAAAACTGGATGAGTTCTTTCTGTCTTAAATCTTTTGTTGTTATTTCACTAGCAACCTACGCAATTTTTTGTATTGTTGATAAATGTCAAGGTTGAAAACGAATTACACAAAGGAAAAACACGATACAAATGTGAAATTACTTTTTAGAAAAATATTTCGCTTGTTTATGAGTACAAAAGATATTAAGCGGTGTTAGACAAGATTTGGTTCCTTGTATTTAAAATTATTACATTTCTTGGCATTCTACAGAAATCTATGCATGATGTATTTCCACGGTCACTAAGACTTTCTGTGCGTTTATCTTAAAAGTACGCGTTCTCTTTTATTATATTTGATGTATAGTCCGTTTCTCTTGCTGACATCAACTATCCTCTCTAGAATTACTTTTCAGTTTTTCATCTGAATCTGCCACCAAGACAGTGTCATCTGCATCATGTTTGTTGTTAATGTAATGTCTGCTGATAACAAATCCTGGCAGGTCCTCTAATTAGCTTAGTCCTTTTCTCTTGCTGACATCAACTATCCTCTCTAGAATTACCTTTTATTTTTTCATCTGAATCTGCCACCAAGACAGTGTCATCTTAATCATGTTTGTTGTTAATGTAATGTCTGCTGATAACAAATCCTAGCAGGTCCCCTAATTCTCTTAGTCCTTTTCTCTTGCTGACATCAACTATCCTCTCTAGAATTACTTTTCAGTTTTTCATCTGAATCTGCCACCAAGACAGTGTCATCTGCATCATGTTTGTTGTTAATGTAATGTCTGCTGATAACAAATCCTGGCAGGTCCTCTAATTAGCTTAGTCCTTTTCTCTTGCTGACATCAACTATCCTCTCTAGAATTACCTTTTATTTTTTCATCTGAATCTGCCACCAAGACAGTTTCATCTTAATCATGTTTGTTGTTAATGTAATGTCTGCTGATAACAAATCCTAGCAGGTCCCCTAATTCTCTTAGTCCTTTTCTCTTGCTGACATCAACTATCCTCTCTAGAATTACTTTTCAGTTTTTCATCTGAATCTGCCACCAAGACAGTGTCATCTGCATCATGTTTGTTGTTAATGTAATGTCTGCTGATAACAAATCCTGGCAGGTCCTCTAATTCTCTTAGTCCTTTTCTCTTGCTGACATTAACCATCCTCTCTACAATCACCTTTCAGTTTTTCATCTGAATCTGCTACTGCAAATTAGATGTTTTACAGATTCACTCTTCATGTTAGTTGAATGTGAGCATTAAAAAAGCAGTGCCCAACATAAAAATAGTTGTCTTCTGTGCAGGTGCTTCAAGAATCACAACTGGTCCAGAAATCAAATCCCCACAAAAATCTACAATTAACCAGAAACATTCTTGCCATTTTGGATTTGTTAGAAAAAAATGGTATACAGCAAGTTTGACATACCCTTTAGTTCTCAAATTAACCTCTATCAACATCCAGAATTTTTTGTCAATGTGTCTCCATCTGCACAATGCCCCAGCAATAAAAATCAGTTGTCTTGTACAGAAAGAAAATCTGGGAGTGCCTTCTGCAGATCTGCATCATTTGCAACGTATTTCACGTGAAGGTGGTTGTGCAAGGAATGGAAGAGGTCTTGATCTGTTGGCACAAGGTCCAAGGAGTAAGGTGGATTGCACAATGTCTTCCAGCCAAGTCACTGTATGGCTATCTGCACCCACATGAGGCTGTCATTGTCATGGAGGAACAGGACATGCTTGCAATTTACTAATGCTGGCTCCTTCAGCTTCAGTGCCTGTTGCACACATTCCAACTGCTACAAGTACATGTCCGTAATGATGGATTGGCCCATTGGTAGCAGCTCACAGTGCATCACTTGTTGACTAGTTCCCTAGATACAGAGCATGATCTTGTGTGGGCGTAGAGATGTTGTGGTGTAAGGCACAGAGTCTTGTGGTGAAAACCAATGTCTGGCATGTTAGAGAGTGTCATACAGAATTCACTTTTTTGTCAGTGGTGATCAATTGATTAAATATGGGTATGTTGTGATGCCAAGAAAACAACAAGAAATATGCTCTCACTTGTTGTTAGTTTCTGACAGTGTGTGGAGTACCCACTTGCTCAACTTTTAAGTTTTTCCTATGCGATGCCGGTGAAGTCTGTTAGATCAGAAACCTGGAAACATTCAGCAAGCTCACCTCAGATGTGGTTGTTCTCCTCTATGGCCTCATCAGCCAGGACCTGTAGCCAACCGCTGTTTTATTCACCACGAAGGGACAGATCTGATAGCCCGATCTTCTGGAACCAATGTCTGGCAGTGCATTCCCTCACAGCATTACCCTCAAAAGCTTGACATATTTGGTGACTTTATGTAGTTGCAGACAAGCTCACTTTAAACACATCAAAGCAAACAAACCCCAAATGAGTTGCTTTACCTCTGCCATTTTTCCTCACCATTCTGTGAGCTATGACTGATGCTTGTGCACCACACAACTGCATTGATCAAGAGCAATGGCCATACCCTCACTGATTTCCCGGTACATTACACATTCATTTGCATATCAGTAATAACTTCTTCCCACAAGACATGAAAAATAGTGAGGACTTTTTAGTTATCTTATAAAATGCAGTAGCTGATCACAAACTTTGTCATCAAAAAAAAAAAAAAAAACCTCCTGGGAGAAACCAGATTTGCTTAAAAGAAAGGCCATCATAAACAACGGACACAGAACCTGGCTGACAGGCCAGTTGTTGACAATAGCAGGTTCTCCTCATCATCACCATGACCACACATCATCTCATCACCATGGCAACCCCATCAATCCACAGTAATGGCAACAAGATTCTTGACTTCATCCAACTCTTCACATACAGAACTCAGTTGACAGGCTGGCTGTCTACACCTATGTGCTTTCAACATCACCACAATGATTCCAGTCAATCAACCCAACACATATTTCTGCTTGATCAAGCCACACCTGACTCTTCACACACAGAATGGCATTTTTGTTTGATCTCCCATTCGACCAGAATCCACTCGATCAAGCTTCATTGTCACACACCTAGCCTTTCTTGTTGTCACCACCATGACCTTGGTCAACCAACCAACCAAATGCATCCAACTAGGCATTACCACAGATCAAACCCATTAACGACACCCCACTCATGCAACCAACTGGGTATACCAAAACAGATACGTCATTTTCATGCAGGTACGAATGCTGGCATTAAGTATTGTGCATATACTTTGAAAATTGATGAATACATTCTGTTGAAATTTTAATCTCGTTTTTCCTTTCCTTTACAACCGCATGCTGGTTTAACACAATCAAGAGAGTATCATCTGCATCATGATTGCCATTAATGTAATGTCTGCTGATTGATAACTAGTGATAGGACAATTAATCAAAATTGGCATTGAGAAATATTGGAACTTTTGGGGATATCAGAATCAGCATTGGAGAATTTTTAACTTAATTTCCAATTCCACAAACAATTCTTTGGATATTTTTTTGCTTAAAACTTAATTTTCCATTCCTGGTACTAATGACAAAACAATATAAATATTTATTGATTTAAATTATCAGTAAAACTAAAATTAAAAAAAAAAAAAAAATGTGCAAGTTTCTACTCAGTTCTCAAACTTTACATAAAGTTTTTGAGTTTTGAAGTCTGCTTGAGTTCAAAATAAAATTTTTGTTTTTAATTTCTTTTCAAACATTGTTAATTTACCCATTTAATATTATAAATTATTAATTTAATAACTGTAATCAAAATTATGTAATATAAACAGAAAATTAATTTATGTTGTTGTTCTTCCAAGCTCTCTTTTAAGACAATTTTTATTATTTTCTTGTAATTTACTAAAAAGAGTAAAATGATGAATTTAGCAGGTTTTCTAATTCTCAGTCCTTTTCTCTTGCTGGCATCAACTATCCTCTATAGAATTTGCCACCAAAACAGTGTCATCTGCATCATGTTTGCTGCTAACAAATCCTAGCAAGTCTTCAGACACTGTAACAATGATTTTTCTGAACAAATTAAATACATATGAATGAAAAATGTATCCTCAACTACACACTTCTATCTTAGTGTACTCCATCATCTCGGTCAATTTGCTTGCAAGCTAGTTGGATATCTCCAAGTACAATCCGTGGAGTAATATATCCCTTCTGTAGATACAAGTTATTGGTGTGAATAAATCATATCTGCCCCTTGCCATGTTGGATCTTGACTACAATTCCATAATGAAATATTGTTATTTTTAATATGGCTTTCAATTTTGCCTTGATTATATATAATGTTGAAATTAGGTATATGAGCAAATGACTACATTATCAAAGCAATTCCCTGAACCTGCCATCATGCACATATGCAAACTGACATTTTAGTCAACACCTGACAAAAAACTTGCTCCTCATCAATGGAGATCCACACAGCCACCATAACATGTGCTGACAAGATGAGGTATTTTTCTGCAGACTTAGAAGGGAGGTCAGCAATGACAGATATGCAAAGAGCTTCATCGGGCAGCTCTAATCAGAAATCACTAACAGGTATACAGATAATCATGAGAAGATATTGCCTAAGTAAAAGGATTTAAAAATTTCTCCCACCACCAAAGGATAAGTATATTGTTGTCAAGCTGATGATCAAATCGAAGAGATGGAATCTAGGGCAGTGTTTTTGCTTTTGCAATAAGCTATGAATGACACTGACACCTATCATCTAACGAAACTGATGTTGTTAGCTTAGCCAATGCACCATTTGAACAATATTATAAAAACTAATCTACAAAAATTATATTGCTCATGTACATTGTTTTTATTTCAATGACATATCAATTTCCAAATCATCTTATGTGGTTCAAAACAATCTCAACTTTTCAGGCTGTTTTTCTTCTCTTCATGTTGAATAATTCTCTTGATACTTCAAATTTTAGTGCCTGCAATGCTTTTATTTCTTATAAGTTTTCTATCTTTTGACATTGAAGAATTCTCCAATATGTTAATTCCACTGTTTCAGCACCATTTCTTTATTCCATTATGATTTATAAATCCTGTCAAAGAGCATGTTTTCTTTACTGCATTTTCTTTAATCTTTCTATCAGTCAGTTATATGCCATGCATGATACACCCTTAGACGATCATGTATCTTTTGATACATGACTGATGAAGCAGATTTTTTCCCAAAGTAGGTTGCCACTTCTTTCTGCAATAGATCAGTTGCCATCCAAGGCTACAGAACCCGGTTTGGGGGGTGGAGAAGAAGAGGATTCCTACCTTTCCCAAGGGTATTAGCACATATGTGAATGTAATGGATTCAACTGGAATTTGAACTCGGGTCTCTGATTCCTCAATCTGAGGCACTATCCATTACTCCACCATGCCTAATGTGTTAATTTTGCTGTTGTAGACAGCATAAAAATCTGCATAAGAAACAAAAGCTACATTTTAAAAATGAAACAATACATTGAAATAAATTGATAAGCATCTTTTTTTTCTTTAGGGTGACACTATTTTGATATGTGGACATAGAGACACACAGCTCTGAGCCTAACAAGTTTGAAAAACAATAATATGAAATTAACAGCTATGAAACTGTGACATAATTTAAAGGGATACGGAATAAAAACTAATGATCATCACACATGGAAAAGAACTGTAGAACTTTAAAGATACAATTTTGTAAACATATTAATTTGATCAAAATAGCCTATAAAATAAAGAAGATATCAGCAGGAGCAATGTATGAGATTTCACTACATTGTCACATGTTTGCATTACAATCTACAGGTGTTTGGGATACCTACTTATGAAAATAAGAAAAAATGTTTAAATATTTACTAATGCAGCTGACATAAGATCGGCAACAATATATTCACTACAATATGTAAAGTTTACACATGTACACGACATAAAAAATAAAAATGTTACAATACAATGCATAAAACTTGAAAATAAGATTAAAAAGTGACTATTGCTTAATTCGATCTGACTAAAATTAACAATTGTACAACCTTCATTATACCATATCATTGCTTAATAGTAAACAATATAGAAAATTAAATTAGCAAGTAATTTTCAATTTGTGGCTACACTATATAAAGCCTACAAATGTGCACCACATAAAACGTGTAATAAACAAAATCTACATTTTCAAAATGCTACAACACTGGTCAAAGATTGAACATGCTCAAAAAAAAAAAAGAAGATTATTCAATCAGATTAAAATCAACAAATATACAGCCTTTATTACACCATATATAGAAGAGGCTCATGGTCTAGCTGTAAAATTCTGGATTGATATATACTGTATGTGGTTACAAAAGTAATAAACAAAAATAAAAAATATGTATTGCTGGTGAAGCAGTAAGAAAAGAAGGCAACATATGCTAAAATAAATCTATCTTTATTACCAGTAAAATGAATCATGGTGGAACATCTCTTGTAGGTGATGTTTGTGGGCAAAGGAGTCTGATCTCAAAAATAGGAAGTACTGAAGCATGTGTCAGGTTAACTGACTTGGAGGCCACTATGAACTGCATCAAAACTGAGTCACCAAGCTGTCAGAGTGGTTACATGACTCAGCACAACTTTGGTTTAGTGGTAATGTTCAGAATTGGCTTTGGTATTTAAATTTTATTTGCCTTTTGTTTTGAAAGATTGATGTGATGCTCAGAGCCCCTTTACAGAGAGCAACCATTTTATTTTATTCTAATTTCATAGTATTCACATCTAGGTGGCAGGGTTTGAAGTGGAGTGAATCAGAAAGATGTCTAATTTGAAGCTGATTATAACAAACTTTGCTAAACATCTTGAAATGGAGAATGTTTAGATGGTATATATATATATATATCAAAATATATATAGCCACATGTAATAAGAATGAAAAGAATATAAATTCACAGCATAAATTCAAAAGAGGGCTCAATACCAACAGTAGAGCAGTAGTTATTATAAAATTTTTACATACAGACAAAAACAATTACTCATAACAAAGATGCATTTTTGTTTTGATGCAGAAGAGCATCTCAATCGGTGAGGAACAAAGATGGTTATGACCAATCCTATTTAAAAATGCCACCCATAGATCATCACTATCCTTTTCTCATTATTAAAATTGTTTTGGGGAGAAAATATATATATATATATATATATATATATATTTATTTAAAAATATGATTCCATCACTACATAAGAGTTCTCATGTTTCAAAACAAGAGCCAAAAACTTCAATATAATTATTTAAATTAAATTGAATTAAAGTAACAAGCTCAATAAAAAAATGAAAAAAAAAATTCACTTGAAGATGGAACAGAGCTTGGTACTTTAATTCAAATAATTTTATTGAAGTTTTCAGTTCTTGTTTTGAAACATGAGAACTCTTATGTAGCAATGGAATCATATTTTTAAATAAATAATTATATTTATGCTCGACTTTTGCATTGAGCACTGTTTATTAAAAATAATAACAAAAATAATAAAGAACTTTGGATTATTTACCTAACAAGTTCTTTCCTATTTTCTATATATTTTTACACATACACATATATATATTAATCATTTTGCCCCAAATAGGACCAGTAAAGTTGTAAGGGGTTAATGAGTATGGCATAATATGAAGAAAGAAAATGTTATTAAAGAGAAGAGACAACAAACATTAGAACAGGAATTAAGAAGACAGAAGATAATGACTTTTGAAGATCAAAGTTGACTTGAAAGGAAAAAGCTAGAAGAGGTTCCATAATTTAGAAGTGCAAGAGAAAAAAACTACGAGCTGAGAACTTATATCTCACCATTTCAATTATAAATTGATGGGACCTTGCTACCAATCTACCACAATGCTGGATGTTCTAGTGAATGGACATGTTTTTTCATCACTTGTCTAGAAATCAAAACATATCTGATTCTTGAAAATATAGATGGTTTTATTTCATGTATGCAAAATACATCCCAAGATTTTCATTTGATTGGCTTTTTGATTGCTTTTTTACAAATAAGTTTTTGACTGATCTGCATGAAATTTATGTACATTTTCTCTTGTTTTTGTCTGTGTTTTCAATGTAAATTTAACTGAACATGCAAGTTATTACATTTCAGATGTAATTTTACAGATAATCTTTACACTTCTACTGAGTGAAAATGTTGATCAACAAACTTGACACAAAAATGATTTGAATTTTGTTTATTTTTAAATGAGACATTAGTAAATAATATTAAATCACATGGCTAAGCTTTATAAGCAGTGTGTGCTTACATATGCATTTTCAAGTTCCCACTGTAGTTGTACATGCGTTTTCAAACATGAAGATGATGTATTACAGATTTTACAATATGGTTTATCACCAGTATGCGTTTGCATATGGGACATTAAACTTGACTTCCTTGAAAAAGCAGATTCACAGATTTCACAAGAATAAGGTTTCTCTCCAGTGTGTATTTGCATGTGCCTGAACAAATGTGACTTCTGTGAAAATGCAGATTCACAAAGTTCACAAGCATATGGTTTCTCACCAGTATGTATTCGCATATGACGCACCAAATGTGACTTCAGTGAAAAAGCAAATCCACAAACTTCACAAACATATGGCTTCTCACCAGTGTGTGTTTGCATATGGCTCACCAAATGTGACTTCTGTGTAAATGAAGATCCACAAACTTCACAAGAATAGGGTTTTTCTCCAGTGTGAATACGCATATGGCTAACCAAATGTGACTTCAATGAAAAAGCAAATCCACAAACTTCACAAGGATATGGTTTATCTCCAGTGTGCGTTTGCATGTGGCTCACCAATGTTGACTTCTGTGAAAATGCAGATCTGCAAACATCACAAGAATAGGGTTTCTCTCCAGTGTGCGTACGCATATGACGCACCATACTTGACTTTTGTGAAAATGCAGATCCACAAACTTCACAAGAATATGGGTTGTCTCCACTGTGTATTCGTATATGGTCTACTAAATGAGACTTATCTGAAAATGCAGATCCACACACTTCACAAGAATATGGTTTCTCTCCAGTGTGTGTTCGCATATGCCGAACCAAACTTGTTTTCCGTGAAAATGCTGATCCACAAACTTCACAAGGATACGGTTTCTGTTCAGTGTGTGTCCCCATTTTTCATTTAGAAAGACATTTCCAGAATTGAAGTGGCATGCATTTCACAAAGTTATGTTAAATAAAATTTGACTTCTCTAAAGATATTTTCAGCCTTCCAAAGCTCTCAGATTTACCTATATGGTGTTTAGTGGAAAGACAAACCACACATTTCAAAGAAAATGTTTTTTGCCAGTTAATATTCATTTCACAAATGAAAATACACAACCATTGCATGAATATTGCAGAATATATTTGTCTGTTATGTCAATTGAAGAGTCTTGTTTTTTTTTTCATTGAAATTTGCAATAATAACAATTTTTGTGAATATCATTATTTTCTATTCAGCCAAAACATCTGTGAAGAAAAAAGTAATAAAATATGTTAACAAAAGACAGTGAATAATATATGAAATCAGTTTATACTGTAAAAGTGACATGTAGTTAGATACTAAGTCTAATTTAGTCTGGCACAAGGACACAAAAAATGCAGGAGTTAGTCAAGATCAAATACATTGCAGATAGTCAACTGTCTTTGAAATAAGGATGATTAACCACCAAAGTTTTTATACAAATGTGTAAAAGATATATGAAAAGGAAGGTATTTTTCATGTCTAACATTTTTTTTATTTCTTTGGTTATCAATACACTGTTTATTACATTGTCATATTCACATTCCTGTCGCAATATGCTCCGACCTACTACAGGTGATATTTATTGGATCTTTATTTAGATAGATTGTCCTAATTCCACAGGTCCTGCTTTTGGATACCTCAGTTAATTTAGTTAATACTCCTTGATAACTCTCCAAGTTTTGTTATCTCTGCAGCCAGGGATTGAACTCTTTGGGTTAAGTCCCTTTTGGGGTCAGTCAACCAATGCTTTTATCCACTGGGCCATGTGTCCTTGTGGACATTCATAAGTGAATTTTTGGGATGCATAAATCTATCCCCATGGACTAAATAAAGGATTCAGTTCAAAATTCCAACAAATATCACTTGAAAAAAGCCGGAGTGTACAACGGCCAAAACGTTGAGAATATGGCAATAAAGATGAGGACAACAGTCCAAACAATGTAAATAGTTACAATACCTCATCTCAGAAATATAGACAGTTGAAGATGCTTCATAATTTTATGCTGCTAAGCTTACAGATATTAAAAGTTGAAATATTTCTTTCTTTATGGATGCACAGTTGCTGACAATAAATTAACTAAATAATTATGGCAGCATGAACTGAAAAGTACCACACATCTATAAAAGTGGTCAAAAAATGCATACCAATCATGGCAGACAATTAACCATGGATGCAAACCAAAAAGACAATTCTTCTGAAAGTCTACTTTAAGTGGATGGCCTTCATAAATGGAATAAAAACAATATTCCTTCATTTCTTACAAAATATTGAAGATGTCTTTTGTAATTTCATACTGACCACTAAGATTATAAACCTTCCTTTCTTGAAGAATGCATAGTTACTGAGAATAAATGAACCAAATTTTTTTGGCAGCATAAAGTGAAAAATTCCACACATCTATAAAAGTGGTCAAAAAATGCATACCAATCATGGTAGACAAGTATCCATGGATGCAAAGGAAGCAAACCGAAAACAACATTCTTCTGAAAGTCTACTTTAACTGGATGACCTTCATGAATGAAATAAAAATAATATTCTTGGATGATATAAATTCCCCAAGAATCCTGTTTTAACTACAGAGTAACCCGGATATAAGAGAGATGTTCTCTGGTCCCAAATTAGAGCCATACTTACCTAAACAAAATACAGTGTAACCTGATATAAGAGAAACCCGGATATAAGAGAGATTTTATCTGGTCCCAATTTAGAGCCATACTTACCTAAGCAAAATAGACCAAACCCGGCCCCAACAACTCTCTTATATCCGGGTTACACTGTAATATATTAGGTTGGTGCAAAAATAATATCGTTTTTCGACGTATTTTTTAACGTCAAAAAACGATATTATTTTTGCACCAACCTAATAAATATGAAAAGGATGGAATTTTAATTTATTGAAATTTCATAATTTTTTTTTTATATATTCGTTGCCACAACGAATAAAAAAAAAAAAAAAAAAAAAACAAGAAATATTTTTACCAAGATTTTAGAAAAATTCAAAAATAATTATTAATTTGTGATTCACAAATTAATTATTTTTGAATTTTTATGACTTATTCAGAATAAGTCATAAAAATTTCTTTAAAATAACGAAATTATTTGATTTTTGCAAGAATTTCTAAAAACAACGGGTTTCTTAACTCAAAAAGAAGACCCTAAATTTCCCATAATTTGTGGCCCACACGCTAATGCAAGAAAAACAAAATTTTTTTTTTAACCAAAATTTCGAAAGTGCTAGAAAGGATGAAAAAATTAAAATAATAAAAAATTCCTTTGGTCTACTTTAACTTAATAACAAACATTTTGACATTTGTTGTTTTTTTTTTTTATCAAGTTTGGGGCGTTTTTCATAATGATGCTCTTTTTTTTAGCGTATCTTTTGGAAATATTGTGTTTTACAGTTTTTGTCAGCTATTTGCTGTTTTTTGTTTTTTTTTTCAAATCAAAGAACATTTTTGATTTGTAGCCTAAATCAGCATTAAGTGTTGTTATTTATTTCCATATATAAATTATGTTTGTCGTAAAAAACTCATTTTTACAGTTTTCTTTTGTCGATTACTTTTTCGACAAGATTTTTTAGCTGCAAAATGGACGATTTTTTTTTTTTTACCGAAATGAAAGCAAAAAAATTTAGCGGTGTGTCCTTGTCACACAGTTAAAGAAAAACTAACGTGTTCTATTTGCCTAGGGAAATTAAAAACCATTACGAAAAATCGCCTTAACTTCAACAAGCCAAAATAATTTTTATGTTACATGTTTCCTCTTAACATAAAAATTAAAAAAAAAAAAAGAAGAAACTAATGAAGAAAAATACAATCTAATTTCCTTTACAGTTATTTTAAAATCACATTTCAAATTCAAAATATTTTTTCTTTTGAAAAGATTGAATCACACCTGAATTTATTTTCTTTTTTTATGGTACTAACAGAAACAAATAAAGACATCGGCAGATAACAATTTTTTATTATTTGTTTTTATCAAAATTATTTCCACTTACTTTTCAGACCGGAAACGGAAAATGCAATGAGAAAAACAAAACGGGATGATTTCTTTCTGTTCAAATAATTTTGTTGGGGTTTTTCTCTGTCAACCTCCCCAATTTTTGTTCGTTCAGTTCATAATAATAATATCGAAGTTGAAACGAATGACAGAAACAAAAATGAAATTATTTTTTAAGAAAAATTTCAACTTGATTATGTAAGGCAAAAGAAGTTAAGCGGTGTTGGACAAGATTTGGTTCCTTGTGTTTAAAATCCTGGGCTTTCTTCGCATTTTTTATAACTAAAGCAAAAAAGAACGTTGTCCCCAGTTTTTTTAAATTCACAAAATTTTAGACTTACGTAAAAAAAAAACAAAAAAAAACAGGTGTTATTTCAGTTTAAAAAGAAAATACAATATCAACCGTGAACATACTGAAAATTTATCCCAAGCGTTGTTAAATATAAAAAAATAACAACGATATTCCATCATTGAATTTTGATCAAGATCCCGCAGTGTACTTGATGGGGAAGTTACTTTATCTCAGTTGTCAGTGTTTACTTGCAGTTAGTGGAAACAGGCGAGCAACAACTGGATAGTGGTAAATAAAATTAAAATAAGAATTAGACCCTCGGATATCAACAGTGGAAAGTGAACAATCTACCCCATAGATTAAATAAAGAGTTCAGTTCGGAATTCTCTGTGGGTTACCCATATCAATATACACCTGAGGAAGGTTGGAGGGTACAACAACAGCAGAAAACATTACGATAAAAAAACAACAAAGCTGAGGACAATAGTTATAATGTAAAATAGCTTCTCATCCAAGAAATTCAAACCAAAAAATACTTTCTTTGTTCCATTCAGATCTTATAAATCCTGGCAAATAGCATGGAAGTGTTCTTCAATTAAAAAACTCCACTGTTACAGCATCATTTCTTTGTTCCATTTTGATTGCTTTTCTCTTCAGACCTTAAATACTGGCAAAGGGAATGTTTCCTTTGTTGCATTTTTTTTCTTGGATCTTTTCTATATTGTAGATTTCTATCTGTTGCCATGAAGTGTTCTCCAATGTATTTAATTCCACTTTTGCTGCAGTTTTTCTCTTCACACTGGGTAATAATTTGCTTTTTAAGCCCAGCGCTAATTATCTAATAAAAATTGGCCGAATAGTTATATTTAGGTGTAAATTTACATGCTTAACTCGAAAATAACCACAAAACTTATAAAATCTACCGTTTTGGAGTTGTAGGTAACTGGAATTTTGAACTGAACCTTTTATTTAGTCCACTGGGGTACTTTGTTCAATGATTTTCCTTTTCCTTCCATATATCATCAGCCAGGCCTGGTTTTCTCTCTCTCCTCGTGTTAGGGCTTCAAGGTGTTATTGCAGTCTTATTTTAAAGGGGCTGCCTGTTTCTCTTTTATATTTCTTACCGCAGCTGCATGGGATGGTGTACACACAGTCCTTAGTCATGTTCTCCTCTGTGAGGGATCTTACTCGAAATAGGTGTTTGCGTTTATTTTGAAGGCATAATCAAGATAGACTACCTGGAAAAGGGAAACTATTAATGGATAGTACTATGCATCAGAATTAAAATAATTGAAGGAAGCAATCAAGTTCAAATGCAGAGGGAAAGCTGAGATTAGGTTTGTGCTCCAGGATAATGCACTTGTCCACACTGATCAGGTTGCACTATCTGTAGCAGCCAACTGTGGCATTGAATTATTACCCCATCCTCCTTACTCATTAGATTCCATCTGACTGCTTCTTATTTCATAAACTCAAATCCCACCTGAGTGGATATCATTTTGGAAACAATGATGAGATCGTAGATGCTGTGAAGGAGTTTTTGGAGAACCAGGATGCCACCTTCTTCCGTGATGGGATTGCACTGCTTAAGCATCGTTGAACCAAGTGTGTTGATGTCAAGGAGGACTATATTGAAAAACTCTCTTGTTTCTCCAACTCCATCTGGTTGAGGCTTAGAACTTTTTGAACCCTTGTAGAACACAAAATATAAATGGTGAAAGGTATATACAGGCATGAACACATTTCTTCTACCACCAGCTATGAATAAGACAAAATACTGGCTGCTTGTCTTGGTTGGCCAACAGCACAGGAGAATTTGTTTGTTTGTTTGTTTGTTTGTTTGGGTTTTATGGCATATCAACCACTGTGGGTTATTTAATGCCAAATCCAGTTTATATATATATATATATGCCAAATATATGAATTTTAAATGCCTATTTTGTATGGAACTACTGCTTCCTATTTCTTTATTACCTATGAACTGCCTTGCATACTTGTGAAAAATAAAAAAGCAGGTATAAAACATGGATGTGTCTTCTCAAATTTATTCAACCTATACAGTGAGGTGATTCTGAGAGAATTAGAAGTCTGAACACGATTCATTATCGGCAGCCACAATCTTAACAACATAGGATATGCAAATGATATAGTATTGATAGCAGACATTGTTATGGTGAAACACACCTATTTTATAGTTAATAGACTCTCCCACCTAATATAAGTAGAAGTAGTAAGATAAACGAGGGTCAGTCGACGTCGGACGACAGTAGTCGACAGTCGAATACGAAAGTAGTCAGCGACCACAAGATTACTCTGCGTAATACCTATTATATCAAGTTCCTAACGTTTTGTATGTCGAACCTATTTTAGGACCGATTTAGTACAAATACAAGCCTCCACTGCGAAATAACTCCACAACAACTTTGGCGACAAGGATTTGAACTCATACAGAGGAAGAAAAAATTTGTTCACCACAACTTTGGCAACGAGGATTCGCACTCATAGGGAGGAAGAAAAAATTTGTTCGCTACAATAACTTTGGCAACAAGGATTTGCACTCATATGGAGGAAGAGAAAATTCACTCACCACAATAACTTCGGCAACAAAGTCTCGGATTCACACATAAAAAAAAAAATAAAAAAAAACTTGGCAAAGTTTTTCGCAAGCCAAGACATTAACTTAGTGACGAAAAAATCTGTCATATTCTCAACTCAGAGAAGAAATATTTTTTTTCTACCCGATAATACAGTTTGCTCAAATATGTCACGAATTGCAAATTCATAGGACATCCCCACCCTCTATAGTATTTAGGCATTGTGTAAACTTTTTGCAAAGATGGAGGAATGCAAAAATATATTCCAGGAATTCTTTAAGTTCCAGTCGGAACAACAGATGACAATATTAGAGCAACAAAAAACATACCAGATGCAGCTACAGGAGGAAACTTTCAATAGACAAACACAATTCCAACAAAAAATGGAACAGATGCATAGGGAGTTTCAAAACAAAATTCTGGAAATAACTGAGAAGAGGAAAGAGAAAAATCTACAAAATGATTCTTTCCCAGAGAATACAATACAGAATTCAATTGAAATATTCACGTACAGTCCAGATGAAGAGATAACTTTTGAGGAGTATTATAAAAAATATACGGACATGTATAATGAGGACTGCCAATTGTGGTCTGAAGGAAAGAAGGTTAGGCTTCTTTTAAGCAAATTAGGAAATGCTGAGCATAACAAATTGGTAAACTACATTTTACCAAAAAAAAACTAGCGAGTTGACATTTACCAAGGCAGTAAATATATTAAGTGAATTATTTAATAAAAAGACACCTGTTTCACAAGAGGTGGAAATGTTTGAATCTGATGAAAGATGACGAACAAGACTATATAACGTACGCAGCCAATGTGAATAAGCATTGTGAAGAATTCAAGCTGGCAGAGTTAAGTGCAGACAATTTTAAGTGCTTGGTGTTTGTTCAAGGGCTGGTATCAGAAAGAGATGCAGAGTTGAGAAAATTAGTACTGCCGAAATTGGAAAGTGATCCAATTATTACGGTACAGAAATTGGCAGAAGACTGCACAAGATATGTTTGCATAAAGAAAGATTAAAAAAAGATAGAACAGTCTGGTGTTTTGCATGTAAGGTAAATATGCTACAAAGAAGAAAGTCAGTCTACCAAAAAGAATTCTAAAATTGCAGATTATCAAGCAAAAAGTGAAATACCAGAGAAAAATAAACAAAAACTCCTGAAGCCATGTTTTGCTTGCAGTGAACTACATTGGTACAGATATTGTGATTTTAGGAATAAAAAATGTTTCAACTGTAAAAGAGTGGGTCATAAAAGTACACATTGCAGGTCAAAAAATAAAGACAATAAAATAAGAAAATTAAAGTCCAACGAGGTAAAAGATGGAATAACCAGAAAAAAAGTTTACCATCGAAATAAGTAATAAAAATATAAAAATGCAACTTGACACTGGCTCAGATCTATCTATCATAAATTTGCATACGTGGAAGAAGTTGGGGAAACCAACTTTAATGAAGACAAAGAAAATCGTGAGGTCAGTGACGGGAGAAAAAATACAATTTATTGGGGAATTTGTTACAAACATCATGTTAAATAAAAAAACGCGAAAAGCTAAACTATTTGTTATAGAGAATACCACGAACTTACTTGGTACGAATTGGATAACAGAATTCCAATTTATGGGATCTACCGATAAATTCCTTCTGTTACAAGGTAGAAAGTTTAAACACCAAAGCCCAAAAATTAATAAAGAAACTTAAGGAAACATTTCTTACTGTTTTTTCTCCAGGGTTGGGAATGTGTATCAAGATGGAGGCAAAATTCCAGCTGAAAGAAAACGCTCAGGTGATATTCAAAAAGAAAAGGAATCTGCTGTTTGCCTCAAGTGAACAGATAGATAAAGAATTGGACAGTTTATAGAAAACTGGTGTACTTAAAAAAGTACAGTCAGTATACGTGAAAAAAAAGCCCCAGAAAGTAAAGATGAAGCCGACACTGAGAAAAACTGGGGAGCGAGTTACCAGCAGCCAAGGACATGCAGTATCATTAAATGATTTAAGTCAACTGAAGTCACCACAGAAAACGTTAAGAAGCACAAGATCAACAAAAGGGAAGCTAGAGGCTGAACAAATAGAACCACAAGAAGAACCTACAGAAACTGTGACCCCATCCATAAGAAGCTCAAAGCGAAATGTTGTTTCTTGTAACACTATGGAGGTACCAAAAAATAGAAAAGCGGATTGGTAATATGATGTACTGGGTGAAAGGTGAAAAATTCACATGCAGACAGCACATTAACCAGATCAGACGATGCTCTTCAGACGTGGTTGACAGCAGTCCCGCAGAAGAAATGCAGATGGAGGTGATTTTCAATACGTTTGATCTAACAATGCCTGCAACGATTTTACTCGAGGTACGCCGATCCAGGAGAAAAAGAAAGGCAACTGATCATTTAAAAGTGGATCCAAAATGTAGGAGATACGCTACGATGTTGCTAAAAAAATGAAGTTTTTTTTTTTTCTTTCTTCATATTTCCTGTAAAAAATAAATAAATAAAACTGTTTTAGTCCTACAGAGTAAAGTTTTAGGAGTGGGGTGTTATGGTGAAACATACCTATTCTATAGTTAATAGACTCTCCCACCTAATATAAGTAGGAGTAGCAAGAGAAACGAGGGTCAGTCGATGTCGGACGACAGTAGTTGACAGTCGAATACACAACAAGATTACTCTGCGTAATACCTATTATATCAAGTTCCTAATGTTTTGTACGTCGAACCTATTATAGGACCGATTTAGTACAAATACAAGCCTCCACTGCGAAATAACTCCACAACAGACATACAAAGGAAACTACAAGAACTGCTACAGAAGGTTGTGAAGGAAAGCAATGATAAACATCAATTGCAAGAAGACAGCTTGGTTGTTAATAAAATAACCCAGCATGCAAATTATATGTGAGACATATTGGATTAGCAAAAAGGTACCTTCCAAAAAGTAGGCAAAGTATCAAGAAACAAGAAAATTTCATTAGAAAAAGAGTACTGAACTGTTATGTAATTTAAGTCCTCCTAGATGGCAATCTATCCACAAATGAAGAAAATACTTAAAGCGTGAGAAACATGGCTCTACAGAAAGAGGATGAGAATACTATGGCCTGAACAGTGAAGTAATTTAAGAGAAAATGAAAAGGACCCTTATACTTAACATCAGGAAGAGGTAATTAAAATTTCTAAGGCTTGGAAAATTTGGCACTCACAGTACCGATTGAAGGCAAGAGGGGCAAAAGAACACAAGACATAACCTACCTAGTGAGCTTGAATAAATGAATGGTGGAACAAGTTTTAGGAGAGATAACAAAAAGACAAAATATATTAACAGCTACATAGGACAGGAAATTGTGGAGAGCAATGATTACCAACATCCTGTAAGGATATGGTACATAGAAGCTTTCAATGAAAATGCAAAGACTTAAATTTCAATTGAGATTTCAAAGATATCTTTTATTCTGATATTCATTGAAAATCTTGATCTACAAATTTGACAAGAATATGGTTTCTCTGTTAGAAAATTTATTTTTAAATGAGATATGTGAAAAAATATTGATATTCAGCTTAATTTTAGAGATGTTGATTTTACATTTTGTGAAAATGTCAATCCACAAACTCGACAACAATATGCTTTGCACGTTAACATGCTTATTGTTAAATGTGAGATTAAAAAAAATATTGATTCACATAACTAAGGTTTGTAATCAGGGTTTATTTACATGTGTTTTTCAGCTAATAGCGCTTTGAAAATTCAGGCCCACATATTTCACTACAATATGTCTTCTCTCCTGTATGAATTTGCATATGGTACGCCAAATGTGATTTACAAGAACATGGTTTTTCTCCAGTGTGTAGTGATTCATGATTTTTTTTACAAATTAGAAGCATATGAAAACTTTACATTCCATATTCTACAGAAATATGCTTCTTCACTTCAGCGAATTCATATGTGGCTCACCAATTAAGACATGTCTGTAAGCACAAACTTTACAAGACTGTTCATCTTTTGTGCATTCGCATATGTTTCACCAATGTTGTCCTGTCTGAAAATGCAGATCTACAAACTTCACAAGAATATGGTTTATCTCCTGTGTGTATCCGCACATGGCGCACCAAATTTGAGCTAGATGAATAAGCAGATCCACAAACTTCACAAGAATATGGTTTTTCTCCAGTGTGTGTTCGCATATGGCGTACCAAATGTGACTTCTGTGAAAATGAAGATGCACAAACATCACAAGAATATGGTTTCTCCCCTGTGTGTGTTCTCATATGGTGAACCAAATGTGACTTACATGAAAATGCAGATCCACATATTTCACAAACATATGGTTTCTCTCCTGTGTGCGTTCGCATATGGTACACCAAATATGACTTCCGTGAAAATGCTGATCCACACACTTCACAAGAGTATGGTTTCTCACCTGTATGAATTCGCACATGGTCCACCAAACATGACTTCCATAAAAATGTAGATGCACAAACTTCACAAGAATAAGGTTTCTCTCCAGTGTGTGCATCCATTTGATACACCAGATCTGATTGCACTACATAGATACACAACATTTACATGATGATTGATGCATATCTTTCTCAGTTCTTGGTGGAAAGTCAAGACTCTTGTTTTCTTTATTTAAATTCCCCATAATATCAGGGTTTTTTTTATGTATATCGTGATTTTCTGTTCAGCCAAAACATCTGTGAAGAAAAATAAACACTATATTAACAAGAGACAGTAAACAATACATGAAATCTCTTCATATTACAGTAGATACATTTAGTTATATATTAAAGTTTTAGTCTGGCACAAGGACAATAATGCAGCAGGCAGAAAAGATCAAACTCCTTGCAGTACCTGACAGTCTGTGAAACAAGACTGCTCAAGCATCAAACTTGTTCCAATATATAAATGATTCTATCTGTACAAACATGTATAGAAATAAATGTAATATATATATATATATATATATATATATATATATATATATTGATAGATAGAGCTATAATTTATATCAAAAATAAATATACATTTTTGTCCTTAGTAGTAACACAATGGTAACAAATAAATAACTTTTAAGCAAATTATGTATATATATATATATATATATATATATATATATATATATATATGAAATGTGTGTGTATCTCCTGAAATAAATATTAATTTCGGTTGAGCTCTCTAGGGAGTAGGTTCGGGTTTGTAAACAGTGACTATTATAGCTTATATATAGCAAGACTCTTCGCATAGCGAATCGAGTCACTGTCAGTCACTGGGCGTGTTTCTAAAAATAAATACGCTAAAAATCCACCTGCTTCCCTGCCGTGCGCCAACGGCTTAGTGGTAGAATCTCCGGCTGATACCAATTCAGTCGGGTTTCGATCCGAGCTAGAGGCAATCGGATGTCTAGCCACACTGATGAGCTGTGAAACAGTCTGTCTGTGGATGACGTTATATATATATATATGTGTGTGCGTGTGTAATATATTATATATATTATTATTTATATATTATATATATTATTATTATTTATATATCGTCAGGTGCTGATTGAAAATCTATATAGCTCTCTTGAGAATGTCATAAATCTAATCAGGAAAACATGGTCTTGCAGTAGATTTAATTCAATGAAATTTTCAGCATGTCCTTTGCTATTCTCCTACTCCAACACATTCTCCTCTCTGTCTTTTACTCTTATTATCTCACCCCAAGTCCCTTTAACCTACTCCTTAGTCTCTTCTTTCTTCTGTTTGTTATTGCTCTCCTACTACCTTCCTCTCTCTCAATCCTGTCTTCTTTCTTTCCTTTAGTCTCACTCCTTTGTTCATATCACTACCTTTTTCTCTTTTTACTTTGCTTCTCTCTTTATCTTTTTTCTCTTAATTCTCCTTCTTTTCACATGTATCTTTGGAAACTGTCACACCTGTTCGGGCTTTCTTTCATCTTGTCTCAACAAATCTTTACAATTTGTCATTAGTGATAAAATATAAAATCAATTTCTATTTTCCTTGTACTTTCAACACTAATACTAGAATGCGAGAAACATTCTGTAAAGTACATAAAGTGTAGAAGTACATTTAATGAAGTACATCTGTTTGATGCTCTGGCGCACATCATCAGTGATGTTTTTACCCGAGGGTTGGTTGGGTTTTATGGCATATCAACCACTATAGGTCATTTAATACCAAATTTAGTTTATATATATATATATATATATATATATATATATATATATATATATATATATATAGATAGATATATGAAATATATAGTACTAATAAACGTATAGTTGGCAACATTATTTTTTCAAAAACATATAGCTGGCAACATTATTTTCTCAAAAACGTATAGCTGGCAACATTACTTTTTCAAAAACATAATATCAGAGGCCTTGCTTTTGGACGTAGTTTATAGCCATACCCAGGATGCAGATGTAGTTTATCGTTATACCCAGGACGGGATCATTAGAGGTTTGGGGTCTTAGGCCATACCCTTTCTCCATAGTGACCCAGTCAATACTGATTGGATATTGACTTGTGTCCCATCCCTTAAATACAAACTGTTCTCTGAGTATGCCTAACACCCCATGACTCCTGTGTCCTTTATAGTCGAATCACGATCAACTTCCAATTAACCAGCTTCTTCCCTTTTCCATAAAAATGGAGGTAAATGCAGTATGTTTTCTTAGGGAACATATCGACACGACTTGAAGTGGTAAATAATAACCTTTTGTTTCACCAAGTTAAATATATATATATATATATATATATATATATATATATATATATATATATATGTGTGTGTGTGTGTGTGTGTGTGTGTGTGTGAAGAAAAATATACGGAAAAACAACCAAAAATCCCACTATGCAATTATGCTGTTTTAATGTTAATATAATGTCAACGTCGGACGTTTCAGTCTAATAGACCATCATCAGGACATATTCATAAAACATAATTAACATTAGATTATATTCAATTCAACATGAAAAAGTCGATGGACGTAAGAGTAAGACTAATCCACACAGACAACTGAAATTTTTTATAAGATCAGCGTTCTGTTTAAATAGGATCGCGTCGTCGTCACATGGGCGATGTTGTGAAAACGTATTTGAAGATGATTTCAAAATATTAGACAAGCTCGATTGAACGATTTTTCATATTTTCGGATTTTAATAAAGCTTTCAGGACTTATTCACAAATAAATGAAATTATTTAATATTTTTTTATTTTTATAAAATCTTCGTAAAAATATAATTTTGTTTTTTTATTAAGTTTGGAACCTTTTTTTCCATAGGTACATCCAAAAAGATTTCTTAAAAAAGAGCATACAATGATGAAAAAAGCCCCCAAACTTGATAACAAAAAAAAAAAAAAAAAAACAATTTCATCATTAAAATATTTGTTATTATTAAGAAGAGAAAAGTCCAAAGTATTTTAGGATTATTTTATTACATTTTTTAATCCCTTCTACCACGTTTGAACATTTGGTTCTCGTTTTTCTTGCGTCAGTAGGTAATTTTTATTTTAGCGTCTTTTTCAATGTTAAAAAAACACATTACTTTGGAAATTCTTGCAAATATTAAATTTTCGGATTTTAATGAAGCCTTCAGGACTTATTCACAAATAAATGAAATTATTTAATATTTTTTTTATTTTTATAAAATCTTCGTAAAAATATAATATATATATATATATATTAATTTTGTATCCGTTAACCGTATTTGCTTATGAAATTTCGAGAAATTAAAATTTCACTCTCTTTATATTTGTTAGCTAAAAGCTAAAGCAGGACTCCTAGGAGAATTTAAATCATCAATTTGTTTTGTCAAACACAAACTAAACACCATTAACCGAAAATCTGCTCTGAATCGTAAAATAAAAAATCAGGCAATAAAAGTAAAACTATGACATTATTCAATTAGAGAAAAGCTTTTAAAATAAATTGTTTTCATAAATAACATTTAAAGACATAAATATGATAATTGTAATTTATTCTCATTTTATTTTCAACAAAACAAGTTCAGTTGACCATTGATGACAATTCCAGAACAACGTAAAAAAACCTATAAACAATTTTTTTCTATCCTCTGCCAGCCGCAATGATGAAGAAAGAATTACCTCGAACCATCGCCAGTGAGACACGCTGCAAGAGCCACTCCGTTTCGCAAGGCTCGACCCTTATTCTTAATTGTAAGAAAAAAAAATTCGATGACTAATGAATGAATTTTTACGGGAATTGTTTTCATTTTTTATTTTATTTTAATTAGAGAAATTTAAGTTTTAAAATCTAAAATTCTATATTAATTTTATCTTTTTACTAGGCATTATTAAGTGAAGAAAACTATATCAATCACAAATGATCAAACACCAATTTGATTTTTTTTTTGTAAGTGTACAAACGTCCGATTTAAGCACGATAACTATAGTAAATTTAAAGTAAAAATTTCTGTAAAATCAAAAAAAAAAAAAAAAAAAATTGGATGGCGGGGAATATTAATTCCTAAGATTAATCATTAGTGAGTACTTAAAAATATAAAAAAGGCGCTAAATATTATTTTCTTCAATTAAGTTTTCTGGAAAACAACCAGATTCAAAATGCATTTTTGTGATATTTTAAACGAAAGTAAATGTATTGACAATTGTAAATTAAATAATATTTGTTTCAACTCAGATTAATTGTCAGCTAATATTCCGCAAATAAAATTTCAGAAAAGTACATTATATTTTTCTAAGATTTTTTAAAGAGAATTATCGTGATGAAAAACTAAAAGACATCTAAAAAAAAAAAAAGTGCGCTAATCAGCTATAAAAAAAATCCAATTTCAACTAGTTTTTGAAATATAGCAAAGCAAAGTATTTTGTTTTGATTATTGGAAATATTAAATTTTATTAGCTTGAAATTTAAAACTAAAATAGAATCTACTAACTAGAAAGACTTAATTTTTAAAAATTAATTTTTTAGGTGTTACGTTTTTTGTGGAGATCACTGAATAAAACACATTTTCTTTCAGTTTTAGACAAAAAAATTACTTGTCATACGTATGACAAGTAAATTTTTTGTCTAAAAAAATAAATTAAATATGATCATATTTAATTTATTTTTTTAAAAATAAAAAATACTTATAATTTTTCAGTGCTATTTTGAAATTTATCGTTGCTTTCCGTCACAAGAGTTACTATCTTTTATTTTTTTAAATGAAAACATGTCTGTAAAAATAAAATCAAAAAATGCTACGTTTATTAGCATTTTCCACTATGAGTAAACAATTTTAGGAATTAAAAAAAAAAATCAGTTTTAAAAATTATTTTTGGTATGATTCGGGCGGGACAAATTTTCCGTTATAGCATATTGCCTATTTTTTTTCACTGAAATAATATCTTCAGGGATTTTTCATTATAAAACTCTAAAAAAAACAAAAAAAAAAAAAAAACTGAACGATCCTCCCTACACAAATTTAAAAAGTACACACGTGATATAGAAATTATTTGTATTCTTCTACTTTACTTACCTTTCAGTCTCAGACAAGAAAATATGAGGAAAACAAAACGGAAAACCGAGAATTCTTCGTTAACCTGCCCAGATTTTGTATTGGTCTTTCAATTCATATAATAATGAAACGAATCCTATTGAAAAGAAATGGATAAAGCACAACAGAAAAGCGTAAGTACTTTTGTTTTTGAGAAAATATTTCGATTGATAAGGTAAGACGAAACAAGTTAAGCGGTGTTAGAAAAGATTTAGTTCCTTGTAACAAAAAGAAAATAGCTTACATCCGGGACGAAACCTGATTCGGACTTCTCTACCCAAAACAAAACAGCGGCTTTCTTTCCCGAATCATACATTTAAAAGTAAAACAGATAGATCTCAGAGTCGTGATACCCTCGCGAAAATCTTTTTTAAGTTATATATCAATTTTATTTTTAACAGTCAATGAAACTATAAAAAGTAGAGAACAGGAGGCGGGGCGTTCACGACGGCTTAGACGCCTTTTTTCCAGCCGTCGACCAGTAACAGACCACTTTTCGTCTGCTAGTTGGATATAAACACCAAAGACTCGCGAGGGAGATTTTTGTTTAATTTTCAGTTTCTGTCTCCGTCGCACACAACATTCTCGACTGTCAGCCGAATTTTTCTTTTCTTCTCTGGTATAACATTTATTTCTAGTTACACCAGACTACCGTTTTTTCTATTTTTTTCTTTTCGTCTTAAACTTTTTGCTCCAAGGCGAACCTTTTTTGTGAAGTTCTTTTTGTACCGTTTTTTTATCTTATTTGTTATATTTTATTTTATTAGGTTGGTGCAAAAATAATGACGTAATAATGTCGTTTTTTGACGTTACGTCAAAAAACGACATTATTACGTCATTATTTTTGCACCAACCTAATATAAAGCCAGGCAGAAATAGGAATTTTTTCTGTTGGTAGTGAGGAGCCCTTCATTTTCTGTCTCGTCTTCACTAACATCTAGAAAAGTTTTAACCCTCCATACGTCAGTCACGCACACAACAGAAAAGTATGTCCAAAATATTTCCTTGACATCACCCTTTAAAACTACACCCAGAACAACATCATTTTGATCCCCACACAATCTCAGTTACCCCACAAAAATAGATCTGACAAAAGGAAATAGAATCCCAGAGGCTATTTCACAATCAGAAAAAAAAAAATCAAGACTCTATATACCTTCCCGAGGAAGACGTCTGCTGCGTGTTCTGGGAACAAGCCGAAAGGGTCTTTGTCCAAACCCGTAATCTCAGAAGCCTAAAATGCCTAAAGAACTTCAGACAAATACAGGGCAAAGATGTTGATGTCATGGAGAACTTTGTAAATGCTATTTTCCTTAAACGCTGGGGTTACCAATGTAAATGGTGTTTGTTGAAAAGATTAATGCGGCTGCGTGTTGAAGAGCATTTAACATTTATACATTTTTTAAAATCAAGGAAAAACAATGGAAAACCGATTTGTGTTTCAACGATAAAATATATATTAAAAATTAAAATCAACAAATACAAAGTCATTTTTGTAATGTGTGAATAATAAGGAGAAAAATGTAGTTTCTCTTTATCTGCTAGTTGAATTAGGAAATGTAATTAAGCAAGTTTTCTGAATAGAATGTTCAAAGTTCTGTATTGAAATAAAATGTGTATTCAGAAGAACATGCCGTAAATTCAATTGTATATTTGGTATAACAGAGTTGTTGCAACTTGGTTTGTTCACAAAGAACTGATGGTGAATGATATTCAAGTTATGTGTGTGTGTGTGTGCGCGCGCGCGTGAGGAGTGATTAGAATGCAATGAATAGCCTGTGTAGACGCGTATGAGTAGTTGAGTTCTACTGTCTTCAACTCTACTGTTTAATTTGGGAACAAATCCGGGCTTATATTATTACCGGTAGGCTCCAAGCACGAACGCGGGATAAATTTTGAAAGAACAAAAAAAATATCTGATTGGATGAAAAATTAACCAATCGGTGATTTTATAACAAAAGCATGTTTGTGAAACGGTAGGAAAAATTCAGTGTGGTGAATGCGATCAGTAAATTGTCCTGTGATATTTAGTATTTATTATTTAACCAATCACAGTTGAGAAAAATGTAGATGTGGCAAACATAGTAGTAATCACTACAACTATCTTGCAGCTTGAAGAATTTAAGTTACCATTTAATAGTTTATACGGATCATAGGCTCACTCGGGTTCGTGTAAAGACAAGCCTAAGGTTAGTATGACTAGCTAATGGAAATTGAACGCGTTATTATTTGGTGAGAGAGATTTCCAGGGCCAGTTGCTACTAATGCTACGGCGGGAATTGACAGGGCCGTGGTTAAGAATAAGTAGTGGGATGTATTATAATCCAAAATTAGGTTGTTTGCTGCCGAGTATAGTCATCCACTCAAATTAATTAGTTTAGCAGCACAAACGGCATGTAAGTCTAAAGTTGATCGGGCGATTAAATCCCATAATAGTGGAGAAGTAGCCTTAGAGCGGAGCTGGCCTCCTTGCTTATCAAGTAGGTTCAAGCTCTTGTAGTTAAGGCTAGGTTTAAAATAATGTCTTCCAAGGCAATGAATACGCCCGCTGGACTTGCGTGCAGAGGAAATTAGAAATGCATCCAATAGGCGTATCACGTGCATCACATTGCCGGATAAGCGAACTGTAATCACAAATGCAAGCATATGAGAGGCTTTTCGTGACTACTTTCAGGATCTTTTCCCCAGGGAAACCAGCCTGTGCCCTGTTCAGTTCGACACCTATTTGGTTGACTTTCCCCACCTCGAGGCGGCTGAAGTGGCTGGGTGCAAGGGTCCCGTTACAGAGTCTGTGATCGAGGAAGCGTTGAAGCTAGTTGGCTGGGACAAAACTATGGAACTAGATGGTCTTCCTTACATCACCTGTTCTTGTTCCCTTACTAGAACTGATCTTTAACAACTGGATGAATCCGGGGGGGGGGGGTGCTATACCACAACGCTTCACCACGAGTATGATCACATTTATGTGCAGAAACAAAAACGGTAGGGATAGGATAAGCAACTTTCAGCCTTTGATGATGTTAAACACAGAGTTGAAGATATTAGCCAAGATTTTAACCAGCCGTTTGCAGGCTGTCCTCACTAGTCTGAGTGGCTCCAAACAGATCTGTGCTGTGGAGGGCGGGACAATTCAGGACAGCCATCATTTGATATACTTGATCATTGAGCAAGTCGATAGTGAAACCGCGCTGATCAATATAGATCAGTCCAAGCCATTCGATAGGGTTGACCATCGGTTTCTGTAGGCTGTCCTCTTGGCTGCTGGTTTCGGGCCGCACTTTTGTATTTGGACCTGACTTCTGTACTCGTCCGCCATTCGGCCCGGTGGAAGCAAATGAGGTATGATCAAAGCCTTTTGTGTTGTCTCGCTTCATTCGTCAAGTTTTCCCGCTTTTGCCTTTGCTTTACATTCTTTGAAGTCTTTCCCTCGTTGAAGCCTTTCCATCGCAAGTTAAAGGCGAATACAGTCCTATGCAGAATCTCTTTACCTGGTGCTACCCACTCAGCAGGGAACTCCGTCAATGCTGATGATGTTTCAGTTATTGTGTCAAGCAGAGCCGAGATTGACAAAGTCTACAAAAAGATCAGATGGTACGGGACGGTGACAGGGGCCATGATCAACTGTTATAAGACTGTTGGATTGCGGTTGGATCTGAGGAAGGGAGTTACTCTTCCCGGATTTTTCGTCTGGCTTTAAAGGGGAAGGCGGAAGTATGTGTTTTGCACATCTACCTGATTCTCCTTTACCAACTGTCCACGCTTCCATATCCGTGTGCCATACTACTGCAATTAGTTAGGGTGTGGTTCTTCTCGTGTTGAGGTAAGTCTCCCAAGGTACTTCGAGGTTTCATCCTTCTGAAAGCCGTTTAGGTATGCCTAGCATTGAGATTTGTCAATATATGCTTCGCATCGCGTTCCTAGACTAAATATGTTCACAAACAGATGGGAATGGCGATTTCTGGAAGGAAGAACTTCCCGCCCCTGAGTTTTCCCATTAATGTCTCTCTGTCAAATAATGGATTTCCTGACTCATTTCTAATAAATCTGATCATTGTTTTTTATTTGATTTGTCCCTTATCTTCTCTCCTAGCTCTTACTAAGCATTGCAGCTCCGTCCACTTGACAACTTGGATCATACTATAGTTTCTACTGGTATTTATTTTGTATCATCTAGTAGAAAGGAATCTCCTGTTCACAAGACTTCTTTTAGTTACCAGTGTACTGATTGTGATTCATTTTGTGATTTTATTCAAGACGCCCCTTGGATTGATATTCTTAGCTTTCCTATTGAGAATTCTGCTACAGAGGTTTCTTCTTGGGTGAAAACCAGCTTTTTTACTTTCTTGCAAATACCAGGTGAAATCAAAATTTTCAAATTGGTTCGACAGTATAACAATTCTGATCACAACAGAATTTGGTCAAAATAATTGTAAACCTGTTCTCAAAGAGGCTAATACTTTGTTTATTGATAGAATGAGGCACCGTATAGCTCTCAACAAGTTTGGTTCAATTGACTACTGGTAGCACTGTAATAGTGTGTTAAACAACAGTAAGACTTTTATTCCTCCTCTATTCACTCTATTTGAGGTGATAGCATCTTATGCTGATAAAGCAAAATATTCTGCTCATAAATTCTCTTCAATTTCTACTTTGAATTTCCACTTAGGATTGAGTCTCTTTTGAATGATATGCATGTAACTCTGTCCATTGTTTCTGCTATCATCTCTAAACTGTATCCCCACAACGAATGTTTAATTGATGGTATCCCTGCAATAGTCCTTACGAAATGTTCTCCTGAACTAGTGTCTGTTCTCTTTAAACTCTACTAAAAAAAACCCTTGCTGTTTCGTGTTTTCCAGCATGTTGGAAATCCTCTTCTGCAGTTCCATTCTTTAAGAACTTAGGTGAACCATCTGATCCTTCTAACAATTGACCTATTTGTCTGCTACTGATTTTAGCAAGATTAGAGGCTCTAATTAACACTGAATTGGTTAAACATCTCACATGATCTTTTAGATAAGCAATATGGATTTTGCTTCTCTAGGTCAACTGCTGATTATTGCTAAAAGAGTTAAGCTTTATCTTTAGATAAGAATAGTGAAGCTCATGCCGTTGCTTTAGATAAGAATAGTGAAGCTCAGGCCGTTGTTTTAGATAAGAATAGCGAAGCTCAGGCCGTTGCTTTAGATATCTCAAAGATATTTGACAGGGTTTGGTATATTGGTCTTCTTCATAAGTTGAAAGGTTATATTATTTCTGGACAAACTTTTCAATTTATCAAGTCTTTCTTATTGTTATGGTCCGGTTCCTTGTTCCACGGATGATGGTCCAAGGTCGAACCAATAAAGAAGAACTCGAACACGGATATGGAATAACACAGATATATTACAAACAGGAATATATACAGAGAAGTAGAAATTGTTAGTACGAACAATCAGGTTTAGTAGGGAGAACAATGTAGTCTCGACCAGTATCACTATTCCAATGTCTTGTAGTAATTGTCTGAACGCGACTCTGTTTCGGACTGCTTCTGACTCGACTGACTGACTCGCTCGCTCTGACTGACAGACTCCTGACAGACTTCTGACGGACCTCACTCCAGACATCAGACTGAACGGTATTTAGTCACCACCCCCCACCACGAGGGCATCATTTGGCACAAGGCCGGTTTGACGTGGGATCTTCGAGCATGTGGGCTCGGCCAAAAATATGCCCTTTGAAACCGTATAAACGGGTTCAGGGTCGGTTTACCTCCCCGAAAGAGACTCCGCCCTTCGATGTATGCTCGTTCGGGTTCCTCCCTGCCCGAAGGAAGAGAGTTCAATAGATCAGCCGGTCGCCCGACATCGGACTGAATGGTATTTAGTCACCCCCCCAACGAGGGCATCATGTGGCACAAGGCAGGTTTAACGTGGGATCTCCGAGCTCGTGGGATCTCCGAGCTCGTGGGCTCAGCCAAAAATATGCCCTTTTAAAACCCGTATAAACGGGTTCAGGGTCGGTTTACCTCCCCGAAAGAGACTCCACCCTTCGGCGTAGCCTCGTTCGGATACCTCCCCGCCCGAAGGCAGAGAGGTCAACCGATCACCGATCAGCCGGTCGCCCGACTTCGGACTGAACAGTATTTAGTCATTCTCCCCCATCCACGAGGGCATCATGTGGCGCAAGGCCGGTTTAATGTGGGATCTCCGAGCCCGTGGGCTCGGCCAAAAATATGCCCTTTGAACCCGTATAAACGGGTTCAGGGTCGGTTTACCTCCCCGAAAGAGACTCTGCCCTTCGGCGTAGCCTCGTTCGGGTTCCTCCCCACCCGAAGGCAGAGAGTTCAACCGATCAGCCGGTCGCTCGACTTCAGACTGAACTCCCTGCTTCCTCTTGAGGCGCAGTATTTATTACGTATGGAATAGTCCATTATGTTATTATGGGTAAGGTCCCATAACACTTATTAAATTGTGAAATGAAAGTTATCTTGAATGGCTACTCATCTAGATCTTTTTGCATTGATGCAGGTGTTTCCTTAGAGCAACATTGTTCCTAATTTTCCTCAACAAACTTCCTGAGGTCATCGGTTTTTAATTTGGTATCTATGCTGATGACACAACTATTTAATCCTCTTAATAGTAAGTCTGATTGCTTTTATAAAGCCAAATTGTCAACTGATCTCAAAAATGACCTACAGTCTGTTGTTAAATGGGGCAAGAAGTGGCTTGTTAATTTTAATACCTCCAAAACAAAACTGCTCTTTTTTAATTATCTGAGAGAACCCTTTATACCTTCCATCAGCATGGCTGATGATAACCTCCAAGAGAGTCATTCATTGTACCTTCTCGGACTAAAGTTTTATGCTGACATGAAATCCAAAGGCTATATTGAATCAAGTGCTAAGTCTGCAGCAAGGAAATTTGGTTTACTGTTGTGCTAGACAATTTTTCTTGCCAGAATCTACCTTACATATTTATAAGTCTACCATTTGTCCTTGTTTTGAATATTGCTGCCACATCTGGTGCTCCTGTTATATATTTAGATTCTTGAAAAAATCCCAAGAAGAATCTGCAATGTTATTGGTGCTGACCTGGTATCTCAGTTTCAATCACTTTCCCACCACCATAAGGAGGCTTCCTTGTGCCTTTTCTATAATTTCATCGTAATTGTTCTGATACACTTTTCTCCATGGTATCTAGACTTTATGAGTCTAAGCACAGTACTAGATTGACAGCTTGTTTCATCATTTTACAGTAGAAATGGCTACAGGGTACCATAAATTCTTTGCTATACAGTTTCTTCTACCATACTTGGATTTCAAAAAATTAAGTGCAATGTCAATCAATATCTTCTGTCTTCTAAATTCTTGTTCTTTTATTGTCCTCTCCTTAACAGTATATTTTTTGTAACATTCAGTATCCCCTGGAATCTTAGAAGCTTTATTGCCTTGCTTGGGGCGAAAAGTTTTGTATTTTTTATTTTCTATAACTGGGGATTTTATCTGAGCATGATTTAAATTCTTCGTTGCTTTGGTACTTATAGCTACTATAAACCATTAAGCTCTAGAGAATTTCTCGAAAATTCACCAAATTAAATGAGTAGTGTGTGTGGGGTTTAAAAGATGTAGTAAAAATTAAAAATTGTTTTCAAAAATTTTCTAAAGAAAAAAAAAAGTTTCTGAAACAATTTCATTCATTTCTAAATAAGTACTGAAAGTTTTCTTAAAATCTCTTATCTCATTTTTCTCAAGGATTTCGAAATCAGTTTGTTTTTCACTGGAAAAAGATGCTCAAATTTCCCATACAAATTTAAGGTCCCACTTTGACGTCAGAAAAACAAGATTTTTAACCAAATTTTGAAAGGTTCTAAAAAGGATGAAGAAAAAAAATAGTGTTTTTAATTCAAAAATCCCTTTGGCCTTTCCTATTAATAATAACAAAGATGTTGATGATAAAATTTTGATTGTCTATATCTCTGAGATGAAGTATTGTAAATATTTACATTGTTCAGACTATTGTCCTCATCTTTGTTGTCATATTTCCAACATATATCACCTGAAGAAGGCCGAAGTGTACAACGGCCAAAACATCGTAAATATGACAATAAAGATGAGAACAAGTCCGAACAATGTAAATAGTGTAAAAAATTTGCTTTAATTTTTGACATTTTTTCATCATATATATATATATATATATATATATATATATATATATATATATGAAGAAAAATATACGGGAAAAAAATCCTTATATGCAATTATGCTGTCATCCTAAGATTTTTATTATGAAAATATTTTATGAAGCAGGCATAATATCCATCTCACGCACGGTGAATACTAGACCTGGCTTCTTTAGTATTTTCCCTTTTCTAGCGAGATTAATGCTCGACAAGCGTACATATAAATTTTAGATCAAAATAGAATTCTTTTCATTTTTCATTGTTCATTCAAAATACTCAAATTTTAGGAATACGTTTTGACAGCGTCGCCCACTTGACGACAACGTGACCATGTTTAAACGGAACGCTGATCATATACGTCCATCGTCTTTGTCATGTTGAATTGATAATGTTAATTATATTTTATGAATATGTCCTGAAGATGGTTTATTAGACCGAAACGTCCGACGTTGAATTATATTAACATTAAAACAGCATAATTGCATATAAGGATTTTTTTTCCGTATATTTTTCTTCATACTGTCGGATCTATATCCATATATTTGCTTACACACACACACACACACACACATATATATATATATATATATATATATATATGATATATAAAATAAAATTTATATATATATATATATAAATATATAAAATAAAATTTATCATATATATACATGATATATATATATGTATATATGATATATAAAATAAAAATTTGCTTTAATTTTTGACATTTTTCATTATATGTGTGTGTGTGTGTGTGTGTGTGTGTGTGTGTGTGCATTCACGTATTAGTTATATATTTCTATGAGGCCCTGACTTAAATTTTCCAAATATCATTCTGTCAATGAATCGATCAAAATATCAGAAAAAACGCCAATGCTTTCTTCCGATATTTTAAACTAAACGTAAGTATTTGTTTCAGTTCAAATTAATTAAACTGTAAATCAACTAATATTCATAAAATAAAGTTTTGAACAAGTATATTTTATTTTTGAAAGATTTTATTAATAAAGAGTGTTAATCTGTGTTCACACATCTATTTGGAGAAACTTATAGATTTTTCTAATGAGAAAAAAATAAAAAGAATCCAATCAATTTAAATTCAGTTTGAAATACAGCAAAATATTAGCTTGGTGCAAAAATAATGTTGTTTTCTCACATATGTTACTATGTGAGAAAACGACATTATTTTTGCACCAACCTAATATTATGCTTATTGAGAATATTAAATTTAATCTATTAGCTTTGAATTAAGAAATGTTTTTCATTTTTTTAAACCAAATTTTTGGAACTTAGGAATTGCTTTCTTTTGGAGGTACTGGAATTTACAGGTCAATCAATTCTAATATCCGTGACGTTATGTCCTTCTGGGTCAAAAACTTTGTTTTTTCAGTCATTTTCTTTCTAGAATTACTTTTCAGTTTTCCATCTGAATCTGTCACCAAGACAGTATCATTTGCATCATGTTTGTTGGTAATGTAATGTCTGCTGAAAACAAATCCTAGTGTGGAATCTTCCACAACAAACCAGCCTTACCTCTTTTTAGGAAATACACTTGTGGTGATCACTTACATGTACCACACCTCCACTTTCTTTAATGTCATTGGTTCATAAATATATGATACTTATTATATGACAATTTTGCCACCGCACGTAATCTGAATTTTTCTCTAAAATCACGGATTGGTCCATTTCCTGACCAATCGCGTATTTTAGTATCTTTCTATATTTTTAGCGCCAAGCTCACTGGAGCCTATGAGTAGATATATAAACCCTCTCGCTGTTAGCCAACAGCCAGTAGCAGTTCAATTCTTGGAAAATAAGGCACGGCGCATATTCTTATGACATTTTAATTCTTAATTATTACTCATTCGAGTAATCATACTAATTCCTATTGATATCACCCATGAACATTACATCTTTCTACACTGGTAACACACTGTGGAATTATTCTTTATTTAGCTAAGACATCAATTGAACTTTGTAGTTAAATAACATTCAATATTGTACTCAACATTAATTAGCTAAACTTACCCTTTTTATTACGGAAAAAGGGAAGTAACTTTGTTTATACTATTGTTGATTTCTGTATAACATTGTTAATACAATATTTTATTAATGTTCACTGAGTTTGATTATTTTTCTCTCGTGTTTATTGTGCATTATTCACGTGGGGTGTTGTTTTACAAGAACACAGCTTTCCTTCTTGATTATATTCACGGTGACCCTAGCCAACAATACTTACAGCACCACTACACACTCTTCCTATCTGGTAAGTAACATCCTACTTTCATACAATTATAACAAGTATTCATTGGTCAATCACCTCCAATCTTGCTTGCTGATTGGTCAGTTCCGACCAACCAAACCGCCTGCACGCGAATAATCTGTTTTTCCCGCGTTCTCCGTTAGAGTCTTTCATGTGGTACACGACCATTATATAAACCCAACACGTGTAAACTTCCTCGAGTTTTTTCTTTCCATTCATCTCTCTCGCACGTCTCATTCCTTGCTACCAAGTGCCAAGATGTAACCTTCAGGAACTCCCATCTTAGTCATTTGCTGACCAGACGTTAAAGACAATTACCAACATTCACAAACTGTGAAATCACTTCTGAACTTTTACCTCACAATTCCAAACTTTCTTAATATGAACTCCGGTACAACTATTACCAAATCAAAGGGACACGACTCTGTCCTACCTTTTCAGTTCACATACATGTACATCAAACATTAATAAATCTAATTGTTATGTTTTGGAATCATTCAGTTCAGTTTTGTATTTTATTCTATGTTCTGTTTACGTCAAGTATAAATTGCATTGCTTTCACGCATTGTCTTTAATCACATCTTTCTTAGCCATCACACATATTGGTAACCCAATCACTACAACGATGATAATACAACTGCTACATATTAATTTGGCGATCTCGTCGGGAATAAACAATAATGGTACCTTATCACTATACTGGCATGTCCTCTAATTCTCTTAGTCCTTTTCTCTTGCTGACATCAACTATCCTCTCTAGAATTACTTTTCAGTTTTTCATCTGAATCTGCCTTCAAGACAGTGTCATCTGCATCATGTTTGTTGTTAATGTAATGTCTGCTGATAACAAATCCTGGCAGGTCCTCTAATTCTCTTAGTCTTTTTCTCTTTTGCAGAAATTTAAAACATTTGAAGTTTATGAATTAATGGAAAGTTTAAAAAAAAAAAAAATTCGATTAAAAATCTCCAAGGAATTCTAATATAAACACAAATAATTTCAAACTTTAATTCTTTAAATTTCATAAAAGTTAAACTGTTAAACAAGCAGGGGAAAACAGATGTAAAAAAAAAAAAAAAAAAAAAAATTATTAAGATTTTCTAAAAAAAAATCTACGTTTCTAAAATAATTTGTGTATAAGTTCTGAAAGTTTCATTCAATTATTTGATTTTGCAAGAATTTCCAAATCCAATGTTTTTTTTTACCACCAAAAAGATGCTAAATTTAGTGCTCTGAGTGATGCAAGAAAAAAAAAAAAAAAAAAAAAAAAAAGATTTTTAAAATCGTCTTAAAACTCCATCAAACCAAAAAGAGTAACAGGGAAATTTTCAATTTCAAAAGGTCATAAAACGAAGTCAAATTCTGTGCTACTGTAATTAAATTAAAAATAAAATACATTGAAAATCAGGAAAAAGAATCTGGCTACTATTTTCCACAAATAAAATAAATCAAAATCCATATTAACTTGATTCAGGAACATGACTTTATTTCATTTATGTACAATAAGCACATCCTCCAGTTTTCTTGATTTTTTTCTGTTTACATGTATAAATTTTTTGACAGACTATAAAATTAATGTATTTTTGCTGATAAAATCTTGAGAATCAGAACAAGTTTTATTCAAATCCATGCTAATTGTAAAATATCATGCACACACTTCTCCTCAGTGGATCTTTGCATATAATGAATTCAAAATGTTTTAATATATTGACATATCTGAAAAAGGAATGTATCTAATATTGTCCACATAGAAAATAATTCAAAATTCATATTTGTCTGATACATGAACATATGACTTTATTTAATTCATGTGATATCTTATTAGTAAGAATTAGTCATTTTTAAAAAATCCATAACATTTGCAAAACATCATTCATACATCTAATAAGTGTGTGTGTTTGGATATGCTGGATCATATATGATAACTGTGCAAATTTTGTCATCAGTAAAAATAGATATACAAGTTTCACAAGTGATTCTTTCTCGTTGAGATTTGAAAATAATGCAGCATATTTGACTTTTTTAGAGACATCTACAAAATTAACATAGATACGTTTTTCTATCCTGTGTGTCTTCACATGTTGAGCATCAATTTTGATATGAAAATACAAATCCACAAACATCACAAGAATATGGTTTCTCTCTAGTTTGTCTTCTGTATGTCCTATAAGGAAATCTGCTTTGTAAAAGTACTTCCACAAATTTCACAAGAATATAGTATCTCTTCTGTATGTGCTCACATGCGACACTCCAAATTTGACATACCTGTAAATGCAAAGCTACAAATTTCACAAATGGCATGCCAAATATGAATTCCAAGAAAATGCAGATCCACAAACTTCACAAGAATATGGTTACTCTCCAGCATGTGTTTGCATATGGTCCTTCAAATGTGACTTCTGTGAAAATGAAGATCCACAAACTTGACATTGAAATGGCCCCTCTTTAGTATGTGTTTGCATATGGGACATCAAATCTGACTTATGTGAAAATACAGATTCACAAACTTCACAAGAATATGGTTTCTCTCCAGTGTGTGTTCGCATATGCCATACCAAATGTGACATCTGTGTAAATGCAGATCCACAAACTTTACAAGAATATGGCTTCTCGCCAGTGTGTGTTCGCATATGACACACTAGAGATGGCTTATGTGAAAAGGCAGATCCACAAACTTCACAAGAATATGGTTTCTCTCCAGTGTGTGTTCGCATGTGGCGCACCAAATCTGACTTATGTGAAAATGCAGATCCACAAACTTGACATTGATATGGTTTCTCTCCAGTGTGTGTTCGTATGTGGCCCTCCAAATGTGACTTCAGTGAAAATGCAGATCCACAAACTTCACAAGAATATGGTTTTTCACCAGTATGTGTTAGCATATGACACTCTAGATGTGACATCTGTGTAAATGCAGACCTACAAATTTGGCAAGAATATGGTTTCTCTCCGGTGTGTGTTCGCATATGACACTGTAAATGTGACATCTGTGTAAACACAGATCCACAAACTTCACAAGAATATGGTTTCTCTCCAGTGTGTGTTCGCATATGGCGCACCAAATCTGACTTATGTGAAAATGCAAATCCACAAACTTCACAAGAATATGATTTCTGTTTACTGTGTGTTCGCATATGGCCCACCAATTTTGATTTCTGTAAAAATGCAGATCCACAAACTTCACAAGAATATGATTTCACTCCAGTATGTGTTTGCATATGACGTTCCAGATACGATATCCGTGTAAATGCAGATCCACAAACTTCACATGAATATGGTTTCTCTCCAGTGTGTGTTCGCATATGTCGCACCAAATCTGACTTCTTTCGAAATGCAGATCCACAAACATCACAAGGGTATGGTTTCTCACCAGTGTGAGTTCGCATATGATCCTTCAAATGTGACTTATTTGAAAATGCAGTTCCACAAACATCACAAGAATTTGGTTTTTGTTCAGTGTGTTTTTTCTTATGGCACTCCAAATCTGACTTATATGAAAATACATGTCCACAAACGTGACAAGAATATGGATTCTCTTCAGTATGTGTTCGCATAGTGTTCTGTGAAAATGCTGACTCACTAAATCCACAAGTAGATGGTCTGTTCCTGGTGCATTTTTCCATATGATACACTAAATCTAAATAATGACAATGGTTTGCAAACTTGACAAGACCTTGCCTTCTAATTCCTCTTTCAAATTTTCTTCATATGTACCAATAAGTCTCTACAGAAGAGACAATGCGCACATTTCAAAGTACATTTTTTTGCAAGTCAATGTTCACCTTGATACTTTTAAAAATGTAGATATACATGAATATTGCAGGATATATTCACTTTGATACTTTTAAAAATGTAGATATACATGAATATTGCAGGATATATTTCTCTGTTCTTAATGGAAAGTGAAGTGTAGTCTTGTTTTTTTCATTTAAATTCCCAATAATAACAGATTTTGTGAATATGATTTTCTGTCCAGCGAATGACCTGTGAAGTAGAAGTAACAAAACATATTTTAACAGAGACAGTAAATAACACATGAAATCAATTCATATTTCAGCAGATAAATTTAGCTATTCATTAAGGCTAGTTGAGATCAACATAGATGCAATAATGCAACAGCTGGGGAAAAAAAAATCAATAGAAAAATCAATAAGTTTATCTTAGATAATTCCCTGCTTATTTGAAACACAGTATGCAAGCACAATGGTATTGTTGTGAAAAAATTTTAAATGTCTAAAATATTTTTCTTTAGAGATTCTTCTTTCCACTTTTAAACAAATGCAGTTTTTTATGAAAGACAAACAGACAACAGTAGAATGATTTAAAGAAGGTGATTAGTAATAAGAAAATGTATATTCATTTAGAAATGAATCAATGAATTAAATTTGATGCATAAGCACTAAGTGATTTTTTCCTTAAGAAACAGAGAATGAGGAATCAATTTCAAATATCAAGTAATAAAGCATTTTTGTTTTTTTACAAGTTGTATAAATCAAGATGGTGATTTCAAGCTGGTAATTATTAGTTTGTTGATATGAATGAGATGTCAACACAATGAAAAAAATCTTTTTAACTTTAATAAGAAAATACTGATATAAAATCAATCTGTATCAACTACTATACTATAATAACGCTCATTGAGTGCTGGTGCTAATAAAATAGTTTCCGATGTATAATAACAGGGCTTTAACAATGGCATTGTCATTTTGCTTGAGGGGAAATGATTAAAAAAAGTTAAGGTCTGAGGGGATCGAATCTGTTCGTGGCTTCAAATATGATGAAATGTAGTGGAAGCAACATGGTTTATATGTATAATATATTTGAATATTGTTTTTGAAATCCATTTAAAAAAGCTACGAACATTTGCAGATGTTTTTATAAATGATATTATGAAGAGTCATTTAACTTCAAATAGGTATTACAATATGTACCAGGAAATCTTTTAAGGAAATAAAGAAAGACAAAAATAAAAACCTGGATTTCAAAATCTGACACATATCAACTAAGTATTGGTAAAATGTGTAAAAATTCCAGTATTTAATAAATGACGAAAATTATTTACAGACGCTTCCATTTGAAATTTTGCAAGTGAACATGCTTCATGTGATTAGCTCAGTGAATTCATCTTACTTATTATAAAACGCAGATTGTGTGTGTGTGTGTGTGTGTGTGTGTCTGTACGTTTATATATTGGATCGGATTTCCTACATTTTTCAACCGATTTCAACAAAACTTCACAGGACTACGTAAAATTACCTTGCGGTGGTTCTAACAGCGCCAAAAATTGGAAAAACACAATTGTTTTTGCACGAAATCAATTTGAAAACATGATTAAGAGGCATCACAAGAATGAAAGGGGGACAACTCATATCGAGTTATACTTATTATAAAATCCAAATTGTGTGTGTGTGTGTGTGTGTGTTCGTTTATATATGGGATCGGATTTCCTACATTTTTCAACCGATTTCAACAAAACTTCACTTTTTTGTTTTTTGGCAGGTAGTGTTTCTTATTGTCTTGCACACTTTTTTTTCTTTATTTTTACATTCAGAATGCTTTAAAAATTCCATTTACAAGACAATTTTTTATAATAAAATTCTATTCAATTGGTAGACTCATAATGATTGAAAACAATGTTTTTGTTTGAGTTTGGGTTTGACCAATTCGTAAAAAAAAAAAAAAACTAATTAAGACATGCGTGTCCGTCAACCTTAAACCTTTGTCAATTTTATTTTTCAGTCTTTACTATGGTCGATACTTGATCTATCTCTTACTGTTACGTCTCCGGGCAACGCCGGGCTCTACTGCTAGTTTACTTATAAAATCCTAACCACATTGAGTTTAATACCTTTTCAAGATCAATCTCTGAAGAAATTCTGCTTAACATTTAAGAAACTCAATACTATAGGATCTACAAAAAGGGTGATTCATATAATAATGGGAAGAGATGTTCATATAAATTACTTTATAATTAAAAATTAAGTGTCAAGTATGAGGTTTGTCTGGCTGAAGTAAAGCATTTTCAACATTTATGACTGACTCCAGTCAAAGTGTATCATATTTTTGACAATGTCATACATCTTGATAGGGGACTCATTGGAGGAAAGTGCCTAAAACTGTTATCAAAAGGTAAGACTGTATTTCAGTGTAGAAATTTGAATAGGCATGAAAAGTTCAAATTCTAATCAAGCCTGCTTTGTTCATTTTAGAAAAGGCATGAATCTCTGGCTCATTTTCTTCTTGTCCTTGTTACTTCTCAACATGTTCAAATCCCAAACAGTACTTGTCCAATAACCCTTCCCTTTGAAAATGTCATGCGTGTAAATCCAATCAAATGCATCACACCAACCCTAACACAATCAAGAAACTTGTTTTCAGAGAGGAAATCAAAACAAAGCCTATGAATATTTAAATGTCATGAAAGTTATAAACAATTTTGAATTTCTTACACTAATATAGAAAATGGGAAAAAGATTAAAAAAGCAGTTCACTGATTCATTTACTCATTGTTTTTGCATGAAATCAATTTGAAAACATGATTAAGAGGCATCACAAGAATGAAAGGGGGACAACTCATATCGAGTTATACTTATTATAAAACCCAGATTGTTTGTGTGTGTGTATGTGTGTGTTTGTTTTATCTCAGATGTGTGCAGCACAGAATGGACCAGAGACACAATGTTCACTGATTCATTTACTCATTACAATTATTATTTCCAGTACTTACATGAAGGCTATTGCCCTCATTTTGTTATTGTGATAACAGCAGAAATGACGTGAAAAAAAAATCCAAATGTAAATAACTCATTTCCGAAATTTGAATAGAAATTATAATTATTTTACAATTTTATTAATTGTTTTTATCTATAAGATATATTATAAAATTTTTCTTTCAAAATTCAGTATTAATTTGTAGTGTCAAGTGGTATTATTATTGAACTGTCAATACAGTAAGTGCTCACTGCAAAACTGACACAAGTCTAGACGCATGGAACATTCGAACTCTTCAGGACACCAACTCTTCTTCTAGTTACCATCTTTGATGACACACAGCACATATATCAGTTGACTTTGCCCAGTATAATATTGACATTCCTGCTCTTAGTGAAAACTGCTGTTGAAGATCAACTGACTGAAGTTAGCAAAGGCTACAGCCTCATCTGAAAATGACTGGTTGTGGACACTGCATACAACCATGGTGTCAGGCTTGCCATCAAAATGTCTCTCCTCAGACATCTACCCCAACTCTCCCACTAGGATAAATGAACAACTCATGACATTCTGCATACATCTTGCTTCTATGCCAGTGTTGAGGCTAAGAACACTTTTATGAGACTCACAACTCCATTCTTCAAGCTGTTCCATATAATGACAAAAGCATTCTTCTGGGAGATGTTAATGCTAGAGCAGGAAAAGATCACATTGTCTTGAGGTAAATAATCAGTAAACATGGTATTGGCAAAACGAGAATGGACTAAGATGCATGAATTTTTGTACAACCGATAATCTTACTATAACCAACTCTTGGCTTCACCTGACAAACAAAATACAAGATCTCATAGATTTATCCTTACTCCAAACACTGGCATCTCATTGACTTTTTGAGAACCCGATGTTTGAACCTACAAGACGTCCATTTTACCCATGCTTTATGTGGATCTGAGTGCAAGACTCACCTACTGATTCATTCTGTGAGGCAACTCAAGATCAAGCTCCCACCATTTAGGAAACAAATGACAAAGAGCAGTTAAACCATGCTCCTTTCAAAAGCAATCTCATGTCTCGGAGCTTCAAACAGCTCTCACTTTTGATGCAGAACATCCTTGTTTGAGAATGATTGCTTGAACAGGTGCAGAGTTGACTGAAGAATAGGTGTATCTCCTCTTCCTTATACATTGTAACCAAGTCAATTTTTGGCACAGCTTGTTGCTGTCATGAAAATTGGTTTCTCAATGACAATGTCACAATTTGTTATATTTTGGGTTGGTGCATAATTATCAGGCGTTTTTGTAGGCAAGTTATTTGCTAATAAAAATTGCTGTTTTGTTTACTTTTTTTTTTTTAAATAAAAATATTATTTTATTTTCAGGTTATAAAAATGTGCGTCGATAATCATACACTCCGGAATAATCATTTAAAAATGTTATTTCTTTCTTCATAATAAATATTGTTTAAAAACGCCTGATAATTATGCACCAAACCAATACTTGACCTGAAGTGCACACAAGCACAGAATGCCTCACTTGGTAAACAAAATGAAAAAAGGCTTCTCCAAGTTACATTCAGAGAACCAAACTGCTCTGAGTCACATGTAAAATGACTGGTGGTGTAACGTACGTTAATCAAAGATCCACAAAGAATATTGAACTGATGGATAGAACATACATTTCAATGTGTTGCTCAATTATGTTAGCCCAAGTAATCCTGAGTTTGCTGAGCGTTTGCCGACACTACCACTAAAGCCTAATCTTGACGCGCATTGATAAATTACCTTAACTAGTGCAATAAAGCACGTTAAGAACAACAAAGCTATCTGCTCCAACTGTCTTCCAGGAGAAATATTAAAATATGGGGTTTTAAAAGTCAATCATCCTCATTGTTTTATCTCAGATGTGTGCAGCACAGAATGTCCCCCAACAATGGAACGATTCAAACATAGACATTATTTACAAATAGAAAGTGGACAAAGCTGATTGTAAAAACTACTGTGGGATCTTGCTGCTGACAATGGCAGACAAAGTTCTTGCGAGTATTCTTCTTCAATGCCATTTCGCTAAAATTGTATATATGCTTCTACCAGAGACACAATGTGGTTCTCACACGCTTGCATTCTGACCCTGAGACCTAGGTTCTGACTGTGATGTTATCGGACTGGAGAGGTCGATCCCAGCGTGTGACACGTTTGAAAAGTGCCTGAAAACCATACCACAGGTTGACCCAAGCCTTGTGAGTGAAATTGGGTAGACAGAACCCTTGGGGACCTGTCGATAGCTGTGCTAGCAGAAAATTGCAAGCCATTGTGACTGAGGGTTTGAGTGTGCTAGCCTTGTTCAAATTGTTGATCACCTTAGATAAGACACTCTTTCCCAAAAACTGTAACTAAGGTCTGCTCAGCATAGTTGCAGTATAAAAACACAGGTTGGCTCTGTGGGTGTTGAATAAGCACAAACATGCCTGAGCAAGCATCTGCCATAGAGATTCACTAGCTGCCCTAGTAATAGATACTTATCCGCGAATATGAGTGGCCAGCTATACTTCAGGGAAAATGCAGGGTACAGCACAGGGATCCCTACATTGTGTCTGTCAGTTTATCTAAAGCTTTTGATACAGTTAATTAGGATATTCTCTGGCATATTCTTGACAAATGTGGTTGCCCACAAAAGTTTATCGGCATTATCAAAAATTTTCACTGCAACAGATATGCATACATTGTATCTGCAAGCATTGTCTCAGAAGCTTTTAAAGTCAATGAAAAAAATTAAGCAAGTCTGCATTTAGCACCAACCTTATTCAACATCTTATTGCTGAGACACTGCTCAGCTGTCAAAGTTTACAACTGGAAGATGTCATTTGTCTCTGCTATAGGCTGGATGGTAGTGTCTTCAAACTTTATCGGCTTCGATCTCCAACATATTCTGTTGATGCTGCCTATTCAATCCTGCATCATGAAGCATCAATCCTGCATCATGAAGCCCTGCAATACAACATTGATGTTATGCACAGAACCTAGAGCAGGACTGGCCTTATGATTAATGATTGAAAAACTGATGTTCCCTGCCAGCTGTCGAGACTGATGCATCATTTTCATCTGGTGGTGAGCAAAATAAGTGCATTGTTACATATCTAGGATCAGTACTGTCCTCCACTTGCAGGATTGATGACTAATTTCAAAATCACACCCATCAATCATCAAAAGCTTTTGGACAACTTTGTGCTTGAGTCTTTCTAAACAGAAACTTGTCCACCTTCACAAAGGTCTCAATGTACAATGCTATATGCATATCTATCCTACTGTATGGCTCTGAATCCTGAACTCCATCTAGAGCTCACATTTCAGCACTTGAAACCTTCCACATGCACAGCCTTCAACACATTATTGGATAGTCATGGCACAATTAAATACCTCATGTTAATATTCTTCAGTGAACCAACAGCAAAAGCATTGAGGCTGTTATCATCCAACAACACCTCACATGGATTGGTCATATTATCAGGATGCCTGAAGACCGTCTCCCTAAGAGGATCCTATATGGGGAACACTCAATAGGTCAGCAAAAAACAATTCAAAGACTACCCGAAAGTAATGCCAAAAGAGTATGGTATTAATACTGCCAAAGTGAAAGTTAGAATAGCCAATTGCATCAGTTGTTTGACAATAGACCATCAGGCCATTGAAAGATTTGAAACTAGTTCAACTCAAAACCAAGCAATATCATGATTGCTTGGTGTGTGGGCCACTGCCACCTTGTTACAGCATTTGGAGTTCAACCTGGAGATGGCAATGTGCATCCTTCTTTGGTCTTTGCAGCCATCAACATAATGTTATCAACCAGTAAGTAGACATCATTGTTGTGAGCAACAGACACTATTTTTCTATCCCTACAAAGTAGTGATCAAGTGATATGATTACAGTAAGTCTCCTTGTACAAATGCTATATGCACAGCCATTCTTCTGTATGGCTTTGAATACTGGATTCCATGTAGAGCTCACATTCCAGCACTTGAAACCTTCCATATGTGCTTCCTTCAACACATCATTGGCTAGTCATAGCAAGGACAAATACTGCATGCTAATATTCTCCAGCATACTAGCATTGAGGCTGTTATCGTCTAACAACAGTTCAGGTGAATTGGTCATATCATCAGGATGCCCAAAGAGGATCTTATTAGAAATTATTCTAATTAAATCTTTATTTCGATCACTGGGGTAGACTGTTCTAGTTCCACGTGCCATGTTTGATGGATGTCAGTTATCAGTTATCTCCTCCTAATTTTCCCTCTGAAAGTTCTCCACTGCCTTAACCGGGTATTGAACTCGCACTCTCTGGGTCTGTCACTGGATCTAACCAACGCCTTTATCCACTGTGCCATGTGTCCTTGAGTTGGTTAGATCCAGTGACAGACCCAAAAAGTGTGAGTTCAATACCCGGTTAAGGCAGTGGAGAACTTTCAGAGGGAAAATTAGCAGGAGATAACTGACATCCATCAAACATGGCACGTGGAACTAGAACAGTCTACCCCAGTGATCGAAATAAAGGGTTCAGTTCGAAATTCCAACCACCTGAAGAAGGCCGGAGCGTACAACGGCCGAAACGTTGTGATAAATATGGCGACAAAGATGAGGACAATAGTCCGCATAATGTAAATACTGTAAAAAAATACTATTTAAATTCTCCAAAGAGTTTTGCACTTAATTAAATATTGAGCATGTAAAATTTTCATAGAAGTAGGGTGGTTCAACAGATGTAAAAATTTTCTTTTTTTGCCTAAAATTTCTAAAAAACATCTCTAAAATAATTTAATTCATTTGTGAATAAGTCCTGAAAGTTTCATTAAAATTAGACATTTATTTGTTTTTTTGTGAGAATTTCCAAATCAAAGTGTTTTTAACCACAAAAAAAAAAAAAAAAAAAAACACTAAAATTTCCTATACTAATATTTGGTGCACCTGCTGATGCAAAAAAATAAAAACAAATTTTTAACCAAAATTTCAAATGTCTTAAAAATATGTACCCCCACTCAGTTTCAATATCTTGGTTTAAAATGAAATTTTAAAAATGAAAAATACTTGAAGCTTTCTTTTTAGCTTTAACTGAAAGCTAAATGATTACATTTACTATTTCCAATAATCAAAATACTCTAGAGTATTTCAAATAGAGATTATATTGATTATAATCTCAACTTTTTGCTCGGTTTCAGAAATTGTTTAAATTCAGCCATTTTTGACACATTTCTAACCAAAATTTAATTCTCAGTTTAAAAAATCTTACAAAACTAAAACATACTTTTCTTAAACTTTATTTGAGAAATATTAGCTAATTCAAAGTTTTATTAATCTGATTTGAAACAAAAAAATATTTATTTAAGTTTAAATTTGCAAAGAAATGGATTTTTAAAATAAACAGTGATGACAGGGGAACACCTTTCTATATAATTTTTAAGTACTCAGTAATCTTAAAAATGTTGGAAAATGTTCTCTGTAATCAAATTTTAGGAACACTGAATTTAAATTTACTATAGTCATCACTTCTTATTTTTTGATAACGTCAATGCATGGCCACCATACATTAAAATGGGCACATTACATATACATAAAAAATTCTTTTAAAAATATTGGGTTAAAATGACTTAATTTCAGTTTTTGATTTATAAATGTAGTTTTCACTTAATAACAATGTCAGCTAACCACCTTGAAATAATGCAGAATTTTAAGCAATTTAAATTTTTTAATTAAAAAATGAAAACAATTCTTGTATAAATTAATTATTCATTGAAAAATCTTTCTTCTTAAGACAATGTTAGTGTCCTTAATAAATCTTATTTATAAAAGCATTTAAAAGCTTTTCTAATTAAATAAATCATAGTTTTATTGCATTATTTTACAATTCAGAATAGATTTTCAGGGAATGGGTTAACTGTTTTATTAAAAAAAAATTGATGATTTACATTCTCCAAGGAGTCCTGCTTTTAACTAGTTATGTTTAATAATTTGCTGAAAAAACATCATAGCATAACGATAAAAAAAAACCAAACTAAATAAAAACAAAGTTTTATCGTCAAAAAATTTATGTTATTAATAAGAGGAAAGACCAAAGTATTCTTTAATTATTTTTAAAAATTTTTTAATTCTTTCTAGCACATCTGAAATTTTGGTTGAAAATCTTGTTTTTTTTTTTGAGTCAGCAATCATGTAATATTTAGCATTGTTGTTTTTACCACTTTTTTCAGATGAAAAACATTCATTTGAAAATTCTTGCAAAATTCAAATAATTGTTGGATTTTAATGAAACTTTCAGAACTTATTCAAAAATGAATGAAATTATTTTAGAAATGTTTGTCTTTTAGAAAGACAGGTAAAAATATTTTTTTTACATAAGTTACCCCCACACCTTACCTAATTTTATGAAAACTTGACTGTATTTTTCTGATTTTTTAATTAAATGCAGAAGACTTTAAAGAATATATATCATTGATTTTATTTTGTAAATCGAGAAACATTTCTACCCAAACTTTAGCTCTGAATTGTAAGATACAAAACCCAATAAGGATAAGACATTATTTAATTAAAAAAGCTTTTAAAGGCTTTTATGAATAATATATCTTAAGGACATTATTGTCTGTAGTCAAAATATTTTTGCCATGAAAAATGAATTTTTACAAGAATTGTTTTCTTTTATTTTCAATTTTAAATACAAAATGTGTTTGTTTTGTTTTGTTCTATGGCATATCAACCTCAATAGGTTATTTAATGCCAACTAAATTTTTATTGCTGGTTATATCTTTATTTTGTTTGTAATAATTATCCTTTAAAAATGTACAACTGGCAATAATTTTTCCTTCACGAAACCATTGCTAGTAATAATTTTTCCATCAAAATTGTATCTTCGATAAAAAATTTTCCCTCAGAACTATATTGTTGGTAATAACTTTTTCCTCAAAAATGTATTGCTGGTAAGAATTTTTCCTTCATAAAAGTATTGCTGGTAAAAAGAAAAAAAATTTCTCAAAAATGTATTTCTGGCAATAATTTTTCACTCAAAAATGTATTGCTGGTATTAATACCTACTTTTATACCTCCACAGCATTTTGACCCCTGTTTGTGATAAGGTTGTTAAATATTTTAAAATTAAGTTTGAATATGTGTATCTCTGTAAATGCTCTTAGTAAAATATCTATTTTTACAAATCTTAAATTTGAAAGCTTATTACAACTAACGTTTCTATTTTTAAATTAAGTTTTTAATGTGCCAAAAATATATTAAAAATGTTTCTGACAAAACTACAGAGTTTTAACAGTTCTTTCTCCTGATAGCGAGGATCCAGCCTCATAAATTGCATTCATTTCATTCAGGTTAGCATGTATCAAATTCTCTGACTGACCATCATCACATTTTCAAAATTTTTAATTTTCTTTTTTTTTTTTTTAAACATATTTCACTAAATATTTTCTTTTCATTTTTTTTTTTAAATATAATCAATTTTTTTTTTTTTTCAGTGAGAGACATACTGAAAATATTATTCTTTTATTTTTTATATTCCATTTTAGGGATGGAAGCAGCGCAGGCTTTGGACATATCTTCGTTAAAAAGTACCTAAAAAATTCAATAAAATATTAGACTTTTGAAAGTATTTAATTTTTAAGAATTACTTTAAAGTTAAATAAGCTGGTTCACTTAAAATTCGAAAATGCTGTTACTTCTGTCCTTCCATCTGATAAATTGTCCTGATGTTAGTTGTTGATACATTGATGTAAACATCAATTCACACCTCCAAAACCAATCATCACGGTTAGACATGCTTCTCTTATTTCCAACCAAACTTTTTCTGCTAAAAAAATTAAGTAATGTTTGTCTCCAATTACATTAAGTAAACTTTAAATGTTCTAATTTTCATAAAATATCTTTTTAAAAAAGCATCATTGAATTTTACAAGATTTTTAAATGGAGAATTTCACTTTTGTTTACAAAGTTGTAAAAACGGCTGACATGATCGATTTTATGTAAATTTTGCTGACTCAAAAGAAACAAAATTTTTAACTAAGATTTCGGATGTACTAGAAAGGACTGAAAAATTTATAAAAATATTCAAAAAATACTTTTGTCTTTCCTTTTAATAATATAAACATTTAGATGATAAAAAATTGTTTAATCAAGTTTGGGGCCATTTTTCATAAGGGTATGCGCTTTTTTAGTGAAGTATTGAACATACAAAAGATTTAACTAATAAAAATAACCCACACTAAAAAGTAAATAAATTTCTCGAAATGTCATGAAATTAACTAATTCGGTGGTAACATATGTAAAAAAAAAAAAAAAAAAAAAAAAAAGAATTTTTACAAAGATTTTCTAAAAAATAATTTCATTCATTACTGAATATGTCCTGAAAGTTTCATTAAAATCCCACAATTATTTGATTTCTGCAAGAATTTCCAATTCAAGGTTTTTTACGGAAAAAAAGCACAAAAACACTAAATCGTACGTAATTATTACGTTGGCCGCTGACGTAAACAAAACGATTTTTAACCAAAATTTCGAACGTGCTAGAAAGGATTAAAAAATTTCGAAAAATGCTTAATAACAAAAAGTTTGACGATAAAACTTTGTTTTAATTGAGTTTGGGTTCTTTTTTCATCATACTGTTTTTTTTTCCGCGAAAAAGTGGATGTACCCACCTAAAAAAATGGATAAAAGAAAAAATTGAAATCCTTTGATCGTACCTCTTAATAATCACATAACGATTTCATTTAACTTATATACATTTCGTGCAACTTGTATGCATACAGGAAATGAAAATTAATTTTTTTTATCAGACGTTCTGTTTTTCCTTTCTAAGTGACGAATAAGTTCTGCCATCCGAGACTTCCGAAGCATACTTTTCAAAAGAGCACTAAATGAATCAACTAACTTGTGAATACGTCCTGATTTGTTTTGTTTTTTTTTTTGTTTGCAAGAATTTCCAAATCAAAGTGTTTTTCAAAGACACTAAAATTGCCTATACTGACGCAAGAAAAACAAGATTTAACCGCGATTTCAAACGTAAGGACAAAAAAAATGTAATTATTTAAATCAAAATACTTTGATCGTTCCTAAGAATTTTGAGGGTAAAGCTTTCTTTTTATTAAGTTTGGGGGGGGGTCATTATGGTATGCACATTTTTTAGCGAGTCAGCGGAGGTACTCACATTTAAAAACGTGTTTATCATTTTTGCTTTCTTTTTTAGATGGCCCTAAAGGAATAAAATTGTAATTAAATGTATAATTTCATTAACATATACATTTCGTACATGGTGCATGCATGCATAAATAAAAATTGATTGTTCTTTATTCGGCGTTCTGTTTTACCTTTCTCTGAGAAAAGAATAAAAATCGTTTTTTATCCAAAGATTCCTATGCAAACTTTCCATAACACTAACAGTAACGAATCAAGTACAAATAATAGCCGTACAAACTATTAGGTTGGTGAAAAAATAATGACGTAATAATGTCGTTTTTTGACGTTAAAAATATGTCAAAAAACGACATTATTACGTCATTATTTTTGCACCAACCTAATAAAAATTTTATCAGAAATTTTTAAAAATAAAAAAAAAGATAATTTTTTTTCGAATAATGATTCAACATTATTTTTTAAATTATTTAAAAAAATCCTTTTGCAATCGGCTGCTTGTTTTGTAGTAAAAGTAAATTATTTTAAATTTATTTATTTGTTAATTTAATAATTATTTATCAACTTATTTGAATTTTTTTCTTTACCGAGTGAGATAAAAAAAAATTAGTTTAAACTTTATTCCACTGAAAAATCAGAGTCGTTCTAACGATTTTTGAGTGAACTAAAAAAAAAGTTAGGTACCTCCACTACTAATTCAGTGAATAAAGAGCATAATTATTGTGATATATAATAAACAATGTCTCAAAAACAAAATTGTCAAAATCTTTGTTTTTAGCTCATTATTCAACAAAAATCAAAGTCGTCCTAAAAACTACATCCAAAAAAAAAAAAAAAAAAACAACAGTTAAATATAAAACAAAGTCAAATTTTGTGCTACTGTGATTGAAAGACACTTAAAATTGCCTACTGACGCAAGAAAAACAAGATTTTAACCGCGATTTCAAACGTAAGGACAAAAAAATGTAATTATTTACTTTATTAATCAAAATACTTTTAATCGTTCCTAATAATTTTGAGGGAAAATTAATTAATGCATTTAATTTTACCCTCAAAATTTTTAATTTTCTTTTTTTTTTATCTTAAAAATAAAATGAAAACTTCAAACTCAAAGCGAAATAACAAAAAAAAAAAAACAAATAATTTTACTAATTTCTTTTAAAAAAATATTCACATTCCTTCAAAATATCTGACATGATGAAATGAAATCATAGCTGAATTTATTTTCATTTCTTATTTTTTTACTAACACTGACAGAGAATAAAAATATGAAAAATAGCGAGGCAAGTCAGTAATGATTTCTTTTTGATCAAAAATCAAAATTATTTCTCTCTTACCTTTCAAATCAGAAAATGCAACGAGAAAAAAAACAAAACCGGATGATTTCTTTCAAATTCACAAGTTTTATGTTGTTTGTTCAGTTCATATAACCAAGATCGAAGTTGAAACAAAATGTCACAAAGAATAAATTAAGAAAAGTAAAAGCAAGTTAGAAACAGGAAATTACTTTTGAGAAAATATTTTGTATGATTATGAAAGCCGAAAAAAAAAACGGTGTTAGCGAAGATTTTGTTCCTTGTGTTTAAAATACTGAGAATTCTTGGTAAGTGTTATTTTAAAAGTCTATGCTTTTTACGTTTCTCCATGGCCACAGACAATGCCAGTGCTAACGACTCGGTGACTAATATGACATTTTTTATGAATCTTATATTAAATGCAAATTTTATTGAAACCAAATAAACTAAACATCATAATCTTATAAAGAATATTTTCTGACATAAAAACAGGAGCCATGGAGCAAAAAAATCAATTCAAAAGAAACACATTGCTCATTGCTATTTTTATTCTTTTCTTTAAGTTCCAACAAAATGCAGCCTTTTTTTTTTTTGCAAATGACAAAAACAAAATCATTATAATCTGTTTTTAAAAATTTACGAAAAATTAGGGTATTATTTGATTTTAATGATTCTTTCTGCACATCATCAATGAATTGGATAGCGAGCAGTTTATTTTCTTAGAAAAAATTTTGAATGTTGCAGGAATTATTATCATTTTATGCCTCCTGTCGCATTTGTCCCACAAAAGATATTGTCAGGGTCATCTGAGCCTGAAAGGTCAAAAAACATGGAAATCAAACAAGTGGTAATTTAAATTAATTATGTATGATTATGAACAAGACATGTTCGAGAAGAAGAAAAATAAAAAAAACAAAGTTGAAGTTATGAACAATCTTCACTCTGTGTCTTTGAAGTACTTGTTTAATTCTTATCTATCGAAGTGAAAGGAAATGTGTTTAGCTGCTCCAAAAGTCAAAGGGAAAATGGGAAGAAACTTTCAAATATCATGCCACCTTTGATTAACATCTGGGGGTGGTAATACCCCAAGAAATAAAATTTAATTCTCTAAACACCCAACTTATATCCTCTTTTCTGTTCTTGATCCTGCATATGATACATATCTATAAGTCTACCATTCATCCAGGCTTAGAATATTGCTGCCACATATGGTCCAACATCCCTGCCATTTACTTTGAGTTCATTGATAAGATCCAAAGAAGAATATGCATTATTATTATTGGTCCTGGTCTGATTGTTAGGCTCCAGTTACTTTCACACCTTCATATGGTTGCTTCTCTATGCCTTTTCTAGAAATACTTTTTCATGCTAATTGTTTGGATGAGCTCTTCACTATGGTACCTAGAGTTTTTTGAATTTGAGCAAAGCACTAGACTGGCATCAAGATCTCATCAATTTACAGTAGAAATGGCTAGATGTAGCTATAAATTCTAAGCTAACAGTTTCTTCTCTTGAACTTCCTTCCATCTCCATGCTTTCTAGCCAATTTTAATCTGCAAAAATTTAAATGCAATGTCAACCACTATCTACTGTCCTCCTAATTATTCTCTTCTCTTTCTGCTCGTCATTATTGTTTCTGTTCCTAATTCTTCTACAATCTGTAACCCCTTCTCATTTAGTCGTATTACTGCCTTGCTTGGGGTTATGCTGACACCAGTTCAAAATCAGATTTAACAGGGGAGCTGATCCAACACTAATTCTACAGTGAGTACTAATGATGAGAAGCATTTTAATGGTTCATCAAACTGATTCATGATACTTGTATTTACTTGAATAAAAATCTATTTTGATATTATGCTGATTCCACACTAATTCTGCAATGAGTTCTATTATCAGCCTCTTTCAATTTTAATCTAATAGTTTTATGATATTTATATTAAACAATAATTTGATGATCGATATCTTTAATATGCATTGCTATTGCGTAATGACTGAAGTGATAATGTATCATTTCTATATGAGCATGTTTTCTTTACTGTATTTTTCTTTGAAAGGTTTCTGTTTCCTAGGAAGAGTTTTCCAATGTGTTAATTCCACTGTTGAATCTTTCCTCTGTTTAGATGGTCTTCAGACTTTATACGTCCTGACAAAGAACATGTTTTCTATTTTGCATTTTCATATATGTTTTTATATATACGATTAATGTCATTTTCTGCAATGTACAAAAACCTTTAATATAACTATTCCTATTTTGTTTGTTTGCATTCACTTCTGTTTTGTTTTTTTTACTTCTTCTGCCATTTCCTTGGATTATCTCTCGTCTCCCCTGCATCAGATTGGTAATTTTACTTGCAATTCACTTGTCTTACATTTGTAAATGTGATTCTTTGTCTGTTGTCATCTGTACATTCTTTCATGTGTTTCAAAACTTCAGATTTCTTGTTTGTTTGGTTTGTTTGTTTGTTTGGGTTTTATGGCATATCAACCACTGTGGGTTATTTAATGCCAAATCCAGTTTATATGAATTTTAAATGCCTATTTTGTATGGAACATTTTTAGCAACCTAGAGCTTATTTGCTTGTACACTGCAAAATAATCCTAGGTATTTTTGTTTAAGTCAAGAATTTCCATTTGATAAGGACAATTTATTTGCAAAATGGTAAACGGTAGGATATGTTGTTTACACATCAGTCTACATCTTTGATAAGAGACCAATTCTTTTTAGAAAATCCAATATAATTTTTGGTTCAGTTTTTGCAAATAATTTCTTCATGTTCTTGATTGATTGATTAATTGTTTTGTTTAACGGCATCTCAAACTTAGTGGTCACTTTATGCCGAAAAGGATATTGAGTGACTTTAAAAGTCAAAAATATATAGCTGGCAACAATATGGTTCCAAAAACGGATAGCTGGCAACATTATTGTTTCAAAAACGTACAGCTGGCAACATTATTTTTCTTACAAAAAACATATAGCTGGCAACATTATTGTTTCAAAAACGTATAGCTAGCATGATTATGGTTTCAAAAACGTATAGCTGGCAACGTTATGGTTTCAAAAACGTATAGCTGGCAACATTATGGTTCCAAAAACAGATAGCTGGCAACATTATGGTTCCAAAAACAGATAGCTAGCAACATTATTGTTTCAAAAACGTATAGCTGGCAACATTATTTTTCCGAAAGCATTATCTGAGTCCTTGCTGTTGGATGTAGTTTATCGCCGTACCCAGGACGCGGATGTAGTTTATCGCCATACCCAGGACGTTCAAAAACGTATAGCTGGCAACATTATTGTTTCAAAAAAGTATAGCTGGCAACATTATTGTTTCAAAAACGCATAGCTGACAACATTATTGTTTCGAAAACGTATAGATGGCAACATTATTTTTCCGAAAACATTATCTGGGGCCTTGCTGTTGGATGTAGTTTATCGCCATACCCAGGATGCGAATGTAGTTTATCGTCATACCCAGGTCGTTCAGATAACTTAATTGTAACTATATACAATATTTTGCAAATATAATCAATATGTGATTTTATTTATTGCAGTTAAAAGTGTTGCCTTGGGTTTCATTCATTTTGCAATATTAACAATAAGACGATCACCCCTGCAGTTGGTTGGAAGAATTAATTCAGAGATGGCTTATTGATGAATATATATGAAGTAGGTTTTCTTATTGCTAGGGGGTATTACTTACCCCCACCCCCCCACGATGGATGATAACTGAAAAAAACGATGTAGTTACGTACCTTGCCCACTAGTTAGACAGTTACACTCGCATGTGGAACACATGTTTTAAAGTCAAACCAATCCTTGCTGTTCTCAGGCAGTAAATGAATAAAGTTATTTTATTATACACTTGTCTATTATTTTCATTTGTTTTTGTTCAGCCCAGTAAGCTGGGATATAGCACGTATCAAGATAAAAAAAATTGACATTTAATTTTGTACATTTAGACACTATAGGATATGATGACACCCAGAGCAGATACCATCTGGAGCGAGAAAACCTACTGCAAGCACCTCAGCCCAATGAAGAAGGACATTATCAATCTATTAGGTTGGTGCAAAAATAATGACGGTTTTTGACGTATTTTTTAACGTCAAAAACCGTCATTATTTTTGCACCAACCTAATATTTGTCAAGTTATTGGACATAGTTAAGTGTAAATGGCAAAATTCTCAAGGAATGGAAACAAAGGAAGAAAAGAAAAGGGTAAAATAATACAAAACTGTCGTATCCTTAAAGAGGTTACAAACAGACAAAGGTGGTACTCAAGTGAAGGAACGGCAACACGTGTGTCGATGAAAGAGAGATTTATTGTAAAAGAGAATATACTACTGAAAGGCAGGGAATCTTGTAGCAGGCTAGTAATTCCTGGAGCAAACTCCTAGGTATATCCTGTGCTCACTATATATATCTACTGATATAGTCAGTTCACATGGGCAATAGGGAGCATGGAACCTTCCATTACAACAAAAACAAACAATATATATGCTGTATAAGTCAAAACTAAGCAAAACAACAGTAATGAAGCAAAGTAAGAGTTGAGATCAGATACAAAAATTATTATAATGTTTTGACTTCAAGGAAGAATATATGATGAATGAGACCAGTACGTGGTTCATTTAAATTGCTTAGCAACATATCCTAGCGTGCACCTATACAAGTTGCCTATAAATTTTGGGAGCAACTGAAACTAACACCCACCCATCTCAAACAAATAAATAAGTGCATAATAAAGTCTTGGTTTTTAGCCTGTAACTCTAGAGCTACAATACATAAATAATTTTATTTTCATTAATTTTTAAATAAATATCACTTTTACAAAAAAATGATAATTAATCTTTAAAATTCCTAAATGCCTTTGAAAAATATTTCCAGCCAAGATACTGAATGCTTAAAAGATTTTTTAAATTTTTTATTTTCACTTTTCATCAATAATGTATGGTTTGATAAATATCATACCTAATGTCAAAATGTCTATGTGTATGCATGTATGATTATTTGCACTTGCTATCTCTTGTTTTGAATTATTTATTGCTGGTCTTATTTAAACTTTAGATGATGGGAATTCAGAAATAGAAAACTCTATTCATCTTTTGACAATCAGAGTAAAATTAACAACTGCACATAAAAATGAATATTTTACTACATCAGTGAAGCCCAAAATATCCAAAATGCATTAAACTTATGAAAATAACATCCAAAAGAGAATCATATTTTAATCAATCAAATAAAAATTACCAACTGGACGGGCTTCATTACACAAATTGAAAGAATGGTTCATAACCAACCTGTAAAATAATAAACAAAATCAGGGAGAAGAGTTCAAATATTGACTGAGATAATTTATGTTCACATCACACCAATATCCCCAATGTTTCAATACATTGAAAATCAGGAAAAAGAATCTGGCTACTATTTTCCACAAATAAAATAAATCAAAATCCATATTAACTTCATTCAGGAATATGAAATTATTTCATTTATGTACAATAAGCACATCCTCCAGTTTTCTTGACGTGTTCTCTTTGCATGTATAAATTTTTGACTGACCACAAAATTAATATAATATTTTCACTGATTAAATCTTTAGAAGTTTTATTCAAATCCATACTAATTGTAAAACATCATCTCATCAGTGGATCTTTGCATATAATGAATTCAAAATGTTTTAATATATTGACAGATCTGGAAAAGGAATGTTTCTAATATAGTCCACATAGAAAATAATTCAAAATTCATATACAATAACATATGGCTTTATTTAATTCATGTGATATCTTATTAGTAAGAATTAGTTAATTTGTTTTAAAACCCATAACATTTGCAAAACATCATTCATACATCTAATAAGTGTGTGTTTGGATATGCTGGATCATATATGATAACTGTGCAAATGTTGTCATCAGTAAAAATAGATATACAAGTTTCACAAGAAAAGTGATTCTTTCTGGTTGAGATTTGAAAATGATGCAGCATATCTGACTTTTTTACAGACATCTACAAAATTAACATAGATATGTTTTTCTATCCTGTGTGTTCACATATGATGAGTTAAATTTGTTATGAAAATACAAATCCACAAACATCACAGGAATAGGGTTTCTCTCTAGTCCGTCTTCATGTATGGCAATATAAGAAAATCTGCTTTTTAAAAGTAATTCCACAAACTTCACAAGAATATATTTTCTCTCCTGCATGTGCCCATATATGACACACCAAATATGACATACCTGCAAAGTTCACAAGTATATGGTTACTCTCCAGTGTGTGTTCGCATATGGCACTCCAAATGTGACTTCCGTGTAAATTCATATCCACAAACATCACAAGAATATGTTTTGTCTCCAGTGTGTGTTCGCATATGGCGTGCCAAATATGAATTCCGTGAAAATTCAGATCCACAAACTTCACAAGAATAGGGTTTCTCTCCAGTGTGTGTTTGCTTATGGCGCACCAAATATGACTTCTGTGAAAATGCAGATCCACAAACTTCACAAGTATATGGTTTCTCTCCAGTATGTATTTGTATGTGGTCCTTCAAATGTGACTTCTTTGAAAATGAAGATCCACAAACTTGACAAGAATGTGGTTTCTCTCCAGTATGTGTTCGTATATGGGACATCAAATCTGACTTCTGTGAAAATGCAGATCCACAAACTTCACAACAATATGGTTTTTCTCCAGTGTGGGTTCGTATATGGCGCACCAAATCTGACTTCTGTATAAATGCAGATCCACAAACTTCACAAGAATATGGTTTCTCTCCAGTGTGTGTTCGCATATGGCGCTGCACCAAATAAGATTTCTGTGAAAATGCTGCTCCACAAACCTCACAAGAATATGGTTTCTCTCCAGTGTGTATTCGCATGTGTCGCTCCAAATCTGAATTATGTGAAAATGTAGATACACAAAATTCACAAGAATATGGTTTCTTTCCAGTATGTATTTGCATATGGCACAGCAAATCTGACTTTTTCGGAAATCCGTATCCACAAACCTGACAAGAATATGTTTTCTCTCCAGCATGTGTTTGCATAATGTTACATGAAAATGTGGATTCATATGTATCTGGTATACATCCAGTGCATTTTTAAATACAGCACACTACATCTTAATCCTGAAAAAGTTTGTGTATTCAACAGCGACATGCCTTCTTTCTAGTTATTCTTTTAAAATTTCTTAGTATGAAACACTAAAACACACACAACAAAACAGGTTTCAAAATACCTTTTTTTGCAAGTTAATGCTCCCTTTGATACTTTTGAAAATGCTTTTACATGAATATTGCAACATATATTTCTCTGACCATGATTGAAATCAAGAGTCTTGTTTCTTTTCCTTTAAATTCACAAGAATAACAGTTTTTATGAATATCATGCTTTTCTGTCCAGTGAAAGACCTGTGAAGTAAAAACAATGATATGTATTTTAACAGAGACAGTGAATAATACATGAAATCAGTGTATATTTCAATGGATACATTCAGTTATATATTAAGGCTAGTTGTGATCAGCACAGGGAAATTTGTATATCTGCAGCAACCAGGAAAGATCAATAGAAAAATCACTAAGTTTATCTTAAATAATTTCCTTTTGAATATGAACAACAATATGCAAGTACAATGGTATTTTTCTGAAAAATTTTAAAATGTCTAAAATATTATACTTTAGTGATATTATCTTTTAGGCAAATAAAGAAATACAAAAAAAACCCTTGGCTTTCAAAAATTGATATGAATCAATTAAGTATTGGCTCTGCATAAAATTTCAAGTATTTGATAAATGACAAAAATTATTTACAGAAGTTTTCATTTGAAATTTTTCAAGGTAAGATGCAATTACCTCAGCAATTTTCTTTAATTATAAAATCCTAACCTCATTGAGTTTATCACATTTTGAAGTTAGATGTCTGGAGAAATTCTGCTTAACTTTTATTAAACAAAAGACCATAGGATCGGCATAAAGGGTGATTCATATAACACTGGGAAAAAAATGTTAATATAAATATTGCTCTTTTCTACAAAATTAATATTTTCACAAAAGCGCCTCATCAGAAAAGTGCTTAATAATTAAAATTAAATGGGAAATCCTGTCAATTGTAACTTTGCAGATAGCAGAATGGACTGTGACTTCTTAACCTTTGTGCAAACCATAACTTTTGGCCTCACCTGCCAAATAAATACAATAGCTCATGGATTCATCTTCACTCTAAAAACTGGTATCACATTGACTTTGTAATAACCTAACATTCAATCCTACAAGATGCCATATTACCCGTGTTTTATGTGGAGCTGAGTACTCATCAACTTATTCATTCTGTCAAACCTCCACTATTTAGGAAACAAAGAACAAAGCTCCTTTCGAAAACCATCCCATGTCTCCAAGTATCAAGCAGCTCTTGCTAGTGCTATCAATGTGGAACATCCTCATTTGAGAATGAGTGTTTCAACAGGTGTTGAGTTAACTGAGCAATAAGAGTGTATGTCCTCTTCCATATGCACTGCAATCAAGTCAGTTCTTGGCACAGCTCGTTGCTGTCATAAAGGCTGGTTTGACGCTAACAATGTCGTAATTCGTTATTTACTTAGCCTAATGAATACAGTACACAAGCTCAGAAGGCCTCACTTGGTAAACACTGTTCCAGCAAAGCTTTTACACCTTTTCTAGTCAGAAGTACACAAAATGCAAGCTGGGATATTTTTCTTAGACAATAAAATGAGACGTCTTGCATTTTGACATGACTCAATTCAGATCTACCAAGTCAGGTGATTCGCTGCCAGGCTCATGGATGGCTTGTCAAATTCTCTGCCTTCGGGCAGAGAGGAACCTGGATGAGGCTATGCTGAAGGGTAGGGTCCCATCTGGGGAAGTAGACAAACCCAACCCCCATGTAAGCAGGGTATACAGGGAATTTTTGCCTGAGCCTACATAAAAAACAGCCTTGTACTACATCCTGCCTTGTGGGGAAGCTAAGGTAATTAACCTCAATCCAGATCTGCCTTATCTACTCAACCTTTGCTTTTGTGTGCAAACACCAACTGATAGTCTGTGAACCATTTTGCCTTCTTACCTGTTGATTTGCTTTATTGTTTGCTTGCATGATTGTTGCTTTTTCATTACTTTGCCCTTTTTCTTTTTATTGCTAACTTTATTAATTCTATTTGTTGGACAGTTGTGTTATTTATCTTGCATTTTGACAATGGCTTCTAATTCATCAAGTTTTCTTAAGACAATAGTGGCCATAATGTACACATTGTTTGGACTATCATCATCAGATTTGTTGCCATATTTATCCCAACGTTTCAGCCTTTGTATGCTCAGGCCTTCTTCAGGTAGTCTTTATTTTGCTTGCTGGGGTAAACTGTTCTGCTATGTCTAATGGATATTAGTTATCAGTTATCTCCTGTTAATTACCCTCTCCAAGTTCTCCACCACCTTAGCCAGATATTGAGGGCACATGGCACAATGGATAAAGGCATTCGTTAGATCTAGTGACAGGATCCAAAAAGTGTGAGTTTAATACCTGGATAAGGCAGAGAACTTAGAGAGGGGAATTAACAGGAGATAACTGATAACCAACATCCATTAGACATGGCACGTGGAACAAGAACAGTCTACCCCAGCAAGCAAAATAAAGGGTTCAGTTCAACATTCCAACCACCTGAAGAAGGCTGGAGTACAAAACGGCTGAAATATTGTGATAAATATGGCAACAAAGATGAGGATGATAGTCCAAACAATGTAAATAATGTACATAATACCTCATCTCAGAAATATAGACAGATACTGGCCATAATGTCTTAGTCATAAAAGCAATTAAAAACTTTTCTAATTAAATAATATCTTAGTTTTATTGTATTTTTATTTTGGTATTCAAAAAAGATTTTAGTGATAGGGGGTTCTGTTTTACAAAAAAAAATTTTAATTCTCCAAGGAGTTCTACTTTAAACTGATATAAACATTGAGTGGGGAAAAAATCATAAAAATAGATAAGTGTGTGGTTGGGAGATTTAACAGGTGTATTATAAAAAGTTGCCAAGAATTTATAAAAGAATATATAAAGAATAATTTAATTCATTTGTGAATAAATCCTGAAAGTTTCATTAAAATCCAACAATTTCTTGACTTTTGCAAGAATTTCCAAACCAAAATTTAAAAGAGAGTAAAATTTCCGATACTAATATTTGGTATCCTCAGTGATGCAAGAAATCAAGATTTTAAACAAAACTTTGAATGTTCTCAAAAGGATAAAAAATATAATGATTTAACTCATTAAATACTTTGATCATTCAACTTAATAATCACATAAGAGTGATTCCATGTCAAATCAAGAAGAATCTGAACATCACCGGCACAGATTTTTTTCAAGTTTCTTACACTTATAGAGCGTAATGATAGAAATTGAATGGTACATATTTTAAATCTCTAGGTCAAAGGGTTCCAAAGATATGACTCTTTGACCTTTGTCAAAAAGGTGAATTTTGAAAAATAGTCACAAAATTTAAATATCAGTATCTCAGATGTTTTTTGTTTTTTTCACCCACAAGCTAATTTTAAAGTACTTGGAGAGAACTAAAAGTTGATCTATTTATTTTGTTTAATGGTCAAATAAGATAATTTGACCTTTACCTTTGATTTCTTATAAAATCAACAGAATTTGTGGTTAGATGCTGACCAATATGATAAAAAATAAACCTTATTTTTAGTTTTGTTTACATTTTTCTCATACAACAAATAGACTTTTATGTAAAAAAGTGACATAAGGAAAATAATTATTTTAAAATGTGTCATGAATTAATGTTAAGATACCATAAAATATGAAAATATTCAACAAATGATGTTAAAGGTTAACAAATTATTTTGTTGACAGCTGACAGTAATTTCCTGTTTCTAACTTGCTTTTTTTTACTTTTCCTAATTTATTCTTTGTGACATTTTGTTTCAACTTCGATCTTGGTTATATGAACTGAACAAACAACATAAAAATTGTGAATTTGAAAGAAATCATCCGGTTTTGTTTTTCTCGTTGCATTTTCTGATTTGATATACTAATTCGATGAAACAATCAAATTCTCAGGGTTTTTTATATTTAAAAAATTAAGTTTTGATCTGAAAAAGTGATACATTGAAATGAACATTTAAAAAAAAATTATTCTTAAAATTTATCAGGTTGGTGCATAAATAATGTCGTTTTTTGTGTTAACGTCAAAAAACGACATTATTTTTGCCAAGCAAACTTATTTTTTTCTGCTTGCTGGAATACTATTTAAATAGAAAATAAAAATTTGGTTAAGTAAACCATTGATTTTTTTCACTTTTTTTTTTTGTAATGACCAACCTTGATTGTATCTTTATTTAAAGTTACTTGAAGAAATTCTCTTTCCTAAAATATTTGAGGCTTTCGAAAGTTTCTACATTCTTCCAGTGTCAGTTGTTAGATCAATTAAACTAAGAATATCAGAATAATTTAAAATTAGTATATCTGGATGTAATGGGTTACAGAAAGATATGGAGGGGCTCTTAGGTTGTCAAAATGTCAATTTTGCCTCTTCATTATCAGGATATTTTTCAAGCACACATCCTAACCCCCAATTCTTATCATAGATTGCTGTAACAAATCACATTCTCAAGGTTTACAGGTTGGAATTTCGAACTGAACCCTTTATTTCGATCACTGGGGTAGACTGTTCTAGTTCCACGTGCCATGTTTGATGGATGTCATTTATCAGTTATCTCCTGCTAATTTTCCCTCTGGAAGTTCACTGCCTAAACCGGGTATTGAACTCACACTCTGGGTCTGTCACTTCATCTAACCAACGCCTTTATCCACTGTGCCATGTGTCCTTGAGGACACATGGCACAGTCTAACCCAGTGATCAAAATAAAAGGTTCAGTTTAAAATTCCAACCACCTGAAGAAGGCCGGAGCGTACAACGGCCGAAACGTTGTGACAAATATGGCGACAAAGATGAGGACAATAGTCCGACTAATGTAAATACTGTAAAAGAGCACGACTTCAACAATTGTCTCTTGGAGGAATCTATATTTTTATGTATTTAGTAGAGTTAATATTCCTTGTTAATTTACAAGTTTTTTGGCTTGTCTTGGCACATATGTTGTGGTGCCAAATTTCATTTGAATTCTTTGTATATTCCTACTTTTTGAAAGTATTGCCAAAATTTGTACTTTTTGGGATTTGTTTTTGATAAGCTGAAAACTTTTCTTTTTTGTAATAATTTTGCATTCATCAGATTTTTTAGGTTCTTCTTCACTGGTAGACTGTTGATGAGAAATTTTAGTTAAAACCAGTTTAATTTTCTTTGATTCTAGCAACAAAGGTTTACATAATCATTTATACCAGTAGTATTAACTGAGACCAAAATTATAAAATGCCTCAAAAGATATCTTATTGTTTTGCAGTAAATAACTTTCATCCACTGAAGGATTTATCATTAATAATTATGCTGCATCATTACACCAACATAATTTGGAAAAAAAAAACAAAAAAAAAACTGAATATGAAATTAAAAATTACTTACAACCGTTTTGTTTTTCCTGTCTTGGTGAAGAATCCTAACTATGATGGAAAGCAATCAATGTCTTTACAGTATAGAGAGTGAGTGACTTGTTTCAGAGGACCATGTTTATAGGTGCCAATTTAAAGTCATGCTGAGGTTAGTTTTTTTGTTTTTTTTTCACACTGACTCAATAGAATTTTTTATTACTTTTATGACCAGCACAAATAAAGTAATCGTGGTTTAGATATTAGACAGAATCATGGAGTTGAAGAAACAATGAGTTTACTTGTAACTGTTAATCTTAATCATATATATATAAAAACAAAAACTAAAAATTGATTGTTTTGTACATTTATTTAGTGTACCAAGACAAATGTCAACAAAAATTTGTTAACATTTAACATCATTAATGTTATTTTAGTATGAATTCATGACACTTTTTAAATGATTATTTTCATTATGCTACATTTTCATATCAAGCTCTATTTGCTGTATAATAAAAATATGAAGAATACCAAAAACAAGTTTATTTATTTTCCACCGAATTGGTCAATATTTAACCACAAATAACACAGATTCTGTTGATTTTGTGATCATAGTTTCTGAATATTAATCAGCATTCAAATAACTTTCTAAAGATATACAACTTGACCATATTGGGAGATAAGAAAATGTTAGCAGATGGTGAAAAAATTTTAAAATCCGCCATTTTGAATTTGGCCCAACTCAGTAAAACCCTTATAACTCAGGATACAATCAAAATTCCACCACAAAATTTTGTACATATCTTGCCATGAAAGAAATTTGTTGTCAATTTTTTTTTGAAAATTAAAGATTTGATTATTGAGAAATTCAATGTCAAAGGTCAAGGTCAAATTATCTTATTTGACCTTTAAACAAAAAACATACACAAATAGATCATCCTTTCCAAGTACTTTAAAATGGTATATAATTTATCTTTGTTGGAAAAAAAAACAACTGAGATATTGATATTTAAACTTTTTTGACTAATTTCCAGAATTCACGTTTTTGGCAAGGGTCAAATGGTCATATATTGGGAATCATTTGACCTAGATATGCAAAACAGGTACCATTCCATTTCTATCATGAAGCTTTATCATTGAAACAAATTTGAAAAACATGTGTCGTTGATGATCAGACCATTGTTGATTTGACACAGTATGACTCTTTCTTTAATGTTTCGTTTTTCTCTTTTTTTTCACGGTAAGACATTTTTTATGACGTTTGGAGCATTTTTTTTTCTTCATGGTATTCTCAATTTTTAACCAATCAGTGGAGGTACACGCATCGCTTTACTGAATTTAATCGTCTTGAACTCAATCAAGCAAAAAATATTTATATTTCCATATTGTATTTATAATCTTTCCAATTTAATTGAACATCTAAATAAATTTTAAAAAGTAAAATATAAATTTTTAATTTAAAAAGGTCATACTTTTAATTAAAACAAATTCAAATTTTGTACTACTGTAGTGCCACGCCTACATTTTCTCCAATTCTAATTGGTCAATAAATACATACTTAAAAATAACAGGACAATTTATCTATCGCATTCCACCATAGTAAATTTGTTCCTACACTTTGTTCAAAACAAGCTTTTGCTACAAAATCGCTGATTGGTCCATTTTCCGTCCAATCGGATATTTTTCATGTATATTCAAAAATGTACTAAAGCGTCTCTTTTTGGAGCCACTCCAGATAGTATAAATATTGGATGCATTCCAAAAAACCAGTAGTAGTAATTTCAGAACCACAGTCGAGGTACCCAGAGACAATACTTCTCATTTACTCGCTCGTGTATTTCATCCTACTCACTCCGCACGTACATACACACTACAGAACTTTATGTGACACACCACCAGTTCTCAGTGGACACACCAAGTTAAATCAACTCTGTAAGTTGCAACTACTGAACAATTTTCTGAAAGAAATATTCTATTTTCAACACTGAACTCTGAACATTTACTCAGACAAATCTTCTTTAAGACATTTCCTTACAGTCAAGGGGAAGCTACTTTTTTCTCCCTTTTTCACTCATATTGCAACTACTTTGTATTATTGTTGAATTTATATACATATTTCGTCGTTAAACAAAATTGGTTCTCATTGTTCTTTTTCCTTGATGTTTTAAGTATTATGTATGAATGTTGATTACCTTCTCAACATGCAGCCGCATTATCTATTTAATCCATTCAACATTGGTGACTACAACACTCGAGAAGCAGTACATTCTATAATTGATCAACCCGACGTACTAATCAACACTTTTACACTACGATGATTGAATTAAAATAAAATAAAATGAAAACTTCAACGCGAAATGACCAACGCAAAACCCGACTAATTTTTTTACTAATTTCTTTTTAAAATATTTACCAAAATATCTGGCATGATCATAGCTGAATTTATTTTCATCTTTTTATTTTGCTAACAAGGAATATAAAAAGAAATGAAAAAAAGTGAGGCAAGTCAGTAAAGAAAGACTAAAAAGAAAGAATGATTTCTTTTTTTATCAAAACTCTTCCTTCCACTTTACCTTTCCTTTCACATAGGTGATGATTGTCACTGTCCAAACTTTTTATTCGTTTCATAAAAAGGTCGAAGTTGTAACGAAATGCCGCAAAGAAAGAGAATGAATTAAGAAAAAAAAGGAAAAATATGTCAGAAACGGGAAATTACTTTTGAGAAAATATTTTGCATGGCGAAAAAACAAACAAAAAAAAAACGGTGTTAGCCAAGATTTGGTTCTTTGTGTTTAAAATCACGAGTATTCTTGGCATTTACAGAAGAGAATTATTATTCAAATGTCGATGCTTGACATTTCTTCATGGCCACTACACTGACGATGTTAATGACTCAATGCACAACAAGACATTTTTATGAATTTTAAATGCAAATTTAATTGAAAGCAAATTGTGTACAATAAACATCGAGAATTATTTCTGACATGATGACCAATGGAGCAAAATAAAAAGAAAGACATTGCTACATATGCTTTTCTTTACGTTCCAACAAATTTCAGGCTTATTATTTTTTTCTTTACAAATAAAAACAAAAAATATCGCTCCACCCTATTTTCAAAACTTTACGAAAAATCAGGGAATTATATATTTTAATGGTATTTTCAGCACATATTCATTTAAGGAATTGAATAGTGAGAGGTTATTTCCTTAGAAATCATTTTTAGAATGTTGCAGGAATTATTTCCCTTTTACGTTTTTGTCTTACAAAAATATTATCAGACTCATGTGAGTCTGGGTAAAAGAAAGGAGACAAAATATGGAAACAACAAGTAACGATTATTAATAAATATATGAACAAGACATGTTAGAGAAGGATAAAAAAAAATATATAAGTTGAAGTTAAACAGTTCAATACAATCTTCAGTTTGTCTTTGAATTGCTTGTGTCTCTCGTCTCTATCAAAGTAAAAAAAAAAGAAGGAAACATGCCTTGTTACTCTGCAAGTCAAAAGGAAAAATGGGAAGAACCTTTCAAATATCATACCACCTGTGATTATCATCAGAGGTAGTAATCCCACAAGAAATTAAATTTAATTTTTAACAAGGCGCTGACTCTGTTTAAACTTCTGACTGAATGCATGAAATTGCAGGTCGGTGATTTGAAGAGATCAATAACGGGATGATGATTCTTGAAATTCGCAGGAAAGTGGGTTATGTAATTAGGTTGGTGCAAAAATAATGACGTAATAATGTCGGTTTTTGACGTTAAAAAATGCGTCAAAAAACGACATTATTATTACGTCATTATTTTTGCACCAACCTAATATAATAATCTGAGAATGTTCTTAGGCAGATTGTATAAAGCAGAAAGAGGGTAGGTCTGAGAAGAGAAGCATGGAGAATAGAGCTAAGACAGAAAGATCAGCTGCCGGACTCTGGTTGTCTAGGGATTTGGATGTGCAGTCCTAATCTGTGGTATCATCTGCATAGATATCTATTAGGTTGGTGCAAAAATAATGACGTAATAATGTCGTTTTTTGACGTTAAAAATACGTCAAAAAACGACATTATTACGTCATTATTTTTGCACCAACCTAATAGTTGAGAAGAAAATTAAAAACGAAACGCGTTAAAAACTACGTTTTAAAATAACATGAAATTAAGAACATTTCCAAGGAGGATTGAATGGAAATTTTAACTTGACGAGATTCAGTAAAGATTAAGCAACACCAAGACTCCCAAACACCGCCTCACTTCCTGCTGATAAGAGAGAAACAATATAGTCAGTCCTGGGAAAATAGAAGAAAAAAAAACATGCTGTTTACAATAAATTATCAGTAAAGAAAGAAAATAACGATCTAGATTCTAAAAATATTCTGGACAAAGACCCAGAAAAAACATCTGCTTTATGTAGAAAAGTCTTGTTGGCCACCTAGAAAAATATATCTTACTAAAAAGATTAGCACTTACGATTAGGGATGGGTTCGTTTATTATCCTATCAGTGTCGTTCATCAAAATTTTTAATAGCTGACAATATTCGTGATTTAAGTAGGGGACAAGTGAGACAAGCCAGATTTTGTCTTATGGGGGAGACGGAGATAATGGAAATCAGGCATTGGGAATCGGTCATCTTCTGCTATCTTTATGTATGTAAATGAAGACATCAATCAACATCAGAAAAAGATTCACACTCTCTCTCTCTCTCTCTCTCACATATATATATATATATATATATATATATATATATATATATATATATATATAATCAAGTTTGCGTTTACAAGTGGATGTCAGACGCAGGAAGAAGTCATTGGGAAAGAGCACATTTGCAATTTCTGGACCAATGTGAAGACACCAACACACTCATGACAGAATGAAGAAATGTCAGTGAGCGGCCATTACCTGGATAATTATGATTATAAATCTCCAATGACAGAAGAATTGAGAAACACCAATTTGAGGGCCATTACCTGAGTGATTACGATTATCAATTTCCTATGACAGAAAAATTGAAAAAAAGTCAAAGAGCAGTCCAATACACGAGTGATTATAATTTATAAATCTCCTATGATAGTAAAATTGAAAAATGTCAACGAGTGGTCCAACTCCAATACATGAACGATTACTATATAGAATAAGTAGTTTTGGTTCGATGCTGAGGCTTATGGACAATTATTGAATTTTAGCAAAGATGCTTAACAGACTTAATTCTTTAAAAAATATTCAGTGGAATAGCTGATATTTCAGGTTTTACCTAGAATGGCCGAGGTGTCGTTTTTGACACCTAGGCTATTTATAGGGTAAATGCATTGAAAAATTTCTCACAAGCAATAATACTTGTGTTTATGTCCCCTATCTATTTATCTATCTATCTATACACACACACACATAATTTATATATACAGTGTAACCCGGATATAAAGTTGTCGGGACCGGAGAAGAAGTCTCTTATATCCGGGTTTGGTCTATTATATATACATTAACACAGTCTCTAATTTGGGACCAGAGAAAATCTCTCTTATATCCGGGTTACACTATATATATATATATATATTCATTTTCTTTCAGTATGAGGTATACTATTATTTGTGAATTTCGTTTCAGACTTGTTATTCCTGATTTGAATATTGAATATATTAAAGATGGCTGCTTCACGGCGTAATGTAAATAAAAAAGTCAAAAGAGCTGGCCATCCCAATGTCAATAGACGAAACTAGAATCTTGAATCATTCCTACAGTAGAGTGTATAGATTTACAGTAGCTAATAAACATTTTATTCAACCAGTTTTCTTTATATTTAATAAACCTGTTGTTAGAGTTATCAACAGTGTTGTACATTTCATTGAAGGCGTTCCTTTTCCAGCTTGAGTTTCCATAAGTGCCCGGAGAAAAGAGACAAAAGTTTACCACGGCTATGGAAAGTGCTGCATAATCTTTGACGGGAATTCTTTAATCTTCAACAGGAATTGCATAATATTGGACAAAGTTGAGCAATTCTGACCATAACACATACCATATATAAAGGGTTCACTCTTGCCTTTGACGTCAATCCCAATATCGTAAGATTTTTGGAAACTTGAAACACCAGGTCTTGACTGTAAGGTTGGTATTAAGCAATCAAACTAGTGAGGCTAGCAACTTCAGAGCAGAAGAAAAAAAGGGTCTGTCGTCGGTGTGTGTGTGGGGGGGGGTACATATTACCGAAACACCCTAGTTAAATCCTCTTTTCTTCAAATATCCTGTATACAATAGTTCCAGTTATGTTAAATTCATAACAGACCAAATTTATAGTAACTATTTAGAATGTAATAATTACAGAAGAAGTTAGAGTTCATCATATCACTGAAATCTAACCCAGTTTCAGACTCAAATCCTCACCAAGTCCTATGACTTCATCACAAACTGGGATGTGATGAATGATATCCTTGAACTGTACAGCTATTGTGCACATGATTAATTTAGTTTTTATAAATTTCTGTCGGAGAATGTTTTCTTTACTGTGTTTTTTCTTACCTTTTCTACACTATAGTTTTTCATCTGTTGCCATGGAAGAAATTTCCAATGTGTTAATTCCAATGTTGAAGCCCCTTTTATTTGCTATACTGATTATCTTCTGATTTTATACATACCGGAAAAATAGCACATTTTATATTTTGCATTTTTTATATATACAATTAATGCCCGTATATAATCTTTTAATTTAGCCATTTCTTTTGAGTTTCTTTTACATTTCTGGCTATTTATTTATTATTTTTTTTTTTTTTACTCTTCTATAAATATTAGGTCGGTGCAAAAATAATGTCGTTTCCTCATATATGTTACTATGTGAGAAAACGACATTATTTTTGCACCAGCCTAATAGAACCACTTCTTTGGACTACCTCGTGTGTCACCTGCATTAGGTTGAGGATTTCCCTTGCAATTCACTTGTCTTTTATTCCTAAATGTGATTCTTTTTCTGCTGTCATTTTCACGTTCCTTCATGGGCTTCAAAATTCATATTTCTTAATTTGCAAATATAATCTCTGTAATTTTAGTCATCGCAGTTAAGGTGTTGTCTTGGGTTTCAAAATTTTGTAATGATACCATTAGTTTTAACATTACCAGATGATCACTCCTGCAGTCAGTACTTAGACATACATTTGGTTACAACAATTAGTCTCAATATGTTTATTGATAAACATATATAGAGTTTCGTATCAAGATAGAAAAATTAATTGATATTGAATTTTATACATTTAGAGACCAGAAGATATGATGACACTATCTGCAGTGAAAAAACCAACTGCAAACTCTTCTGCGCAATGAAGAAGGTCATTATCAGTTTATTTGTCAAGTAATTGGCCATGGCTAAGTGAAAATGGCAAAATTCTTAAAAAATGGAATTCAAAACTTCTCACTGAACAAAGGGAGAAAAAAAAACAGGGCAAAATAATAGTAAGCAAACAATATACATGCTATATAAGTTCCAACTAAGAAACAGTAATTATGGTGGTCCCATGCAAAAAGTCAAGAGATACTTCTGTTCCGATTGAAGAAAAAACAAAAATATGGTGGATAAGATCAAGAAGTGGTCCATTTTTGTTGCCTAGCTTGCATATGTACAAGTTGTCAATAAATTAAGGGAGCAGATATTTTTAGGGGTCATTCCCCCAATGATTGAAACTAACGCCTACCCCATCTCAATCAAATGAATGATTGTGCTCATTTCTCATTGCTGGGAACAAAAAATACGAAAAAAAAGATACATATGAATATTTACAATTTTTTTGGCTTTTTTTTTTATTTCTTCTATTTTTAACCTTTGAATATAACAAAATTTTTCCTTTGATTTTGTATTATCAAAATTCTTTTTTGCATTTTTGGTTTTAATTTTTTAAAAGCACACTTTTCATTTTTTTTATATTGTATAGATATTTTTTGAAACACAGAAAGATGAGAAAAATAGGGAAATCAAAAACATAAAAGTTCAGGGTTGTGTTCCATTTACAACAGTGTTTCAGAAATAGAAGACAACTCATCTTTTGACAATCAGATTAAAATTAACAACTGCACATAAAATTAATATTTTATAACATGAGTGAAGTGCAAAATGTTCAAAATAATCTTATGAAGATAACATCCAAAAGACACTCATGTTTGAATCAATCAGAGGAAAATGAACAACTGCACAGCTGACATTATACAAAATAAAACATTCACAACCTGTAAAGAATATGCAAAATTGGAGAGCAAAGTTCAAATATTGATGGAGATAATTTGTGTTCACTTCACACATCACCAATATCTCTTTTAATACATCAAAAGATGATGAAAATAAATCTACCTATTATTTTGCATATACAGTGTAACCCGGATATAAGAGAGTTGTCGGGACCGAAGAAGTCTCTTATATCCGGGTTTCTCTTATATCAGGGTTTGATCTATTTTGTTTACATTAACACAGGCTCTAATTTGGGACCAGAGAAATTCTCTCTTATATCCGGGTTACACTGTATATATATATATATATATATTAGTGGTAAATATACATATATATGCAAAATCCACAGGTGCATATACACACGTATATTTTTTGAATAAAAAATTCCGAGAGGATAGAATCCAGGTAGAACTCAATGTCCAGGACAGAGTAAGGATATAATAAAAAACTTTTTTTTTTTGAATTTGTAGGTCTGATAAATTGGATCGTATTTACGATTCCAGTGGAATAAATTATGACCATGGAATATTAGTGTTTAAGCCTTTTTATTATTTTATATATATATATGTATATATATATATAGATATATATATATATATATATATATATATATATGTGTGTGGTTGCCAACTCATGTCTGAGTACGGTCATTACTACATATCTTTTTGAAGAAAATCTACCAATGTGCTGAACAAATGTGGCTCTTTTAGCTCAGCAAGCGACATACATACTCTGGCGCAAACAGGGCACGTAGGAGGTCCAACAGCACCGATGTTACATTATCGTGCAGTTTAAAATGTTGCAGGAAACTGCTTCTGGATCTGCATGTCTTGCCACAAATACAGTGTAACCTGGATATAAGAGAGTTGTCGGGACCGGAGAAGAAGTCTCTTATATCCGTGTTTCTCTTATATCCGGATTTGGTCTATTTTGTTTAGGTAAGTATGGCTCTAATTTGGGACCAGAGAAAATTTCTCTTATATCCGGGTTACACTGTATTAAATCAAAATTGATATTAACCTGATTAAGGAATATATATGGCATTCATGTACGAAAAAACATATTCCCCAATTTTTTCTTTTATTCTGTTTGCATATGTATGTATAAATATTTGACTGACCTGCACAAAATATATTATTTTTCTTTGATGAAATCTATAGAATCCGAACAAGTTTTTGTTTAAAATCTTAACAACTGTAAAATGTCATTCCCACATTTTTCCTGAGTGTATCTTTCCATATAATAAATCACAAATGATTTCACACATATTAGCAAGCCTGAAAAAGGAATATTCCTAATACCTTCAGCATAGAAAATAAATCAAAATTTATATTGGCCTGATACATAAATATATGACTTTACTTCATTCATGTGATATCTTATTAGTAAGAATTTGTCATTTTTTTTCTAAATGCATAACATTTGCAAAGCATCATTCACACAATACTCACCAGTGTATGTTTGCATATAATGACCTTAATACCTAACATGAATAAGTTTTCTTTGTGTAGCTTCACACAGCTAAAATATATGGACGTCAGTGAAAATATAGACATTCAAATTTCACAAGAAAAATGTTTCTTTCTGGTAGAGATTTAAACATGATGCAGTCTATTTGACTTTTCTATAAACAGACATCAACAAAATAAACATATGTCAAAATTCATGCTTGATATGCAAAATCAAGCATGAATTTTGACATATGAAAATACAGATCCACAAAATTCACAATAATATGGTATCTCTCAAGTCTGTGTTCATACATGGCACTACAAACAAGTATTATTTGTGAAAGTAGTCACACCAATTTCACAAGAATATGGTTTCTCTCCAGTGTGAGTTTGCATATGACACTCCAAATATGACTTCCTAGTAAATGCAGATCCACAAACTTCACAAGAATATGGTTTTTCCCCAGTGTGTGTTCGCATATGAGGCACCAAATTTGACATTCGTGCAAATGCAGATCCACAAACTTCACAAGAATATGGTTTCTCTCCAGTGTGTGTTCGCATATGGCTCACCAAATGTGACTTCTGCGAAAATGCATTTTGACAAACTTCACAAGAATATGGTTTCTCTCCAGTGTGTGTTCGCATATGGTGCACAAAATCCGATTTCTGTGAAAAAGAAGATCCACAAACTTCACAAGAATATGGCCTCTCTCCAGTGTGTGTTCGTATATGCTGAACCAAGTTTGACTTCCGTGAAAATGCAGATCCACAATCTTCACAAGAATATGGCTTCTCTCCAGTGTGTGTTCGCATATGGCACTCCAAATGTGAGGTCCGTGTAAATGCAGCTCCACAAACTTCACAAGCATATGGTTTCTCTCCAGTGTGTGTTCGCATATGCTGCACCAAATTTGACTTCCGTGAAAATGCAGATCCACAATCTTCACAAGAATATGGTTTCTCTCCAGTGTGTGTTCGCATATGGCGCACTAAATAAGATTTCTGTGAAAATGCAGCTTGACAAACTTCACAAGAATGTGGTTTCTCTCCGGTTTGTTTTCGCATATGGCACTTCAAATGTGACTTCCGTTTAGATGCTGATCCACTATCATCACAAGAATATGGTTTCTCTCCAGTGTGTGTTTGTATATGACGCACCAAATACGACTTATATGAAAATGCAGCTCCGCAATCTTCACAAGAATATGGTTTCTCTCCAGTGTGTGTTCGCATATGACAGTCCAAATTTGACTTCCGTGTAAATGCAGATCCACAAACTTCACAGGAGTACAGTTTCACTCCAGTGTGTGTTCGCATATGACGCTCTAAATCCGACATCCGTGAAAATGAACATCCACAAATTTCACAATCATCTGGTTTCTCTCCAGTATGTGTTTGCATATGGTCCTTCAAATGTGACATCTTTGAAAATACAGATCCACAAACTACACAAGAATATGGTTTCTCTCCGGTATGTGTTCGCATATGGCGCACCAAATCTGACTTCTGTGAAAATGCAGATACACAAACTTCACAAGAATATGGTTTCTCTCCAGTATGTGTTCGCATATGGCGCACCAAATACGACTTCTGTAAAAATGCAGATCCACAAACTTCACAAGAATGTGGTTTCTCTCCAGTATGTGTTTGCATATGGCGTACCAAATACGACTTCTGTGAAAATGCAGATCCACAAACATGACAAGAATATGGTTTCTCTCCAGTATGTGTTTGCATATGGCGCACCAAATATGACTTCTTTGAAAATCTGGATCCACAAATGTGACAAGAATATGGTTTCTCTTCAGTGTCTGTTCGCATAATGTTTGATGAAAATGCTGATTCACTAAGCTCACAAGTATATGGTTTGTTTCCAGTGTCTTTTTCCATATAGTACACTAAATCATGACAAAGGTTTGCAAACTTCACAAGAATATTACATCTAATTAATCTTTTGAATTTTTATGTCAGAATAAGACAATACGGAAATGATATAACAGATTTCAAAGCATATTTTTTGTTCATTTTGATAGTTTCAGAAATGTAGATGGTGCATAAAAATGAAACCATATTCTTTTACATGAATATTGCAGCATATATTTCTGTCCTTGATGGAATGTTTAAATTCTTGTTTTCTTTCGATTAAATTCTTAATAACAGTTCTTAAGAATGTCATGATTCAACCAAAACATCTGTGAAGAAAAAGAAATAAAAAATAAATTAACACAGTGAATTATATATGAAATCAGCTCATATTGTAACAGATACAGTTAGCTATATATTAAGCCTACTTGAGATCAGCACAAAGACACAATAATGCAGTCGCCAGGAAAAATCAATAAGTTTATCTTAATTTTCTTTTGAATTGAAAAACAATATGCAAGTATTATGTTAATTTACTGAAAAATTTTTAAAATATCTATGGTATTATTCTTTCAACTTTCAAACAAAGTCAGTTTTCAGAAAAGACAATTGGACCAAAGCAGAGTAATTATGATATAAGGTGATTAAAAATAAGATAAAGTATATTCATTTAGGCATTAATCTTGAAATGAAGGAAAAAGCATTCCATTTCATGCATAATCACTAAGTGAAGCTTTGTTTGTTTTTTCCTTTGAGAAACAGCAATCAGTTTCAAATATTAAGTAATAAAGCATTTTCATTTTTTCACAAGTTGTATACATCAACATGGTGATTTCAATCTCGTAATTATTAGTTTGTTAATATGAATCAAACATTACAAATGTAGGTTAACACAATGAAAAATTCTTTATGACTTTAGAAATTTCTGATATAAAATCCATCTGTATCAACTCTATACAAAGATGTTTTTTGTTGTAGAGTAGTTTTCACAGTGGAGGCTTGTATTTCAATAAGTCGTCCTAAATTAGGTTCGATGTACAAAACATTAGGAACTTGAAATAAGAGTTAATGACGCAGCAATCTAGTTGTGATGGTTGATACTTCAATGTCCGACATCGACCGACTCACTCAACACCACTGAGCGCAACTGGTGACTGCTACTACTACTACTATGTGTGGGAGAGTCTATTAATAATAGAATAGGTACGTTCAGGTATGACATTTTTAAAAGTGATATGAAAAGTTGTTTAAAAACAGTTCTTATGTATATCAGAATTTTCTGTTCATCTGTGAAGAGAAAGAAATAAAACATAAATTAACACAGTGAATAATACATGAAATCAGTTCATATTTCAACAGATACATTTGGCTATATATTAAGGTTATTTCAGATCAGCACAGAGACGCAAAAATACAACAGCCAGGACAAATCAATAAGTTTATCATAATTTCCTTTTTAGTAGAAACACAATATGTGAGTACAGTGGTATTTTTCTGAAAAATTTTAAAGTGTCTTAAATTTTATTCTTTAGAGTTTCTTTCCACTTTTAAACAAACTAAGTTTTCACATAAGACAAGCAGACTACAGCAGAGTGATTACAATATTAATAAGGTGAATAAAATAAGACAAAGTATATTCATTTAGGTATGAATCTTGAAATGAGACAAAATGCCTTAAATCTGAAGCATAATCACCAAGTAAAGCTTTGTTTGTGTTTTCTTTAACAAACAGAGAATGCAAAATCAATTTGAAATATCAATAACGTATTTTTGTTTCTTCACAAATTGTATAAATCAAAATGGTGATTTCAATCTTGTAATTATTAGTTTGTTTATATGAATCAATTATTACCAGTGGATATCAAGACAACGAAAAAAAATCTGTGACATTAATAAAAAAAAATTCTGATATAAAATCTATATCAACTCATTAACCACAACATTTTGGCCGTTGTACGCTCCGGCCTTCTTCAGGTGGTTGGAATTTCGAACTGAACCCTTTATTTCGCTCACTGGGGTAGACTGTTCTAGTTCCACGTGCCATGTTTGATGGATGCCAGTTATCTCCTGTTAATTTCCCTCTGAAAGTTCTCCACTGCCTTAACCGGGTATTAACGCCTTTATCCACTTTTATAGCACAGTTGATAAAGACGTTGGTTAGATCCAGGGATTCGCTTTGGCATGAATCTTGAAATTATACAAAAAACCTTAAATTTGAAGCATAATCACCAAGTGAAGCTTTGTTTTCTTTTTACTTTAAGAAACAGTGAATAAGGAATCAATTTCAAAGTTTTTCACAAGTTGTATAAATCAAGATGGTGATTTCAATCTCGTAATTATTAGTTTGTTGATACGAGTCAAACATTACAACTGGAGGTCAACACAATGAAAAAATCTTTGTTCCATTAATATGAAAATTCTGATATAAAATCTGTATCAACTCTATAGAAATCAAGATAGGTACCCGCACTAATTAGACATAAATTTTCAACACCTAAGGTTTATAATAAATTTTTAAAAATGAAAACGCATTCTTGAAGATTTGATTGAAAGACACCATAATGCAGCAGCCAGCAATGATCAATTGAAAAATCAATAATTGTATCTTAAATAATTTCCTTTTGAGTGTGAAATACAATATGCAAGTACAATGGTATTTTTCTGAAAGATTTTGAAATGTCTAAAATATTATTCCTTGGAGATTCTTATTTGAGTAAACAAACTCAATTTTCACAAAATAAAAGCATAAAACAGCAGAGTAATTATGATATGTTGAATAAAAATAAGAAAAAGAACATTCATTTAGGCATAAATCTTGAAATGTTGCAAAAAGCATTAAATTTAAAGCATAATGACCAAAGAAGGCATGTTTTTTTGTTTAAGACAGAATTAGGAATCAATTTCAAATATCAAGCAATAAAGTATTTTTATTTTTTCACAAATTGTATAAATGAAGATGGTGATTTCAATCTGGCAGTTATTAGCTTGTTGATATAAATTAACCATTACAACTGGAGGTCAGCACAATGAAAAAAATCTTAAGAAATTTCTGATATAAAATCAATTTGTATCAACTCTATACAAAGATGTTTTCAAAAGTGACATTATAAAATGGTCTTTACCTTAAAATAGTTATCTTTTTGCAAAATTTAAAAAGATCATAATTATTTATAAAATAAAAAAATGCTAGAAAGGAAATAATAACAAGAATAAATTTAAGGTTCAAAGCATGATTATTAAGTACCTTAAAATTAATTATGTTTACTTTTTCGCTAAAAAGTGGCATACCCTGATGAAAAAGGCGCCAAACTTAATAAAAACAAAGTTTTATACTAAAAAAAATGTTATTAAATAGAGGAGAGACCAAAGTAATTTTAATTATTTTTTAAAACTTTTCATTCCTTTTTAGCACGTTTGAAATTTTGGTTGAAAATCTTATTTTTTTTAGGTCAGAGGTCACCTAATATTTAGCATTAGATTTTTTTAGTGCCTTTTTCAATTGAAAACATTAATGTGGAAATTATTGCAAAAATAATTTTTGGAATGTAATTTTTTTTCAATTACAAATAAAAAAAATGTGATAAAATTGATAATTGTTTTAAAATTAAACAGTAAAACTGTGGAAATGCTCTTATTAAAAAGTTCTATTTTTAGAGATCATAAATTAGAAAGCTTATTAAAATCTATTACATAAACTATTTTTAAAATAATTTTTTATCATGCTAAAAAAATGTATTAAAATCGTCTCCGACAAAAATATGGATGCACATTTCTGAAAAAAATATTATGTGTGTTAGAGTTATTTTCCGTGATTGCATTTCACTTAAAATTAGCACAAATTTTGTCACTTCTGTCCTACCATCAGATAAATTCCATTGACGTAAGTTGTCAATACGTTGACATATATCAGTTCACACCTCCCAAAAAATCAATTAACATGGTTGGACATTTCTCTCTTAAAAAAAATTTTCTGCTAAAAAAGTAAGTAATGTTTCTTTCAAATTACATTAAGTATACTTTAAATTTTCTAATTTTCTGAAAATAACTTTTGAAAAAAGTATAATTGAATTTTACAAGATTTTTAAACGAGAATTTTGACTTTTGTCTATAAAACTGTCAATAATGGAAAATGATGATTGATTTTATGTCAATTTTGATGACTCAAAGAAAAACAAGATTTTTAGCTAAAATTTCGGACATGCTAGTAAAGATTAAAAAAATACTCGCAAAATACAAAATTAGACAATACAAAATTTTTTAATCAAGTTTGGGGCTTATTTCATCAGGGTATGCTCTTTTGGGGGGCATTCCTACTTAAAATAAGATTTCATTAGTGTTACAATTTGTTTTATTATTTATTTAAATATTTTTTTTTTATTATAAAAAAAAGCAATACTTTTTATTGAATTTCTAAATAACTTAAACAAATTTACCAAAATTGCACAGTAATTGAGACGAGTAAGATCAGTAAAAAGGCCGTTAACTAAGTAAGCTTCCGTGAATGATTGCTTCGAACCGCATGTGTGTAACCAACGCCAGTAATGGCGGACGCGAATGAGTCCGAAGTTTTATTGTCGATAACTCCAAAACGGTAGCAGAATTCCTTTGTTATTTTCGAATTAAGCATGTTCATTTACACCTAAATGTAACTATTCGGGAATTTTTTATTAGAAACTGAGCATGGGGATTACACTGCAAATTACCCCCAAAATATTATTTTTAATTTTTTAAATTTTAATTAAAATAAAAAAAATAAATCCTTTGATCTTTCCTCTTCTTAATGATCGCATAACGATTTCATTTAAACAGGTATACATTTCGTGCAAGTTGTATGGATACACTTAAATAAAAATTGATATTTTTTATCCGTTGTTTTTTATTTAAAATTTTTAAATATAAAAAAAAAAAACGATTTATGAATTAAAATAAAAACTTGTGATTTTTCCTTCTACAGAAAATGGGATTTTCGGTCGAGTGGAATGATTCAACATTATTTTTAAATAAATTATTTAAAAAATCCTAATAATTCTACTGAAAAGTTGCAATCGGCTGCTTATTTTGTGAAGTAAAATATTTTCAAATCTAAAATTTCGTTGATAATTTTTATTGTTTTCCTACTTGCCGAATTTGAAAAAGGTTTTTGTAATTTAAAAACATTCCAACAAAAATAAATCAAAATCGTTCAAACTCCATCAAGCCAAATATTATTTGTATTCTATAATCTTTTCAATTTAACAAATAAATTTTAGAAAGTAACATGAAAATTTTAAATTTTTAAAATGGTCGTAAAACGAAGTAAAATTTTGTGCGACTGTGATAGAATAAATAAATTTTATTAAAATTAAAATAAAAACTAAAAGCGAAATAAAATTCAATTAATTTGTCAAAATATCTGACACGATGAAATTGAAATCATAGCTGATTTTATCTTTATTTTCTTTTAATTTAATTTCTTTCAGTAAATAACGATTTCTTTTTTAAATTATTTCTCTTCTTTCATTCACTTACCTTTCAATTTCAAACCAGAAAAACAAAACAGGATGATTTCTCTGTCAACTTCGCAATTTTTATGTTGTTCGTTGACTAAGGTCGAAGTTGAAAACGAAATGTCACAAAAAAATGAATTAAAAAAAAAGGAAAAACACGTTAGAAACGGGAAATTACTTTTGAGAAAATATTTTGCATGATTATGAAAGCCACAAAAATAAAACGGTGTTAACCAAGATTTGGTTCCTTCTGTTCAAAATCATGAGAATGAAGAGTTATTCAAAAGTAGATTCATTACATTTCTTCATGGCCACTGATGACACTGCCAACGCTAAAGACTCGGTGTCTAACATGTCATTTTTACGAATTTTATATTAAATACAAATTTTATTGAAACCTATTTACGTACATTGTGCAATAAACATTATAATAATAAACATCGAGGGTCATTTCTGACATAAATAAAAGAAATTTAAACGTGACTAATGAAGTAAAATAATAAAATAGAAAGCCATTGTTCATTCCTGTATTTTTTCTTTATTTCCAATAAAATGCACGATTCTTTTTTTTTTACAATTGAAAGCAAAAAAAAAAAAAAAGAAAAAAAAAAAAGTTCCACCCTCTTTTTAAAAATTTACCAAAAATCAGTAAATTATTCGATTTTAATGATTTTTTCAGCACTTTCTTTGATTCATTCCTCAAACTCTAACGAAGAGGATACAGTTTAAATATTGTTATAAAATAAAATAAGTAAGACATATCTCGACGGATTCATTATGAAATTGAATACTAAGCAGGTCATTTTCTTAATAAAACATTTAGAATGTTGCAGGAATCATCATAATTTTATGCCTCCTGGAACATTTGTTTAGCAAAAAATATTACAGTGTAACCCGGATATAAGAGAGTTGTCGGGACTGGATAAGAAATCTCTTATATCCGTGTTTCTCTTATATTCGGGTTTGGTCTATTTTGTTTAGGTAAGTATGGGAATAATTTGGGACCAGAGAAAATCTCTCTTATATCCGAGTTTCTCTTATATCCGGATATCTAATATCCGGGTTACACTATCAGATTCATGTGAGTCTGGGTAGAAAAAAAAGTCACAAAACATGGAACTCAAACAAGCAACACTTAAACGTATCAACAAGACATGTTGAAGAAGGTTAATAAAAAAGAAACAAAGTTGAAGTTACAAACAGTTCACAATACAATCTTGTCTGTGTCTTTAAAAATTTCTTTCATGTTTCTTCTCTAATGAAGTGAAAAGAAACATGTCTTGCTGCTAAGAAAGTCAAAGGGAAAAAAAAGGAAGAAACTTTCAAATGTCACGCCTCCTTTGATTATCATGAAGGAACGGTAATCCTACAAGAAATTACATTTTAAGTTAAATCCTTTTTTCTACACTGTTCCAGCTCCTGTATAGGGTAGTTCCAGCCATTCTTAGAAGATTTCAATGGGATGGGCCAATTCCAATGTTTTTTATTTATTTATTTATTTTTTTTTTTTTTCTTACACATACCCACAACATCTGAATCTTCAATGGTACTCCCACATATTTTCTCGGCAAACTCAAATCTTCCTTTCAAAAAAAACCTCCTGTAAACAGTAAACTTCACTGAAGTTATGCTCCCACACTCCTCTACTCAGTGAACTACATACTTCACTTTGTTCCTCAAACTCTAGCGAAGAGGATACAGTTTAAATATTGTTATAAAATAAAATAAGACATATCTCGACTGATTTACAGGCAAATAAACTAACATACTCAAGAGCGAGAGCCGGATGTGAACGGGACAAGGCCCCGTCACAAAGTGACCATTATCTTCGTTTACGCATGTTCCCGACGCACGAGTTCCGGTCGAAAAATAAAATAATATTTTAAAGTGTTTCTATTTTTCGACCAATAAAAATGCTTCCCTCCTAATTATACTCGCTTCGTTTTTCGAGCCTGTTAAGCCATAAAAAAACGCTGTAAAAGGGGTCACACGGAAGTACAACGCAGTCAATATCATTGCTTCCAGGATTTCCATTGGACCTACTTTTTCTTTGAACGTAACAGGGAAAATCGTACCACTGTTGACTAAGACTTAGCACTATGTATTCTTTTGCTTACTGGGTGTCACGCGAGTTGTGTTATGGACGACGAGACAGGAATTCCATGGGGACGAGAAGTTTACCTCTTCCCAAATGATCCTGTTCTTTAAGCACCAGCTTAAATCAAGATCAGGATGAAAAAGAAATAACTCCAGCCATCAGAATTTGGTAAAAGATGGGTAAGTCATGCACGTTTGTGCTGAGTGAAAAGTGCCGACTTAGAGTGGCATTTTGATGCCAGTTAGGCACTAAGGATTCTGGGATTGCTGGATTGAACATTTCACAACCCCACCTGAAAGAGGTAAGTTTAGGTTTGTATTTTCTTTAGTTTTTTCTTCATTCAAGTTAACTTACCTAGGGTATGCATGCCTTTTATTTTTTGCCACCATTTTCTTGTGTTTAATTCCCTCTCGCCTCCCCTCCCCCTTCCTTCGTTAGGTGACCAGTGATGTCAGTTATCTGGTAGATGCGGAATACCTTTTGCTTTTCGGGTGTGATTTTTTATATTTTTTGTTGTGTTTGAGTGAGGGTGTGTCTCTGTGACTGTTAGGGTGTCTGAGTGTGTTGTTTTTTTTTTGTTTTTTTTCGTTATTCAAGTTCCGCATTAATTTCGTCCAGTTAATTGATGTCTTTGTCACATTTAGTGATTGTGATGGTCTTTTTTTTATACACAAAAAACATAGCAAAAAAGAAAAAAAAAAGAAAAAAAAAACTCATTCCACCCTCTTTTTAAACATTTACCAAAACATCAGTGAATTATTCGATTTTAATGATCTTTTCAGCACTTATTCATTAAGAAATTGGATAATAGTGAGCAGGTTATTTTCTTAATAAAACATTTAGAATGTTGCAGGAATTATAAAAATGTTATGCCTCCTGGCACATTTGTCTAGCAAAAAATATCAGACTCATGTGAGTCTGGGTAGAAAAAAATGTCACAAAACATTATGTGGGTCTTTATTATATTGTTTTGTTTAGTTTTTTGTAAATAAATTTTGTTTACCATTGTAAATATTCGTTGGGGTTTATAAATGTTTAAAAGCTGTTTTTGTATTCTCCACACACCACAGACAAAATTGTACATATGAGGACTAGTCTCTGAGGTATTATGGTGGTTGTCGTAAGAATGGTAAGTAAGAATATGGCGTTTTGGTGCAAGGGTTATTGTAGCATGTCTGGGTCAGTGGTTGTGTCTAGCTAAGTTTTAGTATAAGTCAGATGAAGACCAGCCTTCTCCTCTCCCCATTATTGGCCTTGTGCCCTATTTGTACTCATGTGTAATAAATATATTTAATTTCACTTGCTGAGAGAAACTACTGATATTTGAAACCAGACCTGGATATTATTAATCGTAGTAGAGCATTAATGATAACTACAAAAATTACAAACATCCATTCAACTTTGGTAACAAAGACAATGGAAATTGGAAGCTGAATTATGGCAAGCGTTTACTGAAATGAACAAAACAAGATAAGTTATAGCACTGACACTCTCCTTGGAAGGGAAAAGCATGAGAAATTGCCACAGCTATAGATAAATCTCTCCTAATGACTAATGATGGTGTTTATGTTCGAAAAGATTTGGATAAATTACTTGAAAAGGAAAAGACATAGCAAATGTATGAAGCCTATACAAAATGTGAAAATTTAAGTTTAGAATTATTTTGTTAATTGTAATTAACTGACAAATGATTGTTTTGTTCATTTTTGTAATAGAGTGTGGAATTCTTTTTTTTTTATAATTCGAGCTGTATGTGTGACTTTTGCCTTCATTGGCCGAACAATTAAGTTGGTGAAATTTGTGAGTTAATTTTTGTGGAAAAATTAAGTTAATTGTTGTGAGAATATGTAGATTCGACCTGCATAGTTTCAGATTTTTTAATGTGTTTCGGTCTGTGTTCTGGTGAGGAAATTGTCACACCTATGTAGAGTGGGGAACAATGTAGGGTAAAGTGGGAGCTTTACGCTATGAAGTATTCAGTATCAAATGAATATATCCCTAAGCTAACCCCGGACCTTGACGACTAAAAGAAATTGGTCAAGTGGCTTGTGGGATACCAGGTTATGATAGACGAATAAAGGAAGAAACCCTTTATAAGCACAGTAGAGCCAGTAATGGATTAGTTCAGAGGTGCTGAGTGGGTGTGGTTGTTTTCCCTGTGGGAGCAGCCAATGGCAGAAGTAGTTGGAGATGGTGCGAGTTTTGACACACAGAGGCAGATGGATAATAATAGTGATTATAGAAAATTAATGGTGATAAAATTTGTGAAAATTTTTTTGAAAATCTGGTAATACACAAATAACAAAGTAATCAACTGGTTTAAATCAACTGGTTTAATAAATTGGGTGATAATGGAATGTGTGTGCTGTGTCACTAAGAGTAGAAAATAAGTGTGCATCATAGTATATTTAAAGAATAAAATTTCGGTGGCAAGGATGTGGCGTAGTTATGGAATTGGTTGAAGCTGTGGCATGGGTTTTTTTGGCATGTATTGTGTCATTTTTAGAACAATATTTCTTTCTGTGAATTATATGTACATTTTTGAGTAGTCTCAAGTGAAGTGGCAAGAAGTTTTGTTTTTCCCAGGAATATTGGATTGCAGAGGTGGTACCTGCTGACCTGGAGGTGACATTGGAGAGGTCAAAGTACTGTTAGAATGACTTGTATTCAGACTGGCATCTGAGGTGTTGACATTGAGTCATGGAAGCTAGTGACCAAGAATAGACAAAGGATTGTCTGGTATTGTGTTTCTTGTTAACAAAATGTGTTTGTGAAGCATGAAAAATTTGTCAGAGTTTTGTTATGTTCATTCTTTTTCAGGGATGATATACGTTTATGTCGGAGTGGTCATGTGACTGAGGCCAATGAATAAAAAATACAAGGAACACGCATTGCAGACACTAAAGAGTGGAGGGGATTTTAGGGTAATGTAGTTGAAATAAAATTCATAAATTAATTTTTTAATAATTTGGTAAGGAATGTTAAATAATAGTTTAGCAGATTATTTTTTAGAGGAAGTGTCTCACTGTTATGACTCGATTCCCAAAAACCCTTTTTCTATCTATCATTCTCATGCTGGCTCAGCCAATCAAAATCGACTTCCTTTATTTTGTTTTCCATCTGAACTCAAAGGGAGCAAGCAAGCCTACTGGCTAGTTACAAGATGTATACGTCAACAGGTATAAAATAGTTAAGTTAAAATTCCCTGTGTTGAAGTTACCTTTTATCTCCGAACCAAAACTAGTGATCCCCTGCATCAAGAGTGTTATGGGGTCCACCCCTTTTCATACAAGTGGACTCGACCAGCGTGTACTTGAACTGCTACAGGTGAATACTCGAGAGGTAGAGTTAGTTAGAGAGAGTTAGAGAGAGAGATACACTGATACAGTGAGAGTGTGAGGTAACCGCTTTGTAGGAGTCACAGTTGCGAGCACGTAGACTCAGAAGAAAGTCCTACTTCGATACTGAATTTCCCAGACTATATATATATATATTATTATTGCTACTAACCGCATTTCTGGACCTACTAACCGTATTACCAATTGTATTATTACGTCAATACATTTATTTGCAATATTTCATTCCTGCGTTTGTCATTCATTTGAGACCGGATTTCATCTCGGAATGCACAACAAAGAGAAAAACGTAACTGTATTATGGAATTGAAGCCGTCAGCCAAGACCACCCCCATCAAGGAGAATACAACAGAAATACCCAAAAATTCACCAACAATTGGAAAGTCATCTCTAAGAACAGCATTATCAGTCGTCGCACAATATAACTGTTCCGTCAATACTATTGACATAAAGACTGCATTCTTGCAAAGAGAAGAAATTGAACGGGATGTATATATTAGACCCGTATAAGAAACCTGTACTAAAAAGAATTGGAAATTAAGGAAATGTATCTATGGTTTAGCAGATGCATCATTGTGTTATAAAATAAAATAAGACATATCTCGGCTGATTTACAGGCAAATACTCAAGAGCGAGTGCCGGATGTGAACGGGACAAAGCCCCGTCACAAAATGACCATTATCTTCGTTTACAAATGTTCCCGACACACGAGTTCCGGTCGAAAAATAAAATAATATTTAAAGTGTTCTATTTTTCGTCCAATAAAAATGCTTCCCTCCTAATTATACTCGCTTCGTTTTTCGAGCCTGTTAAGCCATAAAAAACGCTATAAAATCGGTCACACGGAAGTTCAACGCAGTCAACAGGTGGCCAGGGACGAGACCCGTCACGGTCAGCAGCTCTCGGCAGGAGAGCATCAACCACCGTCAACATGTGTGAACTACTATGAGAGATCGACCTAGATCCGAAGCCGGCTTAGGAACTATACCACAAGGGAGCTGTTCCAAACCCTCACGTTCCTGTTAAAATAAACCACGTAAACCTATTTCTGCTGTTATCGTATTTCTTTCTTGCAACCATACGCTTGTCTATAACATTATGGATGTATCATTTATAAATTTCAATAATCGTGACAACCAAGGAGTACATTTTATAATTACTAAAGGAGATAACCAGAAGATGAATCCAATATTATGGTAATCCCGCAAAATGAAAAGAGTAGTAAAAAGTACATTAGCCAGTGAGACACAAGCTTTATCGGAACGGATTGACAATGCATTCAGTATCTCAATCCTCTTAGGTGAGTTGTTAAATAGTAATCACCTAAAAGTCATTCCTATCAAGTTCTTTCTAGATAACAATAACTTGGTCGAAGCAATCAGATCATCTTGTTGCAGATAAGAGATTGAAAATAGAAATAGCAAGTATTAAGGAAATATCAGGTCATCCCATAAGTTCTGTCCGAATTTTAACTTTTTGTTAAATTGAACGAAATTTAAAGAGTATTTTTATAATATCTAATAGAGCTGAACATTATGTTTAGATGCCTTTAAACTGATCAAATTTTATTTCAGAGAACAATAAAATTAAATTTTGTTTGATTAAAACCCTGCTAGCATGGAAGTACCCAAGAATCATTTGAGGTACATAATGCTTTATGAGTTCAAGAAAGGAAACTCAGCAGCCGAAGCGGCTAGAAACATTCACTCAGTTTATAGAGAGGAATGTGTGAATGAAAGAACTTGCAGAAGATGGTTTGCAAAATTCAGAAGTGGAGATTTCACCCTTGAAGATGAAGATCGAACCGGACGTCCAGTTGAGTTTGTGAAAAGCTTCTAGAAGCAGCCCTTGAAGAAAATCCTGCTTTATCAGTTGAGGAATTGGCAGTGGTTCTCAGTTCAAACCACACAACTGTTCATCGTCATCTTCAACAACTTGAAAAAGTTCCTAAACTTGGAAAATGGGTGCCTCATGAATTGTCTGAAAACAACCTCAAATCCCGAGTTGACATCTGCTCTTTTCTCCATTCTCGCCAACTTGTTTCACCTTTTCTGGACAGACTTGTGACTGGCAACGAAAAATGGATCTTTTATCGAAATGTTAAGCATCGTAGACAGTGGCTTGGTAAAGGGGAAAGACCCCAGCCACAGCCGAGAAGGGAACTTCATGGGCAAATGGTTCTTCTTTCAATCTGGTGGGAACGCCAAGGAATAATCCACTTTGAATTCTTACCACCTAATGCAACAATTAATGCTCAAATATACTGTCAGCAATTAGAGCGTTTGAACCAAGCTTTGGGGAAAAAGACCTGCTCTAGTGAATCGAAAAGAGGTGATGTTTCATTAGGACAATGCGCGACCCAACACAGCAAGAATCACGTCACAAAAGTTGGTTGGGAGAAAATTCCTCATCCACCTTAATCTCCCAATCTTGCTCCTTCAGACTACCATTTGTTTCGTAGCTTACAAAATCATTTGGAAGAAACAGCTTTTGTAACACAGGAAGAGGTTAAAACTGACATTTGTGAGTTCTTCGAATCAAAGCCAAAAGAATTTTACAGTAATGGAATTAGTAAGCTTGTTAATAGATGGAAGGAAGTCATAGATAATCAGGGAAAATACATTGTTGATTGAATCTGTAATTAAATGTAATATTTGGTCACTTGTTTTCTTTATTCAAAATTCGGCCAGAACTTATGGGATGACCTGATATTAGATAAGGAAGAAATCTGTTCAATAACATGGATGAAGTAACTAAATAACTGACTAAATAATAGAGAGATGACAGAAAAATAGTTTAGTTTTTCCTTCCGCTTGTGCTGTTAGGCATTGCAGGGAGACATAGTCATCTGTCAGCGGCAAGCCGAGTGTCCTGGAGGAGAGATATCTTGTGGGCTCTGAGAGTGTCTACCACTGAATCGCTCCCAAAGCCCAAACCCTTGTCCTCATCATGGGAGGTGGAAACAGGTAATGCTGGCCAACTGGGCAATGGTGAAGCTATGACTGGCTTAGCAGGCCGACACTGGATAAAAATTGCTCAAGGAAACAAAAGGAGATACAAACAGACTGACAGAATAATGTTTACTTTTAAATAAGAAAAGGAATTAGATTGTTAAGTATTGTTTATTGTAACTGGAATAACCACTATCTTCTCTCCAACTTAATGGATTGATCCTATCAGCAGTGGCAGCAACAGGAGCATAGAATTATGTCCCCCTTCTTGCCATGGTGGATTGGGCCATTAGTGATTTCTCTCTTGGCACTTTTAACTTCACTTGATGAGAGGAACTACTGACACTTGAAATCAGACCTGGACTCTTTATCAGTTTGTATATATCTTGTTTTTATTTGTAGGCCCCATAGAAATGGAGGATTTTAGGGGAGGTACATATCTATTAGATTGTGTGGATGTTGATTTCAATCCAATTGGAATGACGGCAGAACACTTTCATAGGCAGATACCAACAAATGTATGCCCGGATATTTTTTTAGCCAATAAAATACGCTGATTCACGGTGTGCTGCCAAGCGGACATATGGATTTTTTACAACTTTTTCAAAATGATTTGAGACATAAAGATTTGGAAAGTTCATTCACTGAAGTGTCCAAAAATGGTCTCATTTGTCATCTAACTCCAAATACTTTGCCATTTGAATTTCGTGAATTCCGGATTTTACCCAGAAAGGATTTTATGTTCTGACTCTTTGGAAATTTTTGGCCTGTGTAAAGACTTGGCCAGTAATTTGCTAAAATATCTCCATACCTCCATTTTAAGACATGTTGATGTCTATATACACAAAAGATTGAAATATCTGCATGGATTAGGGTAATTTCTGGGTTTTAGTGATTTTTGCAGAAATTAGCCTGGGTCTGGAGGTCTACATTTAACTTAGAGAATGATTGCAAAAAAGTCCCGAGATGAATTTTTTTAAGTTTCACAATTTAAAATTGTAAGTTGACAACCTTTCTGAAAATGTCTGGTTGAAAAAAAAAAATTTACTCTCAAGAATATCACTTAAATCTATTCTAAAGAAAAAATTTTGCTTGTAAAATTGTATCCTTTTCCCAGTATCAAATGGGGGCATCGGATATACAAAAACATCTAATTTTTCGCCAAATGTAATGACCATGACCTCTATCTATACGTTTCTGAAGGCGCTGAAACCATTTTTAGCACTTATGAGTTGGTATCTGATCATCTAGGGCATGAAACATGGTACTTTTGCCCGATTTTAACCCTCAAAACTGGCTCCAGGTGTCCCCTCAAACTCAAATTCACAATAAAAAGTATACATTCAAGTATTCCTATAACTTGGGACCCCCTTATTTGTTTATGGTGTGTAAGTGTTCGTTGGAAGTGTATGAGGGAGTGGAATATAGATAAATCAATTTAATTAAGAATAATCCAAAATTTTGGTGGTCTGGGACCCCAAAAACTCCAATTCAGGAATATCAAACTGAAATCCTGAAAACAGGTTTATAGGCATATCTTGATAAATAATAATTGTATGATGATGGTTGAGTGCTCATTGGAAGTGTATGAGAGAGTAGAATACATCAATTTCATTGAATATACCCAAAATTTTGATAACTAGAGCCCCAAAAACCTCTAATTTGTCTGCTTGACCCCCAATATGAACCCACTTTGCAGTCTATATCTGCTTGTGTCTAGAAGACAGAATGCTATATTCCTTTGAACATGTTTTTGTGTCAACACACCACTTCTTAATTTGTGATTTTTTTTCCTTCTTATTGTTAATTTACCTTGTATATATATATATATATGTGTTTGCTTGCTTTCTTGATATTTTCATTTTTGCTCTGTTCCTTTCCCCTTTTATGGCAAACTTTGTTAATTCTATTTATTGGATAGTTCTGTTATTTTTCCTTTGTGGCTACTCACTCTACAGAAACGTATCCCTACAATGTCTAAAAGATTTTTAAATTTGGTATTTGCATTCTTTATCTATAACCGGGTGGGGGTGATAATTGTCATTCCAAGTAAAAGGATCTAACCATTTCATGCATTTAGCAGAGCTAATATTCTTTATATTATTTACATGTCACTGGATCTAACCAACGCCATTATCCACTGTGCCATGTCTCCTTGAGGACATCTGGGTATGAATTTCTGGGTATTATAAACCTAATGTTTTCAGCAACCATTTTTACCAGTGCTCATATTGCAATTTTGCTGTTATCATTGCATGTTTTTACCAGAGTTCATATTGCAACTATATTGTTATCATTGCTTTTCTCTGGCACTCCTTATTACTGGTTAATATTCTTTATTTATTTAAAAAATATTTTGGATGTCTTGCAATGTATGTTATGGAGCCAAATTCCATTGGAATTCTTTGGATTCTCCAGCTTTTTGGAAGATGTGTGCTTTGTGAGACCACTTTTCACAAGCTGCAAATTTTTGTGTAATAATTTCACTTTCATCAGATCTTTTATACTCTTCTACACTGGTAGATTCTTAATGAAAAATTTTAAGCAAAATCAGTATAATTTTCTTTAATACTATTCCTTTAATTTTTCGAAGCTTCTTTCATGATTCACCAATTATTGACAGTGACTCATTAAGAAGTTACAATTTTCAGTGTCTGCAAACATGAAAGAAGGCACTGACTAGTCTTCAGCTGATGTTGAAGTACTTTCAGAAAACTCAGGCAATTTTAGTGTACCATGCTAAATGTCAACAAAAAATTTGTCATCATTAACATTTGTTGCATATTTTCTATTATTTTATATTATCTTAACATTAATTAATGACACCTTTTTCAATAATTGTTTTCATTATGTTACTTTTTCATATAAAAATCATTTTGTTTTATAAAAATATAAACAAAAACAAGGTTACTTTCCATGAAATTGGTCAACATTTAATCTCAAATGACACAAATTCTGTTGATTTTTTATCAAAGTTCTTATATGAATATTAATCAGTATTCAAAGAGCTTCCTAAAGATATACAATTTGACTATATTGGGAGGCATGAAAATGTTAGCATACCAAAATGATCTATTTTCAGTTTGTCCCATCTCAGTAAAAAAAATTGTAACTCAGGCTGTCGGGAAAAATCCACATTTTGTATATATCTTGCCATAACACAAATTTGTTATCAAATTTAAAAAAAAATTAAAGGTCAAATGAAATAAATTAACATTGACATTAAAATAAATAGATTATCTTTTAAATATATCCAAATATTTTAAAATGGTATATAATTTAACTTTGTAATTGAAAAAACATCTGAGATACCAATATTTAAACTTTGCGACCATTTTTCAAAATTCACCTTTTTGGCTCATATCAATAGAATCCTTTGGCCTAAGGATGAAAAAGAGGTGAAATTCAATTTTTATCGTGAAGCTCTATAAGTGTACCAAGTGTGAAAAACATCTGTGTCAGAGATAGTCAGACCCTTGCTGATTTGACACAGAATGACTCCTATGATTGTGCATTTTAGACAATGTATATGCAATAATTGAATTATTTATTGCTAGTCATATTGAGTTTTTAGATGATGGGAAGTTCAGAAATAGAACACTCTACTTATATCTTGTTTCATTGACAATCAGACAGCTGTACATAAAAATCAATAATTTACAGCATGAGTGAAGCTCAAAATGTCCAAAACTTATGAAAGTAACATCCAAAAGACACACATATTTGAATCAATCAGATGAAAATCCATAGATGGACAGCTTTTATTATACAACAGAAAGGTTCATGATGAACCTGTAATAACAATACAAAAATCAGTGAGCAGATTTCAAATATTGAATAAGATAATTTCTGTTCACATCAAGCTAATACCTCCAATATTTGAATACTTTAAAAACAATGAAAAGGAACCTGCCTATGACTCCGCAGAAATAAAGCAAAATCCATATCAACATGATTTAGGCATATATTTTTTGATACATGTACAAAAACACATCCCCAAATTTTTTGATTTATTCTGTTTGCATTTGTTTGTATAAATTTTTGACAGACTACAAAATTCATATAATATTTTTGCTGATGAAATCTTTAGTATAGATTTTTGACAGACCTGCACAAAATTAATATATATTCTCTGATATAATCAGAACAGCTTCTTTTTTAAAAATCTATAACAATTGTAAAATGTCCTTCAAACACGTCTCAGCAGTATATCTTTGTATATACTGCATCCCAAATGTTTTAATACAATACATTAAAACCTGCAAAATAACATAGCATTTTCCACATATAAATCAGAATTCATATTTGCATGATACATGAAGATATGACATTATTTTATTCATTAAAAAAGATACATATTTTTTTATTGCAAAACAACATTCACCAGTGTGTGTTTACAAATGCTGGATCATATATGACAACTGTTCAAATGCAGACCACAACACCTAATATGAATAAGATTTCTTTACTCTGTGTTTATATGCAGCTCAAAAATATTGACACCAGTAAAAATGCAGACATACAAATTTCACAAGAAGATCTGGTAGAGATTCAAATATGATGCAATATATATTTCCTTTTCCAGATTTATTTATAAAATTCACATAGATATGTTTCTCTATCCTGTGTGTGTTCATATATGGAGTGTCCAATTTGACATATATAAAAATGAAGATCCACAAACTTCACAAGTATATAGTTTCTCTCCAGTGTGTGTTCACATATGACACTCCAAATGTGATTTCTGAGAAAATGCAGATTGACAAATTTCATAAGAATATGGTTTCCCTCTAGCACACCAATTTTGACTTATGCAAAAATGTAGATGCACAAAATTAAAAATATAGTTTCTCTCTAGTTTGATTTCACGATGTGATGCTCAAGTAAATGCAGTTCCACAGATTTTACTAGTATATACTTTCTCCCCAGTGTGTGTCCACATTTAACACTCCAAATCTAACATCTGTTAAAATACAGATTCACAAATTTTAGAAGCATCCAGTTTCTCTCTAGTATGTGTTTGCATATGGTTCTTGAAATATGCCTTCTTTGAAAATGCAGATCCACAAATTTCACAAGTATATGGTTTCTCTCCAGTGTGTCTTCGTGTATGGTACTTCAAATCGGATTTTTGGGAAAATGCAGATCCACAAACTTCACAAGAATATGGTTTCTCTCCAGTGTGTGTTCGTATATGGCGTGCCAAATCTGACTTCTGTGAAAATGCAGATCCACAAACTTCACAAGTATGTGGTTTCTCTCCAGTGTGTGTTCGTATATGACGCACCAAGTATGGCATATGTGAAAATGCAAATCCACAAACTTCACAAGAATATGGTTTCTCTCCAGTATGTGTTCGCATATGACATTCCAAATGTGGCTTCTGTGAAAATGCAGATCCACAAATTTCACAAGAATATGGTTTCTCTCCAGTATGAGTTCGCATATGACGCACCAAACTTGACTTCTTTGAAAATGCAGACCTACAAACTTCACAAGAATATGGTTTCTCTCGAGTGTGTGTTCGCACATGGCACACCAATTTAGACTTATGTGAAAATGCAGATCCACAAAATTCACAAGAATATGGTTTTTCTCCAGAGTGTGTTCGTTTATGGAGCTCCAAATCTGACTTTTGTGAAAATGTAGATCCACAAACTTCACACGTATGTGGTTTCTCTCCAGTGTGTATTCGCATATGACGCATCAAATGTGGCTTATATGAAAATGCAAATCCACAAACTTCACAAGAATATGGTTTCTCTCCAGTGTGTGTTCGAATATGACACTCCAAATGTGACTTCTGTGAAAATGCAGATCCACAAATTTCACAAGAATATGGTTTCTCTCCAGTGTGTGTTCGCATATGGCGCACCAAACTTGACTTCTTTGAAAATGCAGACCCACAAACTTCACAAGAATATGGTTTTTCTCCAGCATGTGTTTGTACATGAGAGTCCAAATGTGATGCCTGTGTAAATTCAGATCTACAAATTTCACTAGTATTTTCTTTCTCTCTAGTGTCTGTTCGCATTTGACACTCCAAATCTGACATCCTTGAAAATACAGATTCACACATTGTAGAAGTATCTGGTTTTTCTCCAGTATATGTTTGCATATTCTTGAAAGGTGCTTTCTTTGAAAATGCAGATCCACAAATTTCACAAGTTTATGGTTTCTCTCCAGTGTGTCTTCATATTTGGTACTTAAATCTGATTTCTGTGAAAATGCTGATCCACAAACTTCACAAGAATGTTTTCTCACCTGTGTGTGTTTATATATGACACACCAACCTGATCTTCTGTGAAAATGCAGATTCACAAACTTCAGAAGAATTTGGTTTCTCTCTTGTTTGTGTTAACATATGGCACACTAAATGTGACTGTTTTAAAAATGAAGATCTGCAAACTTCGCAATGATCTGGTTTCCACCAGTATGTGTTTACATATGGTCCTTGTAATGTGACTTTTTTGACAATACAAATCTACGAAATTCACAAAAATATATTTTCTCTCCAGTGTGAGTTCACATATGACACTCCAAATATGACTTTGAAAATGCAGATACACTAACTTCACATGAATGTTTTCTATACTTTTTGTGTGTTTGCATGTGACTCACAAAAATCTGACTTCTGTGAAAATGCAGATCCATAAATTTAACAAGAATCAGTTTTCTCTCCAATATGTGTTTGCATATGGTACATCATATGTGACTTTTTTGAAAATCCATATCCACAAATGTAATAAACGTATGCTTTCTCTCCAGTGTGTTCATACAGTGTTCCGTAAAAATGTTGATTCACATGTATATGGTTCCTTCCTAGTGCATTTTTCCATATGGCACACTACATGACAACAGTTTACAAACTTCACAAGAACATGGCTTCTCCCTACTTCTTTCAAATTTATATCTATATGTATCACTGTCTCTACAGAAAAGTACCTTTTTTTTTTTTGAAAGTTAATGTTCACTTTGATAGTTTTGGATATTACAGGATATATTTCATTGTTCTTGATAGAGAATGAAGAGTCTTGTTTTCTCTCATTTAAGTTCCCAGTAATAACAGTTTTTATGAGTATGATTTTCTGTCCAGTGAAAGATCTGTGAAATAAATGTAACAACACATATTTTAACAGAGACAGTGAATAATACATGAAATCAGTTCATATTTCAACACAGACATTTAGCTATACATCCAGGCTACTTGAGATCAGCAGAAACAATAATGCAGCGGCCAGGAAAGATCAATAGAAAAATTTATTAAATTTATCTTAAATTATTCCCTTTCTGGTTGAAACACAATATGCAAGTACAATGGTATTTTCCCGAAAAATTTTAAAATGTCAAAAATATTCTGTAAACTTCTTTACACTTTTAAACTGGGTTTTCATAAAAGACAAGCACACAACAGCAGAGAAATTAGGATATCAATAAAATGAATGATAAGAAGAAAAAACATTCAGTTAGGTATGAATCTTAAAATAAAGCAAAAAGCATTAAATTTAAAGCATAATGACCAAATGAAGCTTTGTTTAAGGAGCAGAAAATAAGGAATCCATTTCACATATCAAGTAACAAAGAGTTTTCGATTTTTTCACAAGTCTTATAAAAAAGATGGTGATTTCAATCTGACAATTATTAGTCTGTTGATATGAATCAAACATTACAACTGGATGTCAACACGATGAAAAGCATCTTTGTGCTTTTAATAAGAAAATTTTGATATAAAATCTGTATCTACTCTATAAAACCAAAGATGTTTTTGAAAGTGATATGGAAGGTTGTTTACCTTCTAATAGTTATAATATGCACAAAGAAATCTTTTAGGGAAATGACAAAATACAAAAAAATAAAAACTTGGCTTTCAATCTGATAAAAATCAATTAAGTATTGATTATGCGTAAAATCTTCAGTGTTTTAATAAATAACGAAAATTATTTACACAAAAATCCATTTGAAATTTTGTAATGATGTTTCATGTGATTATCTCAGTCATTTCATTTCGACCTGGAGATGGCATCTCTCTTTGGTCTTTACAGCCATCAACATAATGTTATCAACCAGTTATGCAATTTTCATTCTTCACATTATGATCAATATACTCCATTTTTCTATTACTCTGTAGTGGTCAAGTGATATGATTACCATAAGAATGTATTTGTGAATGATAAATGGAATAATTCACTACAGTGGAATAAACCCCGTCCCTCCCTAATATTTTAAAAAGAATTTCGATTTTATGTTTGTATAAACGTGTCTGTTTTCTTAAATGTAGATATCCATTCATGATATGATCAGTTAAGAGTGACATCTATAGGAATATTAAAATCTATTGGCAATTTTCTAACATTTACTCAAGATGTTTCTTTGTACATTAGACATTCCAGCCAAAGTAGCCAAAAATCAATAAAATAGTAGATTGCTTTGAAATTTTACTCTAACATTTTTCAGATTGCTGTGTAGTCAAAAAATATATAATGATCACCAAAGAATATTGAACCAGAACTTAAATGAGTTGCTCAAATATGTTAACTCAAGTCTGAGTTTGCTGATTATTTGCTGACACTACCCCTATACCCTGCTCTTGACACACAGCCCTTCTTTAATGAGGTGAGTACTGCCACAAAGCATCTTAAGAACAATAAAGCTGTCAACCCTAATTGTCCTCCAGGAGAAATATTCAACTATGGGTGTTCAGAATCAATCATTGCCATCATTGTTTTATCTCTGATGTGTATATGCATCTATTTTCCTAACTGCAGATTTCCATACATTATATTATCAGATGATATGAGTGGTAACTATTAGGTACCTCCACAAAAACCTGATACCTATTTAAATGTCTTCTTTAAAGTTAAATTTGGATTTTATTTCAATGATAACAGTTGAAAGTAGTACCTCTAAATAAAAGCATTTCCTAAGTTAAGAAATGCATTTTTAAAAATGAAAAATATTTCTTGAAGCTTTTAATTTAGTTTTAATTTCAAGACATACCTACAAACATTTCCTTTACGAATGTAACATGAACACCTTTTGTATATATATTTTTTTAAGAAATCAACAATTTAAAAAGTTAACAGATTCAAAGCAGTCTAATATTTTATTGAATTTTAGGTACTTTGGCTTAATAGTGTACCCTATGAAGATAAATCTTGAGGAAATATTAGATAATTACTAATAAATGTTAATTTAAAAAAATTAAAAATCTTTCTTGAAGCTTTTTATTTTTGGTTTAATCTCAAGCTAATCAATTAAATTTAATATTTCCAATATGCAAAATAATTAGCTGTATTTCAAAACTAAGTTAAATTGGCTGGGAGTTATTTTAAAATCAATAACAACACTGTTTTTAGTGTCATGTTTTGCTATCTGCTATCACAATGTAATTCTATTTATTAAAAAATCATTCAAAAATAAAAATATACTTTTCTGAAATTTAATCAGAGAAATATAAGCTGATTTAAAGTTTAATTAATCAGATTTGACAGAAATATTATTGAATTTTTGTTTAAAATACCACAGTAATGCATTTTTAAAACTGCAGCTAGGTAGTAGTTTCAGATGTTGACAGCTTGATTGCCAGACTGGAGTTTATCTAATTTTTTTATATGGTGAATATATTTGTAAATATTACATAGGGAATATAATGTGGTTGCTTTTCTTATATAATTATTAATTACCCAGTAATCTTCAAAATTTAGGAAGATATTCTTTATTGTATAAAGTTTTATTGAATGAGGTACTTTGGCTTTAAATTTTGTACAGTTATCACTCTAATTTTTTGATAATGTCATGTAAGAACATCTGTATTTACAAAACTGGCACAAAAAAATTTATAAATTCCTTTTAAAATATTGGGGATTGATGAATTGTAATAAGCTTTTCCATTTATGATTAGTAAATATAGTTTTAACATATTAACAATATCACCTAACCAATTCAATTTCTGTATGAATATACAGAAAATTTAAAAGATTTAAAACTTTATAAATTATTCTAATTAAAATTAAAAAAAAAAAAAATGAAAAAAATTCTTGTAAACATTCAGTGTTCATCAAAAAAATAGTGTCCATAAAGTCTTATTCATAAAAGCAATTAAAACCTTCTAATTTTGTTTTTTTATTTTATGATTCAAAGCAGGTGTTTTGGTTACTGGGGAACCAGTTTTACAAAAAAGAATGAGGATTAAAACTGTCCAAGGACTTCTGCTTTTAACTAATACTAGACTACCAGTGATCTATTAGGTCACTGATGGTTCAGGTTATAAAATGTTGAAGTGGATTTCAACATTAAAAAATTACCTGTTTGAAGAAAGTTGAAATAAAAGTACTTACTGTATAAACAACTCATATTTTTAAATTGTATTCACTTACAATATTTTTTAAATCCGATTAACTTAAAAACATTTTTTAATATGCCAAAAATATTTTAAAATCATATTTACTTGAAAATATTTTTTAAATATGCCAAAAATATTTTTTACATATTTAAAATATTGTTTAAAGAAAACAGAAATATTAATAATCATTCTACAAACAACTGGATGAAACAGCAAAGCAGGATCTCTTTGTGTCTGTCTTAAAAATATTTTAATTAAAAAAATTGTCTGTTTGAAGAAAGTTAAAATAAAAATACTGCATAAACAATACATATTTTTAAATCTTATTCACTTAAATCATTATGCACCAGAGGGACAGGCGCACCACACAAGGATGTACGCAATAACAGACTTTTAGTATTATATAGATAAACATTGAGCAAGGTAAAATTTCATGAAATTAAATAAGTGGAGATAACAGATGTAAAGAATAATCTTTTTGCCAGAAGTTTCTGAATGAAACATTTCTGCAATAATTTCATTCATTTGTGAATAAGTTCTGAAAGTTTAATTAAAATCCAACAATTATTTGATTTTTGCAAGAATTTCCAAATATTTGGTGACCCCACAAGGAAAAGATCCTTTGACCATTCCTCTTCTTAATAATCACATATTGATTTTGATGATAAAACTTATTTTCAGTTTGTTTATTTTTCTTTTTTTAGAGAGTTCATGGCAGTACCTAAAAATAACCCAATTTGATACATTTTGTGCAAGTTACTGAATTTTCCTACCTTATCAAAATTACCAAAACTTCCAGGCACCTAGTCTATAGTGGTACCTAACCAAATGTCAAGGAGTAAACTGAAATTTCATTAACATATACATTCCATGCCAGCATATGTATACAGCAAGTGATTTTTTATCCAATGTTCTGTTTTTCCTATCTAAGTGAAAAATAAGTTCTTCCATCCAAGACTTCCTAAGTAAACTTTTCAAAATAAAACTGAAACAAATCTAAATGAACAAGAATTTTATATTTAAATTTAATTTTTGAATTTTTAAATATAAAAACGATTTTTACCAATATAATTTTTTCTTTCTAGCAAAAAGTCCTAATTCTACTAAACTGCTTATTGTAGGTACCCCCACTTGCTCACTGAAGAACAGCATAGGATGATGAAAAAAGCCCACAAACTTAATAAAAACAAAATTTTAATGTCAAAATGTTTTTGTTATTAATAAGAGACAAAAAAACAAAGTATTTTTTAATTATTTTTACAAATTTTTTAAACCTTTCTAACAGATTCAAAATTTTGGTTGAAAATCTTTTTTTTTTGTCAAAACAAGATGTAAGTTTTACAGTGTGTTTATTGCACTTTTTTCTATTGAAACATAAATTTTGAAATTCGTGCAAAAATCAAATAATTGCCTGATTTTAATGAAACTTTCAGGAATATTCACAAAGGAATGAAATTATTTTTAAAATTTTTTGTTTTAGAAAATCTTGGTAAAAAATTTTTTTTTACATATGTTACCCCCCTTCCCACTTAATTTCATAAAATTTCACAAAATTAATTTTTCTTTCCAGAATTTTTTTCACGAGTTAAAGTAGAACTCCTTGGTGACTGTAACTTATCCAATTTTCTTTTCCAATCTTTTACTCTTTGTACTGAAAATCTGTTCTAAATGGTAAACTAAAAAACATAATCAAACTATGACATTATTTAATTAGAACAGTTTTTAATAGCTTTTGTAAATAAATTATATTAAGGACACTATTGTCTTAGAAATAAAATCTTTTCGATGAATAATGAATTTTTACAAAATTTTTTAATTTTTTAAAAATTTTAATTGCAATAATTTATAATAGTTTAAAAATTGTTTAAAATTCTGTATTACTTTCTTTCCTTTGTTATTTCTTAATCAAGTGGAAAAGAAATTTATGAACCCAAAATTGAAAAGGTTAATAAACATCATTTTACTATTACATTTTTGAAATAAAATTAATTTTTCATTTTTTATTTCATCGTTCCCTACTTTCATCTATGGGCTCATTCCGTGTCAAATCAACAAATTTTGTGGGGCAAATACCATGTCCGACAGAGATTTTTTTCAAATTTGCCACCCTTATAGATCTCCATGAAAGGAATTGAATGGCACCTGTTACACATCTCAAGGTCAAGGGGTTCCTGAGATATGACCTCTGACCTTTTTACGAAAATGTGAATAGTGACCAACTTTAAAAGATGATATCTCAGTTGTTTATGGACCTACAAATTTAATTCATATATCATTCTAAAGTACTTGGATAGATCTAACATTTTATCTGGGGATGTTTTTTTTAGAGGTCAAATAAAAAAGTTGACCTTGACCTTTGATCTGACTTATCTCAAAAAAACGTTATTTTAATTTTTTTTCTATCAGATATTGCTCCTGTAAATTTTTTCTATATGTTTCTATATATCACTTTTTCCATAACAAAATCTGTGTTGCATTAGAAAAAAAATGAGGAAAATTCAGTTTCATCGCCAGAAAAAATTTTTTTATTGATTTCATGACCATGGTCCTTATGTGAATATTAATCAGCATTAAAATAGCTTTACAAAGATATACAACTTGACCATATTGGGAAATATCAAAAGCAGATACTACATTCCGCCATTTAGAATTTTGCCCAGTCCTATAAAACGCTTGTAGCAACAGTTCTAGTGGAATGCCCATCATGAAATTTGGAATATATACTGTCATAAGGTAGACAAATCTTTTTCAAAATTTAAAAAAAAATTAAAATAACGTTTTTTTGAGATAATCCCTTGACCTTGAGATGTGTAACAGGTGCCATTCAATTCCTTTCATGGAGATCTATAAGTGTAGCAAATTTGAAAAAAATCCGTGTCGGACATGGTCTAACCCCTTGTTGATTTGACACGGAATGAGCCTATGGTAGCCTAAACATGATATTATTATGAAAAGGTCACGTGCTCTGAGAGTTTTCTCCCTTTACAGAGAAATTTGCTTATCTGCAATTCGTTCATTAGTACTTACATGTCAACAGGTTTTCAAACTCATCCCTTTAAAACTTTAAAATAAGTTTTACTTTTTTCAATTTCTAGTTCTCTAAATATTTTTATTTTATGTATTTATATTACTGTGGGCTGTAATTCAATTGAATAATTTTTTTTTTTTTTTTTATTAAAAAACATTCCAGATCAAGGTGTTAATTTTCTTGCTTACTTATCTTTATTTTAATTTTTAGAATTTTAGATGCAGAGAACTGAAAAGATTTTAGAACTATATCACTGCATCCAAAATGGACAACTGATTCTCTGTGGCCATATCTTTTAAACATTTTTCAAAGAATATGGAACACTAAATAAAGTAGCAGAATGGACCACATTGAAGAATGCCAGAAATGGTTTCCTGCCAGTTTCATTTAATTCCATTGTGAAACATTGAAGATTTTGCAAGAAAAGAAATAAGGGATCAAATTTTTCAGAATTTCCAAAAAAAATGTAAAAAGTTTTTTTCCCCATTCAGTTAATAGATCAGATTCTGTCTCATCATCTACTGCCTCTTTGACTGCAACCCCAATTGCAACTACAACTTCATCTGCTGCAAATATAACCCTGTCTGCTGCAAGTGAACTCTTTCTCCTGCATCCCTGTCTGCTGCAATTCAAACCCTTTCTTCATCCTCAAATTCTAAATTAGGTACAACTTCAAATCTGCCTAAAACATTCTTCCCGGTGTTCATCTTCTACTGATTTTAAAAAATTAAAAACCCAGAAAAGACAATTGAAAATAAAAAAAAATATCACTTCAAAAAAAAAAAAAAAAAAAAATTGTTGTAACAATTTTGTTAGCAGGAAACTCCATTATGATTATATTTTAGCTTGAGTTCCTGCTTCTTGTATTCCATATGTTGTGAAAAATATTTTGTGAACATTGTCACTGGAAGATGACCATTTAAAAAAAAGTTCTACCCCAGTTTACAAAATGGTGGAGGAGCTTGGTTTCCTTTCAGATGTGAAGACGTTCAATGCAGTACAAAGTGCAAAAAAATAAACTTTAGTTTTCAATTCAATGACACAACACAGAAACCATGTGAACTGTGTGGTATTAACAACACCATCATCCTCTCATTTTGTGTCACTGGAATGTCTTCCTGGAGAGACTGCTATGGACTACAAGCAGCATATTTGTGAAAGCTTCAACGAATTAGCTAAAGTAGGCTCACTATCTACTGATGAAAGTGTTCACACCAGTTTGAAAAACAATTTTTAAAATGCTGCTTAACACTCCGGGCTTCCGTCAATCATTCAACAGTTTAGCTATTGGAGAAGGAATGGCAGGTGAAAATTGTGGAGTTGTACTGCAATTTGCCCCCACTGGAATTGATCACAAGAAAAATGAGGAAGATCCTGATGGAATGTAAGACTTGTACATCTTCCCACGTGAGTGAGTGCCAAGCATGGGGAATTACTGTAAGCATGAATTCTCTCAGATTTAGTGATCAATTAGGGATTATTATAATAAAATGAAGACGTTTATTGAACAAGGGCTTCCATTGTCCCAATTCATTAGATTGCAAGGGAATCAATTACATATAATTTTCCATCTTGTTGCAACTTACTTTCCCATTTTCAAACAGTGTAAAGTCAATAAAATATAAAATAATTGCTGAAAATATGTTAATTTGTAAAAATTACTAGGTAGTTTAAAACTAAAAAAAAAAAAAAGATGCTTTCACTTAGATTTCATAAATTTATGTCAACTCTGGTCTCATCACCTCAGAACTTATCAATATGCCAATAAAGATTAGGTATATTCAATAATGTGTCCCAAAACAGCATAGCATTATGAAAAAAGGCCCTAAACTTGACAAAAACAAAGTTTTATCATGAAAAAGTTTGTTATTAATAATGGGAAAAACCAAAATATTTTTAATCATTTTTTTTAATTTTTATTCCTTGCCAGCACATTTGAAATTTTGGTTGAAAATCTTGTTTTTTCTTTTTTAGATCAGCAGCTGGATAATATTTAGCATTAGTTTTTTTAGCACTTTTGTCAGTTGAAAATTCACATCTCCAAAAATCAGTCATCACAGTTAGACGTGGTTCTCTTATTTCCAACTAAATTTTTTCTGCTATAAAATTAAGTAATGTTTGTTTCAAATTACATCAAGTAAACTTTAAATTGTCTAATTTACCTAAAATAAGTTTTGAAAAAAGTATAATTGAATTTTACAAGATTTTTAAATGGAGAATTTGACTTTTGTTTACAAAACATACAATGGCTGACATGATTAATTTTATGTAAATTTTGATGATTCAAAAAAAAAAAAAAAAGAAAAAGATTTTCTGCTTAAATTTTGGACGTGCTAGAAAGGATTAAAAATTTTTAAAAAAATATTCAAAAAATACTTTGATCTTTCCTCTTAAAAATAACAAACATTTAGATGATAAAAAATTGTTTAATAAAGTTTGAGGCCTTTTTTTCATCAGGGAATTTTTTTCCAGCAAAGTATTGAATATACCTAATAACGATAAAAGAAAAACAGGACCCGTTGTTAAGAAATGCTTGTATAGCTACCTCCGAGTGATAGCTAAAAAGAGTAAAAAAAAGGCCTTAAATGTGATGAAAATAATTTTTTATTGTCTAAATGTTTATGTTATTATTAAGAGGAAATAAATGTGAAGTTGGTGCTATCTCCTGCAGGATTGGTGTTTCGAAAATCAGCCCAGAAATGATGAGGACAAAAGAGGCAGCAGAAGACAAAAACGGTCCCTTTTCAGGTCCATAAAATATTCCCAAGTCTTTTCCCCAGTTACACATAGTAGCAGTTTCTTTTCATTGTTTACTGGGTTAAAAAATAAAATATTTAAACAATTATTACGTAACTAATAATAAAATTTAAGAACTTAGGTATCGAAAATTCAGTAGAGGTAACTAATTGTGGTTGAAATTATTTTAAAATCTAACATTTCGTTGATGATTTTTATTCTACTTATTTATTTTTTTATTTCCCAAGTGAGAAAAAGGTTTCTTTTAGTTTAAAAACATCCCAGCATAAAATCAAAATCGCCCTAACTCCATCAAACCAAAAATTATCATTTTTCATTGTTCCAATTTAACAACTAAATAATTTTAAAAGACTAACATGGAAATTTTAAATTTAAAATGGTTGTAAAATGAAGTCAAATTTTGTGTGACTGTGACTGAATGAATTAAAATTAGGTACCTCCATGAGATCGCAAAAAAAAAATTTTAAAAATGCATAGCATAATGAAAAAGATGCCAAACTTGATGAAAACAAAATTTTATCGTCTAAATGTTTATGTTATTATAAAGAGGAAAGACCAAAGATTTTTTTAATAATTTTTTAAAATTTTTCTTCATTTTAGAACATTCTAAATTTTGATTAAAAATACTTGTTTCTCTTTGTATCACCAGAACTAGTATACAATTTTTAGCACAATTTTTTTGTATGACACATTAATTTGGAAAATCTTGCAAAAATAAAAATAATTGTCGGATGTTAATGAAACTTTCAGAAAATTCACAGATTATGGAAATGATTATAATTTTTTTTTTTTTTTTTTTTATTAAAGTCCTGGCAGAATTTTTTTTTATATTTATTAACCCCACCCACATAACTAATTTTGAAAACTTCAGAAATTTGATTGAATCTAGTTTAGTGATTACAATAAGGCTTTGAGGAATGCAAATCATGTTTCTTTTTGTTTTTAATTGGATCCCCACACTACCTGAAAATCAGCTCTGAATTGTAACATACAAAACTCAATAAAACAATCTATTTAATTTCAAATGCTTTTATTTGCTTTTAGTTGTTTTTATGAATATGGACAATATTTTCTGAAAGCAAAAAATTTTTTTGATGAAAAATTTTTAATACAATTATTTGTTATTTCTTTAATTTAGGTATGTCCCAGGTAACGCTAAAAAGGTGGTATACCCTGGAGAAAAAAGGTCCCTAAATTAATAAAAAAAATTTTAACGTGTAAATGTTTATGTTAAAATTAAAGAGGGAAGACCAAAGTATTTTTTGAATATTTTTTCAGATTTTTTAATCCTTCCTATAAATTTTAAAAATTTTATTTAAAAATCTCGTTTTTCTTGAATAAAAAAAAAATTAGTAAAATTGATTTATCGACATTTCTGCCCGAATTTGTAAACAAAAAAAAATCAAAATTAGTTCAAAAATCAATTAAAATTCATTTACACCTTTTTTGTTGTTATCTTAGGAAATTTAGAATGATTAAAGTATACTTAATGTAATTTGAAAGAAACATTACTTACTTTTTTAGCAGAAAATTTTTTAATAGAGATATTTCCAACCGTGGTGCTTGCGCATGTGCGTGATTGAAGGGTGTTAATTGACGGGTGTCAATATATTGACAACTTACGTCAAGGGAATTTATCCTACGGTAGCAGAGAAGTGATGTAATTCGTTCTAAGTTTAAGTGAACCTGGTTAGTAAATTTAAAAAAAAAAAAAAAAATAACTTTCAATTTTTTTTTTTTTTAACCTTATGATTGAAGAATAAATTTCTGCACTGAAAAAAAATCAAATTTTACAAGTAAAAATAAAACAGTAACAACATTTTTTTAAATTGAGTTATACATATTTTATTTATTAATAAAATTATTATTGAAATGCTATGCAATCGATTTCAAATTTTGCTTTGTTGTTAACTGAATGAATGCAAAGTAATTTCTGTGGTAAAAAGAACTTGCTTCTATCTAGGGAATCAACTCTACTTCACGTGACGTTATTTCAAAGCTGTGCATCCATACTTTCGTTGGAGACGATTTTAAATACAATTTTGGAATATTAAAAAATTATTTTAAAAATATCAACGGTTGTCAGATTTTAATAAGCTTTCAAATTTATGATCTATAAGAATTAGAGAATATGTCATCCCATAAGGTTGCATAAAGAAACTTAATTTTAAATTATATAACAACATTTTGTCATATTGTGTAGAAAAAAAAAAGAAAAAATTATTGTAAAAATTCCTTTTTCATCAAAATTTTCTTTTTTTCAGATAAGAATTACCTTAGTATATGTTATTCAGAAAAGTCATAAAAAGCTTTTTTAATTAAATATTGTCTTAGTTTTATTGGGTTTTGTATGTTTACAATTGAGGTAAAAGTTTGGACAATTTCGCACATTTTTTTATTAAAAAAATCGATGATTTAGATTAGAATCTTCAGAGTCTTGTGCATTTAATAATAAAAAAAAAAAATTCTGGTTGCAAAAATAAATTTTTGAAGTTTTCATAAAATTAAGTTCGAGTGGTGTAACATATAAAAAAAAATATTTATACCATGACTTTCAAACAGACAAACATTTCTAAAATAATTTCGTGAATAAGTTCTGAAAGTTTCATTAAAAATAAAATCCAACAAGTACTTGATTTTTGCAAGATTTTCCAAATCAATGTGTTTTTTTCAACTGAAAACAGTGAAAAAAAAATAATGCTAATTAATATATTACCTAATTATTGACCTAAAAAAAAAAAAACAAAAAAAAAAAAACAAGATTTTCAACCTAAATTTAAAATATGCTGCAAGTGAAAAAATTTTTTTTTAAATAATTAAAATTAAAAAATACCTTGGTCTTCCCTCTTCTAACATAAACATTTACACGTTAAAATTTTTTTTATCAATTTGGGGTCCTTTTTTCTCCAGGGTATACCACTTCTTTTTTAGCGTTACCTGGGACGTACCTACTTTTACAATAGATTTTTTACATTTTTAAGTTGTTAAAATATTATGTTGGTGCAAAAATAATTTCGTTTTCTAACATATGTTACTATGTGAGAAAACGAAATTATTTTTGCACCAACCTAATATAAAATTAGTTAAAAGCCGCATCCACTTTCGTAAGTGTTCTTATGAGATAGATATTTTTTTTAACGCATTAAACATTGTATTCAATTGTTTTGACTAATCAGAAGACCCGCAGTAATTAAGAAATGTAATTTTGTATTTATAATTGGGCTGTAATTATAAAATACGGATAATCAAACAGAAGACAATTAAGTTGCGTTATTTGAGTTAAGCATTGTTCTCCGCTGTTAAGGCCTTTACTTTTGCGAAACACGTGTGGAGAAGTTAATTTGATTTTTCAATTTCAACTGAGAAGGGTACCTACAAGTATCAGTATCATCGCGTGAAATTTACATGATCTTATTTTTAATCTCAGTTATGACATTTTTCCATACATGAAATCAAAATTAATAAAAATGAATGGAAATACAAATAACACAGTAATATGAACATATAGTGTTTTCAACACTTCTGATAACATTTCATAAGAAAGGTACCTAAATTAATTAGACCTTTCTTATGAAATTTAATCTCACTCTTCTTAACAGTTCTTATTTTAATTTCTTCATAATATATTTTCCATAAAGCATCGTAAGTGAAAGCTAAGTACAAACAAAAAAAAATTAGAGCACTGAAAGTTTTCCTTTAAAAATAACGATGACATGACCCAAAAAAAAAAAAAAAACAAGGTTTTTGTTATTTTTAACGAAAATTTCGGACATGCTAGGAACGATTATTAAAAAATACCCCCAAAATACTTTGATCTTTCCTCTTAACATGAACGATAAAATTTTGTTTCGTCAAGTTTGGCGTCTTTTTCATCATGCTATACTTTTTTTTTTTTTAGCGATTTCATGGAGGCACCTAATTAAAATTAATTTAAAATAAAAATTTAAAGCGAAAATCTAACTAATTTTTTAATCTAATTTAATAATTTTTTAAAATTTATTTCTTCGAAATAACATGTTGAAATCATAACTGAATTATTTTCATTTTTTATTTTATTAACACTGACAGGGAATGTAAAAAAAATGGTGAGACACGTCAGTAAATAACGATTTCTTTTTTATCAAAATTATTTCTTTTCTAACTTCTTCCACTTACCTTTCAAATCAGATGCAACGAGAAAAACAAAACAGGATGATTTCTCTCTATCACCCTTCACAATTTTTATGTTGTTCGTTCAGTTCATGTAACATTAACAAGGTCGAAGTTGAAACGAAGTATTACAAAGAATGAATAAAAGAATGAATAAAAACCCGTTTGAAACGAGCAGAAACTATGAAAGTCGGAAAATAGTACAATGGTGTTCACAAACATTTAGTTCCTTGTGTTTAAAATCACGGGAACTCTTGTCATTTACAGAAGAGTTGTTTGTCGCTTTTTCATGACCACAAACGCAGCCGGTGCTAACGACTCGATGAACAACATGACATTTATTTTACGAATTTTATATTAAATACAAATTTTTATTGAAACTAATTTATGTACATTCTACAGTAAACAATTAAACATCATAACAATCCTAAATAATATTGAGAATCATTTCTAACATAAAAAAATAAAAATAAACATGACTAGTGGACTAAAAAAGAAAGACATTGCTCATTGCAATAACCCGGATATAAGAGAGATTTTCTCTGGTCCCAAATTAGAGCCATACTTACCTAAACAAAATAGACCAAACCCCGGATATAAGAGAAACCCGGATATAAGATACTTCTTCTCCGGTCCCGACAACTCTCTTATATCCGGGTTCTGTATTTGTCTTTTTACAGTAAAAACAAGCCTGTTGGAAGCTAAACAGTAAAAATTTTACTGTTTAGCTTCCAACAGGCTTGTTTCTATTTTTTTACAAATGAAAAAAAAAAATGAAAGAAATTCCTCCACCCTGTTTTTAAGAATTTAGCAAAAATCAGTGAATTATTCGATTTTAATGACTTTTTGCAGCAATTATTCATTAAGGAATTGAATATTGAGCTGGTTATTTTCTTAGAAAATACAAAGTTGTGGGAATTATCATCATTTTTAAATTTTATACATCTTGGCACATTTGTCCAACAAAAACTACTATCAGGTCCATGTGAGTCTGCGTAGAAGAAAAAACACAAAACATGTAATTCTAATAAGTAATCTAATAATTAATAAATGTATGAACAAGACATGCAAAAGAAAGATAAAAAAAAATTGAGAAACAAAGTTGAACTTACAAACAGTTCGATACAATCTTGTCTGTGTCTTTGAAATACTTGCATGTCTCTTCTCTATCGAAGTGAAAGGAAACCCATCTTTTTTGCTATAAAAGTCAAAGGGAAAAAAAAGGAAGAAACTTTGAAATATCCTGTCTGAAGGAGCGGTAATCCTACAAGAAATTAAATTTTAAGTTAAAAAAATCCTTTTTTTCTATACTGTTCTAGGTCCTATATAGGGTAATTCCAGCCATTCTTAGAAGATTTCAGTGGCATGGATCAATTCCTGTGTTTCTGTATTCTTATAGATACCCACATCTGACATTTCAATGGCACTCCCACATATTTCCTCAGAAAACTTAAATTTTGCTTTCAAAGAACTTTCTGAAAATTTCTACAAGCTACACTTAAGTTATGCTTCCATACTTCTCTAGTCTATGAACTATAATACAGTGTAACCTGGATATAAGAGAGATATTCTCTGGTCCCAAATTAGAGCCATACTTACCTAAACAAAATAGACCAAACCTGTATATAAGAGAAACACGGATATAAGAGACTTCTTCTCCGGTCCCGGCAACTCTCTTATATCCGGGTTACACTGTATACATCACTTGGTTTACATCTTTTGCAAGGATATTGTCAATTAAGGGATCTCAATTGGACTTCTTTGAATATAACAGGGAAATCTAGTACAGGACAATGAAACAAAAAAATGCCTATCGTACCACCTATGATTATCGTCAATGGCAGTAGGGAGAATAATGTTAGAAGAAATTAAATTTAATTCTACAAACGCATGAGAGTTAAATCTGCTCCTCCAAAAAGCAATATTTTGATGGAAGAAATCAGAAAAATAAATTTTTACCTTGTCATTCATAGTATTTCGTACTAACCCCAATTTTATTTACTGAATAGCATATTTCAGCATGAAAACCCAAATAATGAGGCCAAGTTTATCACAGACTGAGAAGTACCAAATTTATGGTAACTATTTAGAATGTAATAATTAGAATGCAACAGTAATAAAACAAAAATGTTTGCCAAGATTTTTGCTCAGATACAAAAAAGATACAGTCAAGGCATTGTAATGTTCTGACTTCAAGAAAAAACAAAAATATGGTAGATGAGATCAAGAAGTGGTTTATTTTTATTGCTTCGGAACAAATCCCAACATGCACCTATACAAATTGTCTATAAATACTGGAAGCAGCTTCTTTTAGCAGTCATTCCTATAACGAATGAATCCAGCACAAACACATCATTATCAAATGGATGAGTGCACTCATTTCTCTACCCACACTTAATCCCCGACTCTATGTGATCAAGAAACAAAAATGAGACACATAAATATTTACAGTTTTTTTTCCGTTTATTTCTTTTATTTTTAATCATTTAAAATCACATTTTTTCCTTTATTTTTTCATGTTTTTACAAATTTTGGCATCTTTACATTTGTAAAAGCAGAGTTTTCTTTTCTGATATGATATGGTTTTATTATAGATATAATTAGTACAGAATTTGGATATTTACATGCTTATAAAATATTTGAATTAAAATTTACAAAAATGAAAACAATTCTTGGAAAAATTCATTATACATGGACTTTTCACATATGAGTGTCCATAACATATTTTATATAGAGACTTCACCCAAAAATGTGATAACTCAGGTTTAAAACCTATTTTCAAAAAAGAAATCTTGAAAAATTTTATATTTAATTACCAACTAATAGATTAAATTTAAGATTTCCATAGGCAAAATACTTTTCTGTATTTTGAACACACATTAAATGGATTGGAATTTTTTTCTAATTATCAGTAAAATCTCACAGAACAACATAATTCAATTCATTAAGAAATATTTCAAAAATAAAATATACATTTCTGAAATATTCTTTTTAGAAAAATTAGCTGATGAAAGTTTAATTATTCTGAAAATCTTCACTCTTTATGTATTTTAATTTCTCCAATTTGTTATTAAACCTATTCTTTCATATCAACAGTTTATTGATCTCTGTCTATAAAAGGCAGGATGTGTGTGTGTGTGTATGTGTGTGTAACGAATGCATGGCCGCAATTGTTCGAGGGATTTGCACCAAAATTTACATGCCCATGCTCCAAGTTGAAGGATGGCCAAGACCGACTTTGCGTTTCCCAACTCCAATCAATAGTGGAAATAATCGATTTTTTCATGCTTCTATGGCAGTTTTCATGTAGTTTGTGGCCATTTTCTACTGGCCAGAGTGAGAGCCTGTAGCTGGCTGCCACGAATAGGCAGGAAGATTCTATTGGTCAGCGTGAGAGCCAACAGCTGACTGACACGAATGTTAACTAGCATGCAAAAAAAAATCGATAGTTGCATTCGTCACAAGCGGGAAAAATTTAAATCTGCATGGCACCTTAATCCAATTGGCTCATTCGCTTGCTTAAACTCAACGTTGATTCTGATTCCGCAGAACTAGTTTGGGTGTGAAAAAGTATTTGTTGTTAACATTCTTTTTTCATTCGGTTTTTCCAGTTACGAGTTCTTTTTTAAAGCTGATCGTTTTGTGTTAATTTTTAGTTCTTTTTTTGTAACATATTTAATGTTTAGTATAGAGCTTAGAAAAAATTTGCAGTGTGAGATAGGCAAGAAGTAAGGCATGTAGCAACATCAGCACAGCAAATAGCACTCCTTTAAAGGCAAAAATATTTTAAGTGAAGTGATAGTGATTACTGTATGAGTCGTACGATTTTTGAATCAAGCATGGGCAATGCCGGGACATGCTGCTAGTTTGTACTTAAAATTGATTTCAGCAAAGGTGTTAACAGAGTAGCAAAGATTTCACACCTCCAATTTCTGCACAATCACCACCACCACTGTGCAAAATCACCTTTTTTTTTTCTTCTTCACTGATGACAACATGTGATGGCCATGAAAATCAAAAACAATGCACATAATACATTTTTTGACCTATTCAATTTTAATGAGCTTTTTTTTTTATTTATGATTAAGAAATACAGTTTTAATAAGAATAACACTTGAGCACTACAAATTATTATAGTTTTAAAAGGTTATAAAATATTTGAATTAAAATTTGCAAAAATAATTCTTGGAAAAATTCATTATACATAAACTTTTTACATAAGTTTTTGCATAACATTTTACTTCCCCCAAAAAGGTGATACGTAGGGTTTAAAATCTATTTTCAAAACTTAAATCTTGAAAAATTTTATATTTATTTACAAAAGATTAAATTCAATATTTCCATAAGTAAAATATTTTTGGTGTATTTTGAACTGAATTTAAATCAATTGGAATTTATTCCAATTATCAGTAAAATCTCACAGAAAGACATAATTCACTTTATTGAGAAATATTTCAAAAATATAATATACATTTTGAAATATTTTAGAAAAATTAAATGATTTAAAGTTTAATTATTCTGAAATTTTTTACTTTTTATGCATTTTAACTTCAATTTGTCATTGGTTGATATAAACACAGTTTGTTGATTTGTGCTTAGAATTGGTTTTCAGCAAAGGAGTTAACACAGCCGCAAAGATTTCACACCTTCAGTTTCTGTACAATCACCACCACCACCACCACTGTGCAAAACATTGTATTCCTAAACTATTGGTTATATAGGATTATAATGATTTTACGCACAAAATAAAAATAAAGCAATTACTTGAATGCAAATTTAGTAAGAATGCAAACTTAATTCAATCAATTGATATTATCAATTCAATTCCCCTTTACTAAAGTTAGAAGCAATGTTGTTATTTTATTCTATTTTCTTAAATTCAGAATAATTTAAAAAATATCACACTGGGTGCAATAGTATACATTATGGCATGAAATGTGTAAGAAAATAATAAAAAACTAAAAGCCATGAATTAAACACAGAATTATCATTACACTAACAATAGAAATAACTATCTAATATACAAAAAAATAAAATCATTAGTTTTGCTACATTTAATAAAAGCTTATAGAATAAAAAATTGCATTCTCAAACAAATTAATTATAAAAGATTAAAGATTAAAGATAAATCTTTTTCAGCCATTAGGGCACATGGCACAGTGGATAAAGGCGTTGGCTAGATCCAGTGACAGGACCCAAAGAGTGTGAGTTCAATACCCGGTTAAGGCAGAGAACTTTCAGAGAGAAAATTAGCAGCAGATAACTGATATCTGTCAAACATGGCACGTGAAACTAGAACAGTCTACCCCAGTGAGCGAAATAAAGGGTTCAGTTCGAAATTCCAACCACCTGAAGAAGGCCGGAGTGTTCAACGGTTGAAACGTTGTGATAGATATGGCGACAAAGATGACAACAATAGTGTAAATAATGTACATAATACCTCATCTCAGAAATATAGACAGGTGTTTATTAATCCTTAAAATTCCTAAACTTTTTTTTTAATCATATGCACAATCAATATATTCAATGTTTAAAAGATTCTTAAATTTGTTAGTTTAATTTTTCATCTATAATGTATGGATTGGATAAATGTCAAAATGTCTATGTATATACATTCCTGACAATGTATAAGCATATATGTTTATTTGCAATTATCTCTTCTTCTTAATTATTCATTGCTGGCCATATTGAAATTTTAGATGATTGGAAGTTCAGAAATAGAAAACCCTACTTTTAACAATCAGACTAAAATTAACAAGTGCACATAAAAAAAAATCAATATTTTGCAACATCAGTGGACCTCAAAAGGTCCAAAATGTATTAAACTTATGAAAATAACATCCAAAAGTGACTCTTATTTGAATCAATCAGATGAAAATTGTCAAATGGACAGGATTCATTACGCAAAATAAAAGAAGAGTTCATCACAAACCAGTAAAACATAAGCAAAATTAGGGAACAGAATTCCAATATTGATTAAGATAATGTCATTAGGTTGGTGCAAAAATAATGACGTAATAATGTCGTTTTTTGACGGATTTTTTAACATCAAAAACGACATTATTACGTCCTTATTTTTGCACCAACCTAATATATAGGAATAAAGTGTTGTTGCCAACACTTGAGTTTGAACATAGATTGCCAGTGCGCAAATACAGGTGATTCCATTATTGAATCAAATAGACCACGTGACCATAGAGGAAACGCATAAGTAGGAGGTTGCATGATGTCTAATTGATCACAATTTCTAGTCTATTCTCTGTACTATACAGATCACTATTTCTACTCTATTATTATCTATTATTATAAGGACTGTTATTCTCTACTATATTCACTATACTATTTTACTATTTGGATCACTATATGGATTACTATTCAAGCGAGTATTATCAAACCAGTAGTATTAGTGCAAGTGTTATTTTATGGTGTCTGACACCTGCATTGTTAGACAGCATACTATAGTTGTATCTGTGATTACAAAGTCTCTACTATAATGAATATTACAAATGTGACGAGTGTTCATTGACATCACAAAATATAATTAATGTTCAATTCACACTAATATCTCCAAAGTTTTAATATATTAAAAACCATGAAAAGGAATCTGGCTACTAATTTCCACAAATAAATCAAAATCCATGATTCAACTATATATGACTTTTTTCTATTCATGTACAAAAAACATATCCCTCAATTTTCTTGATTTGATCTGTTTGTATTTGTATGCATAAATTTTTGACGGACTGTGCAAAATTAATTTATTTTCTCAGATGAAATGTTTAGAATCAGAACAAGTTTTATTTAAATCCATAATATTAGGTTGGTGCAAAAATAATGACGTAATAATATCATTTTTTGACGTATTTTTTAACGTCAAAAAACAACATTATTACGTCATTATTTTTGCACCAACCTAATAATTGTAAAATATAATGCCCACACTTCTCATCAGTGCATCTTTGCATATACTGAATTCCAGATGTTTTAATATGTTTTAAAATGTTCCTAATATTTTCTACATACAAAATAAATCAAAATTCATATTTACCTGATACATATGACTTTATTTCAGTCATGCAATATCTTATTAGTAAGAATGAGAATTTTTTCAAACTCCATCACAATTGTAAAACATCATTTATATTTCTAACCAGTGTGTGTTTGCATATGAACGCGTTTCTTTCTGCTAGACATTCAAATTGATGCAGCATATTTGACTTTTCTACAAAATTAACATATGGTTAAATATCATGCATACACATCAATGTAACTCTGCTTACACTAAATCCCAAATGTTCTAGTACATTTTATTAACAGACCTGAAAAAGGAATGTTCCTAATATTTCCCACATACAAAATAAAACAAAATTTATATTTTTCTGATACATGAATATGTTACTTTTTTCATTTACTTGATATGAGAATGAGAATTTGTTTTTCTAAACCCATAACTTTTGCAAAGCATCATTCACACACTTTTTATTGACAGATCTGAAAAAGGAATGTTTCTAATATTGTCCACATAGAAAATATTTCAAAATTCATTTTTGTCTGATACATGAACATATGACTTTATTTAATTCATGTAATATCTTATTAGTAAGAAATAGTCAATTTTTTTAAAAATCCATAACGTGTGTTTGGATATGCTGCATCATATATGATAACTGCGCAAATGTTGTCATCAGTAAAAATAGATATACAAATTTCACAAGAATTTCAAATGTTTTAATATGTTGACAGATCTGTAAAAGGAATGTTTCTAATATAGTTCACATATAAAATAATTCAAAATTCATAATTGTCTGATACATGAACATATGTCTTTATTTAATTCATATTCTTATGGGTAAGAATTAGTTAATTTTTTAATCCATAACATTTGCGAAACATCATTCACACACTTCTCACCAGCATGTCTTTGCATATGCTGGATCATATATGACAAGAGTGCAAATACAGACTCCAGAACCTAACATGAATAAGGTTTCTTTTCTCTGTGTAGCTACATGTAGCTCAAAAATATTGACATCAGTAAAAAGGCAGATATGCAAATTATACAAGACATGTGTTTCTTTCTGATAGAGATTCAAACATGATGCAGTATATCTGACTTTTCAACAAAATTAACATATGTTTGCATATACAGCATCAAATTTGACATGCAAATACGGATCCACAAGCTTCACAATATGGTTTCTCCCTAGTCTGTGTCCATATTTGATTCATAAAAGTAGTTCAACCAACTTCACAAGAATACGGTTTCTCTGCAATGTGAGTTCTCATATGACACTCCAAATATGACTTCCGTGTAAATGCACATTCACAAACTACACAAGGATATGGTTTCCGTCCAGTGTGTGTTCGCATATGGCCCACTAAATGTGACTTCAGTGAAAATGCAGATCCACAAACTTCACAAGAATATGGTTTCTCTCCAGTGTGTGTTCGCATATGGCACACCAAATGTGACTTCAGTGAAAATGCAGTTTGACAAACTTCACAAGAATATGGTTTCTCTCCAGTGTGTGTTCGCATATGGTGCACAAAATTTGATTTCTGTGAAAATGAAGATCCACAAACTTCACAAGCATATGGCTTCTCTCCAGTGTGTGTTCGCATATGGCCCACCAAATGTGACCTTTGTGAAAATGCAGATCTGCAAAGTTCACAAGAATATGGTTTCTCTCCAGTATGAGTTCTTGTATGTCGCTGTAAATATGACTTCCGTGTAAATGCTGATCCACAAATTTCACAAGAATATGGTTTTTCTCCAGTGTGAGTTCTCTTATGACACTCCAAATATGACTTCCGTGTAAATGCTGACCGACAAACTTCACAAGAATATGGTTTTTCTCCAGTGTGTGTTCGCATATGGTCCACCAAATGTGACTTCAGTGAAAATGCAGATTCACAAACTTCACAGGAATATGGTTTCTCTCCAGTGTGTGTTCGCATATGGCCTACCAAATGTGACTTCTGTGAAAATGCAGATCCACAAACTTCACAAGCATATGGTTTCTCTCCAGTGTGTGTTCGTATATGGTGAACAAAATTTGATTTCTGTGAAAATGAAGATCCACAAACTTCACAAGAATATGGTTTCTCTCCAGTGTGGGTTCGCATATGGTACTCCAAATGTGACTTCCGTGTAAATGCAGATCCACAAACATCACAAGCATATGGTTTCTCTCCTGTATGTGTTCGTATGTGGCGCACCAAATCTGATTTCTGTGAAAATGCAGTCCCACAAACTTCACAATCATCTGATTTCTCTTCAGTATGTGTTCGCATAGTGTTCCATGAAAATGCTGATTCAATCAGCTCACATGCATATGGTTTGTTTCCAGTGCATTTTTTTCATACAGCACACTAACTCACAAGAACATGGCATCTCCCTAATTCTCCTTTCAAATTTTTTACTCATATGTAACAATAAGACCTTACAATGAAAGACAGTCCACAGATTTCAAAGTTCATTTTTTTTTACAAGTTAATATTCAGTTTGATAGTTTTGAAAATGTAGATACATAACTTTTACATGAATATTGCAGCACATATTTCTCTGCTCTTGATGGAATATGAAGGGGTTTATTTTCTTTTACTTCGTTTCCGAAGGATAACCATTTTTATGAATATCATGATTTCTCAGCAGTAAAGGACCTGTGAAATAAAAGTAACAACATACATGTTAACAGAAACAGTCAGTAATACATGTAATCAGTACATATTTCAACAAACACATTTAGCTATACATTAATGCAGGTTGGGATCAGCACATGTACACAAGAATGTAGCAGCCAAAAAAGATAAACCAAACATTTTGGAGTACATGATTTCTTGTCAGTTAAAGTGATGCTTTTAAAATTATAGATATACAACTTTTGCATGGATATAGCAGCATATATATATATATATATATATATATATATATATCTGTTCTTGATGGAGTGTTAAAATTTTTGTTTTCTTTCCATTAAATACTTAAAAACAGTTCTTATGTATATCAGGATTTTCTGTTCAGCTAAAACATCTGCGAAGAAAAATAAATAAAAATAAATAAACACAGAAATTGAATAATACATGAAATATTAGGTTGGTGCAAAAATAATGACGTAATAATGTTGTTTTTTGACGTTAAAAAATATGTCAAAAAACGACATTATTACGTCATTATTTTTGCACCAACCTAATACTTTAACAGATACACTTAGCTATGCATAAGGCTATTTGAGATCAGCGCTGGGATGCAATAATGCTGTAGACAGGAAAAATCAATAGAAAAATCCATTTTGTAGAAACAATATGCAAGTACAGTGGTATTTTTCTGAAAAATTTTAAAATATATTATTCTTTCGAGATTTTTCTTTCCACTTTTAAACAAACTCAGTTTTCACAGAAGCAGATAAAAGCAGAACAATTACAATATTGATAAAGTGAATGTATATTTGCTTTGGCATTAATCTTGAAATTATGCAAAACGCCTTAAATTTGAAGCATAATCACCAAGTGAAGCTTCATTTTTTCCTTTAAGAAACAGAGAATGAGGAATCAATTTCAAATATCAAATAAAGTATTTTTATTTTTTCACAAATTGTAGAAATGAAGATGTTGATTTCAATCAGGCAGTTATTAGCTTGTTGATATAAATTAATTATTACAAGTGGAGGTCAGCACAATAAAAAAAAATCTTTGTGCCATTAATAAGAAATTTTTTATATAAAAATCAATCCGTATCAACTCTATAGAACCAAAGATATTTATGAAAGTGATATTATGAAAAGGCCTTTACTGTAAAATAGTTATTGTAATATGCACCAAGAAATCTTTTAGGGAAATAAAGAAATACAAAAAAAAATAACTTGGTTTTCAAAATCTGATACAAATCAACTAAGTATTGGCTATGCACAAAATTTCCAGTATTTAAAAAATGACAAAAGTTATTTACAGAAGTTTCCATTTTAAATTTTGCAAGGAAAGATGCTACATGTCATTACCTCAGTGAATTCATTTACTTGTAAAATCCTAATCACATTGAGCTTGACACATTTTAAAGATAGATATGTGAAGAAATTCTATTAAAATTTTATGAAGCAAAATACTACAGGATATACAAAAAGGCTGATTCATATAATATTAGGAAGAAATGTTTATGTTTTATATAATACTAAAATCTTGAAATGAGGCAAAAAGCATTAAATTTAAAGCATTATGACTAAGGGCAGCTTTGTTTAAGGAGCAGAGAATGAGGAAACAATTTCAAATATCAAGTAAATAATGTATTTTTGTTTTGTTTTTGCAAGTTGTATAAATCAAGATGGTGATTTAAATCTCATAATTATTAGTTTGTTGATATAAATCAAACATTACAAAAGGATATCAACAAAATGAAAAAAGATCTTTGTGCCATGAATAAGAAAATTCTGATATAAAATCAGACCTGTATCAACTCATTAACTTCTCTTGTTTATGAAAGTAATAGTGGGAAAATTTATTCGCCTTCAAATAATTATTATAATATGCACCAGGAAATCTTTTAGGGAAATAAAGAAATGCAAAAAATAAAAATCTGGCTTTCAAATTCTGATACAAATCAACTAAATATTGTCTATGCATAAAATTTCCAGTATTTAATGCATGACGAAAATTATTTACAGAACTTTTGATGGTAAATTTTGAAGGAAACATGCTTCATGCGATTACCTCAGCAATTTCATTTGCTTATAAAATCCTAACCTCATTGAGTTTAACACATATTAAAGATAGATTTGCAGAGAAATTCTGCTTAACTTTTATCAAATTAAATACTATAGGATCTATAGAAAGGCTGATGCATATAACATTGGGAAGAAATACACATATAAATATTGCCTTTTTCTACAAACTGTTAATATTTATACAAAAGCACCTCATCATAAAAGTGCTCTATAATTAAGTGGAAAATCATTTCAAGTATGACAATGCAGATAGCAATGTTGGATTTACCTTCTGGTTTGACTGGCTGAAGCCTAAAATTTTCAACATTTATGATAGACTCCAGTCAAGGTGTATAATATCTTTGACACTGTCATAGACCTTCAGATGTGGAAGGTTCCTGTTATCTAAATGCGGTACTATATTTCAATGCAGAAATATGAATAGGCATGAAGAGTTTAAATTCTAAGCAAGTCTGCCCTGTTCATTTTGCACTAATGCCCTTTGAAAAGGCATGAATCTCTAATCTGCTAATGTCCTTCTCAACACATTCAACAATACATGTTTTACAACCTTGCCTATAACTATCAAAATGTCATACTTATAAACACAATCAAATACATCACACCAAAACTAACACACTTATTTCAGTAGAGGAAGTAAAAACAAAGAATATTTAAATGTTATAAAACTTATTATAAACAATTTTGAATTTCTTACTCTGAATAAAGGAATATAAAAAAAAGGGAGAAAAAGATTCTGTATTCATTTGTAAGGGTCAACTGATATTATTATTAAATTAAACTGTCAAAACAATAAATGTATACCATAGACCTATCATCACACTAAGACGAGGCACATAGATTATTTGAACTCTTAGGACACCAACTTTTCTTGACATACAGCCATCCTTTGAGGAGGTAAGTAGAGCCACAAAGCATCTTAAGAACAACAAAATTGTTGGCCCTGATTGTCTTCCAAGTGATATTCAAATATGGGGCGGGGTGTTCAAAAGTTAATTATAGCCGTCATTGTTCTATCAGTGATGTGTGGAATGCACCCTGTGTCCCCCAACAACAGAAGAATGTGAACACTGTCATGGTCTACAAGCAAAAAGGGAACAAAACTGGAAACTACTGTGGAATCCTGCTGCTTGACATGGCAGGCAATTCTTGATAGAATTCTCTTCGACCTGTTTGCTCATGAAAGTTGTATATAGGCTCCTAATAGAGACAGTGTGGCTTTTGTAAAGTAATAATAACACAGACATGATTTGTGTGGCCAGTTCACTCCAGGAAAAATGTAGGAACAGCAAAGAGATGTTTACATTGTGTTCTTCAATTTGTCTGAAGTTTCTATTCAGTTAAAAGGGAATATGCTCTAGTGCAGTCTTACTAAATGTGGTGGCCCACAAAAGTTCATAACTGCGTTCTAAGATTTTCACAGTAACATTTATGCAGACATTGTCTTGGATGCTTTTAAAGTTAATGAAGTGAATTTAGGCTGCATCTTGATGCCAACCTTATTCAACATCTTACTGCTGTGGCACACTGCTCAGCTATCATTTACAACTGGAAGGGGGCATCTGTCTCCGCTATAAAATGGATAGTAGTGTTTTCAGTCTTTGTCAGTTCCATCTTCTACAATGACTAGTACAAAAAATTCTTTTGATCTTCAGTATGCTAATGGTGCTGCCTATCCAAGTTCTCCAGAGTACCAGCTGTAGGAGCAGTGGGGCTATTATAATCCAATGATAGCTCAGGTAAATTGCATATATTATCAGGATGTCTGAAGACCATCTCCCTAAGACGATCCTACACGGATAAATCTCAGTAGATGAAAGTAATGCTGAAACAATGATGTCAGCATTCAGTGTCGTACCTGTGGATGGCATTGTAAATTTCAGTTTGGTCTTCATAACTATCAATATTAACATCTCATTAATCAGTGATTTCTGCAATTTTCCTTCTCATTTGGTGGAATGGATGCCGTCGTTGTCATTGACAACCGTCATTATTCTATAATTTTGTAGCAGTCAAGTAGTATTATTAAATCAAGAATGTATTTATTAATGATAAATGTAAAAACTCACTACAGTTGAATGAACCCCACCAATATTTTAAAAAGATTTTGAATTTATTTCATGACAGTATATGCGTGCATATTTTCCTAAATGCAGATGTGCATACATGATATCATCAGATTGCATGTGGACAGGTTTGTCAACATCACTTACAACCAGGTTTTTCTCATTTGCAGCAAAACAGTTTGGTATGTCTAACTAGACACAGATACAGGCCTTTCAGCAACTGGTTTAGATCCAGATCTTTGTAAGATTCCTCATGCCAATAAAAGCTGCAGGAAAATAGCATTTTATTGTTTGCAGTACAATAGTTTGGTATGCCTATCTAGATCCAGGCCTCTTGGCAACTGGGCTAGATCCAGGTCTTTGTAAGATGTCTCATGCCAAAAAAAGCTGGGGAAAAAATAGCAGTCAGCAGTTGGCAAGACACAGTGTCTTGTGAAGTCAGTCCCATAGGCATTTTCTTAAGTTGCTGTCATTTCCAAAGGAGTATTATTTTTCGTTACCTCTCATCTCTTTCCCCTCTCTCCCTATTATCCCTGTAGTTGTTGGGAGATCAATCATTTCAGTGTTTCCACCCAACTCTCAACAGACTCTTCCTTTGCATTACAACAAGCTATTTTGACACTCATGGCTGTCAGCAAATTCAACCTGAAGCTAATCCTTGAATTTGATGTTTCTAACCTGGGTCTATCGTTGAATGTTTGAAAAGGCTGAACTTGTCTTATCTGTGCAGCATTTTTCTATCACTTTGATTGATGGGAGGTGCATTTACTCTGTCCCATCAATTCAGCAAGATATAGGTCATATCAGGAATGCCGTGTACATTGCCCTTGCCACAGAATTGCTTACTAGTGTTGGGATTGCTATGAGTTTGAATTTGTTATCAGAAGGTTTTTATATTAATATGATTAGTTTACGGGCATGTTCACCATATTAATCCACAACAATATAGAATATAGGTATTCAAAAACGAATCAATCACAAGGCAATTGAATAAGAAACATTGGTAATTAGGTTTCAATATAAACAACAGACATTTATGTGCAATTAATATACAATTAGAAAACTTGTGGTTTGATAATGCAAGAAATTGACCATGTATAAATTGGTTGTCTTATTGATTTACAGTTCAAAATTGTTCAAGTGTTAAAGAATTGTTCAAACAGTAAAATGGAAAATGTTACTTATACAGAAATTTGTGTAGTTTGTGTGCGTGAATAAAGTAGAGTATAATTGTCTTAATTTTCTAGAGTTGTTTACCTTGTTTCGTTCTGTGTTTGTCTTATGTTAAAATATAATTTCTATTTTAGTAGTGTGTAAGAACACTTTTCTTAGAAAGTTGTAAGTGAATTTTGAGAGAATAATGTTGGTGTTTGAGTCAGCAGTTGATGCGCGAAAAGTTTTTAAGTCAAAATAGTGACACAATTGGATTCATGTGACATCTCTCTGAAGTTAAGTGACTGACATATTTAACAGTACCTCTACAAGGAATGTATGTGGCACAAGGCCCAGTTTAACATGGGTTACTTCGAGCCCGTAGGCTCAGCCAAAAATATTCCCTTTGAACCTACCTAAACGGGTTCAGGGCCTGTCTACCTCCCCGGACGAAACTTTGCCCTGCGTCAAAGCTTCGTCCGAGTTCCTCTCTGCCGAGGCAGAGAGTTCAACAGTGAACAGTCTGGTCGACTGTAAGTTAAGTGACTGACTGATGAATTGGGTCGAAATGGTCCTTTTTTTATTTTTTTCTGGAATCAAAAGTAGGCTCCAGTGAACTGGGCACGAAAATAGATTTTCGACAATTGTTACACATTTTGGTGTCGTCTCGACCAATAAAAAAATCGAGATTTGCAATGTGAGGTATTGGCTGGTTAAAACTGATTCTGATGGAAGAGTGTATTTTATCTCGGGTGTGAGTAGAAAATATGGGCGATTCTATACTAGCATACAATCAGTTTGTAGCTACCTACTTGAATTCAAACAAATCTGTCAATGTTTACATGGCAGACCTCCACATGTGGTCAACCTTGTATGGAGGGGTGTCTGACCATGGACTTGTATGTGCATTTGTAGCAGGGTTGCCCGAGTACATCAAGAAGCTGCTTTGTGCTTCCTGTCAAATGGATACACTGGATGTCAAGACTAGACTAGAGCCATACTGAAGGATGATACACCGATAACAGAATTGATTGTCGCAGTTGCAAAGCCTGAACAACTCAGTATCGACTTGACTTCTGTGAATTATACACAGAGTGATATCATCTGCCACAGATGTGGTGGCGCTAATCACTTGGCTAGATGTTGTTTGAGTAAACAAACTGGGCAAAGTGGGAGCCACCGAGGAGACAAAGTCATATGGTGCTATCACTGTGACAAACTGGGACATCTATCACAGAAATGTCCGAGGAAACAGATCAGGGAAACAAACTTGTCTCATTGTTAAATAATAGTTTCAAACTATAATTTTTTAGTGACAGTGTATTTTGGCTCAGACTTTCTGAGGCTGACCTTTAAGGTCAGATAGTTCACTAAATAGGGATGTCGATTTTGATTGGCTGAGCCAGACATGGAAATGTTAGAGAGATAGAAAGCGATTTCAGGGAGTTAAGTTTTTATACATCATACATAGTAGACATCGTTTTTTTGTCTCGGAGAAATTGCTCCACAGTGGGGGTGATAGAGTAACCCCCACTGGCTAGTTAAAAAACATACACATTGACATGTTTAATGCATCTGTCTATATTTCTGAGATGAGGCATTATGTACACTATTTACATTATTCGAACTATTGTCCTCATCTTTGTCGCTATATTTATTACAATGTTTTGGCTGTTGCATGCTCCTACCTTCTTCAGGTGGTTAGAATGTCAAACTGAACCCTTTATTTCGCTCACTGGGGTAGAATGTTCTAGTTCCACATGCCATGTTTAATGGATGTCAGTTATCAGTTATCTCCTGTTATCAGTTATCTCCTGTTTCTCCACTGCCTTACCCAGGTATTGAACTCACACTCTTTGGGTCCTGTCACTGGATCCAACACCTATGTGTCCTTGTTTAATGCAATAGATAAGTTTAAAATCCCTTTTGTTGAAGTTCTCTTTCATCTCCCGACATTTCAACAATCTACCAGGAGAAGATGGCCATGAGAGAAGATACAAAATTATGGAATCGACTGTCAACAAACATCACCTTCCAACAAGGAAAAGTATACAACATTTTGCTTATTTGGCAGAGTGGCCAAGACCTCCCCCAGAAGAGAGGGGGTATACAACATCATTCTCTGATCAGACATAAATGTGTTGGTGCCTGTAGTCAATGTATTGGTCAACTGGGGAATGGTTTTCAGCTCTTATTGACTCTTATTGCTCTCAGTCGATCATTAGTGCAGAGCAATGCCAGTTGTGGATTGGAAAGCACATAGAGATGATCAGTGGCAGAATGCGGGTGTGCTGTGATGTTGGGACCATTCATAGCTGCACAGACTGCATAATACAGATTCTACCTAATCTGGTTATTGCATCTGTTTCAGTAAGTAATAGAATAACATAGTGGTGTCACAAATGTGTCAAGAGGATTGCTGCCAGGATGAAGTGTAGTGTTGAACAGGCCACCTACTGGTACAATGTATCCCCCAAAGATGACACCTCACCACTGACTGCACCCACAAATCAAGTCTACAGATATGAGGTTCAGCTTAAAGGGATTTATTCAGTACCTCCAACTATGTATGAGGTGGGCCATAACATGTACACAGTGGGAAACTCTGTACAGGTAAAGACCCTACACAATCGATGTACAACAATTTTCAGAAAGGGATGAATTACTGGACTTGTTAGTCCACAATCAGACTGAGTAGAAGGAATGCCCTGCCGTGTGAGGGACCTTTGTTCTTTCCCGAGTTCACGATCTTCAACAAGTAGAGAAGAGATGTCCAAAAGTGAGGATGAAATCCTTGTGCATGTGGATAGACCAGATGAGCCCACAGAAGAAGAATCACATTAGGACGAGGTGAAGAAACATGAACCAGTCCCACTTCAGAGAAGCATTCGACAAAAGCTCTCAGATATGTGATCAAAAGGGAGTGCGACGAACACATGTCAGTACAGATGCAAAGATGCCTCGAACCACATATGTACACATTTGTCAATACTAGTTGCATCCGGGTTTTTGCTGGAAAATTTGGCATGTCAAGCTAGATACAGACCTCTCTGCAAATGGTGAAGATCCAGGTCTTTGTAAAATGCCTCATGCCAATAAAAGCTGGGGGAAAACATCAATCAGCAAGAAACTTTTTTTTATGAAGTCAGTCCTGTGGGCATTTTGTTCTTCAAGTTACTATGGTTTCCAAACAGCATTGTTTTCTGTTATCTCCCATCATTTTTCCCCACTCTCTGTATTTTTGGTAGTTGTTGGGAGATCAATCGGTTAGGTGTTTTCCCCCCCAATCTCAAAAGACCCTTTGTTAAAACAGTAAAATTAAAATTTCACTGGTAAATTTCTAACATTTCCTTAAGAAGTGTCTTCATACATTAGACAATCAAGCCAAAGTATCTAAATTCCAATAAAATATTAGATTGCTTTGAATATGTTCTGATTGTTATGTAGTTAAAAAAAATATATATAAAAGGCATTATATCTGTCAAGGAATTGTAGGTATATACCCCTTAGAAAATGTTCCCAAACATCAATTTGTCAAGATAGCTGTCATTACTTCCTAGAAAGCCCATCTCCATGATAAAAATGAAAGATTTGTACATATCAAATAGTTTAGCATTTTATCAATAATAAAAAAGTGTTTTCAATTAATTTAAATTCAGTTTGAAATAGAGCAAACTATTTTGCTTATTGTAAAATTAAATTTAATTTCTTACCTTGAAAGTGAAACTTAGCTTCAAGAAACATTTTTCATTTTGAAAAATACATTTTAAAATTTAGATATCACTTTTATTTGGCGGTACAACTTTAATCTATGTTTTTTCAAATAAAATCAAAATGTAACTTCAACAAAGACATTTAAATAGGTACTTCCACAGAAACGTGGTACCTAAGATTTAAAATTATTTTTTTTAAATTAAACTTAATATTTCCAATAAGCAAATTTAGTACAATTTTTAGCAATATGTCATCATAATTGTATTAATTACAAAATCCTTCAAAAATAAATATACTTTTCTTAAATATACTTAATTTGGGAAATATTAACTGATTTAACATTAAATTAATCAGATTTTAAATAAATATTAGCAACTTAACTTTTTGTTTAAAATATTGCAGAAATTTATTTTTTACCAGGGTATGTTGTTGTTGGAGGTGTTGTCAGCTTAATTGTCAGACGGAAGTTTGTCTAAATTTTTTCTCTGGTTCTGAAAATGAAAACAATTCTTGTAAAAAAAAAAAAAAAAATGATTAATTATTCATTGAAAAAAATTTTCTCAAGTCAATAGTGTCCATAATGTCTTAAAAGCAATTAAAAGCTTTTCTAATTAAATAATGTCTTAGATTTTATTGTATTTTTATTTTATGATTCAAAGTAGATTTTTTCGTTACTGGAGGTCCTGTTTTATAGAAAAAAAAAAAAGAAAATTATTTAAATTCTAGGTGATCTACCATTTCGAGTAATATTAGGCTGGTGCAGAAATAATGTCGTTTTCTCACATAGTAACATATGTGAGAAAACGACATTATTTTTTTGCACCGACCTAATATAAAGATTGAGTATGTCAAAATTTTATAAAATTAATTAAATAAGGGGATGGAGGTCGGGGGCTAACCGAAGTAAAAATATTTTTTTGCCATGAATTCAAAAAAAAAACAAAAAACTAAAAAACAAACAAACTTGGCGCTATTACACTTTCGCATCCCCCGCTGCTTCCTGTCATTCAGCAGTTCCTTTTTTGTTGTTGTTAATTAAATTAAAATATAAATCATTAAATCTCAACTCAAGAAACAAAATCAATGTTTGTAAAAAAATACCTTTTTAATTTTGTCAGGTAAACTTAAATTTACTGGTTAATTAATAATATCAAATTCGAGAAAAATCACCTGCTTCTTGGGAAAATTGTTGAAGTGTAGAATAGATGTTTAGTTCAAACATTATTCATTGCATTTTTATCTGCCTCAAATAAGGAGAGGAAATTAGACATAAAGGCCAGTTTAAGGTGGGGCTAAAAAACACACGATTTTGTAACGGCAAAAATAATCCATGGTAAAGGCCCACATAGCAATCCAGACTGTCGTACCTGGGGTAACCCATTGTTGAATGACAGAAAGCAACAGGAGGGGGAGCGAAAGTGTACTAAATAGTAATTAATTAATTTAATTAATTCATTTGTAATAATGTCCTGAAAGTTTCATTAAAATCCGACAATTATTCGATTTTCGCATCTGAGTGTTTTTCACCACAAAAAGACACTAAAATTTCCTATAACAATAAATGATTTTTGGCACACCTGAAAAACAAAAATTTTAATCAACATTTCGAACGTTCTAAAAAGAATAAAAAAATAAATATTATTAACCAAAAAATCCTTTGATCGTTCGTATCACATGATTTAATTATCCATTTCGTGCAAGTTGTATGCTATGCATAAAAAAGCAAACAGAAATTGAATTTATTTTTTTTACCCGACCTTGTTTTTTCCTTTCCTAAGTGACGAATAAAGTACTACCATTTCCTAAGCAAACTTTTCAAAATAGCACTAAAAATGAATCAAGTAGAAATAACAGCTGTCCAAATTTAAATTCTTTAAATAAAAAAATGATTTTACAAATTAAATATAAAAACGATTTGTGATTTTCTTTCTAACAAAAACTGAGTTTTTCGGTCGATTGCAATGATTCAAGCCTTAAAGGTTATTTTTTAAATTATTAATTTTTTTAAATTATTCTACTAAAAAAGGATATTTTTTGTAATCGGCTGCTTACGTTGTTAAGTAAATTATTTTTTAAAACTAACATTTTTCGTTGATAACTTTTATTATTAACTTATTTTATTTTTTATTTATTTACCAACTATAAAAAGATATCTTTTTTTAGTTTAAAAACATTCCAGCAAAAAATCAAAATCGTCCTATCTATAAAAAAAAATATCTATTCCATATTGATAATATTTCCAAATGCAATTTTAACATCTGCACAGATTTTTAAGAGTAATATGGAAATTTTTCATTTAAAAACCATAAAACGAAGTCAAATTTTGTTTTTGAATTTATTTTAATTATTTAACAAAGAATTATAAACAGAAAAGAAAAAAAATGGTGTGGCACGTTAGTAAATAACGATTTCTTTTTTATCAAAATTATTTCTTTTCTTCTGTCACTTACCTTTCAATTTCAAAATCAGAAAATGCAACAAGAAAAAGAAAACGTGATGATTTCTCCGTCAACTTAACGGTTAACCAATTTTTATGTCCGTTCAGTTCATATGACAAGGTCGAAGTTGAAAGGAAATGTCACAAAGAATTAATTAAGGAAAGGAAAAAAGACGTTAGAAACGGGAAATTACTTTTGAAGTTAAGTATTATGAAAGTCGAACAAAAAAGGTTTATGGTGTTAGCCAAGATTTGGTTCCTTGTGTTTAAAATACACATTTCCACTTCTGTTTTTAAAATTTAAAAAACAAAACATAAAAACTTAAAAGACCCCAAACTTAAAAACAAAGTTTTAACGTCAAAATGTTTATGTTATTAAGAGGAAAGACCAAAGTATTTTTTTATTTTATTAAGTTACTCCTTTCTAGCACGTTCGAAATACTGGTTAAAAAATTCTTGTTTTGTATTTTGTTTATCTTAACAACGTAAGAATTACGATTAATGTTTATCTTAACGTAAGAATTACGATTAATGTTTTTTTTTTTTTTTGTGTGTGTGTGCCTTTTTTCAGGTGAAAAACACATTGATTTAGAAATTCTCGCAAAAATCAAATAATTGTCGGATTTTAATGAAACTTTCAAGATTTATTCACAAATGAATGAAATTATTTTCGATTTTTTTCTCTTTAGAAAATTGTTTTTTTTTCACATATATTGGCCACCCCCACTCACGACTTACTATAAAAAAAATTTATTTTGTTGTTAAAAAAAAAAAAAGGTTAAATTTCATGCATTTTAGGCAAAGCGCCAAGAACTTGTGAATCTACTTTTTTGGAATACTCGAAAGGGTATTTTACATTTATGATATATTGACCAATGAGAATCAAGTTTTTCTAGCACCTAAAAATTTTGGCTGGACCTGAATTTTATGACGCCCATTGAGAATAAAAAGAAATGCTACCAGCAGTTGACAGAGGGAGTGAGAGTTGAAAAGAAAATGGCAGAACATGACCTTTGGCCAGAGCAGTTTTCACAAGTCATCGCATAAAAGGACAATGCAGTGAGAGGTTAGAAATCTGACGTGACAAAAATCCAAGGCAGATTCATACGACAAATTTCATACCCCAGAGAACCTACAAGAACTTGCCTACCTCAAATCCACTTTGAGCTTGAGAGGTCCTTTACAGAGCTGTTACAACAGAGGTTGGTGTCATTAAAACAAATTGTGCCATGTGACATATTGGGAATTGAATCCTCTTCGAGTTTTCTGTTACTTTTGCATTTTTTTGAATGGATATATTTTGTATACGAATCCGTTGGTCTTAGGATTTTTGGTGACTTTTATTTTTTCCTGTTTCTGAGTGTAATCTTTTTGTTGCCTCAAATTGTTATCCAACCAAAAGAGGCGCACAAAAGGAAAATTTTGTGCAATGCACCCCCCTGCCCCACTTCTTGTATTATAATTTTTTGCAAGTTAAATTCTAACCTAAATAAATGTGTTTTCCTTTAAGATTTTGTGCAGAGGTTGTCTTGTTTTTAAAGGTGCACCTTTTGAGAGTTTCTACCAATTAAGTTTTGTGTCTGGCACAAGAACTTGGAGTTGGTTTGGTAGTTTTTTAATTTTTATATTTCTTAATTTGATGAAATTTTGAGAAATTAAATTTCAATCGCAAATTGTTTTTATTAAAAGCAGCACTCTTTGGGGATGTAAATCATTCTTTTCCTTTTTTCAAACTACTACTTATTTCCCGTAAATCTGCTCCGAATTGTAAACTTAAAAAAAAATGCAATAACTATGACATTAATTAGAAAAGCTTTTAATTGCTTTTATAAATAAAACTTATTAAGGACATTATTGTCTTAAGAAACAAAAATTTTGATGAATAATGAATTTTTACAAGAAATGTTTTCATTTTTTTTTTTAAGTTTACTTATAATAATTTATAAATCGTTTCAAATTCTGACTTAATTTAATCCAGTTAGATGATACTGTTATTAAGTGGAAACTATATTTACAAATCAAAAATTGAAAAGCTTAATAAAAGTCATTTTGTACCAAATTTTTAAAATAATTTAAAAATTTTTTAGTGTATAAATGAAACACAATATAATTCTAAAAAATAATTTTTACTTTAGCTTAAGTTAAATTTTTATTATACCAATTTCTATTTGAAGTTCTTATTTAATTTGTGTAACATTTTGAAATTTCATTTTAAAATATTTTTTACTTTAACTCCTACTTTATAAAAATATCTTTTGTTAGGTTTTTGATTTTTTTTAAGTTTATTCTTTGATGTGAGAGTTATTTTCAGAAAAAAAAAAAAAAATGTAAGGCTAAGGAGTAACTAAATTTCAATAAAATATTAGATAATTGCTGAAAATATGATGTTCATTTTTTTTTAATTACCAGGTAATTAAAAACCAAAACCAAAGCTTTCACTTAGATTTCATAAATTTATGTCAATTTCTGGTCAACCATACTTGGTTTTTCAACACGTCAAGCTCTCAATAAATCAAACATGTCAGAAAAACAAGACCTCGTAGCTAAAATACATGTATGCTATGTTTTATGCTATAAGTAAATATTTGTTTCAAATCAGCTCAATTTCCTCAAATAACATGACACAAATATATATTTTATGTTTGGGGCATTTTTAAAATCGAGAATTAACTTTTGTTTATAAATGTGTCAAAATGGACGATATTTATAGATTTTTCTGAAAGTGAACAAAAAATTTAAATTCCAAGCAATATAATTTCTATTTGAAATACACCACAGTATTTCATTTGATGGGAATATTCAAGAATGCTTTTTAGTTTTTTAAAATTCATTTTAAATTTAGGTATCAAAAATTTAGTGGAGGTCCCTAGTTTAAAATTCTGAGAATTCTTGGCATTTACAGAAGAGTTATTCAAAGTTGATGCTTAAAGGTTTCTTCATGGCCACAGACACTGCTGGTGATAATGATTCGGTGCCCAAGATGACATTTTTATGAAATATATATAAAAATACAAATTTTATTGAAACCAATTTATGCACTTTGTGTGGTAAACATCATAATCCTAAATAATATCAAAAACCATTTCTGACAGAAATAAAATAAAAATAAACATGACAAATGGAGCAAAATAAAAAGAAAGACGCTGCTCATTGCTATTGTTGTGGTAGGATCCACCTAATTTGCATAGTGGAGTACCGACCATATAAACATGGTAGGTACTGAGTAGGAATCAAGAGATTGAACCAGAGACTCTGCCCGACTGCGACTCAGTCGACACATTCTCCAGGAACGGTCTTCCCAGGAATATACAAAAGACTATATGTAAATATTGTGTACACTTTCTTGTTTCAATACATTTTGTTCTAAGTACATTTTGTGTTGCATTATTATTCCATGCATTAGTCAAGTTTCAACAGCTATGTATGCTTTTCTTTAAATTCCAACAAAATGCAGACATTTTTTTTCTTTTTTTTACAAATGAAAATAAAAAAATAATTGCTTCACCCTGTTTTTAAAAATTTACAAAAAATAAGGGAATTATTCGATTGTAATGATTTTTTTCTTCACTTATTAATGAACTGAATAGTAAGCAGATTATTTTGGGGGGAAAACATTTAGAATTTTGCAACAATTATCATAATGCATCCTGTCCTGAAAAATATATTCTCAGACTCATGTGAATCTGATTAAGAAAGGAAACAAAACATGAAATTCAAACAAGCAACAATTAATAAATATATGAACAAGACATGTCACAGAAGGATAAAAAAAGAAACAAAGTCGAAGTTATGAACAGTTCAATACAATCTTCAATCTGTGACTTTGAAGTACTTGTGTCTTGTCTTTATAGAAGTAGGAGGAAACACATCTTGCTGCTATGAAATTCAAAGAGAAAAGAGACAAAAACTTTCTTATAATAAGCGTTTAGGTGCAAAAGAAAGGAATAACGAGTATTAAGTTTTTGAACAACATTTATTGTTTAGTATGTCGTACAGATATGTCAAAAATAGGTGAAATGACAGTTTCAGTGGCTGATCATCGGGATGGCAATCAGGTGTAAGGGTAGTGCCGGGAGTTGACTGAGGTCACGGGATATGATCAGTGCACATGTTGGTGGATCAAGGTCATGGTGATGGATCAATTTGTTGGTTGATAGTCCTATTTTTTTAAATGTATCCGCGGTGATGACTGCAAGAAGAGTGCTTTGCAGCGAGTCAGGAATGTCAAGGTAACGCCGGTGTGTTGCCAAGATGGTGTTGGATTGGCATGGTTGGTAGGCCTGTTCTATGAACGGGGAGGACTGCAAAGGGAATCCCTTTAGGGAGTCGGGTATATCATGGTGTCAGCGGTAGGTTGCCAAGGTAACGAGTTGATGTCAAATCTGGATAGTCGATTGCTGCAGTGGTTCATGTTTGCCAAAGTGACAGCATTGGCTACAATGAATGTTTTTACCTGGGTGGTGTGAAAGCTGGATAATCGGCCAATGTGGCGAGTGGAGCCGAGGTGACAGTATCGGCGATGATGAAGGCTTGTAGTAGGGTGGTGTCAAAGCTGTTTTTTTTCTGGGGCTACTGCTCCTGCTGCTTCTGTGGACACTCTTTGTGGTACTTCTGTTGTTGCTGCGGGACATCCTTCTGGGGAGGGAGGAGGGTTGGCAACCTTCACACCCTTTTTAAGCACATCCATCAGCTCACTGGGACCTTTGGGAGCCTTGCAAGACTCGTCTTCCGTCAGAGCATCTTAGGATGTACCTGGTTGTAGCATCGAATTCTGATTGGGACACATCTTTGCCAAGTGCCTGGCAGCACCACACAACCAGCAGTGGCATCTTCTGCCCTCTACAATGAAAAAGATCCACTTCACTCTGCATGTTAGTCTGTCAGGGATGTCAAGAAAGTTCTGTCTAGGGTTACTTGTATTGGGAAGTCTTCCGAATGACACACCGGCCTTGTTCAATACTCGAGTGACATGCCCGACCTGCCCATATAAGGACAAAGAGGCTTCCACATGTTCTTCTGTCTTGTCCAAATCGAGTGGACATATACTCAGTCGGCAGTCATAGTGATTTAGTCATAAGTATAGTATGCTATCTGCTTTGTGTCCTCCTTCATCACTAGCAGGATATCCAATATAATGTTAGGGTGCTTGGTTAAAATCTTGGGGATGATTTTTAGACATTTTAATGATTATAGGAACCAGCAAGAAAAATGCCTTTTCTATAGCCTCCCTATTGATGCCAACCAATTTACAAGTTTTTACACCCAACATCAACATGGAGATGGTCCTTGAAGTCACTGCATTTAGAGCTTCCTGGGTGGTGAATAATTCATTCCCCTTAGTACAATCCTGGTATTCCTCTCTCATTTTCTTATAGTAGGCCACATTTGGGGAGCCTATTGGATGTCCAAGCTGATGGAGATGGAGACAGTGTCTTCCCCTGGGGAACAATTGGCTAAGACTTGGTCATAGTGGCCATGGTCTCACCAGATCACGCAAACATGAAAAAAAGCTCCAAAAAGGTATAACACAAAATATTGCAATACAGGACAAAAAGCAGGGCAAAAATATGGTCAGAAATATAAAGATTAAACTCATGGTAACAAAACTTCAGTCAAAAATTGTGCTATTCCTAGAGAGAAAAACAATCCATTGAGAATGACTAAATTCAATAGGAAATGACCGCAGAATACTTGTCCCTCCATTTTCATAGGTAGAAGTCCACAAATGCATGCTGGGATATTTTTCTTAGCCAATAAAATAGGCCAATTTTCACAGTTTGACGACTCAGTTCAGATCTTTCCTACCCAGATTGTCTTTTGTTATTATTACATAGTGTTTGTGGAGTCAATTCCAAGCAAGTACGTTTTTTTTCTTTCACAGATACTGATTGGACAATTACAGGATATTTTATTCTATAATTATATTGTTGTAACATTGATATTTTTTATATTATGTTGCATTTGAAGTGACATTTTCCTATCATATTGCAGAGTAGGCGGAAGTGAACAACATCAAATCAAAGGAGCAAATGATAAACACACAATACAAGCGCTCCATGCAGCCTTCTTGGTTTCAAATATACTTCAAATATTCAATTTAATAAAAATAAATAGCCAATAAAATCAGTTCCCACCTGTAAATAAACACAAGCCTCTGGAGCAAGATCATAAAAACCAAACATTCATTTAACTCTGCAGAAAGACTGACAGCAGTAAAGAGACACGATTCAACTTCGGCATCTTGTCTTTCTCACCAAATCAACTGCGGATTCCCTATGATCTTCTCTCCCAACTCCATTTCCTCTCTTCTTCACTGAAAGACTATTCATGTTCATTTCCTTACAGTCACAGAGAAGAACTTTCTAACTTTCATTTCATGAGAAGTAATTACGGCTGAAATTTGTGTATCCTACTTTTAAATAAATATCATTTTATTTGAACAGGCAACAATATTTTCTCTCGTTTTTTTTATTCAAACGGTGACCAATAGAATCTTTCCCCAACAGTGTCCTAATGAACAAAGAGAACATCAACAGGGCTGCTAAAGCACTTTCTGCAGCCCCTGTAAAAGATCAGCGTTGATAAGAAAAGATTTTCAAGAACCCCAAAAATGAAGCATCTGAAAAGGCAAATTTGACCACAGACAATGAACTGAAGGATGAGAATGGAACATTTTCCTCATAAAACACACCTCCAACATGCATTACTGATGTTGGACAATTTATTGAAGAAGCGAATAAAAATGCTCATCTGGCAATTCCAGACAGCATAATACAGTGTAACCCGGATATAAGAGAGTTGTCAGGACCGGAGAAGAAGTATCTTATATCCGGGTTTCTCTTATATCCGGGTCGCTTATATCCGGGTTACACTGTAGTAAATAAGCCAGAAGTCAAGACTATCGAAGACAGGATTGTGACAATATTTGTCGTTGATAAAAGAAGACTAAACAAAACTGTCAAGTCCTCCAAGGATTACATTATTAAAATGTTGGCCAACCTGGGAATCAACATCCAACAAATAGTGAATGGAAGAGACTTCCCCATGTAGGAATTTTTATTACCAACTTCCGAAGATTGCATAGCTTTGATAAGAAGGTACATACAAAATAAGGAATGTATTGTTATTGTTGAATATCAAGGACAATGCAGAATGAAAGTGCCTGTCTACGAAGTTCCAAATGTTGTTTCAGGACAACAGGTTGGTGCATTCCTCATGCAATATGGGGAATTAGTGGAAATTTATCTTAAAAAAAGTTGGGTGAATGGAAGTACCATTTACTGTTAAGCAGTGACCATTTCAACAAGATAACCAACTGGATTACCATTAACGGAAGAAGGGTAGCAGTCATTGTATCTGGAAGCAAACTGTCTTGTTGGCACTGTGGAGAGACTGGGCACCTCTCTGCAGCTTATCCAGCAAAAGAAACAAGAAGCCAAAAAGATAAGCCTTTATTCCCCAAGAAGATGCCTGCTACAACTAAATACAGGATAATGGAAGATGGTTGTAAAAGGAGGTAGATAGCATCTGCCTTCCCAGTCAATAGTTAAAAAAAGAGGAAAAGTTTCATTTGTAGAAAAACTAAAAAGGTGATACCACCTGCAAGCCCCAACAAAGAAAAAAAAAAGAAAAACTCTATAAAATTATGAAAAAACTAGAAATGCAGAAAGTCAAGAGTACACCCGTGGAGGGAGCCGTTTCCCCTGAAAGTAGTACGACCATCTTCAGAAAAACATGAAAGACCAGTAACCCCACCCTAGTGTGTTTTGATCTCAACCACAAGAAAATCCATATCACTTGTGAAATCACTGCCACTGTCCTTACTCCTACCCCCATTGGCACCGCCACCTTTGCCCCACCCCCTTTATCACTACCAGTATCAACCAAGAGACCAGAGAGCTCCTCCTTGGGAAGGTCAGAAGAGAAGCTCCCACACAAAAAAGACACCATGGACTACAAGTTGAAATATCATATCGAGCGGAACATCTGCCGTGTGGACCCAGACATACTTGAAAGGAAGAATCTGTAACAACAATGCTTGAAAGATCTAAAGGTTCTCAACAGGGCGTTGAGTGTGGAAAAGCAAAAAAAGTTTTGCTCCGAGGCTCTTAACGGTTATTTGAGTGGGTCCAGGCATATGGCAAAACTGGTCAATGTTGGGGGAGGCTAATACAACCTTAGAACCTTTCTGTTCTGGGAGAGTCCCTGTTATTATACACCCTTCCCTGTATAGAGCAGTCAAATCAACCTTTCCCAGACATCGGTGGGCTGTCCCAGGAAGCCATCATTAAAAAACCAGGAAAAAAAAAAAAAAAATCAATAGAAAAATCAATAAGTTTATCTTAGATAATTCCTGTTTTAGTTGAAACACAATAAGCAAGCACATGATATTGTTGTGAAAAAATTTTAAATGCCTAAAATATTATTCTTTAGAGATTCTTCTTTCCACTTTTAAACAAATGAATCTTGAAATGAGGCAAAAAGCATTAAGGAGCAAAGAAAGAGGAATCAATTTCAAATATCAAGCAATATAGTATCTTTGTTTTTCCACAAGTTGTATAAAACATGATGGTGATTTCAATCTGGCAATTATTAATTTGTTGATATGAATCAAACATTACAACTGGATGTCAGCACAATGAAAAAAACCTTTGTACTGTTAAAATTAAAATTCTGATATAAAACTGATGCATTTCAAAACTTAGGTAATGCTTTTATTAGGTTGGTGCAAAAATAATGACGTATTAATGTCGTTTTTTGACGTTAAAAAATACATCAAAAAACGACATTATTACGTCATTATTTTTGCACCAACCTAATATTTGTAGGTACTACTTTAGGATATTATCTTTCAAATAAAATCAAAATTTAACTTCAAAGGAGACAATAGGTACTTCCACAGATACCTGATACCTAAGGTTTAAAAAATCTTTCTTGAAACTTTTAAGTTTAATTTCAAGCTAATAGGTTAAATTTAATATTTCCAATCAGCAAAATAATTTGCTGTATTTCAAATCTAATTTAAATTGTCTGGGAGGCATTTATTTTTTTGAAATCAATAACATCATTACTTTTAGTGCCATTTTTAGCCATCTGTCAACACAATATAATTCTGTTTATTATAAAATCTTTCAAAGATAACATACTTTTTTGAAACTTAATTGGAGAAATATTAGATGATTTAAAGTTTAATTAATCAGATTTGATAGAAATATTTGTTTAAAATATTGCAGGAATGCATTTTTAACCTGGAGTTAGGTGGTTCTTTCAGGTGTTGACAGCTTTTTCTATGGTGGACACATCTGTAAATATTACATAAGGAATATAATGTAAGTGTCTGTCTTATATGAGTTTTAACTACCCAGTAATCTGAAAAATTTAGGAAGATATTGTTTGTTATCTAATGTTTTATTGAATGTTCTAGGTTCTGTATAGGATAGTTCCAGCCATTCTTAGGTTTAAGTGGCATTGACTAATTCATGTTTTTTTTTCTTTTCTTTTCTTACAAATACCCACAATGTTTGAATCTTCAATGGCACTCTGATTATTTCATCAGCAAATTCAAATCTTCCTTTAACAAAACGTTTTTTAAACTTTTGCAAACTTCACTGAAGTCATATTCTCATGCTTCTCTACTTCAATTTGGTTCTCAAACTCTAACAAAAAAGATGTGGTTTAAAAAATCTAGGCATTCTTGAAAGAATATTGTCACTTCCGGGATTTCTATTGGACCTAATTTTTCTTTGAATATATCAGGGAAATCTTGTACAGGATAATGAATCAAAAAAGTGCCTATCAAATATTGTGTCACCTACAATTATCATCAGTGGTGGGGGGGAGGATAATGCCAGAAAAAATTAGTTTTACTTTCCCAAATGCTGAAGTTAAATCTGTCCCCTCCAAAAAAAAAAAAAAAAATTGATGGAAGAAATCAGAAAAATAAATTCCCTGCTATCCCCAATTTTATCCACTGAATAGCATATTTCAGTATGAAAACCTAAACAATCTTGTCAAATTCATCACAGACTGAGAAGTACCAAATTTATGGTAACTATTTAAGATGTAATAATTATATGAGAAGTTAGAGTGCATGATTCCAATGAAATCTAACCTTTTTTTCAGCCTGAAAACCTCACTAATCATGATGACTTCATCACAAACCAGGATAGAGCATTAATTTTAAATCAGAAATATTTTAATTTGGAAACAGAAATAATATGAAGTTCGATTTATGTATAGACTAAAACATAGAATAGTGCTTATACTGTACTGTTGACTCCTTATATTATTATTATTATTATTATTATTATTATTATTATGGCTTGAAAACTTAATCACTGGTCATCATGACAATTTCATCATAAGTACAAAGCAAAATTTATCAAAAGTAATGATCTCTTTAAATTAGGTTTGGTTAAAACTTAAAACACTACAATGGCTACCACTCAACATGTGATGAAACATTGTTTTGCGTATGAGAGGCATGTTTCTATCTCAGCATTGGCTTTACAATTGTTAATTTAAGAAGTAAGAAAGGAAAAAAGATGCTGCTTAATCGGGTGTGACTGTAGCAGGAACTTAATTTCCTTCAATATCCTAGTATTACATCTGCATAAATATTTTGTCTCAGAATGTTAATTTAATTTTGAAACACTGGCCTTGTTTTGCCTTCAAGGGCTCAGAATCAGATTTTAACAGGGGAACTGACTGAACACTAATTCTACACTGAGAACTAATAATGAGAATCTTCTCTCATGATTCATCAAACTGATTCATGATACTTGAATTCATTTGAATAAACCTGTTTTTCCTCTTATTCCAATCTAATTCATCAATGACCTTCATTGATATTTAATTTTTAATACAATAGTTTTATGACACTTGCATATATATATATATATATATATATATATATATATATATATAAACAATGATTTGATTATTGATATCCTTAAACTGCACTGATATTTTGCACGTTGTCACTTCAGTCTTTATACATTTCTATGTGAGCATGTTCTCTTTACAGGATTTTATTTGATCTAGTCTTTCTTACAGGTTTCTATCTACAGCCATAGGAGAGTTTCCATTGTGTTAATTACATGATTGAAGCTTGTTTTCTTTTCTCCATTGTGATTCTCTGCAAACTTTATACATCCTAGCAAAGAGCATGTTTTCTGTTTTGCATTGACTTTGATCTTTTTATATATACCATTAATACCTGCATTTTACAATGAAAAATCTTTTAATATAGCTATTGCAATTTGGCTGTTTGTTTTTACTTTTCTATAAACAGTACCACTTAAGATTATCTCGTCTCTCTGTCATTAGATTGAGAATTTCATTTGTAATTAACTTTCATTCCTCAATGTGATTCTTTGTCTTTTGTCATCTGTACAGTCCTTCATGTCTTTCAAAACTTCATATTTTGTAATTGTGACTGTCTTTTGCAAACATAATCACTATGTGCTTTTATCTATTGCAGTTTAGGTGGTGCCTTTTGTTTAATTAATTTTGTAATCTTACAGCTAGTTACCAGATGTTCACCCGCTGCAGTCAGTGCTGGGATGATTTGGGATTTTTTTAGAATCAAAAGTTCCAGATTGTGCTCCATTTCCAGCAGTGTTTTGCAATGTGCACTAATACACACTGAATACAGATAAACCCATATGATCTCTTGAACTGAGTTGTAATGATCTTTCTCATTTATGATTAGGAAATAGAGTTTAAATAACACTTGAGCACTAACATTATTAGAGAATTTGAAGATTTACAAGCTTATAAAATATTTCTATTAAAGTTTACAAAAATGAAAACAATTCTTGGAAAAATTCATTATACATGGACTTTTCACATATGAGTGTCCATAACTTATTTTATGTACAGACTTCACCTCAAAATGTGATAACTCAGGTTTAAAACCTATTTTCAAAAAAGAAATCTTGAAAAATTTTATATTTAATTACCAACTAAATTTAAGATTTCCATAGGCAAAACACTTTTCTGTATTTTGAACACACATTAAATGGATTGGAATTTTTTTCTAATTATCAGTAAAATCTCACAGAACAACATAATTCATTTTATTAAGTAATATTTCAAAAATAAAATATACATTTCTGAAATATTTTTTTTTAGAAAAATTAGCTGATGAAAGTTTAATTATTCTGAAATTCTTCACTCTTTATGTATTTTAATTTCTCCAATTTGTTATTAAACCTATTCTTTCATATCAACAGTTTATTGATCTCTGTCTATAAAAGGCAGGATGTGTGTGTGTGTAACGAATGCATGGCCGCAATTTTTGAGGGATTTTCACCAAAATTTACATGCCCATGCTCCAAGTTGAAGGAAGGCCAAGACCGACTTTGCGTTTCCCAACTCCAATCAATAGTGGAAATAATCGATTTTTTCATGCTTCTATGGCAGTTTTCATGTAGTTTGTGGCCATTTTCTACTGGCCAGAGTGAGAGCCTATAGCTGGCTGCCACAAATAGGCAGGAAGATTCTATTGGCCAGCGTGAGAGCCAACAGCTGACTGACAAGAATGTTAACTAGCATGCTAGCATGCAAAGAAATCGATAGTTGCATTCGTCACAAGTGGGAAAAATTTAAATCTGCATGGCACTTTAATCCAATTGGCTCATTCACTTGCTTAAACTCAACGTTGATTCTGATTCCGCAGAACTGGTTTGGGTAAGAAAAAACATTTGTTGTTAACATTCTTTTTTCATTCGGTTTTTCCAGTTACGAGTCCTTTTTTAAAGCTGATCGTTTTGTGTTCATTTTTAGTTCTTTTTTCGTAACATATTTAATGTTTAGTATAGAGCTTAGAAAAGTTTGCAGTGTGAGATAGGCAAGAAGTAAGGCATGTAGCAACATCAGCACAGCAAAGGGCACTCCTTTAAAGGCAAAGAAGGGCAAAAATATTTTAAGTCAAGTGATAGTGATTGCTGTATGAGTCGTACGATTTTTGAATCAAGCATGGGCAATGCCGGGCCATGCTGCTAGTTTGTACTTAAAATTGATTTCAGCAAAGGTGTTAACAGAGTAGCAAAGATTTCACACCTCCAATTTCTGCACAATCACCACCACCACTGTGCAAAATCCCTTTTTTTTTCTTCTTCACTGATGAGAACATGTGATGGCCATGAAAATCAAAAACAATGCACATAATACATTTTTTGACCTATTCAATTTTAATGAGCTTTTTTTATTTATGATTAAGAAATTCAGTTTTAATAAGAATAACACTTGAGCACTATAAATTATTACAGTTTTAAAAGGTTATAAAATATTTGAATTAAAATTTGCAAAAATAATTCTTGGAAAAATTCATTATACATAAACTTTTTACATAAGTTTTTGCATAACATTTTATTTCCCCCAAAAAGGTGATACGTAGGGTTTAAAATCTATTTTCAAAACTTAAATCTTGAAAAATTTTATATTTACTTACAATAGATTAAATTCAAATTATTTATTTTCCCAAAAAATGTCATACCTCAGTTTTTAAAACCTATTTTCAAAATTGAAATCTTGAAAAATTTATCTATTTCCAAGCTAATAGATTAAATTTAATATTTCCATAAGCAAAATAATTTGCTGTATTTTGAACAGAATTTAAATCAACTGGAATTTTTTTCTAATTATCAGTAAAATCTCAAAGAACATAATTCACTTTATTAAGAAATATTTCAAAAATAGAATATACATTTTGAAATATTATCTTAGAAAAATTAGCTGATTTAAAGTTTAATTATTCTGAAGTTCTTTACTCTTGATGTATTTTAACTTCAATTTGTTATAATTAAACCCATTCGTTGATATCAACATATTTTGCTGATTTGTAATTAAGACTGGTTTCAGCAAAGGAGCTAACAGAGCAGCAAAGATTGCATGCCTCCAATTTCTGCACAATCACCATCACCGCGCAAAATCCCCGTGGAATTTTGTTATTTACCACCACACTGATTATCAAAAACAATGTCCATACTATGTTTTTGATACTTCTACAAAGCTTCATAAAAGGATATAGAATAAAACATTGTATGCTTAAACTATTGGTTTTAGAGATTTATAATAGTATAAATGATAAAAGAAAAAGAAAGGCATAACTTGGATGCAAACTTAATGCAATTAATTGTTCTTCATTTATATTTGTGACAATGTACATGCATGTATGTTTAGCTGCACTTGTTGTCTCTGCTTTTGAACTATTCATTGCTGATCATAAAACTTCAGATGATGGGAAGTTCCAAAATAGAAAAATCTACTCATCTTTTGACAATCAGAATAAAGTTAACAACTGAACATAAAAAAAAGCAATATTTTACAACATCAGTGAAGCTTGAAATATCCAAAATCTATTAAACTTATGAAAATAGCATCCAAAAGAGACTCATATTTGAATCAATCAAATGAAAATTACCCAGTGGACAGGCTTCATTACACAAAAGAAGGGCTCGTGACTAACCTGTAAAATAATGAACAAAACCAGGGAGCAGAATTCAAATATTGATTAAGATAATTTCTGTTCTATTCACATTAATATCTCCAATGTTTTAACACATTAAAAACCATGAAAAGGAACCTGGTTAGTATTTTCGACAAATAAAATAAATCAGAACCCATATTCAGGAATATATGACAAATAAAAATAACCTAATTTTTTTAATTTGTCATGTTTGTATTTGTACGTATAAATTTTTGATAGAAAATATTAATTTTGTACAGGTCTATGATGAAACTTTTAGAATCAGAACAAGTTTTATTTAAATCCATAATAATTGTAAAGTATAATGCCCACACTTCTCATCAGTGCATCTTTGCATATACTGAATCCCACATGTTTTAATATGTTTTAAAATGTTCCTAATATTTTCTACATACAAAATAAATCAAAATTCATATTTACCTGATACATATGACTTTATTTCAGTCATGCAATATCTTATTAGTAAGAATGAGAATTTTTTCAAACTCCATCACAATTGTAAAACATCATTTATATTTCTAACCAGTGTGTGTTTGCATATGAACGCGTTTCTTTCTGCTAGACATTCAAATTGATGCAGTATATTTGACTTTTCTACAAAATTAACATATGGTAAAATATTATGCATACACATCAATGTAACTCTGCATACACCTAAATCCCAAATGTTCTAGTACATTTTATTAACAGACCTGAAAAAGGAATGTTCCTAATATTTCCCACATACAAAATAAAACAAAATTTATATTTTTCTGATACATGAATATGTTACTTTTTTCATTTACTTGATATGAGAATGAGAATTTGTTTTTCTAAACCCATAACATTTGCAAAGCATCATTCACTCACTTTTTATTGACAGATCTGAAAAAGGAATGTTTCTAATATTGTCCACATAGAAAATATTTCAAAATTCATATTTGTCTGATACATGAACATATGACTTTATTTAATTCATGTGATATCTTATTAGTAAGAATTAGTCAATTTTTTTAAAAATCCATAACATTTGCAAAACATCATTCATACTTCAAATCAGTGTGTGTTTGGATATGCTGCATCATATATGATAACTGCGCAAATGTTGTCATCAGTAAAAATAGATATACAAATTTCACAAGAATTTCAAATGTTTTAATATATTGACACATCTGTAAAAGGAATGTTTCTAATATAGTTCACATATAAAATAATTCAAAATTCATATTTGTTTGATACATGAACATTTGTCTTTATTTAATTCATATGATATCTTATGGGTAAGAATTAGTTAATTTTTTAATCCATAACATTTGTGAAACATCATTCACACACTTCTCACCAGCATGTCTTTGCATATGCTGGATTATATATGACAAGAGTGCAAACGCAGACTCCAGAACCTAACATGAATAAGGTTTCTTTTCTCTGTGTAGCTACATGTAGCTCAAAAATATTGACATCAGTAAAAAGGCAGATATGCAAATTTCACAAGACATGCATTTCTTTCTGGTAGGATATTCAAACATGATGCAGTATATTTGTCTTTTCTACACACTGACATCTGCAAAATGAAAATAGGTATGTTTGCATATGGAACATCTAAACTGACATGAAAATGCAGATCCACAATATGGTTTCTCTCTAGTCTGTGTTCATACATGGTACTACAAACAAATCTGATTTGTAAAAGTAGTTCAATCAACTTCACAAGAATATGGTTTCTTGCTAGTATGAGTTTGCATATAACACTCCAAATAGAACTTCATGTAAATGCAGGTTCACAAACTTCACAAGGATATGATTTCCCTCCTGTGTGTATTCACATATGGCCCACTAAATGTGACATCAGTGAAAATGCATATCCACAAAATGCACAAGAATATGGTTTCTCTCCTCTGTGTGTTCATATATGGCACACCATATTTGATTTCAATGAAAATGCTGTTTGACAAACTTCACAAGAATATGGATTTTCTTTAGTGTGTGTTTGTATATGACTAACCAATGTGACTTCTGTGAAAATGCAGATCAGCAAAGTTTACAAGAATATGGTTTCTCTCCTGTTTGAGTTCATGTATGACACACCAAGTATGACTTCTGCATAAATGCTGACCAACAAACTTCATAGGAATATGCTTTCTCACCAGGGTGTGCTCGCATAGGGGACACGAAATGTAACATCTCTGTTAATACAGTTCAACAAACTTCACAACAACATAGTTTCTCCCCAGTGTGTTAGGATATGGCATAACAAATAAGACTTCTGTGAAAATACAGATCCATAAATTTCTCCAGTATGTGTTTGCATGTGGTGCACCAAAATGCATTGTTTCCATAAAAAATGCAGTTTCACAGTTTCTCTCAAGTATGTGTTCCCATATAGTCCTTCAAATGTGACTTCTTTGTAAATGCAGATGCACAAATTTCACAAGAATATGGTTTCTTTCCAGTGTGTTCGCATATGACACTCCAAATGTGACTTATGTGTAAATGCAGATCCACAAATTTCACAAGAATATGGTTTTTCTCCTGTGTGAGTTCGCATATGGCTCATCAAATGTGACTTTTGGGAAAATGCAGAACCACAAAGTTCACAAGAATATGGTTTCTCTCCTGTGTGAGTTCTTGTATGACGCACCAAATCTGACTTCCGTGAAAATGCTGATCCACAAACTTCACATGAATATGGTTTCTCTCCAGTGTGAATTCGGATATGATACTCTAAACCTGACTTCTGCGTAAATGCTGACCCACAAACTTCACAAGAATAGGGTTTCTCTCCAGTGTGTGTTCGCATATGGCAATCCAAATATGACTTCCGTGTAAATGCAGATCCACAAATTTCACAGGAATATGGTTTTTCTCCGGTATGTGTTTGCATATGGCACTGCAAATGTGATTTCCGTGTAAATGCAGATCCACAAATTTCACAAGCATATGGTTTCTCTCCAGTGTGTATTCGCACGTGGCGCACCAAATCTGTTTTCTGTGAATATGAAGATCCACAAACTTCACAAGAATATGGCTTCTCTCCAGTGTGTGTTCGCATATGGCATGCCAAATCTGACTTCCTTGAAAATGAAGATCCACAAACTTCATAATCATCCAGTTTCTCTCCAGTATGTGTCTGCATATGGTCCTTCAAATGTTAATTCTTTGAAAATGCAGATCCACAAACTTCACAAGAATGTGGTTTCTCTCCTTTGTGTCTTTGCTTGTGGCAAACCAAATCTAACTTTTGTGTAAATGTTGATCCACAAACTTCACAAGAATATGGTTTTTCCCCTGTGTGAGTTCATATATGGCACATAAAATGTGACTTTTCTGTCAATGCAGTTCGACAAAAATCACAATAATATTGTTTCTCCCATGTGTTAGCATAAGGTGCACCAAATATGACATTTGTGAAAATGCAGATCCACAAACTTCACATGTATGTGGTTTCTCTCCAGTATGTGTTTGTATGTGGTGCACCAAAATGGCACATTTCCATGAAAATGCAGATTCACTAAATTCACATGTATATCGTTTGTTTCTAGTGTTTTTCCATAGAGCACACTAACTCTAAATCATGACAAAGGAATGCAAACTCCAGTAAAACATGACATCTCTCTAATTCTTCTTTCAAAATTTTACTCACATATAACAATAACACTCTACAGAAAAGACAGTAAACAGATTTCAAAGTACACTTTTTTTCAAGGAAATGTTCACTTTAAAAATATAGTTATGTAACTTTTACATGAATGTTGCAGCACATATTTCTCTGTTCTTAATAGAATGTGAAGGATCTTGTTTTCCTTCACTTAAATTCCAGAGAGTAAGTTTTTATGAATATCATCATTTTCTGTCCAGAGAAATACCTGTGAAGTAAAAGTAATGACACACATTTTAACAGAAACAGTCAGTAATTAATGTAATCAGTACAGATTTCAACACATTTAGCTAGTTGAGATCAGCACATGGATGCAATAATGTGGCAGCCAAAAGAGATAAACCAAACATTTCAGAGTACATGATTTCTTGTCAGATAACGTGATGCTTTTGAAAATATTGATATACAACTTTTACATGAATATAGCAGTATATATATATATATCTTTTCTTGATGGAATGTTAAAATTCTTGTTTTCTTTCAGTTAAATCATTTCAAACAGTTATATCAGAATTTTCTGTTCAGCCAAAACTCAGGACACTTAGGAAACCCAATGCGGCTTTTAACTAACTGTATAATATTTTAACAACTTAAATGTAAAAATGTTTTCATAATTAAAGAAATAACAAATAATTGTATTAAAAATTCATTTTTCATCAAAAAAATATTTGCTTTCAGAAAATATTGTCCATATTCATAAAAGCAAATAAAAGCATTGAAATTAAATAATATCTTTGTTTTATTGAGTTTTCTATGTTACAATTCAGAGCTGATTTTCAGGAAGGGGGTCCAATTAAAAACAAAAACAAAAAAAAAAACATGATTTGCATTCCTCAAAGCCTTATGCTTTTTTAACTATGGTAATCACTAAACTGGATCCGATCGAATTTCTAGAGTTTTCATAAAATTAGTTATGGGGGTAGGTAATATAAAAAAAATATTTCTGCCATGACTTTAATAAAAAAAAAAAAAATATTTATAATATTTTCGATCATCTGTGAATAGTTTCTGAAAGTTTCATTAACAATTAGCATCCAACAATTGTTTTATTTTTGCAAGATCTTTCAAATTAATGTGTCATACAAAAAAAAAAAAAAAAAAAACGTGCTAAAAATTGGATATGTTATTTTACTAGTGCCGGTGATACAAAAGAGAAACAAGGTATTTTTAATCAAAATTTGGAATGTTCTAAAAAGAAGGAAAAATTTTGAAAAATAATAAAAAAAAAAAAAACAACTTTGGTTTTTCCTAGGTATGTCCAATTTATCACGTTAAAAACGTATAATCTGAGAAAAAAAGGTGCGAAAATTGATAAAACAATTTTTTAACGTCTAAATGTTTAATTTATTATTAAGAGGATAGACTAATGTATTTTTTGAGTATTTTTCCAGATTTTTTAATCCTTCCTAACCTGTTAAGAAATTGATTCAAATATCTTGTTTTTTTAGTAAATTAAATTTACTAAAAAATCAACCCGATCAGCCATTTTTTCAAAATTTAAAAAAAATTTAAAACTAATTATTTTAAAATATTTTAAAAAATTAAGTATCAATTTTTCAGACGTTTTTCTAGGATAATTAGAAAATTTAATGCTTACTTAATGTAATTTGAAAGAACAGTTACTTACTTTTCTCACCAAAAATTTTTTAAGGGACATATCTCCAACCGGGGTGACCGGTTTTGGTAAGTGTGAATTGATGTATGTCAATGTATCGACAACTTACGTCAGACGAATTTATCGTACGGTAGAACGGAAGTAATAAAATTTGCGCCAATTTTTGGCGCGCCGGGATAGTGTTAATAGATAAAATTACATTTTAAAAATTTTCATTTTCTAAAATTAAAAAATTTAAAATTTTTTTTTTTTTTTTTTTTTTAAACCCTACGTTTGATAAGTTCTGGAATAATAATAAAAAAAAAAAGAAATAAAGTAACAGTTACTTTATTTCCTTTTTTTTTTTTTTTTTTTTTTAAGCCGCTACGTTTTATTTTATTTTTTTTTAATTAAGTTACGTAACACAAGCTTTGAACTTCTGGTCTTCCGTAGATTTAATTTTTTTTTTTTTTTTTTTTTAAACCCTACGTTTGATAAGTTCTGGAATAATAAAAAAAAGAAATAAAGTAACAGTTACTTTTTTATTTCCTTTTTTTTATTTAGTAAAGCCGTTACGTTTTATTTCATTTTTTTTTAATTAAGTCAGTTACGTAACACAAGCTTTGAACTTCTGGTCATACGTACATATAAATTAACTAAAAATACCATTACATTTTCAAAATGAAACCCGTAACTCATTTATGAAGAGATTTATTTATTTTCCTGATTACTTAAAAAAAAAAAAATAATTTGTCTCTCACTGAAAAAGAATTGATTATATTTAAAAATATAATTAGAAGAAAAGTTTTGTTAACAGAATTAGAAAAGTTTGTTGACAGTGCGACGATAATGGTCACTCAGAAAATTTGACAAGTGCGTGTACAGACAGTAGCTAATGACATAAAGACTGTCAGTCTTTCTGTCATTAGCTACTGTCTGTACAGTGTACACGCTTCAATCAATCAGTCAGTTAAGGGGGATAACTCTAACATAATTTTATTCATCTTTTTCTTAAATGTACACCCGTAGTTTTGTCGGAGATGATTTTAATACATTTTTGAAATCATAATAAATTATTTTTAAATATCGCGCGTATCACAGATTGTAATGAGCTTTCTAATTTATGATCTGTAAAAATAGATCTTTTTAATGAGCAAAAAAACCGAGAGACAACTGTTCTAATTTATTTATGAAATATTTATCAATATTATTATTTTTTATTTAGAAATGAAAAAAATTCTCGTAAAAATTTATTTTTCAACCTAAAAAAATTTTGACGTCAGACAAAAAAGTCCTTAATATATATTATTGATAAAATCCATTAAAAGCTGTTTTCATAAAATAATGCCTTAGTTTTCTTGCATTTTTATATTTCCAATTCAGAGCTAAAATTGGAGTTCACGCGTATCAAATTTTTACACGAAATTTATGATTTATATTCCTCAAAGTCTTCTTTATTTAATAAAAAAATAAAATAAGAGACAAGTATTCTAGTTTTAAAGTTTTCATAAACTTAAGTAAGGTGGGTATTAAACGTAAAAAAAAAAAATAGTTTTACTGTGACTTTCTAAAAGACAAACATTTCTACAATAAATTCAGTCAATTCGGAATAAATTCTGAAAGTTCCACTTAAATTGCGACAATTATTTGATTTTTACAAGAATTTCCAAATTAATGTGTTTTTTAAGTGAAAAAAAGCTATTGCAAAATATTAGGGGATCTCAAACCTAACAAAAAAGAGATTTTTCGGCCACAAATTAAAACGTGCTAAAAAGGAAAAAAAAAATTCAAAAAATAATTAAAAAATACTTTGGTCTCTACTCTTATTAATAACGTAAAGTTTTTCCTGATAAAACGTTGTTTTTATTAAGTTTGGGGCCTTTTTCATCAGGGTGTGCCATTTTTTTAGCGAAAAAATGGACATTTCCTCTACATAAATAACAAACCTAGACGATAAAATTTTGTTTTTGTCAAATTTTACCTAAATTAATTTAATATTCAGTAAAAATAAAAAAAAAAACAAAAACAAAAAACGGCATTGATTTTCATAAAATTAGTTTGGGGTGGGGGTGTAACAAATGTAAAAAAAATATTTCTACCATAACTTTCAAAATAAAAAAAAAACAAAACATTTAAAACAATTTCAATCATTTGTGAATATATCTTGAAAATTTCATTCACATTTTTTTTTTTTTTGCAAGATTTTCAAAATTAGTGTCACTGCAAAGAGAAAAAAAGGCGCTAAAATTTGCAATGTTAATTTATTTAGTAATGACACTTTTTTGCAAAGAAAAATATGATTTTTTAATCAAATTTTAGAATTTTCTTAAAAAAAAAAAAAAAAAAAAAGAAATGATGCAAAAATTTTTTTAATATGCAAAAATAATGACGTAATAATGTCGTTTTTTGACGTTAAAAAATACGTCAAAAAACGACATTATTACGTCATTATTTTTGCACCAACCTAATACTTTGGTCTTCTTTCCTTTTAAACATTTTTAGACGATAAAATTTCATTTTCATCAAGTTTAAGGCCGTTTTTATCATGTTTTTTATGATCTCTTTTTTTTATCGATTTCATGATTTCACAGTAAAGCAAAAAATTGACTTCGTTTTATGACCTTTTTAAATGAAAAATTTCCATGTTACAGTTACTCCTTAAAATTTGTGTTACATTGGGAATGGAGTAGAAATGATATTTTTGTTTGTTGATGGAGGACGATTTCGATTTTTGCTGGAATGTTTTTAAACTAAAAATGAAAAAAACCTTTTTCTCATTCGGAAATAAAAATCAAATTTTTGAAATTAAAAATTATCAACGTGTTAGTTTTTACTTCTCAAAGTAAACAGCCGATTGCAAAAATTTAATCCTTTTTTTTAGTAGAATTTTTTAATAATTTTTATTTAAAAATAACGTTGAATGTTGAATCATTACAGTTTTTGTTAGAAAGAAAATCATAAAATCGTTTTTACATTTTTTATAATATAATTTTTTAAATATATTTTTAAAGAAAATTTTAAATATAAATCTATTGTTTTTTTGTTCATTTGAACGGTCGTTATTTCTACTTGATTCGTTTCAACAATGCTTTTTTGAAAAGTTTGCTTAGGAAATTTCGGATGGCATAACTTATTCGTTACTTAGGTAAAAAATAAAATAAAAACTTCAAATTGAAATAACAAAAAAAATCCAAGTGTTACTAATATTTTATTTTTATTTGACTAACTTATTTTAAAATTATTTCTTCAAAATCTGACATGATGAAATTGAAATCATTGCTGAATTTATTTTCATTTTTTTTATTTTGCTAAAAAAACTAACTGTATAAAAAGTAAAAACTTAAAAAGAAATTAAAAAATGGTGAGGCACGTCAGTAAATAACGATTTCTTTTTTTTATCAAAATTATTTCTTTTCTTACCTTTCAATTTCAAATCAGAAAATGCAACCAGAAAAAAAGAAAACGTGATGATTTCTCTGTCAACTTAGCTAATTTTTATGTTGTTCATTTAAATTCATATAACAAGGTTGAAGTTGAAACGAAATGTCACAAAAGAACGACTTAAGAAAAGGAAAAAACGTTACAAACGGGAAATCACTTTGAGAAAATATTTTATGAAAGCCGAACAAAAAAGGATAAATGGTGTTAGCCAAGATTTGGTTCCTTGTGTTTAAAATAAAGTAAAAAAACACCTCCACTTTTTTGTCGCTGAAAAAACAGTATAGGTCCCGAACTTAAAAACAAAGTTTTATACAGAGTCATAGGATGTTAAAACTAAAAGGAAAAACCAAAGTACTTTTCTTTTATTTTATTAATTTTTTTTTCCTTTCTAGCACGTTCGAAATATTGGTTAAAAAAAAATCGTTTTGTTTACCGTACGTCAGTAGTCGACGTAAGAATTACGTACGATTCATTAATGATGTATTTTTTTTTTGTTTTGTTTTTTTTTTATTTATTTATTTTTGCGCTTTTTTCCGCTGAAAAGGACATTGATTTGGAAATTCTTGCAAAAATCAAATAATTACCGGTTTTTAGTGAAATTTTCTGGACTTATTCACAAATGGATGGAATAATTTTTTTATCTTTAGAAAATCTCGATAAAAAAAGTTTTTTCACGTAACAGTTAAAACTCCCAACTTACTTTGAATTTCATGAAATTTCGAGAAATTAAATTTCAGTGTTATTGTTTTTATTAAAAGAAAGCAGGACTCATTGAAGATTGTAAATCTTTTTTTTTTCTTTTTCTACTGATTTTTCTACTTCCCCTCGCGTTACAGCTTTCTGGTGTTCTTGAAGCCTTACCTTGAGGGGGCGGCCTGTCTCTCCTTTATATTCCTTTCCGCAGCTGCACGGGATAGCGTACACACAGTCTTTTTTTTAGTCATTTAGGGGGGTCTCACTCGAGAGAGATATCTGCAAAGTGTTGTCAAGATCTTGAAGGTTGTCCTGATATGGACCGCAGATCCTTTGTATTTTCTCTGATAACCCCTTCACATAAGGCAGGCAGACTGTTTTCTGACTGTTGTTGTCCTCCTCCTCCTCTTGTACCCGCCTATCCCAGTTTTGGGGGGCAGCTGCCATGTACCCAGGGTAGTTGTTACGTTGTAGGGTACTACTGACCAATTCTTTAACGTCTCTGGGTCGCCACTTATGACTTTTGCTCGGTGTTGTAAGCAACGGACGATCCCTTTCTTTACGCTGAATGGATGGTGGGAGTTGAAATTGAGGTACTGTCCCGTGAATGTTGGTTTACGGCATACGGATGTCTTGAACCCATGCTCTGTTCGAGATATTAGTTGTACATCCAGGAATGGGAGTGTGTTGTTACTCTCTTTCTCCATTGTGAACTGTATCGAAGGTCTTATTGAGTTCACAGGGTCCAGTAGAACCTGGGGAGGTAGAAAAATCAGGTGTGGCTGACCACATATGGAGAGAGAAGGGAGATCACCGCCCCCTGTGGGATCATGTTGAGATCATAGACGGGGAACACCATTGGAAAATTCGTAAACTTAAGGAATCAGCACATATGCTAGGCCACAAAAATCTCCTGAGCCGACCAAGCATAGAAATAAAAACTATATGGGAACCAGTAATAAGGAGTGCCAGAGAAAAGCAATGATAACAAAGTTGCAATATGAGCTCTGGTAAAAACATGCAATGATAACAGCAAAATTGCAATATGAGCACTGGTAAAAATGGTTGCTGAAAAGTGAAACCATTAGGTTTATAATACCCAGAAATTCATACCCAGATGTGCTCAAGGACACATGGCACAGATAAAGGCATTGGTTAGATCCAGTGACAAACCCAAAGAGTGTGAGTTCAATACCCGGTTAAGGCAGTGGAGAACTTTCAGAGGGAAAATTAGCAGGAGATAACTGATAACTGACATCCATCAAACATGGCACGTGGAACTAGAACAGTCTACCCCAGTGAGCGAAATAAAGGGTTCAGTTCGAAATTCCAACCACCTGAAGAAGGTCGGAGCATACAACGGCCAAAACATTGTGATAAATATGGCGACAAAGATGAGGACCATAGTCCGAATAATGTAAATACTGTACATGATACCTCATCTCAGAAATATAGACAGACTCAGTTTACGTACTGCGCTGTATTCTATAATCATAGACTATGGTGAACATGGTCAACACACGACACTTGTTACCTAGTTGTAGACCATGTCTCCAACTAGGCCATTGTGTGTCATGGTCTCATAAATTATTATTTTTTTAAAATCTAACATTTTGTTGATAATTTTTATTCATTAATTTTTTTTATTTAGCAGAGAGAAAAATTTTTTTTTTTTCTTTTTTAATTTAAAAACATTCCAACAAAAATTAAAAGTGTCCTTGCTCCATGAAACCATAAATTAATGATTCGGTGTGCAACATGACACTTTTACAAATTCTATATTAAATACAAATCTCATTGTACAATGGATATAAATTGGTTTCAATAAAAAATTATAATCCTCTAAATAATATCGAGAATCATTTCTGACGTAAATAAAATGAACATGATCAATGGAGTAAAATAAAAAGAAAGAAGTTACTCATTGCAATGTAATTTTCTTTAGCTTCCAACAAGATGCAGGCTTATTCCTTTTTAAAACTGAAACAAAAATTGTTACACACTGTTTTTAAAAATTTACCAAGAATCAATTAATTATTTGATTTTAATGGTTTTTTTTTTTTGGTGTGTATGGGGGGGTTAGCACTTATTCATTAATGAACCGAATAGTGAACAGGCTATTTTCTTAGAAAACATTTAGTATGTTGTGTGAATTATCATCATATACATTCTGGCACATTTGTCCAACAAAAAATATTGTCCGACTCATGTAAGTCTGGGTAAAAGAAAAAACACAAAACATGAAATTCGATTTGATTTATGTATAGACTAAAACATGGAATAGTGCTTATACTGTACTGTTGACTCCTTATATTATTATTATTATTATTATTATTATTATAGGTTGAAAACCTCATAACTGGTCATCATGACAATTTTATCATAAGCACGAAGCAAAGTTTATCAAAAGTAATGATCTCTTCAAATTTGGTTAAAATATAAAATACTACCATGGCTACCACTTGTTTTGGCTATGAGAGGCATGTTCCTATAGCAGTGTGGACTCTTCCACAACAAGCTAGTTAACCCCTGCTAGGAAATGCACTATTCCTGTTATAATTTTCACCATCACAGTCTTACAAAATATATAACAAGCATTCATTGGTCAATCACCTTCAAACTACCTCACTGATTGGTCATTTCCAACCACTCAAACCGCCTGCACGTGACAAATCTGTTTTACCACGTTTTCCATCTGAGCCAGTCACGTGATTCACAATATATAAACAGAACACATGTAAACTCCCCACGAGTTTTTCTCTCTTGCGTCTCATTCTTTGCTACCAAGTACCAAGATGTAATCTTCAAGAACTCCCGTCTTAACTAATGCAGTCAGACGTTAAAGACCATTACCAACATTCACACAAGTACGAACTCTGAAATCTCTTCTGAACTTTTACCAACTTGTACAATACACAATTCCAAACATGCTAAAGAAACTTTATTCTTCTAAACTACAGTTTAATAATTACTTTCACTTTATGAGCTCAAATACAAATATTTACCTAATCAAAGGGACACAACTCTGTCCTACCTTTTCAGTTCGCATGCATGTATATCAAATATTAATAAATTCAACTGTTATGTTTTGAAACGAAATGTTTTTGTTTGAATCATTATTCTATGTCTTGTATTAATTGTTGTGGATGAAAGATTATTGAATACACACAAATTCAAACCTTCTATTCATCTCCAACACACATCACACACATCACACACATCCGCAACAGCAGCATTGTCTTTACAACAATTAATTTATGAAAGGAAAAAAGATGCATGTTTCTAAAAAAAGATGCATGTTGGCTTTACAATTGTTAATTTAAGAAGTAAGAAAGGAAAAAAGATGCTGCTTAATCGGGTGTGACTGTAGCAGGAACTTAATTTCCTTCAATATCCTAGTATTACATCTGCATAAATATTTTGTCTCAGAATGTTAATTTAATTTTGAAACACTGGCCTTGTTTTGCCTTCAAGGGCTCAGAATCAGATTTTAACAGGGGAACTGACTGAACACTAATTCTACACTGAGAACTAATAATGAGAATCTTCTTTCATGATTCATCAAACTGATTCATGATACTTGAATTCATTTGAATAAACCTGTTTTTCCTCTTATTCCAATCTAATTCATCAATGACCTTCATTGATATTTAATTTTTAATACAATAGTTTTATGACACTTGCATATATATATATATATATATATATATATATATATATATATATATATATAAAAACAATGATTTGATTATTGATATCCTTAAACTGCACTGATATTTTGCACATTGTCACTTCAGTCTTTATACATTTCTATGTGAGCATGTTCTCTTTACAGGATTTTATTTGATCTAGTCTTTCTTACAGGTTTCTATCTATGGCCATAGCAGAGTTTCCATTATGTTAATTCCACTATTGCATCCTGGGTATGGCGATAAACTACATCCGCATCCTGGGTATGATGATAAACTACATCCAACAACAAAGGCTTCAGATAATGTTTTCAGAAAAATAATATTGCCAGCTATAAGTTTTTGAAACAATAATGTTGGCAACTCATTAATCACAACATTTCGGCCGTTGTACACTCCAGCCTTCTTCAGGTGGTTAGAATTTTGAACTGAACCCTTTATTTCGCTCACTGGGGTAGACTTTTCTAGTTCCACGTACCATGTTTGATGTCAGTTATCAGTTATCTCCTGATAATTTTCCCTCTGAAAGTTCTCCACTGCCTTAACTGGGTATTAATGCCTTTATCCACTTTTATAGCACAGTTGATAAAGGCGTTGGTTAGATCCAGTGACAGACCCAAAGAGTGTGAGTTCAATACCCGGTTAAGGCAGTGGAGAACTTTCAGAGGGAAATTAGCTGGAGATAACTGATAACTGACATCCATCAAATATGGCACGTGGAACTAGAACAGTCTACCCCAACTATAAATAAATACTATTACTATATAATACTATAAATATTATATTTATTAACAATTAAGATGTTCCTGTATAAACCTCAATTATATAAACCACCAAATGACACCAATCCAGTAATACCTGGCGATGATTTGATGCTTGCCTGCCTTGTGATCAAAACAAACATGTGATACAGGGAGAGGCTTGGATTGAAGTGACCAACTACACAGTTAGCTGAAGGATTCAATCACAGATATACCAGTGACCAAGGACAGGGCGACATTGTTATTAGCACAGAGACCAGGACATCACACAACACTATATACTTAATCAGGTGTTACTGTAGCAGGAATTTTCTTTTACTCTTTTATAAAGAGTGACACTTTCTGCAATTATTTCTTGTCTTCCTGTATTAGATTGAGAATTTCACTTGTAATTCATTCTTCAATGTGATTCCTTGTCTGTTATCATCTGTATATTTCATTATGTCTTCCAAAAGTTCCGATTTCTTTATTGTCACTATGTAAGGTTTTGCAAATATAACCACTGTGTAACTTTATTTATTGTAGTTAAGGTGATGTCTTGTGTTTACTGAATTTTGTAATCTTACTATAGTGATATGACTCTGATTAGGAGGAGGAGGAACTACACAAGAGCATTGAGTAGTAACAAGAAGGACTTAGGACTTCATAATGCTTAACATTAGTTTTAACATTACTATGCAGTTAGTAATTAGGTTTGCTTTTAGTGGGAACAATTAGTTTTTAGATAGCTTATTGATGAATATATATGAAGTAAAGTTTCTTATCAAAACAGAAAAATTAATTGACATTCAATTTCATACATTTAGAGACCATAGGATATGATGACAATCATAGCAGACACAATCTGCAGTGAGATAAGCTACTGCAAACACCTCTGCCCAGTGAAGAAGTTCATTATTAATCTGTCAAGTAATTAGCCATGGTTAAGTATAAATGGCAAAATTTGCAAAAAATGAAACTGGCAATGTTTCAATGAACAAAAGAAGAGAAAGAACAGAGCAAAATAATACAAAGTGAACAATATATATGCTATCTAAGTCAAAACTAAGCAAAGCAACAGTAATAAGGCAAAAAGTTCACCAAATAAGATTTGTGCTCAGAAGCAAAATTGGATTGTAATGTTCTGAGTTCAAGAAGTGTTTCATTTTTATTGCTAAGGAACAAATCCCACCATGCACCTGTACAAGTTGCCTATAAATTTGTCATTCCTACAGTGACTGAAAGCAACACGCACACATCTCAATGAAATGGATCTTTTAATATCACCATTTTTTAAATTTATAATCACAATTTTGGTGTTTTTTACATTTTTATTTCTAATTTTTTAATATTTTTTAAAAGCAGTTTTTTTTATATAGATATTTTTTTTGAATCCCAAAAGGGTAAGAAAAAATACTGAGTGAAAGAAAAATGTGATAAATAAAAGTTCAGGGTGGTCCTTTATTTACAGCTGGGTTTTTCAGCCAGTACTCTAGTGGGCACTAATACACACAGAAAGGTGATAATCTCTTGAATTGTAATGAGCTTTCTCATTTATGAATAGGAAATACAGTTTCAATAAGAATAAAACTTGAGCACTACAAATTAATACAGAATTTGAAGATTTAAAAACTTAAATTTGAATTAAAATTTACAAAAATAAAAACAATTTTTGCAAATATTATACATGAACATTTTACATAGTGTCCATAATATATTTTATTTAGAGGCATCCACCAAAAAATGGGATACTTAAGTTTTAAAATCTTTTTTCAAAACTGAAATGTTGAATATTTTTTATTTAACTGCAAGCTTTTTAGATTAAATTTTATATTTCCAATAAGAAAAATACTTTACTGTATTTTGAACAGAAATTAAATTGATTGGATTTATTTTTTCTGATTATCAGTAAAACCTCTGAGCACAACCTAATACACTTAAGAAACATTTCAAAAATAAAATATAACTTTCTGGAACATTTCTTTAGAAAAATTAGCTAATTAAAGTTTAATTATTCTCAAATTCTTAACTCTTTATGTATTTTAACTTCATCAACACAGTTTGTTGATTTATGCTTAAAATTGGTTTCAGCAAATTATTTAACACAGCAGCAAGATCATCACACCTCAAATGTCTTCTCAATCACCACCAACACCGTACAAATTCCCTGTAAAATTCTTTTATCTTTCAGCATACTGATATCAACATGTAGTGACCTCAAAGTTTCATAAAAGCATATAGAGTAAAAAAAATTGTATTCTTAAACTACTGGTTGTATAAATAATTTTATGGACAAAATAAGAATAAAAGCATCACTTGTATGTCAATGAATAATTCATTAAGAGCTTAAAGAGAACGCAATCAATTAACATTATCAATTCAATAACTTTTTACCAAATTTAGTAGTAACAACTTTTAATAGATTTACTTAAATTCAGAATATTTCTTAAAAAGTTCATATTGAGCACAATATATTTTACTGTATGAAATATAAGAAAATAATCAAAAACTAAAAGTAATGACTTAAACACAAAATTGTCATTACACGGTAAAGTAGAAATATCTACATCTAATGTAGAAAAAGAATTATTCATTCTGTTCAGTTTAATAAAAGCTTATAGAAGAAAAAAAATGATATTCTTAGGCTAGATGGTTATGTGGCTGGGGCAATATCACCCCTGAAATAATAATCATGATAATAAAGTAGAATATGCTGTAAAACAGAAAAAAAAGGCATTTTCAAAAGAACCAAGATGTTAAAAATGCTGTAAAAACTTTGAAATGTAAATGTTACAGAAAGTTAATTTAGAACACAAAATACAATTTTTTTGTAAGTGTACAAAGGATATCAAATTACTAATAAAAAATTACTGGAACAATGATAATTGGAACTTTTAGAAAAAATGGATTTTGACACTGTAAGAATCAAAATTAAAATAAAGGATGTTTTGATTTAGAATTTATTTTTGAAACAGGACTCTCTGTATTTTACAAAAAAGCAGCAGAGTGGTTGATAGCAAGGTGCTAAACAATAGTCTTATTGCGGACCTTGGAAACCAATCGATGTAAAAGTAAACTGTTTACACTTGGAGGAGTGAAATTGTAATTTGAAACTATGTCAGTAAATTAGCACTAGAAAAACAAATACATCAACAGTTCTCTATATGAAGAGGTGAGCCAACCAGAAGACAAGCGGAGTATTGGGTTTGTCTGTCTTCAAAACTGAGGAGTGACATCAGAGACTAAGAAAAGAAAGCATCTGTTGTGTGCTGTTGTATTTGTATTGTGAAATACTGCCACTAACATCTAAGTTACTCCTGCTACTATTAATACTACCACTATTATTATGACTACTGAGTACAGGAACATCGAAGGTTGTAGTAGTTGCACTAAGAACAAACCAAAAAGGGTTAAAATGAAGGCCACATCTCTCCTTACCAAAATTATTCAAAGTATTTGTGTTTGGTTATTGTTTACATACAAGAAACATTCAACCTTATGCAACAAGAATTATTTTTTGTGTGTGTGTGTGTTTGATTTATATAAAAAAATTTTTGTCCTTTCAAAATCAAATTGAATTGGTTATTTATTTTTCTGTTAACTCAATTCTCACTCAACGAACATTCAGATGGACCAATGGGGAGCTTCTGGATTTCTACAATCTGATGACCCCCTCTCCAGGATAAAAAAAATCACAACATGGCTGGAAGGTGGCTTCGAACTAACATTGGGAACTGGAGGCTTGTGTCTAACCTGTAATACTGGACCATACCGGACCAACGGGTGGAGTGCTTGGGTCCAGTGGGGTGAGGATACGGTATTACTTTTATATAATACTAAAGATAATTAATTTTTTAAAACAAATCTCAATCTGATTATTGTCCTGCTTGTATTCCATATTTCTTTAATTTCTTGTACATTTTTCAGTCATGGATGTCAGTATAGCCTTGGTTCTTAACTTATAACTCCACAAGCTACCATGCACAAATAATTGTTATTTTCATTAATTTTAAAATAAATATTGCTTTTACAACCTGTTAATACTTAAAATTGCTAAATGCCTTCAAAACATATCACCAGGAAAAATATTGAATGTTTAAAAGATTTTTAAATTTGTTATTTGCAGTTTTAATCTATAATAGGGTGGGGTTTGATGATTGATACTTAATGTCAGCATGTCTATGCATATGCATTCCAGGCAATATATATGCATATACATTCATTTGAACTTGCTATCTCTTCATTTGAATTATTCATTGCTGGTCATATTGAAAGTTTATATGATGGAAAGTTCAGAAAAAGGGCACTCTACTCCTCTTTTGACAATCAGACTAAAATTAATAACTGCACATAAAAATCAACATTTTACTACATAAATGAATCTCAAATTGTTGAAAATGTATTAAACTTATGAAAATAACATCCCAAACAGGCTCCTATTTGAAACAATCAAATAAAAATTACCAACTGGACAGGCTTCATTACACAAAAAAAAAAGGGTTTATGAACAGCCTGTAAAAAATATATGTAATCAGGGAGCAGAGTTCAAATGTCACACTAATATCACCAATGTTTTGCACATATAAAATAAAACAAAATCTATATTAACCAGATTTATGCATATATGCCTTTATTTCAGTCATGTACAACACATTCCCTGATTTTCTTGATTAGTTATGTTTGCATTTGTATGTGTAGATTTTTAACTGACCTGTACAAAATTAATATATTATTTTCTCTGATGAAATCTTTAGAATCAGAACTAGTTTTCTTTAAAATCCATAACAATTGTAAAATGTTATTCACATGCTTCTCATTGGGGTGTTCTTAATCCCAAATGTTTTAATACATTTTATTAACAGAATCTGAAAACAGAATGTTCATAATATTTTCCACATGTAAAATGAATCAAAATTCATATTTGCCTGATGCATGGATATAAGACATTATTTCATTCATTATTAAGAATGAGATAATTTTTTTAAATACATAACATTTACAAAACATCATTCACATGCTTCTTACCAGTGTGTGCTTGCATATAATGGATCATATATGAGATCATATATGACGACTGTTCAAAAGCAGACCCCAACACCAAACATCAATAAAGTTTCTTTTTTGTATTTACATGCACCTCAGAAATGTTGACTTCAATAAAAATGCAGATATTCAAATTTCACAAAAAATGTTTTTTTTTTCTAGATGTTCAAACATGATGCGGTGTATCTTACTTTTCTACAGACATCTACAAAATTCCCATGGATGTGTTTTTCTATCCTGTATGTTTTTGCATATGGGGGCATCAAATTTGACATATATAAAAATAAAGATCTTTGCAAGAATATGGATTCTCTCTAACCTGTGTTCATATCTGGCACTACAACCAAATCTGATTTTGTAAAAGTAGTTCTACGAACTTCACAAGAATATGGTTTCTCTCCAGTGTGTGTTTGCATATGGCACACAAATGTGGACTTACGTAAAAATGCAGATCCACAAATTTCACAGGCATATGGTTTCTCACCAGTGTGTGTTCGTATATGTCGCACCAAATCTGACTTCTGTATAAATGCAAATCCACAAATTTCACAAGAATATGGTTTCTCTCCAGTATGAGTTCGCATATGGTACTTCAAATCTGACTTCTGGCAAAATGCAGATTCACAAACATCACAAGAATATGGTTTCTCTCCAGTGTGTGTTCGTATATGACGCACCAAATCTGACTTCCGTGTAAATGCAGATCCACAAATTTCACAAGAATATGGTTTCTCACCTGTATGTGTTCTCACATGGCCCACCAAATGTGACTTCTGTGAAAATGCAGTTTGACAAACTTCACAATAATATGGTTTCTCTCCAGTGTGTGTTCGCATATGGTGCACCATATCTGACTTCCGTGTAAATGCAGATCCACAAATTTCACAAGAATATAGTTTCTTAACTGTATGTGTTCGCATATGGCCCACCAAATGTGACCTCTGTGAAAATCCAGTTTGACAAACTTCACAATAATATGGTTTTTCTCCAGTGTGTGTTCGCACATGGCCCTCCAAATGTGCCTTCCGTGTAAATGCAGATCCACAAACTTCACAAGAATATGGTTTCTCTCCAGTATGTATTCGCATATGCCGCACCAAATCTATCTTCTGTGAAAATGAAGATCCACAAACTTCACAAGAATATGCTTTGTCTCCACTGTGTGACTGGATATGGCCCTTCATATTTGACTTCTTTGAAAATGCTGATTCACAAACTTCCGAAGAACATGGTTTTTCTCCAGTGTGTCTTTGCATATGGCGCACCAAATGTGACCTCTGTGAAAATCCAGTTTGACAAACTTCACAAAAATATGGTTTTTCTCCAGTATGTGTTCGCATATGGCGCACCAAATGTGAGTTCTTTGAAAACCTGTATCCACAAACTTCACAAGAATATGTTTTCTCTCCACTATGTGTTTGCATATTGTGCACCAAAATGGACTTATGTGAAAATGTAGCTCCACAAATTCCAAAAGAATATGGTTTGTCTCTAGTATGTGTTTGCACATGGCATACAAAATGACTTCTTTGAAAATATGTATCCACAAATATATGGTTTCTCTTCAGTATATGTTCACATAATGTTCCATGAAAATGCAGATTGACTAAATTCACATGTATATGGTTTGTTTCTAGTGTTTTTCTATAGAGCACACTAACTCTAAATCATGACAAAGTTTTGCAAACTTTAGTGGCATCTATTTCTTCTTTCAAATTTTTTACTCATATGTAGCAATAAGACTCTACAGAAAAGACAGTCCACAGATTATGAAGTACTTTTTTTTTTTGCAAGTTAATGTTCACTTTGATAGTTTTGAAAATGTAGATATATAACTTTTACATGAATATTGCGGCATATATTTCTGTTCTCAATGGAATATGAAGAGCTTTGATGTCGTTCACTTAAATTCCCATGGATAACAGCTTTTATGAATGTCATCATTTTCTGTCCAGAGAAAGACCTATGAAGTAACAACACACATTTTAACAGAAACAGTCAGTGATACATGTAATCAGTACACATTTCAACAGATACATTTAGCTATACATTAATGCAGGTTGTGATCAGCATGGGGCAGCCAGAAAAATAGATCAAACATTTCAGAGTACATGATTTCTTGCCAGTTAATGTGATGCTTTTGAAAATATAGATATACAACTTTTGCATGGATATAGCAGCATATATATCTATGTTTGTGTTGGAATGTTAAAATTCTTGTTTTCTTTCAGTTAAATACTCAAAAACAGTTCTTAAGCATATCAGGATTTTCTGTTCAGCCGAAACATCTTTGAAGAGAAAGAAATAAAACATAAATTAACACAGTGAATAATACATGAAATCAGTTCATATTTCAACAGATACATTTGGCTATATATTAAGGTTATTTCAGATCAGCACAGAGACGCAAAAATACAGCAGCCAGGACAAATCAATAAGTTTATCATAATTTCCTTTTTAGTAGAAACACAATATGTGAGTACAGTGGTATTTTTCTGAAAAATTTTAAAGTGTCTTAAATTTTATTCTTTATAGCTTCTTTCCCCTTTTAAACAAACTAAGATTTCACATGACAAGTGGACTACAGCAGAGTGATTGCAATATTAATAAGGTGAATAAAATAAGACAAAGTATATTCATTTAGGTATGAATCTTGAAATGAAACAAAATGCCTTAAATGTGAAGCATTTGACTAAATTTGACAAGTAAAGCTTTGTTTGTGTTTTCTTTAACAAATAGAGAATGCAAAATCAATTTCAAATATCAATAAAGTATTTTTGTTTCTTCACAAATTGTATAAATCAAAATGGTGATTTCAATCTTGTAATTATTAGTTTGTTTATATGAATCAATTATTACAAGTGGATATCAACACAATGAAAAAAAATCTGTGACATTAATAAAAAAAAATTCTGATATAAAATCTGTATCAACTCATTAACCACAACATTTCGGCCGTTGTACGCTCCGGCCTTCTTCAGGTGGTTGGAATTTCGAACTGAACCCTTTATTTCGCTCACTGAGGTAGACTGTTCTAGTTCCACGTACCATGTTTGATGAATGTCAGTTATCAGTTATCTCCTGTTAGTTTCCCTCTGAAAGTTCTTCACTGCCTTAACTGGGTATTAACGCCTTTATCCACTTTTATAGCACAGTTGATAAAGGCGTTGGTTAGATCCAGTGACAGGACCCAAAGGGTGTGAGTTCAATACCCGGTTAAGGCAGTGGAGAACTTTCAGAGGGGAATTGGCAGGAGATAACTGATAACTGACATCCATCAAATATGGCATGTGGAACTAGAACAGTCTACCCCAGTGAGCGAAATAAAGGGTTCAGTTCAAAATTCCAACCACCTGAAGAAGGCCGGAGCATACAACAGACCTCATCTCAGAAATATAGACAAACTCATTAACCTTATTCGTTTTTGATATTATGAAAATATGTTCACCATCAAATATTATTATATTATAATATGGCACTAGGAAATCTTTTAGGGAGATAAAGGAATGTAACAAAATAAGAACATGGCTTTCAAAATCTGATACAAATCATGTAAGTATTGGCTATGCATTAGAGTTGGGTGCTGTGGAAATTTTGTTTTCAATATCGATTTAATTTGATTTTTTCTTATACCTCAGTTTCTTTGTCAGTTTTGGTTTTAATTTAGTATTGTTTTCTTTCTAAGTAAGCCATTTATTTTATTGTGTGATGATGATTAGTTATTATTCAACATTTACTTGAATTATGCAATAATTTCAATGAAGATGAAGTCAACTTTGTGACTGAATCATTCTCTATGATGCTATGAATCATATAAGTTTTTTAACATTCTTTTTTCATTCGGTTTTTCCAGTTACGAGTCCTTTTTTAAAGCTGATCGTTTTGTGTTCATTTTGTTTAGTTCTTTTTTCGTAACAGATTTAATGTTTAGTATAGAGCTTAGAAAAAATTTGCAGTGTGATATAGGCAAGAAGTAAGGCATATAGCAACATCAGCACGGCAAAGGGCACTCCTTTAAAGGCAAGGAAGGGCAAAAATATTTTAAGTCAAGTGATAGCGATTGCTGTAAGAGTCGTACGATTTTTGAATCAAGCACAGACACTGCTAGGCCATGCTGCTAGTTAATATTAAATTAAACTGTCAAAACAATAAGTGCTCACTGAAGAACTGTCACCACACTAAGACTAGGCACACAGAACATTTGAACTCTTCAGGACACCAACTTTTTTTGAGTCATCATTTGAGGAAGTAAGTAGTGCCATAAAGCATCTTAAGAACAACAAAACTGTTGGCCCTGATTGTCTTCTAGGAGAAATATTCAAATCTGGGGTTTCAAAAGTTAATTATAGCCTTCATTGTTTTATCAATGATGTGTGGAATGCACTATGTGTCCACAAGTAATGGAAGAATGTGAACATTGTCATGGTTTACAAACAAAAAGGGGACAAAACTGATTGTGGAAACTACCACAGGATCTTGCTGCTTGAAGTGGTAGACAAAGTTCTTACCAGTATTCTCCTTCACTGTCTCCACATGAAAGTCATACACATGCTCTTACTAGAAACACAGTGCTGCTTTCGTAAAGTCCACAGTACCACATAAATTATTTTTGTGGCAGATTTACTATATCTTTCTCAGATCTTTATATTGTGGTTGTCAATTTATCTAAAGTTTCAATTCCGTCAATTCGGATATGCTCTGGCACATTCTTGTTAAATGTAGTTGCCTACTAAATGTCATAGCCATTATAAAAGATTTTCAAACCAATATATATGCACACATTGTATCTTCAGGCATCGAATGTTTTTAAAGTTAATGTAGAAGTGAATTTAGGCTGTATCTAAACACCAACTTCATTCAACATCTTACTGCCGTGACACTGATCAGCCATCAAAGCTTACAACTGAAAGATAGCATCTGTCTCTGGCATAGACTGAGTAATAGTGTCTTCAATCTCCTAGAAAGAATAGTACAACATTTACATTCTTTTTTAGATTGCTGTGTAGTTAAAAAAAAATATGTAAAAAAAGGCATTCCCATTATATTCAATAAGGAACTGTAAATATATCTCTCTTAGAAAATGTTTCCAAGCACAAGTTTTTTTATGAAAGTTGTCATTACTGCCGACTTAAAAAACACTTTGGTCTTTCCTCTTAATAATAACAAACTTTTTCACTTATTAAAAATGACTGAAAATATTTTAGAAATGTTTGTTTTTTTTTAGAAAGTCATGGTAAAAATTTCTTTTTTTTTTTTTACATCTCTTACTGTTACTTAATGTTATGAAAACTGAAAAATTTAACTATGTGCATTTTTGTGGTTATTTTAATTAAATGCAGCAGACTTTGAAGAATATAAATCACTGACTTTTTTAATTTTTTTTGTAAATTAAGGAGCATTTATACCCAAACTTTAGCTCTGAATTGTAAAATAGAAAACCTAATAAAAATAAGACATTATTTAATTAAAAAAGCTTTTAATGGCTTTTATGAAGAATCTATATGAAGGACATTTTTGTTTGAAGCTAAAATATGTTTTCAATGAAAAATGAATTTCTACTAGAAGTATTTTCTTTCTTTTTTCAATTTTAAGTACAAAATGGGATAAAGTTTTAACAACTTTATCCCATTTTGTACTTAAAATTATTTTAAAATTAAGTTTGAATATGCTCATCTCTGGAAATGCTCTTATTAAAGGTTTATTTTTACAGATCATAAATATGAAAGCTTATTCATTTCTATTTTGACAACAATTTTTTAATATGTCAAAAAATGTATTAAAAATGTTTCCGGCAAAACAACTGAGGGACAATTCAGAAATAATGTCTATGTTTTAAGAGCTGTATCTCCTGAAAGCAAAGATCCAGCCTCATAGTTTGCATTGATTTCATATCAAATTCTCAGACTGACCGACCATCATCACATTTTCAAAAATTTTCATTTTTTTTTTTTTTAAATATATTTCACTAAATGTTTTGATTTAAAAAAAAAAAAAAAAAAAAAATATAATCAGTTTTTTCTTTTTCTGTGAGAGGCATACTGCAATTATTAATTTCTTCTTTTTTAGATTCAATTTTAAGGATGGAAAAGACTTAGGACATATCTTTGTTTTAAAAATAAAATACCTAAAAAGAATAAAATATTAGACTTTTAAAAGTATTTAATTCTTAAGAATTTATAGTTAAATAAAGTGGTTCACTGAAAATTCAAAAATACTGTCACTTCTGCCCTTCCATCTGATAAATTGCCCTATCGTTAGTTATCAATACATTGACATAAACATCAATTAACACCTTCAAAAAACTAATCAACATTGTTAGACATGCTTTTCTTATTTTCTAACTAAATTTTTTCTGCTATAAAATTAAGTAATGTTTGTTTCAATTTACATTACATATTCTTTAATTTTCCTAAAATAACTTTTGAAAAAAGTATAATTGAATTTTACAAGATTTTAAATGGAGAATTTCACTTTTGTTTACATAATTGTCAAAAATGGCTGACAATTGATTTTATGTAAATTTTGATGGCTCTAAAAAAAAAAAAAAAAGATTTTTAACTAAAATTTTGCATGTGCTAGAAAGGATTAAAAAAAAATTTTAAATATTCAAAAAATACTTTGGTCTTTCCTCTTAATAATAACAAATATTTTTAGACGATAAAAATATTGTTTAATCAAGTTTGGGGCCTTTTTCATGAGGGTATGCTCATTTTTAGCGATGTATTGCACATACCTACTTCCTAAGCAAACTTTTCAAAATGGCACTGAAACAAATCAAGTGGCAGTATAAACGAACAAAAGATTTATATTTGAAATTTTAAAATATAAAAAAGGAAAAAACGATTTTTATAAATTCAATATAAAAACGATTTTTAGATATTAGGTTGGTGCAAAAATAATGACGTAATAATGTCGTTTTTTGAGGTATTTTTTAGCGTCAAAAAACGACATTATTTTTGCACCAACCTAAGTAAAAACGATTTGTCATTTTCTTTCCGAATTTTTCTGTTTACTGCAATGATTCGACGTTAGTTTTAAATTAAAAATGAATCATTAAAAATACTTAAACTTAATTCTACTAAAAAGGATATTTTTGCTGCTTGTTTCATGAAGTAAATTATTTAAAATCTAATATTTCATTGATAATTTTTTATTTTTTTATTTGTCGAGTGAGAAAAAGTTTTTTTTTCTTTAGTTTATTTATATTAAAATAAAAACCTTCCAGTAAAAATTCAAAGTATAACTCCATCAAACAAAAATATCATTTGTATTAATCTTTCCAATAACATCTAAATAAATTTTAAATAGTAACATGGACATAATTTAGGTACCTCCACGAAATCGCTAAAAAAAAAAAAAAAAAAAAAAAAAAAAAGAGCATAGTCTGATGAAAAAGACGCCAAACTTTATGAAAACAAAATTTTATCGTCTAAATGCTTATGTTAAAAAGGTCTTAAAAGCAAGTCAAATTTTGTGTTACTGACTGAATTAAAATATTTACTTCAAAGCGAAAATAGAAAATAAATAACAACTAATTTTATTAATTTCTTTCTTTAAAATTATTATTTCTTCAAAATATCTGACAGACTGACATGAAGTAATCTGTAATTCAAATCATAGCTGAATTTATTTTCATTTTTTATTTTGTTTTGGTAAACAGGGAATAAAAAGAAATTAAATGGTGATGCAAGTCAGTAAATAACAATTTCTTTTTCTTTTTTTTCTAAAATTATTTCTCTTCTTCCACTTACCTTTCAATTTCAAATCAGAAAATGCATCTAGAAAAAAAAACAAAAAAAAAAACACGATGATTTCTCTATCAGTCTACCCAATTTGTATATTGTTCGTTCATTTCATATAACCAGGTTGAAGTTAAAACGAAATGTCGCAAAGAATGAATTAAGAAACGAATAACAGGAAATATTTTGTATGATTATGAAAGCCCGACCAAAATTGAAACTTTTTAAACGGTGTTAGTCAAATTTTGGTTCCTTGTGTTTAAAATCATGAGAAACCTTGGCATTTACAGAAGTGTTATTCAGAAGTCAATGCATTACGCTTCTTCGTGGCCACTGACACTACTGATGTCTAACATAGCATTTTTACGAATTTTATATTAAATACCAATTTTATTGAAACCCACTGAACAAACATCATAATCTTCAATAATATCGAGAATCATCTGACATCAATAAAAAAAATAAATATGATCAATGGAGCAAAAAATAAAAAGAAAGACATTGTCACATTACTCAACTGATACTCATTGCTATGTAATGCTTTTGTTTTGAACTTTTGTTTAGGTTCCAACAAAATGCAGGCTGAGTTTTTCTTTGCAGGAAAAAATAAAAAATCGTTCCACCTTGTTTTCAAAAATTTACCATAATTTAGAAAATAAATTAGATCAGTTAATTAAAATCAAATTTTTTGATTTAATGATTCTTTTTAGCTAGGAATTGCGGTACCCGGTAATTTGCAGTTTAAGCCCCGTGCTCAGTTTTTATTAAAAATCTCCCGAATAGTTATATAATATATTTAGATGTAAATTTATATGCTTAATTCGAAAATAACTAAGAAATTTTGCTAAAATCTACCGTTTTGGAGTTATCGACAATAAAAGATCAGGTTCATTGGCGTCGGGTCCGTCCGCCATTACTGGCGTTACGGTTCGGGTTATTTACATACATTTGTCTCGAAATAACTTTGCGCGGAAGCTAACTTAGTTAACGAGCCTTTTTTTTTTTCTTTTTTTTTTAACTGATCTTATCTGTGCAATGTTTAGGGTTTTCGGTAAATTTCTTTAAGTTATTTAGAAAAGAAATGATAAGTGTTGTTTTTTTTTTAATAATAAAATAAATAATAATTAAATAAATAATAAAACAAATTGTAATCGTAATTAAATCTTATTTTAAGGTACTTAATAATCAAACTTTGTAAAACTCCAAAATTTAATAAAAAAAAAAAATTTAACTTTAAATTTGTTCTTGTTATTATTTCCTTTCTAGCATTTTATTTAATTTTGTAAATAAATAATCATGCTCTTTTAAAATTTTGCAAAAAGTTTGCACATTGCATGGACTTTATTCAAGACAAGTAAGGCTTCTGCAAATCACTCATCCAAGGCGAATCTATGTGAACAACAAAAGTAATGGTTGCCATGCTGTAGCCGCAATGTGAATCAGTCCAAACTTTTATTGTTGATAACTCCAAAATGGTAGATTTTAGCAAAATTTCTTTGTTATTTTTGAATTAAGCAAGGTAAATTTACACCTAAATGCAAAAAATGGGGAAACTGAGCAGGTTATTTTCTTAGAAAACATCTAGAATGTTGCAGGAATTATCATCATTCTATGCCTTGTAGCCAAGGCGATCTTTATACCAGGCCTGGCAACCATGCGACTGGGGGCCATAACTGCGGGTGGAGATGTGGAAACTTCAATTACGACTAACTAAATAACAATTGCTGATAACATTTTTAGCAAGGAACTTGTTAGTAATGTGCAGAAATTAATTAATTAGCAACTATATAATATACTATATAATATATATTAATCTTACAATTATTTACTTATTTCCATAAATGCAAATGTACAAAGAAAGAACAAAAATATCATAAAATAAAAAATGCACAAAAATCCCTTTATTCACAATAAGTCAGACATTTTTAGATAATATTACAAAAGTTAATGAAGTTAATTTGTTTATACTAATTGATTACTGAAAATATAATTGTATAATACAATAAGAAATAAATATCATCATTTTACAAAATTGTGTAACAACAAAAAATGAAAATAGTTTACAAAAAATGCAAATTTCAGAGAAACAATTCTTTAAAAATTTGTGATTTTTGTTACATGTCTAATTTGTTTAACAGAAGATGAAGAAAATACTTATTTCACTATGATACAACAGATATTACCAGTAAACAGAGTTTTAAAAGTTAAAATCAATTTACATTAACAAGAACACAAAATTGATTAACAGAATAATTTGTGAAGTTAACCAATTAAATATGTATAAAAAGAGGGAAAATTTGAAAATAAACAATATCTGGTATCACTGTGGTATCCAGTGGAATTTTTAAATTATCACAATCTATTTCTTTCAAAACTGTTCATGTTCTTGAAAATAAAAACTAATATTATTAAATATTTCCTCTTCTGTGGGACAATCCTTTCTTGTAACATAGCCTACTATATACAAAAGTGACATTTTAATATTGTTAGAGATTCTTGTTTCAAGGGTAGGTAAGTTATCAAATGTTTGGAATCCCATTTCATCCAGCAAATGCTCACATTTTGAGCAATTATGGTCTGAATCAAAGTTGTATTCTTTGACTTCAACATTTAAGTAGTTTCAGTTTTTTTTAATATTCAATTTTTTTAATATTTTTTGTGTTATAAAATATGCACCTCAATAACTTTGTCTTAATTATCCAAATTCATTTTTTAAATTGTATGTGGTAAATTCACCAAGCATAACAAAATTAAACCCACAAGAAATATCTACAAACATCAATTAAGCCATTGAATGTATGTTCAATGGTTCTCTTGTTAACAATTTCATCCTTTTTCCTTGATTTCTTCCTATTCTTTTAGTCATTTTTCCAGAATTAGAAACAAATAACAAATGTTCATCATCTAAATGTTAGTATTGCTATATTTCTTTGACACGGTCGATTTTCCAAAAATTTAACTTTTTCAATGAAATTAACTGTTTCTGCAGTATTCTCCCTATTTAATAATAGGTGTGTTCTAATGGCAGCTACAGTTTGATCATAAAAATTTTTTTAAACATTTTGTCACTAAACTACTACATCAGTTAGTCTCAACAGCTTAATGAATTGAGTTTTTTCATACTTGAAAAGACCTTTTACAATTTTCTCATCTTGCTGTTATCTTTTTACCTTCAGAAAAAAACAGTAATTCAGAAGTAGGTTCAGTAATCCAATTATTCCAAATATTTTTAAAAAGGTGGATATAATCACAAAGTAAGTACAAGCATTTTTAGTTATCCAAGGCTTATTAAAAACAATGTCAAATCTTTCAAAAAAAAAAAAAAAAAAAAAAACATTGAGGGTCCTGTTATTGCCACATACAATTGCAATTACTTAACCATTTGTTTGCATCAATAATTTATAAAAAAATTTCATATAAAAAAGTTGCCTCTAATTTTGCAACTGGAATCATTTTAAATTAAGTTTTTGATCCTCTATTTAAACAATGTCCTGGGTATGACGATAAACTACATCCACGTCCTGGGTATGGCAAAAAACTACATCCAACAGCAAGGAAAAATAATGTTGCCAGCTATACATTTTTGAAACAATAATGTTGCCAGCTATGTGTTTTTGAAACAATGTTGCCAGCTATACGTTTTTCGGAAAAAATAATGTTGCTAGCTATGTTTTTGAAACAATAATGTTGCCAGCTATACGTTTTTTGGTAAAAACAATGTTGCCAGCTGTATGTTTTAGAAACAACAATGTTGCCAGTTATACGTTTTTTTGAAAAAATAATGTTGCCAGCTATGTTTAATAGTACTGTATATTTAATATATGTATAGGTATATGTGTATGTATACATATGTGTGTGTATGTGTATGTATGTATGTATATATATATATATATATATATATATATATATATTATATATATGCCTTGATTTGGCATTAAATGACCCACAGTGGTTGATATGCCATAAAACCCAACCAACCAATCTATTTAAACATTTTACCATGATTCCCAATACTGTTCTTGCTAATGCCTTAATTTTCAGTCAAATCAAAAAAGTTTCCTCCAAGATATTGTAAAACAACCTTGATATACTCTTCCTCAATTAAAGACTTTTTCTGATTTTCAGAAATTTCACCAAAATATCACCAAGAACATTAAAGTCATCTAATTTTGAGATGATGCCAAAGCTGGTAATGTTCTCACACTGGGTAATGTAAAATCATCCTTAAGTCTGTTATGTAATGACTGAAACATAGCAAAATATTGAAATTTCCTGATAAGAATATCAGAATCATAACGTTTTGTCTCGCTCTTTTTTACAGTATATCTATAAAAAAAATATTAAACTGGTTCATTTTTTGTTTTAACAAGAATGAAAGTAACATATATATTTTTCTAAATACCTGTATGCAAATAATTCTTTTGAATTCAAGGTTACTTATGAAGAAAAATATCATAGAAAATATATTAAATTAAACTTTCATTTAAATATTTTTGAATGGACAAATTTCTGTATACTCATTTTTGAAAATTAGCCAAGCAAAAAGTTACATTCATTTTTTTTTCTTCACATGTTGTAAAGAAAACACAAATTATTCCTTAAAACATGAATTTTATAATCAAGATATTCACTATTATCAAGAATAATAGGTTAAAGAAGAAAATTTAATTAACTTTTTGTGAGAAAATTCTTAATAATGACAATTTTTTGTGAATTTTGATGATTAAAATAATAAAAAAAATGAAAAAAACAAGAAAGACAATATTGAGAAGACAATGTCTTCTTTTTTACATTTCTTTTTGTATATTTTTAATAGTTATCACAAGTTTATCACAAGCATTAAGCAAAATTTATCAAAAGTAATGATCTTTTGAAATTAGGTTTAGTTAAAACTTAACATACTACCATGGACACTACTCAACATGTGAGGAAAACATTGTTTTGGCTTTGAAAGCAATGTTTGGATAGCACTGTCATTTTTTTTAAATTACTTTAAGAAATTAAGAAATGAGGATGTTGATGAGACACTGTAAGAATGCTAATAATTTGAAGAAAGGAAAAAAAAAGCTTAAATTTTTGAAAGTGAACACAAAAATGAAGATGGTAGTAGATAATAATGAAGATGGTAGTAGATAATAATTTTATGGGTACAAGTAAGAGAAGAGAATAAAGAAATGATTCTATGTCACTGGTTGATAGGGGCAGAGGGTGTGTGTATCACTGGAGATCTCATTGGATACAGTGCAGTAATCTGAGTGAGGAAGAATTTGGTCAAATGGTAAGATAACAGTTTGGTTGCAGACTTCCCTGAAAACAAGGAAAGTGTTATGTAGTGGTTTCACTGTGGAGGCTTGTATTTGTACTAAGTCAGTCCTAAAATAGGTTCGATGTACAAAACGTTAGGAACTTGATATAATAGGTAATGACGCAGAGAAATCTAGTTGTAGTCGCTGATACTTTAATATCTGACTAACGGTCATCCGACATTGACTGACTGACCAACTCACTGCCGACTGCAACGTTACTCTTACTACTCCTACTTATTATAGGTGGGAGAGTCTATTAACTATAGAATAGGTGTGTTCCACTATAACAGAAAGAAATTATAATAAGACTGGAAATCTGGAAAATATCAAAAAGATTTTTTATGACAGAGGACATTTCTGTTAATGTGAAGTTGAAGCAGATGATTTTAATTAATGAATATATGCTAACCCACTAGATTGGTGAACAAGAGAGGGTGTGACAAAACCGACTATACCCATTGAGGGGTGTTGGTATAAGTACAAATAAGAGAAGGCGAGAGTAAGTGGGGCAGGTCGATGGCCTGATAACTCTACTCTCCGGAGGAAGGATTCCCCAAATTTGGACATGCAAATTGCTTCCCAGGACACCATCAGCAGTGAGTTCTGATTAGATATTTGGAAGATCATGGAACCCCAGATTATGAGGGACATCACTCTAATGATGGGTGAGGGTCTATAAAAGTGTTAGATCAGAGGGGAATTAGAGTAGCAGTTGAGACTATTGCTTTGCTGATCACCATGTGATTTGCTGCCATGGAGAACTCACTTACGCTTTGTTTCAGACTATTAGATAAATTGAGCAGAGTGCCCTGACAAAATTGCAAAGTGGAAGAATTGAAAGTTTCTATATAATGATAGAGGCAAGCGAGTGCTTCATCAGTATTCCGTAATACACTGCATGAAGAAGTCTCTAACTTAGTTTGAAACCTTAACTCTAACAAAGAACACTGTCACAAAATTACACTACATGGCAATGGTCATTAGCCTGCATGCTTGTAGATTCTTATATGAAAAAAATGTTCCTGTATAAACTTCAATTATATAAACCTTGTTGATCTACACAACTTTCTTTTTTTTGTCATAACATCATTCCACCAAATGACACCAATCCAGTAATACCTGGCGATGATTTGATGCTTGCCTGCCTTGTGATCAAAACAAACATGTGATACAGGGAGAGGCTTGGATTGAAGTGACCAACTACACAGTTAGCTGAAGGATTCAATCACAGATATACCAGTGACCAAGGACAGGGCGACATTGTTATTAGCACAGAGACCAGGACATCACACAACACTATATACTTAATCAGGTGTTACTGTAGCAGGAATTTTCTTTTACTCTTTTATAAAGAGTGACACTTTCTGCAATTATTTCTTGTCTTCCTGTATTAGATTGAGAATTTCACTTGTAATTCATTCTTCAATGTGATTCCTTGTCTGTTATCATCTGTATATTTCATTATGTCTTCCTAAAGTTCCGATTTCTTTATTGTCACTATGTAAGGTTTTGCAAATATAACCACTGTGTAACTTTATTTATTGTAGTTAAGGTGATGTCTTGTGTTTCATGAATTTTGTAATCTTACTATCGTAATATGACTCTGATTAGGAGGAGGAGGAGGAGGAACTACACAAGAGCATTGAGTAGTAACAAGAAGGACTTAGGACTTCATAATGCTTAACATTATTTTTAACATTACTATGCAGTTAGTAATTAGGTTTGCTTTTAGTGGGAACAATTAGTTTTTAGATAGCTTATTGATGAAGTAAAGTTTCTTATCAAAACAGAAAAATTAATTGACATTCAATTTCATACATTTAGAGACCATAGGATATGATGACAATCATAGCAGACACAATCTGCAGTGAGATAAGCTACTGCAAACACCTCTGCCCAGTGAAGAAGTTCATTATTAATCTGTCAAGTAATTAGCCATGGTTAAGTATAAATGGCAAAATTTGCAAAAAATGAAACTGGCAATGTTTCAATGAACAAAAGAAGAGAAAGAACAGAGCAAAATAATACAAAGTGAACAATATATATGCTATCTAAGTCAAAACTAAGCAAAGCAACAGTAATAAGGCAAAAAGTTCACCAAATAAGATTTGTGCTCAGATGCAAAATTGGATTGTAATGTTCTGAGTTCAAGAAAGGAAATATGGCAGATGAGATCAAGAAGTGTTTCATTTTTATTGCTTAGGAACAAATCCCACCATGCACCTGTACAAGTTGTCTATAAATTTGTCATTCCTACAGTGACTGAAAGCAACACGCACACCTCTGAATGAGATAGATCTTTTTATCTCACCATTTTTTAAATTTATAATCACAATTTTGGTGTTTTTTACATTTTTATTTCTAATTTTTTAATATTTTTTAAAAGCAGGTTTTTTTTCATATAGATATTTTTTTTGAATCCCAAAAGGATAAGAAAAAAGATTGAGTGAAAGAAAAATATGATAAGAAAAAGTTCAGGATGGTCCTTTATTTACAGCTGTGTTTTTCAACCAGTACTCTAGTGTGCACTAATACACACAGAAAGGTGATAATCTCTTGAATTGTAATGAGCTTTCTCATTTATGAATAGGAAATACAGTTTCAATAAGAATAAAACTTGAGCACTACAAATTAATACAGAATTTGAAGATTTAAAAACTTAAATTTGAAAAATTAGCTAATTAAAGTTTAATTATTCTCGAATTCTTAACTCTTTATGTATTTTAACTTCATCAACACAGTTTGTTGATTTATGCTTAAAATTGGTTTCAGCAAATTATTTAACACAGCAGCAAGATCATCACACCTCAAATGTCTTCTCAATCACCACCAACACCGTACAAATCCCCTGTAAAATTATTTTATCTTTCAGCATACCGACATCAACATGTAGTGACCTCAAAGTTTCATAAAAGCATATAGAGTAAAAAAAATTGTATTCTTAAACTACTGGTTGTATAAATAATTTTATGGACAAAATAAGAATAAAAGCATCACTTGGATGTCAATGAATAATTCATTAAGAACTAAAAGAGAATGCAATCAATTAACATTATCAATTCAATAACTTTTTACGAAATTTAGTAGTAACAACTTAATAGATTTACTTAAATTCAGAATTATTGAGCACAATATATTTTATTGTATGAAATATAAGAAAATAATCAAAAACTAAAAGTAATGACTTAAACACAAAATTGTCATTACACGGTAAAGTAGAAATATCTACATCTAATGTAGAAAAAGAATTATTCATTCTGTTCAGTTTACTAAAAGCTTATAGAAGAAAAAAAATGATATTCTTAGGCTAGATGGTTATGTGGCTGGGGCAATATCACCCCTGAAATAATAATCATGATAATAAAGTAGAATATGCTGTAAAACAGAAAAAAAGGCATTTTCAAAAGAACCAAGATGTTAAAAATGCTGTAAAAACTTTGAAATGTAAATGTTACAGAAAGTTAATTTAGAACACAAAATACAATTTTTTTGTAAGTGTACAAAGGATATCAAATTACTAATAAAAAATTACTGGAACAATGATAATTAGAACTTTTAGAAAAAATGGATTTTGACACTGTAAGAATCAAAATTAAAATAAATGATGTTTTGATTTAGAATTTATTTTTGAAACAGGACTCTCTGTAGTTTACAAAAAAGCAGCAGAGTGGTTGATAGCAAGGTGATAAAAAATAGTCTTATTGTGGACCTTGGAAACCAATCGATGTAAAAGTAAACTGTTTACTCTTTAAGGCTGGTAAAGACGGGTTCTACTCATTTAAACGTAGACACAAATATAATAGGGTGGGGTTTGATGATTGATACTTAATGTCAGCATGTCTATGTATATGCATTCCAGGCAATATATATTCATTTGAACTTGCTATCTCTTCATTTGAATTATTCATTGCTGGTCATATTGAAAGTTTATATGATGGAAAGTTCAGAAAAAGGGCACTCTACTCCTCTTTTAACAATCAGACTAAAATTAATAACTGCACATAAAAATCAACATTTTACTACATAAATGAATCTCAAATTGTTGAAAATGTATTAAACTTATGAAAATAACATCCAAAAGAGGCTCCTATTTGAAGCAATCAAATAAAAATTACCAACTGGACAGGCTTCATTACACAAAAAAAAAAAAGTGTTTATGAACAACCTGTAAAAAATATATGTAATCAGGGAGCAGAGTTCAAATGTCACACTAATATCTTCAATGTTTTGCATATATAAAATAAAACAAAATCTATATTAACCAGATTTATGCATATATGCCTTTATTTCAGTCATGTACAACACATTCCCTGATTTTCTTGATTAGTTATGTTTGCATTTGTATGTATAGATTTTTAACTGACCTGTACAAAATTAATATATTATTTTCTCTGATGAAATCTTTAGAATCAGAACTAGTTTTCTTTAAAATCCATAACAACTGTAAAATGTTATTCATACGCTTCTCATTGGGGTGTTCTTAATCCCAAATGTTTTAATACATTTTATTAACAGAATCTGAAAACAGAATGTTTGTAATATTTTCCACATGTAAAATGAATCAAAATTCATATTTGCCCGATGCATGGATATAAGACATTATTTCATTCATTATTATTATTTTGCATATGGGGTATCAAATTTGACATATATAAAAATAAAGATCTTTGCAAGAATATGGTTTCTCTCTAACCTGTGTTCATATCTGGCACTACAACCAAATCTGATTTTGTAAAAGTAGTTCTACGAACTTCACAAGAATATGGTTTCTCTCCAGTGTGTGTTTGCATATGGCACACAAATATGGACTTACGTAAAAATGCAGATCCACAAATTTCACAGGCATATGGTTTCTCTCCAGTGTGTGTTCGTATATGTCGCACCAAATCTGACTTCTGTATAAATGCAGATCCACAAATTTCACAAGAATATGGTTTCTCTCCAGTGTGTGTTCGCATATGGTACTTCAAATCTGACTTCTGGGAAAATGCAGATCCACAAACATCACAAGAATATGGTTTCTCTCCAGTGTGTGTTCGTATATGACGCACTAAATCTGACTTCTGTATAAATGCAGATCCACAAACTTCACAAGAATATGGTTTCTCTCCAGTGTGTGTTCGCATATGTCGCACCAAATATGACTTCTGTGAAAATGCAGATCCGCAAACTTCACAAGTATATGGTTTCTCTCCAGTGTGTGTTCGCATATGGCGCACTAAATATGACTTCTGTGAAAATGCAAATCCACAAACTTCACAAGAATAAGGTTTCTCTCCAGTGTGTGTTTGCATATGGCGCATCAAATATCGTTTCCTTGAAAATGTACATCCACAAACTTCACAAGAATATGGTTTATCTCCAGTATGTGTTTGCATATGATCTTTCAAATGTAACTTCTTAGAAAATGCAGATCCACAAACTTCACAATAATCTGGTTTGTCTTGAGGAATGTTTTTGCTTATGAAGCATCAAATGTGACTATTAAAATCTATATCCACAAATGTGACAAGAATATGCTTACTATCCAGTGTATGTTCACATAGTCTTCTGTGAAAACACTGTTTCACTAAATTCACATGTATATTGTTTGTTCCTTGTGTTTTTCTATATGACACACTAACTCTAAATCATGACAAACTTCATAAGAACATAGCTTCTCTCTAATTCTTCTTCCAGATTTTTATTCTCATATAAAACTAATATTCTAAAGAAATCACAGAGATTTCAAAGTACATTTTTTTGCAATTTAATGTTCAAAATATAGATATAAAACTTTTACATGAATATTGCAGGATATATTTCTGTTTTTGATGGAAAGTGAAGAGTTTTGTCTTCCTTCACTTAAATTCCCAATAATAACAGTTTTTATGAATATGATTTCTGTCCAGCAAAAGACCTGTGGAGTAAAAGTAATGACACAGTTTTTAACAGAGATAGTGAATAATACATGAAATAAGTTCATATTTTAACAGATACATTTATCTATATATATAAAGGCTGGTTGTGATCAGCACTGGGATGCAACCAGGAAAATTCAGTAAGTTTATCTTAAACAATTTCCTTTTAAAATTGAATATACAAGTACAATGGTATTTTTATAAAACATTTTCAAATTATTAGATATTCTTCTTTCCACTTTTAAACAAACTCAGTTTTCACAAAAGGCAAGTAGATAACAGCAGAGCAATTATAATATAAATAAGGTGAATAAAAATAAGAATAAAACTATTAATTTGGGTAGGAATCTTGAAATGAGGAAAAAAGCTTTAAATTTAAAGCATAATGATCACATAAAGTAAACCTTTGTGCCATTAATAAGAAAATTCTGATATAAAACTCAATCTGTATGAACTCTATAGAACCAAAGATGTTTGTGAAAGTGATATTATGAAATGTTGTTTTAAATAATTATTATAATAAAAACCAGGAAATCTTTTAGGAAAATAAAGAAATACAAAAGAAACACATGGCTTTCAAAATCTGATAAAAAACAACTAATTATTGGCTATGCACAAAATTTCCAGTATTTAATAAATGATAAAAACTATTGACAGAAGTTTCCATTTAAAATTTTGCAAGGAAAGATGCTTCATGTGATTACCTCAGTGAGTTCATTTGCTTATAAAATCCTAGCCTCAGTTAAGTTTGCCACATTTTAAATATAGATCTCAAAGAAAAATTCTGTTTAACTTTTATCAAACTAAATACCATAGGATCTACTTAAAGGGTGATTTATATAATATTGGGAAGAAATGTTCATATAAATTTTGCCCTTTTCTACAAGATGTTAATATTTTCACAAAAACAACTCATCATAAAAGTGTTTTAAAATTAAATGGCAAATCATATCAAGTTTTGATAATTATTAGTTTCTTTCAAATTTCATGCTAGGAAAACAAATGAAACGCCTCACACGAAACATAACACAATCAACAAATTTATTTCTGCAGAGGACATAAAAACAAAGCCTATGAGTATTTAAATATTATGAAAGCTATTATAAACAATTTTGTATTTCTTCCACCAAATAAAGGAATATAAAAAAAAGGGAAAAAAGATTAAAGAGTAGTTCATTGATTCTTTTACACATTACAATTATTATTTTTACTATTTACATTAAGGCTAATGTCCTCATCTTTGTTGCTGTAATCTTAGCTGCAATGATGAGGAAAAGAATCCAAATGTAAATAATGATAACTCTTCATTTCAGGAATTTGGATATAAATTATAATTATTATTTTACAATTTTATTAATTGCTTTTATCTAGAAAATATATTATAAATTTTTTTTGATGAATAAGGAATTTCTACAAGAATTGTTTTCATTTATATCAAGTTTTAATTGGAATAATTTCTAAACTTTTAAATCTTTCAAAATTCTGTATTAATTTCTAGCGGTCAAGTGATGTTATTAAACTAAAGTGTTACTACAGTAAGTGCTCACCGTAGAGCTGTCCCCACACTAAAACTAGGTACATGGAACAAACCCTTCATGAAACTAACTATACTTCTTGAGTCGCCGTCTTAGATGACACACATCACTCAGCAGCTAAGCTTGCCCTGTATAATACTGACATTGCCACTCTTAGTGAAACCCAATTTGCCAGTGAAGATTCACTGACTGAAGATAGAAAGGGCTACACAGACTTCTCAACTATAATTATAAGGAGATAATCGGTAAAAACGGTATTGCTAAAATCAATGAGAATGGACAGTGTCTCCTGAACCTTTGTGCAGCCCATAATCTTACTATCACCAACTCCTGGTTTCATCTGCCAAATAAATACAAGACATCGTGGATGCATCCAAACACTGGCATCTCATTGACTTTGTGCTAACCCGACATTCAGACCTAAAAAGACGTCCATATAACATGTGCTTTACATGCAGCTGAGTGCAATACAGACCATTGATGTATTTATTGTTATGCAACTTAAGATCAAGCCCCATTTAGGAAACAAAGGACAAAGGAGCAGTTAAACTGTACTCCTTTCAAAACCCATCCCATATCTTTGAGCTTTAAGCAGCTATCACTAGTGCTATTGAGGTGAAACATTCTTGTTTGAGGATGAGTGCTCCAACAGGTGCCAAGTTGACTGAAGAATGGGAGTGTCTCACCTCTTCTGTATACACTGTCACCAAGTCAAATTTTGGCATAGATAGTTGCTGTCTGGTTTGTTGATAAATATATTGCAAATCGTGATCGGATTACCATAAAGAATAGAGATGAGCACAGAATGCCTCACTTGGTAAATGCTTCCCCAAGTTACATTCAGAAACCCAAGCTGCTCTGTGTCACATATAAAACAATTGGTGTTGTAACAAGGAAATGCTCTAAATATGGTAGTATCATCATCAAAGATCAACCAAAGAACATTTGGGCAACTTTGTGGTCAAGTCTTTCTAAACAGGAACTTGTCCACCACAAAGATATCAGTGTACAGCGCTATATATATATATATATATATATATATATATATATATCCTTCTGTATGGGTCTGAATCCTGGACTCCATATAGTGTTGACATTTCATCACTTGAAACCTTCCACATTTACAGTCTTCAACACATCATTGGATAGTCATGGCAAGATCAAATAGTGCATGTCAATATTCTCCAGTGTACCAGCAGTAAAAGCATTGGGGCTGTTGTCACCCAATGACAGCTCATGTGAATCGATCATATGACCAGGATGCCTGAAGACTGTCTTCCTAAGATGATCTTATATGGGGAACTCTTGGTACATCAGTGAAAAACGTTTCAAAGACCACCTGAAAGTTATGCTAAAACAGTGTTGTATTAATACCACAGAACTGGAAGTTAAAGCAGCCAATCACAATAGTCCATTGAAAGATTTGAAACTAGTTGAACTCAAAACCAGGAATTTCCCTGCAACTTCATGATTGCCTGGAACATGAGGCCACTACCACCAGGTGTTGGCATTCAGTGTTCAACCTGTGGATGGCAATGTGAATCTCAATTTAGTCTTCACAGCCATCAACAACATAATGTCTGTAATTCCCATTCTTCTCACTCTGTGAAGCAAACATTATCAACGAACTTCATTATTCTATTTATTTGTAGTTGTCAAGTGATATTATTAAATTAAAAACCTATTTACTAATGATAAATGGAAAGCTCACTACAGTTGAATACCCCACCCATATTTTAAAAAGAATTTTGGATTTATTTCATGCATGTATCTATTTTCCTAAATGCACATGTCCATACATAATATTATTAGATTTTAAGAGTAGTAAAATTAAGATTTATTGGTCATTTTTTAACATTTCCTCAAGATTTATCTTCATATAGTAGACTATTAAGCCAAAGATTGTTTTGAATATATTCTTAAATTTCTGTGGTGGACACATCTGTAAAAATTACATAAAGTATATAATGTGAGTGCCTTTCTTATATATAATTTTTAACTATCCATTAATCTTTAACATTTAGGAAAATATTTTTCATTTATGATTAGTAAATAGGAGATTGTATGTATTATCAGTATCAACTAACCACTACAATTTCTTTATAAATATATAGAAATTTAAATCTTTATAAGTTATTCTAATTAAAATTTTAAGAAAATGAAAACAACTCTTGTAAAAATTCATTATTCATCAAAAAAACTTTCTTCAGAAAGTAGTGTCCATAATGTCTTATTCAGAAAAGCAATTAAAAGCTTTTTTTAATTAAATAATGTAATAGTTTTATTGTATTTTTATTTTATGATTAAAAGGAGATTTTTGGTTACTGGGGATCAGTTTTACAAAAAAATAAATAAAATGATGAATAAAATTCTCCAAGGAGTTCTGCCTTTAACTAATATAAACATTGAGCATGCCAAAATTTCATAAAAGTAAATGTTGGAGGGGGTGGGGGTGTTTAACAGATGTAAAAAATATTTTTTTACCAAGAATTTCTAAAAAAAATAATTCAATTCATTTGTGAGTTTCATTAAAATCCAACAATTATTTGATTTTTGCAAGAATTTTGCAAGAGTTTCATTACAAAAAGTTTGGTGCCCCCACTGACACAAGAAATACAAGAGTTTTAAGCAAAATTTCAAGTGTTCTAAAAAAAGAATAAAAAAAAATATTAATCAAAAATACTTTCATTGTTTCTCTTAATAATCACATAACAATTTTGATGATAAAACTTTGCTTTTATTAAGTTTAGGGCATTTTTCATCATGGTACACTCATTTTTCAGCGAGTCTACACATTTAATTTTAATTTAATTTAAATGTAGGTCCTTCCACTAAATTTCTTGAAACTTTCATTTTAGCTTTAATTGAAAGCTAAAGGATTAAATTTACTATTTTCAATAAGCAAAATTCTCTGTTTCTGTCTGTTTCAGATATTATATTGATTGGAATAGATTTTTTTTTCTCTAATAGCTGATTTTTAGTCATCTTTCATACCACTGTAATTCTCTATATTAAAAAATCTCCCCAAAATAAAATATACTTTTCTGAAACATTATTTGAGGAATATTAGGTCATGCAAAGTATATTTAATGATTTGAAAAAAATATTATTTACTTTAAATATTTAAAATAATGCAAATGTGTTTTCAAAACAAAACAGTAGCTGTGTTTTTAACTGACATCGCTATGTTTTACATAATTCATGAGGTGTTACTTTATCCATTAAAATATAATTTAAGAAAATGATTTTTTCTGACAAGTTTTTGGTTAAAAGTTTTTGGTTAAAAGTTTTCTTTTTTTTTTTTTGGTGTTTACAATTGATATTTTAGCACTTTTTTCAAATGAAAAATACACTGATTTGAAAATTCTTGCAAAAATCAAATATCTGCCAAATTTTCATTACACTTTCAGGACTTATTCACAAATTAATGAAATTATTTTTAAAGTTTTCTTTTTAGAAAATATATATATATCTTTAGATATGTTACACACACCACACAATTAATTTCATGAACTTTCGAGAAATTAAAATGTCATCTGCAAATTTTCTTTATTAGCTAAAAGCAGGACTCCTTCGAGAATGTAATTTTTTTTTTCAAACTACTCTACATTTCTCGGAAATGTGGCCCAAACTGTAAACTATCAAATTATTTAATTAGAAAAGTGTTTAATTGCTTTTATAAATAAGATTTATTAAGGACAATATTGTCTTAAGAAAAAAATTATTTTGATGAATAATACATTTTTACAAGAATTGTTTTCACTTTTTTTTTTTTTAAATTTATAAATCTTTTAAAATTTTGCATTACTTTCATCTGGTTAGGTGATATTGTTATTAAGTGAAAACTATATTTACTAATCAAAAATTGAAAAGCTTAATGCAAATCATTTTGCCTCAAGATTTTTAAAATAATTTTTTATTTTTTTTATATATATATATATAAAATATTATGTAATGTACTCATTTTTGAAAATATGGTCGACTATACATGTTATCATTATATATGAGTGATGGCTATAGTAAATTTAAAGTCAACATTCCTAAAATTAGATTACGGAGAATATTTTCCAACATTTTTAAGATTACCAAGTACTTAAAAAAAATTATATAAGAAAGGAGCTCACCTGTCATTTTCATAAATTATGTTTTAAAAGATAAAGTCTCCATAGAACGACAATAAATCTGTCAACACCTTTGTTCTGTGATTGCCAATGATAATTGCCACTGTTTGTTTTAAAAATCCCTTTCTCTGTTATTTTAAACATAGTAAATAATATTTTTTCAAATCAGATTAATTATACTTTTATCAAAGAATCCTCTTAATAATAACAAAGATTTTGACGATAAAATTCTGTTTTCATCACGGTATGCTAATTTTTCAGCAATGTCCTGGAGGCACCTACGTGTCTTTCGATTTATATTTGATTTTTTGATTGTCTATGAATTTAGGAAAATTCTGTAATTCTGACAAGGTAGGAAAAAAAGTTTTAGAGAAGTATATTTTATTTTTGCAAGATTTTTAAATAGAGAATTATATTGTGATGAAAGACGACTAAAAACAAGTGATAATCTATTTTTAAAAAAATCCCCCCCCCCAAATCGGTTCTAATTAATATAATTTCTGTTTGAAACACACCAGAGTATTTTGCTTGCTGGAAATAGTAAATTTAATCCTTTAGCTTTCAATTAAAGTTTTTTCATAAGTACTACCACTAATTTGGTATATGTAAGGGCTATAATGATTTTTTTAAAATGGAAAAGCTTTTAAAACTGAATTTTAAAAGTTTTAAAACCATTATAAATTATTCTATCTAAAATTGTAAAAAAAAAAAAAATGATATCTTGTAAAAGTTCATTTTTCATCAAATTTTTTTTTCTTCAGACAATATTGTCTTTAATATATAGTATTCATAAATGCTTTTAAAAGATTCTCTAATTAAATAATGTCTTAGTTTTATTGTGTGTTTTATTTATTGATTTAGAACAGATTTTCGGTAAGACAGGTTCTGATTTTGAAAAAAAATATTTGGTAATTTATTCTTTGAGGAATTTAAATTAAATTCCTCAAAGAATTCTGCTTTTTAACTAATATAGTCACTAAATATGATTATATTGAATTTCTCAAGTTTTCATAAAACTAAAGAAGTGAAACACATGTAAAAAAAAATATTTTTACCTATATTTTCTAACAGAAATTTTTAAAAATAATTGATTGATTCACTTGCAAATAAGTCCTGAAAATTTCATTAAAATCTGACAATTATTTCATTTTTGCAAAAATTTCAAAATTAAATGTGTATCAACGCAAAAAAGAAATTAAAATTTGCTATGCTAAAATTTAGTACAAACGCGGACACAAGATAAACAATTTTTTAATAAACATTTCAAAGTTTTAAAAAGGAGTAAAAAATTTCATGAAATATTCAAAACATACTTTGATCCTTCCTCTTAATAATAACAAAGATTTTGACGGTAAAACTCTGTTTTCATTACGTTTGGACTTTGGAGCATGTTTTCATCATGGTATGTTGATTTTTCAGCGATTTCCTAGAGGCACCTATTTCAATGTGTCTTTCGATTTATTTTTTGATCGTCTATGAATTTAGAAAAATTCGGTAACAGAAAATTCAGTAATTTTGACAAGGTAGGAAAATTAGATTGAAAATTGATTTTAGGGCCGTTTTGGAGTAGGGATTTGGGGGCTAAGCTCCCTTACCCTAACTGAAAATCGTGAGCTCCAGATAAAACCCCACTACAACAATACTAGGGCCATACTTATTTTACAATATCTTTTTCATCAACGTTATTTTAGGGAAAGGGGGCTTAGCCCCTAAATCCCCACTCCACAACGGCTATAATAAAATATTAAAAATCAATTTTCAATCGACTTTTAGTTACCGGTTTTTCCGAGAAATTCGCAGTTTAAGCCTCCGTTTCCTACTTTGTCAAAATTACCGAATCTTCCCGGTTCATAATCAAATGTCGAGGAGGGAATTGTAATTTCATTTATTTTAAACATATACATTTGCGTGCACGGCATATGCATGCAGCAAATGAAAATTGATTTTTTTTTTTATCAGACGTCCTGTTTTAATTTTATCGCTGTAAGTGACGAATAAGTTCTACCAACCGAGACATTAAAAACAAAACTTTGCCAAATAGCAATGAAACGAATCTAGTGGAAATATCCGACGTCCAAACGAACAATAATTTTATTTAAATTTTAAATATAAAGAAAAAGCAATTTTTGATTTTCTTTCTAACAAAAACAGAGGTTTTTAGTCAACTACAAGGATTTTTAACGTTATTTTTATTAATTAGATTATTTAAAAATTCTAATTCTACGAAAAACCAAATGTTTACAATCGGCTGCTTATTTTGAAGGAAAATATATTTTAAAATCTAACATTTTGTTGATAATTTTTATTTATTAACTTAATTTTTTTATTTAACGAGTGAGAAGAAATTTTTGTTTAAAAAAATCAAAAATCGTCCCTAGCAAACAAAAGATCATTTGTGATAATAATACTCTTTCTAATTTAATTTATTATTTAATTTCTAAATAAAAATTTTAAAGAGTAACAACATGGAAATTTTTAATTTAAAAAGGTCAAAACGAAATCAAACTTTGTGCTACTCAAGTCAACTATGATCGAATTAAAAATAAAATAATAACTTCAAAAACGAAATAACAAAATCTAATTTTACTAATTATTTTTTTAAATATTATTTCTTGAAATTGAAAATATCTGAAATGTTGAACTTGAAACATAGCTGAATTCAGTGAATTTATCTTCATTTTTTCTTCTTTATTTTGATAACACTAAGGAATTAAAAAAAATGAAAAATAGTGAGTCTAAGTCAATAAATAACGATTTCTTTTTTATCAAAATTATTTCTCTTCTTTCACTTACCTTTTAATTTCAAATCAGAAAATGCAACGTGAAAATAAAAACAAAACTGGATGATTTCTGTCAAATTCCCAATTTTTATATTGTTCGTTGAGTTCATATAAAAAAAGGTCGAAGTTGAAACGAAATATCACAAAAGAATAAATTAAGAAAAGAAAAAAACACGTTAGAAACGGGAAATTACTTTTGAGGAAATATTTTGTATTATTTCTGAAGCCGAAAAAAAGGAAAAGAAAACAGTACTATTAGCCAAGATTATTTTCCTTCTGTTTAAAATCCTGAGAATTCTTGGCATTTAAGAGAAGAGTTATTCAACAAAAGTCGATACTTGACGTTTGTTTCTTCATGGCCACAGACACTGCCAGTAGTAATGATTCAGTGCCAAAGATGAATTTTTTTTTTAATAAGTTTTATTAAATGCAAATTTATATTTTATACACATTTTAAAAGCAAAAAAAGTACAAACATCATAATCCTACATCGAGAATAATTTCTGATGTACAGTAAAAGAAATAAAATAAACTAATAGAGACTATATGGAGCAAACACAATAGAAAGACGGTGACCGTTGCTCATTCATTGCTATGTATTTTTTTTCTTTAGGTTCCAATAAATTGCAGGCTTTCTTTTCAAAATTTGTTTTTACAAATGAAAGCAAAACAAAAAAAAAAAAAAATCACTCCACCCTGTTTAAAAAAAAATTGCCCAAAATTAGAAAATTATTTAATTCTTCTAATGATGTTTTTCTCAGCAGCACTTATTCATTAATGAATTGTATTGTTACCAGTAGAAAGAATTTTTTAGAATGTCGTGACACAGACCTAGGGAAACTGGAACATGTGTACCAGATAAGTTTGGATGCGGGAGCTCAGCCCTTCTCCATTGCCACCCCGACAAGATTGCCACAGCCTATCAAACAGAAAGTTCACAAAGAACTGAAACATCTTGAGAAAGAGGACATAATCCATCAAATGAAATTGCCAACAGATTGATGTGCCCCAATAGTCACTGTCCAAAAAATCAAAAGTAAAGTCAGATTGTGTGTCAACTTTACCAAGCTAAATGAAAGTGTGAAAAAAAGAGAAATTTTCTCTACCCACCACAGATCAGCTGCTGGCCAAATTTGATGAAGCCACAATATTTAGCAAACCGATTGCAACTGCAGTTCCTACTAAATTATCCTCCATGAAAAATCACAGGAACTTACTATATTTATAATACCATATTGGAGATACTGTTTCAAACAGCTTCCATTTGGGATAAATTCCAGGCCCAAAGTTTTTCATTGGGAGATGATATATATTTTGTCTGGGATACCATGATAATGTCCTCATAAGCAGATGAAACCAGCAGGAACATAACTAGTGGTTAAAAATGGTACTTCAGAGAATGAAGGCAGCTGGAGTCACACCAAACAATAAGTGTGTATTTTCCATTACCAAAATAAAGTTTCTGGAACAGATCATCTAAGAGATCCAGAAAAAGCAAAAGCCATTATGGATTTGCCCAGGCTAGAGAATGTATCTGATCTAAGATGCTTACTGGGCATGGCAAATCAGGTTGGAAAATTTGCTAAGAGCCTGGCAGATATTACCAAACCACTCCGAAAGCTTCTGAAGAAAAATACAGAATAGATTTGGGATGATCATCAAAAAGTAGCATTCAAGAGCCTGAAGAAACAACAGAGTTTGACACCAATACCGACTTATTAGAACCATAACAAGCTGACCAAAGTATCAACAGATTCATCTAGCTATGGCCTAGGAGGAGTACTTCTCCAGAAGCAAGGAAACAACTGGAGACCTGTATGTGTCAAGATCTCTGACTGATACAGAGAAGAGACATGCACAGGTTAAGAAAGAAGGATTAGTCATCACATGGGGTTATGAGAAATTTGCTGATTTCTTAATCGGATTGCAAAAATTCACAGTGGAAACAGACCACAAACCATTATTGACATTGATAAAAACAAAGTGACTCGATGAATTGACTCCAGGAGTCTAACATTTCTGCATGAGGCTAATGAGACTATCTTATATTATGCACACTGCAGGAAAAGACCTCACTGCAGTAGATACTTTGTCCCATGCACCTAGAAGTAGTTCATTATTTACATTATTCAGACTATTGTCCTCATCTTTGTTGCCATATTTATCATAACATTTCGGCCATTGTACGCCCCGGCCTTCTTCAGGTGGTTGGAATGTCGAACTGAACCCTTTATTTCGCTCACTGGGGTAGACTGTTCTAGTTCCACGTGCCATGTTTGATGGATGTCAGTTATCAGTTATCTCCTGCCAATTTCCCTCTGAAAGTTCTCCACTGCCTTTATCCACTGTGCCATGTGTCCTTGAGAACACATGGCACAGTGGATAAAGGCGTTAATACCTGGTTAAGACGTTGTGATAAATATGGCAACAAAGATGAGGACAATAGTCCAAATAATGTAAATAATGTACATAATACCTCATCTCAGAAATATAGACAGACTCAGAAGTAGTTCAGTTATATAGGATATCAAGCAGGAGGCAGAGAGAGACTCATTTTTTTCTGTGCAGTCATAGGAAATATCTCAGTAAACAACAAATGCTTGGAGGAAATGAGACTGAAACAAAATACCAACAGAGTCTGCAGTCAAGTCATCAGCTATTACAAGATGAACCACTGGCCTGAAACAGCAAGGCGAGATCTCGAACTAAAGCAGTTCCGGTTTGTTAACTAGGACCTTAAGTTTATGAGGGACTCCTAATGTACCAGAGCCTACCAAACATACTTGAGAGTCTACATGAGGAACACCAATGGTTATTCCAGCCATATTGATGTTCAAGTGGCAATTAAGGATTGCTTTCATTTAATGAAGCCTGTCACTTATCAGGTTCTAGATTACAAATTCAAAATGGAGTGGGGAACTAAAGCCAAGCTCCCTCCCTTCTTTTGAGAATTCAAAGTTGACGATCTGGTTCTAGTATGGAATTTTGAATCTGATTGACAGTGGATGGAAGGCACCATTACCAGACAGTTGATAGCAGTGAATTTTGAAGTGGAGGCAGGAGGAGGGTTGGTGAGGAGACATGCTGACCAGCTTTTGAAACCTCCCCCAGGTTTGCAGTGGAAGGGATATCTGATGTCCAGGCAGACTTCACTACAAATAATCTAGGAATTCTTTCTGTCCTTGAAATTCCTGAAGAAATCATGGACTTGGATGGCACACATATGGAAGATGCAGCAGAAGCTCCTGTGAAGAATGGGAGGCCCACAATACCTGCAATTCATATATCAGGTTGCATACGCAGAGCCCCAATCAAGTTGAACATTTATGTCTGTAGTCCCAAGTAAGATTGGAGGGATTGAACCAAAATGTGGAGTTGTGTCACTTTGCCTTGAGGGACCCAATGTATTAGGTTATCTGTCCTTTAACCCTAGGGCGCATTTTTTTGTGGTACCTAAGAATAAATAGGCAGTGACGAATGGTTGCCATGTTGGAGACACACGTTTCTGCTCTTTTAAGTAAATTCTGTCTTTTGTGTATCAGTTTCAGCATCATACTTATTATAAAACCCAGGTTGTGTGTCTGTACGTTTATATATTGGATCGGATTACCTACATTTTTCAACCGATTTCAACAAAACTTCACAGGACTACGTAAAATTACCTTACGGTCGTTCTAACAGCACCAAAAATTGGAAAAACACAGTTGTTTTTGTACAAAATCAATTTGAAAACATGATTAAGAGGCATCACTTTCGCAGAATGAAAGGGGGACAACTCATATCGAGTTATACTTATTATAAAATCCAGGTTGTTTGTATGTGTGTGTTCGTTTATATATGGGATCGGATTTCCTACATTTTTCAACCGATTTCAACAAAACTTCACTTTTTTTGGGGGGGGGCAGGTAGTGTTTCTTATTGTCTTGCACACTTTTTTCTTTATTTTTACATTCAGAATGCTTTAAAAATTCTATTTACAAGACAATTGTTTATAATAAAATTCTATTCAATCGGTAGACTCATAACAATTGAAAACAATGTTTTTGTTTGAGTTTGGGTTTGACCTATTCGTAAAAAAAAAAAGAAAAAACAACAACAAAAAAAAAACTAATTAAGATATGTGTGTGTCAACCTTAAACAATAATCTTTGTCAATTTTATTTTTCAGTCTTTATGATGGTCGATACTTGATTTTACATCTCCGGGCAATGCCGGGCTCTACTGCTAGTGTTTGAATAATACACTACACTTTGATTGCAGGGTCTTGGTTGGTTTGTTCATTTTTTTCTAGTATATCATTCCAAAGAATTGGGAGAAAGATTGTTTCCAAGTTTTCCATTTTTTGCTCAATCCTTCTGCCTCTCGCCTTGTATTCACTTCCTCTTCATTTTTTAGCTGATAGAGAATCCAGTGCATGTTTTATTTTCTCAAAACCCCCATACAGAACATAAACAGCCATCAAAATGTGCTGACCATCATGTGTCAGACAGACGATTAACCACAAAATCTTTTCCTAGAGGTGATGTCAATACATTCCACGGATGAGTACAACCAGTAAAAAATGAATACTTATGTGGAACAAAATCAAAGAATTTTACAGTCGGTAGACAACACTCTGCTGCTTTTACTCCCACCAAGTTCAGGCTGTATCTAGCACAGGGGATATAGATGGCAAACTCATTGAGTTCATGAACCCATGCATGCAATCCAGTATATCGTCCAGACATATTGGAGGCATTATAGTATGACTGACCATGGCAATTTGATATTGGAATTGATAGTTTAATGAGGAAGGGCACTGCTTGGAGATGAAGAAAGTTCAGTCAAAAATAGCATAAAAATCTGCATGTAAAATTCTTCAAATACATCTATATTTTATATAAAGTTTTTCATTAATTCACAAGATCTGAAGGAGTTTAAAATTGTATTGTAAAAATGTATATCAATTTTTCACAAAGAAATCAAATATTTATTGCAGTTCAGTGGAAGACAAAAAATATACAGTTCATTTTTATTAAAACAAGCTATCAGTAATAACTTTTGGGTAGGAACGCTCCCAAAAGATAAATGGATACCTAAATTTAAAATAAATTTTACAAAATAAAAAAATCTTTCTTGAAGCTTTATAGTTTTACTTCTAATGGACTAAAGTTGTAGAAAAACTGGCAATGGTTAAGTGTAATTAGTAAAATGCTCAAGAAACGAGTTGGCAAAGTTCTGAATAAACAATGAAGAAACAAAGAAAAAGAACAGAGCAAAATAATACTAAACAAACAATATCAATCCAAGTCAAGTTCACACAAAAATTGATAGTTAAATGATTGTAGTGATCGTGTGATACTATTTGTTTTTGCCACAGTAAAATGGAAGAAAGTTTTGTTAAAACATAAGAAAGTGTTATGTGCTGAGAGACATTGAAACAAGAAGGGTTAATACCAAAAACCCATGGGAAGAATTGAGGATTTTATTCACACATAAATGACTTGAATTGTATGTCAAGCAGTTTGAACAATGGAAAAGTGACCCAGACTTAGGGGGCAATGTTGATTAACAAACAGCTGCAAATACAAACTGTAAAGAGAAAATTTCATTTTTCATAAACAACAAATTTGGAGTTGATTCCCCTGGCAAAAGTTGAGTTAAAATAACAGGAGGTGGGGATAAACCACCCACACTCACTGAGGAGATTTAGTGAGAGGTAATTTGGGCAAATGTCCATAAATATGAATGTGTGAAGAGAATTAGATAAAAGAGAGAAGAGAAGCAGAAGAGACAGAGACGAGACCAGAGACAGGCAAATGGGATTATCTGCTGACAAAAGCTTCCGACTTTAGCCTTGTGCCAAACTTTACTAACAAAAGCAAACTAGATTTTGCCAGGTCAACAATAATATCACTTCTGATTTAGATGCAGGTTGGGCTGATAATTAATTGCATGTGAACTCTGATATAAACCAATTATTGTATGAAGGGCTGATATAAAAAAAGTATTAACTTTTGTTCAATTTATTAAAGTGTTATTTTATTTCCTGTATGTCATCACCCTGTTTGGACCAGCCCAACACAAAGATATCAGGTCATCCCATAAGTTCCGTCCGAATTTTAACTTTTTGTTAAAATGAACGAAATTTAAAGAGTATTTCATAATGTCTAATGGAGCTGAACATTATTTTTATGTTTAGATGCATTTAAACTGATCAAATTTTATTTCAGAGAACAATAAAATTAAATTTTGTTTGATTAAAACCCTGCTAACATGGAAGTACCCAAGAATCATTTGAGGCACATAATGTTTTATGAGTTCAAGAAAGGAGACTCAGCAGCTAGAAACATTCACAAAGTTTATGGAGAGGAATGTGTGAATGAAAGAACTTGCAAAAGATGGTTTGCAAAATTCAGAGATGGAGATTTCATGCTTGAAGATGAAGACCAAACCGGACGTCCAGTTGAGTTTGATGAAAAGCTTCTTGAAGCAGCCCTTGAAGAAAATCCTGCTTTATCAATTGAGGAATTGGCAGTGGTTCTTAGTTCAAGCCAGACAACTGTTCATCATCTTCAACAACTTGGAAAAGTTCCTAAACTTGGAAAATGGGTGCCTCATGAATTGTCTGAAAACAACCTCAAATCCTGAGTTGACATCTGCCCTTCTCTCCATTCTCACCAACTTGTTTCACCTTTTTTGGATAGACTTGTGACTGGCGATGAAAAATGTATCTTTTATCAGAATGTTAAGTATCGTAGACAGTGGCTTGGTAAAGGGGAAGGACCCCAGCCACAGCCGAGAAGGGAACTTCATGGGCAAAAGGTTCTTCTTTCAATCTGGTGGGATCGCCAAGGTATAATCCACTTTGAATTCTTACCACCTAATGCAACAATTAATGCTCAAATATACTGTCAGCAATCAGAGCGTTTGAACCAAGCTTTGAGGAAAAAAGACCTGCTCTAGTGAATTGAAAAGGGGTGATGTTTCATCAGGACAATGCGTGACCCAACCCAGCAAGAATCACGTCACAAAATATCGAAGAAATTGGTTGGGAGAAAATTCCTCATCCACCTTATTCTCCTGATCTTGCTCCTTCAGACTACCATTTGTTTCGTAGCTTACAAAATCATTTGGAAGAAACAGCTTTTGTAACACAGGAAGAGGTTAAAACTGACATTTGTGAGTTCTTCGAATCAAAGCCAAAAGAATTTTACAGTAATGGAATTAGGAAGCTTGTTAATAGATGGAAGGAAGTCATAGATAATCAGGGAAAATACATTGTTGATTGAATCTGTAATTAAATGTAAAATTTGGTCACTTGTTTTCTTTATTCAAAATTCGGACAGAACTTATGGGATGACCTGATACATGTGATGATTTGATCTTGGCTACTGTATGAGCTAAAAATTACATGGGATAGGGTAGCTCTGGATCGAAGCAATCACTTCAGTGACCAGCTGTGTTGCTGGAAGTTTTGGACAACCTAGGAAGGTGGTGTACAATTACATTCTGATTTAAGACAAGAAGGAAAAAATATGGTGGATGCAACTGAGAAGTGGTCCATTTTTATTGTTTTGGAACAAATCTCAGCATAAATCTGTACAATAGGGCAAACATTTTAGCCAGTAAGAATTGTGTTCACACACAAAAGGGATACAGTTAGATGATTGTCCTGTTCTGATTTAAGAAGAGTCACTGACAAAACAAAGTGTATATTTGAAACCATTCAATGATAGAGGCTCAATCTGACCAGCTGGCTCAAAATGAATGACGTCTAACATTCTATTATCTCTTACTAAGGTAATTTATTTTTATATTGTATCATTTTGCTGTGATTTAATGGTTTAGATTGGATTTTTCAATAATTTTCATGCCTTTTGCAACTTGTCGTTTTAAAATGTTCTTTAGATTACAATGTATAAGAATACAACATAAAGATAGACTGTCACTTATGCTAAATACTGCAATAACCTTCAAAACTACTACATTTTATACCATTAGGGTACACTAGTTCTGACTAATTACATGCAAATTTTACAGGAACCTTTTTTCACTAGCAGTTTGTACAGATGAGATATGTTTAAAAATAGGGCTATCCTTTAAAATGCAATTTTGTATATTTCCTTGTGTGGCTCTTAAAGTAACTTGAGCATTGCCTTTTTTTTTAAAAGGCAATTACTACTTGTTCTACAATCTTCTGCCAGTTCAATATGGTGGCCTTCTGGATTAAAATCATTATCAAAACTAATAAATTTAGATTTGTCAGTAATAAAATGAGTTGCAGCTCCACAATCAAGAAGTAAACCATTTTTATTAGAAATGGTATCTAGTCCAAATGAAAATAGGAATTAAATTTCATTTTCTGAAAAATTTATTTTTATGAAATGGGCCTGGGAAATGCTGATTATTTTTTTTTGTTTATTTTTACTTTTAAAAAATTTTTTTTGTTGACCATTGCTTTAAATATTTTGGGCGGTTTTAAATTTATTGATTCAATTAAAAAAAAAAAGAGAAAACTGTTGTTCTATCAAATTAAAAACTGTTCTGTCATAATTCTAAAACAAAATATAGTTACTTAATTGAACTATGATTATATTCAGTATAAATATGATTTTTGTTTTGAATTTATTAATTTAATTAAAAGAAGAGTTGCCTGTCAATTTAAGTGATTAAGCATGAATTAAAATTGTTTTTTTGGGAGGATGATGAAAAAAGATAATATTAGTAGACCTGCAGTTGAACACAACAATTTATTAAGAATACCATTGAATTTTACAGAGACACACCCAAATCACCACCTGTAGGTCCCAGCGACTATGTTAAAAACTTAAAAGGATCACTAACACTAAAGAAACAATATATATGCAAGTCAAAAGTAGCAAAGCAAAAAGTAAGGATGATGTTCACATGCAAAAGGGATACAGTCAAGTGATTTTAGAGTTCTGGCATCAAGACAAGAAAAAACAAAACTCTGGTGATCAAAAAGTGGTCCATTTTTATTGCTTAGGAACAGATTCCAACATGCACCTTTATGATTTATTTATAAATTTGGAGAAGGCATGTTTTCAGCAATCATTCGTACAGTGATAGTAACCAACAAATTTAATGTTCCCAATAAACAAAATACTTCGGTGCATATCAATCCAAATTTAAATTGATTGGAATATTTTTCTTTTCTACTTCTCTGTAAAATCTACAAATTCCTCAATATGGACAGATCTGTTGACACAAAATAATTTTCTTTATTACAAAATCCTTCAAAAATAAAATTAACTTTCTGCAAATGTTATTTTAGAAAAATTAGTTGATTTAAAGCTTAATTAATCTGAATTGAAAAAATATTACTTTCTTTTTGTGTAAAATATTCCAGAAAAGCATTTTTTTAATGACTTTGGAATAAATGTATTCAAACAAAACCTCAGCAGTGTGTGTTTGCATGTGTTGGATAATATATATCAAGTGTGGTAATGCAGACACCAACAAAACATGAATATGCAGATATGCAAATTTCACAAGAATGGTGTTTCTCTCTGGTAGAGATTTGAACATGAGGCAGTATGTGATATTTTTACAAATGGAAATCTACGAAAAATGTATATGTTTTTTATCCTATGTGTGCTTGGATATGACAGTCCAAAGATAACTTCAAATCCCCAAACTTCAGAAGAATATGATTTCCCTCAAGTGTATGTTCACATATAGCACTTCAAATGTCTCTGACATGAAAATACAGCTACACAAACATATGTGGTTTCTCTCCAGGGTGTGTTTGCATGTAGCACTTCAAATGGGGCTTCTGTGAAAATGGAGATTCACAAACTTCAAAAGAATATGGTTACTCTCCAGTGTGCACTCGCATATGGAGCTTCAAACTTGACTGACATGAAAATGCAGATGCACAAACTACACATGAATGTGGTTTCTCTCCAGTGTGTGTTTGCATATGGGACTTCAAATGTGACCTCTGTGAAAATGCATATGCACAAACTTTACAAGAATATGGTTTCTCACCAGTGTGTGTTCGCATATGGTATGCCAAAGATGACTTCTCTGAAAATACAGATCCACAAACTTCACAAGAAAATGGTTTCTCTCCAGTGTGTGTTCGCATATGGCGCTTCAAATATGGCTTCTCTGAAAAAGCAGATCCACAAACTTCACAAGAATAGGGTTTCTCTCCAGTGTGTGTTCGCATATGGCGATTCAAATATGACTTGTCTGAAAATGAAAATTCACAAACTTCACAAGAATATGGTTTCTCCCCAGTGTGTGTTCGCATATGGCGCTTCAAAAGTGTCTTTCGGGAAAATGCAAATCTACAAACTTCACAAGAATGTGGTTTCTCTCCGGTATGTGTTTGCATATGGAACACTAAAGATACCTTCTGTGAAAACGCAGATTCACAAACTTCACAAACATATGACTTCTCACCAGTGTGTGTTCGCATATGGCATTCCAAATTTGACTTACGTGAAAATGCAGATCCACAAACTTCACAAGAATATGGTTTCTCCCCTGTGTGAGTTCGCATATGGTACTTCAAATGTGATTTCCGTGTGAAGACAGAACCACAAACTTCACAAGCATGTGATTTTACTCCAGTATGTGTTTCCATGTCATACTTTAAATTCAACTTTCATATTGCAGATTGTATCTAAATCACAGCAAAGATCTGCAAACTTAAAAAATATGGTTTCTTATTTTATCTACTTATATATAAGATTTTACAAAAATAAACAAACCACAAACTTCAAACTACATGTTTTCCAGCTTTTGAAAAATATATACACAACTTTTACATGAATATGGCAGCACATATGTATCTCTGTTCTTGATGAAAAGTTAGAATTCTTGTTTTCTTTCAATTAAATTCTCAATAAGAACAGTTCTTATGAATATCATGATTTTCTGTTCAGCCAAAATATCTGTGAAGAAAAAGTAATGAGACATATTTAACAGAGGTAATGAATAATATATCAAATCAGTTCATATATTAACAGATACATTTAGCTATATATTAAGGATAGTTGAGGTCAGTGCAAGGACACAATAATGTAGGAAAGATGAAAAGAAAAATCAATATTTATCTTAAATAATTCCCTTTTTAGTTTAAAAACAATATGCAAGTATTACAATGGTATTTTTATGACAAATTTTCAAATGTTTAACATTCTTTAGAGATTCTTCTTTCCATTTGTAAACAAATTCAGTTTTGACAAAAGACAATAGCAGTGTTATTATAATATAAATAAGTTGAATAAAAATAAGTATTCGGTATAAGTAAAAGAACATTCATTTCGGTATGAATCTTGAAATGTTGCAAAAAGCATTAAATTTAAAGCATAAAGAGAATGATGAATCAACTTCAAATATCAAGTCATAAAGTATTTTTGTTTTTTCACAAGTTGTGTAAATCTATTAGGTTGGTGCAAAAATAATGACGTAATAATGTTGTTTTTTGACGTCAAAAAACAACATTATTACGTCATTATTTTTGCACCAACCTAATAGATGGTGATATCAATCTGGTAATTATTAGTTTGTTTCAAAATTTCATGTTTGTAAAACCAATCAAATACATGACACCAAACCTAACATAATCAACAAACTTGTTTCCATAGAGGAAGTAAAAACAAAGCCTATGAATATTTAAATATTATGAAAATTATTAAAAACTATTTTGAATTTCTCACTCTGAATAAAGGAATATAAGAAAAAGGCAAAAAGATTGAGTAGTTCACTGATTCTTTTACACATTACTGTTATTATTTACACTATTGGCAATTGTCCTCATTTTTTTGTTGTGCCAAGTTGACTGAAGAATGGAAGTCTGTCTCCTATTCCTTATACACTGTCCCCAAGTTAATTTTCGGCACAGCTCATCACAATCATGAAGACTGGTTTGACGATAACAATGTCACAATTCAGCATCTGCTTGACCCAAAGAATAGAGCACAGAATACCTCACTTGGTAAACGTTGTTCCAGCAAAGGAAAAGAATGACCCAAAACTATTCTGCGACGAATGTAAAATGACTGATGGTTTAACAATGCTCGGCTGTTGTAAATGAGCCTCAGAAATTCTATGACAGCATCAACACAGTGTATAGCCCAATTTTTAGCTCTGTTGCCTCTCATTATGCTCTACGGATGGTGGTACTATCAGCAAAGATTGCCAAGGAATATTGAATCACTGGGTGGAACACTTAAAAGAATTGCACAACTATGTTAACCCAAGTGATTCTGAGTTTGTTGATTGTTTGCCAACATTACCCCTAATGCCTGATCTTGACACACAGCCATCCTATGAAGTGATTAGTACCACAGAGCATCTTAAGAAAAACAAAGCTGTTGGCCCCCAATTGCCTTCAAGAAGAAATATTCAAATATGGAAGAGGGGGTGGTTTCAAAAGTCAATCATCACCTTCTCTTTGTGCTGAATTCTCCTTAAACATCTCCTTGAAAAAGTTGTATATATGCTCCTAGCAGATACATGTAGCTTTCATAAAGTCCACATTATCACAGACATGATTTTTGTGGTGTGTTTACATTAAAAAAAAAAATACGAGAAACAGCACAGAGATCTGTACATCACCTTTGTCAATTTGGCCAAAGCCTTCAATGCAGTTAAACGGGATATGTTCTGGCGCATTCTTGCTAAATGTGATTATCCACTCAAGTTCATAGCCATTATCTAAGATTTTCACACCAACATGCATACATATTTTGTATTTGGAAGCATCGTCTCGGATACTTTTAAAGTCAATGACGGAGTGAAGCAAAGCTGCATTTTACCTTCAACCTTATTCAACATCTATCTTGCTGCTGTGACACTGCTTAGCTATCAAAGATGTGGTGAACAGTTACGTAGAAGTAAGTGAGCCAGAGTGGCTTGCATCTGGTGCAAAGGAAAATAAGTCTCTTACCTCAACATGCAGCATGTGGCATCGGCACTTTGTTCCTTGAAAATGACATTAATCACCAGTCAGACTGTTCCAACAGTATGTGCTGTAACAGTGGCTTTTTGTACTGCTTCACATAGTTCGACCAATAGCAAGTCATGTTCTGATTGGTCAGATTGGAGGAGGCTATTTACTGGTTAAATAAGAACAAAAGCAAAGAACACTGATTGGTTGGTCAGCCATGGTGTGAGATGGTTGAAGCAGTGAGAAGGCACAATAGTTTTACTTTGGTGAAGTGTGTGGAATGCAAGAACGGCAGATTGAACAAGTGGTATTTTGTATTGTATGAACGATGTCCAAGGTATAGAGACCTATTTAACAACAAAAGTTTACAACTGGAAGATGACATTCCTCTCTGTTATAAACTGGATGGCAGTGTCTTTAATCTTCAAGTTGATCTCGGTCGACCGGCTGATCAGTTGAACTCTCTGCCTTCGGGCGGGGAGGAACCCAAAGGAGGCTACGCCGAAGGGCGGATTCTCTTTCGGGGAGGTAAACCGACCCTGAACCAGTTTATACGGGTTCAATGGGCATATTTTGGGCCGAGAACACGGGCTCGGAAATCCCACGTTAAACCAGCCTTGTGCCACATGATGCCCACGTGGGGGGGGGTGACTAAATATAGTCTTTAATCTTTGTAATCTGAGTAGTACAACAAAATTATTTGATTTTCTGTATGTTGACAATGCTGCCTTTCCAAGTCTGCATTATGATGTCCTGCAATGCAACATTAATATTATGTACAGAATTTATAGCAGGACTGGACTTATGATTAATGATCAGAAAACTGATGATCTTTGCCAGTGGTCAGGACTCATGTGCATTGTTAACTTCTATTATCTCGAACCAGTACTGTCTTTGCAGCCATCAATGTCAACAAAATATCATCAGTGATTTCTGCAATAGTCATTTGAGCAGACAACATCATCGGCATTGATGGATTTCATTTTTTTTAGCATTTTTCAAACTATTTTTTTACCGCAACCCACAGCCAGAACCATATTTTGCATTGCGACCAAGTATACCTATGTGTAATAAATCAAAGACAAACTCTATTTATTTAACATTGACAATTTATACTATTTACATTATTCAGACTATTGTCCTCATCTTTGTCGCCATATTTATCACAATGTTTCGGCCATTATACACTCCGGCCTTCTTCAGGTGGTTGGAATATCAAACTTATCCCTTTATTTTTCTCACTAGGGTAGACTGTTCTAGTTATTTTGTCTATTTATAAACGATGAAATAATAACTTTATTTGTCAACGAGACAAATAAATATGCTAGTCAGGTGAAAGAAAGCCCAAACAAATGTTGGTGTCTTCTCGTTGTCTTTCAGTTTTTTTTTGTTTTCAGTGTCAAAACATGCATGCAAAATGTCATGCATTACAATCATTACATAATGCATTATATGAAAATATTACTCATCCATTGTTTTATATTAGATTGCAAAAATAAAATCTATACACACAATTCAAAGAAAGTTATAACAGTTTTAAAATAGCAGAAGTTTATGTTTTTGTGCCCTAAAAAAATGCAGTGACAGTGGGAACGATTCTAGAAAGAATTTAGCATGCTAAAGGTTAACAACTTTCATGGACATTGCATTTTCAGATGTATCTGTTAATATCAATAGTCCTCCTGTTCCTTCATTGTTCTGCTTATTTGCTATAATAATCCATCATGAGGATTATTTATCAAATCTTCAATTAGTGTAAATTACAAGTATTAGGTTGGTGCAAAAATAATATCGTTTTTGACGTTAAAAAATACGTCAAAAACCGACATTATTTTTGCACCAACCTAATACAAGTTTAAAAAAAAAAAAAGTAGCCTTTTCTTAAATTCTGATGAAACAGCCAAATTGCAAAAATTCTGAGAATTCAAATGAACACTATACATCACCTATTAGGTTGGTGCAAAAATAATGTCGGTTTTTGACGTATTATTTAACGTCAAAAACCGACATTATTTTTGCACCAACCTAATACCACAAAAAGAATGTACCAGTACACGACTTCAACATGGAGCCAAGAAATTCACTTTTTGCCGTGAGTTCAGAAGCAACTGAATTATTCAACAGTCTTAACTGTTTTCACCAGCCACAAAGACAAATGCACTGTTTACCATAGTAGATATGTTTTGGCACAAAGTTTCTTTGTGAGAGAGAACTGATGTCACTCAGTCTGCAATGAGTTTGATGAACAAGATATATAAACTCAATGAGAATAGACTATATATATAAAGTTATTACTTTCGAACATACAAGTTACCATTACAAATATGCATATTTGTTTTGATGCCCAATTCAGGCATCTCATCGGGTGGTGATCAAAGATCTCTGAATAGCACCTGATGAGATGTGGTAATCAAAGATCTTTGATCACCACCTGATGAGATGTGGTAATCAAAGATCTTTGATCACCACCTGATGAAATGTCTGAATTGGGCAACAAAACAAATATGCATTTTTGTAATGGTAACTTGTATGTTCGAATGTAGTAACTTATAATAAAAAAAACTATTGCTCTGCTTTTTGTACTGAGTACTTTTTTAAATTAATGTTATGAATGTTTGAATTTATATTTGTTTTGTTTTCTTTACATTTGGAGATATATATATAAAGTTATATATAAAAAATTATATTTAAAAAATATAAAATATAATATGAGCTAACATCGGTGAAAAACTCGTGATGATTTATGTGTTGTGTAACAGAGTTGTTTATATTCTGTGCTTTGCTCTCACTTGTGTACTTTTTCTTTCTTTTTTTCTCATGACCCATTTTATTTATTTTGTGACCCACAGTTTGAAAAACCCTGCATTATTCCATTAATTGGTAGTGGTCGTGTGATATTATTATTAAATTAAGAATGTATTTACTAATGATAAATAGAAAAGCTCACTGCAGTTGAATGACCCCCCCACCAATATTTTAAAATGAATTTTTAATTTATTCCATGCATAAATGTGTCTATTTTCCTAAATGCATAATATCAGATAATAAGAGTATTAACTATAGTAAAATTAAAATTTATTGGCAATTTTCTAACATTTCCTGAACAAGTGTCTTCTGTGTCTACATGAGGCTACTAAGCCAAAGTACCTAAAATTCAATAAAATATTAGATTCCTTTGATATGTTCTTAACTTCTTAAGATTACTACATAGTTAAAAAAAAAAAAAAAAAAGCTTGCATGCTATATTAGTCAAGGAATTGTTGTAGGTATGTCCCCCTTTGAAAATGTTACAAAACATAAGTTTTTCAAGAGTTGTCTTGTCAACACCTCATAAAACATCCATCTCCATGTTAACAATGACAAATTTGTAAATATAGATGATTTTAGCATTTGTAAGAAAAAAAAAAAAATTCCAATCAATTTCACTTTGGTTTGAAATACAGCAAAATATTTTGCTTTTTGGAAAAAAATGGTCTTTCCGCTTAATAATTACATAAATAATTTTACGATAAGACTTTGTTTTTTTATCAAGTTTGAGACCTTTTTTATGCTGTTTTTCAGCGAAAAAGTGGATGTACCTAAAAATGTAAAACTAATTTTTTTTTTTTATCCAACATTCTATTTTTTCTCTTCTTTCTAAGTGACGAATAAGTTCTGCCATCCGAAATTTCCTAAGCAAACTTTTCAAAATAGCACTTAAATGAATCAAGTGCAAACAATGGCTGTTCAAACGAACAAAAATTTTATATTTAAAAATTAATATTTTCTTTCTAACAAAAACTGGTAATTAATTTTTCAGTCGACATCAACGTTATTTTTATGAAACAAATTAAAATTTTTAAAAATGATATTTCGAAATTGGCAGCTTGTTTTGTGAATTAATAATTAAAAATCTATAGCATTTCGTTCGTCGATATTTTTTATTTATTATTATTATTATCATTCGATTATATTTTTTTAACCAAGTGAGGAAAAGATTTTTATTTTGATGTTTTAAAAACATTCCAGGAAAATCGTCCTATAACTCCATCGAACTAAAAAATATTGTATTCCAAAAAAAAAAATCTTTCCCATTTAAATTTCATAATCTAATATTTTTTTATAAAGAGTAACAATACATGGAAATTTTTAATTTAAAAAGGTCGTAAACGACATCAAAATTAATAAGGGATACTATTAGGTCGGTGCAAAAATAATATCGTTTTCTCACATATGGTTGAACGTCAAAAAAAACGACATTATTTTTGCACCAACCTAATATATTGTTTTTATCGACATGTCCAAACTTACTTTGAATTGTGAGTGATGTGAACTGAAATAAAATAAAAACTTCAAAGCGAAATAACAGAATCCAATTAATTTTCTTGAGTACGGTTTATTATTCCTTCAAAATATCTGATATGATGAAATTTGTAGCTGAATTTATTTTCAGAGAATAAAAAATATGGTGAGGCATGACAGTAAAAAATAACGAATTTTTTTTTCAAAATTATTTGTCTTACACTTACCTTTCAAATAAAAAAGAAAATGCATTGAGAAAACAAAACGGGATGGTTTCTGTGTGCTGAAATGATTTTGTTAGGATTTCTCTGTCAACCTGACGAACAGTTCAAGTTCAGTGTACTGTAAAATGTCCAAAAATGTCACAATTTTTATTATCGAAATTAAGAAACGGAGGAAGAAAAAAAACACATTGAGAAAGGGGAAATTACTTTTGTTTTGATGATTATGAAAGTTAAAAAAAAAAAAAAAATTGATCTGTGTTAGCCAAGAATCCCTTGTATTCAAAGTCCTTAGATTTCTTAGCATTTACAGTAAATGCTAAGAAATCTAAGGATTTTGAATTCAGTAAATGATTTAAATAAATAATTATTCAAAAGTCGATGCATGAATTTTTTCATGGCAAGTGTCAGTACGCCTGGAATTTTCACTAATTCTAACGACTTCATCACAAACCAGGATGGGGTACAAATTTAAAATCATTTTTAAATTTGGATACAGAAATAAGATAACGTTTGTCTTAGACTAAAAAAACCTACAATAGTGCTTCTTACTGTACTGCTGCCTGAATCCTTTTAATTTTCAGGACACCGAGGCGTGGTGGAAATGGTTAGCAAGCTCGTCTTGTTAGATCAGTTTACAACTTACAACTAAAAAGTGAGTTCGATCCTCACTAGATGCACCATACTTTCGGCCTTGTGCCACATCTAAGCTATGCTTGGAAAATAACTATCCTTTTTATTTTAGCTTGAAATCTTCATTACTGGTAATCGTGACAATTTTATCACAAGCATTAAGTTTATTTTTATGGTGTAAAATTTACCAAAAGGAATGGCCTCTCAAAATTAGATTTGTTGATTTATAATTTGATTAAAAACTTAAAAACACTACCACAGACATCAGTCAACATGTGATGAAAACATAACATTGTTTTGGCTATGAGGGGTATGTTTCTATAGCATTGTTAGCTTTACAACCATCAGTTTGTAGGAACATTTTAAAATTATAAATAAATAAAATATAAAATAATAATGGAATTTATAAATAAAATAAAACAATAACATAAAAACATTGCATAAAATAAATTAGATAAAAATGAAAAATAATAATAAAAAAAAATACTCCCAGTATGCAACAAAAACTGTTCCTGCCGGAAATACGGACATCCAGGCAAATGACGTTAAATTCAATCTCTTCGCCATGAACCTTGGTACGGGTAAGATGTGTCCGACTTCTCCCTGTGATATGGCTTGTAATACTATGAAGTAAATTCTCCCTTTTATTACATGTACCATAAAACAATTATAACCGAAAATATACACACAAAATATAAATAAATTGTATAAAATTAGCATACAATTTACCATTCTTTTCCTGTTTTGTCAAGAAGGACCAAGCTCTCATAGTTACGACACAATTTAAAAATAATGTCTTCCGTGAAATAGTATATGGTTGCTGATCTGCGACAAGCAGAATTGAATAATATATCTGATTATTATATCCCAAGTATTACATTGCCAGGTGGTGACTGTGAAGTTTTTTGGTTCTGGAGCTGTTCACCAGTGTGCCGAAACTGAGTCCTGCTCAGTTTGATGTCTATTTAGCTGACTTTCCCCATCTTGAAATGGCTGGGTATGAAGAGGCAATCACTGTGGATGAAATCTGAGAAGCACTGAAACGGGTTGGCTGAGACAAGTCTTCGGTGATAGACAGTCTTCCCTATGAGATGTACTTAAAGCTGTTGCTTGTGTCTGTTCCTCTGCTGGCACCATTGGCTGAAGAATGAAAATATATCCTGTTTTGCCAGAGGTACCATCAATTTGTTAAACAATGAATAAAAATGGAGGGGACAGGATAGGTAATTTTTGCTATTTAAGTATGCTTAATGTAGAATTGAAGATTTTGGGAAAAGTAATAGGTTACCATTTGAAGCTTGTTCTGCCTCATCTGATTAATTCTGAGCTAAACTTGTGCTCTCAGTGAGGTGGGGTGAGGTTAGTTGGTAAGACTATTCAGAACAAACTTTATTTTGTTCACTTGTTCATCAAAAAGTCAACAAAGAAGACATACTGATCAATTTAGACCTGTCCAAGACATTTGATCAGATGGAACATTGATTTCTCAAAGCTGTTCTCATGTCTGATAGTTTGGGGCCATAGTTTCTCTCTAAGATCAGTCTCTTGTATGTGTCCCCAGGACATTAGTGAAAGTGAACGGGAATAGGTCTGAGCCTTTCAGTTTGTCTCAATCTATTCACCTATATACAGTATTTACATTAGTCGGACTATTGTCCTCATCTTTGTCACCATATTTGTCACAACGTTTCGGCCGTTGTACGCTTTGGCCTTCTTCAGGTGGTTGGAATTTCGAACTGGACCCTTTATTTCGATCACTGGGATAGACTGTTCTAGTTCCACGTGCCATGTTTGATGGATGTCAGTTATCAGTTATCTCCTGCTAATTTTCCCTCTGAAAGTTCTCCACTGCCTTAACCGGGTATTGAACTCACACTCTTTGGGTCTGTCACTGGATCTAACCAACGCCTTTATCTACTGTGGCATGTGTCCTTGAGGAGCGTACAACGGCCAAAACGTTGTGACAAATATGGCGACAAAGATAAGGACAATAGTCCGACTAATGTAAATACTGTACATAATACCTCATCTCAGAAATATAGACAGACTATTCACCTATGTTTTATATTCTTGCATTGGGGCCTTCCCTTCACAAGCAAAAAGTGGGTCCCGTTCTTTGTGAAATCATGTTTTCCAAGTGGCACCAGCGCAGCTAAAGATTTTGCCTATGCTGATGATGCATCTGTGTTTGCAAAGAACACCGCCAAAATAGATGAAGTCAGCAAATAAATATGCTGGTATGAGATGATGGCACAGGCCAAAATCAATCGTAGTAAGTCTGTTGGATTGTGGATGGGAAAGTAGAAGGGAGTTTATCTTCCCGGCCATTCAGTTGAATGGGTGGGCCAGTCCAGAAACTTCCTATCTGATTTGGTGCCAGCCTACAACTGGAGATAAATTGGTCAGAGGTCCAAAACGTTCTTGACTTCCATTGGAGTGTCAAGTCCCCAATGATATGTCAACGAGGTCCATTGTCTCCATTCTGCCGAAGGAAGTCTGAAAATGCCAACCAGTGAGATTTGTCAACCTATGCTCCACTTGAACTTCAAAGAATGTATTTGTTCACAAGATGATGGTAATGGAGAATTCTAGAAAGAAGTCCTCTGCTGATCTCTGCCGTTCTTTGAATATGTGCATACTGAGGGGAGGAGGCACGCTGATTACCTAGGACCAAATCCTCCTTTTATAAGGAGTGTTGAAACATGTTGCACTACGTCATACAGGTGAATGATCACCTCACTGATACCTGGGCATTGTCTCCGAATGCATTATATCAGATGCTAGTATAGGTTGGGCCTGCCAGAAGTCATGGGATTGATGAGCTCAGCCTTACAAAACAGGATTTTCGTTACATTTGACCATAGGCGCCTGGGTTGAAATGCCCAATAACAATGAGGCATAACTCACCTGGCTGGTTTTGTGAGGGGCTTTTTGCAGGGGGTCTGGTGTTTTCACCTGAGTATGAGCACTGATGTTCTGGGGGAGTCCATTGAACATGTCTTCCTTCACTGCGCCCGTTGGGTGAGCCGACTGAAGTCTACATGGTCTGTATCTTGGATGGAAAGTTTTTTGATCTAGAAGCCAATTCCATCTGTGTCAATATGGTACCTTCACTGAAAAAGGATGAGCATTATGCGCTTTTGCGTTGTGTCGACATTATGCAAGTCATGGTGTAGACGAGATAAGAATTTCATTGAGTTGAGATGTTCCCCTCAAATGAACTCTTTCATTAAGCACCAGCATATGGTTAAGATCAGAGCAGCAAGCGTGTGACTCTCTTCATCAAAAGGTGGGTGAAAGTTTTGTGCTTAGTACAAATGAGAGGTACTTACCCAGTGTGGTTGTTGGATGCTACCCTAGGAAAGATAACTTTGGGCTTCTAACCTAATTCATCAGTCATCCCAGTCCGTGTTAGCGTCATTTAGAACAGTTTGTCATTTTTAGTTTGGCTTTTGGAGCCTCTTCTTGGTTTACCTTAGCTAGGGTATACAAGGCCCTTGATTCTTTTTGTGGGCGATCAAATACTAACATAATTTTGTTTATTTTTGTATATATATTTATTCATTGTATAAAACAAATGGGGTTTAGTATTTTTACTCCTCCCCACAAAGCTGTACATATAAATTTTAAGTTAGAAATTTCATTGAGCAAATTAGGCATTTTGGTGACTGTGGTGTGACTAGTAAGAGAAAATGCAATGTTTTTGTGAATGAAAAATTATTTGTATGGATGGGTCAATGAGTGAGATTAACTAGGTTAAAACTAGAAAATACCAGTCTTCCTTATTTTTCCTTTTTCCCTTTTGGCATATATGTACACATTATAATGGCTCTTTTTCTATTTGACTTCTGTTTTTGGTTAGTAAAATGTAACACATATACATCATGACAACAAAGTGAGACACTTATATAGAATGATGAGCAGTAGAGCCCGGCGTTACCCGGGGATGTAACAGTAAGAGATAGATCAAGTATCGACCATCATAAAGACTGAAAAATAAAATTGACAAAGATTATTGTTTAAGGTTGACGGACACGCATGTCTTAATTAGTTTTTTTTTTTTTTATTTTGTTTTGTTTTGGGTTTTTTTATGAATTGGTCAAACCCAAACTCAAACAAAAACATTGTTTTCAATCGTTATGAGTCTACTGATTGAATAGAGTTTTATTATAAACAATTGCCTTGTAAATTGAATTTTTAAAGCATTCTGAATGTAAAAATAAAGAAAAAAGTGTGCAAGACAATAAGAAACACTACCTGCCCCCCCCCCCAAATGAAGTTTTGTTGAAATCGGTTGAAAAATGTAGGAAATCCGATCCCATATATAAACGAACACACACACACACACAACCTGGGTTTTATAATAAGTATAACTCGATATGAGTTGTCCCCCTTTCATTCTGCAAAAGTGATGCCTCTTGATCATGTTTTCAAATTGATTTTGTGCAAAAACAACTGTTTTTCCAATTTTTGGTGCTGTTAGAACGACTGTAAGGTAATTTTACGTTGTCCTGTGACGTTTTGTTGAAATTGGTTGAAAAATGTAGGTAATCCGATCCAATATATAAATATGCAGACACACACACACACATACAAACAACCTGGGTTTTATAATAAGTATGATTATCAGGATTTGGTTTTACTAGTTCAGATGTATGAAAGTTCTTGTAATGTGATTGTGAGTAAATGTTTCTGATTTTTGTGTTTGTCTTTGTGTTTGAATAAATTATTTGCAAGTGATAAGTCTATCATTAAAAAGTAATATTAAACATGAGAAAGGGATATTTGTGTAAGACATATAAGTGGTCTTCATTCCTGGAGAAGCTCACTTCCATGTGCATTCCTTCTGAATGAAGAACTGATGAAAAAGTGAGTCGCAACATTTCCCACTCTTTTGATTGTGATATGACTACATACATATCCGTACGTTAAATATACAATCACACAGCAATTGGAACCAACAAAATTAATATTCCCAATAACCAAAATACATTGGTGCATTTCAGACCAAATTTAAATTGTTTGGAAGTTTTTTCTTTTCTACTTACCTGTAAAATCCATAAAATTCACACATACAGACAGATCTAGCCCCAAATAATTCTCTTTATTAAAAAATCTTTCAAAAATAAAATATGCTTTTCTGAAACATTAGCCGTAAAAATTAAAAATTAAAGCTTAATCTGAATTGAAACAAATATTTTCAGGGAAAAGGATATTGCAGAAAAGCATTTTCTTAGTGAATTTGGAATGGACACAATGCTCATCTATTTCTTAGATAAAGTAAGACCATGAATATGTTATCAAAAAACATTCAATAAATCAAATTTTCTTATATAATCAAGACAATGCATAGATAAAGGTACAGAGAAAGACTAGATGACAAGTTAGAAGAGGTATAGATTTAATCCTTCCTCCTCTGGTGACTGTTACAGTTTGGAGGTCTCTCCATTTATTGAAAATTATTGCTAGAATAATTTTCAACTGAAACCTTGACAATCAGGCCACATAGAAAGTTTAATAATTCTTTACTTTTTATATACTTTTAAATTCTTGAATTTTTTTATCAGTAAACCCATTGATAGATATCAACAAAGTTTGCTGATTTGTAATTAAAATTGCTTTTCAGCAAAGATATTCACACAACTGCAAAGATTTAACAGCGGAAATATCCTCAGAATCACTACCACTGCTGTTTGAAGTCCCCATAGAATTTTTTACCAACATGCAATGACTGTGAAGATCAAAACCAATGCCTAGAATACTACATTTATAGTATCTCTAAAAAGTTTTATAAAAGCATGTAGAATAAAAAAAATTGTATTCTTAAACTATTGGTTGTGTAGAATTATAATAATTTTATGGACAAAATTAAAAATAAAGGCATCAATAATTAAGAACTCAAAATGAATGCAATCATCAATTCAGTAAACCTTTTACCAAAGTTTGTGCATGTTTTTGTTAGCAGCAACTGCATTTTAATACATTTTCTTAAATTCTAAATGATTAGAAAAAATCCTATTGAATGCAATGATATATTTGAAGGTGGAAATATGTAAGAAAATAATAAGAAAAATATAAGCAATGAATTGAACAAAATTAAGTAAAAATAGAACTAACTCAAATGTAGGAGGCACAGTGGAGTAATGGATAGCGGCTCAGATTGAGGAATCGGAGAGCCGAGTTCGAATTCCAGTCAAATCCATTACATTCACTTACATGCTAATACCCTTAGGAAAGGTCTGAATCCTCTTCTTATCCCACCAGCTATGGATAAATAATAGGACAGACCGGGTTCTATAGCCTTGGATAGCAACTGGTATACTGCAGAAAGAAATGGCAATCTACTGCAGGGAAAAATCTGTCTCGTCTGTCATGTATCAAAAGATACATGATTGCCTAAGCATGTATCACGCATGGCACATAACTGACTGACTGAACTCAAATGTATAGAAATAAAATTATGCATTCTGCTGAATTTAATAAAAGTGTATAAAATAAAATATATTCTTAAGCTATTTGGTAATATAATATTAAAGATAATTTATTTTTAAAAATAAATTACAATTTCTTGATTATTGGACTGCTAGTATTCCATATTTAATTTTCTACAGGCTTTTAATGTCATGGATGTCATAATATAGTCTTTCTTTTTAACCTGTGACTGCATAGGCTACCGGGCATAAATAAACATTATTTTAATTTAATTCTATGCAAAAACATATTTACAAAATCCTGTTAATTTAAATTTAATATTTCATGCTCTTTTTAAGTCAGAGTTTGTATAGATTTTTGACACTGTTAAGGTCATTATCTGCATGTACATGCATCTCTGACAATGTTAATGCAAATATGCTTATTTGCTCTTGCTCTGTCTGCCTTTGAATTGCTTATTGCTGGTCCTATGGAATCTTTAGATGATGGGAAAGTCAGAAATAGAACATATTCACCATCTTATATTTTGTATATAATACAATCTCTAAGTGGCACCAGGTGTATGTATGTACATTTCTGACAAAGTTAATGCAAATACATTTATTTACTCTTGCTCTGTTTGCTTTAGGATACTTTATTGCCTGTCATATTGAATCTTTAGATGATCGGAAGTTAAGAAATGAAAAACTAAATATCTTTTATATCTTGTTTCATTGACAATCAGAATAAAATTAACAACTGCACATAAAAAATCAGTGAATCAACATTTTAAAAATGTGACATGGGTGAATCTCAAAATGGATTTAACTTACAAAAATAACATCCAAAAGAGACTGATATTTGAATCAATCAGATGAAAATAGAGATTTTAATATAAAGTATACTACTTTTTACAAACATTTACGAAATTCACATTTTCTATCCTGTATGTGTTTGCATATGGAGCTCCAAATGTGACTTCCAGGAAAATGAAGACATACAAAGTTCACAACTATATGGTTTCTCTCTAGTGTGTGTCTGCATATGGATGTTCAAATTTGACTTCTGCGAAAATGCAGATCCACAAATTTCACAAGAAAATGGTTTCTCGCCAGTGTGTGTTCGTGTATGGTCTTTCAAACTTGATTTAAATGAAAATCTAAATCCACAAACTTCACAAGAATATGGTTTCTCTCCAGTGTGTGTTCGCATATGAAGTTTCAAAATTGACTTCAATGAAAATACAGACCCACAAACTTCACAATAATATGGTTTTTCTCCAGTGTGTGTTCGCATATGGCGCTCCAAACATGACATAAATGAAAATACAGATGAACAAACTTTACAAGAATGTGGTTTCTCTCCAGTGTGCGTTTGCATATGGTGCTTCAAACTTGACTTAAATGAAAATCCAAATCCACAAACTTCACAAGAATATGGTTTCTCTCCAGTATGCGTTCGCATATGGAGTTTCAAATTTGACTTTAGTGAAAATACAGATCCACAAACTTCACAAGAATATGGTTTCTCTCCAGTGTGCGTTCGCATATGGTCCTTCAAATTTGACTTGCGTGAAAATGCAGATCCACAAACTTCACAAGTATATGGTTTTTCTCTAGTATGTCTTTGCATATGGCGCTTCAAATCTGACTTCCTCGAAAATGCAAATCCACAAATCTCACAAGAATATGGTTTCTCTCCAGTGTGTGTTCGCATGTGGTCCTTCAAATGTGACTTCTTTGAAAAAGCAGATCCACAAGCTTCACAAGAGTATGGATTCTCTCCACTGAATGTTTTCATCTGGCACTCTAAATGTGACATGTTTAAAAATTATAATCCATGAACTTTGCAAAAATATGGTTTCTCAAGTGCATATTCACATAAACTCCCTCAAAATTGACTTTATTGAAAATGCAATTCCATAAACTTCACAAGAATATGTCAGTATGTGTTCACACATAGCACATCAAATATCATTTCCAAGAAAATGCAGATCCACAAACATAATAAGAATATAGTTTCTCTGCAGTGCGTATTTGCATAGTGTTCTATGAAAATATAGATACACCAAAAATAAAAGTATATGGTTTGTTTCTAATGAGTTTTTTTCCAAAACACACTAGCACCAAATAATGACAAAGATTTGCAAACTTCAGAAGAACATGGCTTCTCTCTAATTCTTCTTTCAAATTTTTACTCATATGTAACATTAAGACTCTACAGAAAAGACAAACCACACATTTCAAAGTAATTTTTTTTTGCAAGTTAATGTTCACTTTGATACTTATGAAAATGTAGATCCACAACTTTTACACGAATATTGCAGGATATATTTCTCAGTACTTGATGAAAAGTAAAGAGACTGTTTTCTTTTCATTTAAATTCCCAAGAATAACAGTTTTTATAAATATCATAATTTTCTGTTCAGCCAAAACATCTGTGAAGAAAAAATAATAAAACATATTTTAACAGAGACAGTGAAAATACATTAAAAATCTATATATATATATATATATATATATATATATATATATATATATATATATATATATATATATATATGTACAGATACATTTAGCTATATGTTAATATCATTTGAGATCAGCACAGGGACACATTAATGCAGTAGACAGGTAAGATCAATAGAAAAATTAATAAGTTCATCTTACATAATTTCCTTTTTAGTTGATACAGTATGCTAGTTCACTGGTATTTTTCTGAAATACAGTGTAACCCGGATATAAGAGAAACCGGATATAAGAGAGATTTTCTCTGGTACCAAATTATTCCCATACTTACCTAAACAAAATAGACCAAACCCGGATATAAGAGAAATCTGGATATAAGAGACTTCTCCAGTCCCGACAACTCTCTTATATCCGGGTTACACTGTAATTTAAAATGTCTAAAATATTATTCTTTAGAGATTCTTATTTCCACAAAGTTTGTTCTTTTTTCTTTAAGGAGTAGAGAGTGAGGAATCAGTTTCAAATATCAAGTAATAAAATATTTTTTCACAAGTTGTATAAATCAAGATGGTGATTTCAAACTAGCAATTCTTAGTTTGTTGATATGAATCAAATATTAGAACAAGATATCAACACATTGAAAAAAATCTTTGTCATTAATAAGAAAATTCTGATATAAAATCAATGTGTATCAACTAATTAACCTCATTTGTTACATATTTTCATATTATTTTAACATCAGTTATGTTTACTTTGCTTTGTGTTGATTTTTAGTTTATTATTGGGTTCATCTTCCGCCCCTCTCATTTTTCATGATTAGATTTTTATGTATTATTTATTATCATTAAAATTTTTATGGCATGGGGGGCATTTTCTAGGTCCCCCCTTGAGAGAATGCGGTATTATAGTGTATGGAGGATTGAGTGGTGATGGGCGAGTTTTTATGGTGAATGTGGAAATTGTAATGAGTGAATGGGTCGTGAATCATAATAGCTCAGTACAGGATAGTTAGTGCCGACCAGCCTCAACCCCTCCCCATTTCAGGCCTATGTGCCAAAATTGTATTTTTTGATACAATAAATATATATTTTCATATTTTATCTTCAAATTAATTCATTACACTTTTTTTAAATAATTATTTTCATTATGTCACTTTTTCATACAAAAATCTACTTGTTGTATAATAAAAATGTAAACAAAACCAAAAATAAATTTATTTCCCATCAAACAGGTCAACATTTAACTATAAATAACACAAATTCTGTTGGTTTTTGGATTATTGTTCTTATCATCATTTAAAGAGCCATATGAAGATATACAACTTGGCCATATTGGAAGAAATGAAAATGATAGCATATAGTGGCAAATGCCAAAATCTGAAATTTTGAAGTTAGCCCAACTCAGTAAAATTCTTTTAAGTCAAGCCACAGTCAAAAGTCCATCACAAAATTTTGTATAGATCTTGCCAGAAGGCAGCCAAATTCTTTGTCAAATTAAAAAAAAATTAAACAGATGCTTTTTGAGAAATTAAATGTCAAATTATCTTATTTAACCTTTAAACAAAAAAATAGATCATTGTCTAGATCTATCCAAGTACTTTAAAATGATATATAATTTAGCTTTATCGGTGAAAAAACAACTGAGATATTGATATTTAAACTTTGAGAGTATCTTCCAAAATTCACTTTTTTGGCAATGTCATATTTTCGTTTTCTTTTATGGCATATCATCCTCAATCAGTTATTTAATGCTGACAAGATTTTTATTTTTTTCAAATGTATTGCTGGTAAAATTTTTTCTTTCAAAAATCTATTTCTGGTAATATTTTTTCTTCAAAAATGTATCGTTTGTAATTTTTTTTTTCAAAAACATATAGCTGGTATATATTTTTTCAAAAATGTATTGCTGGTAATAATTTTTTCTTCAAAAACTTACTGCTGGTAATAACGTTTTTTACAAAGTATTTTTTGGTATTAAACCTTATTTTTAGACTTTCATAGTGTTTTGACCCAAGTTTCAGGGTTAACTATTTTCCCATAGCTGGGACGCAAACAAGTGCTACTACCCCAGATCAGGGTGGACCTGGGGACACCAGCAATTAAGAGTTGGTTCCACGCTCCTCAAAACCTCCTAATCAGAGGCCTTGCTGTTGGACGTAGTTTATCATTTTACCCAGGAAGCGGATGTAGTTTATCATCATACTCAGGATGAGGCAATGGTCATATCTTGGGAACCCTTTGACCTAGAGATGTAAAATAGGTACCATTCAATTCCTATTGTGAAGCCAATTTTGAAAAAAAAAAAAGTCTGAATTGGTGATGGTCAGACCCTTGTTGATTTGACATGGACTCTATAATTCAAAATTATTTTACAATGTAAATTATTAAAATGTAACAAGTCATGGATTTTTAATATATATTTACCTGTAGAAGAGACAACTTGAAGAGTTGAATTGGCTCAACTTAAAGAATAAGTTTTTTTGCCTAAAAACCTTTCAGCAAAAAAAAAAGTTAAAAATATTTTGTCCTCTATAAAATAGGTACTCTGCAGATTCATGATATCTAAGGTTTAAAATGAAATTTCATAAAGGAAAAATCATTCTTGAAGCTTTTATCTTAATTTCAAGCTAATAGATTAAATTTAATATTTCCAATAAGCAAAATACTTTGCTTCATTACAAAACTAATTTAAATTGACTGGAAAGAGTTTTTTTTTCTAAAATAACTGATTTTAGTGCCATTTTTTGACATCATTCAACACAATGTAATTCTCTTTATTAGAAAATCTTCCAAAAATAAAATATACTTTTCTGAAACTTTATTTGATGTTTATTACTTGATTTAATGTTTAATTAATTTGATTTGAAACAAATATTAAAGTTTAAAATATTGCAGTAGTTGTTTTATTTAAAGCATTTAAAGTGTTTATTTAAAGTGTTGGCAGCTTGGATGACAGATAGAAGGTCTATATAATGTTTTTCTACAGTAGATATATCTGTAAAAAATAACTGAAGAATATAACACAAACACCTTTTATCATATAATTTTAAAGTACTCAGTAATCTTAAAAAATTAAGAAAATATTCCCTATAATCTAATGTTTTATTGAATTTTAGATACTTTGGCTTTAAATTTCCTAGAGTTATTGCTCTTATTTTCTGATAATGTTATGTATGAATATCTATACACATACAAAAAAATTCAAAATTGTTTTTAAAATGCTGGGGAATCACTAAATTGCAATAAGCTTTTTGACTTATGATTAGTAAATACATTTTATACTTAATAACAATATCATCTAACAAGCACAAACTGTAAGAGAACTAAAACTTTATAAATTATTCTAACTAAAAAAATGAAAACAATTCTTGTAAAAATTCATTATTCATCAAAAAAAATTTTTTTTTGTAGTATCCTTAATATATCTTATTTATAAAAGCAATTAAAAGCTTTTCTAATTAAATAATATTTTAGTTTTATTGCATTTTTATGTTTCCCCTGCATATCATTTTTTTTTCTTAAATGATAATTTAAATTTTTCAATGTGTTCTACTTAACTAATATAAACATTAAGCTTTAAAAATTTAATTTTTTCAAATTTCATAAAATTACATGTGGGTATAACATTCAAAATGAAAAATATTTTTACCAAGATTTAAAAAAAAAAAAAAAAAAGAAAATATTTCTAAAATAATTTCATTCATATAAATAAGTCATGAAAGTTTTATTAAAATCCGACAATTATTTGATTTTTGCAAGAATTTCCAAATTAATGTTTTTCACACCACAAAAAGGAAGATAAAAATTTGGTAGGCTAAAAAAAATTAGTTTATCAACCAGCTGCTTCAAACAAACAAAAAACAAGATTTTTTTAATCAAAATTTCGAACGTTCTAAATAAAAAATAATCAAAAAATACTTTGGACTTAAAGTAACAAGGATTTTTTGACAATTATAAAACTACTTTTTTTGTTTGAAGCATTTTTTCATCATGGTATACTATTTTTTTTAGTGGTGCTAAAAAGTTTTTATACCTTTTTAAATAACATAGATATATTTTTTCAATCAACAAAAAAAAATTCTTGTTTCAATACGAGTCGAATACTTTTTTATCGTTTTTGTTTCCATACTCACTTGATACCAGTTAAAAAATAAATAAAAATAAAAGAAAAAACTTTCAAAGAAACAAACAAAAAAAATCCTGTCACTTTCCTATTTTTAGTTTTGTAAATTGTTTCAAAATATTCAATTCAATGTATATTAGCATTCTTGGTTTAATTTGTTATATATTCATTTTAATCGCATAAACGAGATTTTATATATTTTGTTTTTTACTCATTAACATGGTTTTACTTTTAACTCGCCAATTGTTTAATTTATTTTTTATTCGTCAATATGTTTTAATTTAAAACATATTGACGAATAAAAAATTTAAATGTTTTATTGTAATTTAAGATCTCTCGGTTTTAACTCGCTGTAATTTATTTATTCTATTTTGTTTATTTATTCGTACGGTAAACAGTTTAAACGTTTTATATTTATAAGCACTCTCGGCTTAATTCGCTGTAATTTATTAATTTTAATGGCCGTATTGTCTTCTTATCTCTGTAAATAGTAATTAACTGGTGAAATGAAACGTGATGGGAAATGGGTAAAAACGGAAAACATAATTACCTGCTATGTGGTATTTACTTGACTCCCACGGGGTCAGGATGTGACACAAGGTCGTTTAACGTGGGAGACCCGAGTGTTTCCACTCTAGGGCCACTGGTCCAAAACTGGTCATAGCATGTCCAAGCTGGTCAGAGCTTAGTCAACGCTGGTCATGGCTTGTCTTAGCTAGTCCAGGCCGAAGCCGGTCATAACTAGTCGTAGCCGTGATCGAATCTCAGCCAAAAGTCCGAGAAGCGATCCGAACTCGACAATATTTTTGCCAATTACCTGCTAGGTATCCGAATGTCCACAAGAAAAAAAAAATTACCCGTAAAACAGCTTAAATAGAATTCGCACCGTTGTGATTGGCTGTCTGTTGGTCAATCTTCAATCAAATGTGTGATAACGGGGTATATTTATAGAAGTCAGTGTCTACGAGCATTTTTTAGAGGGCCTTTCAGCTCTGAAGGGGTCGATTTGGTGAGGTCAGTATGTTTGAAAGACCCGAAACTGCCCAATGATCCATCACTGACGACGCCCTCTAGCGCTAAAAGAGCGTATATATATTCATAACTTGAATTTATTTTCCATTTATTTCTATGCTAAAGAGCAAAAAAAGCATAAATTAAATAAAATTTAAGCAGACACAGGTCGGTAAATAACACTTTTAAAAAACATCGAAATTGTTTGTATTCTTCCACTCGCCTTTTAACCAGAGGAAGTCAATAAGGGGAAAAAAAGGATGATTTCTTTGTGTTTTACTTCTGATGATTTTATATTGAGATTTCTCTGTCAACTCACCTAAAGCTTGTTCAGTTCAGTGCTTAAATTGAAACAAAAATAACACAAAGAAAGAATTAAGGGAGAAGAACAAACCGTGATAAAGGTGAAATTAGATTTTAGAAAATATGTTGACATTGAATAACATTAAAAAACAAGGCTAGAAACTAATCGGTGTTAAATAAGATTTGGTTCCTTGTGTTTTTAAAATCCTTAGATTTTTTTGGCTTTTCTTTGACAGAGCAACAAAGCTATTCAAAAAGCGGCAACATGACATTTCATTTATTTCTTCAAAGTCACTGGTATTTTCAACTGTCAGGGTTTTGTTAAGTGGCTGTCAAGGAATAAATAGAGCCATCTTGTCAATTTCTACCTAAATACATAGTACCGCTAAAAAAGTAAACTTCAAAAATTAAAATTGAAAAACGAATTTTACTGTTGATTCCCTCAGCAATGTTGTTATTGTTTTTTTTAAAAAAAGTAATAATTCAAATTTTAATAATAACAAAAAAAATACGCAAAATTGGATTTATGCATTTTCTTTATTCTTGAGGAGAATTGACGACAAGGATATTCTTTGAAACACTATTTATTTATTGATTATTTACAACAATAATTTTATATTAACAAAGTTATAAAAATATGTGAACCAACTATAACGAAATATTTATTTATTACCATTTTATTTTATAAAGAAATATAAATATAAAAAGAAATATTTTCTTCATAGATTCATAAAAATAAAATGCCAGTGAACCAGAAAATTTTAAAATTTTGTAAATAAAATTATTCTTGTAAATAAGCATTTCTGACACAGGTAAAAATAGAAATAAAAGTGTAAATTATTCTCTTGAGTAGTTTGTAACACATTATTTATCATCTCCGAGTTGCGTCTGTCTTTGGGCGGAGTGTGCTCAGGGGTGACTCTGTCAAACGCAACGGACAGAGTCGCAACTGAGGAAAATTATGCTGACAAATGCCCGTAGCCATGCCCTCTTCTTATTGCACCAAAGAGAGGTTGTTTTTTTTTTTTAGTGTTGTTATCCTTTTGAACCCTTCTATCCCAGTTTGTTGAAGCTGCTGCCATGTACCCAGGGTAGTTGTTACATTGTAGGGTACAGTGTTTACTGACCACTTCATGATCATATGTCACTCGGTTGCTGCATATGACTTTTTTGCTTGATGTAAGCAGTGGAAGATCCTTTTCTTTATGCGTGGTTGGAGTTGAATTTGAGGTTGTCCAGTGAATGTTGGCTTGCGGTATACAGATTCTTGAACCTATGCTCTGTTCGAGATTAGTACATTCAGGAAGGTAAGTTTGTTGTTGTTTATTGGAATTCTACCCAGGTGGATGAAATATTATAAAGGGTTCAGTTCAAAATTCCATTCACCTGAAGAAGGCTGGAGCGTACAATGGCCGAAATGTTTTGAATATGGCAATAAAGAGTTTGAGGTATTTAACAGACCCCCCCCACACACACACGAGGAATGTATGTTGCACATGGCCGAATTTAACGTGGGTTTATCTGAGACCGTAGGCTCGGCCAAAAATATACCCCTTAAACCCGCCTAGACGAGTTCAGGGTCTGTCTACCTCCCCGAACGAAACTTTGCCCTACGGCAAAGCTTCGTCCGGGTTCTTCTCTGCCAAAGCAGAGAGTTCAACAGAAGTCAGAGACAGAAGACATACACGCAGTAAAACTTATCTGCAATAAAGAGTCTGAACGACACTTTTAGTTTTAGACCTATGAACAATATCAGAAATTTCTGAAATTGACTTTTTTATTGATAGTTAGTGATAATGAGGTTTTTTTCTTCAAAAGAGAGCGTTTTGCATGTAGAATTTGCCATATTGCTTTAAAATAAAGTCCTAATGATAAATGAACTTTTACTTATTGTTGAAAATTAAAAGTTTATGCAAATTATTAACATCGTTCCTTAACTTTTGTCCAGTAGCTTATTTCCTTTGTTCCATTTAGTAAATTTTGCGCACTTTTGGGAGAAGTGACTCCCAGAAGTCTCCCCAAATCACAGGCACTGATTGTTCAGTATCGACTAATCAGATTTTCTGTATGTGGAGAATAATTTTTCCCGCGCAGATTCCTAATTCGATGTCTACCTATATAAGACTATAAACAGTCAACAGATGACCAACATCAGCTACCACAGAAATTCACGTCAGTCGAAGCTATGCTCCCATCTCCTCACTCAACTATCAAATCAGTGAGACTTCGACTGCTACTGGAATCCACGTCAGTCGAAGACATGCGCCCATCTTCTTACACTCAAATTACATATTCTCTCACATTTACATAATTTTCCTCTTGCACGGCAGAACTGTCTAAAACATTTATAACAGACTAAAACAGCTCTTTTATTTCCTTTTCAGAGAACATTGATAAACTTTGATAGTCAAAGAGAGACTACTCTCGTCTGACTCATTGCTTGCTTCATTTTCGTATATATTCTTTATTGTAGGCTTTGTTGAATACAATTTATATATATATATATATATATATATATATATATATATATATATATATATATATATATATATATATATTGTGTGCAGTTAGGCAGCATCTTTTCATTGATACACGTTTCATTAAATATTATAGACAAGTGTTGTCTATTTTATGTAAAAAATTTTCGTAACATCTGAAGTTTAAAGAAACACTATTGCTGAACGAAGAAAGAAATTCACAATATTGATCCATATATTTTTATTTTAATACAATCTAAGCTTTCGGCTTACATAAGCCATTATCAAAGATATCAAATTACGACATATTAAACGATATACGGACAAGACAGTGAAGATAGTCTGTCATTGTTTGCATAGATGATTTCTAAGCAACGATAAACACGTGCATATAAGACGCTAGAAGCGAAATATCGCACCGCATCTCATGACGTCACACATGACACACGAGAGTGAATTGAGAAGTATAAAGTATGGTAAGCCGTTGGTATAAACCAATGGCTTCTGTTACCAATTATAGACATTTAAGAATATTTGTAGAGATGCCATAATTGATTTTGTTTAGGTTGGGTTTCAACTGTTTGATATATAATGCTTCAAGGATTTTTAGTTTTTGTCTATTGTTTTCATGTCGAAGTATAATTGTGTTTTCGACAAGTATTTTACGGAATTGTGTGTGAGGGCAGGCATGTTGTTTTAAATGCCTAAAAATGTTAACGTTTTCATTCAAATGTAGTGTCAAGCGTCGTGAAAGCGAGTTTGTGGTGTGACCAACATAAATATTATTTAATTCGTTGGAGATACACTCTCCCAAAGAGCACTTGAATTTATAAACTATGTTGGTTTTTTGCAAATCGCTAACTGGAGGAGAAGAATCATTGCGAAGAATTAAGTTGGATATACTAGATTTAGTGTAGTATATGATTAATTTAATTTTTCTGCTAGCATCTGTTGTTGATATATTAGAATTTACTAATTTTTTTAGTATATTTTCATCTTGTTTATAATTAGTATGCATTTGATTACGATATAGGAGATTCTTATGTTTGAGATCAGTAGAAGCAGTATTACGTACAATTTGCTTAGTATTGAGATTTCTAAGAAAGCATCTTATTTGTTCATCAACTATATAGTTTGGAAAGCTATTATAATAAGTGTCTGTTTTACATTCTTTAGTTCACTGTAAAAAATCTGTTTTGTGGATGAATTAGTTTCTGCACGATGTATTAGATTCTTTATAATTGCTATTTTGTAGTAATATGGGCATTCGCTAAGTGTACATGAATTTATGCTTGTAGGTTTTTTGTATGGCGAAATAGTAAATTTGTTATTATTTGTGTTTATCAATATGTCAAGGAAGGGGATTTTATTAGTAGTATTGAGTTCATATGTGAATTTAAGGATCATAATACCTCATCTCAGATATATAGACAGGTAATTATACCTGTTTGAAATGAATTAAATAGTTTTTTTTTAACAATTTCTATAATTTAAAATTGCAATGTATAAAATGTAGTAGGAGTTACTTGTCCTTGACTGTAAAAGTGTACTGTAAGGTGAAATGTTTTTACTGAGCTCGAGGAATAGTTTCAATTTATGTTCTTTAATAAGAAAGTATTGTAGATTCAGGTAAATTCGACAGAAGATGAATTTAAATAAAGTAGATGAAAGTTGAATTGTAATCTTAGCTTAACGATCAAGTCAAGTAGTATTAAAAATGTAATTTTTAATTTAACACTTCCAAGTTAGAATCAACATAAATAATTTGAAAATATCTTGTCGCTCAAATTTACTCACTGCTGAAGACTGACATCGGTCGAGATGTAATTGAGTGAGTGTGTGCTGAGAGTGAATTTTGTGGATGAAAATTGGTTGGTCAAATTTCTTATTGTTGGAAGTTGATATCAGTAGCTAGTGAGTGAGTCAGTTGAAAGTTGTATGCTTTCAGGTGGGCATGCTTGTTGCTGGTAAGAATCTCACTGGCGAGGCATGCTCCCGTTAATTTATTTATTTAGTTGTAGGTCATATGACCGACCCGTGAACATGTTTTTTTGAGTTCTATTCAAAAACTTTTGGCGGTAAATTAATTTTGAACACAACTGCGTAGGCGTTGTAACAATTTTCAGATATATTAGCCAATCAGAAGTCGGAATTTTAGTCGAAGCTTCTGTGATCCACTTGGCGTTTCTGTTTGCACAAAGTTTGTTGTCAAGAGAAATATTACATGAAAAATGAACTGAAGTATTTTACAACCAATAGAATTCACTGAGTCAAAATAATATTATAATTAGGTAGAAGTTGAATGCAAGTATCCTTGCGTAAATTTCCATTTAGAACCGAGTCTCTGTCGAGAAATACGTATACAAATCCTTCCATTCTTTCTGCTGTCATCATTAATCTTGTTCCGCACAAAGCATGTTGGTCTGATGGTATCCCTATAATAGTCCTTAAGAAATGTGCTCTTGAACTTACTCCTGCTTTCTCTAAACTCTTCAATAAATGCCTGGCTGCCTCTTGCTTCCCTGCTTGTTGGAAATCTTCTTATGTATTTCAAGTATTTAAGAATTCAAGTGAACAGTCTGAGCCTTCTAACTACCAGCCTATTAGCCTTCTACCTCTTTTTGGCAAACTGCCCTAATCAACTCTGAATTGATTAAGTGTTTTACATTCCAGTCTTTTGTGGTGATCACTTACATGTGCCACACCTCCGCTTTCTTTAATGTCATTGGTTCATAAATATATGATACTTATTATATGACAATTTTGCCACCGCACGTAATCTGAATTTTTCTCTAAAATCACGGATTGGTCCATTTCCTGACCAATCGCGTATTTTAGTATCTTTCTATATTTTTAGCGCCAAGCTCACTGGAGCCTATGAGTAGATATATAAACCCTCTCGCTGTTAGCCAACAGCCAGTAGCAGTTCAATTCTTGGAAAATAAGGCACGGCGCATATTCTTATGACATTTTAATTCTTAATTATTACTCATTCGAGTAATCATACTAATTCCTATTGATATCACCCATGAACATTACATCTTTCTACACTGGTAACACACTGTGGAATTATTCTTAATTTAGCTAAGACATCAATTGAACTTTGTAGTTAAATAACATTCAATATTGTACTCAACATTAATTAGCTAAACTTACCCTTTTTATTACGGAAAAAGGGAAGCAACTTTCTTTATACTTATTGTTGAAATTTGTATACCATTGTTAATGCAATGTTTTATTAATGTTCACTGAGCTTGATTATTTTTCTCTCGTGTATGTTGTAAATGATTCATGATTATATTCTTCTTGATTATATTCACGGTGACCCTAGCCAACAATTCTTACAGCACCTCTACACTTTTATCCAATAACGACATCCCAAATTTCCAGGAACCAGTTCTATAAAGGCAAGTAATCTTTAGGAACCTATTCTGCTTATTTTTTATTGAAATGGCTATTGTAACCGTATGTTCTATGATAACAGTTTCTGTTTATTGTTCTCATATATTTCACTTGTGGTGCCATGCTTTCCAGCCAACGTTGATCTTCAAAAATTTAAATGCAATAACATTTCTTCTTACTGCCTGTTCATTTGGTCTCTAAAACATTTTTCTTTTTCTTTCACACACTGTAGTGTTGAGTAACCCCTTGTGTCTCAGTGGCTTTACTGCCTTGCTTGATAGGATGAAACGATTTTTAAAAAATACATAGCATTCATAGCAATGAGCAATGACTTTCTTTTTATTTTGCTCCTTTGGTCATGTTTTTATTTTTTATTTTAATCAGAGATGATTATTTATTTATGATTACGATGGTTTTACGTCATTTGGTTTCAATAATATTTGGATTTAATATATAATTTAGAAAATTGACATGTAGATTGAGGGCACAGTATTTCGGGTGATGGAGTTCACCGGGCCCTTAACACCGGCACTGGCCTGTAGAAATGTCATACATCGAGTTTTTATGACTCATCTGTATATGCCAAGAAACCCCAGGATTTTAAACACGAAGAACTAAATTTTCGCTTACACCGTTTAATTTTCATTTTCGGTTTACACTACAGTACATAATAATTCAAAATATTTTCTCAAAACTAAAAGTAATTTCCTGTTTGTATAGTGTTTTTCTATTTTTTAATCTTTTCTTTGTATCATTCGATTCAACTTCAACATTATTATATCAACTGAACGAACAATACAAAAATTGAGAAATCCCAACAAAATGATTTGAGCGGAAAGTAATTATCCAATTTATCTCGTTGCATTTTATTTTTGTTTGACTGATTTGAAAGGTAAGTGGAAGAAGAAGACAAATAATTTTGATAAAAAGAAACCGTTATTTACTGACTTGACTCAGCATTTTTTTTTATTCTTTGTTTTATTCTCTAGTGTTAAGAAAGAAAAAAAATGAAAAATTCATTCAACTATGATTTCAATTTCAATTCATCATGTCATATTTTGTCTTAGAAAATAAAACTAAAAAAGGAAGTGGAAATTAGTTGGATTTTTGTTATTTTGCTTTGAAGTTTTTGTTTTATTTTAATAATAGGTTTGTTTGGAAATGTTTTTAATAGAAAAATAAAATAGGTCTGTTCAATAATTCGCCGAAAAAACCGCATAGCATGATGAAAAAAAGGCCCGAAACTTAATAAAAACAAAGTTTTATCGTGAAAAAGTTGTTTTTTTTTTATTGATGAGATAACGTATTTTTTAAAATTATTTTAAAAAATTTTTTACTCCTTTCTAGCACGTGTGAAATTTTGGTTGAAAATATTTTTTTTATTTTTATTTTTTACGTCAGCGGTCGCGTAATTTAGCATTATTTTTTTTTTCTTTATTTTAGTGCTTTTTTCATTTGAAAAATACATTAATTTGAAAATTCTTGCAAAAATCAAATAATTATCGGAATTTAATGAAGCTTTCAAAACTTATTCAAAATTGAATGAAATTAAGTTTAATTGAAATGGCTAATTAAAATCTGCAGGATAAGCACCAAAAGCCCCCTGTATTGAGAATGTATCGTTCGGGTGTGAAATTGCATGGTTATTTTGAAAATCACATTTAAAACATTGTGCTTGATTACCGTTTACGATTTATCGTCAATGTATTAGGTTGGTGCAAAAATAATGACGTAGTAATGTCGTTTTTTGACGTAACGTCAAAAAACGACATTACTACGTCATTATTTTTGCACCAACCTAATAAGTTAGATCTCTTATTTTTCTATTTTATTTTTTTTTTTTTTACCAAGACAGAATGTTTTTTACATGTGTTTTTCACCCTTACTTAATTCTATAAAAGTTTCAGAAATTCCTCGAGATAATTTGTAGTGATTCTTAAAAGCAAATTTATTTTAAGAATTTAAATCACTGCTTTTTTTTATTTTTTTTTACAAAATTGAACCTGGTCTTACTAAAAATCTGTTCTGAATTGTAAAATAAAAAACGCAATAAAACTAAAACATGATTTAATTAGAGAAGCTTTTAATTGCTTTTATGAATATTAAAGACAATATAGTCTGAAGAAAAAAAAAATTTTTTCGATGAAAAGTTAATTTTTACAAGATTTGTTTTCATTTTTTACAATTTAAAATTGAATAAATTATAAAGTTTTTGAATCTTTTAAAGTTCAATTTCAATGAGATAATTTTTGGGGAATATTGTTATTAAATAAAACTATATTTACTAATCATATATTTTAAAGCTTATTACAATCTGAAGACCCTGATTATTTTTAAAAGAATTTTCATTGTTTTTATATATGTATATCCATGCAGAATTTCTGAAATATGGATGTACAAATTGATAAATCTATTAATAAAAGGTTACATGTTTTAAGGGTTGTCCCTACTTATGAAAAAAAAAAACCCTCATGAAATTGATTGTCTGCTACACCATAATTAATTATGAACACATTTGGCAGTCAATCTTTTGTCAGTTTTCTAATGTGTTAATTGGTTCAAACCCTGGTCTCATTGTCAGAATGCAAACATTCTAACTACTTGGCCACGTGCCCATAAGGTGCCTACATAAATACAAATGCTACAGTAAATCAGATATGTTTTCTATCTCTTCTTGAAAAATAAAATTTAAAGAAAACCTTAGTAGAAAGTGATTATTATTTTATTGTATTATTTTTAAATATAGTTGATATGTCAAGTTGTTATGAGAGTAGATTATATTAAATAAAGTATCTATTTAATATTCTCACTATTGTTTAACTACCATGATAGTTTTTTTTTAGAATGTTTGAAATTTTGTTTATAGATACCTCCACAGATTCCCAATTCCTAAGGTTTAAAAATAATGTTTTTAAATGAAACATCTTTTATTTTTTATTTTTAATTGCAAGCTAATAGATTAAATTTAATATTTCCAATAAGCAAAATACTTTGCTATGTTTCAAAACAAATTTAAATTGACTGAAAGGAGTTTTCATTTTAAATGGCTAAAACTGCTGATTGTGATGCCATTTTCCCATCTTGCATCACAATCAAATTTCTTGTTTTTCAAAAATAAAATAAAGTTTTCTAAAACTTTATCTGAGGAATATTAGCTCATTTAAAGTTTAATTAATTTGATATGAAACAAATATTTCTTTTAGTTTAAAATATGACAGAAATGCATGTTTTAACACATGTTAGCTGTTTATTTAAGGTGTTGATAGCTTGGCTAACAGAATTTTATCTAATATTTTTCTACGGTGGACATATTATCTATCAAATTTACTTGAGGAATACAATATGAGCACTTTTCTTATATAATTTTTAACTATTCAGTAATCTTAAAAATTAAAAAAAAAAACCCTCAATCTAATGTTTGATTAAATTTTAGGTATGTTGGTTTTAAGTTTACTATAATTATCACTTTTATTTTTTGATAATGTAATTTTTGGACATCCGTATTTACAAAAAATCAGCATATTTATACACACTAAAAACGTTCAAAATTCTTTTTAAAATATTGGTGTTTGATGAATTGCACTAATCTTTTCCATGTATGATTAGTAAATGTAGTTTTCATCTAATAACAATATCACCTAACCAGGACAAAGTAATACAGAAATTTATTATTATCTAAAACTTTATAAATCATTCTTATTAAAATTTTTAAAAAGTGAAAACAGTTCTTGTAAAAATTCATTATTGACCAAATCATTTTTTCTTAAATCTATTGTGTCCATAATATATCTTATGCATAAAAGTAATTACAAGGTTTTCTAATTAAATTGTTTTAGTTTTATTACATTTCTTATTTCATGAATTTTATGATTCAGAGTAGATTTTCCCTAGCTGGTAGTCCTGTTTTAAAAAAAGAAATCAATGATTTAAATTCTAGAATAAATGCTGGTTTTAACTGATACAAACATTAAGCAGAACAAAATTTAATTTCTTGAAAGAAAATAAGTAGGGTGTAACAGATGCAAAAAAAAAAAATTTACCAAGATTTTCAAAAAAAAATTTCTAATATAATTTAATTCATTTGTGAATAAGTACTGAAAGTTTCATTAAAATTCAATAATTATTTGATTTATGCAAGAATTTCTAAATCAGTGTTTTTCACTGTAAGAAAGACACTAAAATTTCCTGTACTGAAAAAACAAAAAAAACAAGATTTTTAACCAAAATTTCAAATGTTCTAAAAAGGATGAAAACATATAATTTGATAATTAAAATATTTGGCCTTTACTCTTAATTAAAATTTTAATAAAAAAAAACTTTGTTTTTTATTAAGATTAGGGCATTTTTTCATCATGGTATGATAATTTAAGAATCCCTAAAGGATATTTTTGACATTTAAAGTTTTCTTCATAAAATTATCACTGTACTTGCATGTTATTTTTCAACTCAAAAAGAAATTATTTAAAATAAATGTATTGATTTCTGTATTAATCTTTCTTGGCTGAAATCATATTTTTGGGGGAGTTCCTGGATCTGCATTTTCACAGAGGTTACATTTAAAGTGCCATGTGAAAACACAAATTGTGTGATCTCAACTAGCCTTAATGTAGAGCTAAATGTATCTGTTTAAATATGAACTGATTTCATATATTATTCACTGTCTCTGTTAAAATATGTCTCATTACTTTTACTTCACAGGTGTTTGGCTGAAGTGAAAATCATAATATTTATAAACAGATATGCTGCAATGTTTATGTAAGTGTTGTGTGTCTATATTTTTGGAAGAACTACAGTGAATATTACCTGGCCAAAAGTGTACTTTCAAAAGTGTTTGATTATAGTAACAAGAATAAACTCTAAATATACAATATTTTAGACCTTTGAAATTTGTTTAGAAAAATACCCATTCACTTCAATTCCAATGGAAATTATTTAAGATAAACTTATCAATTTCTCTGTTGATCCTTCCTCACTACTGCATCATTGTGGAATCATTGGGTAAAAAGGAACATGCTCTTTGAAATGTGTGGTTTTTCTGTTTTGTAGCCTCTTACTGTGATATATAATTAAAAATTAGAAAGAAGCTACATTTCCGTGATGTTTGCAAACGTTTGTCATTATTTAGATTTTGTGTGCCATGTGGAAAAAACGCATGTTCTTGTGAATTTTGTGGATCTGCATTTTTGAGGAAGTTACATTTAAAGTGTCACATGGAAACAAACACTGTAAAGAAATCACATTCTTGTGAAATTTGTGGTTCTGTCTTTACACAGAAGTCATATTTGAAGTGTCATATGCAAACACACACTGGAGAGAAACCATATTCTGAAGATGGTGGATCTGCATTTTACCAGAAGAATCTTTTGAAGAACCATATGCAAAAGGACAGTGTAAAAAAACCATATTCTTGTCTAGTTTGTGAATTTGCATTTTCCCATAAATCAGATTTGAAGTGCCATATGCGAACACATACTGGAGAGAAACCATATTCTTGTGACATTTGTGCATCTGCATTTGCACAGAAGTCAACTTTACAGTGCCATATCCGAACACACACTGGAGAGAAACCATATACTTGTGAAATTTGTGGAACTGCATTTACGCAGGAGTCACATTTGAAAGCCCATATGCGATCTCACACTGGAGAAACACCATATACCTGTGAAGTTTGTGGATCTGCTTTTTCCCATAAATCGCTTTTGAAGTGCCATATGCGAACACACACTGGAGAGAAACCATATTCTTGTGAAGTTTGTGGGTCTGCATTTTCACAAAAGGCAACTTTACAATGCCATATGCGAACACACACTGGAGAGAAACCATATTCTTGTGATGTTTGTGGATCTGCATTTTCACAACAATCACATTTGAAGCGACATATGCGAACCCACACTGGGGAGAATCCATATTCTTGTGAAGTTTGTCAATCTGCATTTTCTCAGAAATCATATTTGACATGTCATATGCGAACACACACTGGAGAGAAACCATATTCTTGCGAAGTTTGTAAATCTGCATTTTCATACAAGACAAGTTTAAAGCGCCACATGCAAACCCACACTGGAGAAAAACCATATTCTTGTGAAATTTGTGGATCTACATTTTCAATCAAGGCAAGTTTGAAATACCATATGCGAACACACACGGGAGAGAAACCATATTCTTGTGAAGATTGTGGATCTTCATTTTCACGGAAGGACCTTTTGAAGTACCACATGAAAAAACACACTGGAGTGAGACCATATTCTTGTGAAGTTTGTGGATCTGCATTTTTCCGAGAATCGTATTTGAAGTGCCATATGCGAACACACACTGGAGAGAAACCATATTCTTGTGAAGTTTGTCAATCTGCATTTTCGCAGAAATCAGATTTGAAGTGTCATATGCGGACACACACTGGGGAGAAACCCTTTTCTTGTGAAGTTTGTGGGTCTGCATTTTCACATAAGTTCACTTTGCAGTGCCATATGCGAACACATACTGGAGTGAAACCATATTCTTGCGAAGTCTGTGGATCTGCATTTTCAGTTAAGTCATCTTTGGTCCACCATATGCGAATGCACTCCAGAGAGAAACCATATTCTTGTGAAGTTTGTGGATCTGCATTTTCAGTGATGTCAAATTTGAAGCTCCATATGCGAACACACACTGGAGAGAAACCATATCCTTGTGATATTTGTGGATCTGCATTTTCACATAATTCAAGTTTAGTGTGGCATATGCGAACACACACTGGAGAGAAACCACATTCTTGTGAAATTTGTGGATCTGCATTTTTGCAGATATCACATTTGAAGAATCACGTGCGAACACACACTGGAGAGAAACCATATTCTTGTGACATTTGTGCATCTGCATTTTCACAGAGTTCACAATTGAACTATCATATGCAAACACACACTGGGAAGAAAATAGGCAAAGTTTGTGGTTCTTCATTTTCACAGAAGTGTAATTTGAAGCACCATATACAACCACACACACTAGAAAATATATCACCATCGTGATTGATAGAACTTGTGAAAAAGCAAAAATACGTTACTGCTTGATGTTTGAAATTTATTCCTCATTCTCTGTTCCTTAAAGTAAAACAAAGCTTTACTTGCTCATTATGTTTTAAATTTAATGTTTTTTGTCGCATTTCAAGATTTATTCCTAAATTTTTTTTTCCTGTTTTTATTCATCTTATTTTTATAATAATCACTGTATTGTTGTCTGCTTGTAACTTGTAAAAACTGTGGGGTTTTTTTTAAAGTAAAAAGAACGATCCTTACAGAATATTTTTGACATTTAAGTTTTTTTTTAAAAAATACTATTGTACTTTCATATTGGTTTTGAACTGAAAAGGAAATTATTTAAGCTAAATGTCTCTATTTCTCTATTAATCTTACTTGGTTGCTGCATGTTGGCTGAAACCATATTGTGAAGTTTCTGGATATGTATTTTCACAAAAGTCACATTTAAAGCAACAAATGCAAAAACACACTGGAAAGAAACCATATTCTTGTGTAATTTTTGAATCTGCATTTTTCTGAGAATCATATTTGAAGGCCCATATATGAACACATACTCAAGAGAAACAATATTCTGCATTTTCACATTATTCAAATTTGGTGTGGCATATGCAATCACACACTGGAGAGAAACCATGTTCTTGTGAAATCTGTGGATCTCCATTTTTACAGATATCACATTTGAAAAATCTCTCATTAGTGAGAAACCATGTTCTTTTGAATTTTGTGTATCTGCATTTTCATAGACTTCACAATTGAACTACCATATGTAAACACATTCTGGAAAGAAACTAAGTAAAGTTTGTGGTTCTTCATTTTCACAGAAGTCACATTTGAAGCATCATATGCAAACACAAACAGGCTAGAAAATATATCTATGTGAATTTTATAAATTTCTGTTTTGAGAAATGTTAAATGTCCTGCATCATATTCAAATCATATCAGAGAGAAATGCTGCTCCTATGAAATTTGCAAATTTGTATTTTCAGTAATGTCAACATCCCAAACAGAAAAGAAAGCATATATATATATATATATATATATATATATCAGTTGTTGGCTTCTGCATTTCCGTAGATGTCCTATGTTTCCACATACTCATGTTGCAGTTTTTTGTGTATACTATGTAACTAGTGAGCTAGCCCAAATGACTTGACTCACTTTATAGTCCACCAATAGAAGGTTAACCAATCAGAAGATGTAGAATATTCACTCCATCATGTATAAAGGTGGCCATTTTGTTTACTCTATCCGAATGTCCAGTGCCAGCTTGTCAGGCAAAGAGAAACAGAAGGAAGAACTACGCTCTGCTATTTTACCGGGATATCTACTGCTAACCTGAACTACGCTTCCCTACTGCCTTCAAAATATTCACTACTAACCTCTGGATTCTATACTCAAAGACGACCATCATCATGAACAACAACTCAAATGTGCACTGTTGAGAAATACATGTGTGACATTTTGCAGATGTTATGGATTTTTTTAAAAACTCATTCTGAATATGAAGACTTTACCAGAGAAAATAATATTATAGTGATCAGATTTATTTTATATGTCCCAAAATTAGTGTGAAGTGAACCCAAATTATATCAGCCAGTATTTGAACTCAACAATTCTATTTTTTCATATTTTTTATATGTTGGCTATGAACTCTTCAAATTCTGTACAATTGTTAATTTTCGTCAGCTTTATTCAAACATCAGTTTCTTTTGGATGTTATATTCATGAGTTTAATACATTTTTGGCATTTTTAGTTTCACACATGATGTAACATTTAATATAACCAGCAAGATATTATTGAAAAGCAGAGTAAGCAATAGTAAATAAATATATTGCACATACATATATATATAACATTAAAGTATGACACACATCACACCCACATTATAGACGGAAAATGCAAACAACAAATTTATAACCTTTCAAAAATTCAATATTTTTTCTAGATATGTTGTGAAGTCATTTAGTAAATTTATGGGTTAATTAACAGAATTTTGTGAAATTAATATTTAATTTTTACTTAAAATGAAAATAACCTTTAGGTTACAAACAGAAACTCTATGCTGACATACCTGACTTAAAATGCATGCAAAATGTCATTTAGTAACTTTAAGGATTAAATGGAGGGATCTGAGAGAAGTATAGCAGCTGGAGGAGGAAGTAAGGATTAAATCTAATCCTCTCCTATTTTATCATCTGGTCTTTCTCTTTATCCTTGTCTTTATATATTGGCTGGATTATATAAGAAAATCTGGGCACTTCTGAAACTGATTTAGTGTGTTCTTTTTATAACATATTCATGACCTTTCTTTGTCTAGGAAATAGATGACCTTTGTGGAATATATCCATTCCAAAGTCATTAGAAAAATGTTTTCTGCAAAGTTTTACAGTAAAAGGAAGTAATATTTGTTTCAGTGCAGATTAATTTAACTTTAAATCAGTTAATATTTCAAAAATAACATTTGAGAAAAGTATATTTTATTTTTGAAAGATTTTTTTTAATAAAGAAAATTATTTGTGTCAACAGATCTGTCCATATGGATGAATTTATAGATTTTACAGTAAAGTAGAAAAGAATAACATTTAAATTTTGTTGCCTAATTTTTTAATTTTTTCTTCACAAGCATTTTCAACCCACTACACATAAGCCACCAATCTGCCACTGGGTAGCATGCCACTACCGTTTACTGCTGGTGGCATGCTGTCAGACCACCAGCATGTTCCTTTTGGCAATGTTACCACTGGCATGCCACCAATGGCAACACCAGCAGCTTGCATGTAGGGATAAGATTACTGAAATGTTGTTAAAGATTATTAGGGAATTAAAAACTATATAAAAAGGCATTCCTGTTGTAATCCTCAATTAATTTTCCAATTATGTCCCCTTTATTTGAATTTACCCAACATCAATCTGTTAATAAATCACTCAACACATCAAATTTTAATAAAGAGAATTATTTGGTGTCAACAGATCTGTTTGTATGGATGAATTTATAGATTTTACTTTTGTGTGTGAACACAATTCTTACATAGTGAAATTTTTGCTTCAGTACTCTTGATTTTCCTAGTTTTGACTTGCCAATATATTGTTTGCTTAGTATTATTTTTTCTGTTCTTTTTCGTCCTTCCTTTATTGTCTATTGAGAACTTTGTCAATTCCATTTCTGGAACATTTTGCCAATTACACTAGGCCATGGACATTTATTCCACATATTTAATCTATTAACTTGTAATTAAAATTATAATTAAAGATTCAAAAAAGATTTTTTTATTTTGTAAAATTTATTTCACACTTAGGTATCCTTTGATTTTTGCCAAAAAGAAGCATATTCTACAGATGCAACAAGGAAGTGTACTTTATATTTCTGGTTTTTGGTGGTAGGAAGTGGAACAGAAAAATTCATAAGTTTGAATCTTTTAGTGAAATCAAATTTTCCCAGGAAATTTGATTGTGAAAACATCTTTTGTTCAAAGGACTGCAGATTTTTACAGTTGACAACATTGTTTTGTCTCTGTTTGCCTAAAAGCTTATCAGATGAATATGTACAGTTGTTATTTTGAATGCACATGACCTTGAAGGTTGGAGATATTTAAATGTGGGTAAGTTAAAAACAAACCAGAGGAAATGACCCTTTTTGACCCCTCTTGTGATGAAAGGATGTTGAGAAAACATGGGAAGATGGATCCTTATATATACAGTATTTTGGCGAACAGCAGAGGAAGATAGCCAGGAGAATTGAGAGGAGAGACACATTGAAAATTGGCTGATCGACACACATGCAATTCACATCTGCCTAAATTTAATTTGATGTGTGATTCTCTGATAAAAGTTTGAGAATACACACTGTGGTTCCAAGTCGCTACCTCATCCATAGTTGTTAAGCTTTATCAAGTTTTGTAAATATTTTATCTTTATTTACTGTTATTAAATCCATCATTTTCAACCAAGGTCAGGCCTTCGCCTTCTTCGACAAGAGCACAACTTTCTTTTCTTCAGGCCAGTCATCAAAGAAAATACCATGTTTACTGAAGCAACAGGAAGAGCAACCCTCCCCTTTTCTTGTCAGTAAGAAACACAACACTTACCAGCAACTGTAGATGAATAACAACCTAACTGGCACCAACTTCTTGGCCAGTTTAAAACTGTATAACCACACAGCCAAGGTGAAGATATCTACAAGAGAGAGGGCCCAAATTGTATAGCTGCACATTCTTTGGGGAATAGGGAGTTAGATTATACAGACACAATATGTTACGCTATACTTTATTCATTTACTTTAATTTCACTCTAGATTATCTTTGTCTCATTTGAGTAATTACGATGAAAAAAGAAGCAATTATGTGGTCATTGGCTTGCAATTAGAAAATTATAAAATATGAAGGAATCTTGTTTATACAGCTTTAGTAATGTTCATCTTAAAGTAGAATTTTGGAAGAAGAGTCTTTTAGACTGGTTTCCCTTGCCTAGATATTTCTTCATCTGCCATGATGTCTTTGCATTTTTGGTTCATTTCTGTAGATATAGGGAACCTTTGGACATATTTGCATGTATTAGGTTGGTGCAAAAATAATGACGTAAGAATGTCGTTTTTGACGTATTTTTTAATGTCAAAAAACGACATTATTACGTCATTATTTTTGCACCAACCTAATATTTACTAAAAAAAGGTTATGAAAGAAGAATTTTATTTGAGAAAAGATTGTTATAAATAATCTTGGGACACTTTGATACATATGCTTAATGATTCTGCAGTTAGCATCACTGACTGTTTCAATACATAGTCTGAAAATGTTAACCTGCCAGATCTTTATAAATTTAGGACATTGTTCTATTTACCCCACTATTTTGCTGAAAACCCCCACCCAAACTTAATTGAAACAAAGTTTTATTGTTTTTTTTTGTTTTTTTTCATCAGTGGTGGACTAAGGATTATGGGAATTTTAGCACCTTTTTTTTCCAGTAAAATAACATTAATCTGGAAATTCTTCCAAAATCAGAGAATTGTCAGATTTTGCTGAAACTTTCAGGACTTATTCACAAATGAATGAAATTATTTTTTAAATTATTATTTCTAGAAAATCTTGATAAAAAAACCTTTTTACATCGGCTACTCCTACTTAATTTTATAAAATTTTGAAAAATTAAATTTTGATCATAAAATTTGTTTTATTAGTTAAAAGCAAGACTCATTGGAGAATGTAAATCATACATATTTTTTTTCAAAAAGTTACCTAAAAATCTGCTCCAAACAATAAAATAATAAAATGAAATAAAACTATGACATTAATTAATAAGCTTTTAATTACTTTTATAAATAATATAATTAAGGACATTATCATCTTAAGAAAATTTGTTTCGATGAATAATGAATTTTTATAAGAAATGTTTTCATTTTTCAATTATAATAATTTATGAAGTTCCAAATCTTTTAAAAATTCTGCAAAAGTCATATTGCATTAGCTGTTATTGTTATTAAGTGAAGACTATATTTACTAATCAAAAATTGAAAAGTTTAACACAAATAGTCATGCACCAAGTTTTTAAAAATGACTTTTTTTTGTGTATAAATGTTCTGGTTTTTGTAAATATGGTAGTTCATATATGACATTAGAATTCAAAGGTCACATGTTTTAAGGGGTTGTTCTCTCCCTTATGGAAAAAAAAGCCTTCATTTAAACTTCACTGGCTGTGTACAATTCTTTCATTTCACCTCCATGTTTTCTTGTGTGTTCATCTCAGCAGGCTTTACCAATCCTCCCTTCAAAATTTAAAGTAAGTTTTATTTTTTAAATTCCTATTTCATTAAATATTTTTAATTTATGTATTTATTTTAGTGTGGGTCATACCTCAATCAATTTATGTTGTTTTAGTTTCACTTACTTAAAAACAAACCTAAAAAACAAAAACCAATGATTCTACTGAACAATAATTTATGTTTTTGCTTAAATTGAATATTTCATTCTCATTCAATTTATATTCTAAGTTCTTATGGTAGACTACAGCTATTTTATATTGTTTTATATTGATTGATCCCTCATGACCACACCCCATATGTTATAGTCCAATGGATTCAGGTCTGAAGAACTACGAGGCCATACATGGGGTGACATGATCATGGAAGAAGTAACTCATAAGTTTTGGGGTTGTACTGGGCTTATGAGAGGGTACAGTGCCTTTGTGTTGGTAGGTGAAATGTCATACTTTGCTCACGCTCTCTATCCAAGGCTTCATAACCTTCTCCAACACCTACTTAAGTTATGAGTAAATAAAAGAAGATACATGACAATTCTCTTGTCTTTTTTGCAAGTAAAAAAAACAAATATAAATTAATATATATGAAAAGATCAAAGAAATTACATAAATGAAAACATTGTCTTTGCCTGGGTGTATAAAGTCTAAAACAAAAAACACTCATAAAGAAACAAAGAGTAGGTGCTTGTGATGAATCATAAAAGAGGCTACTCATCAGGAGAGCTCATTGCTGGTTTAGAGTGGAATAAGCAGAGGAGCAACATAGATTTATTCAAATGAATGCAAGCATCATGAATCAGTTTGATGAACCATGAAAGAGGCTTCTCATCAATAGAGCTCATTGTAGAATTAAAGTGGAATAAGCAGAGGAGCAACATAGATTTATTCAAATGAATGCAAGTATCATTAATCAGTTTGATGAACCCTGGCAGTGCTTTCTTATCAGTAGTGCTCGTTTCAGAGTGAGAGTGGAATATGCAGAGGTGCAACGTATTTTTATTCAAATGAATGCAAGTATCATGAATCAGTCTGATGAACCATGAAAGAGGCTTCTCATCAATAGAGCTCATTGTAGAATTAAAGTGGAATAAGCAGAGGAGCAACATAGATTTATTCAAATGAATGCAAGTATCATGAATCAGTCTGATGAACCATGAAAGAGGCTTCTCATCAATAGAGCTCATTCTAGAATTAAAGTGGAATAAGCATAGGAGCAACATAGATTTATTCAAATGAATGCAAGTATCATGAATCAGTTTGATGAACCCTGGCAGTGCTTTCTTATCAGTAGTGCTCTTTTCAGAGTGAGAGTGGAATATGCAGAGGTGCAACATATTTTTATTCAAATGAATGCAAGTATCATGAATCAGTCTGATGAACCATGAAAGAGGCTTCTCATCAATAGAGCTCATTGTAGAATTAAAGTGGAATAAGCAGAGGAGCAACATAGATTTATTCAAATGAATGCAAGTATCATGAATCAGTTTGATGAACCCTGGCAGTGCTTTCTTATCAGTAGTGCTCTTTTCAGAGTGAGAGTGGAATATGCAGAGGTGCAACATATTTTTATTCAAATGAATGCAAGTATCATGAATCAGTCTGATGAACCATGAAAAAGGCTTCTCATCAATAGAGCTCATTGTAGAATTAAAGTGGAATAAGCAGAAGAGCAACATAGATTTATTCAAATGAATGCAAGTATCATGAATCAGTCTGATGAACCATGAAAAAGGCTTCTCATCAATAGAGCTCATTGTAGAATTAAAGTGGAATAAGCAGAAGAGCAACATAGATTTATTCAAATGAATGCAAGTATCATGAATCAGTCTGATGAACCATGAAAGAGGCTTCTCATCAATAGAGCTCATTCTAGAATTAAAGTGGAATAAGCATAGGAGCAACATAGATTTATTCAAATGAATGTAAGTATCATGAATCAGTCTGATGAACCATGAAAGAGGCTTCTCATCAATAGAGCTCATTGTAGAATTAAAGTGGAATAAGCAGAAGAGCAACATAGATTTATTCAAATGAATGCAAGTATCATGAATCAGTCTGATGAACCATGAAAGAGGCTTCTCATCAATAGAGCTCATTGTAGAATTAAAGTGGAATAAGCAGAGGAACAACATAGATTTATTCAAATGAATGCAAGTATCATGAATCAGTTTGATGAACCATGAAAGAGGCTTCTCATCAATAGAGCTCATTGTAGAATTAAAGTGGAATAAGCAGAGGAACAACATAGATTTATTCAAATGAATGCAAGTATTATGAATCAGTCTGATGAACCATGGAAGAGGTTTCTCATCAATAGAGCTCATTGTAGAATTAAAGTGGAATAAGCAGAGGAACAACATAGATTTATTCAAATGAATGCAAGTATCATGAATCAGTTTGATGAACCATGAAAGAGGCTTCTCATCAATAGAGCTCATTGTAGAATTAAAGTGGAATAAGCAGAGGAACAACATAGATTTATTCAAATGAATGCAAGTATTATGAATCAGTCTGATGAACCATGAAAGAGGCTTCTCATCAATAGAGCTCATTGTAGAATTAAAGTGGAATAAGCAGAGGAACAACATAGATTTATTCAAATGAATGCAAGTATCATGAATCAGTTTGATGAACCATGAAAGAGGCTTCTCATCAATAGAGCTCATTGTAGAATTAAAGAGGAATAAGCAGAGGAACAACATAGATTTATTCAAATGAATGCAAGTATCATGAATCAGTCTGATGAACCATGAAAGAGGCTTCTCATCAATAGAGCTCATTCTAGAATTAAAGTGGAATAAGCATAGGAGCAACATAGATTTATTCAAATGAATGTAAGTATCATGAATCAGTCTGATGAACCATGAAAGAGGCTTCTCATCAATAGAGCTCATTGTAGAATTAAAGTGGAATAAGCAGAAGAGCAACATAGATTTATTCAAATGAATGCAAGTATCATGAATCAGTCTGATGAACCATGAAAGAGGCTTCTCATCAATAGAGCTCATTGTAGAATTAAAGTGGAATAAGCAGAGGAACAACATAGATTTATTCAAATGAATGCAAGTATCATGAATCAGTCTGATGAACCATGGAAGAGGTTTCTCATCAATAGAGCTCATTGTAGAATTAAAGTGGAATAAGCAGAGGAGCAACATAGATTTATTCAAATGAATGCAAGTATCATGAATCAGTCTGATGAACCATGAAAGAGGCTTCTCATCAATAGAGCTCATTGTAGAATTAAAGTGGAATAAGCAGAGGAACAACATAGATTTATTCAAATAAATGCAAGTATTATGAATCAGTCTGATGAACCATGGAAGAGGTTTCTCATCAATAGAGCTCATTGTAGAATTAAAGTGGAATAAGCAGAGGAGCAACATAGATTTATTCAAATGAATGCAAGTATCATGAATCAGTCTGATGAACCATGAAAGAGGCTTCTCATCAATAGAGCTCATTGTAGAATTAAAGTGGAATAAGCAGAGGAACAACATAGATTTATTCAAATGAATGCAAGTATTATGAATCAGTCTGATGAACCATGAAAGAGGCTTCTCATCAATAGAGCTCATTGTAGAATTAAAGTGGAATAAGCAGAGGAGCAACATAGATTTATTCAAATGAATGCAAGTATCATGAATCAGTCTGATGAACCATGAAAGAGGCTTCTCATCAATAGAGCTCATTCTAGAATTAAAGTGGAATAAGCAGAGGAGCAACATAGATTTATTCAAATGAATGCAAGTATCATGAATCAGTCTGATGAACCATGAAAAAGGCTTCTCATCAATAGAGCTCATTCTAGAATTAAAGTGGAATAAGCAGAGGAGCAACATAGATTTATTCAAATGAATGCAAGTATCATGAATCAGTCTGATGAACGATGAAAGAGGTTTCTCATCAATAGAGCTCATTGTAGAATTAAAGTGGAATAACCTGAGGAGCAACATAGATTTATTCAAATGAATGCAAGTATCATGAATCAGTCTGATGAACCATGAAAGAGGTTTCTCATCAATAGAGCTCATTGTAGAATTAAAGTGGAATAAGCTGAGGAGCAACATAGTTTTATTCAAATGAATGCAAGTATCATTAATCAGTTTGATGAACCCTGACAGTGCTTTCTTATCAGTAGTGCTCGTTTCAGAGTGAGAGTGGAATATGCAGAGGTCAACATATTTTTATTCAGATGAATGCATGCATTATGAATCAGTTTGATTAAACATTGAAGTAGCCTTTATATCAATAGGTTTCACTGCAAAATTATCATAATATGAGTGAATAGAAAATTGAATGCTGGCACAGTCGCATTATATATTACAATAAAGTTGTTAAGAACCAAATACTTACGTGTTATCTTAGTGGATTTTACAATGATATATTCAGTTATCCCATTAGTTGTCTTATAAAAATTTCTTTGAAAGGGAGATTTGAGTTTGGTGAGGGAAGTAGCTGACATTGGTATTTGTGGGAAAAAAACACATGAGTTTTTCCATACAACTGAAACCGTATGAGAATGGGTGGAACTATTCTATACCCAGGACAATAAAGAAAAGAGGATTTAACAGTTTTTTAGGGAATATGATTTATAAAAAGATAATACTTTCCATTCCAGCAACATTCTAAATGTTTCTTTCAAAAAACAGCCTCTTCAGCATACAGTATATTAATAAATAAATGCTGAAAAAATCATTAAAATCGAATAATTTCCATTGGAATTATAGAATTGAATTACATACTTTAGAAGCTACTGAAACCCAATCCTAAACAGTAGATAAATTTCTACTCTTGTACAAAAGCCCGAGTAGGACTCTGAACTACACGGCAGGCGAACCTATCAACTCCTATTGTGGTCTTTCGTTAATAAACAAGTGCTGAAAATTTCATTTTAAAATCGAATAATTCCTTTGATTTTTAGTTAAAGAACGTGAAAGTTTTTCCCCCTTTTCCTTTCAAGTATGTTTTTTTTTTTTTTTTTGGTAGCATCTAAAGAAAAACATTCAATCTACAACTCGATGTCTTTCTTTTTATTTTCCTTCGTTTGTCATGTTTATTTTCTTTATAAGTGATTTTCTATAGTACGTTTTATATTGTAATGTAAAATCATTTGATTTCAACAAAGTTTCCTTTTAATATAAAATTTTATAAAAAAAAAATGTTGTAGAATGAGGGCACAGAATCATATATTTCGGGTGATTGGTGGCACCGAGTCTTTATCACAGTCAATGGCCTGAAACGTCATGCATCGAGTTTTAAATAAGTTCTCCGCAAATGAAGAAATCTAAGGATTTTAAACACAAGGAACCTAATCTTGTTTAACACCGTTCAAAATATTTTACTTATAACGTTTCTCGAAAGTAATTTTCCGTTTTTATCGTGTTTTTTTTCCATTATGTTTTAAATTCTTTAATTATGAACTGAACGAACAATATAAAAATTGGTTAAATTAACAACAAAATCCTTTGATCAACAAAGAAACCGGAAAGGTAAGTGGAAGAATAGAAATAATTTTGAAAAAAAAATCGTTATTTATAAATTATTGACATACCTCATCATTTTTTTTTTTTTCTTGTTAGTATTAGAAAAAAAGGATAAATAGCGATAAATAAATTCAGCTATGATTTTTGGTAAATTTTGGTTTTGTTTCCCGAGCGCTAATATCCCTTTTAAAATTTTTCCCAAATCGTCATAATTCCGTGCGAATGTACATGCTGAGCTCGGGAAACAAAATAAAAATTTACCTGATTTTTTAATCATTTATTTTGAAGAAATAATATTTTTAAACAAAGGAAATTATTTGGACCTTGCTATTTCGCTTGCTTTTAGTTTAGATTTTCTTTCCTTTTTTTTTTTTTTTTAGTTCAGAGTTTAAAAAAGTGAGTTTGTTTGGACATGGCCATAAAAAATAGCATCTCATTTTTTTTTTCATTTTTTTTTTTTCGTAGAATTAGGATTTTAAATAATTTTATTAAATTCATGAAAATAACGTTGAATCATTGCAGTCAACTGAAAAACCTATCAGTTTGTATTCGAAAGAAAATCACAAATCGTTTTTGAAATTTAAAATTTGGCGCTATTACACTTTCGTACCTCCTTGATATTTATTAATTAATATTTTTCGACACGATGAATTCTTTCCAGTTTACTACACGTGGCTATCCTTTTTGCACTGCTTACAATATTCATCACTTCACGTACTTTTAACTTTCCTGTTTATTTCAAACCAAGTATTATGGCTGGTGTTCAACGCATTTCCAATCAACAGCAGGTGTTTGAAGACATCACCAATTTTGAAGATTGGAGCACAGTTTTACATACAACAATATTGATAATTGCATTATCTGGTGCCGTAACTATGGTTTGCTCGCAGTCAGTAGCTTGTATTAATTGTAACAGTCGCTGTAGGGAACCTTTTCGCGATCGGTGGACTACAGGATTTGAAGGCGTGCACGAAAAGTTTGGGGGGTGCGAAAGCGTAATAGCGCCTAAAATTTTTGTTCGTTTGGACATCCGTTATTTCTCGTCGTTTCTATTTTGAAAAATTTGCTTCGGAAGTTTCGGATGGCAGAACTTATTCGTCCCTTATTATGGAAAAATAGAACATTAGATGAAAAAAAAAAAATGAATTTCAATTGTTGCGTAAATACACCGCAAAGTGTTTTTTTTAATAATTTATTACATTTTTTAACTCTTTCTTTTTGGAAACTTCAAAATTAATTTATTTATCCTTAAAGTTTTTATCAAAATAACTCTCAAAAAAGAATAAATTTTTAAAAAATAGTAAAATGTAAAACAACTACTCTAAAAAAAAAAAAAGCATTTTTATGAACTAGGTGTTAAAAATAATTTGAAAAAGGAAAATAAATAAAAATTTAAGTTAAAGTAAAAATTATTTTTTTATTAGTAAAACTAAAATTATAGGTAAATTTTCATTTTAACACCCGAGCGTCATTTACTGCTGAACTATTTTCTTTCAGAAATTAGTATGCGATTCCGTAAAGCGATTTTATTTTTTTGTACTTAATTTAAGAATAAAGTTAACTTTCAAATATATGTAAACATCGACAAATAAAAGAATAACCAAAAAAAAACCTAACCCTAATTTGAAAGTTAACTTTTTTCTTAAAAAAAAAAATTTTTTAAATGAAAGAATAGCCAAAAAAAAACAAAAAAACACCTAACCCTAATTTGAAAGTTAACTACAAGGAATTACTGTGAAGGGAGTAAATAGGCCCAAATTGTATACGTCCACCAACAAAATTCAGCAGTGAATTACTTATCAATAAGCCGGTAATGGCTGACGAAAGACCAGGAAAAAGTCCGATTTTTTTCGGGTCGTTAACATCCAAAAAGGTAGGTTTCTTTAATATCTAATTGTTGATTTGAGTTCAGCATATACATTTGCACGGAAATAAGACTATTTTGGAAAAATTTGAAGGGATATTAGCGCTCGGGTGTTAAAATGAAAATTTACCAAATTATATTGGGTTTCATCTACTGGTTATTTCTTCTTCACTAAGTGAAAATAAAAAAGAAAATATATTGGAATATGACCCACACTAAAATAAATACATAATGTGGGATGATTTACAAAGACCAAAGAGACACGATGAAAATGAAAGAATTGCAGACGACCAGTATTCTTTTGAGTAGTTTTTTGTAACACATTATTTATCATCTCTCAGCTGCATCTCTGTCTTTGTCCAAAGGCTCAGGTGTGGCTCTATCAAAGAGCAGAGTCGCAATTGAGGAAAATTATACTGAGGGGTGCCGGGCCTGGGGCCACGTCCTCTCATTGCACTAGAGAGTGGGATTGGTGCTTGCACCAATTGAAGATTCATAGGAAAATCTTTTTTCTTAAGACTATAGTGTCCTTAATAAATCTTACTTCTAAAAGTAATTAAAAGCTTTTTTAAATAATGTCATAGTTTTATTGCATTTTTTACAATTCAGAGGAGATTTTCGGTAACTGGGGTCCTGTTTCACGAAAAAAACAAACAAAAAAAAAACTGATGATTTAAATTCTCCAAGGCATAACTAATAAAACAAATTTTGAGATTGCAATTTAATTTCTCGAAGTTTCATGAAATTATGTAAGTGGGGGGGTGGGGCTAATATGTAAAAAGAAAAAGCTTCTTAGCAAGATTTTCTAAAAAAACAAAATTTTAAATTTCAATTATTTGTGAAGATGTCCTGAAAGTTTCATTAAAATCCAATAATTTTTTGATTTTTGCAAGAATTTCCAAATCAATGTTTTTCACCTGATAAAAAAAATGCACAAAAACACTAATTGTAAATATTACTTCCACTGCTGAAGTAAAAAAGACAAGATTTTTTTCACTGTTTATCACTGTATTAATAATTTCTCATACTGACAAATATCAAAAAAGAAAATTAATTGCTTAGTCATTTGAATTGTAACTGAAGTTCATAAGAAACCCACTGTTAAAAATGCCATTTTAATTTTATTAAAAGCAAAAGGTAAAAGATGTCATCAAAAACTGAATAATTAGATATTAAAAAAAAAAAAAAAAAAAAATACTTTGTAAAAATCAGATTTCAACAAGGCCTAAATTATTTTAAGATTTTTAGCTAATTTTTTCTATGGGAGTACATATCTGTAAAAATTACTTGACAAATATAATGTGAGCATCTTTTTCTTAGCCACCAAGTAATCTTAAAAATTTAGGAAAATGATCTCCATAATCTAATTTTTTACTGGCTATTAAGTACTTTGGCTTTAAATTTACTACAGTTACTGCTCTTATTTTATGGTAATGTCATGTATGCACATTCATTTACAAAAATAAGCACATTTATAAACACACAAAAAAATTCAAAATTCTTTTCAGACTAAAAAAAGAACAAATGGAATTGTACTGAGCTTTTCCATTTATAAATATAGTGAATATTGTTTTCAATTAATAACGATATCACTTAATGTACACAAATTTATGCAGAATTTTAAAAGATTCTAAACTTTATAAATTACTTCTAAAAATTAAAAACAATTCTTGGAAAAATTCATTATTCATCAAAAAAAACTTTTAAGACGATAGTGTTCATAATATAAATATTCATAAAAGCAATTAAAAGCGTTTCTACTTATGATTTGGATCAGATTTTCAGTAACTGGTGGGGCTGTTCATAGGAACATTAAGCAGAACAAAATTTAATTTCATGAAATTTCATAGAATTAAGTAAGTGGTGAATAACATGTAAAAAAAAAAAAAATAAAGTTTTTTTTACCCAGATTTTCTAAAACAAAAAAAGGAAAAGAACTTTTCTAAAATAATATGCAAAAAAAAAATTCTAAAAACTGAATTAGAATCCAACAATTATTTCATTTTTGCAACAATTTCCAACTGTATGCTTAGCAAGTAAAAAATGCTAAAATTTCCCATACTAATTTATGGTCACCTGCTGGTGCAAGATTTTTAACCAAAATTTCAAACATTCTAAAATGAATGAAAAAAAATAATTTAATAATTAAAAAATTCTTTGGTCTTTCCTCTTAATAACAACAAAGATTTTGATGATAAAACATTGTTTTTATTAAGTTTGGTTCATTTTATTTTCATGCACATTTTTTAGTTAATCTACTTTAATAATTTTCTAATATTCTTCAGGATACATATTTCTGATAGAAATGCAAGTCTAAGAAAAAGTACAAATATTCATGCAGTAATGTTTTTCTTATTGGTATATAATCACAATTTAGTTGTATGGTAGCCCATAAAAAGACAAATTTAATTTGTTCCTCTGTAAGACATGTATTGTTGGCACAAGCAATTTCGCGGTCTCTTGTCACTTTCAACCAACACCTTTCACTGCCACTGTCAATGACATACATGTTTACTATCATCAATTTTTCTTCTAGCTACAATAATTAGAGAGTATTCTGAATTTCTTCCAGCTGCCATTCTTTGGATAGGTTCCCATAAAAAGCTTTCTTACATTGCTTTGTACTATTTTCTAGATATTTATTTTTTTCAGTTGATATATCTCTCCATTTTTGGAGCAGACAAGCAGAAGGTGTTCACACTACCATGATTCTGTAATAGTTATTTTGACATCACATGTACTGAAGCCATATCAGCAGTTATTATAACAACAGTTTACAGGTAAACAACCTTTTACACTAGTTCTTTTCAAAAAGCATGTCTCATTCTGTAGCATGCAGGTAAATCATTTCTCATATCAAAAGATTTCTTCTTAGTAATGGTGCCAAGATTTTGATGACAAATCATCATTATGCACATTGTTTTTTTTCTCCCTTTTCTTGTGTTGATTTTCACTCAGTTTATTGCTAAGAAACAAAATTTCTAACAATTACATTATTAAGTGTCTTGTCTGGATTTATACACCTTATCATATAACAAACATTACTTTATATTTTAAATTCATTCCTCATTGCGCTTACAGCCAAATAACATTGAAACACTGTTTCCTGTACGATCACTGAAGTTAAGCAATGTTGAGTTTTGTCAGTAAATAAATTAGTGACCATCATGACTGTTATTAGGTTGGTGCAAAAATAATGTCGTTTTCTCACATAGTAACATATGTGAGAAAACGACATTATTTTTGCACCAACCTAATATTTCTGGCATATTTTTTTTACTGCCAATTCTAAATCCAGAAGCTTTTACAGACAAATGATGCACATCAAATATAATTTTTATAAACTGTCTGGCATTCTTTTAAATACACTTCTCTATAAAGTAAGAGTAAAAAATATCTGAGCTATTATTTATTTATTTTTCTACACTTTATTGATTATTATTATTTTATATTATTTGCTAATAAAAAAGTTTTATAATCTGTCATTCGGACATTGTTGTGATTGACATAGCCAAATGTTTTCAAATGCCTTGCAATGCTTATATGAAATATATAGCACATCTCTGTGATATCCTGTGACCTAGATTATTTTTCATCAGCATTTCAAATCATTGAATTCCCAATACAAAGTTATCAAGCTTTACAAAATAAAACAGAAATTGATTTTATATAATTAATGATAAATTCTGCCATTGGTCTCTCTAAATTTCCTGTTCTGAATCCCATTGCATTTTATAAAAAATAAAGTAATATTCTTTTTACTCTTCAGGTGAATTCTTTCAAAAGAACGTTTTAAGCTTGCTTCCTTTGCATCTATGTGTACCTGTCTGCCATGATAGGTATGCATTTTTGATTCAGTTTTGTACTTGTGTAGAACTGTTCACCTCTTGCTACTAAAATCATTTGATTCTTTTATTCTCAGTAACTATGCATCCTTGAAGAAAGAAATGTTTCCACTTTTAATGTTATTGGGTAGTTCATTATTGCATCATAAAATTAAAAAAAAAAACACATTTTCAACTGTATTGATGAATTGGAAAATAGAAAATATCTTTTTCTACATATGCAGATTATTACATTCATTCTTTTATATGTCTTTGTATAGAACCATTTATATATTAGACAAATATTAATGATAAAATAATCATGTTACTAACTGCAATGGGATTTACTAGCTACTGCATTATTGTCTCCCTGTGCCAGACTAAATTGGTCACAGTATATAACTACATTTATCTATTACAATATAAACTGAGTTCATATATTCATTCATTGCTTCTGTTAATATATCTTTTCTCTTTCATATTTCTGTTCACAGATGTGTCAGGTGTGCAAAAATTCATCATATTTCTATATAATCCTTGTTATAAAAATTTAAATGACAGAAAAGACTCTATTCTTTCATGAACAGAAATACATGCTCCAATCTTTCTTGAAAACATATGTGTCTACATTTTCAAATGTAGTCATAAACTTTATATGTATAGTTTGTCTTTATTACAAAAACATATTTAATGTTAATATGAGTAAACATTGGAGAAAAGCCATATTCTTGTGAAGTTAGCAAATCTTCAGATTTACTGTGCTATATGGAAGCACAGACTGGAGAGAAACAACTGTGTGGAATATGTGGGTCTTCCTTTATGCAAATATCTCACTTGATGGAACATATGCAAACACATACTGCAGCAAATCAACATCCTTTGGAACTTTGTGAATCTGAATTTTCAGATGAATCCAATGTGGTGAGCCATATGCATACACCCAGTGGCGATAAGGTATATTCTTGCGAAGTTTGTGCATCTGCATTTTCACAGGAGTCAGACTTGGTGCGTCATGTGCGAACACACACTGGAGAGAAACCATTTCCTTGTGAAGTTTGTGGATCAGAATTTTCACGGAAGTCAAATTTGGAGTGCCACATCCGAACACACACTGGAGAGAAACCATATTCTTGTGAATTTTGTGGATCTACATTTGTAGAAAAGTCAAGCTTAGTACGTCATGTACGAACACACACAAAAGAGAAACCTTATTCTTGTGAAGTTTGTGAATCTGCCTTTTCAGAGAAGTCTAGTTTAGTTCGTCATATGCGAACACACACTAGAGAGAAACCTTATTCATGTGAAGTTTGTGAATCTGCATTTTCAGTGAAGTCACATTTGGTGCACCATATGCGAACACACACTGGAGAGAAACCATATTCGTGTGAAGTTTGTGAAGCCGCATTTTCACATAAGTCAAGTTTGGTGCGGCATATGCAGATACACACTGGAGAAAAACCCTATTCTTGTGAAGTTTGTGGATCTGCATTTTCACGGAAGTCACATTTGGCATGCCATATGCAAACACACACTAGAGAGAAGCCATATTTTTGTGAAGATTGTGGATGCGCATTCTCACGGAAGTCACATTTAGTGTGCCATATGCGAACTCACACAGGAGAAAAGCCATATTCTTGTAAAATTTGTAATACATCATTTTCACATTCTTCGAGTTTGAAAAGACATATACGAATACACACGTGACAGAATCAAAAATTTCACCAGATATAAGAATAAAATAAGTCTCTGATTTTGCAATTGAAATGTAAGAATCTTCATTCACATTGAAATTTGTATTGAAAACACTATAATGCATATTAATATCATGCAGTTCATTTCAAAATTTATGGATGTAAATGGAAACAGGAAAAGTCAATGTATGTAAATTTTGAAATGTATTTTTTATACATGAATGAAATAAAATCATATATACTTTCAAGTATCACGTAAATATGCATTTTGAATTCTTTCACATAAACAAATTAAGAATATTTTTTTTCAGGGTCTTAAATAAAATGTTAACACATATAAGATTTTTTTAAATTCCTTGAATTTGAAAAGTTGGGATCATTTTTCTAACTCTGAAGACTAAACAGTAAAAAGCTAGCTTTACTTGGCTCAATTTTGTTCATCTTCAGAATTGTCAAAATTCCATTGTAGGCTCTGAAATTCTTAGTCCTTGGTATGATGATAAACTACATCTGGCACAAGGCTACTGATCAGGAGATTGGAGGTTTTTGAGGAGCATGGAATCACATCTTAATTGCTGTTATTTCCAGGTCTACCCTAACTGAAAGTATTAGCACCTGTTAGGGACCCAGCTAACAATCCCTCTAAACAAAAACAAAACAAGATGAAAGTTAAAAAAATTACATTTTTATAATAAAAATATCAACAATATGAAAAAAAGGACCAGTAATCCATTTTATAGTAGAATTACCAACAATACTTTTTAGAGCAAAATGACTCGATACATTGTATCTTTAGTTGAAGGCATATGACTGCGTTCAAAATATAATTCATTGAAGCTATAAAATTGTGTTAAAAATATTTATATTTCAGCTTTAAATAACCCATAGAGGTTGATATGCCAATAAATAAATTCACTCAACTCTGCAATTCTAAAGCTAATTTTTTTTTATTATTGTGCATGTCAGGATGTTCTTTTACTAACTACCACACTCTCTATCTTCTTGTAATTGATGTTTAGTCCTTTCTTCTTGCTTTCCTTCACTACTTTCTGTATGAGTCCTTGTAGTTTCCTTTCTGTGTCTGCTATCAACATTGTGTCATCTGCACATCTATTGTTATGATTGTGGCCATCAATAATAAATTATGTTAGGACTTAATTCTCTCAGAATAGTCTCACTGTATATGTTTAATAAATCCAGTGAGAAGACACATCCTGTCTCCTTTCTATTTTTGTATATTTACTGAATACACTTTCTATCCATATGCAGATTGTTTACTGCCAATATAAGTTCTGGATTATTATAATATCCTTCCCAAATATGTCAAGGTTACTTAGCAGTTCCAACAGGTCTTTGAAAGGTGAAGTCTAAACATTGAAATAACTGAGCTGTACTTGCCACAATTTTTTTCATCTTTAGAATTGTCAAACTTCCATAAGCTCTGTAAATCTAAAGCTTTTTTTTTATTCTGTAATTACAATTTAATAATGTACGACAATTTTCTTTTTGGCATTTATCAATGGTTACTTTTCATAAATATGGACATCAATCCATAGCTATAAGATATTTTTGATTATTATGAATGAATTCCAGTTCGTTTTACAATTTTAAAGAACTTACCATCATAATTTCTCTTTATCTTTTTTAACCACTTGTCGGGATGTGTCAGTTGTGTAACAGATGACAGAAAGATGGGACAAGCTGAGTTCAGATTCTTCCATACTCTGATCTTTAGTGAGTATCTGTGCAGATGATACAAGTAATTTATAGGTGCACCTCCAAAAGTCTGGATGACCAGAACCTGGCAGCTCATCTCACCTCTGACCCAGATGAGGTGGCTCAAAGGAAGGACTGGTTTGTAAAGTTTAATACATCCAAAACCAAACTAGTAACATTCCACCATCACCAAGCAGACCCTGAAATTTGGCCATTCATGATGGATTGGTCTTTTCTCTAGGAGTTTCCTTACCTTGAATGTCTACTGGGACAAACTCACTCCAGACCTCGAGGGGTACTCATATATATGACCTGTAGCTAAATCTACTTGAACAATGGTTTGATTTTTTTTTATTGTACTCCTCCTGTATCTGATTCCCCTTGGTATATTTTGTTATTAAAAGAGCCAGATAAAAAACCAAAAATGGAGTATTGCTGCCATATCAGCCCAGTCCTCACTTATCTGTTTTTATAGAGTTCGACAACGTCTATGCAGACTTGTGGGTGATGAATTATTCTCTGACCTACAATCACTTTCCCACAGATAAAACATTGCAAGCAGCTTGCTATTGTATTTCTGTTTCCATGGCAAATATTCTGATGAGCTATATTCCTTGGCCCCAACAGCCCTGACCTTTGGATCTAGGAACCACCATTCCATATGAAAAAGGATTAGCCCTACTACTTTCTGTCCTCACCCTACTTTTTCCCTTGCACCACATTTCTTTTATATATATATATATATATATATATATATATATATATATATAAATTAGGAAAAAAACTTAAAAATACAATGTCAGTAATATATTTATTTCTATGAATACGACTATAATCCCTATCATTTACAATTTGGTATTATATATTGCACGAATAAATATTGCTGTTGACTACTGATCACATTTGTAGAACAAGACAAACAACAATTTTAATTTGAAAAATTAATCAAGTTTTAAATCTTATAAAATTCTGTATTAATTTCAGCTTTTTAGATGATATCATTATTGAGTGAAAATTATATTTACTATTCATGAAGGCAAAAGATTAATACAAATCAAATACCAATATTTCTAAAAGAATTTTGAATTTTTTTTGTGTGTATAAACGTGTCAATTTTTGTAAGTACAGTCAAACATACACAATATTATCTGAAAATAAGAGTGATAACTATTAGTCAGTTATGTGCCATGCATGATACACACTTAGGTGATCAAGTATCTTTCGATACACGACTGACAAGGCAGATTTTTTTCCCGCAGTAGGCTGCCATTTCTTTCTGCAGTAGACCAGTTGCCATCCAAGGCTATAGAACCCAGTCTGTCCTGCTATTTACCCATAGCTGGGAGGAGAAGGAGAGGATTCATACCTTTCTCAAGGGTATTAGGCATGTAAGTGAATGTATAATTCCTCTATCCGAGCCACTATCCATTACTCCACCATGCTTCTCGTGATAACAATAGTAAATTTAAAGTCAACATTTCTAAAATTCAGTAAAATATTTAGATAATGGAGAATATTTTCCTAAATTTTTAAGATTACTGTGTACTTAAAAAGTATATAAAAAGTCACTTGTATCATTTTTTTTCAGTTATGTCTTACAGATAAAGTCTCTGTAGAACAACATCAGACCAATAATCAGGCTGTCAATATAGTGGGTAAAACTACATTTCTGCAATATTTTAAACTTAAAGTAAATAATATTTGTTTTAAATCAGATTAATTATGCTTTAAATTAGCTAATATTTCTCAAATAAAGTTTCAGAAAGACGATAAAAAAAAGGATGCTAATCAGCTATTTTAGCAACAAAAAAAAATTCTTTGTCAATTTAAATTAGTTGTTGAAATACAACAAAGTATTTTGATTATTGGCCATATTAAATTTAATGCATTAACTTGAAACTAAAATAAAAGCACCAGGAAAGTTTTTTCATTTTTAAAAATTCATTTTAAACCTTAGGTATTATTGCGTTTTGTGTGGAGGTCGCCTACACTTACTAGTCATACAGGTTATAAGAAGGTCTGGTAAAGCACTGATGATCTCATAATCTTGCCAAACATAACTAGGTTTATCCGAATTGACCTCAGCTCATTAACAATCAAGGCAAAAAGGGACAGTGGAATTATAACCAACAAATTGAATTGCATACAATGCATGCATGTATATAGGAAGAAGAAAGAGTATTGAGTTGACTGATGATCTCAGTCCTAATTCATCCAGTGTGACAAGCTTGTTAACCATTACTTCCCACTGAAGTGCTCATGGCACACAGTGAGAGATTAACAAGGTGGCTGTATTTATGCCGAGGTAGTAAGTTATCAACAAAATAGTGGCAATTGAAAATCTTAATGGCCGGGAAGAAACATCTACTTTTTTTTTTTTTTAAATGTTTGCTACGAAATCTGAGGATTTGAAACATAAGGAACTGAATCTTATCTAACACCGCTTTTTTTTTTTTTTGTCTGACATTATCAAACGAAGTACTTTCAGGTTTCATAGAGTGATTTTTTTTTTTTTTTTTTTTACATTTCTTTTCTTTCCTTGTGTTACTCGTTTAATCTGAACTGGACGAACAATACAAAAATAAGTTAGATTGACAAAGAAATCCCAACAAAATCATTTGAACACCAAGAAATCATCCAGTTCTGTTTTTACTTTTTTTTTTCTCATTGCATTTTCTAGTCGGAAAGGTAAGTGGAAAAATAGAAATAATTTTGATTAAAAAAACAAAACAAAACAAAACATATCTTTATTTACCCGTTACTGACTTGCCCCTTTTTTGATTTTTCTGTCAGCATCAGTAAAAAAAAAAATGAAAAATAATTCAAGTATCATTTCAATCAGAAGATATTATGAATAATATTTTAATTTATTATTTATTTATCAATATTTTTAAAATATTTTTTTATTATTCGGAAGGAAGTTGGATTAAGATTAATTTTATTTTATTTTTTTTTTTTTCATCAACTGTAGAATTAATTAAGAAGCCCTAGTGTTGATATTTCGAAAAAAAATGTTTCACCTCGCATTAAATATTTCTTTTCTTTTGTTTTTTAAGTTAAAGTAAAAATGTCCATGTTTTATTGTTGCTTTTTCAAAAGTTCGATTAACGAAGAAAAATTACAGAATAAAAAAGCGTTACGACGACTGATGGAGTTTTCATTTAGGACGATTTTATTTATTTTTTTTTTTTGCTGAAAGTGAAATGTTTTTATTTTTAAGCAAAAAGGAAATCTTTTTTTCTCAGTTGCTCCTTTGATGCCCTCATAGACTCGGCTATGGACACACTTTTCTTTTTTTTTTTTTTTTTTACTTGATAGCTGACAAAAAAGAAAAAAAAAACACCCAATTTTGACAATTAAAAAAAACCTCGTTATTTACCAACTTGTCCCCTTTTTAAAATTTTTCTGTCAGCATCAGTAAAAAATGAAAAATAATTCAAGTATCATTTCAATCAGCAGATATTTTGAATAATAATTATTTATTTATATTTTTAAAATATTTTATTCGGAAGGAAGTTAGATTCGGTCTTTCTTTATTCTTTTGAAGTTTTGTTTTTCATCAACTAGAATTAATTAAGAAACCCAAGCGCGAGTCGAGCGTTGACATTTCTAAATTTTATATCTTTTTATTTATCCCCATAAAAATATTTGAATTTTAAAATTAAACTTTCAGAATCTATTCATTACTGTTTGTAATTGTTTTTTTCAAAGGATTTCTTTTTAATGGAAATGTTTTTTTTCATTTATCCCCACACACAGAGTTTTTTATTTTTGTCCACAAAAAAAGAAAAAGAAAAAACAGACGAAAATGAACAAGGGTATTATTTTTATTTTTATTTTTTATAAAAGTAACTCACTAACTAAACCATAGAATAAAAACTTAAATTTTTTAAAAGGCTCTGCAGAAAAAAAAGAAAGATATAAAGACTTAAAGAAAACTAAAATAAAAAAAAACAAAAAAACACAGAGACTTTTTATTTAGATGTAAAATTTAAATATTACAATCTACTTTTTTTGCAAATTTTCCAGCGAAAAATTAATTAGAATTTTTTTTAAATAATTAATACCACACAAATTCTTGAATGACTAAAAAAAGTTAAAAAAAAAAAAAAAAATAAGAAAATCAAAAATATGTTTAAAAATTCTTTATTTACTTCGATAACGCTCAGGATGATCTACAAAAATAATACTATGACTGACGAATCGAAAAATATAAATTTTGTGTTCCTGAAGTACTTTTAATAATAGAATAAAATGAAATTATTCTTTCTTCATACGAATGTTTCGCATTTGTCATCAACGGAAGAGAGTAAAAAACAATAATCGCTGCGTTTTTTCAGTCATTTTTGCAAGTTGATTTTTTTGTTGAGCGCATGTTGCCAAATGACAAATTTAAAAAACTTTGTTTTTAAAAACATTAGGAGCTGTAAGTATAGTAAATTTAAAGCCAAAGTAGCTAAAATTCAATAAAACATTACGCCGTAATGTTTTATTGAATTTAATGTAATGATTACGGAGGAAGTATTTTCCTAAATTTTTAAGATTATTTCTGGGCAGTTAAAAAATTAAAAGCGCTCGCGTTTAAGTTTTATTCAAGTAATTTTTACAGATCTATACTTCCGTAGAAAAAATTAGCTAGAAAATCTTAAAATAATTTAGGCCACTTTGAAATCTAATTTTTACAAAGGTTTTTTTCTTTATATAAAAAAAAAAATCTAATTATTCAGGTTTTGATGAAATATTTCTTCCTTCTGCTTTTAATAAAATTGAGATGGTGTTTTAAACAGTTTTTTTTTCTTATGAATTTGGATTAAAAAAAGAAAGAGAAAGTGAAATGATTGATATTTAAAGTTACCCTTTCAATATTTGTCAATACGAGAAATTATCAATGCATACTGAAAAATACGGAAGAACAAAGATGACAAAATTAATTTTCTTTTCTTTCAACATACGTCTTATTTTTTTTGATAATGTCATGTATGCAGGTATTAAAAAAAAAAAATCAGCACGTTTCAAAACAAAAAAATTCAAAATTCTTTTTAAAATACCGAGTTCACGGAATTTAATAGCTTTTCCTATTGATTAGTGAATGTAGTTTTCGCTTAATAACATCACCTAATGGGCACAAATTTTGAAAGATTTAAAATCTAATGAAAACAAGTCTTGTAAAAATTCATTATTCATTGAAAAAACAAATTTTCTTAACATGATTGTGTTCATAATATATCCTATCCATAAAAGCAATTAGAAGCTTTCTAAATAAATGTCTTAGTTTTATTGCATTTTTATTTCATGATTCAGAGCTGATTTTCAGTAACTGTAGATCCTGTTTTACAAAAAGATTGATGATTTAAATTCTCCAATGTGTTTTGCTTTTAAGTAACATAAACAGGACAAAATTAAATTTCTTGAAATTTCAGAAAATTAAATAAGTGGTGAATAACTGATGCAATATATATATATATAATATATATATATATATATATATATATATATATACTAGCAGTAGAGCCTGGCATTGCCCGGGGATGTAACAGTAAGAGATAGATCAAGTATCAATCATCATAAAGACTGAAAAATAAAATTGACAAAGATTATTGTTTAAGGTTGACGGACACGCATGTCTTAATTATATATATTTTTTTTTTTTTTTTTTTACGAATTGGTCAAACTCAAACAAAAACATTGTTTTCAATCATTATGAGTTTACCAATTGAATAGAATTTTGTTATAAACAATTGTCTTGTAAATGGAATTTTTAAAGCATTCTGAATGTAAAAATAAAGAAAAAAGTATGCAAGACAATAAGAAACACTACCTGCCAAAAAAAAAAGTGAAGTTTTGTTGAAATCGGTTGAAAAATATAAGAAATCCGATCCCATATATAAATGAATGAACACACACACACACACACACAACCTGGGTTTTATAATAACTCGATATGAGTTGTCTCCCTTTCATTCTCGCGAAAGCGATGCCTCATAATCGTATTTTCAAATTGATTTCATGCAAAAACAATTACGTTTTTCCAATTTTTGGCGCTGTCAGAACCACCACAAGGTAATTTTATGTAGTCCTGTGAAGTTTTGTTGAAGTTGGTTGAAAAATGTAGGAAATCCGATCCAATATATAAACAAACAGACACACACACACAACCTGGGTTTTATAATAAGTATGATGAAGAAATATAGTCTTAAGATGTGCTATATTTATGGGATAAAGTGCTTAATATCAGAGATAGAGCATGTGTAAATATAAAAGTGAACATAGAAGTCAATACTTAGAGGTGACAGTCTGTTTCATGCTAGATGCAATCGTCAGGCCATGATGATTGCCTCTAGCATGAAATAGAAGTCAACACTTAGAGGTGACAGTCTATGTTCATTTATATATATATATATATATATATATATATACTTAGATTTTCTAAAAAAAAAAAAATTAACCTTTCTGAAATAATGTCATTCATTTGTGATTACATTTTGAAAATTTCATTAACATTAGACAATTTGATTTTATCAATAATTTCCAAATTGATGTGTTTTTCACCACAAAAATGATGCTAAAATTTCCCATACTAATTTATGGTCACTTCCAAGTGAAAACAAGATTTTTAGCCAAAATTTCAAACATTCTAAAAAGGATCAAAAAATATAACTTAATAAAAAATCCTTTGGTCTTTCCTCTTAATAAACAGATTTTGACAACAAAATTTGTTTTTGTTAAGTTTGGTGTATTTTTTTTTTCATCATGGTATGCACATCTTTTAGTGAATCTTTGGAGATACTTACTTTAACAATATTCTAATATTATCCACTATACGTATCTCTCTTGAAAATGCATACCTAACCAAAAGTAAAAATATTTGCGTTGGAAATTTTTTTCTGTGTGATTTGTAATTAATTAGAATTTAGTTCTATGGTAGCCCATAAAGAGACAAATTTAATTTACTCCTCTGTAAGATACATAATGAATAATGATACAAGCAATTTCAGTTTCTTGTCACTTTTAACCAGTCCTTTACACAGTAACTGTCAATGACGCACACATTTACTATCGTCATTTTTCTTCTAGCTTCAATAAATAAGGAGCATTTTGAATCTCTTCCAGTTGAATTATTTTGGAGAAGTTCGCATAAAAAAGTTTCTTCAATTACTTTATGCTATTTTTTTATATATTTATTTATTTTTCAGTTAATATATCTCCCCATGTTTGGAGCAGACAAGGGGGGGTATTTACATTACCATGTGTCTATAATGGTCATTTTGACACCATGTACTAAAGCTATATTAGCAGTGGATGTGTCTACTGCAAGATAACCAGGAATATCCATCTTCAGGCAAGTTTTGTACTTTTACACCTGCTGCCATACTCAGGCTAGAAAATTTCCCAGTGCATATGATAACAATTTACAGGTAAACAACTTTTTATACTTGTTCTTTTCAAAAACATTTCTGATTCTGTATAATGTCGGTAAATGATTTATCATATCACTTGGTTTCTTCTTGGTCATGATAAATCACCATTATGCACATTTGTTTTTTTTTGGGGGGCGGGTATTTGTTTTTGTTTTTTCTCTCCTTTTCTTATGTTGATTTTCACCCAGAAGTTTTGGTTCATATCAGCAAACTAATGATTGCCAGATTAAAATCATTTTCTTGATTTGCACACTTTATTGTATCACAAACATATTACTTCATATTTTAAATTAATTTCTCATTGCGCTTATGGCCATATCATGTTGAAACACCAGTTCCTGTACAATCATTGAAGTTGTGCACTGTCAAGCTTGGTCAGTACCTAGATGGATGACTGCTTCGGAATACCAGATCTTGTAAGGTTGGATGTGCAGATTGTGTAATGGATAATGGCTTGGAATTGAAAATTGGAGAGTTGTTTTCTAATTCCCATCAGGTTTGTTGTATTTACTTAGGTGCAAATACCTTTGGGAACAATATAAATTCACCTTTTCTCCCTTCCTCTATGGGTTAAGTAGTAGGACTTGTATCAATTAATCATTATAATCTCATAAACATTCTCACAATCTAAAAATGTTTTGTCTTTAAATAATCTGTAAATATTTGATAAGCCATGAAAACAAGTCAGTTAAAGATTCTTTATTCTCTCTTATTTAAAGTAAAAATCAAAGCTTCATTTGGTCATTATACTTTAAATTATTTTTATATGATGTCATAATCTTTGGCCTGATTTTAATAATCATGTCTAAATGAATGCTAATTTTATTATTCTTAATGGTTCTCCTATGAGTGTATTTTACCAAAAGTTGGTTTGTTTATAAGTGAAAGAATAACTTCTAAAAGAATCACACATTTCACAGATTTGAAGATATCAGTTGAAATGAAAACAATTCTATCAGGCTTCCGGCCATATTAAGTTGAAATACCAGTTTGTGTTTCATCACTGAAGTTAAGAAACATCAAGTCTGGTCACTACCTAGATGTATAACCACTTGGGAATACCAGATGCTGTAAGCTTGGATGTAAAGAATAACACCTTGGAAGTGTTAATTGGAGAGCCAAATTCCAATTCCAGTTGGGTTCGTTATTTTCAATTATGTGCAAATACCCTCGGGAAAGGTATGAATCCACCTCTTCTCCCCTTCAGCTATGGGTCAATTAGTAAGATTTGTATCACTAAAACTGTTATTATCTCTCTCCAAAAATGAAATTGCATGCAAAATATTTATATTTCAGTATTAAATAACCCACAGAAGTGCTGATATGCTGCAAAACAAAACCCAACTAAAATACTAAGTCAGAACACAAGTTCATAGCATTTTGTAAATGAATTTCAAAGACAATATTTAGATATTTCTACATAGATTTATTCATCTGCCATTTTATTCTACTTTCTTTTGCCATATTTGAGTATGTTTCATATTTCCATCCTCTCAGAATATGATATCTTTCTGAGTGATGAACTGGTTTCAGTAATTTTTACAGGTTTCTGGAGAATCGAACTTCTTCCCATAAAGAGAATTTAATAGAGATTGAAATAAGTGACAATCTCAATTTGTAATGTTGAGGTGTGTACTGCATGTGTCATAGTACTTCTTAACAAACTTGTATCAATTTCTGCTGAGTCTGCAAAGAGAATTGACGTCATGTGATTGTTCACACATGTCATATCATCAACCTGTGCACAGACTTCAGTTCCAACCAGAAAACTCAAGCATTTTAGCTTCTACTTCTGAAAATTGCAGTTGGTTGCCTTTCTGGGGATAACATGTGACTCTGTTTTTATCACCCATGACTTGAGTAATTAAAAAAAAAAAAAAGTTTTGTCCCAACCATAAGATAACAGTTTCTGGCCACAGTTCCAGCATGGTCCTTGGACAAAAGCTTGATGTGCTGTGTTTGAAAGGCAAAAGGCCTCCAAGATTAGTTGCTAAGGATAGATGTATATTGGCAGATGCTTAAGAGAAAGGCAAACTGCATTTAATGGTGAATTTTCAGATACAAAACATAGTCTGCAGTCAGGGTAGAGGAAGGGTTGGTAATAGAACCATTAGTTGAACATGGCTTTGATTCTGGTAGTGACGCAGCTCATATTACTGACTTGTTTCTTGGGCAAAAAAGTGATAGTGCAGAAATGTATGATTCATCACAAAAAAATATATTTATGTAATCTTAACCAGTACATCATTAAATTTTTCACAAATTCACCCCTTATCTATAACAGTGGTGTCCTAATGAAAGATAAAACCCTTCTAATTGGCCAATTCCAGATGCTTTTCATTGATTACTGCCTGTTATCAGTCCAACTGCAAATGGTACTTGTTTGAATCAAATGTCCAATTTTGTGCAAGGAGCTCATAATACACAATGCCTTTCCAATCTGAACAGATATCCAGCATCACCTTTTTTGGATGCAGAACAGCTTTTGGAGTGGTTAACAGTGGTTTCTTTTAATTTTCCCAGGAATTCTTTCACTCCACCTTGTTGTAAACAATCAATTTTTCATTTGTGTTGATTCCTTTAAAAAATTGGTTGATTTTTCTCTCTTGAACAGATTGAAATTGTTGTAACCTAGAGAAGGTTACTGAATAGAATAATCAAATGAAGGTTGGTAATGAATGATAATATTTAGGACAAGAACAACACATATAAGGTTCACCAACGGTGTGTAGAAGTAGTAGTCAGCTGCTAGAATTGAGTCAAGTGAATTCCCTAATGAATCTCCAACTGCAGACCAACATACAGTATTTACTACTGTATTTGTGTGAATGGGGACATACCCTTTATCCTCAGTAGGTATCCTACAACCTAAATGCAATCCATTAAATTTTTTTGTTAAATCATATTAAAAATATTTATTTTCTTGGGAGGAAATGGGAGAAGAGAGAACATCACCTTTCCTATCTCTGATATAAAAAAGGTGCAAATGAGACTCTAAACTCCAATGTGAAATCTGAAAGGAACAAACATTTATTAGGTTGTTTTTTTTTTCTGATGATCTGCGAATGATCTCAAAGAATAATCTTTCATAATTTTTTTGTTCTTGCCAGTCAAATGGAGAAAAATGGCATAGTTTGGACACATTACAAGGCACGACAACCTGTGCAAGACACCATTGAATGTAGACATAGGTTAAGATGTTGACTCAAAAAAATGGTTAGACAATGTCAAATAGTGGACAGGTATGACTATACCAGAATTGTTGATGGCTGCAATTGTTAGACCATTGTGGAGGAGATTCAATGTGGCTTCTGCATTTGGATTCCCCCTACAATTACAAAAGTCAAGAGGTTGATGATGATCATCATCATTTTTTGCTTCTTAGTAATGCTGTTTATCCTGTGAGATGTTATTAAAAGTTGTTTAACATTATTGAAATTTTATTTCATAGTAGACATCCCTTTGAGATGGAATGCTAAAGTGGTCTATGTTACTTTCTCATTGAAAACCAGTTCACTCCCATGGTGTTGTGTTGGCTGTGAGGCCTGATCTCGTGTCTGCAGCAGGGATCGAGCCTTTCTGGTTTGAAATTTCAGTGCCTTCTGTCATTCTCTCATGAAACCACCTTCTTATATTTTATCCAGAAAAGCTTCAAACAGGTCTTAACTTTAAATTTATGTCCGTGCAGACTGCCCTTTTGATTGGAGAATAATCACAGAGAATATATATTTTTCAAATTTGACTCTTATTTCTGGCTGTTCTTTTACTACCAATTTTAAATACCGAAACATTTACAGACAAATGTGGCACATCAAATATAATTTTTATAGTCTGTTAGGCTTTCTTTATATACACTTCTTTAAAAAGTAAGTGTAAAGAAATAAATCTGGGCAATTATTTATCTACATATATTTATTGATTATTATTTTTAATTATTTTAATTATTATTTGCTAATAAAAAATATATATCATTCAAACATTGCTGTAATTATCATATACAAGTGTTTTCAAATGCCTTGCAATGGTTATGAAATATGTAGCACATCTTTATTATGCCCTGTAACCTGGATTATTTTTCATCAGCATTTCAAGTCAATTAATTCCCATTACAAAATTGAGTTCATATACAATTCATTTCCTCTATTAATATATCTTTCTTTTTCTTTCTGTTCACAGATGTGTCAGCTGTGTAAAAAAAAATCATCATCACATATATAATCCTTGTTATAGAAATTAAATGAAAGAAAAGACTATTTTTTCCATCAAGAACAAAAATATATACACCAATCTTTCTCGAAAAAATGTGTGTCTACATTTTCAAATGAAATCATGAACTTTCTCTGCTTGGCTTGTCTTCATTACATTAACGTATTTAGTGTTAATATTAGTAAACATTAGAGAGAAGCCATATTCTTGTGAAGTTAGCAGATCTTTGGATTTAGTGTGCCATATGGAAACACAAACTGGAGAGAAACGGCATTGTGGGTCTTCCTTTGTGCAAATATCTCACTTGATGGAACATATGCAAGCACACACTGGAGCAAAACATAATTCTTTGGAACTTTATGGATCTGAATTTTCAGATGAGTCCAATGTGGTGAGCCATATGCTTACACCCAGTGGAGATAAGGTATATTCCTGTGAAGTTTGTGCATCTGCATTTTCACAGAAGTCAGATTTGGTACGCCATATACGAACACACACTGGAGAGAAACCATTTTCTTGTGAAGTCTGCGGATCTGAATTTTCACGGAAGTCAAATTTGGAATGCCACATCCGAACACACACTGGAGAGAAACCATATTCTTGTGAATTTTGTGGATCTGCATTTGTAGAAAAGTCAAGCTTAGTACGTCATGTACGAACACACACAAAAGAGAAACCTTATTCTTGTGAAGTTTGTGAATCTGCCTTTTCGGAGAAGTCTAGTTTAGTTCGTCATATGCGAACACACACTAGAGAGAAACCTTATTCATGTGAAGTTTGTGAATCTGCATTTTCAGTGAAGTCACATTTAGTGCACCATATGCGAACACACACTGGAGAAAAACCATATTCATGTGAAGTTTGTGAAGCTGCATTTTCACAAAAGTCAAGTTTGGTGCGGCATATGCAGATACACACTGGAGAAAAACCCTATTCTTGTGAAGTTTGTGGATCTGCATTTTCACGGAAGTCACATTTAGTGTGTCACATGCGAACACACACTAGAGAGAAACCATATTCTTGTGAAGATTGTGGGTGTGCATTTTCCGACAAGTCAACATTGGTGAGCCACATGCATACGCACACTGGAGACAAACCATATTCCTGTGAAATTTGTGAATGTGCATTTTCACGGAAGTCAAATTTAGTGTGCCATATGCGAACTCACACTGGAGAAAAACCATATTCTTGTAAAACCTGTAATGCATCATTTGCACATTCTTCAAGTTTAAAAAGACATATACGAATACACACGTGACAGAATCAACATTTTACCAGATATAAGAATAAAATACATCTCTGATTTCACAATTGAAATGTAAGAATCTTCTCATTAAAATTTGCATTGAAAACACAAAGCCAGAAACATTTCACAAGAGAAACTATATTGCATATTAATATCATGCAGTTCACTCAAAAATTTATACATGCAAATGCAAACTGAACAAGTCAATGTATGTAAATTTTGAACTGTAATTTTTATACCAGAGTGAAATAAAATCTGTACTATCAAGTATCACATAAATATGCATTTTGATTTCTTTTCACATAAACTAAATATTAAGAATATTCCTTTTCAGGGTCTTCAAAATATATGTTGACCCAGATATTATTTAAAAATTCCTTGAATTTGAAATGTTGAAGTCATTGTTGCAATTAGTGTGGTCCTAACTATGGGTAAACAGTGAACCCCCAATCAAAAACAAAACCCTATGAAAGTAAACAATTACATTTTTATAGTAAACATAAGAGCAATACATTTTTACAGCAAAATAACCAGCAATACATTTTATAGTATAATTACCAACAATACTATCTATAGCGAAATGACTCAACAATACATTGTATCTTTAGTTGAAGGCATATGACTGCGTTCAAAATATATTTCATTGAAGCTATAAAATTGTGTTAAAAATATTTATATTTCAGCTTTAAATAACCCATAGAGGTTGATATGCCAATAAATAAATTCACTCAACTCTGCAATTCTAAAGCTAATTTTTTTTTATTATTGTGCATGTCAGGATGTTCTTTTACTAACTACCACACTCTCTATCTTCTTGTAATTGATGTTTAGTCCTTTCTTCTTGCTTTCCTTCATTACTTTCTGTATGAGTCCTTGTAGTTTCCTTTCTGTGTCTGCTATCAACATTGTGTCATCTGCACATCTATTGTTGTTATGATTGTGGCCATCAATAATAAATTATGTTAGGACTTAATTCACTCAGAATAGTCTCACTGTATATGTTTAATAAGTCCAGTGAGAAGACACATCCTGTCTCCTTTCTATTTTTGTATATTTACTGAATACACTTTCTATCCATATGCAGATTGTTTACTGCCAATATAAGTTCTGGATTATTATAATATCCTTCCCAAATATGTCAAGGTTACTTAGCAGTTCCAACAGGTCTTTGAAAGGTGAAGTCTAAACATTGAAATAACTGAGCTGTACTTGCCACAATTTTTTTCATCTTTAGAATTGTCAAACTTCCATAAGCTCTGTAAATCTAAAGCTTTTTTTTTTTTTATTCTGTAGTCACAATTTAATAATGTACGACAATTTTCTTTTTGGCATTTATCAATGATTACTTTTCATAAATATGGACATCAATCCATAGCTATAAGACATTTTTGATTATTATGAATGAATTCCAGTTTGTTTTATAATTTTAAAGAACTTACCATCATAATTTCTGTTTATCTTTTTTAAGCACTTGTCGGGATGTGTCAGTTGTGTAACAGATGACAGTGAGAAAGGTGGGGCAGGCTGAGTTCATTGCAGGCCTCTCAGTACTCTATTGCTATGACCAAGGCAAGTTTTTTGATTAGCTATATTCCTTGGTTCCACCAGCCCAGATATTTGGACCTAGGAATCCTACACATTTCTGTCGAGACGGATTGAAGATCTGCCTACCCTATCCTTCTTTCGGCTTTGCACCACATTTCTTCATATATATATATATATATATATATATATATATATATATATATATATAATGTAATATAAATAAAATAATTAGGAAAAAACCTTAAAATCCATTGTTACAATTTAACAATGTACTACAAATTTTCTTTTTGGCATTTATCATTGATTACTTTTCATAAACATAAACATCAAAGCACAGCTATGAGATATTTTTGATTATTATGGAAGAATTCCAGTTCCTTTTATAATTTTAAAGAACTTACCATCATAATTTCTGTTTATCTCTTTCAACCACTTGTAGGGGTAAAATTTAATAAATCTGCTAGGACTCAAACTCACTCCAGACCTCAAGAAGAATTCATATATATGATTTATAGTTAAAAGTATTTGAACAGTGGTTAGTTCATTGTGCCCTTCCTGTATCTGAGTCCATTTGGTATATTCTTGTAGGGGTGTGTCAGTTGTGCAACAGATATCAGTGAAAAAGATAGGGAGAAGCTGAGTTCATTGCAAGCCTCTTGTTGCTGTATCACTATTTTCATGGCAAGTTTTCTGATCATCTGTATTCTTTGGTTTCACCAGCCCTGACCTTTGGACCTAGGAGCTGCCATACCAAATACACAAGGACGAATCCTGCACCTTTCTCTCATGTTACATTAGTAACAAGTCAGTTCAACTTGGCCAGTTTACTATAAAGAAAAGCCTATCTTCCTCTGTTCTTTTTTGTACAAAAGGTCTCGAGAAAGGCATGAATCTGTCTCTTTTCCCTCCAGCCATGGGTTAAATAGCAATTTAAACTATGTTCTCTAGCCTCATGTGGAAATCTAAGAGAAGGCAAACTGTTATTTTTCACAAGAATGCATAGCAGTTAACAGATCATAGATGATTATATGGAGAGCCTTGCTTCTTGAAAATCTATAAATTATTTTAGGAAGAAACTTTTTTTAACAGGAGTGGTTCATTTATTTGACATTCAACCCTACATTTCAGGAACTTATAACTTTTCTTACTAATAACTGCATTGCAAACCGACATCTGACTGTTCAAGGAAGACTTCAAAAGTATCAAGTAATGACTTGTCTTGAAATTGGACAAAATTTGTCATCATCCTGTTATTGGGTACCTACAGAAAAAGTGTTTAGCCCCCAACCAAGGACATTCATACTGACATGGTTGCTACATTAAGGGATGACATGGTGGAGTAATGGACAGCAGCTCGGATTGAGAAATTCCAGTTAGATCTATTACATTACATGCTAATACTCTTGAGTAAAGTATGAATCCTCTTCTTCTCCCCCCAGCTATGGGTAAATAGCAGGACAGACCGGATTCTATAGCCTTGGATGGCAACTGGTCTACCGCAGAAAGAAATAGCAACCTATTGCAGGAAAAAATCTGCCTCGTCAGTCATGTGTCGAAAGATACATGATCGTCTAAAATGTATCAGGCATGGCACATAACTGATTGACTCCAGCTTTATGAACAGTGCAAAAGTGGGCAGCTGAATTTAGGAGGGGAAGGAAGAGTCTTGACGATGACCCAAGGTTAGGATGGCCTGCAACTACCACCACCAAGGAAAACATTGATTGTGCTCACCATATAGTGATGGATGACAGGTAATTGTCTCTAAATAAAATAACCAATTCTATTAGCATATCCAATGAGAGAGTTGAGAATATTCTGCACAATGAACTTGGTATGACAAAAGTTTTTGCTCAGTTTGCCATGACAAATGTCATTGACTTAATCAAAAGTGCACCCAGCTGATCACATCATGAGAAGATCTGACATTGTTTGAGGTAGATCCAGCTGATTTCCTTGAAGGTTTTCTAACCCAGGATGAGTGTTGGATTCATCACTTTGAGCCAGAGACAATCCCCACATCACCTGCTTCAAAGAAGGCCATGGTCATTTTATCTGCAGAGAAAATGATGGTCTTTTTTTTTTTTTTTTTTTTTTTTTTTTTTTTTTTTTTTTTTAGATGCAAAATGCATTGTGTTATTGACTATCTTCAAAAGGGTCACACCATCACCACAGATTACTATGCCAATTTGCTGAGGAAGTTACAAAAAGGTATCAAGAGCAAACACTCAGGAAAACTGATGAAAGGTGTTTTGTTTCATTAGAACAATGCTCCAGCAAAAAGTTCCTTGGTTTCTATGGCTGCTGTGCATGATTGGTTTGGTTTGTTGTGTTTTACAGCATATCAACCTCAGGGGGTTATTTAATGCCAACAACTTTCTTTTCCTGGTAATATTTTGTTTTGCCAAAACTATTTCTGATAATATTTCTTTCCTCAAAAATGTATAGCTGGTAATATTATTTTAAAACATGTATTGCTGGTAATAGTTTTTTTTCTTCAAAAATTTATTTCTGGTAATAATTTTGTACAAAGTATTTCTGGTATTAAAACCTATTTTTACACTTTTATAATGCTTTTTACGTCAGTTTCATGGTTAACTATTTGCCCATAGCTGGGACCCTAACAGGTGCTACCATCCTGGGTCAGGGTGGACCTGGCAACACCAGCAATTAAGAGGTGGTTCCACGCTCTTCAAAACCTCCTGATCAGAGGCCTTGCTGTTGGGCGTAGTTTATCATCATACCCAAGACAATGCTGTGCATGACTGTGGCCTTTAACTGGTTGGTCACCCTCCCTATACTCTTGATTTGGCTACATCTGATTATCATCTGTTCCCCAACACTTGGCTGGTAATAATGATGTCATGCTGCTGTTGATGACTTTTTGGCTAAGAGGATGAAAGTTTCTTTCGATAGTATTCAAGCACTGCAACCATGATGGAAGAAGTATGTGGACCACAAGAGGAACTAAGTTGAAAAAGAAACCTTATTTGGTCAAATTCCATGAGAGCATCTTTGTTGGTCTATGAAGTTTTCAGCTGACCCTTGTATATTGGCACAGGCTTGGCAATAATTCAAGCCTCTCTATTTGTGGTTTGAACTGACATTTTTCATTCTCCTATGCTGTTGGCCAACCAAGACCCAATCCTGGTTTATTGTTTGTACCCATACCTGGTGACGGCAGAGATGGATTCCTACTTTTATATTTATTTCATGCAGGTCAGTCAAAAATGTATACATCCAAATGCAAAGAACACATGTCATTCTAAAAAAATTTTCCTTGCGCATTGTTTCATTATATAATTTAGTGTGTATTTTATTCTACATAAATGAAATAAAATATTCATAATGGTAAAAACCTACGACAAGAGTAAATAAAATCGACAAACTTAGACATGAATGCACACAAAATAAAACCGTGTCAAAAGGACAGTTTTTCAATTGACACCACTATTGTTTTAACTACCTTCACTCCTCAGCGATGTTTCTTCTTTTAAAAAGCAATGACTAGAACTGTAATAAAACAAACATATGAAAGTGAATTTATACATTTTCCTTATGCTTGAGAATTGACAATAAAAATAATAAACATTATTGAATTGTTTATTTACATTATTATATTTATTGAATTGGTTGGCAAAACGCTGGTGAATTGCTAAGTGATTTACACATTAAAAAATGGCAAATAATGGTTTCTTTATTGTTCATATATTTTGATAATTGAGTAAATGTTTATATAAATTTATAAATGAAAATTTTTTTCATATTTATTTCTTTATAAGTTTGTAAATGATTTTTATATAAAATAAAATGTAATGAAAGAATCATCCAGAGTTTTTAATGCTATTTTTTGAGTGTGAAAATTCTTTGTAAGAAATGTGTCATTTTACAGCTGTTTGATTTTTTTTTTTTTTTTCTCGGCAAGATCTGAAAAAGGTTCAAAGATAGAATTCTGGATTATGTCCCTTGGCTTCATTAATTTTTTTTTTTCAAATATGAGGGTATGGTTTGTTTTTTTTATTGAATTTGCCATTGTGTTTTTGGGGGTTGTTTCTGATGATTTATGTTATTAGTAGCTAAAGGTATCAAAAAATAAATTAGCCCTCAATTCAATAACTAAATTAATTTTCTGTTTATTAGTTTTAATGGCCTTAATTATACCATAATTGCCATAGTGTTGTATGCATGTATTTGTCAAAGAATTATTTTTCAAAAAGAATATTTTAGACATTTGAACAAAAATACTATCAACTTTTTATATTGCATATAATTCTTGCATAACTCAAAAGGACATTATTCAAGGTTAATTTAAGAGAAAGACAGTCATAATGAAAGAAAGAAAAGGTGCTTCAGTAGTAGAATTAATACATTGGAGAAATCTTCCACGGCAATAGATAGAAATCTACAATACAGAAAAGATCAAAGAAAACATACTCTTTGCCTGAATGTATAAAGTCTGAAGAGAAAAGCAATCATAATGGAACAAAGAAAAGGTGCTTCAATAGTAGAATTAATACATTGGAAAACTCTTCTATGGCAACAGATAGAAATCTACAATATAGGAAAGATCAAAGAAAATGCAGTAAAGGAAACAGGCTCTTTGCCAGGATGAATAATATCTGAAGAGAAGCAACCATAATGGAACAAAGAAATAGTGTTTGTAACAATGAATGTTATACTCCATTGCAATTAGATTTCTTTTTGATTCATTCTGAATACTGGTCAGATATAAACACCACAAGGGCAGAGAACATAATAAAAAATACATTGTTCTCTGCATAGGTTCCATGCCTTGCATTCCATTACTGAATCAAATGCCTCCAATGAAAGCAATACTGGCAAATCCCAAACATTCACACCAGAAAAGGAGATGCTCCTGGATACCAATGGACTTGCTTTGAAGCAGGTTTCCTATAATGACCAAGCTCCAATGAAAGCAATACTGGCAAATCCCAAACATTCACACGAGAAAAGGAGATGCACCTGGATACCAATGGACTTGCTTTGAAGCAGGTTTCCGATAATGACCAAGACAATTGCAGGCCACCAGTCATCATGCAGGTTGCTACTATGGCTGCCATGACCTTGTCACCTTGACAACCACAGTTAAGTGCCTGCAGGCCACCAGCCATCATGCTGGTTGCATTGATTATTCTAAGGACTCACTAAATTGTGTTGAAGTTTCATATTTATGAATTTTCTTGATCACATGGGGGCTTGAGAACGTTTACATTTTTTTTGCACGTTGAACTTTGAACAGGTCAACTTGAGGTCAAACATGCGGGCATAAGCAGAAACTTGACATTATTATTTATGACGCAATCAGAAAGCATTGTTTCGTACTGAACTCTCGAGGCGATTGTAATGGGTTCAGCACAAACTGAGAATACTTAGCTGTAATCCCCTTTTAAAACGTTTAAATGTAGAAATCTAATTCTACAAGAATTTTTAGGCAGATTTTCTAACCTTAGCATTAAACACCTCCTAATACCTTTATATTCAGCTTGGATGGGCAGTACATGGGAGTGAATGATCAGGACTGTCAAACAATGTCTTTATAAAACCATAGGAAAATCTCAGATGGAGTTTTTTTGAACTACTCACTATTCTTTTGGATATACAAAAGGCAATTAATTCCCAGCTACTAACTTGTCACTGTTCTTCTGATTCAGGATTGGAAATAATTACCCCCAATTGTTTTTATATCCTCTTTCTAAATACTTGCTGTTAAACATGGATGATGACAATATTATTGTGTCTGAACCCCTTCAAAGGAAAAACAATTAAATCTTGAGAGATAAGGGATTATTTAGTTACTAAATTTTAAAAAAAAATGTGATATAATGAATATCATGTAAGTTTAAGAGAATTATGTAGCGATAAGCATGAAAACAAATATGAAAATATTAAGGTGAATGATGTTGTTATCATAAAAAATCCAGCTAAGCTGTCACCCTTATTGGCAATTAGGTAGAATAATTGAGCTTATATCAGGCTCACTCAGTTATAGTTAAAAGAGGGGATGGTTTGACTCAAACTCATTGTTTGAGCCATCTTCATCCTTTTGGATTATCCTTAACACACAACTTTAATCCAGTATCTGAAAATTACCCTGTTTCCTGCCACTCACTAAACGAGCACTGATTCACTCAGAAAATCTAAAAAGTTAGCTAAGATGAAAAATAAGAAATCTGATCCTAAAGATCCTTATATTTGGTATTAGACTCTTCACATTATATACTTGTGAATTAAATCAAAAATGGACTGACTTCTTTAAGCCAGAATTAATGTCATAAGTAAAAGGAAAATATATTTAGTGTTTAATTATTATGTCACTAGAACAAAATAAATATTATTCTAACTCTGTAAATGAATATACCTTTCAGGTTTAACAATTGTAAAATGTTTTCACATTTAAGTTTTGTTGGTAATGTGGAAAGAAAATTTTTTGTAAATGACCAAAATTTAGAAATGCAATTTGTTTTTTTGTAAAAACTAAATGATTTCAAACATGGTCAAACATTGTGAAAAAAAATCCTTGTATGTAATATTGCATATTTGCTACAAAAAATATTGTACAATTACATTCTCTACTTATTGTAAAAAATATATTCTGAATTTTTCAAAGTTTCATTAGAATTTTGCTTCCATAGGAAAGGACTCTCATTCAGCATAAAATTTATATGCAAATAAACTGTTGGTATCTGTCTATATTTCTGAGATGAAGTATTATATACACTATTTACATTGCTCGGACTATCATCCTCATCTTGCCATATTTATCACAATGTTTCGGCCGTTGTTCGCTCTGGCCTTTTCAGGTGGTTGGAATGTCAAACTGAACCCTTTATTTCGCTCACTGGGGTAGACTGTTCTAGTTCCACGTGCCATGCCTAATGGATGTCAGTTATTAGTTATCTCCTGTTAACTCCCCTCTCCAAGTTATCCACCACCTTAATCAAGTATTGAACTCACATTCTTTGGATCCTGTCACTGGATCTAACAAACGCCTTTATCCACTGTGTTGTTGCGGATGTGTGTGATGATTGTGTGTTGGAGAGGAATAGAAGATTTGAATTATCAGAAGGTTTAAAATTGTGTGTGTTCAATAATCTTCCATCCACAACAATTAATACAAGACAGAGAATAAAGATTCATAAACATCTTGTTTCAAAACGTAACAATTGAATTTATTAATATTTGATATACATGCATGAATACTGAGTGAAAAAGTTAGACAGAGTTGTGTCTCTTAGATTAGGTAATATTTGTACCTAAGTTCATAAAGTGAAAGTAATTATTAAACTGTAGTTTAGAAGAATAAAGTTTCTTTAGCATGTTTGGAATTGTGTATTGTACAAGTTGGTAAAAGTTCAGATGAGATTTCAGAGTTCATACTTGCATGAATGTTGGTAATGGTCTTTAATGTCTAACTGCATTAGTTAAGACGGGAGTTCTTGAAGATTACCTCTTGGCAAATGAGATGCAAGAGAGATGAAAAGAAACACGAGGGAGTTTACACGTGTTCTGTTTTTATAAGGTTGTGAATCACATGGGAGGCTCCGAGCATATTGAGCGGGAAAACAGATTTGTCGCATGCAGGATATCTGATTGGTCGAAACTGACCAATCAGCAAGCTAGATTGAAGGTGATTAACCAATGAATGCTTGTTATATATTTTGTAAGATTGTGATGGTGAAAGTTACAACAGGAATAGTGCATTTTCTAGCAGGGGTTAACTGGCTTGTTGTGGAAGAGTCCACAGTGTCATGTCTCCTTGCGGCCGGAGTGTACAATGGTCAAAACGTTGTGATAAATATGGCAACAAAGATGGGGATGATAGTCCGAACAATAAACAGTGTAAAAACTGTTGTTTTCTTGCAACTTTGTCTGGGATGGTGGGGGGGGGGGGTGATATAAGAAATTTAAGTTGCTTGAGCATGTATAGTCTGCTTTTCCGAGAGAAAGCAGATGCTGCATTGGGCTCTTGCTTAAACTTTTGAATTTCAAAAATATTTTTGGTGCATTTCAATTTTTGGGAAAATAGGCACCTGTTTTCATACGAACCAATCAGAAGGTTTCCCTCAAAATTCTGAAAGTGAATTCAGAGCCTACCTGTTAAGGGTCCTTGGATTGAATTTGGGGAGTCAACTAACGACTGCATGATCCCAGGGAACCCCAGTTCAGGAAGAAAAACTACACAGAAGAAATCTGAGGACCACCAGATGAGAATTGAAAGGAACATCAATGTCCCGCTCACATCAAAGAAAATTCTTTGGCTGGTATGATTGTTCTTAGTTTTTACTACAAACTTTGCTTTGAAAATTGTACCGATTCTTGAAAATTATTTAGCATATTTTCTTCCTTTCTTCATTTATTTGTTATAGACAAGCATATGGTTGCAAGAAAGAAATACGACAATAGCAAAAATAGATTTACATGATTTATTTCAATAGGAACGTGTGGGTTTGGGACAGCTACCTTGTGGTATAGTTCATAAGCCGGCTGCCGATCTGGGTTGATCTCTCATAGTAGTTCTCACTGGTTGGCATGGTGCTCCTCCTGCTGCCTGTGACAGATCTCTTCCCTGGCCTCCTGTTGACTGATAGTACTTCCCCGTATGACCCCTTTTATGTCTTAACAGGCTTGAAAAATGACGTGAGTATAATTAGGAGGGAAGCATTTTTATTAGTCGAAAAATAGAAACACTTTAAAATATTATTTTATTTTTCGACCGGAACTCGTGCGTTAGGCCTATGCGTAAATGACGATAATGGTCATTTTGTGACGGGGCCTTGTCCCGTTCACATCCAGCTCTCGCTCTTGAGTATGTTAGTTTATTTGCCTGTAAATCAGCCGAGATATGTCTTATTTTATTTTATAACAATTCTTATGTTGTTTTTTAACCATTTCTGAAGACCATATTGTAATTTTTATTGCAAAAGAAAGAGGCATATTTCCTTTGCATTGATTATTTTTATTTTATATACATGTTATTGGCCATCATTTGTCACGCTTAATTTGTATAACTGTTTTTATTTTAATAATTCTTTTGTTTTTGTGTTAATAAATTTATCGCCTGTTTTTTGTTTTTTTTTTAAACTCGTTTCGTGTCGTCTGTCTTTGTTGTGTTCTTTATAAACGTTTGTTTGAAGTTGAACTAATTTTTCGTAGAGTTTTTTTTTTTTTTTTTTTTAACTAATAAAAAATCCCTTAAAAACACAACCAAGTAAATAGAAGAGGAAAGGAAGTAAGTTTAAGTAACAATTGAATTGTTTATCAAGTGACGGTTGCCTAGTTTTTACTATTCGGTAGCAGCGTAGTCACAGTAGTTTTAAAAACAATTATGAAAATAAATTATAATTTTCTATAAAATTATAAAAATAGACATATCACATATAAGTTCGCTTGTATTAAATTTCTGCGAGCCTTCTACCACGTGATGTAGAGGTAGGGAGGGAAATACTACATACATAGCCTTGCATTTTCCACTGTTCGTCCTTGATGTAAGTCACGTGTTCTGCAACCTGTCCATCAAAAGGACAATGCGGTAAATGTCACTGGTCATAAACAATCGTCATGCTACTATTTTTGTTTGAATAACTTTGCTCCGTAAACACCAAGAAAACAAAGGGTTTTTAACACAAGGAACCACATCTTATCTAACACCGTTTATTTTGTCGACTGACATTATCATGTGAATATAATTTCATGTTTATATCGTGTTTTTCCATTCCTTAATTCTTTGTCATTTGTTTTTGACTTAGACATTTTTATTATCTGAACTGAACAAACAATGCCAAAAAAGCAAAACTAACCGGGTAGGTCTTTGACAGAGAATTCCGATCAAAATCATTTTGGGCAATGAAAACATAATCATCCAATTTTGTTTTTCTCATTGTATATTTTCCTATCTGAAAGAAAGGTAAGTGGTCGAATAGAGATAGTTTTTTTTTTTTTTTTTTAAGTTTTTTCTTATTAAAAAGCTTGTTTTTATTCTCTGTTTAGTGTTATCAAGGTAAAAAATAAAGTTAGCTATGATTTATTTCATCGTATCAGATATTTGTAAGAATTTTTTTTTTAAACGAAAGGAAATTTAGTTGGATTTTATTTCGTTGAAGCTTTTTTTTTTTTTTTTGTTATTGTTTTGATTTTTAATTCAATCTCAGGTTAAAGTGAAAGTCACTTTATGCTTTTTTAATCTTTTTTTTTTTTTTTTTTTTTTTTGTAATTAAAAATTTCCATATTACTCTTGAAAATTTAGAGCCTATTGTTAAATTCGAAAGATTATGAAATTATTTCATAATCTTTCGAAATTGAAATACAAATAATTTTTTTTTTTGTTTCATGGACTCGAGACGATTTTTTTTTTTTTTTTTTTTTGTTGGAATGTTTTTAAGCTATTTTTTTTTTTTTCTTCATTCTTCAGCATTTTGTGGATAATTTTTAAAAAAATTGATAAAAATTATCCATGAAATGCTGGATCCCAAATATAATGTCAAGCGGCCGATTGCAAAAATATTCTTTTTAGATAATTATTTTATGAAAATTGAAAATCATTGTAATCGCCATCATATAGGTATCTTCACTGAATTTTCGATACCTAAGGTTAAAATGATTTTTTTTAAAAATGAAAGTATTATAAAAAGCATTAAAACTTAAAAGATTTCATTTTTTAGCTTTCAATTGAAAGCTACATGATTAAATTTATTTCCAATAAAATATTCTGGTGTATTTCAGATATTTCCGAATGATCAAAGTATTTTTTTAAAAAATTTTTAAACCTTTCTAACACTTTTGAAATTTTTGTTAAAAATTCTGTTTTTTTTTTTTTCTTCTAACGTCTGCGACGTAAGTAATTTTTACAATGAAGTGTTTTTTGTGCTTTTTTTTCCAGTGAAAAACATTGATTTGGAAATTCTCGCAAAAATCAAATAATTGTCGGATTTTAATTGAAACTTTCAGAACTTGTTCACAAGTGAATGAAATTATTTTTGAAATTTTTTGTTTTAGAAAATCTTGGTTAAAAAGTTTTTTTTTTTTTTTTTTTTTTTTTTTGCATACACCCCACTTAATTTAATGAAATTTCGAGAAATTAATAAAAACCTTCATTTCTTAGAATGGAAATCATAAATCACTTTACTTTTGTTTTAAACAAAGATTTTTGTTTGTTTTGATTATTGATATTTCCCCTTGTTTGCTTTAATTCGTCACTTAGAAAGGAAAAACAGAAGGTCAGATAAAGAAAAAAATCCATGTTAATTTTTACACTTTTTATTCCTTGACATTGGGTTATCTTAGGTAACGTGACAGCCTTTCTATTAAAAAAAAACAAAACAAAAGAAAAACAGGAAATGCATTTAAAAGAAATAATTAAAATGTCTTGGAGTTAAATTTTGCTACTTAAAGTAGATACCTCTGCAAAAACAGGATACCTAAGGTTTAAAAAAAATGAATTTTTAAAAATAAAAAATCCTTGAATCTTTTTATAATTTCAGGCTAATAATTAATATTTGCAATAAGGAAAATAGTTTGGTAAATTTGCCTTTTAACGCCCAAATGCTAAATATCTCTTAAAATTTTCCCAAATCGTCATAATTCCGTGTAAATGTTCATGCTGAACTCGAATTAACAATTATGAGGAAACCTACCTTTTTTGGATTTATCGACAAGAAACAAATTGGACTTCTTGTTGGTCGTTCGTCCCCTATTACTACCATAATGTATTGTTCACTAATTCAGTGCCGAGTACATCTGGTGGCGCAACCTTAAATTTTGGCCTATTTACTTCCTTTTTAAGTTTTTACATAATTTCGTTTCCGAAATCAACATGCACTACCGTAAAAGCAGTGTAAATTTTTTTTTTTTTTTGATAAGTGTAGTAACTGTAGTTTTACTTAAAATCAAAACGAACAAAAATTACAATGTAAAGAAAAGGCTAGAAAAAGGAATTTTTTTTTTTTTTTTTTTTTGAAAATAAAACAAATTTGATAAATTAAAATAAAAAATAGCCGTAAAGCAGTGTGATTTTTTTTTGGGGGGGGTCGGGTGGGGGTGTAGTTTTACTTCAAATTAAAACGAAAAGAAAAGGCTAGAAAGGAATTTTTTTTTTTTTTTTTTTTTTTTTGAAAATAAAACAAAATGTTAACTTTCGAATATATGAAAATATTGACAAATTAAAAAATAACAAAAAGAACAAATTAAGTAGTAGTACAGTAAAGCTGCTAAAGCATTTTTTATTTTTTTTAAATTTAAAATAAAACAATGTTTGTAAACTAAAGAGAGCAAGGTAAAAGTTTCAAATATTTGAAACTTTTACCTTGAAAGTAATGACAAATTAAAAAATGCGCAAACTTTGGGAAGAGACGGTTAATTTCGAAAATAAAGTTACAATTTAAGAAAATGCTAGAAACAAGATACTAGCAGTCAAAAATATAATGACAAATTAAAATGCGTAAACTTTGTAAAGACTAAAAAGAGACAGTTAATTTCGAAAATAAAATTACAATTTAAAAACGAGGCTTTACGGTTATTTTTTAATTTGTCAATTTTGTTTTATTTGTTTGTTTTAATTTAAATTAAACTACGCTTATCCAAAAGACATTACCTTGCTTTATGGTAAAGCGTATTGATTTCGGAAATGAAATCCATCATAGTTTGAAAAATAGCAAAAATGCATGTTTTAAAACTGGTAGCTGTTTATTTAAGGTGTTGACAGCTTGAGCGACAGACAGAAATATTTTTTTTTTTTTTGAATGACCTGTAAAATTTACTTGAGGAATATAACATGCCTTTTTTACTCAGTAATCTTAAAAATTTAGGAAAATTATTCTAATACTCTACTTACTAGTTATTGCTCCCATTTTCTGATAATGGGGTTATTTTTAGTGGATACCTATATTTCAGTACACACTGTATTTATTTTTAAAACTTTTTAAAGTAATAAAACTGTGTTGAATCAATATAATAAAAATCCATTATTTCTTTAGAAATTGCTTTGTTTATGTTTCGGATATGGAACTGTGCAGTTATGAACTATTGAAAATCTGAACAAAGAAATTGTCCTTAAAAGGCAAAATAGACCAAATTTAAGAAACATGCACTTCTAAAAATTTAAGAAATACTAAATAAATATGGTCACTCACTGATGCAAGAAAAACAAAATTTTGAAATTTCTGTAACAGATGTACAGGTATATAGTTAATTGGTTCCAGGGGTCAAAATAAGTACACTATAAACTGCAAATAAGCACTTCCCATTGCCTATTACAGTATTTATGATATGTATGTACAGTATTCTGAATAAAATAGTTTATCAGCAATATAGCCTTATGCTTAGCATTAGCAATGAAAGAACACTCTGTCCATTTTTTCCAATGTAATCCAGTTTCATCAATGTTAAAAATCTGTTCAGGAAGAAACCTGTTTCTTCAATGATCTTGGCCAGTGCTTTAGGGAAATCAGCTGTTGCTTGTTTGCCAGCTAATGTACTTTAACCTTGCTTCTTAATAATAACTTCCTTGTTCTTTTAGTTTCATAAACCAGTCTTAACTCACTTTAAACTCTACATCTTTCTTATCTGGGTATTTTTTTTTGGTGAAGTTCCACAAACAAAGACAATACTTTCACTTCTTGACTAATAGCACCACACTGATGATTCAACCTAACAATCTAAAGAAATTCCATCTCTTCAAAAAATTTTCCTCTTTTCTTATTGATAACAGTATTCTTCATCCCTGGGGTATCAGATTTGATGTGGGCCAAAATCTTATCCTTATTTTGAACAATCATTGATACAGTTGTCCAACTCATTCCAAAAGATCGAGCAATCAGTATAACCTTTTCACCTTTTTCATAACGTTTTATCGTAGTAAGTTTATCGTCCAGCATTATAGCATGTTGCTTAGCACTAGGAATTTTCTTAGGAGCCATTGGAGCAAAATATAAAGTCACAAATGAATGAGAATGAGACAGTAGGTGATAAGCAGATGTATACCGTGTGTATACCTAAACTAAACTGGATTTCAATTTTGTGGGAATCGTGTGGTAACAATGCCAAACAGTAGATATTGGAACTACAATGGAAAACACCAATATTGAGTTCTTAAAGACTTCTAAATAACATGACAACACAGAGTCACAGATGTTTTCATATTTCGTTCTCTAGGATGTATGATGATTATATTAACATTTACTGTAAATGTATTTTAATATGATTTTATATACTTTTATTCTTATTTATTGTATAGTAACATGATGTTATATGCTTTTAACACTTTTCTAGTGATATTACGACTTCAATATTTGTGGTGGACTGATGCAAAGTCGAATAAAATGACTTGATTTTTATTTTTCCATATATTTTTTGACAAACAACGTATAATCAAGAACTTAACTCAAAACAACATAACCCAAGGTATAGCTGTACATTTTTTATCGTCATAGTCACCTATTTTTAAGTAATAAAGAAACATTACATTTACAGAATCCAGTTAATTGATCCTGAAATTTAGTAAATGACTTCAAAACATATCACTAGGACAAATGTTAAATTTATTGTCTATATTTTTTGTCTGTAATAGATGTTTGATGAGTGTGCTAAGGTTTCAAAAATGCCTAAGAACTTGAATAATTACATACAGAAATTAATTTTTCTTTTAACACAGATTAGCTTTAATATAGGTACCACCACTGATTTGCTAAAAAAAAAAAAAATAGCACACCATGATGAAAAAATGCCTCAAACTTAAAACAAAGTTTTATCATCAAACTCTTTGTTATAAGGAGGGAATTGATTTTTAAATATTTTATCCTTTTTACAATGTTCAAAATTTTGGAGATGGGTAGAGGGAAAAGATTAGTATAGGAAATTTTAGAATCTTTTTTGCAGCAAAAAAGCATTGATTAGGAAGATTTTTGCAAAAATAAAAAAAATTGTTGCATTTTAATTAAATTTTCAGAACTCATTCACAAATGAATTAAATTATCTTAGAAATGTTTTTTAAGAAAATCAGTCAAAATTTTTATTTTTGTTACCACCCCACACACTTAATTTTATGAAATTTTCATCTGCTTAATGCTTAATGTATACGTTTGCGTGTTTTAAGCACACATGTTAGCTGAAAGCAGAACTCCTTGGAGTTTAAAACATCGCTTTCTTTTTATAAAACAATAGTTAAAAAAATGACTTTTAATTAGAAAAGCTTTTAGTTGCATTTATAAATAAAACATATTATGGAAACTGTCTTTTTTAATGAATTGTGATATTGTTTTCAAGTAAAGACTATATTTACTAATCATAAATAGAAAAGCTTATTACAGTTTAGAGACCCCAATATTTTAAAACAAATATTGAATTGATTTTGTATGCCAATTTTTGTATTAGGTTGGTGCAAAAATAATGACGTAATAATGTCATTTTTTTTTTTTTTTTTTACGTTAAAAATACGTCAAAAACAACATTATTATGTCATTATTTTTGCACCAACCTAATAAATACGCAAGTCCATACATTTTTTGTTTATATTTGTCCCTGATGGCTACTGTGTATAAATAAAATTATTTTCAGTAGGTTTTAAATCAGTACCTCCAAGGAAGAGCAATACTTAAGTTTTAAAATGCATTTGTAAAAATGACATATCTTTCTGAAGCTTCTATTTTAGTTTTAATTTCAAGCTAATAGATTAAGTTTTAATATTTTCAATAAGCAAAATACTTTGTATTTCTAAATATTTTTTTCTTAAAACATTAAAATTTCTGAAAGTCAGTGACATTGCTGAATCAGCAAAATGATGATTTTAATTTCTCCAAGGACTTGTGCATTGAACTAATATAAATAGAAAACACTACAAAAATGAATTTCTCAATTTCATAAAATCAAATAAGTGTGTTAGTATTCAGTAAGATTTTCTAAAAAAGAAATGTTTAAAAAAATACTTTTATTCATCTGTCAATAAGTCCAGAAAGTTTTAAGATCTGGCAATTATTTGATTTTTGCAAGAAGTTTTTTTTTTATTTTTCACTGCTATATTTAATTATATACATATGCTTTTAATGGTTTCTATGAGTAAGAATATTTTCGAAAATACCAAAATTAATAGATTGAAAATATAGTCTGAATTTTTTTACAAAAGAATTCAAGAAAACTCAAAAATTATTTCTTTTGGATCATTGCTGATACTCAAACATTTTTCTCAGGTAAAAAATCACTTACATATGAGTTGTTCAAAAATTGGCATATATTTTTGCAGAACAATTTTATAACTCTTCCAGATATTGGTTGTTGTTGATATCAGTCAGTTATATGCCATGCGTAATACATGCTTAGATGATCATGTATCTTTTGATACATGACTGACAAAGCAGATTTTTTTTTCCCCACAGTAGGTTGCCATTTCTTTCTGTGATAGACCAGTTGCCATCCAAGGCTATTTACCCATAGCTTGGGGTAGAAGAGGATTCATACCTTTGACAATTTTTTTATAAAAAATAATAAGGGCATGGTTTTCATGTTAACATATGTATGATGTTTTGAGGTATCACTTGTGTTTTACGACACTTGTAGCTAAAAGAAATCTAAGAATAAATTTAAATTAAGGATCAATAATTTCTTTGTGAATTTGAAAAAAATCCATGTTGGTGATGGTCAAGCCCTTGTTAATTTGATATGGAATGACACAAAAAGAAAATCTCACTACAATTCAGTGTCTCATCATCTGCTTAATATTTTCTAAAATATAGAAAGATGTTATGTGTGTATATGGTTTTCTAAAAGTATTTATCTTTTTAACTTAGTGAAAGTTAGGAACATAAATGATTCACTAATATGGATTAGCCAAGGAGGGGGAGTTTGAAGTTCTTGAAAAAGAGAAGAAAAGTGATTATGAATTTCATTTATCCCTTAATTAAGGGTGAAAATTTAAAACTTGGATAATACCCTGGTTAATGTTTGAATTGCTTTTTTTTTTTTTCTGAAATGAAAGGAAGAAAAATATTGCTATACCTGTTTTAAAATATTTACTAAAAGTCACAGAATTATTCGATTCAAATCTCTAGTACTTATTCATTAATGAATAAATTGCATACTGAATAGGTTATTTTATTAGAATAATTTGTGGAAATATTTTGTGGATTTACTTCACCACCAATTCATGTATACTTTTTAATTGGGAGTAGTCATCAAATTTGTTTATAGTTACATAAGAATCAGTGAAGATGTTATTTCAGTAAAAAAACAAAACAAAAATGCAATATCAAGTATGAACATAAGAGAAATTTTTTTCCAAATCTTATCAAAGATAATTCAGTAAAACTCAAAAAATAAAATTTTTGACAGTTGGTGTTTGCATTATTTTCTTTGAGAATGGACAGAAAAAATCTACACTTAATATTGATATTACAAAAAAAATTATTTGTAATTTGGTAGGAAAATAAGTCATGGGTGTGGCTGTGGGTAGCACATAGTAGATTGTCTTAACAATTAAAGCAGGTAACAGGTGGAGAAGAGAGAGAGATGTAAAAAAAGATATAAAGTCACTGTTTCTAAACTGCAACAAGTCGGGCAGTATGCAACTTACAGAACAAAATGCACCAAGTGAATGTTTTAGTAAGACATCAAGCCTCCAGCAATAATAAAGCAAGTCTTGTTAAAGGCAGACTACTGACTACTGGTTTTCCTGTTAAATTTATTAACATGAGACTGTTTACAAAGACCTGGATTCAGACAGGGATGCCCGTATAGGATATGCCAAGTTGTTTTGCTGCTAAAAGAGAAACCCAGATGTAAATGAAGATGATATGCATTTAGCCTCTTTTGTGTGACTACTGATACATGTTTACCATACTCCCCTTAATCTCAATTAAATACAGCTTGGAGCAGATTTCTTCTGTCAAGTATTTCTTGAAATATGGCTGGCAAACTTTCCTCCACCTCATTTCCATGTGATTCTTCCTCCATGGGATTATCTAACCCATCCACACTTACAAAGATTTTCTCCTCATTTTTGGGTATAATTCTCCTCACTGATTGTTGAAGAACATGTGCTCATGGAAGGACAGCAGGGATTCCATCCACTAAGTTTGATGGCTGACTAACAATTCCAGTAATTTGTTCCTTTCCAAAAGTTGTTGTGCACTGGTTTTGTGTGGCCTTTACCTGACATCATTAGAGGCACACTCAATCCATTTAAGATTAACTATCTGTATACTTAATTTGCAGGCATTGTGTCATCTTTCTCAATGAAAGATCAAAAATGATTTTCAAATAAAATTCTAAATTATGCCTATTGACTAATGCATATCATTGATGAATAAATGCTAAAAATTTTCAATAAAATCCCATTTTTTTCCTTGATTTTTGATAATTAAAAAAATCAAAGTATAGTTGTCATGTTAATGTGTGCATGATGTTTAGAGGTGTCACTGATATTTTGACCTTAGTTGCTAAAAGGAATCAGAATTTCAAGTTAAGGATCAATAATTTCTGTGACTTTTTCTACTTTATTTTTCTTCAAAAAAGTTTCAAATACAATAATTAAAAAAACCTTGTTGGGTGCAATGAAACATTTTCACATCAATACTGAATAAATTTATCAAATTATAAGTGTAATGTTTAAAGATTTTTTTTTTCCTTATTTTATATTTCTTTATTCAGTGTAAGAAATTGAAAATTGTTTAAACAAACTTTATCAATGGTTAAATATTAATAGGCTTTTTTTTTTTTTTTTTTTTCTTCTAACAAAAGAACATTGTGGTAGGTTTCGTGTGGCATATTTGATGGGATTTACAGCATAAAGTTTTGAAAGTAAGGGCAGGGTTGTAAGACAAGTACTGTTTGACGTTTGAACATGTTGACAAGAAAGGAGATATGAAGAAACTTGATTAGCAGGGGACAGAGAGATTTGTGCCTTTTTCAAAGGGCATTAATACAAAGTGAACAAAGCAGACTTGGTTAAAATTTGAATTTTTCATGCCCATTCAACTTCTTGCATTGATATATAGTGCCACATTTAGATAACAGCCCAAGACACCTTCCACCTGTGAATCCTTTCTCAAAATTGATGACCATGTCAAAAATATTATACACCTTACGGCTAAATGTTAGAAATACTCAGCTTCAGCCAACCAAACCAAAAGTTATATACAGCACTGCTATATGAACAGTTACCTTTTCATTTTAATTATGAAGCACTTAAATAATAAATTTGTAGAAGAATGCAATATTTGTATGAACATTGTTTCCTAATATACTTGAAAAAAAAGAATTAAGAAATAAATTTAAATTAAGGATCTATAATTTCTATTTGAGAATATTTTTTTCTTTTAATAAAGCTTTATATTACAATAATTAAAAATAATAATTGTAATATATAAAAGAGTGAACTACTTTCTATTAGGTTGGTGCAAAAAATGTCGTTTTTTGACGTTCAACTTAAAAAGAAAAACGACATTATTTTTGCACCAATCTAATAATTTTTTTTTCCCATTTTATTCAGACTAAGAAATTCAAAATTGTTCATACTTTTATAACATTTGAATATTCAAAGACTTTGATTTTTCTTCCCCAAAGGAATCAAGTTTCTTGGTTGTGATGGATTTAGTTTGATATATTTGTTTGGATTTACAGCATGATGTTTTGTAAGTAAGAGCAGAGTTGCAAAACAAGTATTCTTTGAACATGTCGAGAAAAGATAGATAAATTAACTTGATTAGCAGGAGGTAGTTTAATGCCTTTTCAAGTTTCATTAGTGTGAAGTGAACAAAGTAGACTTGATTAGAATTTAAACTTTTCATGCCTATTCAAATTTCTGCATTGAAATATAGTACCGCATTTAGATAACAGCTCTAGTCACCTTTCAATTCTGAAGATCTATGACAGTGTCAAAGATATTATACAAGATATTAAGGTCATAGAAACTAACAGGAGACAGATTCATGCCTTTTCAAAGGAAATTAGTGAAAATTGAACATGGCAGACTTGGTTAAAATTTGAACTCTTCATGCATATTCAACTGTGCACATTGAAAAATATTGCCAAATTTAGATAAAGTGAGACTATTGGCATCTGTCACTTGTGAGTTTCTTGTCAAGATCTATAACAAAGTGAAAAATAGTTTGCCTCTTGTCTGGAGTCAATCATAAATGTAGAAACTGCTAGGCATCAGCCAGCCAAAACAAAACGTAGATCCAGTACAGCTATATGCACAGTCACACTTGACCTGATAACCAATGAATTTTAGTTTTTAAAGATTTTGATGATGAGCTTTTGTGAAAATATTAAGTTTGTGGATTTCTTCCTAATATCATAAGAATCATCCGTTATGTAGATTCTATAGTATTAAATTTGATAAAAGTCAAACAGAATTTCAGTCTGTTGTGTTAAACTCAATGAGGTTAGAATTTTATGAGTAATGAATTCACTGAGGGAATCACATGAAACATCTTCCAATGTAGAATTTAAAATGAAAATATCTAAACAATTTTTGCAATATTTGAAGGTAAACAACTTTTCATAATATCACTTTCAAAAACATCTTTGTTTCTATAGAGCTGATACATATTAATTTTATATCAGAATTTTCTTATTAATGGCACAAAGATTCTTGGTCTTTATACTTTAAATTTATTGCTTTTTGTCTTGTTTTAAGATTAAGGCTGAATGTTTACTTATTTTTATTTACCCATCATAATTATTTTGCCGTTATCTGCTTCTCTTTTGTGAAAACTGAGTTTGTTTACAAGTGAAAAGAAGAATCTCTAAAGAATAATATTTTAGACATTTAAAAAAAAAATTTCAGAAAAAAACCATTGTACTAGCATATTGTAAAAGAGAATTATTTAAGGTAAAATTATTGATTTTCTATTTAGCTCTTTAGGATATTGCATTATTGTGTCCCTATGCTGATCTCAACTAGTGTTAATATATAACTAAATGTATCTGTTGAAATATGAATTGATTTCATGTATTATTCACTCTGTTAAAATATGTCCTATTTTTTCTTCACAGATGTTTGACTGAACAGAAAATCATGATATTCATAAAAACTATTATTGAAAATTTAAATGAAAGAAAACCAGACTCTTGATTTTTCCATATAAAACAGAGAAATATATGCTGCCATATTCATGTAAAAGTTGTATATTTTCAAAGGCATCACATTGACTGGCAAGAACTCGTGTACTTTGAAATGTTAGATTTATCTTTTTCTGGAGAATCTTAGTGTTACATATGAGTAAAATTTAGGGTATAGGTATGCAATTCTTAACTTTGCAAACCTTTGTCATCATTTAGTGTGGCATATGAAATAATGCACTACAGACATTCTTGTGAATTTGGTGGTTCTAGATTTTGACGGAAGTCACATTTGAAGCAGAATATGGGAACATACACAGGAGAGAAATCACATTCTTGTGAAGTTTGTGGATATGCATTTTCAGAGAAGTCACACTTGATGCGACATATGCTGACACACACTGGAGAGAAACCATATTCTTGTGAGCTGTGTGAATCTGCATTTTCACAAAAAGCACATTTGAAGTGCCATATGCAAACACACACTAGAGAGAAATCCCATTTTTGTTTAGTCTGTGGATCTGCATTTTCCCTAAAGTCAATTTTGAAAGATCATATGCGAACACACCCTGGAGAGAAACCACATTCTTGTGAAGTCTGTGGATTTGGATTTTCAGATAAGACACATTTGAAGCGTCACATGCGAACACACACTGGAGAGAAACCCCATTCTTGTGAAATTTGTGGATTTGCATTTTCAGATAAGAGACTTTTGAAGTGTCATATGCGAACACACACTGGGGAGAAACCCTATTCTTGTGAAGTTTGTGAATCTGCATTTTCCCTGAAATCAACTTTGAAGGACCATATGCGAACACACACTGGAGAGAAGCCATATACTTGTGAACTTTGTGGATCAGCATTTTCAACAAGGAAACCATTCAAAGGCCATATGCGAATACACACTGGAGAGAAACCATATTCTTGTGAAGTTTGTGGATCTGCATTTTCAGCAAAGTCATCTTTGGTGCGTCATATGCGAACACACACTGGAGAGAAACCATATCCTTGTGAAGTTTGTGGATCTGCATTTTCACAAAAGTCATCTTGGGTGTACCATATGCAAACACACACTGGTGAGAAACCATATTCTTGTGAAGTTTGTGGCTCTGCGTTTTCAAGGAAGGCATTTTTGGCACGCCATAAGCAAACACACACTGGGGAGAAACCGCATTCTTGTGAAGTTTGTGGATCTGCATTTTCAGACAAGTCATATTTGAAGCATCATATGCGAACACACACTGGAGAGAAACCACATTCTTGTGAAGTTTGCGGCTCTGCATTTTCAGACAAGTCATGTTTGAAGCATCATATGCGAACACACACTGGAGAGAAACCATATTCATGTGAAGTTTGTGGAACTGCATTTTCTGCAAAGTCATCTTTGGTGCGTCATATGCGGACACATGCAAAATAGGAAACATATACATGCAAATGTTTTTAGAAAAGTCAAATATACTGCATCATATTCAATCTCTACACTGTCATTGTGAAATTTGCAGAGATGTCAGCATTGGTAATCTGCATGTAAGCACTTGGAGAAATGACACCACATTCATGTTAGGTGATATGGTTTGCATTTGAATATATGATCCGATGCATGCAAATACACATTGGTGAGAATACGTCTTTTTTTTTTCATATTTTACTCCAAATGCAATTTATATTTGTTTCAATTCAGACTGAACACACTTTAAATCTGCTACTTTTTCAAACATAAATTCTGAGAAAATTTTATTTTTAAGAGATTTTTTGTCAACAGATCTGTCCATATAGATGAATTAGTAGATTTTACAGATGAATAGAAAAGAAAAAATTCTAATCAATTTAAATCTGGATTGAAATGCACCAAAGTATTTTTCCTTATTTGGAATATTAAATTTGTTAGTTTCGGTCAATATAGGAATGACTGTTGGAAACATCCCCTCCAACATTGATAAACATATCACACAGATGCATGCTGGGATTTGTTCATTTGATCACTACAATCATTTAAATGTATATTGCATGTGAACACAATTCTTACTTTGTTAACATTCTGCATTATTACTGTTGCTTTGCCTAGTTTTGATTTACATATTGTTTGCCTATTGTAATTAAACCTAGAATTTAAACTACAAAAAAGTTTCTTTATTTTGTAAAATGTATTCCAAACTCTGGTATCCCTTTATTTTTGTGGTGGAGTGGAAATGTACCTACAGAAAATTTAGTGCTGATATCCAGTTTTAATAAAAAGAATATATTTTTTTCCACAGCAAAATGATAAATCTCTGATATATATTTGTTTGTAAAAAAATTAAGTTTTTTTTGACAGTGCAATTAAAACACTTTCCAGTCTTGTGCACTGAAGAAAAACTTGTCATAAAATAAAGATCTGTTTGAAGTATCATGCAAAGCAAATTTTAATGCTATTTTTGAGTGATTATTGTGCTTATCTTAGTCATTTTATAGCTTATTGTTTTTCACTTTTTTTATTCTTAGGAAGATCAGAAATAAAAGATAGGATTTTAAATTATGTCGTTTGTCTTAATTAATATTTTAAAACATGAGTGTACGATTGATTACTTTTCTATGGCTTATCAACCCTTTTCAGGCTATTTAAAGATAGAAAATTTTTTTAGATTGTAAGAATTTTGTTGTTTAGAATAATGGTTTGGTAAATTAAAAAACATTTCACAAATTATCCCATAGTTGGGGTGGAGAAAAAGTGATGTGGCCATAAGCCTATGATGGTACGGGGTTTTATGTTAAGTGTACATACTATTCTTTTATAGCCCTTTCAATTTTTTTGTCAGGAATATCAAAAATAATATTCAAAGATAAATTTTGATTTATGTCCCTTCATATTAAATTTTTTGAAAATTTAATGGTAGGGTTTTTATGTTAAGTGTGCATGTTGTTTGAAGTTGTTTCAGATGATTTATATTATGAGTAGCTAAAGGTATCAAAAAGTAAATGTAAATTAACCATTTCAATAACTAAATGAATTTTATTTTTATTTTAATGTCCCTCATTATATCACAATTATCAGTGATGTATGTGTGTATTTGTTGAAAACTATTTTTATATGTGGAAAGATTAATCTATATGAGAATAATATTTTAGATATTTGAACAGTTTTGGAAAAAAAATACCATTTAACTTTTTATATCATGTACAATTCTTGCACAGTTCGAAAGGACATTATTGGAGATTAACTTTTTATTTTTGTATTCTTTTGCTAAAAGATTTAACAAGATTTTTGTCAAATGGAAGCTTATTCTCCTGTAGCAATATGTTATTCTATACTTTATTGATTTCCTTTATTTTCACTTCAGATTACTTTTGTCTCATTTGAGTGTCACTGTAAAACAAGAAGCGATTACAGTCATTGATTTCATAACAATGCTTACTACATAATGATAAGACATTAGTATCAATGGAGTCTTTAGGTAGCAAGTGCCTTGCTATTATGTTTGAGGTATTTTGGCTGCACCCTGTACATTTTTCTAGTGGATTCTCTATGTTGGGACAGTAAATTCACTGTTCTGAATCACATTGGATTTTATGAAATATGAAGGATTATTGTTTTGGCGGTGGCGGGGGGTGTGTGAAGAGAATCTTGAGAAAGTAGAATTTGAGAAGAAAGGGCTTTTAGGTTGGCTTCCTTTGCCATAATGGGTGTGGACTTACAGTTCATTTTTGTAGATATATGGAGCATTTGTGGATATTTGATTGAATTTAATAAAATGTCATGAAAGAAGAGGTTTATGTGAGAAAAGATTAGCACAAATAATCCAGAGACTCTTCTAGTTGCATCTACTTAATGAATCTGCCTTTAGTATAAATGAGTGCTTCAATACATAGTCTGGGATGTTGACGTGAAGGTTGGACTTCACACATTTTATCGTGTTATGGGTGAATATATATAATAATTCAATGGATTCAGGTTTGGTGAGTTAGAAAAACCATGTTTGGAGTGACATGGTTGTGTAGGTTGTAACTCATCGATTCTTGGGTCATCTTGGCCTTAGGAGATGGTGCAGAGATTTGTTGGTAGGTATATGGTCTTCCTTTGCTGACACTATCCAAGACCTCACAACTCTTCCCAATGCCTCCTTAAGCACAGTGAAGAAATGAGGCATGACAATTCCCTTGTTGCTTAAGACTCCCCAAAACATCAAAGTTGCTAGAAACTTTGTGTACATGACCGCTGGAACATCCATTGTGCCTGCATAACAGTCGGCCATGACTTCAGTTATTCTTTTAGTTTTGATAAAAGTTTTTCATGTTAGATAAAAACCAGAAGCATTCCAGGCACTTGAAGTTTCTATTTTCTTTCGATAAGGGCATTTACCTTTAATGTAAAGCTCCAAGTCCTCCTCGATACAGGCACCAAGTCTTCCTCAATATATTTTCAACCCTGCTGTCTGCTCATCATTGACACTATCCTTTGCTGTTAAATGAGGATTCTTCAAGACTGCTTTAAATTCTTTCATTTCCATTCTGTCAGAAATGAAATATTTTCTGCTTGTTCTTAAGTCATTCTCAACACTTCTTGATAATTCTCCAAATTGTCAATCTAGAAACATTCAAATGCTTAGAAAGCACTGTATATCCATAACTTGCTGATACTCATCAGTTGTCTTTATTTCGAGATTCTTGTGTGGCAGCCTTCATCATGTTTGCAGAACAAACAACTTATTGCGGTTATGGCACTCCCATATTGTCTTCTTCAGAAGCTTCTAGAATCTTATAGAATCAGGTCAATACTGTTTCATTTTCAGTGGGTAATTAAATGTTGAATATAAAAAAAAAAAACATCAATTGCCACGCAGCAATATTATTTCATAATTTCCATATCAGGTTTATGGGAGTGGGACCTCAATTCTTAGAAAAAAATATGCATATTGATATTGAAAAATTTTAATTTTTTTTCTAATAAACAGAAACATGCTTTGGTATATTTTGTATTTCAATGGAAAAATTTTCTTATAAATTTGTTTTTTTTTTCATTCCTGACTGACAAAAGGCTTTCTTAAAAGGTATTAATGTTCTGAATTTTGTCTTTGTTATGAGCCCTGTTTTCTCTACAAAATCTTGTCTTTTAGAAAATTGTTTTGATGTACACTGCGTGCCAAATTATTATCGAGATAACTTTTTTCTAATATTTCAAAAACCATCCAATCAATTCATACAAAATTTTCACACAATGTTGGCAACACTGACCTGCACAATGTAAACAAACTGGCGCCATATTTATTATCAGCATGGTGATTTGCGCAGATCAGTATGAAAATTTCAGTGATTGCGCAGGTCAGTTTTGTCAACATTGTGTGAAAATTTTGTGTGAATGATTGGACAGTTTTTGAAATATTAGAAAAAAAGTTATCTTGATAATAATTTGGCATGCAATGTATAGTTTAATATATTGTTATAAATCTCCTGCCATTTATTGCTTCTAGATGCTTTCCCAAGCATCCTTTTACTCCACTTTTTATATGCATTACCCTAGGAAATGTTTAACAATAAAACACCTTAAGCCAAAATTGATTAAGCTTCAACTTGTATCCATATAGCATTACATCATCCATGGCTCTCTTTTTCTGATCTACAAGATGAAATCACTTAAGTTGGTGGGCTGCTTCCAAGTATGTATTGGATTTGACTAGGGACTTAGTCTTTCCCAATCATCTTTATTTTTCTTACACTTTTGGTATTCATCACCTTGTAATTCCCCTGGATGTATCATCACTCACTCGGTGTTTTTGGTCTTTGAAATTTAATGTTTTTTGTCACACTTTGAGATGAATTGATTTCATGTATTATTCACTATCACTGTTAAAATGTCTCATTACTTTTTCTTCACAGATGTTTTGGCCGAACAAAAAAAAAAATCATGATATTTATAAAAGCTGTTTTCATTATTGGGAATTTCAGTGAAAGAAAACAAGAATTTTGACCTTACATCAAGAACAGAGAAAGATAAGCTGTATTCACCATGTAAAAGTTATGTTTATATTTTCAAAAGAATCATGTTAACTAGCAAACAACAGGTACTTTGAAGGTTGTGCTTTTTCTTTTTTGAAGACACATAGTGTTACATAAGGGTGAAAATTACAGGGTAGTCCTTTATTTGTTAAGATTGTAAACTTTTGTCAATTTTAGATTGAATGTGCTATATTGAGAAACAAACCATATTCTTGTGAATTTGGTGGATCTGCATGTTCATGGAAGTTAAATTTAAAGTATAAACATAGAAACAGACCTGGAGAGAAGTCTTGTGAAAATGTTGGTTCCATCTTTACACGGTATTCACATTGCAAGTGCCATATACGCATACACACAGGGGAGAAACAATATTCTTGTGAAGTTTGTGGATTTACATTTTCATAAGAATCAAATTTGAAGTGCCATATGCAAACACACACTGGAGAGAAACCATATTCTTGTGGAGTTTGTGGATCTGCATTTTCACAGAAAAACCTTTTGACACCCCATATGCAAACACCGCCAGGAAGCAACCATATTCTTGTGAAGTTTGTGAATGTACATTTTCTAGGAAGATATCTTTGGCATACCATATGTGAACACACACTGGAGAAAAATCACATTTTTGTAAAGTTTGTGGCACCGCCTTTTCAAAGAAGGCACATTTGGAGTGTCATATGCGAACGCATACTGAGGAGAAACCATGTACTTGTGATGTTTGTAGCACTGCATTTTCAGGGAAGACATCTTTGGCAAACCATATGCAAACACACACTGGGGAGAAATCATATTCTTGCAAGGTTTATGGGTATCTATTTTCACAAGAATAAAATTTGAAGTGCCATATGCAAACAACCACTGGGGAGAAACCATATTCTTGTGTAGTTTATGGATCTATATTTTCAAGGAAAATATCTTTGGTATACCATATGTGAACACACACTGGGGAGAAAGCATATTCTTGTGGATCTGCATTTTCAGTCAAGTCAAATTTGAAGAATCATATGCGAACACATACTGGAGAGTAACTTGTGGTGTTTGTTGATCTGCATTTTCACAGAAAAAATTTTTGAATCACCATTTGTGAACACACACTATGGAGAAACCATAATGTTTTGAAGTTTGTGGACCTGTTTTTTCAGAAAATTCATACTTGGTTTGCCATATGCAAATACACACTACACACAATACATAACCATATTCTTGTGAAGCTTGTGTATCTGCATTTACACAGAAGTCACAGTTTAAGTATAATATGCAAACCCACAATTGAGAGAAACTTCATTCTTGTGAAGTTTGTGTAGATGTATTTTCATGTAAATCAGGTTTGCATTGCCAAATCTGAACATGCGCTGGTGAGTAAACTATATTCTGATAGTTTGGGTTTTGTATTTTCATTCAGTTTGTTGCAGTGCCATATTCTGATGCACACAGGATAGAAAACATATTGAATTTTTTTTTTTTTTTTTTTTATTTCTCTTTCTAGATAAATAAAATGTACTGCATCATATTCAAGTCTCTACTGGAGAGAAACACTGTTCTTGTGAAATTTGGTTATCTGCATTTTTAGAGTTGTCGACATTAATGAAGTGAATGAAAACAATGAAACAACACTATATTCATGTTAGGTGTTGCAATTTGCATTTCCACAGGTGCCATTTATCATCCATTACATGCAAACACACACTGGTGAGAAGTGTGTAAATAGGTCTATTCCAAAGCCACCAAAATAATGCTTTTTTTGTAATATTTTACACTAAAAGAAAATAATGCTTGTTTCAGTTCAGATTCATGAAACTTTATATCAGCTAATTTTTTTAAAATGATGTTTGAAAAAGGTATGTTTTATTTTTTAAATGATTTATTTGGTGTTAAGAGATCTGTCAGTATGGATGAATGTATAGATTTTACAGATAAGTAGAAATTAAAAATATTCTTTAAATTTGGTATGAAATCACCAATGTATTTTGCTTATTGGAAATATTACATTTTTGGTTTCAATTGATGTAGGAATGGCTGCTAACAATATCCCAGCTTGCAATTTATTCACAACTCATACAGATGCATACTGGAAGTTTTTCCTAGTCAATAAAAATAGAAAATTTCACTTTCACATCTGCCCTATTTTTGTTCTTTCTTGCGTTGATGTCAGAACACAATAATCACTTGATTGTATCCCTTTTACTTGTTCATTGAGATCTTTGTGAATTCTGTTTCTTGAGAATTTTGCCAGTTAGGCATAAACATGTCAGTTACACTATTAGAATTAAAACTATAAGTAAATATTCATTTTATCTATTTTGTAAAATTTAATTCAAACCTAGGTATCACTTTATGCCTTTTTTTTGTGGGGGTGGACAGCGTGCCTACCCAAAATTTTTTGCTGCTGTCCTGTTTTAATAAAATGAACTGTGTTTCTTTTTTTTAGTGCTGGAAAACAATAAATCACTGATATATATTTGTAGAAAATTAAGTTATTTTGACAATGCAATTTAAACAATTTCAGATCTTGTACGTTGAGGAAAAACTTGATATAAAATAAACATACCTTTAGAATTTGCCCTGCGTAATTCTTCAATTCTATTTTTGAGTGTGAACATTCTTTAAAACATTCTGTTTGACTTTATTATTGTCAGCTGATGGATTTTCATAAGAATTAAAAAGAACAAATTCAAAGATAGAATTTTAAATTTGACTTCATTAACTTTTTAAAATATGAGAGTAGGATTAATTAGTTTTCTATGACTTAAGAACTCTTTTCAAGCTATTTAAAATCAGAAAATATTTTTAGATTGCAAGAATTTTTTTGTCTTAGAAGATAACCCATAACTGGTGAGATGGTAAGCCTAGGATGGTAGGCTTTTCATGTTAAGTGCAGATACTGTTATTTTACAGCTGTTAGATTTTTTTTCTAGGGAAGATCAAAAATAAGATTCAAAAAGGAAGTCTGAATTATGTCCCTTGATTTCATTATTTTTTATAATTTGTGGATAGGTTTTTCATGTTAAGTGTGCATGCCATTTGGAAATATTCCAGATGATTTCTGACAGTAATAGCTAAAGATATCAAAAAGTAAATGTAAATTAACCATCAATTCAATAACTAAATTAATTTTCTATTTTGTAGTTTTAATGTCCTTAATTATATTGTAATTGTCATAGTGATGTAGGCATGTATTTTTTGAGAACTGTTTATAAGTGGAAAGAATGATTTGTATAAAAATAATATTTAGACATTTGTACAATTTTGAGAAAAATACAACTTTTTATATCATGTACAATTCTTGTACAGCTCAAAAGGACATTATTGTAGATTAACTTTTTTTATTTTTGTATTTTTTCTTTTGTTAAAAGAATTAACAAGATTTTTGTCAAATGCAAGCATATTCTATAGAGGCAATATGTTACTCTGTACTTTATTTGTTTCCTTTATTTTTGCTTCAGATTATTTTGGCTCATTTGATTGTCTTACTATAAAAACAAGAAGTCATTTACAGAGTCACTGTTTTCATGATAATACAATACATAGTAACTAAGAAGTCAAACAATATTCAAGATAATATTTTCAGCTCTATGCTTGTTCATAGTAACTGTGCCTAAACTGTCCAGTCAGCCATAGTTTCTCAAGTACATTCACAGCCTTGAAAAGCCATGTTCACAGCTGCATCTTTGTAGGGATTCATAAACTTCAGTAAATCAGTGAGCATTTCCAAATGTTGTGACTTCCACTGTGGCAGTCTTTTTTTAATATCCTATATGTTTAAGCCATAAATCTGAGACAATATCTAAAAATTGGTTGCACTGAGGATTCAAATAAAACAGCAAGAAAGGTCTCTTGATGCATTATCAGCAAACTACACTACTAATCATCTGGTTTCTAACAAATTCAGTCATGATGGAGTCTTCTAATTACTGCAGTTTATAAACAGATTTAAAATTCTAAATTGCTTGACAAAATATTTCTAAAATAAAGGTTTTTCAAATTTTAAGAATTAACAAAACAAACACATTTTAAACCAAAAAATATTATCATATAGCCTTTATTTTTCTTTTGGAGTTGTAAGAAAAAATTATCCGAGTAAAAAATTTTACTTGTTTTTAAATATAATGTAAAAGAAATGTAGAAGAAATTGTTTTTGAGAAAAACTTATTTTTGTCCAAAATATAAGAATTTCGTTTTGTTGGGATCTCATGGCAAAAGAGAGCATGTCAACTCTCTTATCCTGAATGTTAAAAAGGTGCAAAGAAAGAAGTCTTAACTGCTAATTTAAAAGAAGACTTATTACAAAAAAATAAAATATATATAATAATATACAAGATGAAAAAATTTCCTTTTGTGCTGCTTATTTAAAACAAACATCAGGATAACATATCAAATAATAAACACATGATGTAAAGAAAAAAGATTTGAGCTTAAAAAAAAAAAAAAATTTGGGAAATCTAATGTAAATTTTAGATAAGGCAAAAAATACTTAAAAAAAGAAAAGGTGCACCCACCTAAGAGCAAGATAAATGAAGAATATCACAGTATGAAAAAAGTTTAAATATTTTTTTGAATACCAATGTCATAAGGACTTTTTATAGTTATATTTTTTGTAGAACAATTCTATAAATAAGTTTCTGTTTCCTTTTGCAAATTCTTCTCAGGAGGTAGCTAAAAATTGATTTCCTTTCTGGGTTTTTATTCTACCTTCAGGACAAAATTAAGGTGTTAGTTCATCTTGGTAGAAATATTAAGATCTTTGACTGTCTTTGAAATTTGAAACCTTTGTTTGTAGCCAGCAGGCTCCATCCTCATTGTGTAACTTATTTTTCCCTTATGCTTTGAAACCTCTTTCTGCCTTGAATTCTGATTTATTCTCCACCTTGATCTGCTGGCCAACCTCTGTAAGAAAGAAAGAAATAGGCTTCATGCAGACCTTATCTCCAAATTTTACGAGGGCATAAGGTCATGCTTTTGAGTGAACAGAAAATAAAATAATACTTTTTATTAGGTTGGTGCAAAAATAATATCGTTTTTTTTTACCTATTTTTTAACGTCAAAAACGATATTATTTTTGCACCAACCTAATAATTTCCAAAAATGGATCTGCCTAGACAGAAATAATTTTGGTGGTTGTTTAACTGTGGTGGAGCGCAATATCATCCCAAAATAATAATAATAATGAAAAAAAGGGATGCTGTGAAACAGAAACCACCAAGTGAAGAGAGGCATTTTCGAATAACCAAGCTGTTGATATGCCGTAAAAATTTTGAAATATTAATGCTACAGATTTGATTTAGAAAATGAAACACAATCTTTCTTTTTTTTAAGACTACAAGAGGTATGAGATTATTAATAGAAGATAGAATTAAGTATGTCTTGATCTAAAGGTTAATTTTATCGATACAACATGAATTTTATGTAAAGTTTACCAAAATTGCTCAGAACTATTAACAGATAAATTTAGAACAATGGCAATAGGGTCAGGGTTCTGAAAGATCAAGTGAGGGTGAAGTTTTAATTTAGAAGTGTGTCAGGTAATGTGTCGATCCCATTTCTAATAAAAGTATGTTAGTACATTCAATCTAAAAAAAAATACATCACCAGTTCTCTATATAAAGAGCAGAGTTGGGCTGAGAGCAGGGCAGAATTGGTTTAGAGACAATTAGGAAGTGATGTCAGAGATTGGAACAAAGTGCCCGCTAACATGTACTGTTGATATAAGTACCACTGCTCCTGCTACCACTAATATTACTACTACTATAACTACTACTGAGGATGGGAACATCAAATGTTGTAGTAGTAGTTGCACTAAGAACAGACCAAAAAGGGTTAAAATGAAGCTACCTCTCTCCTTTAACAAAATTACACAAAGTATTTTCTTTTGTTGCTCATCATTCATATACAGGAGACATTCAAATTTTTGCCATAAGAATTGTATATATAGTGTTGATGTTATATATATAAAAAATTTTTGTCCCTCTAAAATCAGATTGACTTGGCCATATTTATTTGCTGTTAATCTGATTCTTACCCAACAAGCTTACAGGTAGACCAATGGAGAGCTTTCAGAATTCTATGACCCGATAACTACTCACCAGGATCAAAAATCACGTGACTGATGAGTGGAATTGAATTGACATTTGAAACCGAAGACAAGTCTAATCTGTAATACTGGACCATACAAGACCAACAGCCGGTTTTGTGGATAACATAGGCCCAGTGGGGTTAGGATATGGTGTCACATGGATGCCTTGACTAGAGTTCGCCTTACAAGTGACACCGTGCGAGAGGATCAGCGTTACATGACTGCCAGTTCTAAATCTAAGGATGTATCAACTTTTTATAAAACTCTCTGGCTTTTTTTAAAAATGCACTTCTCTAAAAAGTACTTAATGATAACATTCATTTCTTTATACTTTTTAGTTAATTATTAAATTTAATTATATTACACTACTAATAATTTTTTTATAAATGACCTACATTTTTAATTGGTGATGAAATTTTTATGATCTTGTAATTCACTCCAATTCACTTCACGTTTTCTAAATTGGGTCGCTCACACATCTTTTTTCTCAATTCACGAAAGTCAAAAATGCTAAATCCCAGAAATTTTGCTTCTTTTTTTTTTTTTTAACAAGCTAAAATTGTCCTTTAATAAAAATGTATTTGTAGTTGTCATTAATATTTGGCAATTACTGTGAATGGTGGCTTGTTTCCTTGATTGGAGCAAGTTCATGTACTTGTACTTACTTCTGTGTTTTCTCATCTTAGTGTAGAAAGAATATGAAAGCTTGTTTTCAAGCTGCTGCTACCCATTGAACAAGGAGAGGGGAAAACCAATGATAAAAGATGAAATGTAAACATCTCCATCAAAGATAAATTAATCCACACTCCTTGAATTTGTATTTGAAAGGAAAATAATAAATTATTTTACTTTTGTTATAGACAAGCGTATGGTTGCAAGAAAGAAATACGACAACAGCAGAAATAGGTTTACGTGGTTTGTTTCAACAGGTACGTGAGGGTTTGGGACAGCTACCTTGTGGTATAGTTCATAAGCCGGCTTCGGATCTAGGTCGATCTTTCATAGTAGTTCACACATGTTGACGGTGGTTGATGCTCCCCTGCTGACCGTGACAGGTCTGTTCCCTGGCCACTTATTACTGCCTCTTGAACTTCCGTGTGACCCCTTTTATAGCGTTTTTTTATGGATTAAAAGGCTCGAAAAACGAAGCTAGTATAATTAGGAGGGAAGCATTTTTATTGGACGAAAAATAGAACACTTTAAATATTATTTTATTTTTCGACCGGAACTCGTGTGTCGGGAACATTTGTAAACGAAGATAATGGTCATTTTGTGACGGGGCTTTGTCCCATTCACATCTGGCTCTCACTCTTGCCTGTAAATCAGCCGAGATATGTCTTATTTTATTTTATAACACTTTAATAAAATACATTTTAGTAGAATCTCAAGAAATTTATCAGTATTTTTTACAATTTGAACCACTGAAGAAATTTTATTCACATGTCAATTTTGGAAGTAAAAAGCCCTTTTGATCTCTAATCAATGGTGGGTGAGTTCATGCTGAAAAAATAGATACATATTGACACAGGACACATGAAGTATCTGTATAAACTATGTTTGTTTAAATTGTTGCCAAGATTAACAAGTTTGAGAATAAAACTGACTCAAAGAAAATGTAGATGGGAAGGATTACAGAATAGAAAATGTGCCTTTGATGTGTCTTAGGATAAGAGAGAAAATGCATCTTACAAAAAATAAGAACAATCTTAAGTTTTAAAGTATGTAGGCTAATACTGATCTCTATCTCTAGCTTTTGTTGCAAGTGTGAAACAATGAGGAAATATATTAGAACATATTTGGCTTTATATTAAAAGTTCAATCTGACAACCCAGTCCCTTTAGTTTTGTATTTCTGCCATAGATGGCTAGAGAATGTACAAACATGTGAATGACCCCTAGACATTTGACCAGATGTCATCAAATTTGTGAAATTAATTAAAAATAAACTAAAAAATAGGTTCCCAGACCAAGTTCTTATTTGCAGTGCTTTCAAACATGAATGTCATTTTATTTCCAATCAAACTGCAGATATTTTTGTCTGTTTTGAAAGACATTGAGCTGTTTCTGATAAAATAGAGTGTTAAACTGTTGCTTATCTTTTTAGCATGATCATGAAACTATTGAGATTTGTAAAGGAAGAGCACACTGAAAAAGATAATTACCTTCTCCAAACTAAAAGAATTTGTAAATATTTTACCAAACCCAAACATTAATAAAGATAAAGAGCAAGTGTAGATTTCTGGCAGATACCGCTATGAAAATCTTTTTCTAAAAAAGGAAATGTCAGCTAAAAATCTGTTTGCAACAATGTTCATCACCATCAAAGAAAAACTTCTGACAAAGTCTTCCCTTAGATAACCCCTTGTAAGGTCACTTGCATGGCTGAACCCTGGATTCATTTGTGAAAAAAAATCTGCCACTGAACACAGTCTAAAAAAGATGTTTTTCTTACAAGTTAGCAAGTCTGATTGTGATGCTGACATCAGTTAGAGATGTCCTCTATTATTTCAAACCCATCCCACAGGGCGCAGTTATCTCCCTTTCCCCTACATACATGGTCAGATACACTTGATTTTTTTTATTTCCCCTTTACAAACATATAAACGACTCTTAGACATTATATTTGTGAACTTAATTAAAAAGAATTACAAAATGTCCCCAGACCAAGTCCTTCTTTGCAGTGCTTTCAAACCTGAATGTCATTATATAACATAAACCCCTTAAACATAACTTAAACCCCTTTTCAGTCATAAGTGTTACAGTTACAATCATTATAAGACAGTTTCATCAGGCAAGGACCAGCTCGTGTTTTTCTCATAAATACACATCTTCCTCATCAGTGATGTTATAAAATAAAATAAGTCATATCTCGGCTGATTTACAGGCAAATACTCAAGAGCGAGAACAGGATGTGAACGGGACAAAGCCCCATCACAAAATGAACATTATCTTCGTTTACAAATGTTCCCGACACTCGAGTTCCGGTCGAAAAATAAAATAATATTTAAAGTGCTCTATTTTTCGTCCAATAAAAATGCTTCCCTCCTAATTATACTTGCTTTGTTTTTTGAGCCTGTTAAGCCATAAAAAACGCTATAAAAGGGGTCACACGGAAGTTCAGCGGGCAGTCAAAAGGTGGCCAGGGACGAGACCTGTTCACAGCAGGGGAGTGCCAGCGTCAACATGTGTGAACTACTATGAGAGATCGACCTAGAGCCGAAGCCGGCTTATGAACTTTACCACAAGGGAGCTGTCCCAAACCCTCGCGTTCCTGTTGAAATAAACCACGTAAATCTATTTCTGCTGTTGTCGTATTTCTTTCTTGCAACCATACGCTTATCTATAACAGTGACATTCTGATATCTTTTCTTACCAAGCTTAAATCTTGCTTTCAAAAAACTTTTTGTATCAGGACTAACGAGATAACTGAATATATTGATGTAAAATCTTCTAACATGAAGGGATTTGGTTCTCAACAACTTTATTGCAATATACAATGTAACAGTGTCAGCATCCAGTGTTTTATTCACTTGCATTATAATACCCTCTTCAGTATCTGTTATGACCTTCTTAGATATTTGCTGACACTAACATCAATAACATTCTACTTCATCTAGAATTTCATGAATCTAAGTGGCCATAATTTTCTGAAGAGTAACAAAGCAGAGGAAATCCCAGAAGGGAGACTATTGTCTAAACATTTCCATTGGTGTGATGTTAGCAATGTAATTGCAGGATTGTTCCCCTTGCACCACCATGAGACATTAATTTATGTGAAGGCTATTTCTTCTAAGAAATCTATCACTGGTCATGGTTAATGATCTATCATAGTAGCTTGGTTGATAGTCAGTTTTTATTAACACCACGGGTTTGAATTATAACATTTGTCTTCACTGCTGGAACCATTTGGCCTGCCTACTCAGCAAACTTCACTGATGCAATGTTCCCATGCTCCTCTCATCTGAACTACTAACTCCACTTTGTTTCTCAAACTCTTGCAAACTGGACATGCTCAAAAACATCTAGCTGTTGACTTCTCTTGCAAGAATATGTTAGCTTTTAAGATTTCCATAGGACCTAATTCTCTTTTGAATACTTCATGGAAGTTTGTCTGGCACATAACAATGCATCATGTTAATCATTCCCCAGTTAAACAGCAACTCAAGCTAAGAATTTTCAACCAATGGGAATTGAACCCTTGCCAAGCAAAACAAATCATGGGAAACCGCTTTCATGGTTCATCAAATTGATTCATAGTACTTGCCTTCATTTGAATAGGACTGTGCTGAAAATTTCATAACAATTAGAATTGTTTTTCTTTTCATACTTTATACATCCTGGCAAAGACTATGTTTTCATTTATATAATTTCTTTGATATACAATTTACATGATTGTACTGGCAGAAAACGAAGATGGTTCAGAGAGTCATGAGGGAATTGTCATGTCTCCTCACTTCTTCAATGAAAGCTTTAAGTGTTGGAGAAAGTTGTGAGCAAAAGAAGATACCTGCCACCAAGACTCTGTGTTGTCTCATAGGACAAGGATGACCCAAGAATGAATATATGGCCTTTGTAGCTGTACAGGTCTGAATCATTTGGACTATTATATATGAGGCATAGTTGAGAGGCAATAAATCAATGCCCTCATAACAATATAAAATCTCTTAAGTCTGCCATAACTAACACAATGACAAAAATAGATAAAAAAATCATCTGATTTGGGCAGGTCAACATTTCAGACCAAGTACTGAAGCAGATTTCATTAAGTATATGTATACAGAAGTGACACAAGATAGTTTGAGAAAAAAAAATGCACAAATAAAGCTTTTCTTTAAGTTCAGGTAAATATTTTCAAAGGTTCCCTATATCGACACAAATGAACCAAAAATGCAAACCCATCATGGCAGACAGGGATCTATCCAGGCAATGGCAGCAAGCTTAAAAGGTTATCATTCCAATGATCTTCCCGAAAGTAGTAATAACAAGATTCTTGTTTAATAATTTTGTAATTGCAACTCAATCTAAAGTGAAAATAAAGGAAATGAATAAAGAGTAGAGTCATCGTAGCAGACAGGGATCAATTTTAGGCAAAGAAAGCTTAAAAGACCATTCTTCCAAAATTCTACATTATCAAGATGACCATCAGTAAAGGAGTAAAAACAATCTTTCCTCATGTTTCATAAAATGTAATTTAGAGCTGTGAATTTACTGTTGCAACTTAGAGAATCCAGTGGGATAAAGTACAGGGAGCAGCTAAATTACCTCCCTTGTAATGGTAATACATTATCAACCTGAAGACACATTGCTACTATTGTCTTATTATGTAGGATGTATTATTAATTATTGTTATGGTCCAGTTCCTTGTACAACAGTGATAGTCCAAGGTAGAACCAATAAAGAAGAACTTGAAGGCGGATATGGAATAACACAGATATATTACAAACAGGAATATATACAGAAAAGAAGAAAGTGTTAGTACGAACAATCAGGTTTAGTAGTAATTGTCTGAACGCGACTGTTTCAGACTGCCTCTGACTTGACTGACTGACTGACTCGCTCTTACTGACAGACTCCTGACGAACTTCACTCCAGACTTCAGATGGAACTCTCTGCTTCCTCTTGAGGCGCAGTATTTATTACGTATGGAATAGTCCATTATGTTATGGGTACAGTCCTATAACAATTATGAAATCAATGAATGTGTAATCGTTTCTTCTTTCATAGTAATACTCAAATGAGACAAAAGTAATCTGGAGTGAAAATAAAGGAAATGAATAAAGTAGAGAGTAAAATATTGCTTCTGTAGAATATACGTCTATTTCACAAAAAATTTGTTAATATTTTAAGAAATCGCAAAAGAATTGAAAAGAAGTTAATCTTGAATAATGTCCTTTTGTGGTGTGCAAGAATTATACGCAATATAAAAAGTTGATGGTATTTTTCTCAAGACTGTTCTAAAATATTCTTTTAAATATTATACTCTCCACTTACAAACTGTTTTGACAAAATACATGCATACAATTTTATGGTAATTATGATAAGGGCATTAAGACCAATAAAGATAATTCATTTATCTATTGATGATTGATATTTATTTTCTACTAACATAAATCATCTGAAACAACTGCAATTAGTAGGCACACTTAACATAAAAACCCTATGCTCATAGGCTTACAGCCACATTGAAACACAGGTTCCTGTATGATCACTGAAGTCCAGCAATGTCAAGCCAAGGTAGGTAACCTCTTGGGAATACCAGGTGCTGTACGTGTGGATGAGCAGATGGTGTAATAGATAATGACTTAGAATTGTTATCAAAGTTCCAATTCCGGTTGGTTCATTATATTTGCTTATATACAAATACATGTGGGGAAAGTGATGAACCCACCTTTTCCCCCTACAGCTATAGTTTAATTCACTAAACCATTATTATCTAAAAAAATCTTACAATGTTATATTTTCTGGCTTTAAAGCTGTAGTAAATGAAACAATTAATCCTCCCCTCATATTTTATGGTTTTGTTTCATTGTTTACATTCACTTCAATAATGTTGACATCTCTAAAAATGCAGATGCACAAATTTCACAAGAACAGTGTTTCTCTCGGGTAGAGATTTAAATATAATGCAGTACATTTGATTTTTTTCTAAAAAAAAAAATCTAAAAAATATATATAGACATGATTTCTATCCTGTGTAGATCTGCATATGGCACTGCAAAGAATTCAATGAAAATACAAATTCATAAACATCAGAAGAATATAGTTTAACTCCAGGGTATATTCATATTTGGCACTCCAAATCTGACTTTAAAAAATGAAAATATATCAGGACAAACTTCACCAAAATGTGATTTCTGTCAATGGTGTGTTTGAAAATGGTGGTTCAAATATGACTTGTGAAAATTCAGACCCACAAATTTTACAAGTATATTGTTTCTTTCCAGTGTGTTTACATGTTGCATCAAACTGGACATAAATGAAAATGCAGATGCACAAATTTCACAAGAATGTGGTTTCTTTCCAGTGTGTATTCGCATGTCCCTTCAAATTTGACATCTTTGGAAATGCAGATCCACATATTTTACAAGAATATGGATTCTCTCTAGTGTTGGTTAGCAAATGGGGCTTCAAATTTGTCAACTTTAAAAATGCAGATCCATAAATTTCACAAGAATGTGGTTTCTCACCAGTGTGTGTTCACTTATGGCAGGCCAAAGATTTGTTTGCAAATGCAAATCCACAAATGTCACAAGAATAAAGTTTCTCCCGTGTGTGTTCGCATGTGGCGGTTCAGATATGTCTTGTCTAAAAATGCTGACCCACAAACTTCACACGAATATGGTTTCTCTCCAGTGTGTATTCGTATATGGCGATTCAAAAGAGTTTTCTGTGAAAATGCAGATCCACAAACTTCACAAGAATGTGGTTTCTCACCAGTATGTGTCCTCACATGGCGCTTCAAATATGACTTATCTGAAAATGCAGATCCACAAACTTCACAAGAATATGGTTTCTCACCAGTGTGTGTTCGCATATGATTCTTCAAAACTGTTTTCTGTGAAAAAGCAGATCCACAAACTTCACAAGCATATGGTCTCTCACCAGTGTGTATTTGCATATGATGCTTCAAACGAGTTTTCTGTGAAAATGCAGAAGCACAAACATCACAAAAATATGGTTTTTCTCCAGTGTGTGTTCTCATATGGCACTGCAAATTTGACTTCTGTGAAAAGGCAGAGCCACAAATTTCACAAGAATGGGATTTTTCTCCAGTGTGTGTTCGCATATGGCGATTCAAAAGAGTTTTCTGTGAAAATGCAGATCCACAAACTCCACAAGAATGTGGTTTCTCTCCAGTATGTGTTCTCATATGGCGCTTCAAATATGACTTGTCTGAAAATGCAGATCCACAAACTTCACAAGAATATGGTTTCTCACCAGTGTGTATACGCATATGATTCTTCAAAAGAGTTTTCTGTGAAAATGCAAATCCACAAACTTCACAAGCATATGGTCTCTCACCAGTGTGTATTCGCATATGATGATTCAAAAGAGTTTTCTGTGAAAATGCAGAAGCACAAACATCACAAGAATATGGTTTTTCTCCAGTATGTGTTCTCATATGGCACTGCAAATTTGACTTTTGTGAAAAGGCAGAGCCACAAACTTCGCAAGAATGTGATTTTTCTCCAGTGTGTTTTCGCATATGGCGCTTCAAATTTGACTTCAGCGAAAATGCAAATCCACATACCTCACAAGAATGCGGTTTCTCTACAACGTGTGTTTGCATATGGTGCTTCCAAATAGTCTTGTGTGAAAATCCAGATCTACAAACTTGGCAATAATTTTTCTCTCCAGTGTCAGTTTGCAGATTGTGCTTCAAATATGACTTGTCTGAAAAAGAAGATCCACAAAGCTCGCAAGAATGCATTTTCTCACCAGTCTGTGCATATGGTGCTTCAAAATGTTCTTCCATGAAAATGCAGAACCACAAAATTCACATGAATATGGTTTCTCTCCAGTGTGAGTTCACATATGATATGCCAAAGATGTCTTCCTTGAAAATACAGAGCTACAAACTTCACAAGTATATGGTTTCTCCACAGTGTGTGTTTCTATGTGATGCTTTAAGTTTAACTTCCATGAACAAGCAGATCCATCCAATTCCCAAGAATATAGTTTATTTTTTGATATGGCACATTAAATCTAAAATAATGGAGTTACCCTCTAATTTTTACTCATGTAACACTACGTGCCTACAAAAAAGAAAAACCACAAGTACATGTTTTCTTGCCAGTTAATGTGATGCCTTTGAAAATATAGACTTAACTTTTACATAATAATTGCTACATATATTTCTCTGTTCTTGATGTAAAGTCAAAATTCTTGTTGTCTTTCCTTTAATTTCTCAATAATAACAGCTTTTATGAATATCATAATTTTCTGTTCAGCCCAAACACCTGTGAAGAAAAAGTAATGAGACATTTTAACAGAGACAGTGAATAATACATGAAATCTTAGAACGAGGGAAAAAGCATTAAATTTAAAGCATAATGACTAAGGGAAGCTTTGTTTAAGGAGCAGAGAATGAGGAATCAATTTCAAATATCAATTAATAAAGTATTTTTCTTTTTTAACGAAGATGGTGATTTCAATCTGGCAATTATTAGTTTGTTGATATGAATCAAACATTACAACTCCATGTCAACACAATGAAAAATATCTTTGTGTAAATCAACTCTACAAAAACAAAAGATGTTTTTGAAAGTGATATTATGAGAAGTTGTTTACCTTCAAATAGATATTACAATATACATCAAGAAATCTTTTAGGGAAATAAAGAAATACAAAAAATAAAAACCTAGCTTTAAAATCTGATACAAATCAACTAAGTATTGGCTTTGCATAAATTTCCAGTATTTAACAAATCATGAAAATTATTTGCTGAAGTTTCCATTTGAAATTTTGCACAGAAAGATGCTTAGTGAATTAATTTACTTATAAAATCCTAGCCTCATTTAGTTTGACACATTTTAAATATAGATCTCTGGAGAAATTCTGATTAACTTTTATCAAACTAAATATTATAGAATCTGCATAAAGGGTGATTCCTATAATGTTGGGAAGAAATGTTCATGCAAATATTGCCCTCTTTGTACAAACTATTACTATTTTCATAAACACACCTCATCAGAAAAGTGTTTCAAAATATTAAATTGTAAATCATGTGAAGTTGAACTGTGCAAATAAAAAGGATTTGGAAATTCTTGTAAAAGTCAGATAATTGTTAAATTTTAATGAAACTTTCAGGATTTATTCAGAAGTGAATGCAAATATATTTTGTTCTTTGTTTACAAAATCTTTGTATGTTGTCTTTTTATATATCTTTTACCTGCAACTCATTTGTGTGAAGTTACAAAAATTCTTTTTTTGTATTGATTAATGTTTATATTTGTTTTAAGAATCTCAAAGAATTTATATTATAACTGCAGTTCAAGAAAATCTGTTCTAAATCATAAAATAAAAAATGCAATAAAAGTAATACATTATTTAATTAGAAAAGCTTTCAACTACTTTTATGAATAAAATATATGGATACTATTATTTTAAAAGAATTTTCTTTGATGTGTATTAAAGTTTTACATGAATTGTTTTCATTTTTTTAAAAATTTTGATTAGAATAATTTATGAACCTTTAAATCTGTTAAAATTCTGTATTAATTTGTATTGGTCAAGTAATGTTAATATTAAATCTGTATTTACTGAATGGATAATCTCACTAAAATTCAATGTCTCCATACCTGCCCAATATTTTCAAAATTAATTTTAAATCCATTTTGTGTCTATAAATGTGTTAAATTTTGTTATCTAACCTAATGAAACTGAAAATTAGGAAGCTTCTTAATTCACTCATATGGATTAGACATGATGCAAAGTGAGAGCATAACAGGCGTGAAAGAAATTTTAAATGTTGCTGTTTAGAGCTTTTGCTGGTGGTTGAATTCCCCAGAAAAGTTATGTTGGTTAAAATGAATCACCACACATGTTGGCGTTTCTGTGCTACAAATATGCATGGTTTTCGTTGACCTGATGTTGATGACATGCAATGCCATTATGATGTCAATTCTGGCAAGCTGGTATTTTCCATGAGATCTTCAGCCTTAGCTGAGATGCCACCATCTGTGCAGATATTTATGGTCCCCAAAACCCTATTCTGCCACCAATTGCCTCCATATACATGTGTTTTCGTGATCCACAAAGAACATCATTCGGCATTAGCAATCAAGCAAGAGCAGCCAAATTCAATGAGAGCTGAACACCATCCCAGGTCAAACAATACATTGACTACAGACAGTGCTGTCTTTGCTTAGGGGGATGACATTGGTTTATGTCTCCCCCACAACCATCTATTTACCATGTAGTTCTGTGATATATGGCCCAGTTTGTCACAGAAATAGAAACATGTCTTTGTCTCCGCGCCAGTTGCCATTTTGCCCATTAAACTCAAACAATTTCTAGCCAAATGATTAACACGACTACATCTCTGGCAGATGATATCAGCTTGCAGATCATTGGTAGAAGTCTAATCTGTACCCATCTGCCAAAATCGATCTTGCTACCAATCCATCATCATTTAGTATAGCACTGGCTTGCTCTAACAGTTGGTTAATATTCAGTGCATCCATTCAAGAGGAAGCACAAAGCAGCTGCTTAACATGCTTTGTTCAACCTTGCTATAAATGCACGCATCAGACATTGGTCAGACATTCTACTGTACGAATGTGACAGCCTGCAAAAGTCTGCTATTTTATATTTCTGAAATGTTATTTGCAGAAATGTAAAGTTAAATTTATCTGTTCTGAAACAAATATTACTTATAGCATAAAATGTCTTATACAAACATTTCCGAACCATGTGATGCTGTTATTCTCATGTCTCCATCTGATGTCCCAAGATGTTGACAGGTTAAGTATGGTGGACCACAATTGACATACATTTACAAATTCTAAGTAAAAATGGTTTGTTTTTGTTCTTTAACTACCAGATAATTTTTAAAAATTAAAAAAATATTTTAAGGAATTATCTAATATTTCATTTAATGTTTTTTTATGTACTTAAACTTGTTTGAAGAAGCTTTCTGAAAATATATCTTAGTTATTAAATTTTTTTAATTTAATAACTGAGATAATATAATAATAATTTCAGTTATTGATTTTTTAATTCAATAACTGAGATAATAAAATAATAATTTCAGTTATTGATTTTTTAATTCAATAACTGAGATAATAGAATAATAATTTCAGTTATTGATTTTTTAATTCAATAACTGAGATAATAGAATAATAATTTCAGTTATTAATTTTTTAATTCAATAACTGAGATAAAAAATTAATAACTGAAATTATTATTATATTAATTCAATAACTGAGATAATATAATAAAATGCAATGATAGAAGTAACTGAATAATTTGAAATTTTATGGTATTTATTATTTATTTATATTTTTAAGCTCTTATTTTTTTGTTTTATTCTTTATTATTAATTCTTATATCCTGATGGATAAGAAATGTTAAAATTATTTTATTTTATACATTTTTAAAGTACTTAAATTTTATTATTACTTATGTAATTGTAAATTCATTTTATTTAAGCACAACATAATACCTCAAACAATAGTGTATGAAAAACAAAATTGCTAACATAACAGTTATAACACTTTTTGGAATATTTTGTGGCCCCGAAAAGAGCTGTTTTTCTCTTTATTTGGCTCTTCAACTGTCCTTGGAGGTGAAATGAAACAATTGCCAACAGCCAAAAATGTTTATCTGAAACCCTTGAAACATATGACCTTTTAACAATAATGTCACAATGTACTTAAAAAAAGAGAACATTTTAACACACAAATTTTTTTTTTAACTATTTAAAAAGTTTTTTGTGATGATTTGTATTAAGCTTTTCGATTTTCACTTAGGTCATTAAGTGAAGACTATATGGGTAATTTGCAGTTCAAGACCTGCATGCAGTTTCTAAGAAAAATTTCCCAAATAGTTACATTTATGTGTAAATGTAGACACTTAATTTAAACAAAGAAATTTTGAACAAATCTATCATTTTGGAATTATGAACAATAAAAGTTCAGACTCATTTGTGTCGCAGCTACAGCATGACAGCCATTACTGGCATTGTTTGCACAAATTTGCTGCGGAGTAGTCAAAAGCGGAAGCTTCACTTGTCTTAATGCACACGTAATGCACAAAATTTAAAAAGAGCACGAGTATTTACAAAATACTTGTTATTGCTTTTCTAAATAACTTAAAAAAAATTTACAAAATGAAAAATTCAATACAAGCTTCAATTTCACAAGCATGTGCTTTACAAAAAGAAAAAGGTTCAAATTTTCTTTTTTTTTTACATTTTGTTGTTTTAAAAAGCATGATTATTACATAGGTAAAATAAGATTTCATTAGTATTACAATTTGTTTATTTAATTATTGTTTTATTAATTTGTTTTATTATAAAAAATAACATTTGTCATTGCTTTTCTAAGTAACTTATACAAATTTACCAAAAACCCTAACCCTTGCAAGGTAATTGAGATGAGTAAGATCATTTAAAAAAGCCGTTAAGTAAGCTTCTGTGCATGGCCATTCCACAGTAAATGTATGTAGACAAAGCCAGTAATGGCTGCCATGCTGTAGCTGTGAATGAGTGTCGATAACTCCAAAATGATAGATTTTAGCAAAATATTTTTGTTATTTTCGAATTAAGCATATACATTTACACTTTTAAATGTAACTATTCAGGAAATTTTTATTAGAAACTGAGCGTGGGGTCTTGAATTGAATCTTACCCAACTATAATTATTGTTATTGTTTAACACTTATCATTGCTTTTCTAAGTAACTTATACAAATTTACCAAAAACCCTAACCCTTGCAAAGGTAATTGAGATGAGTAAGATCAGTAAAAAAAAAAAAGCTGTTAAGTAAGCTTCTGTGCATGGCCATTCTGCAGCAAATGTATACAAACAAAGCCAGTAATGGCTGTCATGCTGTAGCTGCGAATGAGTCAATAACTCCAAAATGGTAGATTTTATCAAAATTTTTTGTTATTTTTGAATTAAGCATATACATCTACACTTAAATGTAACTATTCGGGAAATTTTTATTAGAAACTGAGCATGGGGTCTTACATTGAAACTTACCAGTTACTAATTTAGATAATGTTTGGAAGAATTTTTTAAATAATTTTGAAATTTATAAATTAAAAAGAAATTGCAAACAATTCTTTAAAAATTCGTTATTCATCGAAAAAAAAAAAAAAAAAAAAAATTCCCAGACTATAATGTCCTTATTAGCAATTAAAAGCTTAATGAAATAACTAGATAAGTTTTATTGCAGTTTTTATTTTACAGTTTAGAGCGGATTTTAGGGAATTTGGTAAGAGTTTGAAATAAAAAATTTATGATTTACAATATCCTCTAAAAAGAGTCCTGCTTTTAACTAAGAAAAAAAAAACCCAAAAAACATTTCACTGATGATTTTAAATTTTACAAAATTTCATGAAATTAAGTGTTAAGAGATGTAATTTTTTTTTAAAAAACCAAGATTTTCTAAAAATATTAATTTAAAAAATAAATTCATTCATTTGTGAATAAGTCCTGAAAGTAAAAATATCTGGTAATTATTTGATTTTTGCAAGAATTTCAAAATCAATGTGCTTTTCACGACAAAAAATCTTTGGAGATGCTTAAGTGAAAAGTAAACATCACATTTACAAAATCGATTAATCATTTAAATTTACTAAATAACTTCGATCATACCACGAAGACATATTGGATCTTTAAATTGGTTGTTTACATTTTTGTCAATAAAGGCGGTTCGATGAGTAACGTGTGCACAGTGCACCGCACATACCAATGTTTTAAAAAATACCTAAGAACTTTAATAGTCACATACGGAAAGTAATTTTTCTTTTAATACAGATTACCTTAGGTCTGTCCCAGGTAACGCTAAAAAAGTGGTATACCCTGGAGAAAAAAGGTCCCCAAATTGATAAAAAAAATTTTAACATGTAAATGTTTATGTTAGAATTAAAGAGGGAAGACCAAAGTATTTTTTGAATATATTTTCAGATTTTTTAATCCTTCCTATAAATTTTAAAAATTTTATTGAGAAATCTCGTTTTTCTTGAAGCAAAAAACAATTAGTAAATTCGATTTATCGGCCATTTCTGTCCGATTTTGTAAACAAAAAAATCAAAATTAGTTCAAAAATCAATTAAAATTCAGTTACAACTTTTTTTTTGTTATCTTAGGAAATTTAGAATGATTAAAGTATACTTAATGTAATTTGAAAGATACATTACTTACTTTTTTAGCATGTGCGTGATTGAAGGGTGTTAATTGATGGGTGTCAATATATTGACAACTTACGTCAAGGGAATTTATCCTACAGTAGCGCAGAGGTGATGTAATTTGTTCTAATTTTACGTGAACCTGGTTAGTAAATTTAAAAAAAAAAAAAAATAACTTTAAATCTTTTTTTTTAACCTTACGTTTGAAGAAAAATTTCTGCACTGAAAATAACATTTAAATTGTGAGAAAAATCAAATTTTACAAGTAAAAATAAAACAGTAACAACATTTTTTTAAATTGAGTTATACATATTTTATTTATTAATAAAATTAATATTGAAATGCTATGCAATCGAATTCAAATTTTGCTTTGTTGTTAACTGAATGAATGCAAAGTAATTTCTGAAGTAAAAAGAACTTGCTTCTATCTAGGGAAACAACTCTACCTCACGTGACGTTATTTCAAAGCTGTGCATCCATACTTTCGTTGGAGAAAATTTTAAATACAATTTTGGAATATTAAAAAATTATTTTAAAAATATCAACGGTTGTCAGATTTTAATAAGCTTTCAAATTTATGATCTATAAGAAGTAGAGAATATAATATGTCATTCCCATAAGGTTGCATAAAGAAACTTAATTTTAAAATATATAACATATAACATATTTGTCATATTGTATATTTAATATAGAAAAAAAAAAAGAAAAAATTATTGTAAAAATTCATTTTTCATCAAAATTTTTTTTTTTTTTTAAGATAAGAATTACCTTAGTATATGTTATTCAGAAAAGTCATAAAAAGCTTTTTTTAATTAAATATTGTCTTAGTTTTATTGGGTTTTGTATGTTTACAATTGAGGTAAAAGTTTGGACAATTTTGCACATTTTTTTAGTCAGAGTCTTGTGCATTTAATAAAAAAAAAATTCTGGTTGCAAAAATAAATTTTTGAAGTTTTCATAAAATTAAGTTCGAGGGGTGTAACATATATATAAAAAAAAAATATTTATACCATGACTTTCAAAAAGACAAACATTTCTAAAATAATTTCATTCATTTGTGAATAAGTTCTGAAAGTTTCATTAAAATCCAACAAGTACTTGATTTTTGCAAGATTTTCCAAATCAATGTGTTTTTTTCAACTGATAACAGTGAAAAAAAAATAATGCTAATAATATTACCTAATTTTTGACCTAAAAAAAAAAAAAAAGATTTTCAACCTAAATTTAAAATATGCTGCAAGTGAAATTTTTTTTTTTTAAATAATTAAAAAATACCTTGGTCTTCCCTCTTTACTTTTAACATAAACATTTGTCACGTTAAAAATTTTTTTATCAATTTGGGGACCTTTTTTCTCCAGGGTATACCACATTTTTAGCGTTACCTGGGACGTACCTAGATCATTAGCTTTTAGGCTGTTCTTTAATAATACTAAAATTTATTTCGAACAAGGCATAAGTTTTAAGTCCGATGCGGCAGCTAAAAAAAAAATAAACCAATGCCAAGGAACAAATTGTAATTTCTTTAACAGGCATTTCCGGCACGTTTTATTTATTTATGAAAGAAATTAATTTTTTTTTATCTGCTTTCTGACGAATAAGTTCTGCCATCATAGAAAACTTTTCAAAATAGCACTTAACGAATCAAGACTTGATTATCAAGTGGAAATAACAGCCGTATAAAAAATATTTTAGATTTAAAAAAAAAAAATATTAAAAACCGATTTGTGATTTTCTTTCTAACAAAAAGAGATTTTCAGTTAACTGCGATGATTCGAAGTTTTTTTTTTTATGATGAAATTATTACAATCCAAATTCTAAAAAGGATATTTTTTGTAATCGTCTGTTAATTTTGTGGAGTCTAACATTTTCATTAAAGAGCGAGAAAAAGGCTTTTAGTTTCAAAAAAACACTCCTAAAGTTAAACTCAAAGATATCATTCATGCTATATTTTCAATTTAATCTCTCAAAATTTTAAAGAGTAACATTTAACAATAACAATTAACATGGACATTTTAAAATAAAATTTAAAATAAAACAAAACGGTCAAACAAAAAAAAAACAAAAAAACGAAGTCAAATTTAATAAGAGATGCTGTTTTTTTATCGAAATGTCCAACATCACTTTTTTTTTTTAACTAATTTAACAACTGTCATTGAATTAAATAAAATCAAAATGAAATAGAAAATTCAAATCGAAAAAAAAAAAATCAGCTAATTTCCTTAAGTACAATTTCGTTTAAAAATATTATTTCTTTAAAATATCTGACATAATTGATATACCTGAATTTCTTTTCTTTTTTTTTTTTTTTAATTCTGACAACAATAACAGTGAATAAAAATAAATAAAAATAAATGGTATGTAAGTCAGTAAATAAAGATTTCTTATTTATCAAACTTCTACTTTTCTTCCACCTACCTTTCCTTTCAGACCAGATAACACAATGAAAAAAAGACAATGATTTTTTTGTGTTCAAAATGATTTTGATAGTATTTTTCTGTCAACCATCCTATTTGTTGTATTGTTCATTCTGTCGAATTTGAAAAGCATTACAAAAACAGGATACAAAGAAATTATTTTGAATGATTATGTGAGCCATAAAAAAAATAAATAAAACGGTGTTAGCCAAGATTTGGTTCCTTCTGTTTAAAACTCTTAGATTTTTTGGTATTTACCGATTAAACTGTGGGTACCTCCAAAAATTCGGTATACCTAAGGTTTCACAAAGGTATTTTTCATAAAGGAAAAATCGGTTTTGAAGCTTTTCCCCAGCTTCAGTTGAAAACTAAAGGATTAAATTTTCTAATTCCAGAAAACAAAACACTGTACTGTATTTCAAATAGAAATCATAATGATTTTTTATTCGATTCTTCTGAAAAACCAATCGAAATGGCCATTTTTAATTTTTTTAGAGAGAAATGTAAACAAAAATTATTTTGTGTTTTAAAAACCCACCTAAAGTAACATATATATTTCTGAAACGATACTTTTGTAAAATTAGCAAATTTAAAGTTAAATTAATTTGTTTTGAAACAAACATTACTTACTTACACCATAAAAGTTTCTATTTCTTCACCACGGAATTTTGCTTAAGTCTCCATCAATAATTTGATGACCGAATGTGTTGACAGGTTTAGTATGGTGGACCAGAATTGATACAAATTTTCGAATTCCAAGTAAGAACGGTTAGTTTTTGTTTTTTAACTACTAGGTAATGTTTAAAAATTAAAATATTTTAAGCAATTATCGAATATTTACTGTTTTTTAAGGTAATTTTGCAGATGCATTCTTATAATAATTTGAAATACTATAAAAATTTCTTAAACTATAATGGTAGATAATATGATGAATAATTTTATCAATTATTATAGTATAAATAAATTATTACATTTTTGATTTAATAACAGAGATATAATAATTAAATTATTAATTATCATATTAATACATAATTTAATTTAATTATCTCACTCTCAGTCTCAGTTATTGCGTTTTTACATGGATAACTGAAATAATAATTTTATTAATATTATCTCAATAATTCACTTTTTAATTTAATAACTGAGTTAATTAATAAAATTATTATCTGTTATCACTTTAATAACTGAGAGTGAGATGATATTTTAATAACCATCTCACTCTCAAGTATTAGATTAATAAAATTATTATGGCAGCTCAATTCCCTCAGGGGGAGACAAGCCTTGAAACACGTGACCTTTTAACAATAATATAACTTACGAGATACCATAATAAAAAAAAATCTAACATTATTTTTGACGCATAAAGAAAAATATCTTTAATTATGGTAAAAAGTTTTGATAGCATGATTTGTATTAAGCTTTTAATTTTCTCTTAGTAAATATAGTCTTTACTTAAAAACTTAATAACCTACCTTGTACTCTGTTTGGGAGAATTTTAAAACATTTTTTAAAATTAAAGAAAAATAAAAAAAGTAAAAGAAAAATGCAAACAATTCTTGTTTAAAATTCTTTATTCATCGAAAAAATGTTTTTTCTTCAGATAATAATGTCCTTAATGTATATTATTTATAAAAGTCTATCTAATTAAATAATTAGATAGATTTATTGCCGTTTTTATTTTACGATTTGGAGTAGATTTTTAAAAGGTTGACAGTTGTGAAAACAAAAAAAAAAAAAAAAATAGAAAAAAATTGATGATTTACTTTCTCCCAGGAGTCCTGCTTATATAAGTAATATTAAAAAAAATTGCGAACTGTTGGAAATTCTAGAAAATTTCCACTCAAACTGCCAGCGCCAAAAACTCAGTACCTAAAATATATGATACCAATTGAGTAAAAAACGTAACTTAGATGTCGCACAAGACCGAAAGTAGGAGGCAGTCAGTGAAGCTCAAACTCACAACTGATCTCTAGCAAGACAGACTCACTAAGCATCACACGACGTCGAAATGCCCCCATCCGAAATATATGATATTGCGCCCTCATTCAGCAACTTGTCATCATACTTATTATAAAACCCAGGTTGTGTGTGTGTGTGTGTGTGTGTCTGTTCGTTTATATATTGGATCGGATTTCCTACATTTTTCAACCGATTTCAACAAAACTTCACAGGACTATGTAAAATTACCTTGCGGTGGTTTTGACAGCACCAAAAATTGGAAAAACACAATTGTTTTTGCACGAAATCAATTTGAAAACACGATTAAGAGGCATCGCTGTTGCGAGAATGAAAGGGGGACAACTCATATCGAGTTATACTTATAAAACCCAGGTTATTTGTTTGTTTGTTTGTGTGTGTGTGTGTGTGTGTGTGTGTGTGTGTGTGTGTGTGTGTGTGTTCGTTTATATTTGGGATCGGATTTCCTACATTTTTCAACCGATTTCAACAAAACTTCACTTTTTTTTGGCAGTTAGTGTTTCTTATTGTCTTGCACACTTTTTTCTTTATTTTTACATTCAGAATGCTTTAAAAATTCCATTTACACGACAATTGTTTATAATAAAATTCTATTCAATCGGTAGATTGAAAGCAATGTTTTTGTTTGAGTTTGACCAATTCGTAACCCCCCCCCCCAAAAAAAAAAACTAATTAAGACATGTGTGTCCGTCAACCTTAAACAATAATATTTGTCCATTTTATTTTTCAGTCTTTATGATGATCGATACTTGATCTATCTCTTACTGTTACATCCCCGGGAAACGCCGGGCTCTACTGCTAGTTTTTTTTATAAATTTTTATATTAAACGCAAATTTTATTGAAACCAAATTATGTACAAAGTAAATTTGTAGTGAGAACGAAATAATGGTAGCTGCCTTCACCTACTCTCTTCAGATTCGGAAAAAAAGCAAAAACAAAAAAAAACGGAAAGGAATTTGCGAGCCTATGTGAAATTTTCTTTGGACCAATGAAAACCTCTGAGAAGAAGACGGAAATAAACAAGCTACTGACACAACTTCAAGTGTGTTATAAATTCATAAATAAATTCCTTCTCTTGTATTGTTAAAATTAGATGTTTGTTTCGTCATTATAATTCTCTATTAATCTTCTTGGTGTGGATAAATCAACTGTTCATTTAACCCCAAACACCATATCACTCTAAATTTACCAAAAAATGAGGAAATTATTAATATTTTTTATTTGTTCAGCACTTATTCATTGATGAATAGCATACTGCATAGGTTAATCTCTTAGACGATACTTAAATTTAATTCCCTAAACACATAATTAAATCATCAAAAAGAGACACAATTAGACTTTTGATGTTTTCTTTAGATAAAAACAGAAGCATTCCAGGCTCTTGAAATTTTAATTTTCTTTCAATAAAGGCATTTACATTTAAGGTAAAGCTCAAAGTCCTGCTCAATGCAGGCACCAGGTGACTGTTTTTCTCAATAAATTTTCAACCCTGCTGTTAAATGAGGATTCTTCAAGACTGCTTTAAATTCTTTCCATTCTTTCAGAAATTAAACAATTTCTGCTAGTTCTTCAGTCATTCTCAACACGCTGAGTCTCATACTTCTTGATAATGCTCCAAATGGTCAATCTAGGAACATTAAAATGCTTAGAAAGCACTGTATATCCATGACTTGATGGTAATCATCAGTTGTCTTCATTTTGAGATTCTTGTGTGGCAGCCTTCACCATGGTTGCAGAACAAACGAGTTATTGCTGTTGTGGCACTCCCACATTTTCTTCTTCAGAACCTTCTAGAATCTTATAGAATCATGTCAATACTGTTTCATTTTCAGTGGATAGCTGAATTAAACGTCAAATAAAAAAATATCAATTGCTATTATTTCATTTTATAAAATATATAAACAAAAATAAAAAGAATTCAAATTAAAATAAGGCATTTGCGCTTTCCTTTGAAACCCTTAACCCTCAATCTCAATCTCTATCTCTCTCTGAACTTCTCTTTTTATACTTCTCTCATCTCATGAGAAGGTAACCCTCAAATCAAAAGAGGAATCAATGACTGAACCTGCCGCCAAAAAAACGCTGGAAATTTGCTGGATCGTAACCTAGTTATGTGTGATAGAAAGATACCAAATACGCGGCAAGCTCCACACTTAATAATTTCCATTATAAAAAAAATGGAAAAGAGAAGAACACCAGAAATAAAATAATTTGGGCCAATAAAAAATAGACACAATGAGACTTTTGATGTTAGCCAAAACCCGTGTTCAAGCCAGTCTCCAAGCCTGGTCAAAACACATATAAACTAACACATCTTACCTAGACGAAGAGAGGATAGAATAGATGAACACTACTGTGGAGAAACCAGTGATGTGTGACTAGTGAAGAAGCAGTTAAGAGGTCAACAGCTAATAATATTTCTGTCCTGCTTAAGGCCGAGAAAAACAGTAAATTGACTACTGGCCTATTTTGAAGATGACTACGACTACTATCAAGTTCTGATTTCCCAAACTCTTGAATGCCAGGCCAAAATGGACATTTCTTCAGGTGTTACCGATATACACCTTATTAACGAAATTTTTGCTACACCAAATACCAAAGAGCTCACCATTCTAAAGAAAATGAATAAAAAATGTTATTTATTTTAAACCCTTGAGTCATTTCATTTTACTGAAAAGTTTCTAGTACAGAAAAAATTACCACCCTTCCACCAAATACACAAAGCCTGTGCATTCACCCAACTAATCTAGAGAAACGTATATTGCGATGAGTGATGATGATGATGAGCTCCGGGAATTGGATATTCAAAGAAAATTTCCTCAAGGACACATGACACAGTGGATAAAGGCGTTGGTTAGATCCAGTGACAGACCCAAAGAGTGTGAGTTCAATACCCGGTTAAGGCAGTGGAGAACTTTCAGAGTGAAAATTAGCAGGAGATAACTGATAACTGACATCCACCAAACATGGCACGTGGAACTAGAACAGTCTACCCCAGTGAGCGAAATAAAGGGTTCAGTTCGAAATTCCAACCACCTGAAGAAGGCCGGAGCGTGCAACGGCCGAAATGTTGTGATAAATATGGCGACAAAGATGAGGACAATAGTCCGAATAATGTAAATACTGTACATAATACCTCACCTCAGAAATATAGACAGACTCCAAAGAAAATTTGTTTATTGTAAAAACAAAATATAAGGAAATCTGGTTGTAGTAGCATATATAGATGTTGTGTTAGCATCAGAAAAATAGCGAGAAAGTTGGAGATGTTATGATAATATGAATGTGCAGAATGCTGACACAGTCACATTGTCACGGATATGAATTTTTAGTCGACCCAGGTGCTGAAATTTGCGTTATCTCTCTGACAAATTTCCCTGAAGTACTCAAAGTATAATTAGGCGAAAAGGTTGGATGTTTTTTGTCTAGCAGCATATCAATATTTATTTTTGAGATAATAATGGTTTTAGTAATGTCTTACTAATTAATACATAAAATGATGAATATTTGCCTTGCCACTTGTATAAAAAGCAAAAGCAAAAACAACCAATAGTATTACCCTACAAATTTGAATGAAAAATGTGCCTATTCATTGGGATTCAAGTATAACTTCCAACAGCATATAATAGTTCTACCATTATCACGAAAAACCAAAAGAAACATTAAGTAATTTTCTGAAGGATGACTAAGCTTAACACATCACCCATCTATCAAGGACAGTTACATCCAGCTGATCAATCCTCCTGGCTCTGAACACTATACCAGACATGAAATATACCTAAATCACAGAAAATTTCTAAAAGAAATTCCCAGTGTCCACTGAGAGATTAAAACTAGTGATACTACAAAATGAACAGGTAACATTTCTTACAAAAAAAGTATAAGAAAAGTAACAGATTCTACAAATGAATAGAAAACAATAGTGATACCAAAAACTGTTCTAAAATGCTCTTCAGAATCTAAGGCAATTGCCCTAAAACAAAAAACAATATAAAAAAAAAACAAAAAAAAACAGTAACGCTATTCCGCCAACAACAGTTCCAAGACTAAAACACAGATTGACCAACAAGCAATTAAGCGAACCTGACCTCAAGAGAAATTCAACTCTGAAAGCATACAATCCACTTGTCTACCTGTTTTATAAAACAGGCCTGTCAGCTATGCAAAAACAAACAACCTTAGCAACAAAAAATAAGATAAATATAAATATAAAATGCAAAATAATTTGCAGCAAGAAATAACGACAAGAAATGTCGGAAATCAGAGCTAAAACTTCAGCCAGAACCATTTTATGGAAAAATATGATTATTTTTATTATTAAGGTACTTCGTTCTTATGGGAGAACTTCTGTTATGATTCAGAATGATGATGATGACATTTCATCATTCTAAAAATAACCTTGTCATCCGTGATGATAAAAAAATAAGGATATTCATCATTCTAAAATTAACTTTGTCATGAGTTATGATAGAAAAAAAAGATATATCATCATCCTAACCCTCGTGATTATAAAAATGACCTTTCCCCCAGTAGCAGTACAAAAACGCACATCTATCCATCGCTCAGTGAAGATTGAAACAGACGATTTCAAACGCCATCCGGACAAAAGAAATTCTCAGAACTAAACCAAATAAGCACTGATTTTCAAACAAAAGAGACACAAAGAACATTTTTACACATCCCATACTAAAATTCTGAAATTGTTTTAGACATTTTTTTTTTAACAAAGTCATTGTAAAAATATTTTTTCATCTATTACCTCCCCTTACTTGAGAAATTCACCACCATTGCTTTTATCGATTATATCAATTAAAAGACTTTGAAAAATATAAATCATCGGGTTTTTTTTTGTAAAATCGAATCACAATTACCTAAAATCAGCTCAGAATTGTAACATGCAAAATCCAATAAAACTAAGACACTATTTAATTAGAAGAGCTTTTAATGGGTTTTATGAATGATATAGAACAATATTGTCTGAAACTAAAATATTTTTTCAAAGAAAAATGAATTTTTACAAGAATTGTTTTCTTTTTTTTTCTTTTCCAATTTTAACTACAAAATGTGAAATTGTTAAATATTTTGAAATTAAGTTTCAGTCCATAGAGTTTAGCAAATGCTGTAAATCTCTCCTTACAGATCTTAAATTTGAATGCTTATTACAATTGGTGACACTTATGTATTTTAAAAAATAATTTTACTCTTTTTGAGTCTATAAAAACGTTTTTTTCCCGGATATATGGGTGATCGTTCGTGACATTACATGTGTTTTAAGAGAAAATTTTAGTTTTCGTATCGCGAACATGTGTTGAATTCTCAAACTGACTTTAACAATCATCGTCACATTTTCAAAAAAAATTTTTACATCCTATTTTACTGAACATTTTAATTCAATTTTTAAAAATATAATTAATTTTTTGTTTTTCAGTGAGAGACATACTGCAATTATTGACGATTTTCTTTTTTTTTTAGTTTCAATTTTAGGGACGGAAACAGTTATTCACGCTTTGGACATATCTTCGCTTGATTTTCAACAAAGGGTCACCAAATTTTCATGAGTCTTTGTGGGATCTTCCACAACAAACCAGCCTTACCTCTTTTTAGGAAATGCACTCTTCCTATCTGGTAAGTAACATCCTACTTTCATACAAATATAACAAGTATTCATTGGTCAATCACCTCCAATCTAGCTTGTTGATTGGTCAGTTCCGACCAATCAAACCGCCTGCACGCGACCAACCTGTTTTCCCGCTCATATGCTGGGAGCCTCATGACCATTATATAAACCCAAAACGTGTAAACTTCCTCGAGTAGTAGTTTTCTTTTCATTCATCTCTCTCGCACGTCTCATTCCTTGCTGCCAAGTGCAACCTTCAAGAACTCCCGTCTTAGCCATTGCGGTGAGACGTTTACAATTACCAACATTCACAAACTCTGAAATTATTTCTGAACTTTTACCAAATTTACAACTCACAATTCCAAACTTTATTCTTCTAAATTACAGTTTAACTTTAATATTACTTCTTAATGTGAACTCCGGTACAACTAATACCTAATCAAAGGGACACGACTCTATCCTACCTTTTCAGTTCGCATGCATGTACATCAAACATTAATAAATTTTAATTGTTATGTTTTGAAATCATTCCGTTCAGTTTTGTATTTTATACTGTGTACGTCAAATATAACTTGCATTGCGTCCACGCATTGTCCTTAATCCCACCTTTCCTAGCCAAAGTTAAATATTGGTAACTCAATCACAATGATGACCGCGACGTTCGACGTTCCTAACAACAATGGTAATACAACCGCTACATACATTGGTGATCCCGTCGGAAATAAATGGTAACCCCTATCGCTACATCTTTTTCTCTTTTTTTTTAAATTTTTAGTGGACTCTATTTAAATAAAATAAAATGTTTAAATGATTACATAATTAATAAAAAAATTTCACATCTTTATAAGAGTCATAATATTGAAAATAGAGAAAATTAAAAATCAATATTAAAAAAAAGTAAAAACCCATAGATACCTAGGTGCCTATATTATTTATGGAATTTTATGGTATTATTTTTAATTATTAATTTTTATTTTATTATCGCAGTTGGGAAATTTTTTCATAACTGAGATAAAAATTAATAATAAAAAATAATACCATAAAATTTCATAAGAGATGTACGTAAAAATTAGGTACCTCTCATGAATTTTTTTTTATCTCAATCTTAGTTATGAAATTTTAAATTTATTTTATTGTTAGTTTAACCCTCATTTCAATTTTCAAACATTTTCTTGAATTTCATTGGTTGTTAAATTGTTCATTGGTTCGAGAAATTTCCATAACAAAACACTAAACAGTCAACTCAAAATTTGTGCAAAAATAGGCTCAACTGACATAAAAAAAAAACTCTTTCTCAAATTCATCCCTAATTTAAATGTTTCAAGACATCCTATTGGCAAAAAAATAAAAAATACAACATTCGCCCACGCATTTATCACAAAAAAATTGCAACAGTCTATCAAGCCGCTGAAGCCGATTTTGTTGTTTTTAAAAAACTATAGAAACCGCAAACGAATTTTCGTCGCATTTTGAGACTCACACACGGGAATTATGTGTCAAAATTGCCGCCAAAGACACAAACTTTCTTTATGAGAGATTGGAAAAATTCATACAACAAACTTTTTCACTTTCATCATAGAAAAATCTTTTTTTGTCTAAGTTAAAAATTCGACCTTTCAATTAAAGGCAGACAACTTTTCAGACATTGAAAATTTCTGAAACGTTAAAAAGAACTTTCTCTCTATACATTTGCACACATCATTACAAACAAAGAAATTGTGTATTAGAATTTATACAAACATGTATATTTTGTCGTGATTAAATATCGTTATCATTTGGCCATTTCTTATAATTTATGTTTGTGGATATTACATATTTTATTTGCAGTACAATCTTAAATATTCAGTATTCACGCATCCTTCTTAGATCCACTACATTTTTTTTTATTTTTTCATAAATCTGATTTATTAAATAATCTTCAAGCGTAAGGCTTATAGCTAACAATTTTAACTAAACTAAAGTATCTAAAAAAAAAATCAATACAATTTTACTGCTGAAAGTATGTTAATTTATAAAAATTACCGTTTTTTTTTTGTTTGTTTTTAAATAAGTTCACTTAAAATTCAAAACTTCTGTTCTTCCGTTCAAGAAATTCTCCGTCAATATACATCGATGTAATTATCAGGAAATATCTCAAAAATAAGTCACCGTGGTTAAAAAAGACATGCTTTTTTTTTTTTTTTTTTTTTTTTAATCATTCCATTGACACAAGAAAATATAAGATTTTTAATCAAAATTTCAAATGTTCTAACTTAAAGTAGACAAAATTTAATAAAATAATCAAAAATACTTTGGTCTTTATTTTTAAACATTTTATGATAAAAAAAAATTCATCATTGTCTTTCGGCGAATAAGTGGAGATATCTAGATTTGGCTTTGTGTCACATCTCAACTTCCCTTAGTAAATTACTATTTCGGTCAAGGGTGGCACCGTTTCATTAGCATTGGTAGTGTCAGTGGACATGAAGAAAATGTAAATGCCAAGAAATCTCAGGATTTTAAACACAAGGAACCAAATCTTGCGTAACACCGTTTAACTTCTTTTTTTTTCTCTCCACCCATCTCTTTGCCTGTTAAAAAAAAAGTAAAATTCCTAACTCTGTCGTGTTTTTCCATTCGCTTCAACTCCGACATTATATCAACTGAACGAAGAATATAAAAATTGGGGAGACCGACAGAGAAACCCCAACAAAATCATTTTGAAAACAAAGAAATCCTGTTTTGTTGAGTTTTTTGTTTGTCTTTTTTCAAATCTGAAAGGTAAGAATACAATTTTAAGTTAATTACCGATTTTTGCTTCACGATTTTTTTAATTGCTTTTTATTCTCTGTTAGTGTTTTAGTAAAATTAAAATAAATTCAGCTTTGATGATTTCTCAATTATGTCAGATATTTTTAAAATTTACAAACCGTAAAAGGAGATTACTTGGATTTTTTTGTTATATTTTGCTTTGAAATTTCAATTTTGTTTTAATTCAATCACAGTAGCTGAGTAGCATAATGTGAGTTTAAGAGTAGACATGTCCATAAAAAAATAGCATGAAATTTAAATCATTATTTTAGGAAGCATTAAATTTCCATATTATTACTCTTTCTTTATTCTTTTCTTTTAAAAAAAAAATAAAATAAAATTATGTTCAAAATTCGCAAGATCATGGAATACAAATTATATTTTTGGTTTGATGGAGTTATGACAATTTTCCTGGAATGTTTTTTTTTTTGAAAACTGAAATTCTTTATCTCGGTTAAAAAAAGAAAAAATGAAAAAAAGGTTATAATTTATTTGCAGTTCAAGACCCGGGTTCAGTTTCTAATAAAAATTTCTCGAATAGTTACATTTATGTACACCGACAGGTTTAATTAAAAAATAACAAAGAAATTTTGATAAAATCTACCATTTTGGAGTTATCGGCAGGAAAAGTTCAGACTCATTCATGGCTACAGCACGGCCGCCATTATTGACATTGTTTGCGTATATTTGCTGCGAAAGGGCCATTTTCGGAATCTTCGTTAACGACCATTTTACTGATCTTGCTCGCCTTGATTACTGCACAAGTGGTAGGGGGTTAGTTTTAGGTAGGTACCTCCATGAAAATCAATAAAAAGAGCATAGCATGACAAGAACGGCCTTAAATTTGATGAACATTTTTTTATCTGCTTATTATATCATTATTAAGAAGAAATACCAAAGTATTTTTTGATTGTTTTTTTAAAATTTTTTACTCATTCTTAGCACTTACCATGTACAAAATTTTAGTTAAAAATCTTGTTTTTTTTTTTTTTTTTTTTTTTTTGTCAGCGAAATTACTAAAAAAACTCGATATCAGCCATTTTTTTTAAATTTTGTAAACTAAGTTAAAATCCTAGTTTAAAATTCTTCCAAAAATATTTTTCAAAATTTATTTGAGGATAATTAGCAAATTTAAAGATTATTTAATATATTTTGAAAAAAACTTTTGCTTACTTTCTTCGAAGAAAAATGTTGTTTAAAATGAAAAGGAGGCGATCTTAACATCGTTGGCTATTGACAAGTGATAAATGATTGCGGTCATCACATATCGACAGCTAACGTGAGATTCGAGTTATCATACGGAAGTACATAATTGACGTAATGTTTTTTTTTACATGAATCAGCTTATTTAGTACCTTGTAATTATTAAAGTAAAAAAAAAAAAAAAAAACCTTTCACCATTCCAATTTCTTTTATTTTGTTTTTTTATTTTTATTACTGTAACTTACACCATAAGTTTGTTGATACTATCTGTAGAAATTATAAATACTATAAATAAATTAAAAAAACAAGTGATGCACAGCTTTTTGAGGGCAACTATAGCCCCCTAAAGTCAATACAGATCTGCTATGATAAAACATTTCTATCCCAAGTAAAAATCATCACAAACATATCAAAAGTTTGATACAGCCAATTTGAACTGTGAAAAAAAAAAAAAAAAAACTGAAAAATGACTTTGTCATCATCTGAACAAAATATCAAGGAAACTTTTGATCTGCACCCCATGAAACTAGGTATTTCCTGAAAGCAAAGTAATGCTCTTTCACTTCTAAGTGAAATTGGTTGGTGTAAATGATTATAATTTTTTTTTCTGGGGATAAAATATGAAAAAATAGTTAAAATTGCTATTCCTGAACACTGGAAACCAGGATTTTTTTATTTTTATTTTTTTTTTTTAAATCAGTGATAAGAAAAACAGTATTGACATTAAGCCAAAATTGGCTTTGACATTGCTGGGTCAAAGGCCAGCCAGCTGACCGATACTAAGCTGTCATCACCTTGTAAAAAATCCCATTTTATTTTATTTTTTTTTAATCTATGTTTAAACAATGGCTTGATGTATTTTTGTTTTTTAACACCTTTTGAGCAGGGTGATGACAACAACACTTAACGATAGAACTGAAAACAGTTTCTTTGAAATAAAAAATTCACATAAAATTGAAATAAAGACGACTCACTGAAAAGTGAAAACTGTAAAATGACTTCAAAAATATGAAATTGCAATGAAATATGTCAATGAAATAAATGGTACTTTTAAAAATATAGTAATGTTGATGGTGAAAATGGCTTAGGGTGATGTTCAAATTTTTTTAATGAGTAAATGCTAATTCAAAATGCTCAGCATGTGTTTCACATGAAGAATTTGCAATAATGTAATCGACGTTCAGTGGAGAACGCTTACACTCAAGCCACGTGACCTTTTATTGCTTGTGACCTTCTGTACTTTTTAATTACGCCCATTTTAATGATTATTCTGAACAGAAAATTACATTTCTTAATTACTGCGGATCTTCTGATTGATCAAAATGATACAATTTACAAAGCACTGAAAAACGATTTATCTCATAAGGACACTTAGAAAACCCGATGCAACTTTTAACTAATTTTATAATATTTTAAGAACTTAATGTAAAAATCTATTATAATTAAAGAAATAACAAATAATTGTATTAAAAATTCAATTTTCATTGAAAAAATTTTTTGCTTTCAGAAAATATTGTTCATATTCATAAAAATAATTAAAAACAAATAAAAGCATTTGAAATTAAATAATATCTTTGTTTTATCAAGTTTTGTATGTTACAATCCAGAGCTGATTTTCAGCTACTGCAGATCCAATTAAAAAAAAAAAAAATGATTTGCATTCTTCAAAGCCGTGTGCTTTTAACTATTGTAATCTCTAAACCCGATCCGATCAAATTTCTAGTGTTTTCATAAAATTAGTTATGGGGGGGTAATAAATATAAAAAAATATTTCTGTCATGACTTTAATAAAAAAAAACATAATAATTTCGATCATCTGTCAATAGTTTCTGAAAGTTCCATTAGCATTCAACAATTATTTTTATTTTTGCAAGATTTTCCAAATTAGTGTGTGTCATACAAAAAAAAAAACGTGCTAAAAATTTTATGTTATTTACTAGTTCTGGTTAGTACAAAGAGAAACAAGGTTTTTTTAATCAAAATTTAGAATGTTCTAAAAAGAAGGAAAAATTTTAAAAAATAATTAAAAAAAAATTTTGGTCTTTCCTCTTCATAATAACATAAGCATTTAGACGATAAAATTTTGTTTCCGTAAAGTTTGGCATCTTTTTCATCAGACTATGCTCTTTTTTTTATCGATTTTGTGGCGGTAGCTAGTTTTAGATAAATTCTTATTTATTTAGAAAAGCAATGACAAGTGTTGTTTTTTATACTAAAATAAATAATAAAACAAGTTGTAATATGACTGAAATCTTATTTTAAGCAAAATAAAATTTGAACATTACATTTGTTCTTGTTATTAATTCCTTTTCTAGCAATTTTTTCTTATATTTTGTAAATAATCATGCTCTTTTTAAATTTCATGCAAAGTTTGCACATCAAGACAAGCTTTCACCCATGGTTATTCCACAGCAAATGTATGCAAATAATGCCTTGCTGTAGCCACAACATAAATGAGTCTGAACTTTTAGTGTTGATAACTCCAAAATGGTAGATTTTATCAAAATTTCTTTATTTTCAAATTAAGTATGTACATTTACAACAGAATGTGACTACTCGGGGAATTTTTATTAGAAACTCAGCACGAGTGTTGAACTGCAAATTACCCTTAAATGTTATCCACGAAATGTTAGATATTTTTAAATATATAGGGTGGTCTGCAAGTCTTGTCACCAACCCCTACCCACCCTTCCAAAAGGTAATGAAAACAATAAAACAATGATTTCTTGGGTGATTGTAGCATAGATGCCTTCTCTTTTGTATATGTGTCCCTTTGCATAAATCATCTTGTCCTTGGCTTCTCCTTAATTGATCTCGTGCGAAACAGTTTGTTCCCATTGCAGTTATCTTGCTGTGAAGTTATGTTGCACATCCTCCAGAATGCATGTCATGGTCATGTGTCCATACACTTGCAAGCAGCCTTCTCTTCCAAACTGCAGGAGCTCATGTCAGTCATCTGAAATAGAAAAATAAAATTATATTATGTAGAGGTGACAAGACTTTCACGTCCTGTGTAGTTTTCACTCCAGAAAATAAGCATCTGATTCAAGAAGTATCCTTTTTAGTAGAACTGAGATTTTAATGATTTATTTAATAAAATCAAATAACATTGAAACAGTTGAAACATTGCAGTCAAGAGAAAACCTATTAGGTTTTGCTATAAAGAAAATCATAAATCATTTTAAAAATTCTTGTTCATTTGGACGACCACTTGATTTGTTTCACTGCCATTTTGAAAAGTTTGCTTAGGAAGTCTCAGATGGCAGAACTGATTCATCACTTAGAAAAAATAGAACGTCAGATGAAAAATTAGTTTTCCAACAAATATCTCTATATAGGTATATTCAATACTTTGTTAAAAAAACGCATACCCTGATGAAAAACGGCCCCAAACATGATTAAACAATTTTTTCATCATCTAAATATGTTATTATTAAGAGGAAAGACCATTTTTAAAAAAATATTTTCTAATCCTCTCTAGCAGGTTCGAAATTTTAGTTAAGAATTTTTTTTTTTTTTTTTTGAGTTAGCAAAATTTATATAAAATCGATTATATCAGCCATTTTTGACAACTTTGTAAACAATAGTGAAATTCCCCATTTAAAAATCTTGTAAAAAGTTATTTTAGCAAAATTAGAAACATTAAAGTATACGTAATGTAATTTGAAACAAACATTGCTTAATTTTTTAGCAGAAAAAATTGAGTTGGAAATAAGTGAAGCATGTCTAATTGTGGTGATAGATTTTGGAGGTGTGAATTTACATTTATGTTAATGTATTGACAACTAATGTCAGGGCAATTTATCAGACGAAGGGCAGAAGTGACAGTATTTTTTAATTTTAAGTGAACAAGCTTATTTAACTATAAAGTAATTCTTAAAAATTAAATACTTTCAAGTCTAATATTTTATTGATTTTTTTTTTTTTTTTTTTTTTTAGGTACTTTTTTTAACAAAGATATATCCAAAGCCTGCACTGTTTCTGTCCCTAAAATTGAATCTAAAAAGAAAAAATGAAGAATTACAGTATATTTTTTCACTGAAAAAGAAAAAAATGATTATATTTGAATAATAAAGAGAAAATATTTAGTGAAATATGTTTTAAAAAAAAAAAAAAGGAAATGAAAAATTTGGAAAATGCAATGATGACAGAATTTGAAATAAAATCAACACCATGTATGAGGCTGAATCCTCGCTCGCTGTCAGAAGAAACATGTAACATTATTTCTGAATTGCACCTCCATAGTTTTGCTGGAAACATTTTTAATAAATTTCTTGGCATATAAAAAAAAAAATATTGCAAAAATAGAAACACTTCACAGACTGTAATAAGCTTTCAAATTTAAGATTGGTAAAAATAGATCTTTTAATAAGAGTATTTTCAGAGATACACATATTCAAACTTAATTTTAAAATATGTAACAACTTTATCACATTTTGTATTTAAAATTGAAAAAAAAATTCTTGTAAAAATACATTTTTTATTAAAAAATATTTTGGCTTCAGACAATAATGTCCTTTATATATATTATTTATAGAAGCATAAAAGCTTTTTTAAATAATGTTCTAGTTTTATTTACAATTCAGAGGTAAAGTTTGGGTAGAAATGCTGCTTGATTTAATAAAAGTCAATGATTTATATTCTTCAAAATCTTCATTTATTAGGTTGGGGCAAAAATAATGTCATTTTCTCACATAGTAACATATGTGAGAAAACGACATTATTTTTGAACCAACCTAATAATTAGAAAATTATAGAGATGCATATATTCAGGTTTTCAAGTTTTCAGAAAATTAAATAAGGGGTTGTAACATGTAAAAAATATTTTTATCATGACTTTTGAAAAAAACAAACATTTCTAAAATAATTTCTTTCATTTTTTAATAAGTTCTGAAAGTTTCATTAAAATCTGTCAATTATTTGATTTTTGTAAGAATTCCCAAATTAATGTTTTTCAACTAAAAAAAGCACTAAAAAAATTAATGCTAAATATTATGTGACTTCTGACATAAAAAAAAACAAAATTTTCAACAAAAATTTCAAACGTGCTAGAAAGGAATAAAAAATTTAAAAAATTAAATATCTTATTAATAACGTAAACTTTTACCTGATTAAACTTTGTTTTTATTAATTTTGTGGCTTTTCTTCATCATGCTATGCTGTTTGTTAGTGAATTATGGAATATACCTAGCTCTGTGTTAAGAAAATTTACGTATCTCCACTAATTCACTAAAAAAAAAAAGCATGACTTGATGAAAAAAGGCCCCAAGAATTTCCAAATTAATGTATTTTTCACCTAAAAAAACTAATGGTAAATATTACATAGATTGCTGACATAAAAAGAAACAAGATTTTTAACCAAAATTTAGAAGATGCTAGAAAGAATGAAAAACTTTAACAAAATAATGAAGAAATACTTTAATTTTTCCTCTTAATAATAGCATAAACATTTTGATGATAAAACTTTGTTGTTTTTAAGTTTGGGGACTTTTTTTAATCATGCTATGCTGCTTTTTGGTGAATTAGTGGTGATACCTAATAAACTTACTATTTACTCTTGGAGATTGTGTTATTTGCCTTGATAAAGCCCCTCAGAGGCTTAGTCATTATTGACATCCTTTTACAAATCTACTCTATTTGAAATTATTACACAATATTTGTAATGTATAAAAGAATTAGTGAACTGCTTTTTAATCTTTTTTTCCTTTTATATTCCTTTATTCAGTGTAAGAAATTCAAAATTGTTTATAATAACTTTCATAACAACAGGCTTTGTTTCTACTTCCTCAAAGGAAGGAAGTTTGTTGATTGTGTTAGGTTTGAGGTGATGCATTTGATTAATTTTACAAGAATGGAATCTTGAAAGTAAAGTCTGGGTTGTAAAGACATGTACTGTTTGATATTTGAATATCTTCCAAGGGCATTAGTGAAAAGTGAACAAAGCAGATTTGGCTAAAATTTGAATTCTTCATGCTTATTCAACTTTGAAAAATATTGCCAGGTTTAGATAAAGAGAAGCTCTATGCATCTTCCCATTCCTTAAAAAGATTTCCGGGTGTATATTATAATAATTATCTGAAGGTAAACAAATTTTCATAACATCTTTGGTTTTATAGAATTGATACAGATTGATTTTATATCAGAATTTTCTTATTACTGGCCCAAAGATCTTTTTCATTGGGTTGATATTCATTTGCAATGTTTGATTCATATCAATAAACTAATAATTACCAGATTGAAATCACCACCTTGGTTTATACAACTTGTGATAAAACAAAAGTACTCTATTGCTTGATATTTGAAATTGATTTCTCATTCTTCCTTCCCTAAAGAAAAAATACAAAGCTTTACTTGGTCATTATGTTTTAAATTTAATGTTTTTTGTCACACTTTGAGATGAACTGATTTCATGTATTATTCACTATCACTGTTAAAATGTCGATTACTTTTTCTTTACAGATGATTTGGCTCAACAGAAAATCATGATATTTGTAAAAGCTGTTATTGGGAATTTCATTTAAAGGAAACAAGAATTTTGACTTTGCATCAAGAACAGAGAAAGATATGCTGTAATCTTCAGATAAAACTTATGTCTATATTTTCAAAAACATCACATTAACTGGCAAAAAAAATGTACTTTAGAGCTTGCGTTTTTTTTTGTTTTTTTCTTTGTAGATAGTGTTACATATGAGTAAAAATTAAATGGAAGCTCTTTATTTGCTAAGATTTCAAACTTTTGTCAATTCGAGATTTAATGTGACATATCAAGAAACAAACCATATTCTTGTGAATTTTGTGCATTGGCATGTTCATGGAAGTTAAATTTGAAGCATAAACATGGAAACACACACTGGAGAGAAATCACATTCTTGTGAAATTTGTGGTTCTGTCTTTACACGGAATTCACATTTGAGGTGCCATATGCGAGCACACACAGGGGAGAAACCATATTCTTGTGAAGTTTGTGGATCTGCATTTTCACAGGTATCAAATTTGAAGCGCCATATGCGAACACACACTGGAGAAAAAGAACATTCTTGTGAAGTTTGTGGATCTGTCTTTTCACAGAAGTCACATTTGGAGTGTCATATGCGAACACACACTGGAGAAAAACCATGTACTTGTGAAGTTTGTAGCTCTAAATTTTCAGCAAAGACATCTTTGGCATGTCATATGCGAACTCATACTGGAGAGAAACCATATTCTTGTGAAGTTTGTGGATCTACATTTTCAAGGAAGATATCTTTATCATACCATATGCGAACACACACTGGTGAGAAACCATATTCTTGTGAAGTGTGTGGATCTGCATTTTCAAGGAAGAACCTTTTGAAGTACCATATGCGAACACACACTGGGGAGAAACCATATTCTTGTGAAGTTTGTAAAACTGCATTTTCAGACAAGTCAAATTTGAAGCGCCATATGAGAAAACACACAGGAGAAAAAGAGCATTCTTGTGAAGTTTGTGGCTCTGTCTTTTTAGAAAAGTCATATTTGGAGTGCCATATGCGAACACACACTGGGGAGAAACCTTATACTTGTGAAGTTTGTAATTCTGCATTTTCAGGGAAGACATCTTTGGCATGTCATATGCGAACACACACTGGAGAGAAACCATATTCTTGTGAAGTTTGTGGATCTACATTTTCACAGAAGACATCTTTGGCATACCACATGCGAACACACACTGGGGAGAAACCATATACTTGTGAAGTTTGTAGCTCTGAATTTTTAATGAAGACATCTTTGGCATGCCATATGCGAACACACACTGGAGAGAAACCATATTCATGTGAAGTTTGTGGATCTGCCTTTTCACAAAAGTCATCTTTAGCATACCATATGCGAACACACACTGGTGAGAAACCATATTCATGTGAAGTTTGTGGAACTGCATTTTCACGGAAGAACCTTTTGAAGCACCATATGCGAACACACACTGGGGAGAAACCATATTCTTGTGAAATTTGTGGAACTGCATTTTCACACAAGTCAAATTTGAAGCGCCATATACAAATACACACTGGAGGAAAATCACATTCTTGTGAAGTTTGTGGCTCAGTCTTTTTAGACAAGTCAGATTTGGATTGCCATATGCAAACACACACTGGAGAGAAATCACATTCCTGTGCAGTTTGTGGCTCTGCCTTTTTAGACAAGCCACAATTGGATTGCCATATGCGAACACATACTGGAGAGAAACCTTATACTTGTAAAGTTTGTGGATTTGCATTTTCACAGATGTATCCTTTGAAGCGTCATATGCGGACACACACCGGAGAGAAACCATATTCTTGTGATGTTTGTAGATATGCATTTTCACGGATGTATGTTTTAAAACGCCATATGCGAACACATACTGGGGAGAAACCATATTCTTGTGAAGTTTGTGGATCTGCATTTTCAGACAAGTCAAATTTGAAGAGTCATATGCGAATACACACTGGAGAGTAAATATATTCTTGTATATTTCTGGATCTGCATTTTTACATTTTTGTATTGCCATATGTGAACACACTCTGGCTAGAAACCATATTCCTGTGAAGTTTGTAGACCTGTATTTTCAGAAAAATCATATTTAGTTTGCCATATGCAAACACACACTGCAGAATATCCATATTCTTTCGATGTTTGTGGATCTACATTTACAAGAAGTCACACTTGAACTACCATGTCTGAACACACAAGTGAGAGAAACCTCATTCTTGTGAAGTTTGTGCAGATGTATTTTCATGTAAGTCAGTTTTGCATTGCCAAATCTGAACATGCACTGGTGAGGAAACTATATTCTCTTGATGTTTTTAAGTTTGTATTTTCATTGAATTCATTGCAGAACCATACTCACAGGATAGAAAACGTATCAATGCTTTTTTCCTTTAGATTTCTCTTTACAGATAAATCCTATGTACTGCATTGTGTGAAAATCTCTACCAGAGAGAAACGCTGTTCTTGTGAAGCTTGGTTATCTGCATTTTTAGAGTTGTCGACATTAATGAAGTGAATGAAAACAATGAAACACCACCATATACATGTTAGGTGTTGCAATTTGCATTTCCACAGGTGCCATTTATCATCCATTACATGCAAACACAAACTGGTGAGAAGTGTGTAAATAGGTCTATTCGAAAGCCACTAAAATAATGCTTTTTTTGTAATATTTTACACCAAAAGAAAATAATGCTCATTTCAGTTCAGATTCATTAAACTTTATATCAGCTAATTTTTTTAAAATGATGTTTGAAAAAGGTATGTTTTATTTTTTAAATGATTTATTTGGTGTTACGAGATCTGTCAGTATGGATGAATGTATAGATTTTACAGATAAGTAGAAATTAAAAATATTCTTTAAATTTGGTATGAAATCACCAATGTATTTTGCTTATTGGAAATATTACATTTTTGGTTTCAGTTGATGTAGGAATGGCTGCTAACAATATCCCAGCTTGCAATTTATTCACAACTCATACAGATGCATGCTGGAAGTTTTTCCTAGTCAATAAAAATAGAAAATTTCACTTTCACATCTGCCCTATTTTTGTCCTTTCTTGCGTTGATGTCAGAACACAATCACTTGATTGTATCCCTTTTACTTGTTCATTGAGATCTTTGTGAATTCTGTTTCTTGAGAATTTTGCCAGTTAGGCATAAACATGTCAGTTACACTATTAGAATTAAAACTATAAGTAAATATTCATTTTATCTATTTTGTAAAATTTAATTCAAACCTAGGTATCACTTTATGCTTTTTTTTGTGGGGGTGGACAGCGTGCCTACCCAAAATTTTTTGCTGCTGTCCTGTTTTAATAAAATGAACTGTATGTTTCTTTTTTTTAGTGCTGGAAAACAATAAATCACTGATATATATTTGTAGAAAATTAAGTTATTTTGACAATGCAATTTAAACAATTTCAGATCTTGTACGTTGAGGAAAAACTTGATATAAAATAAACATACCTTTAGAATTTGCCCTGCGTAATTCTTCAATTCTATTTTTGAGTGTGAACATTCTTTAAAACATTCTGTTTGACTTTATTATTGTCAGCTGATGGATTTTCATAAGAATGAAAAAGAACAAATTCAAAGATAGAATTTTAAATTTGACTTCATTAACTTTTTAAAATATGAGAGTAGGATTAATTAGTTTTCTATGACTTAAGAACTCTTTTCAAGCTATTTAAAATCGGAAAATATTTTTAGATTGCAAGAATTTTTTTGTCTTAGAAGATAACCCATAAATGGTAAGCCTAGGATGTAGGCTTTTCATGTTAAGTGCAGATACTGTTATTTTACAGCTGTTAGATTTTTTTTCTAGGGAAGATCAAAAATAAGATTCAAAAAGGAAGTCTGAATTATGTCCCTTGATTTCATTATTTGTTTGAAAAAGAATTGTGGGTAGGTCTTTCAGATGATTTGTGACATTATAGCTAAACGTATCAAAAAATAAATTAACCATCAGTTCAATAACTAAACTTTCTTTTTAATAGTTTTAATGTCTTTAATTATATTATGTCATTGTCATGTAGGCGTGTATTTTGTGAAAAAATTTTATAAGTGGAAAGAACAATCTATATAAGAATAATATTTAGACATTTGAATAATTTTGAGAAAAATACAATTAACTTTTTATATCATGTATAATTCTTGCACCACTCAAAAGGACATTATTGTAGATTAACTTTTCATATTTTTGTATTTTTCTTTTGTTAAAAGATTCAACAAAATTCAAGCATATTCTACAGAGACAATATTAATCTGTACTTTATTCATTTCTCTTATTTTCACTTCAGATTATTTTGTCTCAGTTCAGACTTACAATATGAAATAAGAAGTGATTTACACAGTCATTGTTTTTATAACAATACAATACATAGTAACTCAGAAGTCAAACAATAATAATTCTTCTATTTTTGTTTTACTGCAAATTTTAAGATAATGTTTTCAGCTCTATGCTTGTTCATGATAACTGTGCCTAAACTGTCCAGTCAGCCATAGTTTTTCAAGTACATTCACAGCCTTGAAAAGCCATGTTCACAACTGCATCTTTGTAGGGATTCATAAACTTCAGTAAATCAGTGAGCATTTCCAAATGTTGTGACTTCCACTGTGGCAGTCTTTTTTTAATATCCTATATGTTTAAGCCATAAATCTGAGACAATATCTAAAAATTGGTTGCACTGAGGATTCAAATAAAACAGCAAGAAAGGTCTTTTGATGCATTATCAGCAAACTACACTACTGATCAGCTGGTTTCTAACAAATTCAGTCATGATGGAGTCTTCTAATTACTGTGGTTTATAAACAGATTTCAAATTCTAAATTGCTTGACAAAATGTTTCTAAAATAAAGGTTTTTCAAATTTTAAGAATTAACAAAACAAACACATTTTAAACCAAAAACTATTATCATATAGCCTTTATTTTGCTTTTGGAGTTGTAAGAAAAATTATCCGAGTAAAAATTTTACTTGTTTTTAAATATAAATATAAGAATTTTGTTTTGTTGGGATCTCATGGCAAAAGAGACCATGTCATCTCTCTTACCTTGAATGTTAAAAAAGTGCAAAGAAAGAAGTCTTAACTGCTAATTTAAAAGAAGACTTATTACAAAAAAAAAAAAATATATATATATAATAATATACAAGATGAAAAAATTTCTTTTTGTACTGCTTATTTAAAACAAACATCAGGATAACATATCAAATAATAAACACATGAGGTAAAGAAAAAAGATTTGAGCTTCAAAAAAATTAAAATTTAGGAAATCTAATGTAAATTTTAGATAAGGCAAAAAATACTTAAAAAAAGAAAAGGTGCACCCACCTAAGAGCAAGATAAATGAAGAATATCACAGTATGAAAAAAGTTTAAATATTTTTTTGAATACCAATGTCATAAGGACTTTTTACAGTTATATTTTTTGTAGAACAATTCTATAAATAAGTTTCTGTTTCCTTTTGCAAATTCTTCTCAGGAGGTAGCTAAAAATTGATTTTCCCTTCTCCATTCATATTCTACCTTCAGGACAAAATTAAGGTGTTAGTTCATCTTGGTAGAAATATTAAGATCTTTGACCTTCTTTGAAATTTGAAATATTTCTTTGTAGCCAGAAGGCTCCGTCCCCATTGTGTAACTTATCTTTCCCTTATGCTTTGAAACCTCTTTCTACCTTGAATTCTGACTACATTCTCCATCTTGATCTGCTGGCCAACGTCTGTAAGAAGTAAGTAAATAGGCTTCAGGCAGGCCTTAGCTCCAAATTTTACAAGGGCATAAGGTAATGCTTTTGATTGGACAGAAAATAAAAATTTTTTTTTTTTTTTTATTCCAAAACTTGGATCTGCATAGATGGAAATAATTTTAATGATTCTTTCACTGTCAGTTCTAAATCTAAGAATTTAACAACTTTTTAGAAACTCTCTGGCTTTCTTAAAAATGCACTTCTCTAAAAAGTACATGTAGTAGGCAAACCTTAATGATTATAACATTTCTTTTTACTTTTTAGTCAATTATTAAATTTAATTATATTACACTATTAATAGTACATATATTTGGAGTGAATTTGTCTACAACTTTTCTAACCTTGAAATTTGACCAAAGCAAAATGGAAAATAAAGCACATAGTAAAATAAAGTCAGGATGATTCAACATATAAAATAAGAGTAAAAGTAAATTTTATTTATCAGTACACAGGGTTCATACGAGCTCTGGTAAGTTGAAAAGACCCGGAAAATAGCATTAGTCCAAAAGCTGCTTGAAAAGTTATGGAATTTTCTAAAATGGGCAGCTCACACATCTTTTTTCTCAATTCATGAAAGTCAAAATGCTGAATCCCAGAAATTTTGCTTTTTTTTTTTTTACAAGCTAAAAATTGTACTTTAAGAAAAAAAGTATTTGTAGTTGTTATTAGGTTGGTGCAAAAATAATGACGTAATAATGTCGTTTTTTAACGTTAAAAAATACGTCAAAAAACGACATTATTACGTCATTATTTTTGCACCAACCTAATATTAATATTTAGCAATTAATGTGAATGATGGCTTGTTCACTTGATTGGAGCAAAGTTCATGAACTTGTAGTTACTTCTGCATTTTCTTATCTAAGTGTCAAAAGAATATGAAGGCTTGTTTTCTGAAAGAGGAAAACCAATGATAAAAGGTGTCAGAGAAAAGTAAACGTCTCCATCAAAGATAAATTAATTCACACTCATTGATATTATAGTTGAAAGGAAAATTATTTTACAGTAATAAAATACATTTTAGTAGAATCTCAAGGAATTTATCAGTATTTTTAAAAATTTGAACCAGTGAAGAAATTTTATTCACATGTCAATTTTGAAAGTAAAAAGCGCTTTTGATTTCTAATTAGTGATGGCTGAGTTCATGCTGAAAAATCGATCCTTTATGTGTGCCCACATCAATGTGTATCTATGTATAAACTATGTTTAAATTGTTGCCATTAGTCACAAGTTTGAGATTCAAATCGATTCAAAGAAAATGTAGATGGGAAGGATTACAGAATAGAAAATGTGCCTTTGATGTGTCTTAGGATAAGAGAGAAAATGCATCTTACAAAAAATAAGAACAATCTTAAGTTTTAAAGTATGTAGGCTAATACTGATCTCTATCTCTAGCTTTTGTTGCAAGTGTGAAACAATGAGGAAATATATTAGAACATATTTGGAAAAGTTCAATCTGACAACCCAGTCCCTTTAGTTTTGTATTTCTGCCATAGATGGCTAGAGAATGTACAAACATGTTAATGACCCATAGACATTTGACCAGATGCTTAAAGAAAAAACTAAAAAATAGGTTCCCAGACCAAGTCCTTCTCTGTAGTGCTTTCAGATGTGAATGTCATTTTATTTCCAATGAAACTGCAGATTTTTATGTCTGTTTTGGAAGACATTGAACCATTTCTGATAAAATAGAATGTTAAACTGTTGTTTTCTTTGCTTTCTGATGATATTTTTATCATGATCATGAAACTTAAGATTTGTAAAGGAAGAGCACCCTGAAAAGATAATTACCTTTTCCAAACTGAATGAATTTGTAAGAATTTTATCAAACCCAAACATACATAAAGATATTGCAATCATTGAGTGTGGATTTTTGACAGATAGGGTGATGCAAATTTTTTTCCAAAAAAGGAAATGTGTCAGCTAAAAAACCTGTTTGCATTCAGAATTGCACCAATGTTCATCACCACTGAAAAACTTCTGACAAAGTCTTCCCTTAGATACTCCACTTGTAAAGGTCATTTGCACGACTGAACCCTAGATCCATTTGTGAAAAAAAATGTTCCACTGAAGACAGTGTAAAAAAAAAAAAAAAAAGATGTCTTTCTCACAAGTTAGCAAGTCTGATTGTGATGCTGACATTTGTTAGTGATGCTATCTTCCTATTATTTCAACCTCATTCAACAGGGTGTGGTGATCTCACTTTTCCCTCCGTACATGGTCAACTACACCTGATTTTTCTATTTCCCCTCTTGTTATAGCATTACAGTGTTCTTGCAGCTTCATAGGAGAGACAACCGTCAAAAGTAGTTCAATCGTTTACAGACACCTCTTCCGAGTAAGAACATATAAAGGAGAAAATGACTAAGGATTTTGTATATTTCATCCCATACAGCTGTGGTAAGAAGTAAAAGGAGAAACAGGCTGTGGGATGAGGTTTAAATAATAGAGAACATCACTGGAACAAAATAAAAGGGAACACATTGTTCATTGCGATGTATGCTTTTCTTTAGGTTCTAAAATAATGTACCCTATTTTTTTTTGTTCTTTACAAATGAAAAAAAAAAGAAAAATTACCCCTCCATCCTTTTTTTAAAAATGTTTTAAAAATCAAGGAATTATTTAATTTTAATAATTCTTTCAGAATTTATTCATTAAGGAACTGAATAGTGAGCAGGTTCCTTTTTAAGAAAACATTTAGAATATTGTAGGAAGTATCATAATTTTGTGCCTACCGGCATATTTGTCCAGCAAAAAATATTATCAGGCTCATGTGAGTCTGGGTAAAAAAGGGTATGAAAAATTGAATTTAAACAAGCAACAATTAATAAATGTCTGAAAAAGACATGTCACAGAAGGATAAAAAACAAAAAAAAAAACAAAGTTGAAGTAATAAAAAGTTCAATACAATCTTCAGTCTCTGTCTTTGAAGTCCTTGTGTGTCTTGTCCAAGTGAAAGGAAACATGTCTTGCTGCTATGAAAACTAAAGGGAAAAGTTTCCAACAAAATGCATCCTATTTTTCTTTTTCAAAAAAAAAAAAAAAAAAAAATTGCTCCACCTTGTTTTTAAAATTTACCAAAAATCAGGGAATTTATGTGATTTTAATGATTTTTCAACACTTATTCATTAATGAATTATATAGTAATCAGGTTAATTTTCTTAGATTTAATTTCTTAATGTCTTTTAAGTTAAATCCTCTTTTTTTAGTCCTAGACCCAGTATAGGAGAGTTCCCATCATTCTCAAATGGTTTCATTGGTATGTACCAACAAATTGTATACAAAATAGGTTATTATTTTCTTTGCAGAAATTAGATATCTGTGATGAGGTATTGTAATTATTTTCACTATTTACATTATTCAGACTGTTCTCCTTATTTCATTGTCATGTTCATGATGTTTCGGCCATTGCACATTCTGGCATTCTTCAGGTAATAGGAATTTTGTACTGAACCCTTTAGAACCACCAGGGTAGATTGTTCTTCACATATGAATTTGATGCAGTAAAGGCCTGCCAAGTACAGGAATTGAACAGATTGAAAGATCAAAAGGTAACACAGAGAGATCCATCTGTGACACTTTTAAGAAGATGCTGGTAAATTAGAAAAAGGCTTTTTCCTGAATCTCATTTATATCCAAATTTATAATTATCAATAGAATACCTTAGGGTGAATAAACTTTTTCCCTAGGTAGTCGGGAAGGGGTCTTTATATTAGTAAGATTAAAAATTATTTTAACCCCCAAAACAATAGACAAAAATATTTTTAGCAAAAAAATCAGGTGAGTCACTTTTATCGAACATCACTGTATACTGAATAGGTTATTTTCTTAGCAGAAATTAGATATTTGTCTATATTTCTGAGATGAGGTATTGTAATGTAAATAGTGTAAATAACATTGTTCTGACTGTTGTCTTCATCCTCGTTGCCACTTTCACAATGTTTTGTCCATTGTACATTTCCGCCTTCTTCAGGTGATTGGAAGTTTGAACTGAACCCTTTATTTTGTCAACCAGCGTAGGTTATTTTTCAAACATGAATTTGATGCAGCCAACTACAGAAATTGAATAGACTGAAAGATCAGAAGGTGACGCACAAGGTCCATCACCCACCAGTGAAAGCAGTAATTAACATCAGCTGAGTGCATCTGAGGAGTCAGTACTGAACAAGGGTTTCAACTTCACAGCAACCATCAGGCGGATAAGCTAAGGTGGAAAGTGAGACAGATACTGGAGAAAGCCAAGCCACCCAAATCAAGCATCACAAAACTGGACAAGCTGGCAATCAAACGTCTACAGAGAAATGACGTCATCATCATTGTACCACCTGACAAAGGCAATGCAACTGTAGTGATAGAGAAATTGGAATATCCAGGAAAACTAGAAGACCTGTTTATATTTTCCAACTCTCTCGTTAGTCAGAAAATATATTCTTATCTCTGTTAAGAATCAAGGCTTTGGGAGCCGGTTTTGAAAGTAAGACAAATGGTTAGTGTGAGGATTAGAAAAATAGGCTAGAATGTAAACTTTTAGAATATTGTTCTCAAATTAAATTCCAAAAACTTGTCATTTTTACAGATTTTATATTAAACGCAAATATTATCGAAACCAAATTATGTACAAAGTAAATTTGTAGTGAAAACGAAATAATAATAACTACTTTCAGCTACCCACTTCAGATTCGGAAAAAAACGGAAAGAGATTTGCGAGCCTATGTGAAATTTTCTTTAGGCCTATGAAAACCTCACCTTCACAGAGATTGACCTGCGAGCTGAAGACGGAAATAAATAAGCTACTGACACAACTTCAAATGTGTTGTAAATTCATAAATACATTCCTTATCTTGTATTATTAAAATTACCTGTGTTTCCTCATTATAATTCTCCATTAATCTTCTTGGTGTGGGTAAATCAACTGTTCATTTCAACCTCAAACCTCATACCGCTCTAAATTTACCAAAAATTAGGAAATGTTCAGCAATTATTCAGTAATGAATAGCATACTGAATAGGTTATTCTCTTCGACGATACTTAAATTTAATTCCCTAAATACAATTAAATCCTCTTTTCTTCAATGTCCTATGTCAAGTACAAGAGAGTTCCAATCAAATGGTTTCAGTGGCATGGACCAACTCATTCGTATTTTTCTCACAAATACGCATGGTGTCTTTCTTGTTGATATATTGAATCAACAGGAAGAGAAACCCTCTTTTTTTGTCAGTAAGAAACACAACACTTATCAGCAATTCTAGAACTCGAAGACCTAACTGGCACCATCTGCTTAGCTAGTTTAAAACTGTATGTAACCAACCTGACATCACAGCTATCCCAAGGTGAAGATATCTACGGGTCCGAATTGTATGATTGCATGACCTTTGGGGAATATTGCATCTGTAAAATACATTATACAGACATTTATTTCCTTTGTTTTCACTTTTTTGTCTCATTTGTGTGATTACGATGAAAAAAGAAGCAATTATACGGTCATTGGCTTGCAATTACAAAATTATGAAATATGAAAGAATATTGTTTATACAGCTTTAGTAATCTGTCTATATTTCTGAGATGAGGTATTATGTACATTATTTCCATTATTCGGACTATTGTCCTCATCTTTGTCGCCATATTTATCACAACGTTTCGGCCGTTGTACGCTACGGCCTTCTTCAGATGGTTGGAATTTCGAACTGAACCCTTTATTTCGCTCACTGGGGTAGACTGTTCTAGTTCCACGTGCCATGTTTGATGGAAGAGTCTGTCTATATTTCTGAGATGAGGTATTATGTACATTATTTACATTATTCGGACTATTGTCCTCATCTTTGTCGCCATATTTATCACAACGTTTCGGCCGTTGTACGCTCCGGCCTTCTTCAGATGGTTGGAATTTCGAACTGAACCCTTTATTTCGCTCACTGGGGTAGACTGTTCTAGTTCCACGTATTATGTTTGATGGATGCCAGTTATCAGTTATCTCCTGCTAATTTTCCCTCTGAAAGTTCTCCACTGAACTCACACTCGTTGGGTCTGTCACTGGATCTAACCAACGTCTTTATCCACTGTGCCATGTGGACATCTGGGTATGAATTTCTGGGTATTATAAACCTAATGTTTTCAGCAACCATTTTTACCAGTGCTCATATTGCAATTTTGCTGTTATCATTGCATGTTTTTACCAGAGCTCATATTGCAACTTTGTTATCATTGCTTTTCTCTGGCACTCCTTATATTGTATTTATTTCTCGGGCACTTCCATATTGTATTTATTTCTATGCTTGGTCGGCTCAGGAGATTTTCGTGGCCTAGCATATGTGCTGATTCCATAAGTTTACGAATTTTCCAATGGTGTTCCTTGTCTATGATCTCAACATCGAAACGTTGTGATAAATATAGCGACAAAGATGAGGACAATATTCCGAATAATGTAAATAATGTACATAATACCTCATCTCAGAAATATAGACAGACTTCAAATGCAAATATCATGAATCACTTTGAACCTTGAAATAGACTTCTCATCTATGCTTAGAACCTATTACGGAATTCGTGGATTAAGCAGAGATGCAATATAAATTTATTCAAATGAATGCCATTATCATGAATCAGTTTGATGTACATTGAAAGAAGCTTCTCATCAACAACACTCATTGCTTTATTTAATGTGGAAGAAGCAGAAGAGCAACATAATTTTCTTCAAATGTCTGCATGTATTTTAGAAAATGATGGAAAGTTTCATTCAATGAATTCTGGATATATTAGCTTATATTTATGATATGTTTGTGTCTGCATAGACCAAGAACAATCATAACAGTTCATTATAGATTATATTATAATATGAGTGAATAGAAAATTGAATGCTGGCACAGTCGCATTATATATTACAATAAAGTTGTTAAGAACCAAATACTTTCGTGTTATTTTAGTGGATTTTACAATGATATATTCAGTTATCCCATTAGTTGTCTTATAAAAATTTCCTTGAAAGGGAGATTTGAGTTTGGTGAGGGAAGTAGCTGACGTTGGTATTTGTGGGAAAAAAACACATGAGTTTTTCCATACAACTGAAACTGTATGAGAATGGGTGGAACTATTCTATACCCAGGACAATAAAGAAAAGAGGATTTAACAGTTTTTTTAGGGAATATGATTTATAAAAGGATAATACTTTCCATTCCAGCAACATTCTAAATGTTTCTTTCAAAAAACAGCCTCTTCAGTATACAATTCATTAATAAATAAATGCTGAAAAAAATCATTAAAATCGAATAATTTCCGTTGGAATTATAGAATTGAATTATATACTTTAGAAGGTACTGAAACGCAATCCTAAACAATAGATAAACCTCTACTCCTGTACAAAAGACCGAGTAGGACTGTGAACCTCACAACAGGCGAACCTATCTATTCCCATTGTGTTCTTTCGTTAATGAACAAGTGCTGAAAATTTCATTTCAATCGAATAATTCCTTTGATTATTAGTAAATATTTAAAAAGAGCATGTTTTTTTTTTCTTTCCTTTTTCCTTTCAAGCATGTGTTTTGATGGTATCTAAAGAAAAACATTCAATCTACAACTCAATGTCTTTCTTTTTATTTTCCTTCGTTTGACATGAAGTTTATTTTCTTTTATGTCACAAGTGATTTTCGATATTTATGACTTTTAGTTTTATTGTACATTATTTGATTTCAACAAAATTTGCATTTAATATAAAATTTTATCACCCCCCCCCCAAAAAAAAACTGCTGTACAGTATCATATATTTCGGGTTTTGGAAGCACTGAGTCCTTAGCACGTTCAGTGACCCTAAAGAAACGTCATGCATCAGCTTTTGAATAAGCTCTCCGCAAATGCCAAGAAATCTAAGGAACCTAATCTTGGTTAACACCGTTCAAAATAATTTTACGTTATCACGCAAAATATTTTCTCGAAAGTAATTTCCCGTTTTTAACGTGTTATTTTTTTCATTATGTTTTAATTTTCCATCATTATTATATGAACTGAACGAACGATATAAAAATTGGCTAAATTAGCAACAAACAAAATCATTTGAATTTGATAAACAAAGAAATCGAAAAGGTAAGTGGAAGAATCGAAATAATTTTGATAAAAAAGAAATCGTTATTTATTGACTTCCCTTACCATTTTTTAAAGTTTTCTTAGAGTGTTTAAAGTTTGTTAGAGTGTTTAAAAAAAAAAAAAAAGATAATAGCATTAAATTTAGCTATGATTTTTCGGTTAATTTGCAGTTTAGCACCCACGTTCAGTTCACATTCAAAATTTCCAGAATACTTCCTCGCTATCAGGAGAAACAACTCTTAAAACATGTTATCTATTATTCATGAAGAGTGCATCCATAGTTTTGGAGAAAAAGTTTTTAATACATTTTTTTTTTTTTTTTTTGCATATTAAAAAATATTTTAGAAATATCTTCGTATCACAGATTGTAATAAGTTTTAAAATTTATGATCTGTAAAAAAAAAATAGATCTTTTTAATTAACAACAGTTAAAAAAGACACAGACTCAAACTTATTTTTAAAATATTTAACAAATTTATCACATTTTGTATTTAAAATTGAAAAAAAGAAAACAATTCTTCAGACAATAGTGTCCTTATCATATATTATTCATAAAAGTTTTTCAAATACAATATTGAATAATGTCTTAGTTTAATTGTTTTTTGTTTTTTTGTATTTTACAATTCAGAGCTGAATTTTTTGGCATTTCGATTTACAAAAAACACTGATGATTTATAATCTTCAAAGTCTTCTGCTTTTAACTAATATAATCAGAAAATGACACAAAGTCGAATTTTTGAGGTTTCATAAAATTTAGGAGTGGGGGTTCAACAAATGTAAAAAATATATTTTTCCGTGACTGTCTGAAAAGACAGACATTCTAAAACAATTTAATTCATTTATGAATAATTTCTGAAAGTTTCACTAAAATTCAACAATTATTTGATTTTTGCAAGAATTTCCAAATTAATGTTTTTCACCTGAAAAAAGGCGCAAAAACCAAAAACCAATGGTAAATATTATGTGACCGCTAACATAAAAGAACAAAATTTTGAACGTGCTAGAAACGATTAAAAAATTTTAAAAATAATTTTAAAATATTTTGATTTTTCCGCTTAATAATTTTGATGTTTCCTCTTAATAATAATATATAAATATTTTGAGATAAAACTTTGTTTTTATTAAGTTTGGAGCCTTTTTTCACCATCTATATTGTTTTCGTTTTCTTTTGTTATTTGGTGGGGGCGAATTACTGAAGATACCTAATTTATATATGAACATTAAACACCCAATGAATCACCGTTTATGTAGATCCTAGAATATTTTTAGTTTGATAAAAGTTGAACAGAATTCCTATATAGAGATCTACCTTTAAAATGTGTAAAACTCGATGTACTTAGCATTTTATAAGTAAATGAATTCACCGTGGTAATCACATGAAGCACCTTTCATTGCAAAATTTCAAATCGAAACTTCTGTAAATAATTTTCATCATTTTAAATACTGGAAATTGTATGCAAAGCCAGTACTTAGTTGATTTGTATCAGATTTTGAAAGCCATTTTCTTTTTGTATTTATTTCCCTAAAAATGATTTCCTGTTTGATGGAAACAACTTTTCATAATATCACTTTCAAAAACATTTAAACATTTTCGCTAAAAAACAGCATAGAATGATGAAAAAGGCCCCAAACTTAATAAAAACAAAGTTTTATCATCAAAATATTTCTGTTATTATTAAGAGGAAAGACCAAGGTATTTTTAATTACTTTTTAAGATTTTTAAACCTTTCTAACACATTTGAAATTTTGGTTAAAAATCTTTTTTTTTTTTTTTTTTGTATTTTTTTACGCCAGCAAGAATTTTTACGATTTGTGCTTTTGCGTTTTTTTTGTTTTTTTTTCTGGTGAAAAACACATTTGTTGTAAAATCTATCAAAAATTAAATAATTGTCGGATTTTAACGAAATTTTCAGAACTTATTCACAAATGAATGAAATTATTTTCGAAATTTTTTGTTTTAAAAAATTTTGATAATTTTTTTTTTTTTTACATATGTTACCACCCACTTAATTTCATGAAATTAAATTTTATTTTCAAAAATGTTTTTATTACTTAAAAAGTAGGACTCCTTGGAGAATGTAAATTATTCATTTTTGTTTTCAAACTTTTACTATTTTTGCTGAAAATATGCTTCAACTGGTAAACTAAAAATGTAATAAAACTATGACATTTAATCAGAAAACTTTCTAACTGCTTTAGTAAATAACTGATAAGGATACTATTGTCTTAAGTAAGACAGTTTTCTTTTCGATGAATAATGAATTTTTACAAGAATTTTTTTCATTTTTTTTCATTTTTAATTATAATAATTTAAAAAATCATTTAAGATTCTGTATTACTTTATTTCTTTTAGATAATTAAGTGTAAACTATATACGAATCCAAAACTGAAAAGCGTAATATTATGGTTGGTGCAAAAATAATGTCGTTTTCTCACATATCTTCTATGTGAGAAAACGACATTATTTTTGCATCAACCTAATAAGTCGTTTGACTACATTACAATATTTTCAAAATAATTTTAGTTTGTAAACATTTGAATTCCAATCTATATAATTTCTATTTGAAATACACCAGAGTATTTTACCTACAGGAAGTAGTAAGTTTTATCCTTTAGCTTTCATTTAAAGCTAAAAAGAAAACTTCAAGAATGCGTTTTCATTTAAAAAAAATTATTATAAACCTAAGGCATTGAAAATTTATGCCGAATTAATGGAGGTACCCATCTTGAGTACTATAGTGTTGATACAGATTTTGTATCAGAAATTTCTTATTAATGGCACAAAGACTTTTTTTTATTGTTTTGATATCTAGTTGTAATATTTGATTCATATTAACTAACAAATAATTGCCATACTAAAATCACAATTTTGATTTATAAAACGTGTGGAAAAACAAAAATACTTTATTACTTGATATTTGAAATTGATTCGTCATTCTCTGCATCATAAACAACGCTTCTCTTGCTTATTATTCTTTAAATTTAATGCTTTTTGCCTCATTTCATGATTCATGCCTAAATGAATTGTTCTTTTTGTTCATCTTATTTATATCATCATTGCTCTGCTGTTGTTTGCTTTTATTTTGTCTAAAGTGATTTCATTTACAAGTGGAAAGAATCTCAAAAGACTAATATTTTAGACATTTTAATTTTCCCCCAAAAAATACCAATGTATTTGCATATCGTGTTTAAACTCAACAGGAAATTATTTAATATTAAGTTATTGATTTTTCTATTGATCTTTCTCGTCTACTAGCCTTGTGCTAATCTCAACTAGCATTAATATATAGCTAAATGCATTTGTTGAAATATGTACTGATTCCCTGTATTATTATCTGCTTGTTAAAATATGTTTTATTACTTCTTCTTCACAGATGATTTGGATGGACAGAAAATCAGGATATTCATAAAACCTCTTATTATTGAGAATTAAAAGAAAACAAAAATTTTAACTTTCCATTAAAAACAAAGATATATATGCTGCCATATTCATGTAAAAGTTGTATATCTATATTTTCAAAAGCATCACATTAACTGGCAAGAAATCATGTACTTTGAAATGTTTGGTTAATCTTTTCTAAACAGAAGTCATGTTTTTGTTGACTTTGCAAACACGATTTGATTTAGATTAAGTGTAGTATATGGAAAAATGCACTAGAAACGAAAAACCTGGTGGATCTGAATGTTCATTGACGTCACATATGAAAGGAATATGGGAACATATACGACAGAGAAATCACATTCATGTGAAGTTTGTAGATAAGTATTTTCATACGAGTCAAATTTGATACGTCATATGCTAACACACACTGGAGAGAAACCACATTCTTGTGAAGTTTGTGGATCTACATTTTCACAGAAAGAACATTTGAAGTGTCATATGCGAACACACACTAGAGAGAAATCAGATTTTTGTGAAGTTTGTGGCTCTGCCTTTTCCATGATGTCACATTTGAAGCGCCATATGCGAACACATACTGGAGAGAAATCACATTTTTGTCAAGTTTGTGGCTCTGTCTTTTTAGTGAAGTCACATTTGACATTCCATATGCGAACACATACTAGAGAGAAACCATATTCTTGTGAAGTTTGTGGATATGCATTTTCAGAGGAGTCACATTTGAAGCGCCACATGCAAACACATACTGAAAAGAAACAATATACATGTGACATTTGTGGCTCTGCATTTCCCACGAAGTCAAATTTAAAAGACCATATGCAAATACACCCTGCAGAAAAACCACATTCATGTGAAGTTTGTGGATTTGGATTTTCAGAGAAGGCACGTTTGAAGCGCCATATGCGAATGCACACAGGAGAGAAACCTCATTCTTGTGAAATTTGTGGATCATCATTTTCAGATAAGAGGCTTCTGAAGTGTCATATGCAAATGCACACTGGAGAGAAGCCATATTCTTGTGAAGTTTGTGGATCAGCATTTTCATTGAAAAAAACATTGAAGGACCATATGCGGACACACACTGGAGAGAAACCATATTCTTGTGAAATTTGTGGGTCTGCATTTTCAGTAAAGTCATCTTTGGTTCGCCATATGCGAACGCACACAGGAGAGAAACCATATTCTTGTGTAGTTTGTAGATCTGCATTTTCAAATAGCACACATTTGAAATATCATATGCGAACACACACTGGAGAAAAGCCATATTCCTGTGAAGTTTGTGGATCTGCATTTTCACGGAAGAACCTTTTGAAGTACCATATGCTGACACACACTGGAGAGAAACCATATTCATGTGAAATTTGTGGGTCTGCATTTTCAACAAAGAAACCACTGAAGCGCCATATGCGAATACACACTGGAGAGAAACCATATTCTTGTGAAGTTTGTGGATTTGCATTTTCAGTGAAGTCGTCTTTGGTTCGCCATATGCGAACACACACAGGAGAGAAACCATATTCTTGTGTAGTTTGTAGATCTGCATTTTCAAATAGCACACATTTGAAGTATCATATGCGAACACACACTGGAGAAAAACCATATTCCTGTAAAGTTTGTGGATCTGCATTTTCAAGGAAGTCATTTTTGGAAAGACATATGCAAACACATACGGGAGAGAAACTACATTCTTGTCAAGTTTGTGGATCTGCCTTTTCAGATAAATATTATTTGAAGTATCATATACGAACACACACTGGAGAGAAACCACATTCTTGTGAAGTTTGTGGATTTGCATTTTCAGCAAAGTCATCTTTAATGCGTCATATGCGAACACACCATAGGTAGAAAACATACGCACATTTTTTTGGGAAAGTTAAACGTACTGCAACATATTTAAATCTCCACCAAAGTGAAACACTGTTGTGAAATTTGTAGTGATGCCAACATTGTTGACCTGCATCTAAACACACAGAGAAAAGAAACCACATTGGTGTTAGGTGTTAACTGCTGCATTTTCACAATCATTATATATTATCTGATGCATTGAAGCACACTGATGAAAAGTGTCAGAATACGCCCATTCTACTAAAGACATTTACAGTAAAACTTATATTTGTTTCAGTTAAGATTAATTAAATTTTAAATCAGCTACTTTTTAAAAATAAGATTTTTTTAATAAATTTAATTAATTGGTTTCAACAGATTTGCCCATATACAGTAAACCCGGATATAAGAGAAACCCGGATATAAGAGAAACCCGGATATAAGAGAGATTTTATTTGGTCCCAAATTAGAGCCTGTCTTACCTAAACAAAATAGACCAAACCCGGATATAAGATACTTCTTCTCCGGCCCCAACAACTCTCTTATATCCGGGTTGCACTGTAGATGAATTTATAGATAAGTAGAAAAGAAAAATTCCAATCATTTTACGTTTAGATCGAAATGCACCCAATTACAGTGTAACCCGGATATAAGAGAATTGTCGGGACCGGAGAAGAAGTCTCTTATATCCGGGTTTGGTCTATTTTATATACATTAACACAGGCTCTAATTTGGGACTAGAGAAAATCTCTCTTATATCAGGGTCTCTTATATCCGGGTTAAACTGTATTTCATTTATTAGAAATAATTTGTTGGTTGTGATCACTACAGATATGATTGCTGAAAACATTGCCACACCAAATTTATAGATAAATCATGTAGATGCTTGCTGGGATTTGTTTCTTTTTTAAGAATCATTTAACTGTACCCATTATGCATATGAACACAGTTCCTACTTTGAATATTAAACCTATAATGAAAACTTTTACGGAACAAGTCTTTATTCATTTAAAACTTAGATATCATTTTTTGTGGTTGAGTGGAAAATGTACCTAACAAAAAGTTATTGTTGATATCCAGTTTTAATTAAAAAAATGACTTTGTTTTTGTTTTCACAGGAAAACAATTACAATATATATTTGTGAAAAATTTATTTATACATATATATGTTTATACAGTCTTCTTATAGATACAAATATTTAAGCAAATGCTCTGTTTTATAATAAACAGTATTAATAACATTTACCGGCCTGAATGTCCGAGAAATTTTCATAGAAAATATTCGTCTTCCGACAGGAATCGAACCTGTATCCTATACGGAACCGTCATATAACCTGACGTGCCTTAACTGATTCATTGATTATCCCCCCAAAGATTCATTGATTTTCCCCCCAAAGATTCATTGATTATCCCCGACATATATTTCTTTCAGCACGCGCTCATGGGAAAGAGAAAAGCTATGTAGGTACGTCATGAGTTAAAGTCAAGGCCGAGGCCCCCGATCAGGGAAACCTGATCGGGGGCCACGAGCAGTGCTTTGGGGTCCTCGTTATCTTGCCAATATTTGCTTGTTTCTACCTACATTTATATACGTTGCAAATTAAACTAATCACAATTTTCGCGAATTTTGACATCCTTCTGGGGGTCTTTCACTTTTTTGTTAGCTCCTCCTTTCGTTCCCTAATCCGTCACCAGGGGTCTCTCTTTACCCTGGCTATAAATACTGGCTGACACTTCGCCTCGATCTCTTCTTTTCCCTCAGGCCTTGGGCCGTTGCTTCGCTTGGAGGTGAGGTGATAATTCTTCTCTCTTTTCAGCTAACACCAATATGTGAGCTCTCACAGATACAGCGTTTCCCAAATTCTGGGAACACGTTAAGAACAATACACGTACGTACGAACACTCCTCACAGCACACACACATACATAATATTCACCACACGCACTCAATGTAACTGGCCATGTGCTTGTAACTTGTACTTGTTGTTAATACATATATTTGTTTACATATATTTATCGGTTTTCTTTGTCTTCTTTGGACTTAATTAAAGTCCAATTTTCTCATGTAGTTGGACCGGCTAGCAGGAAATTTTAACTCACGTGTTTTCTTCTACATACTCAACACCCCAACGATCTGCTATAAATATGTTTTTCTCATGCTAAGTCTTAAAAAAAAAAAAAAAACACTATAAAATCACTATTTTTTTATCCACAATGTTGAATGTGTTAAAACTATTCAAAGTTTTCACACGAAAAATCTGAAGTTGATAAAAATTGCTGCAAAACTTTGTTGATTTAAGACGGATTGATGTATTTATTATATTGTTATGTGACCTTACCTATAATAACATAATGGACTATTCCATATGTAATAAATACTGCGCCTCAAGAGGAAGCAGGGAGTTCAGTCTGACTTCGGGCGGGGAGGAACCCGAACGAGGCTACGCCGAAGGGCGGAGTCTCTTTCGGGTAGGTAAACCGACCCTGAACCTGTTTATACGGGTTCAATGAGCATATTTTTGGGCCGAGTCCACGGGCTCGGAGATCCCACGTTAAACCGGCCTTGTGCCACATGATGCCCACGTGGGGGGGACTAAATATAGTCCCTCGCTCAACTCTTGAACGCCAGATCGGTTGAACTCTCTCCCTTCGGGCGGGGGGGAACCCGAAGGAGGCTATGCCGAAGGGCGGATTCTCTTGTAGGTAGGTAAATGAACCTGAACCCGTTTATACGGGTTCAAAGGGCATATTTTAGGCCGAGCCCACGGGCTCGCAGATCCCACGTTAAACCGGCCTTCTGCCATATGGTGCCCTCGTGGTGGTGGTGGTGGGGGTGACTAAATACTGTTCAGTCTGAAGTCTGGAGTGAGGTCCGTCAGGAGTCAGTCGAGTCAGAGGCACTCCGAAACAGAGTCGCGTTCAGACAATTACTACTAAACCTGATTGTTCGTACTAACACTTTCTACTTCTCTGTATATATGCCCGTTTGCAACATATCTGTGTTATTCCATATCTGTGTTCGAGTTCTTTATCGGTTCTACCTTGGACTATCACCGTGGTACAAGGAACTGGACCATAACAGATATGTTGTTGGAATTTAATTTGAGAGCAACAACTTCACAAGTTCACATTCTCGCTATTTTTTCTATCCTCCCTCCAACCTCTTTTTAATTTCAAAACCGGCTCCCAAGGCCTTGATTCTTATCAGAGATAAGAATATATTTTCTTACTAAGGAGAGAGCTGGAAAATATAAAAAAGAATTCCACTACCATTATTCTTTCCATGGTGCCATAAAGTCTGGGAGAAACCTCACAGCTTCTTCACTTCAACCTGTTTTCAGTACCTTCGAAACCGGCTCCCAGGGCCCTGATTCTTATCTGAGATAAGAATGTGTTTTCTGACTAATAGAGTGGCCAGGAAATTTGTACAACAATTTTGGAGGGAATAGTCCCCGATCCATCGGAGCCTCCCAAAACTCCATAAATTTGGAGAATCTTGCTTATTTCGACAGTGAGATTTCTGCCCACCGTCAGTGAGGTCGATGATAGGAAGCTCCAGCATCTCTTTCACCAAAGAAGAACTACTAAAAAGGGCTGTCAAAAACGAACGTCGGTCCACTATTTAAGACCAATCCAAAAAGCTGCATCCCTTCACACACTCCTTTTGACGAGCCCACTGGACTTCTGTCGTCGACTAAAAAAAAAAACTTACTCAGTTGCAGGATTCCTTCATCTGCGAACAAATTTCCAACTCTACAAGAACTGTGAGTGTATCTATCTGAACCTTAACAATATTCTAATCGCTTAAAGAACTCTTTAGACGCTCAAAGAAATATTTTGAGCAAGCCTTTTTTTAAGTTAAGAACATTTTTTCTTTTCCCTTTCTTTCTCTACTAATTGTCCTTTTATCCCTTTACCTTTTTTCTCTGTATATGTTGTAAATAAACACTTTCTTCTTTTGTTGTTACTCGCCGAGCAGGAGTTTTTTCTTTATTCGTACGCGCCTAAAAGAGAGAGTTTATCCGCTCTAATCTTGCTGTTTTACTCGCGTTTTGTCGCAATTTTTTTTTAAACCTCAACCCAATTTTTAACCTCAACACTTTCATGCGGGAAAAGCAGGGACAAATTTCCTAGCAATGTCTCCAATTTGTATTAAGATTCATTTTCAATTTTTCAGGTTAAATTGTTCACTTATATTGCATATGGTCTCCTAATTACTGTGTTGTGGATCTAGGAAGGCTGCGTGAATATTTAAAGTTAAGTACTGCAAATAAAAACATGTAATATCCATAAATTCTAAAAGAAAATTGCCAAATGGTAACGATATTCAATCACGACAAAAGGGACATGTTTGGAACAACAAATTTAATTTTATATACACAATTTTTTGTTTTGTAATGATGTATGCGAGAGTATTGTTGGGGATGCGCAGAATGAACTAAGGATTTTGCTATAAAATAAATCAAAAGGAATTTTTTTATGTCAGGTTGCGTGATCTTTTCTTGCACCCACAACAATAAAGAAATCTTGATATAAATAAGGCAAAAACATGCATGCAATTCAAACAAACAAATGCATTTATATACAAATAAAAATATTATATACAAAATATTTTAGATGTTAATGTGTTGGTATGTTCGTAGTATCTGAAGTTTTTGAATGTCCTTTTTTGTCTTGTGTATCTGTATTACAGCCTTTTAGAAAATTGTAATTAGTATTTAGAATGTCGTTATTATGTTTTTAGAATTGAGTCATTCAAAAGTAGTCTACCTTTAACTTTAAATGTTAAGTTAGTTCGATAATGGTATTTACTTAAAATGGTAGTAAGTGTTAATAATTCACTTTAGATAAGTAAAGTTTTGCGAGTAGAAGTTCTTTGTATTCACAGAGTAATCTTCGAGTCGAGCTTGTGAGTGAGTCAGTTGTGGTTTCGTTTGCGCGGGAAAATTATAATCGCAAGTGACATGGATTAGATTAGCGTTTCTCTGTGTTTGCTGGACTGACTGATTTATCGTAGATGATCAAAGAGAATGTATAGTTTGAGATTCTTGAATGACGAAGAGGCTCGTAGAAGATATTGAACGGGAAAGATTTGTCGTCTCGATTAGCGAGACGGTGAATTGTAGTTGTCACATTTTTAAGGTTGAGGGAGAAAAAAATGTGGTCTGCTGCTGATCTACCCAGGTCTGCGTCTCCTTGTCACAGGTACTTTTGGGTTCTTTTTAAGAGGTCATGATCACGTGGGTGGATCCAGAACGATTTTGCGCCAAAACTTCGAAGTGCACGTGCGGGCGACCTGATTGGTAGAAATGAACCAATCAGAGGGCTAGATTTACGAATGAAAGTTGGAATAGTGCATCACTCGAAAAAGGTAAGATTGGGCTAATAGACGAGCCCAATAGTATATTTAAGAGAAAAAGTTCTTTACTGCTTCAGAAATGTTCAATGCCAAAAGTAAGTAAAAATTGTCTGCCTTTTACTTTAATGGTTCAATTCAAATTAAAGAAAAGGTTTTTTCTCTGAAAGATATTGAATGGAAAAGTTTGTAAGGTAAATTTTCCCAATCTCTCATAAAGAAAGTTTGTTTCAAAATGCAGTATAAGAATTAAGTTTTCTTAGTGTCTACTTTGCGTGTATAAATATATTTCTGCACGCGTGTAAATCTCTGTGCGTATCCCTTGCGTGTGAGTAAAACTCTGTGTGTATCCCTTGCGTGAGATTAAATCTCTGTGTGTATCTCTTGCGTGTGAGTAAATCTCTGTGCGTATCCCTTGCGTGTGAGTAAATCTCTGTGCGTATATCTTGTGTGTAAGAATGTCAATGCGACGAAAATTCGTTCGTCGTTTCTATTTATAGTTTTCTTAAAGACTAAATCGGCTCACCGAAGGTTCGCCAGATGTTGCCAATAATTCTTAGAAATGCGTGGGCGAAATTGTATTTTTTTATTTTTTATCCAATGGGATTTCTTGAAACATTTAAAGTATGGACGAATTTGAGAAAGATTTTTTTAAAGCCAGTTGAGCCTATTTTTGCACAAACTTCGATTGTTTTCTTATGGAAATTTCTCGAAACTTATTTTTTTTATATCTAACAACCAATGAAATTCAAGAAAATGTTTGAAATTGAAATAAGGGTTACTAAAATTGTACATAAATAGGTTACACAATAAAATTTGTATTTTATATGAATAGTACCTAGTGAAAACTAAGATGAAGTAGAGAGGTGGGCACTGTATAATAGATTGGTATCGTAGATTGATTTCAGTGGGGTCACGAGACACTTGCACCGGCCCTTGATTTAAAATCTTTAGGTAGTTGGTCCGTTGAAAGAAACAGCAGTTTAGAAGAAGAAGAAGAAGAAGAAGAAAAAAAAAACACATTTAGTAGTTGGACAACAGTAAAAAGAAAAAAATGTGGTTGAAAAAAGACTTTTATTTTTAGCGAAGACACCAATAAAATCACAGATTAGCGAAGATTCACTAAGATAATTCGTTTGAAGTCGCCGATACGTGTCTCTTTTTAAGCACGCTCTGGGGCTGGGGGATGAAGTTATGTAGTCACGTCTTCTCTTTTGTTTGAGCGCATTAGAGACAATCACTCATGAATGTTAAAGTCTGTGGGATTTTTATAAGAATTTTCCGAAAGAAGACGTGAGAAAAATAGGGTTTTAGTTTTTTTTGATCGGTCAAATATTCCACTTGGTGACGTTCATTTATACCCAAGAGACGCTTTGATTTAAAAATCAATGATTTCCAATGTGGGGCACATGCCAATTTTTTAATGGGGCATGCGTAAGATGTGCACCCTTCGGTTCTTACTATATCAACAGAATTTCAAGAATGAATTATTAGTGAATTGCTTTCTAGTGCGTCTGAGTGAGAGTTTAATGCGTGTTAATACATACGATGCGTTAGTATGTATACATAAAAATATTTTGTGTGTATGTACGTATGTAGGAATCCTTTCGTTGAATGTTAAAATTTGGAGTGTCGGGATTCAATACATTAATAAAATATCCTCACAGGGTCGCTCGTAATTTGGCCGTCTAAAATAATCAAACGCTTTTCATTGAAGGAATACAATTCAGTAGAAAAGACAACGTAGTTTCAACAAATAAACATTGATTTATAACGATAGGAATACAAACAGTTGATAATAGATTGGAAAGTAATGTCTTTTGTTTGGGTTGATAAAGTTCTGAAATAAAATATAAACTGTTTTTGTGTACGTGTGTGTGAGAAACAATAAAATGTTGTGATATGTGTGTTTGTATGAAAAGGTCAACATGTGTGTGCGTGATTCATAGTAAAAACGGATACGAGAGATACGAATTGTTTCTTACTGTTGGCGGTGATGCCGTGGTCTGGAGTTTGTCAACGCTGTCGTTTTTGACATGAGGTCATGAAGGTCATCAGCGAGAGGTGTGTGTAGTTTGGTGGCAGCCGCGTGTATATTGTTTTAGGAACGGATTTCGTATGTTTTTATACACTTTTTCCGAACAATATCAGCTCCAGAATTTATTTATTTATTTATTTACAATTGGCCCTAAGAAGCCACGTGGTATGTCTACTACTACGTCTGCGCAATATTTGGTCGGTATCTACCTAAAAATGATGATGACTAATACAACAAACATTTTGATTTGTAATCTGTGATTTTATTAGTGTGTTTTAAGATGTAAGTGTTTTCTTGAGTGTGGTTGGTTTATAAATATTGTAGTTGATATTTTAGTGGACACGATACGTACATGTGTAATTGGTACACATGTAAAAATTAAATATTATAGGGGTCGCGTACTAGAATTTTAGAAATACCAAATCGGTTGGGAACAACTGATTTAAATGTTGTCTGTTGTGGAATATTTTGTTTTTAGCATAGACATTGTTTGTAGTTTGTTAGTGGGCGGAAAATAATGTCTCTGTGTGTTTTATGCTGTGTATGTGGGTATGTAATTGTGTTGGAAATAGGGTATATTAAAACTTAAAAGCCTTTTAATAAAAGGGTACGGTATTATTTCGTGTGGTGGGGACATCGAGTCCTTAGCCCCAGCAATGTTAGTGGCCAGGAAGAAACGTTACCAACATTATTTGAATGATTTTGTAAATGCGAAGAAATCTCATAATTTTAAATTCAAGGAACCAAATCTTGCCTAATACCGTCTAATTTGCATAATCAAGCAAACAAAATATATTCTCGAAAGTAATTTTATGTTTGTCTATTTCTTATTATCATTTTTTCAACTTCGACATTATGAATTGAACGAACAATACAAAATTGACATGTAAGTCAAGTGGAAGAAAACTAAGAGCAATAATTTTGATAAAAAAAGAAATCATTGTTATTTTTAGTGACTTTCCTTTCCTCACTATTTTTTCATTCCGTTTTTTTTTTTTTGTTTCTTCTTTTTAGTGTTGTTGGAAAAAAAAAACAAATGAAAATAATTTCACCATGTCAAATGTTTTGATGAAATAATATTTTCAAAAATCGTACTAAAAGGAATTGAGTGGGGAGGATTTTTTTGTTATTTCGCTTTGAAGTTTTATTTTGTTTTTAATTCAATCGCAGTATGGCATCTATTTCACTTTGTTTTTATTAAATGACCTTTTAAAATTAAAAAAATTCATGTTATGTTACTCATTACTGAAAGATTCTGGAAAACAAATATTTTAGACGCTTTTTGCTGGAATGTTTTTAAACTAAAAAAAAAAAAAACACTTTTCCGTTTTTCTCACTCCACAAAAATAAAAATAAAAGAAAAATTAAGTAAATAAAAAATAATATCCACAAAGTATTAGTAGAATTTTATTTTACTTTGCAAAATAACGGGTAATTTGTTTTTTAAGCCCCGCGCTAAATATGTAATAAAAATGTGCCGAATAGTTATATTTAGATGTAAATGTACATGCCTAATTCGAAAACAAAAAAGAAATTCTGATAAAATCTACTGTTTTGAAGTTATCAATAATAGAAGTTCAGACTCATTTATGTCGCGACAGCCATTGCTGGCGTTCTTTGCATATATTTGCTGCGGAATAACTTCTTTTTTTTTTATTGCCCACGCAATGAGTCCTTTGTTGCGCAGTAATTCAGTCAAGTAAGAACCGTAAAGAGGCCGTTAACAATGTAATCTTCCGCGCAAATCTGCTCAGCAGCGAAGGTATGTAAACAACGCCAGAAGTGGCTGCCATGCCATAACGCGAATGAGTCCGATCTTCTATTGTCGATAACTCCTAAACGGTAGATTTTATCAATTTCTTTGTTATTTTCGAATTAAGCATGTAAATTTACAACACGTTCATATAATTGGGCAATTTTTTATTACATAGCACGAGGCTTAAAAAGCAAATTGCCCCAAATAACTCAAAACTGAAAGATTATCTTTTTTAATGGAATTAGGATTTTTATAATTTATTTCTTAAAAAGAAAGTTGACTTGAATCATCATTTCAATTGTAAGAATACACTGCCCTACTAGATCTATTTTCGGATCGCATAAATTAGCGTTCCAAAAGGTCACATGACTCCAACCCCCGCGTCTTGGACACTTCTAGAAGCAGAGAGTTTGACAGTGACAAGGACCAGACACGAGGCAATATAAAAAGGCGAACTTCACCCACTTTTAGCCAGACAATCTGCCTAGAGGCAGAGAAATCCTTCACAAGGGTATAGATGCCTTGTGAGTAATAATAACCTATTGTTTGTTGTGTCTTTTTCTTTTATTTTGTGATGTGTTATGGTAAAACCGTAAAAGTATTTGGCGTTCTCTCTCCATGTTACGTAAGTAATACCATTAGAAATACCTGTTTGAGAGCATAAATATCTAACTCCTCCACAGTCGACGGAAAAGCTCATTATTGTTCAAAAGAAAATTACAAATCATTTTTTTGTTTTTTGGACTGCCGTTATTTCCACAAGATTCGTTCTCAGTTCTATTTTAAAAGATTGTTTAGGAAGTTCCAGATGGCAGAATTTATTTGTTACACCCAGAAAGGAAAAACAGGACGACAGTTAAAAAAAAAAACCCAATCAGTTTTCATTTGTTGTACCTTCGGGCATGTATGGTAAATTAAATTACAATTTTTTATTCCTCAACATTGTGTAGGTAGTTATCTCCACGAATTTGCAAAACAATGAGCATGCCTTGATAAAAAATAAAAAAAAATGTTCTTAAACTTGATCAAAACAAAATTTTAATGTTAAAATTTATTAAGACCAATTATTTTTGGATTAAAATAATTATATTTTTAATTCTTTTTAGAACGTTCGAAATTTTGGTTAAAAATCTTGTTTTTCTGGCATCAGTGCGATCAGGACGGGTGCATACGACCACCGAACCAGGTGTGGTTAAAAAAAAAGCCTGATTGGAAGCCCTGTGCAGTGCTTTCTGGCCCACGCTCTAACATTTGCTTTTTTTTTTCTAGCTACATTTATAAATGTTACAATCACATTTTAAGCGCAAGACTATTATTAAAGGATGGATACTTTTTGTGGTTTTGGCGTCATTATAAATTCTTTTTTTTTTCGTTTTTTATTTTTCGTTTTTTTTTTTTTTTTTTTTTTCTCAGATTCGTGAATTTGTTTTGAAGTCTCGGAAAAACACGACAGTCGTGTACCGCCCTAATCCTCTCTTAGAAACTTCAGGAGTTCATGTCAGCCATATGAAATAGAAAATTATGTAGGTGACAATACTTTCGGACCACCTTAAAATCATTTTTTTAACCGTAATGTTAAATGTGTTTAGAATTATTGAACTTTTTAACAAGAAAACTCAAGTTAAAACTCAAGCTACGGGACATTGTTGATTTAAGATGGAATGATCTATTTTATTATGACATGTCAACAATTATTTATTTTCAATTTCTCTACTTGAATTGTACACCTTTTATTGCATATGGTCCATTAGGTTACAATAAAATTTGTATATGAATACTTACTACCTTATGAAAATTGAGATGATCCTGAATGTAGGTGCCTCAGCTGAATTTTCGATAAAGTTTTAAAATAAATTTTTAAAAATGAAAAAGCATTCTTGAAGATTTCATTTTAGCTTTAATTGAAAAAGCTAAATGATTTAAATTTATTATTTCCAGCAAGTTCTGGTGTATTTCAGATAGTCAAATATTTGTCAAATATTTGCTCGATTGATTTTTTTTTGATTTTTTTTAATAAAAGCGGCCATTTTTCTATTTTTAAGAAATTTGTAAACAAAAAAAAATTATCGGTTTTGAAAATCTTCCAAAAATAAAATGTATATCTGTGACATGTTGAGTAAAATTAGAAAATTTAAAGTTTGATTTGAAAATTTAAAGTTAAGTTCATTTGAAATAAATATTAAATTAAATACAAGCTTTTCTTAACGATAGGTCCTGTTATTTTGTTTTGTTTTGTTTCGTTTTTTTTTTTTTTTTTTCGTTTTTTTATATATCTTAAATTTTTTTTTCTCTTTTTTTTTTATATATCTTTATCTTTAAGTTCCGAGGCGATGACAGCTCTTATGGATGACAAGAAATGACATAAATATACGAAATCTAAGTGAACTGTTTTTCTTTCTTTTTTTTTTTTTTTAGTTTTTAACTACCTAGTAATTTTTACAAATTAACATTCTCAGCAGTTGTTTAATATTTTATTGACTTTTAGTTAGGTCTCAAGATGTTTTATGAAACTTTCGTCTCATCTCTAGGTTCTTAAGTTTAACTTAAACAAAAAATTAATTAAATGAAGTATGACCTAAACTAAAATAAATGAAAAAAAAAAAAAATGAAAACTTTGAAATTTTGAAGGGATGATTTGCAAAGACATTGATGATGAAATTTAGAACTAAATAAGGAAAGTGAAAAAAATTGCAGTGCGGCAGACGACACTTAAATCATGTGACCTTTTAAGGATTATGTCATGTATAGTTTTGTAAAGGTAAAAATGGGAATCTATTAAAAATTATTTAAAAGAATTTGAAAAATATATATATATATATATTGGCTCAAACGAATGTTATGAGATTTCAATTTTTTATTCGTAAATGTACTTTTCACTTACTATCACCAACAAACTGCTGCCTTGAAAGCAATGAAGAATTTTAAACGCTTTAGTATTTTAAATTGTTTTATTAAAATTTAAAAAAATGAAAACAAATCTTGTAAAAATTATTCATAAAAAATTTTTTTTCTTAAGACAATAGTGTCTTTAATAAATCTTATCAAAGCAATTAAAAGCTTTTTGAATTAAGTAGTAATGACATTGCATTTTTTATTTTACAATTAGAGCAGATTTTCAGGGGAAAGATTGTAAAACAAATTGATCATTTACTTTCTCCAAGGAGTCCTGCTTTTAAAAAATTCCCACCCTAAAAATTTAAAAAAAATCATGAAATTTTTTCATGAAATTTAATAAGTGGGTGGTAACATATGTAAAAAAAAAAAAAAAATCAAAAATAATTTGATTAATTTCTGAATATGTGCTGAAAGTTTCATTAAAATCTGATAATTATTTGATTTTTGATTAATGTGTTTCACTGGAAAAAGCATAAAAAAATTAACCGTTATCATAGGTTGAGCCACTGACACAAACAAAACAAGATTTTTAACCAAAATTTCCAATATGCTAGAAAAGTTTAAAAAATTTCACAAAAAAAAAAAAGAATACTTTAGTCTATCCTCTTAATATTAGGTTGGTGCAAAAATAATGTCGTTTTTGACGTTAAAAAATACGTTAAAAAACGACATTATTACGTCATTATTTTTACACCAACCTAATAATAAACATTTTGATGACAAAACTTTGTTTTTATTGAGTTTGGGGCTTTTTTTCACCATGCAATGCTGTTTTTCTTCAAAAAAAAGGTGGAGGTACATACTGAATTGTATAGGAAATTTTAGGGTCATTTTTTGCAGTAAAAAACATTGATTTGAAAATTCATGCAAAAATTAAATAATTGTCAGACTTTCATGATTTATTCACAAATTATTTTAGAAATGTTTCTTTTTAGAAAATCTGGGTAAAAAAATTTTTATGTTTGTTACCTCCGACTTATTTAATTTTATGAAATTTCAAAAAATTAAATTTTGTGCCACTTCATGTTTATGTTAGTTAAAATTGGAAATCCTTGTGGAGAATTTAAATCCTCAATTTCTTTTTGTAAAACAGTTATCAAAAGTCTGCTCTGAATCCTAAAAAATAATGGCATAAAAATAAGATGTTAGGTTGGTGCAAAAATAATGTCATTTTCTCACATGTGAGAAAACGACATTATTTTTTGCACCAACCTAATATTTAATTAAAATGCTTTTAATTACTTTTCTTAATAAGATATATTACAGACACCATTGTCTTGATAAAAAATTTTTTGATGAGTAATGAATTGTTACAAGAAATACTTACATTTTTAAAAAAATTTAATTATAATAATTTATAAAGTTGTAAAACTTTTAAAATTCTGTCTTACTTTATACATTAGGTCAATATATCAGCAGCTTAAATAATATTATGTAAAAAATGTATTTCTGTGACATTTTAAACTTAATATTTCTTTCAAATCTGATTATTAAACTTTAAATCAGCTAATATTTCTCAAGTAAAGTTTCAAAAAAAGGATTTTAAAATAAAAACAATTATATTGAAATGAAAGATGTCTAAAAATGGTGGCAAAATTATTGATTCCAAAACAAAACTCATTCCAGTCAATTTAAATTAGTTTTGAAATAAACCAGAGTATTGTGTTCATTGGAAATATTAAATTTAATCTATTACTGTGAAATTAAAACTAAAATTAAGGCTTCAAGAAAGATTTTAAATTTGTAAAATTCATTTTAAACTTCAGGAATAGTATATATGTGTCTTTTTTTTGTTTGTTTGTTTGTTTTAGGTACCTACTATAAATAGCATACATACTGAAAACAATGCCTCAGACTTAATAAAAACAAAGTTTTATTGTCAAAAGAGGAAAGAGCAAATGATTTTGATTATTAGATTATATTTTTCAATCCTTTATAAAACCTTCAGAATTTTAGTAAAAATTTTTTCTTTTTTTTTTTGTGTCAGTGGCTGACATTAAATTAGTATGAGAAATTGTAGCATCTGTTTGAAATATTGATTTGTAAATTTTTGCAAAAATCAGATAATTATCACAGTTTAATGAAACTTACTGGAGTTATTCACAAATGAATGAAAGTCTTTTTGAAACATTTCATTTTTAGAAATTCTTTATAAATATATTGTTTTTTTTTTTTGTTTTTTTTACATTTGCTACTCCACTCACACATTTATTTATTAGGTTGGTGCAAAAATAATATCGTTTTTTGACGTATTTTTTAACGTCAAAAAACGATATTATTTTTGCACCAACCTAATAATTTTATGAAATTTTGAAAAATTAATATTTCTAGTATTTATATTTATATTAGTTAAAAGCACAAGTCCCTGGAGAATTTTAATTATTGACATTATTTTCTAACATTTCCTCAACTTCTTTGTAACTAAGACTATAATATTAAAGAGTTAAAATAACTAAAATTCAATAAAATATTAAAATACTTAGACTTGTTAGGAAATATTTTCTATCAAGATAGTGGTCAACACCTGAAAAAAAACACACAGCTGTGTTGTTGTTTTTGCACATTAGAAATTATTTTTAAATGATACTTTTAAGCTTAATTCATTGCTTTTATTTTTTATTTTCTTAGATATTTCCTCCCATAAAATATGTAACTGCACCCAGTGTCACATTTTTAACATAATTCTCAATTTAAGAAAATATTTTAAATTATGTAGTTGCTACTAATGAAAAAAATGGCAAAATTGGTAGAGTTATTGAATTGATAATGTTCATTGAATTCTTAATCATTTGTTTTAATATTGTCCATAAAATTTATATAATTCTCTCTAACCAATAGTTTAAGAATACAATTTTTTAGTCTGAAATTAGCATATATATATATATATATATATATAAAAAGTGGCAAATTAAAAAAATAATAATGTTCTTTTATGAAAGTATTTATTTCTGAAGAAAGATTGAGGCCAATCTGAAATATCAAATATATATACAAATAAATACTTTTATAAAAGAACATTATTTTTTTTAATTTGCAACTTTTTCTATATATACATAAAGAAAGTATACGTGGTTCTCATTATGCTATATATATATATATATATATATATATATATATATATATATATATATATATAAGGTTTTTTGAGGTTAAAAATACGTCAAAAAAGGTCATTATTTTTGCACCAACCTAATATAACATTTGCTAAAAGAAAATAAGAAAAAAGCCAAAGATACAATAGAATATTTGATTGCTTAGAATATTTTCCTAAATTTTCAAGATTACTGGGTAGTTAAAAAAAAATTATAGGAAAATGTGTTAATGCTATATTAAATTTAAAGAAATATGGAACTCCAGCAGTGCTTTAATGAAGAAATTTGTGTTTATGTTTAAAAATAAATTAACCTTATATAACCAATAGCTTAAGAATATAATTTTTATTCTATTCACATTTTATTCTATTCTATTAAACTTAGAAACTTATTTTATACATGAGAAATAGTTGTTTAGTTAAATGATATTTTTCACTTTAATTCATTGCTTTCATTTTTTGGTTATTTTCTTAGATATTTCATTATATAACAGATTATTGCACTCAATGTGCTTTGTTTTTTGTTACATAATTCTGAATTTCAGAAAATGTATTAAAATAACAATTACTACTTACAAAAAAAGATGGGCAAAATTGAGTTATTGAATTGATAATGTTGACTAATTGCATTCATTTTGAGTTGTTTCTTAATCATTTATTGGCATCCAAATAATGTCTTTATTTTTATATTGTCCATAAAAGTTTTATAATCCTCTATAACCAATAGTTTAAGAATTTTTTATTCTATTTGCTTTTATGCAACTTTGTAGAATGATTAATCACCTCCCTCAGACAAGAAGTCACAATTATTTCCCTTTTGTATTTCCATACACAAAACTAAATTACTAAGAAAAAAAAAAAAAACTAATATAAAGTTAAAAAAAGATTCACAATTGAAAATGGCATTAAACATTCCATTTTTTGATTCACACATGCACAAAAATAATATAACAGTTTTTAAAAAGAAAAAATAAACTAAAATTCTTCTAAAAAACATTCACACTCAAAAGCAGCACTGGATTTGAATTTTGTTATTCTTCAAGTACATCTTTATTTATTAAAGGAAACTCTTGCGATGAATCCAAAAGGATGAATTTGAAAATTGCATTGAAAAATTACATAAAAATTTTTTGTAGAATATTTAGTGTAGATTTTTTTTTTCTGTGTATTCCAAAAGAAAATAGTGTGTTTATGATATTATGCAAGCATGAACTGTCAGAAAATTTTATTTTTTTGAGTTTTGGCAAAATTAGGGACAAATCTTCCATATTTTTACACTTGATATTGCACAAAGTTTTTTCCTAAAATAACATCTTCAGGAACATTTCTTTATATAACCATAACAAATTTGATGACCCCCTCCCCCCACACTTAAAAGTAGACATGAATGAGTGTTTGAAACAGACACTCAAAATATTTCTACAGAGTTCTCTAATAAAATAATGTATTTGTTATACAATTCATTCATTAATGAATAAGTACTAAAAAATTTAATTGGAATTGGATAATTCCCTGATATTTGGCAAATATTTTCTAAGTATGGGTTGTGATTATTTTTATTTATTTTGTGGCTTACTGCCACATAACATTGAAACACTGGTTCCTATATGACCAGCAAAGTTAACCACTGTCAAGCCTGGTCAGGTACCCAGATGTGTGATAGCCTTGGAAATACCAAGTGCTGTAGATATGTTTACAAGGCATGACATCCTGTGCAAAGACCATCATGCAAAGGCACTGTTAAAGGTGAACATAGGAAAGGGCGTCAACGTGAAAACTAGCTGGACAATGTCAAAAAATGGACAGGTATGACTGTACCAGAGTTGCTGTTAGTTGCTATTAATAGACAGTTGTGGAAATGAATTAGTGTGGCGTTTGCATTCAGATCCACCCTACAATTACAGAAGACAAGGGGATGATGATTTAGATGTGTGGGTGATGTAATGGACAATGGTTTGGAATTGTTAACTGGCCAAGGACACATTCCAAATGTTGATCAGAGTATTGTGAGACAGGAGGATTTCTTTGGTAACAAAGTAAAGAATACTGAGCTGTTATGTGACATCTGTCCTTCTTTACAGCAGTAAATGTTGGACAATTTCCTCAAAGATGAAGAAGAGACTCGAGGCAACGAAGATGTGTTTCTACAGAAGGATGCTAAGGATATCATGGACTGAGCATGTGAGCAAGGACGAGGTCTTAGATAGGTTGCAAATAAGGAGAAGGCTTATACTTAACATCAGAAAGAAGCAGCTGAAGTTTCTGGGACACATAATGAGGAAGTAGGGCCTGGAGAATCTGATATTCACAGGTCAAAGAGAGACGAGGAAATGCAGTGCGTGACATACCTGATGAGCTTGAGCAGATGGATGATAGAATGTGGTCTGGAGGAGGAAGCAGAGGGAAGGAACTTGCTAAGAGCTGCAAGGGATAGAAAGAGGTGGAGAGAAAGAAACATGGCACATAAAAAGAATAAAAGAAAAAAAATGATTGGAGAGCCAAGTTTGAATTTTAGTTGGGAAAGGTATAAATCTACTACTTCTCCCCGACAGCTATGGGGTAATTATTAAGACTTATACCACAAGAATCATTATAATTTCCAAAAAATAAATAAAATGAAGTCTGTCTATATTTCTGAGATGAGGTATTATGTACATTATTTACATTATTCTGAGTATTGTCCTCATCTTTGTCGCCATATTTATTGCAATGTTTTGGCCATTGTATGCTTTGGCGTTCTTCAGGTGGTTGGAATGTTGAACTGAGCCCTTTATTTCGATCACTGGGGTAGACTGTTCTAGTTCCACATGCCATGTTTGATGGATGTCAGTTATCAGTTATCTCCTGTTAATTTCCCTCTGAAAGTTCTCCACTGCCTTAACCGAGTATTGAACTCACACTCTTTGGGTCCTGTCACTGGATCTAACCAACGCCTTTATCCACTGGGCCATGTATCCTTGAGGACAATGGCCGAAACGTTGTAATAAATATGGCGACAAAGATGAGGACAATAGTCCGAATAATGTAAATAAAATGAAATTGCATACAAAATATTTACATTTCTGCTTGAAATAACTTATAAAGATTGATATGTTGCTAAACAAAAACAACCAAAAATCATTTTTTTGCTTTCATTTCACAAAAAAAAAATCATCCATTTTGCTGGAACTTAGTTATTTTTTTAATCAGTACCTTGAAAATCATGTCCTATTTGTTTTAAATCATAAGACAAGGAAAAAAGATGATACACCCTGGCAATTAAAATAATTAACCAAAAATCAGGGAATTATCTAAGTTTATTGAAATTTTCACCCCTAATTAATTGATAAATGAAGTTTATAATTAATCACTTTTTATATGTTTTAGGTCAGTTACACTCACACTTGTGGTTAAACTATATGAGTGAATTTTGGATGTTCCTAATTTTCACTTAATACATGAAACCAAACCTAACACAAACAACAAATTTGTTTCTGTAGAGGAAGGAAAAACAAAGCCTATGAATAACAACTCTAAGGAACCCTACCACCTGTGAGTCACTTGTCAAGATCTATGAAGCTCAGAGATAGAGGATAGGTTTTGAAAAGAGCAGGGTTTAACTGCTTCTTTGCCCCATGTGTCCTAAGTCGGTAACTTTATCATTATTTATATTCATCATTGCTACTGCTGTTATCACAACAATTAAGATCAGGAGAATAGCCCTGATATAAATAATGTAAATAAAACTGTAACATGTAAAAGAATCAGTAAACTACTTTTAATCTTTTTTATATTCTTTTATTCAGAGTAAGAATAATAATTTTCATAACAGTTAAATATTCATTGGCTTTGTTATTACTTCCTTTACGGTGACAAATTTGTTGATTGAGGCTTAGTATGATGTATTTGATTAATTTAACAAGGATGAAAATTTCAAAGTAAGGGCAAGGTTATAATACAAGTACTGTTTGACATTTGAAGATGTTGACAAGTAAGTTCATAGGAACTAACAAGAGACAGATTCATGCCTTTTCAAAGGGAATTAGTGCAAAGTGAACAAAAGCAGACTTGGTTATCATTTGAACTTTTCATGCCTATTTGACTTTCTACATTATTCAGTGTAAGTAATTCAAAATCGTTTATAATAAATTTTATAACATTTAAATATTCATAGATTTTTCTTCCTCTAAGTAAACAATTTTATTGATTGTGTTAGGTTTGGTGCAATATATTTGATTGGATTTAAAGCATGAAGTTTTGAAAGTAAATATTGTTTAGCATTTAAATGTATTGCCAAGTAAGGACATGTAAATTAACTAGATTAGCAGGGAACAGAGGCTTCATGTCTTTTACAAGGGTATCAGTGCAAAGTGAACAAAGCAAACTTGTTTTCAGTTTGAAGCCTTCATTCTTATTAAAATTTTCACATTAAAAAATAGTGCCAAATCTAAATAAAAAAAGGTTCCATGTACCTTCAACTTGTGAGATAACTGTCAAGATATATAGCCATGTAAAAAAAAAAAAAAAAAAAAAAAAAATTGTTATATATCTTGGCTGGAGTCACTCATAAATTTTAAGACTGTTAGGTTTCAGCCAACGAAACTAAATGTTAAATCCAGTTGCCCTTGACATGATTTACCATTTAATTTTAAAACACTTTTATGATGAGGTGCTTTTGTGAAAATAATAACAATTTGTAGAGAAGGGCAAAATTTATGTGAACATTTCTTCCCAATATTATATGAATTTCCATTTATGTACGTCCTGTAGCATTTAGTTTGAGAAAGACTGATCAGAATTCTTCCAGAGAGCTATCTTTAAAGTGTGTCAAACTAGCTGAGGTTTTAGGATTCACTGAGGCAATCACAGAATGCATCTTCCATTGCAAAATTTAAAATGGAAACTTTTATAAATCATTTTTGTCAATTATTAAATACTGCAAATTTTATGTATAGCCAATACTTAGTTGATTTGTATCAGATTTTGAAAGCCAGATTTTCTTTTTCTATTTCTTTATTTCCCTAAAAGATTTCCTGGTGCATATTATTATAATCATTTGATAACTTTTCATAATATCACTTTCAAAAACTTCTTTGTTCTGTGCAGTTTATACTGATCAATTTTATAACAGAATTTTCTTATTAATGGCACAAAGAATTTTTCATTTTGTTAACATCCAGTTGTAATGTTTGATTCATTTCAACAAACTAATAATTGCCAGATTGAAATCACCATCTTGATTTATAGAATTTGTGAAAAAGCAAAAATACTTTATTGTTTGATATATGAAATTGATTTCTCATTCTCTTAAAGTAGAACAACAAAACTTCCCTTATGCTTTAAATTTAATGTTTTTTTGCCTCATCTTAAAACAAACTGATTTTCATATTATATATAAAATATAAATAAATTTTATATAAATGGAGACCTGATTTCATATATTATTCACTGTCTCTGTTAAAATATGTCAATACTTTTTCTTCACAGGTGTTTGGGCTGAACAGAAAATCATGATATGATATAAAAACTGTTATTGGGAATTTAAATGAAAGAAAAGAATTTTGTCTTTCCAACAAGAACAGGGAAATGTATGCTGCAGTCATCATGTAGAAGTTCTGTATCTATATTTTTAAAATCATCATATTAACTGGCAGGAAAACATACTTTGAAGCTTTCATTTTGTCTTTTGTAGAATCTTAATGTTTTCACACCTTTGTGATGATTTAGATTTTGTGAGACTAAGGGAAAACACAAAAAACACCATATTCTACTGAATTTGGAATTGCATTTTGACAGAATTCACATTTGAAGCAATATATGCAAACACAGACAGTGGAAAAATCACACTGTGAAGTTTGTGAATCCATATTTTCATAGAACATTTCACTGCAAAATATGCTAAAACACACTAGGGAAAGACCACATACTTGTGAAGTTTGTGGACATGGATTTACAAAGATGTCATGTTTGCAGCGCCATATGCGAACACACACTGGGGAGAAACCATATTCTTGTAAACTTTGCGCATCCATATTTGCATGTAGGTCAAGTTTGACGCGCCATATGCGAACTCACACTGGAGAGAAACCATATTCCTGTGAAGTTTGTGGATCAGCATTTTCAGATGCGTCAAATTTGAGGCACCATTTGCGAACACATACTGGGGAGAAACCATATACTTGTAAAGTTTGCGGATTTGCTTTTTCACAGGAAGCACATTTGATTCGCCATATGAGGAGACATACTGGAGAGAAACCATATTCTTGTCAAATTTGTGGATTTGCATTTTCGCGGAATAACATTTTGAAGGAACATATGCGAACACACACTGGAGAGAAACCATATTCTTGTCAAATTTGTGGAGCTAGATTTCCACAGCTGACAAATTTGAAACGCCATAAAAAAACACATATGGTGGATAAACCACGTTCTAGTCAAACACACACTGGAGAGAAACTACCTTTTTCTGCAGCTTATGGATCTGCATTTTCAAAGAAGAACATTTTGAAGCAGCGTTTACGAACGCTTATTGTGGAGAAACCACATTCTTGTGAAGTTTGTGGATATTCGTTTTTAAGGATGTCATGTTTGCAGCGCCATATGCGAACACACACAGGGGAGAAACCATATTCTTGTGAAATCTGTACATCTGTATTTACATGTACATCAAGTCTGAAACGCCATATGCGAAAACACACAGGAGAGAAACCATATTCTTGTGTTGTTTGTAGATCAGCATTTTCAGAGTCATCATATTTGACACGCCACATACAAACACACACAGGGGAGAAACCATATTCTTGTGAAGTTTGTAATTTTTCATTTGCAGAGGAAGGACTTTTGAATCGTCATATGCGAACACACACTGGAGAGAAACCATATTCTTGTGAAATTTGTGGATCTAAATTTTCACAGAACATTTTGAAGCGCCATATGCGAACACACACTGGGGAAAAACCATATTCTTGTGATATTTGTGGATCTGTGTTTTCACAGATGTCACATTTGAAGCGCCATGTACGAGCACACAATAGGGAGAAACCACATTCTTAAGTTTGTGGAAATGTGTATTCAAGAGAATCCGTATTAAGTTTGTGCCAATATTTTTTCATGTAAATCAGATTTTGAGTGCCATCAATGTTGGAGGTAAACCCTATTCTTCTGATGTTGTGATTTATTGTCATTGGATTCTTTGCAATGTCATATATACATGCCGGATAGAAAACATGCATATTTTTTAGATTTCTGTTTGCAGAAAAATATTCAAATATCTGTGGAAGCACTGTTCGAGTGAAATGTGTTTATCAGTATTTTTAGAGGCGTCAACCTGGTCGAAGGTGAGAAATAAAAATTATTTCCTTTTTGTACTTTTAACAGCTGTTAAGTGAAAAAAATATGAAATGCTTTTAAAAAAGATGCACACAAAAAAATGGCACTAAACATTACATTTTTCGATTCTTCAGTCATGTTCAATAAGACAAATTCTCTTGAAGAAAAGCAATGGGATGAATTACAAAATTGCATTGTAAAATATGTGGCCATACAGATGCAAAAGTGGCCCTGAGTCACATGCAAATATGTCTGTTGATGTTAGTTCATCACATACAAGTTTCTTTGTTAACAGCAGAACAGCTTGGCATAGCCAGATACAGGCATGCCTACAACTTGTCCAGGTCCCAGTGTTTGTCAACTGTCTTACATCAATAAAAACAAGTGGATAACCAGTAGTCAGTAGTCTGCTTTTGCAGAGACTCATTTTGCTTTCATCAGAGATTTAGTGTCTTGCAAAGACACCCACTTTGCATATTTTATTTTGGAAGTTGCTTACTGTCTGCCATGCTGTGGTTTCTGAGGCAGTGGCCTCACTTGTAGTTATTAAGGTTTTATTAATTTCTTCTTGTCTCTGTACATGTTGCCCCACTTAATTGTTAAGATGACAATCCATTTGGTGTTTCTCCAAGCCTTGACACAAACCACCTTACTTTTCTACAAGCTATTTCCATCTTTACTGTTCATGCAGATGGCAAAGTTCAATCTGGGGCTAATCTCTGAATTTGGTGGTTCAGACCAGGGTCTCTCTATCACTGAATGGTTCAGAAAGTTGAACCAGTCTGTGATCTGTGCAGTATAATAAACATTGCTAGTATTCTGCCACTTTGATTGACAAGAGGTACATTTGTTGTGCTACAACAAGGAAGAAAGTAAAGATGTGGGCTGTAGCAGAAACACCTGTACATTGCCTTTGCCACAGATCCATTTGTAGAGTACAACTTGTTCATAGCTCGACATTTGTATTCAAATGAATCTATGGATATCTACTTAGCAGACCTATGCAGGCTGTCAAACTGGTACGGTGGAGTTTCTGACTGTGTGTCTGCATTTGTAGCAGGGTTGCCCATACGACGTCAGATAGCTGCTTTGTCCTTCTGCTCAAATGAATGCACTGGACAACAACCAGCTGTTAATTCAAGCCAGAGCGCTATATTAGGTAATAATGCACTGGCAGCAGTGCGATCAATTGTGGCAGTCACAAAGCCTGAGACGAAATGACTTCTGTCAATGATCTGCAGAGTGATAATGTCTGCCACCATAACATCTGATTGGCTAGAACTGTGCATTTCTGCAGCAAAGAAACACCAACATGTGCAGTGATCCATGTTGGCCAACCTGATTTTTCTGTGTAATTCAATCATCAGCAAAAGATCTTAACTACATTTAAAGTTCAGTTGATTTTTTTTTTTTCAGGTTAGTTACACTTCCACTTATCTTGTTGCTAATATATTAAGTTAGATGACAAAACTTTTAGAAATTCATGTTTACAAAAATCAGCATGTTTATACATGCATAAAATAAATTAATTTTCCAAATACTTGTGTGTGTGTGTGTGTGTGTGTGTGTGTGTGTGTTGACCTTGAATACAGTTTTAATTTAATATTAATATCGCATGACCAATGCAAATTAATACAGAATTTTAAAAGATTATAAATTATTCTAATTAAAATCTTAAAGAAATGAAAACATTTGAATAGAATTCACAATAACTCAAAAATTACATCTTTTGGAGAGTTACTGATATCCAATATTAATAAAAGATACTATATATGTTTTGTTTTTCACATTTAAAATTTTACTTACATATCTGTATTTTGCCAAATTTGACCTTTATTTTTACAGTACAATTTTAAAACTCATTGAGGTATTTTGTTTATTTCTGTGCTATGGAAAATCCAAAATAAATTTCTAACATTCTGAATGATATCTTTTGACTAATACTATTAATTGATTCATAAGTGGTCAACATTTCAATAAAATCTTATAATTTCTAGATTTTTGTTAATATATTTTAAAACAAAATGGTCGTCTTGTTAAAGGTGTTTAGATGGTTTATGACATTAGTTGCTAAAAGGAATCAAAACATAAATTTAAATTAAGTAATAATAATAATTTTGTGAATTTTTCTAGCTTATTTTTCTTTTGATAAAACTTTATATTACAATAAGACTTTATTGGTTGCTATGAAATATTTTCACATCAGTAATAATTAATAATAATAATAATATTAATAAGAATTATAAGGAATAAAGACAAAAACGTACAAGTTATCTTTGCTGACGCATTTCATCCTCTGAGGGATTTTATGAAGGCAAATTCCATGACTTTATTTTGTGACAATTATTTATATACAAGAGCAAAAACGTTGGTTTTGCAAAATTTGACCTTTTACAGTACAATTTTAAAACTCATTCAGATATTTTTTCATACAGATATGCCTGATATAAAAAAATAAGTTTGAAAAATGAAAATACATCAAGTTTAATGGGAAATTCAAGTGGGAACATTTTTTTTAGATAAATTCATCTATATTTTTCATTTTGTTTGATTATTTCTATGCTATGGAAAATCAAAAATAAATTTCTAATATTCTGATTTATATCTTTTGACTAATACAATTAATTGATAAATAAGCAGACAACTTTTCAATAAAATCATGTAATCAATAAAGACTAAAGTAAATATTTTTGTTAATATATTTAAAAAAAGAAAAAGGTGGGTATAGTTCTCTTGTTACAGGTGTTTAGATGGTTTATGACATTAGTTTCTAAAAGGAATCAAAACACAAATTTAAATTAAGGAATGACAATTTTGTGAATTTTTCTAGCTTATTTTTCTTTTGATAAAACTTATTGGTTGCCATGAAATATTTTCATATCAATGCTGAATAGATTTCTCAAATAATAATTATAAGGAATAAAAACAAAACAAAAACTTATCACGTTATCTTAGCCATCACGTTTCATCCTCTGAGGGACCTTATGAAGGCAAATGCCATGACTTTATTTTGTGACAAGTATTTATATACAAGAGCAAAAATGTTGGTTTTGCAAATTTTTTAAGTTTAGAAACATTCAGAAATATACATCAGGTTAGCTGAAAAGACAGGGAAGTTATGGAGGACACTGAATTGTATCCCTTTGTCTCCTACATAGCTTGCCTGACTTTTCAGCTAACCCAATGAATATTTCTGAGTATTTCAAAATGTAAAAATTCTTAAAATCAGTAATATTTTTCTCTTACATATAAATACTTTAGCCTTTATCGATGTCTTTTTACAGATGAAATGTTTTCTACATGAAATTTTGAAAGTAAAGTCTGGGTTGTAAAGACATGTACAGTTTGATATTTGAATATGCTCCAAGGGCATTAGTGCAAATTGCACAAAGCAGACTTGGTTAAAATTTGAACTCTTCATGCCTATTCAACTTTCCACTTTGAAAAATATTGCCAGATTTAGATAAAGAGAGGCTTTCTGCATGTTCCACTTCCCTGAAAGATTTCCTAGTGTATATTATAATAACTATTAGGTTGGTGCAAAAATAATGACGTAATAATGTCGTTTTTTGACGTATTTTTTAACGTCAAAAAACGACATTATTACGTCATTATTTTTACACCAACCTAATATTAGGTTGGTGCAAAAATAATGTCGTTTTCTCGCATATGTTACTGTGTGAGAAAACGACATTATTTTTGCACCAACCTAATATATTATGAAGTTAAAAAAACTTATAATAACTATATTATGAAGTTAAAAAAAATTTATAATAATATCTTTTTCAAAAACATCAAATGTACTGCATCATATTCAAATTTCCACTGGAGAGAAACGCTGTTCTTGTGAAATTTGGCTGTCTGCATTTTTAGAATTGTCAATATTGTTGAAGAGCATGTAAGCAAAACCATATTCATCGTAGGTCTTGCAATTTACACTGGTGAGAAATGTTTGAATCCGTCTATTCCAAAGCCACAAAAAGGTATATTTTATTCTTTGAGTAATTTTTTAATAAAGAGAATTACTTGCTGTTAACAGATCTGTGACTATGGCTAAATTTATAGATTTTACAGTTAAGTAGAAATTAAAAATATTCCAGTTGCTTTAAATTTTGTTTGAAATACACCAATGTATTTTGCTTATTGAAAATATTAAATTTGTTGGTTCTAATCAATGTAGGAATGACTGCTGAATATATTCCATCCCCAATTTATTCACAAATCATGCAGATGCATGCTGGGATTTTTTCTTCACCAATAAAAATGGAAAATTACTCTGTTACATCTGCCCTATTTTTCTTCTTTCTTGCTTTGATATAAGAAGACTGCAATCACCTGACTTGTTACTTTTACTTGTTAACCCAATTCTTAGTGAATTTTTCATTTTATTGCTGTTGATTTTCCTACATTTTCTCTTGCATCCTTAGTATCATTCTGCCTTCTTCTTTTCCGCATCGCTTATTGAGAACTTTGTGAATTCTGTTTCTTCAATATTTTGCCAGTTATGCATAAACATGTCAGTTACTCCACAAATTTAATCTATTAGAATTAAAGTTATAAATGTTCCTGAAAAATTTATCTATTTTGTAAAATTTATTTCAAACTTAGGTATCCCTTTTTTTCTTTTTTTTGGGGGGTGGGGTGGACAGTGTGCCTACCATAAATTTGTTGCTGATGTTCAGTTTTAATAAAATGAACTGATTATTTTTTCTGCACTGGAAAACAATAAATCTGATATATACATATATATATATTTGTTTGTTTTGGCATTGATGAAAATCTTGATATAAAATAAATATACCTTTAAAATTTACCCTGTGTGATTCTTCAATTCTATTTTTGACTGTGAAAATACTTTAAAATATTGTGTTTAATGTTATCATTTTCAGGTGATTGTTTTTTTATTCTTACAAAAATCAAATTTAAAGATAGAATTTTAAATTTGACTTCAATAACTTTTTAAAATATGAGGGTAGGATTAATTAGTTTTCTATGACTTAAGAACAATTTTCAAGCTATTTAAAATCAGAAAATATTTTTAGATTGCAAGAATTTTTTTGTCTTAGAAGATAACCCATAACTGGTGAGGAGATGGTAAGCCTAGGATGGTAGGCTTTTCAGGTTAAGTACAGATACTGTTATTTTACAGCTGTTAGAATTTTTTTCTAGGGAAGATCAAAAATAATATTAAAAAAGAATTCTGAATTATGTCCCTTGATAGCATTAATTTTTTTTAAGAATTTGTGGGTAGGTCTTTCAGATGATTTCTGACAGTAATAGCTAAACGTATCAAAAAATAAATGTAAATTAACCATCAATTCAATAACTAAATGAGTTTTCTTTTAAATAGATTTAATGTCCTTGTCATAGTGATGTAGCTGTGAAAACCATTTGTTTATAAGTGGAAAGAACAATCTGTATAAGAATAATATTTAGACATTTGTATAATTTTGAGAAAAATACAATTAACTTTTTATATCATGTACAATTCTTGCACAGCTCAAAAGGACATTATTGTAGATTAACTTTTTTTTATTTTTTTATTTTTTCTTTTGTTAAAAGAATTAACAATATTTTTGTCAAATGCAAGCATATTCTATAGAGGCAATATGTTACTCTGTACTTTATTCGTTTCCTTTATTTTTGCTCAGATTATTTTGGCTCATTTGATTGAGTCTTACTATAAAACAAGAAGTCATTTACAGAGTCATTGTTTTCATGATAATACCTCCTACATAATGATAAGTCATTAATATTAATGGTAACTTCTGGTAGCAAATGTCTTATTATGTTGGTGGTATTTTTGCTGCACTCTGTACATTTTTCCAGTGGGACAGTAAATTCACTGTTCTGAATCACATTGCATTTTATGAAATGTGAAGGAATATTGTTTTTAATCATTTAGCAAAAGTCATCTTGATAAAGTAGAACTTTGAAAGAATAAATTCTTCGGCTGTCTTTCTTTGCCTAGATAGGTCTCTGTCTACCAAGATGGGTTTGCATTTTTTGTAGGAACCTTTCTGGATATTTATATGAATGTAGTAAAATAACAAGAATGAAAAGCCTTATTTGAGAAAAAAATTGGCACAAATAATCCAGAGTCTCTTCTAAAGGCTTGTATGTAATTGAATCTGCCTTTAGCAGTAAATGAGTGTACAGTCTTCCTTTGTTCACATTCTCTATCCAAGGGCCTCACAACCCTCCCCAATGCCTCACAACCCTCCCCAAGGCCTCCTTAAGTACTGAGTGAGGAAATGAGGAGGCATAACAATTCTCTTGTTTCTCTAGATTCCCTGAAGCATCACAGTTGTTGGAATCTTTGTGTACATGACCCTTGGAACATCCATTGTGTCTGCATAACCATCTGCCATGTCTTCAGTTGATCTTTTGGTCTTGATCAAAGGTTTAGAAACCAGATAAAAACTGAAGCATTCTAAGCTCTTGAAGTTTCAATTTTCTTTCAATAATATAGGCTTTTCAATTTCAAATTAAAAAGAACATTTTTACAATTGATCAATGTATATTTTGTTTTATTCATTTCATATTTTTCAATTTCAGTTGCCACAAATTCTTCAAAGTTGGTTTAGAGGATATCCTTATTTGGAGTTTAATTTTCTGTTTCTTAGATCATTTTTAAAAAAAAAGACACTTTTGGGAAATGAACATGCAGTAAAATCCCATTATTATTGCCACCAGGCTTTAAAAACAAATATATCAGCTGTAAAGGGTTTTTTTTTTTTTTAATATTGCCAAGAGTGTTCTGTCCATTTAATGTTTTGTGAATATTTGCATGTAGTAAAATAACATGAATGAAAAGCCTTATTCGATAAAAAATTGGCACAAGTAATCCTGAGTCTCTTCTAAATGCATGTATGTAATGAATCTGCCTTTAACATTGATGACTTCTTTAATATGTGGTCTGGAATGTTGACATGTCTGAATCATATATTTATGTCATTGTGCCAGTTATGGTGGATTTCAGACAATTTATAGTGTTAAGGGGACATTCAGAGACTTCCCTCTCAACCACACTCCATATGTAATAGTTGAATGTATTCAGGTCTGGTCAGCTAGGAAGCAATGTGTTTTTGCTGACATGATCGTGTAGGTTGTAACTCATTCATTCTTGGGTCATCCTGGTCTTATGAGATGGTGCAGAGACTTGTTGGTAGTTGTACAGTTTTCCTTTGTTCACATTCTCTATCCAAGGCCTCCTTAAATACTGAATGAAGAAATGAAGCATGACAATTCTCTTGTTTCTCGAGATTCCCTGAAGAATCACAGTTGTTGGAATCTTTGTGTACATGACCCTTGGAACATCCATTGTGTCTGCATAACCATCTGCCATGTCTTCAGTTGATCTTTTGGTCTTGATCAAAGGTTTAGAAACCAGATAAAAACTGAAGCATTCTAAGCTCTTGAAGTTTCAATTTTCTTTCAATAATATAGGCTTTTCAATTTCAAATTAAAAAGAACATTTTTACAATTGATCAATGTATATTTTGTTTTATTCATTTCATATTTTTCAATTTCAGTTGCCACAAATTCTTCAAAGTTGGTTTAGAGGATATCCTTATTTGGAGTTTAATTTTCTGTTTCTTAGATCATTTTTAAAAAACTTTTGGGAAACGAACATACAGCAAAATCCCATTATTATTGCCACCAGGCTTTAAAAACAAATATATCAGCTGTAAAGGTTTTTTTTTTAATATTGCCAAGAGTGTTCTGTCCATTTAATGTTTTGTGAATATTTGCATGTAGTAAAATAACACTGGGCCACATATAGACAGTAATTTACTAATTATATGTGGCACAAGGCTGAAAGTACGGAGCACCCAGTGAGGATAGAACTACACAGTCATAATTGATTGAGTGAGACAACCTGGCTAACCATGTCAAATTCTTCCACCACCCGAAATATATGATACCGTGCCTTCACTAAGTCATTTTTATAAATCTTATATTAAATGCAAATAATATTGAAATAAAATTGTGTACAGTAAAAATGATAATCCTAAATAATCATTTCTGACATAAAATAAAATAAAAATAAACATGACCAATGTAGTAAAATAAAAAGAAAGACATTGTTTATTGCTATGTCTGCTTTTCTTTAGGTTCTAACAAAATGCAGCCTATTTTTTTTTTTTTCTTTTCTTTACAAATGAATAGGAAAAAAAAATTGTTTTTAAAAATTTGACAAAAATCAAGAAATTATTCAGACTTAATAATTTTTTTCAGATAAAAATTATTCATTAAGGAACTGAATAGAGAGCAGGTTATTTTTTAAGAAAACATTTAGAATATTGTAGGAAGTATCATAATTTTGTGCCTACTGGCATATTTGTCCAGCAAAAAATATCAGGCTCATGAGAGTCTGGGTAAAAAAAGGATATAAAAATTGAATTCAAACAAGCAACAATTAATAAATGTCTGAAAAAGACATGTCACAGAAGGATAAAAAAAAACAAAAAAAAAACAAACAAAGTTGAAATAATAAACAGTTCAATACAATCTTCAGTCTCTGTCTTTGAAGTCCTTGTGTGTCTTGTCCAAGTGAAAGGAAACATGTCTTGCTGCTATGAAAACTAAAGGGAAAAGTTTCCAACAAAATGCATCCTATTTTTTCTTTTTCAAAAAAAAAAAAAAAAAAAAAAAAATGCTCCACCTTGTTTTTAAAATTTACCAAAAATCAGGGAATTTATGTGATTTTAATGGTTTTTCAACACGTATTCAATAATGAATTATATAGTAATCAGGTTAATTTTCTTAGATTTAATTTCTTAATGTCTTCTAAGTTAAATCCTCTTTTTTTAGTCCTTGACCCAGTATAGGAGAGTTCCCATCATTCTCAAATGGTTTCATTGGCATGTACCAACAAATTGTATACAAAATAGGTTATTATTTTCTTTGCAGAAATTAGATATCTGAGATGAGGTATTGTAATTATTTTTACTATTTACATTATTCAGACTGTTCTCCTTATCTCATTGTCATGTTCATGATGTTTCGGCCATTGTACATTCTGGCATTCTTCAGGAATGTCTGCCAAGTAGAAAGTGACACCATGTCCGTAGAGCTTCGACTATGACTTTTTTTTAGTCTGTCTACAATATAGAGACTAACAGTAACACCCCTTCCTTGAAATGCCCTCAATTCTAAATCTAAAATCCCAAACACTAATAATAATTGGAATGCTTTCCTATTATATTAAATTCATCTCAAACTTTTTGACTATGGCAGCAGCTTTTTTTTTTTTTTCGACAGCGTGTTGTTTGATTTCGTTAGGATTTTTACAGTATGAGAAAAAAAAGTGTTGGGGATTAGTCACTAGTGAACTGTTAAGTTCTGTTAAATCAGAAGGAATTTTTTTAGGTGGTGTGTTCGTTAACATTCATCCACAACAAATAATAAACGAATATTTAAAACAGGTCATGCAAAGCAGAATAAAAAAAAACTAAGGCAAATAGAATGCACAACAATACGGTAATTTAAATGAGTTATGAATTGGAGATTTGTTGAGTATTGACGTAATTAGATATGTAGTTTGTTGCTAGATATGTAGTTTGTTGTTGACTATGTTTGAATGCTTAAATCAGTGCTTTGGAGATTTGTTACAAGAATTAATTATTAAACAGTTTGCTGTTCAACGTTCAAAAGTGTTCGATTTTACTACAGTTCAAATGTGTGTGTATGTAAGTACTATGTAAAATATTTTTAAGTTTTACGAAGTTGCGTACCTTGAACTGTTAATTGTTAAAATGCGTTGCTTGTTACTATTACTATTACATAGTGAATATATATCACTTTCTTCAAGTAAATGTAAATGAATTCTGAGAAGTTTGTTTAAAAGAGAGAGATTGAGTATGCCAAAGAGTTGCTGAGTCAGACGTTAATTCGCGCGGGAAAGTCAAAGTTTAAACTGGCGTGGAATTGGTTGGCATCTCTCTGAGTGTGGAAATCTGACTGGTGAAGTGGTTCAAATTTCTTTCTTTTATAGGTTCTGGAAAGGAAAAATAGGCTCAAACACATTTGAGCGCCAAAAGGATTTTTCACGTGCATACTTAGTTTTTTTTAAGGCTGTTAGCCAATGAGAAGTTCAATTTGTCAGAATTAGTGTTTTGATTGGATAACAGGTGTGTGGGTGTAAGAATGGATTGTTCTGCAAAGAGGGGTGAAAGGTAACGTGGATTATTCCACAAAAGAAAGCAACAGGTCGGCCTTGTTGATTTAAGGTTGTGGTTATGACTAGCGTATATTTTGACTTCAAATTCTTTATCAGGGTCAACTAGGCTAGCGTCTTTTAAATTGTTTTTCAGCATTTGGAAAGAGAGTAACACAGATGGCGGCAGTCAAAATTCTTTGTTGGGCTTCAATGATATTATCTTGTCCGAAAAGTTTTGGATAAATTTACTATAATAGGAAAACATTCCAGTTATTTGTTTTTGGGATTTTAGTTTTAGAGGGTGGCGGGCATTTCAAGGAGGGGTTTTAGTCTGTGGACTCTTCCACAACAAGTCAGTTAACCCCTGCTAGGAAATGCACTATTCCTGTTGTAATTTTCCCCATCACAATCTTACAAAGTATATAACAAGCATTCATTGGTTAATCACCTTCAATCTAGCCTGCTGATTGGTCAGTTCCGACCAATCAAACCGCCTGCACGCGACAAATCTGTTTTCCCGCTCAATATGCTTGGAGCCTCCCACGTGATACACTATATTATATAAACAGAACACGTGTAAACTCCCTCGTGTTTCTTTTCATCTCACTCTCGCGTCTCATTCTTTGCTACCAAGCACCAAGATGTAATCTTCAGGCACTCCCGTCTTAGCCATTGCGTTCAGACATTAAAGACCATTACCAACATTCACGCAAGTACGAACTCTGAAATCTCTTCTGAACTTTTACCAACTTGTACAATACACAATTCCAAACATGCTAAAGAAACTTTATTCTTCTAAACTACAGTTTAATAATTACTTTCACTTTATGAACTTAGGTACAAATATTACCTAATCTAAGAGACACAACTCTGTCTAACCTTTGCACTCAGTATTCATGCATGTATATCAAATATTAATAAATTCAGTTGTTACGTTTTGAAGCAAGACGTTTATGAATCTTTATTAATCTATGTCTTGTATTAATTGTTGTGGATAGAAGATTATTGAACACACACAATTTTAAACCTTCTGGTAATTCAAACTTTCTGATAATTCAAACCTTCTATTCCTCTTCAACACACATCACACACATCCGCAACAAGCCTATTGTAGTCAGAAGATATCTGATTGTTTTGGATAGTGTACCCAAGTAGTGAAATTGAAGTGGCTGAAATGATACTTTTACTGTTGTTTAGGGTAATATTGTATTTCTTAGCTATGTCATAGAATTTTTGAAGGTTGGAATCATGTTCTTGGGTTTTCCCACATAGAGTAATGTTGTACAGGAAGACGAATATATATTATAATTTCTTCCTTGTTGCCGACGCTTCTCTGGAATGCACTTACGCCATTAGTAACACCAAAAGGAAGGCAAGTAAATTGGTATAGTTTTCCACTTACCTCACAGGCAGTGTACTTAACAATCATCTTCTCCGGTACGAATCTGATGATAACCAGATGTAAGATCAAGTGTAGTGATGATATTCTACTGGGCAATATCCTCAACCATTTTTGAAATATTGGGCATAGGGTAAGCATTGAGTTCTGTGAAACTATCTATGGTGTCAGTGTAATCAATTACCATTCTTTTTTGTGGTTTGCATTTGATGTTGCAAGTACTTGCCCTCTCCAAGGAGATACTGAGGGTTCTACAATACCTTCTTTCAACATTTTAGTAGTTTCTTCATGAATTTACTATCAGCGATAATATGATGACATGACTTATTGACGATTGGAGTTGTATTAATGGAGAGTTAGGAAGAGTGGGGGAGGTGAAAAGTCTATGGATGGGAAGTGGTTATTAAAATCGTGACCACTCCGATAACAAATTCATCAATGGTTCCGTCAAATCTCAAGGTCATTTTGTTATATTTTTTCATTATGTCCTTTCATATGATAGTATCAACGAATAGATTTTCAGTCACTTTCACTGTCACGCTAGAATGTGTCCTCTTGTTCAGAATGATATCAACTATCGCTTCACCAACAATTTTTGCATGTTGGTTAACGTCTGCCAGGACTACTGTCTTTTGTTTTGGCACGACAAAAAGGTTTAACTTTTTTTGACGTACTTTTGTTCATAAAATTCCTACGCTACCAGAATCTACCATGGCATTGACTATGTTTCCATTTATATTGCTCTTGGTTAAATATCCTTTGTTTTCTTTCTTAGTCATGCAAGACTGTGAGAGTTTTAGCATCCCGCGACCACTTTCTTATCAATGTTGAATTTTGTGCAAATCTGTACAAAAGGTGGATCACAGAGCTTTATACATATTTTCAGAAAATCTCAACTTCTTATTGGTCACTTAATATTTAAATCATGTACGAATAACATCGACCTAGTTCTTGACATGACAAAAAATAATTCTGCCAAAATTTGTCAATGCCTTTTTCGATCCTGTCACGTGATTACGTTAATTATAAATATCGGACACGAGTTCGTTCTCTCTCTCTTTCTTGATTTCATTCGCTTACGAAAATGTAACCTTAAAGTTCATCAATGGGTCCATCAAATCTCAAGGTCATTTTGTTATATTTTTTTCACTATGTTCTTTCCTATGATAGTGTTGGGGATGCACAGAATGAACTAAGAATTTTGCTATGTTATTAAAATAAATCATAAATTTTTTATGTCAGGTTGCGTGATCTTCTCTTGCATCCACAACAATAAATAATTCTTGATATAAACAAGGCAAGACATGCATGCAATTCAAACAAACAAATGCATTTATATACAAATAAAAATATTATATACAAAATATTACACAAGATGTTATTGTGTTGGTATGTTTGTAGTAACTGGAGTTTTTTGTATGTCCTTTTCGTGTCTTGTATATTTGTATTACAGTCTTTAAGGAAATTGTAATTACTGTTTAGAATATCGTTATTATGTTTTTAGAATTGAGTCATTCAAAAATAGTCTACCCTTAACTGTAAAATATTAAGTATGTTCGATAATAGTATTTACTTAAATTGTAGTGATTTGTAATTCACTTTGGATAAATAAAGTCTTGCGGGTAGAAGTTCTTTGTATTCACAGAGTAATCTTCGAGTCGAGCTTGTGAGTGAGTCAGTTGTGGTTTCGTTTGCGCGTGAAAATTATAATCGCAAGTGACGTTGATTAGATTAGCGTTTTTCTGTGTTTGCTTGACTGACTGATTTATCGTAGATGGTCAAAGAGAATGCATAGTTTGAGATTCTTGAATGACGAAGAAGTTCGTAGAAGATATTGAACGGGAAAGATTTGTCGTCTCGATTCGCGAGATGGGAATTAGTAGTCATCACATTTTTAAGCTTGAGTGAGCTGTTGAAAAAATGGTCTGCTGTTGATCTGCCCAGGTCTGCATCTGCATCTGCATCTGCATGTCTCACACGTGCTTTTGGGTTTTTTTAGGAGGTCATGATCACGTGGGTGGCTCCAGAGCGATTTTGCGCCAAAACTTCGAAGTGCACGTGCGGGCGACCTGATTGGTAGAAATAAACCAATCAGAGGCCTAGATTTACGAATGAAAGTTGGAATAGTGCATTACTCGAAGAAGGTAAGATTGAGCTAATAGACGAGCCCAATAATAGTATCAACGAATAAATTTTCAATCACTTTCACTATCATGCCTGAATGTGTTCTGTTGTTCAGAGTAATATCAACTATTGCTCTGCCAACAATTTTTGCATGTTAGTTAGGGTCTGCCAGGACTATTTTCTTGGTTTAACTTTTTTTTGCTATACTTTCATTGATAAAAGTTACCATACTACCAAAATCTACCATGGCATTGACAATGTTTCTGTTTATATTGCACTTGGTTAAGGTAATATTCTTTGATTTCTTTCCTAGTCTTGCAAGACTGGGAGAGTCAGTATCGTATAATGCGGCTGATATCAAAGACCTGCATACTTTTGCCCAGTGTCCTTTTTTACGCATTTTTTTGCAATCGGCATTACAGGCTGGACATGATGTAGGTTTCTGCAGAAGAAGCAAATCTTCTTAAGCTTAGTGTCTTTTTGTATGCTGGCTACACTGGCATTTTCCTCTGAAGAAGTTATAGAATGCAGATTGTTTTTCCGTTTGTTCCAGTGATCTGGCCATTTCATACACTTCTTTAGCAGTCAATGAGGATCTTTCAAGTCATAATTGTTGTCGGATTGATGTGGAGGTGATGCCATTGATGATTAATGCATCTCGCGTATACTTTTTTTCTTTTGTTTTCTTCGGCAGTTACTACTTGAGAGTCACATGTTTTAGCCAGAATCTCCAATTGTTGCATGAAAATGTCTGTTGTGTGGGCTTGTTGCTGCTTCAGGGTAATTAGCTGGTGTCTATTGTACATTATGTTCGTGGGCTTGATGTAAGCAACTTTGAGGGCTCTCATGGCAGAATTGTAATTGTTAGAGTCACTATTTTGAACACTTCTACTGATATACAGTTTATGAGAGCAAAAAAAATGTTTAGGTCATCTTTAGCCTCATCAGTTCTATAGACAGTACGTAGAAAGTTAGTGAATATGAGTTTCCAGTTCTTGAATAATTTCTCTGAGTTAGGAGTTGTAGGCTTGTCGGAGTTAGCTCCTCCTTGGCTCCTTAAACCAGAAGAGAACAGGTCATTTCGACCTTGACCTTTCAGTTGTGCTCCCTACACACTGTTAACACGAGGTAGAGACTAGCAAGTTACCTTTTCAGTTTAGTTATATTACGAACCTAGTCGTAATATACTTCTAGGCATTTTTAGGCCTTGGTTTTCTTTTAGTTAAGCTCTACTCATTTTATAGATAGACTTTACTGTGTTAGCTTACCAATTCTCTTGCTAGTCTCCCTTACCACAAGACAGTGACTTCTCGCTAAAAATAAGGTCAGCGACTGTTAGTCGTTCAAGTTTTGACCGACTGTTCGGTTGTACTCTCTTCCTATGGACGGGAGGAACCCGAAGGAGGCTACGCCGAAGGGCGGAGTCTCCTTCGGGGAGGTAGACCGGCCCTGAACCCGTTTATGCGGCTTCAATGGGCATATTTTTGGCCGAGCCCACGGGCTCGGAGTGCCCACATTAAAAAGGCTTTGTGCCACATGACACCCTCGTGGGGGGGGGACTGAATATCGTTAGCGACTGAAACGATCGGTATGCAGGCTCCTGGCCTTCGTGGCCAGGATGTTGACCCGGGTTTTGTATTAAGTTATGCTCCCATTTTTTTTGTCTGCCAACTTGACGATAGTTGGAAACTTTGCTTTCTCCCTCTTACTTCTGGCTCCTTGCCAATTCTCGGCATTCCGTCCCTACTGGCTGCCTGCACGTCGTCCATACTAATATCGGACTCGACCGGCAGACACGCAACACCTGCACTGGACCTTTGACATGCCCGAACAACATCGCAACGCCAGCTCCTCTTTCCTTCCCAACACGTCAAGTTGGCATCCCGGCAACGACCAACATCAACCTCAAACTACAATGACCAGCAGCGATCATCTGCAATGACCAACATTGGGATCCCTACGACGACCAGCAGCGATCACCTGCAACGTCCAGCAGCGATCATCTGCAAAGACCAACATCAACCTCAACTACGACGACCAGCAACGACCACCTGCAATGACCAGCAGCGTTCATTTGCAACGACCAACCTCGACCATCAATGCCTGCACCGGAACATCTGCATCTCTACCGTTCCGACCACCGTTATTTCTTTATTACTTTTTGAAACAACATAGACAACAGAACGAGGATATATAAGGTATAAGCTAATTTATTCTATTAGGTTGGTGCAAAAATAATGGTTTTTGACGTATTTTTTAACGTCAAAAACCGACATTATTTCGAGTGACGGCAATTGGCAATTTCTCTGTGGCTGTTCGTCACTGACAGCTTGGGTCAGTCGGCGTCTTCTTTTACAAGTCCTGAAAGTCCGAATTCGGCTCACTTAAGTTTTGGCGCAATTTCGTTTTGCACGTGAAACTTTCAGAATATAGTGTCGTTGACCAATGAGATTTGTTGGTTCGTCTAGTACGGTTATAATTGGTTGAAGTTTTCCGTACGTAGGCGTAAGATATAGACTGTTCTGTTACTAGGGGTGATAGATAAGAAAAAAAAGACGAGTCTACAAAATCAATGTGAAGACATGTCCAAGGTGATTCAGTGACAGACCTAGAACTGAGTGTAGTTTTCCTGAGAGATTTTGCTGCCAGTTGGCAATTGGAACATATGTGTACCAATTCCTCCAACTGCTTGTCCATGTTTGGCCATTAAAAATAGGGATTTCATACAGCTAATTCCTTGATGACCATAATGGAAGTACTTGATCATTCTTTCATGTAATAAAAGATGGGAAAGTAACACATTACACAAAAAGACAGCCGTCAATTTCTGACAATAAATATCGACGCTTAACTGATTTGTTGTTTTCAGAAACAAAAATATATATTCTGTGGGATTCATAATCCAATTTGAATGTCACAAACATTGTGTTTGTTTCGGACATTTTTATCACCATTTAGTTTTTTCAGGTTGAATTTTTGTGTGAATTTGTAAAACCTTTTTTTATGGCCATTCTGATGACAAATATTGTACTTAGGTTTCTTGAACCAACAAAATCATGCATAATCCCATTTACCACAATGCAAACATTTCGAGGAAGATTTCTTTTCATCATCAGGTTGCTTTCTTGATGGATGTTGCCGGTTATTGATAAATCCTCATTTTATTTTTACCGGCATAATGTCTCTTTTGATGCTTATTAAATTTGTTTGTTTGTTTGGGTTTTATGGCATATCAACCACTGTGGGTTATTTAATGCCAAATCCAGTTTATATGAATTTTAAATGCCTATTTTGTATGGAAAAAAACCGTATAGCTGGCAACATTATTGTTTCAAAAACGTATAGCTGGCAACATTATGGTTCAAAAAACGTATAGCTGGCAACATTATCTTTTACAAAAAACGTATAGCTGGCAACATTATCTTTTACAAAAAACGTACAGCTGGCAACATTATCTTTTACAAAAAAACGTATGATACTTATTAAATTATTGCATTCAGTGGTGAGGGCTTTTAATGCAATGTCTTCGTCTTGTTTCAGTTTCGAAAGAAGTCAGGCGTGAACATCAACATAAGTAGAAGATTTTAATACGATGATAAAAATCAAGCATTTGAACTGTTCCTCTGTAATGGAATTTAATTCAAATTTTCTGCATTCCTGATTGGCATGATCAGGAAAAGTCATTAGTATCATCTTTTGTTAACTTTAAACCATTAAATCAAATGTTAAAGATTGTTTTACTCTAAATACTTCACAGAGTCATTTCACTGTTTCAGTGAAGGTGGAATCCATTTCCCACTTTGGTAAAATATGATTTGTTTAATGGTCAGGTTCATTAGTGCCCAGTTTAAGAATTAAGAGACAGATTTTCCATTTTTCATGTTTATGAAATAAGTCATTGTGAAAGTTATCCATCAAACATTTAAAGCATGAAATGAATGATTCCCCACCTGCTGGGTCATAGTGGAATTCTGTTATATTGTTGGCTAAGATATCACCTGAAATAGTATTTTGATCTGTTCTGGCACGTAAAAATTCAAGTCGATTCTGGAAATGTGCAGGCATTGCTGTCAATAGCTATTGGTGTGACTTCAGAAACTGATCTTGCTGTTGGTGTGAAAATCTCTTTAAGCATCGCAGGTGAAATTGCTACGCTGATTTTGAAGTTCAAGTCCTTGTCACCAAAATGTTTTTATATTCCAGGCTCTTGGAATGAACAAAAATATAATGAAAATAAAAAAAAAGTGTATTTGAGCAGAGCTAAATAAACAACCATTATTCATTCATTAGCTGAAAACAGTAAGAATTGCATGGATTGAAATCAATGAATTCCACATGTGTCAGCTTCTTGCCATGTTCAATTCAGAAGTGCAACCTTCGTCTTCACAGACAAGGAAATAATTCAATTATATTTTGAGTCATTAAGCTTTATAGAGGAAGGAAATTAGCTTCCCCTAACATTCAATGTACTAGGTCTATTATAGGACCGTTACACTCATTTTCAGATAGTTTTCAGTGGTATGGACCAACAAATTGTATATTGAATAGGTTATGTTCTTAGAAGTCATTTAGAAATTAGATTTAACTTTCTAAGCACATAACTTAAACCCCTTTTCAGTCATAAGTCACAGTTACAGTTACAATCATTATAATCAGGCAAGGACCAGCTCGTTTTTTTTCTCATAAATACACATCTTCCTCATCAGTGACATTCTGATATCTTTTCTTACCAAGCTCAAATCTTGCTTTCAAAAAACCTTTTGTATCAGGACTAACGAGATAACTAAATATATTGATGTAAAATCTTCTAACATGAAGGGATTTGGCTCTCAACAACTTTACAGCAAAAGAATAGAAAAATAAAGAACTTAATCTTGAATGACCTTTTGACTTGTGCAAGAATTATATGCAATATAAACAGTTAATGGTATTTCTCTAAAAACTGTTAAAATATATAAATATTATTTTAAATATTATACTCTCCATTTATAAGCAAATTCTGTTTTGATAAAATACATGCATACAATTTTATGGTAATTATGATATAATTAAGGGCATTAAGACCAATAAAGATAATTCATTTATCTATTGTATTGATGATTAATATTTATTTTCTACTATCATAAATCATCTGAAACAACTGCAATTAGTAGGCACACTTAACATAAAAACCCTATGCTCATAGTCTTACAGCCACATTGAAACACAGGTTCCTGTATGATCACTGAAGTCCAGCAATGTCAAGCCAAGGTAGGTAACCTCTTGGGAATACCAGGTGCTGTACGTGTGGATGAGCAGATGGTGTAATAGATAATGACTTAGAATTGTTATCAAAGTTCCAATTCCTGTTGGTTCATTATATTTGCTTATATGCAAATACATGTGGGGAAAGTGATGAACCCACCTTTTCTCCCTACAGCTATAGTTTAATTCATTACATCTGTATCACTAAACCATTGTTATCTAAAAAAAAATCTTAAAATCTAAAAATATTTTCTGGCTTTAAAGCTGTAGAAAATGAAACAATCCTCCCCTCATATTTTATGGTTTTGTTTCATTGTTTACATTCACTTCAATAATGTTGACATCTCTAAAAATGCAGATACACAAATTTCACAAAAACAGTGTTTCTCTCTGGTAGAGATTTAAATATAATCCAGTAAATTTGATTTTTTCTAAAAACAATCTAAAAAATAGGCATAGATATGATTTCTATCCTGTGTATATCTGCATATGGCACTGCAAAGAATTCAATGAAAATCCAAATTCATAAACATCAGAAGAATATAGTTTAACTTCAGGGTATATTCATATTTGGCACTCCAAATCTGATTTACATGAAAATATATCTGCACAAACTTCACTAGAATGTAGTTTTTCTAAAGGGTGTCTTTGCATATGGTGGTTCAAATGTGACTTCTGTTAAAATGCAGACCCACAAATTTTACAAGAATATGGTTTCTTTCCAGTGTGTGTTTTCAAATGGGCCTTCCGATTTGACAATTTTATAAATGCACATCCACAAATTTCACAAGAATAAGGTTCTTCCCCTGTGTGTGTTCACATATGGTGCTTCAAATATGACTTGTCTAAAAATACAGATCCATAAACTCCACAGGAATATGGTTCCTCCCTAGTGTGTGTTCGCATTTGATGATTCAAAATTTTTCTGTGAAAATTAAGATGCACAAACATCACAAGTATATGGTTTCTCTCCAGAGTTCTCATATGTTGCTTCAAATGTGACTTCACTGAAAATGCAAATCTGCACACCTCACAAGAATGTGGCTTCTCGCCAGTGTGTGTTTGCATATGGTGCTTCAAAAAGTTCTACCGTGAAAATGCAAGGCTACAAACTTCACAAGTGCATGGTTTATCCCCAGTTTGTGTTCGCATATGGCTTTAAATTTGATTCCTGTGAAAATACGGGTCTAAAAACTTCACAAGAATATGGTTTATCCACTGTGTGTGCTTGTATACAGCACTTCAAATGTGAATTCCATATAAAGACAGAACTACAAATTTCACAAGTATATGGTTTCTCCCCAGTGTGTGTTTCTATGTGATTTTTAAAATTTAATTTCCATGAACAAGCTCTATCAAATTCCCAAGAATATAGTTTAAACTTCAAAGTACATATTTTCTTGCCAGTTAATGTGATGCTTTAGAAAATATAGACATAACTTTTGCATAATGATTACAACATGTATTTCACTGTTCTTGATGTAAAGTCAAAATTCTTGTTGTTTTTTCCGTTAAATTCTCAATAATAACAGCTTTTATGAATATCATGATTTTCTGTTCAGCCCAAACACCTGTAGCGGGGAGTTTGTATGTGTTGTGAGACAAACACGTACGTCTCCTGAAATAGCCCACTACAAACATGGCAGACTTGGTGTATGTATGAGTTCACCTAAAGAAAGGTGAAGAAAACAACAAAGACTTAGTATATATATGTACAAAACAGGTATATGCGTATTGACATAAAATAAGAAATACATTTAACAAAGACGATAATTAGTGTATACGAATAAACATAGAAAGTGTGTATAAGTGGATGTTCGTAGATACATGTACGTGTAATGTAAATGTATGTTTCCCCGAAGGAAACACATAGCACTCACCCACAAAGGGGAAAAGGAAAACCTTCACACGAGATTTACGTCATGTTGTATCAGCTGAAAAGTGAAAAGAAAAGAGTTTATATTGTTGAGGTCGCTTTTATATTCTATAAATTAAATATTTTATATTTACGCAAAATACTACAAAATATTGAACAATAAGAAGGAACACAAAATGGTTTTATAACAAACAAAGAATATTTATATTTATTTAATATGTAATGATCTAAATTGCATAGGGGTTAATTCCCTTTGCCTGGAATTAAAGTCTTTACCAATGAAATATTTTTATCTGAGCCCATAAAAAGTTGAATGAACTTGCTGCTCAAAATTTTCACTGTAAGAATGTGTTTGGTAAAATAGAATTTTGAATATTTACTTGATGTTTCAGGACGTTTATTTCATACTAATTAAAATTTAGTTTTTGTACTTCTGCAAATAATTATAATAAGTCTTGCAGCTAAAAGTAAGTGTTCACCGAGAGCAAATTTTGTTAAATAGAGAACTGAGTGAGAATGTTTCTTGAATTGTGTCCTGAAGGGCTGAAAATGTGTTTGGTAAACTTGTAGCTTCAGAAAAAACCCTTTTCTTTTAAGTAATTATATATATATATATATATATATATATATATATATATATATATATATATATATATATGTAGTGGTGCTGTAAGTATTGTTGGCTAGGGTCACCGTGAATATAATCAAGAAGGAAAGCTGTGTTCTTGTAAAACAACACCCCACATGAATCATGCACAACAAACACGAGAGAAAAATAATCAAGCTCGGTGAACATTAATAAAATATTGTATTAATAATGTTATACAGAAATCAACAATAGTATAAAGAAAGTTGCTTCCCTTTTTCCGTAATAAAAAGGGTAAGTTTAGCTAATTAATGTTGAGTACAATATTGAATGTAATTTAACTACAAAGTTCAATTAAGACCTTAGCTAAATAAAGAATAGTTCCACAGTGTTTTATCAGTGTAGAAAGATGTAATGTTCATGAGTGATATCAATAAGAATTAGTATGATTACTCGAACGAGTAATAATTAAAAAAATGTCAATATAGCGCCGTGCCTTATTTTCCGAGAATTGAACTGCTACTGGCTGTTGGCTAACACCGAGAGGCTTTATATAATAATGCATAGGCCCCAGAGAGCTTTGCGCTAGAAATATAGAAAAGATACTAAAATACGCGATTGGTCAGGAAATGGACCAATCCGTGATTTTAGAGAAAAATTCGAATTACTTGCAATGGTTAAATTGTCATATAATAAGATATCATAAGTATCATGTATTTATGAACCAATGACATTAAAGAAAGCGGAGGTGTGGCACATGTAAGCGATCACTATATATATATATATATATATATATATATATATATATATATATGTGTGTGTGTGTGTGTGCAAACAGGTATTAAGAGTTAAAAACGGATAATTAGTGTCTGTATACGAATGAACATAGAAAGTTTGTGGTCAAAGTCTGTGTAAGTGAATGTGAATGTTCATATGTACGTGTGTTTCCTGAAGGGAAAAATGCAAATCTTCATGAGAGTTTTACATCGTGTCATATCAGGTGAAAAATGAAAAGAAAAGAGAGCGAGGCAAGTCATCGCTGAGTTTATATATTATATGGAGAGCGTCCCCAAGCAGCGGTTCCAAAAATTAGGAAATTAAGGAAAAGATAACTCTGACACACCTGTGATGTAATGAGACAGTTTAGCAGAGACAGTGAAACCAGTTCATATAATATGACATTCTTATGTTTTACATAATACTGAAATCTTGGAATGAGGCAAAAAGTATTAAATTTAAAGCATAATGACTGAAGCTTTGTTTAGGGAGCAGAAAATGCAGAATGAATTTCAAGTATCAAGCAATAAAGTGTTTTTGTTTGTTTTTCACAGGGTATACTATAAATCAAGATGGTGATTTCAATCTGGTAATTATTAGTTTGTTGAATCAAACATTATAACTGGATAACAACACAATGAAAAAGATCTTTGTGCAAATCAATCAATATACCAATTCTATTAAAACAAGCATGTTTTTGAAAGTGATATGAAAAGTTGTTTACCTTCAAATAGATATTATAATATGCATCAGGAAATCTTTCACGGAAATAAAGAAATACAAAAAATAAAAACTTGGCTTTCAAAATCTGATACAAATAAACTAAGTATTGGCTTTGCATAAATTTCCAGTATTTAATAAATGACGAAAATTATTTGCTGAAGTTTCCATTTGAAATTTTGCAAGGAAAAATACATCATGTCATTACCTCAATGAATTCGTTTTTACTTATAAAAATCCTAACCTCATCTAGTTTGACACATTTTAAAGATAGATCTCTGGAGAATTTCTGCTTAACTTTTATCAAACAAAATACCATAGGATCTACATAAAGGGTGATTCCTATAATACCGGGAAGAAATGTTCATATAAATATTTCCCTTTTGTACGACCTGTTAATATTTTCACAAAAGCACTTCATCAGAAAAGTGTTTCAAAATTAATATTAAATGGTAAATTATGTGTTTCCAAAATCTTTTTATGTTGTTTTTTATATTTATTACCCCAACTCATTTAATTGTATAAAATTACAAAAAATTCTTTTTTATACTGATTAATGTTTATATTTGTTTTAAGAACTTCAAAGAATCAAATTTGTTTTATCAAACAAGAACTGCAATTCAAGAAAATTCATTCTAAATCCGAAAATACAAAATGCAATAAAACTAATACATTATTTAATTAGAAAAGCCGTAATATAAATAAAATATATGATGGATACTATTATTTTAAAATAATTTTCTTTGATGCGGATTAAATTTTTACATGAATTGTTTTCATTTTTTAAAATTATGATTAGAATAATTTATGAACCTTTAAATCTGTTAAAATTCTGTATTAATTTGTATTGGTCAAGTAATGTTAATATTAAATCTGTATTTACTGAATGGATAATCTCACTATAATTCAATGTCTCCACACCTGCCCAATATTTTCAAAATTAATTTTAAATCCATTTTGTGTCTATAAATGTGTTAAATTTTGTTATCTAACCTAATGAAACTGAAAATTAGGAAGCTTCTTAATTCACTCATATGGATTAGCCATAAAGTGAGAGCATAACAGGCGTGAAAGAAATTTTAAATGTTGCTGTTTAGAGCTTTTGCTGGTGGTTGAATTCCCCAGAAAAGTTATGTTGGTTAAAATGAATCACCACACATGTTGGCGTTTCTGTGCTACAAATATGCATGGTTTTCGTTGACCTTATAGAATCGTAAATGTTTGTCTACTCACCCCCGTTAAAATAGACTCTTCTATAAGAATTAGCTTTGACCAATCAACACCACACATTGTGAAACTCGGCTTGTTATTGGTCGAGACGACCCTAGAATGTGTATCCATGGTCAAAAATCTGCTTTCCCGCCAGGCCGCTGGGAGCCTACTTTGGTTTCCCAAAACAAATAAAAGGACGAATTTCAGTCCAATTCACCAGTCAGATCTTCATCCCTAGAGAGATACCGAACCGACCCACGCAAGTCAAAACTCTGACCATCCAGGACTTTGCCGCGCAAAATATCTGACTCAACAATCCACAAACACACTCTATCTCTCCCAAGAACATTACTTACAATACTTTGAAAAAGTGACATTTTCTTCTCACTACTCAAAAAAGTATTAGTAAACAATCAAATTCTAGCACATCTAAAAGTACGCAACTCCTGCTAATTATACAAACATACTTACGCACACACACTAGCAACTGAACTCGCACAAAGGACAATTTAGTACTTAACTGCACACTTACTTTAATTTTGTGAACAAATCTAAATAGCAATTGCAAACACCTTTAAACATTCACAATAATATTCTACACAGCTAAATACACCTATATCCATTTAAGTTCAAATCAATTGTTATTCTCAAAATTGTATATTATTTGTACATAAATGCATTATTATTTTGTTCTATTGAAATCTGATAATCGGTGTTCCTTACTCACTTGCCTGTTGATTGATTCGTTTTTTGAATGTCTATCTATTGTTGCGGTTAAATATTTTGAACATGCCCGTAAACTATTCATCTAAAAATATAAACCTTCTGATACCAAATTCAAACCCCTAGCAAACGCAACAACCTGATGTTGATGACATGCAATGCCATTTTGATGTCAATTCTGGCAAGCTGGTATTTTCCATGAGATCTTCAGCCTTAGCTGAGATTCCACCATCTGTGCAGATATTAATGGTCCCCAAAACCCTATTCTGCCACCAATTGCCTCCATATCCATGTGTTTTTGTGATCCACAAAGAACATCATTCGGCATTAGCAATCAAGCAAGAGCAGCCAAATTCAATGAGAGCTGAACACCATCCCAGGTCAAACAATACATTGACTACAGGCAGTGCTGTCTTTGCATAGGGGGATAACATTGGTTTATGTCTCCCCCACAACCATCTATTTACCATGTAGTTCTGTGATATATGACCCAGTTTGTCACAGCGATAGAAACATGTCTTCGTCTCCTCGTCAGCTGCCATTTTGCCCATTAAACTCAAACAATTTCTAGCCAAATGATTAACACCACTACATCGCTGGCAGATGATATCAGCTTGCAGATCATTGGTAGAAGTCTAATCTGTATTCATCTGCTTCAATTAATCCCGCCGCCAATCAGTTGGTTAATGTCCAGTGCATCCATTCAAGAGGAAGCACAAATCAGCAGCTTAACATGCTAGGGGCAACTCTGCTATAAATGCACACACTAGACCAGTGGTTCCCAACCTTTTTTTACATGGCGGCTCACTATTGAGTTCTTTAAATTTTCGCGTCACACCTATCACAAAATATTTTCCACTCATAAAGCCTTTTTGCAATAAAATAATAAAAAACAAAGAATATTATATAAGAAGAATTTTTATTCACATAAATCAACATATCCTGTATTCAATATCGGGTATAAAATAATAATGGTGAATGTCAGTGGTGCTTCTTGACTACTGCTGCAATATTTGGGCGAATGTGAGAGAGACACACTCTTAACTCTTCTTCAATATTTTTAAGTCTTTCACGTTTTTTATTTTTAATGTTGTTCAGGTAAGAAAATCCCAGTTCACATAGGTACGAAGTTGAGAATTGCAGTAAGATTTTGATGGCTTTTTACAGTTGGATACTCTTCCATAACAGAAATCCAAAAGGCGTCCAATGGCAGTTGTGCGTACTTCAATTTGAGACCACCATCACTGGAAAGGCTTGCTAATTCTTCCTCTTCACATAACTCAAAATTGAAAAGGTTGATGACTGATAAATCTAGGAACGGATTGTGAATCCAATCAAATTCTTCAATGCTGATTGAGGGAAAATAATCTTCAATTTTATTTTCTAAACATGTCAAATGCTCACTAATAATGGGAATCATCTCGGTAACGCAGGTTTTGCGAACTAAGGGAAATATATCCAAATCATCTACCTTCATTCTTTTCTTCCATATTGCAACTTTTTTCTTAAAAGCAACTAATTTATCTGTTGCCGTAAGAATATTTTTTATTTCTGCCTTGCATATTGCTGTTCAGACTATTGAGATGTTTAAATATCTCATTTAAGTACTCTATTTTAGACATCCACAATTCATTTTTTTAAGGTATTTACAAAATCTATCAAGTTTTTCATTTTCAAAAAAAATAAAAAGTTCTTTCTGAAGCTCAATTACGCGAGATAGCACGTTTCCATTCGATAACCAGCTTACTTGTGTGCGATAGTAAAACGAATATAATGAGAATTCATATCCTTGCACAGCAACTCAAAAATTCTGGACTTCAAAGGCCGAGTTTTTATGAAATTTACCATTTCAATCACTTGATTCATCTCCTCTTTTAGTTCATTTTGTGCTATCTTTGAAACTAATACCTCTCTGTGTAAAAAAACAATGAGTTCGCATGATGTAAGGATTCTGTTTTTCTACTAAAGATGTGAAACCTTTTACAGAACCAACCATTGATGGTGCTCCATCGGTATATATTCCTACACATAAATCCCAGTATAAGCCATATTTTTTTAGGCATATTGTGATTGTATCAAAAATATCTTGACTTTTTGTAGTTGTGGGTAACTGTTTGCAGCATAGAAATTGATTAATTATGGCATATTCATCGATGACACGTATAAATGCAATTAACTGTGCATGATTACTGATGTCAGTGGATTCATCAATTTGGAGAGCAAACAGACTATTTTGAAATTTGATATTACACTTTCCTCAATATTATCAGAAAAGTCAAGAATCCTTCGCTGAATTGTATTGTTTGAAAGAGGGATCCTGCTAATTTCTTGTTCGGCCTTATCACCAAGCATAATTTTCACCATCTTTTTGCATGCTGGAAGGATCACTGATTCTGCAAGAACATGAGACTTCAATTTAAGAGCAATAATTTCGGCCACCTCATATGAAGCTAATTGAGCTTTTTCAGACACAGTTACTGTTTTTTTTAAATAGTTGACTTTGCCTTGCATTTGATTCTAATAGCCGTTGAAAATAATCGACATTTTTAGTTTCAAGGCTAGGATGATTAGTAGTAAGATGTCTTTTCACTTTACTTGGAACCATTGCTTCATTAGACAGTGTTTGGCCACAAACAACACATAGCAGAGAAGGAATCTGTGTATCACCAGTCCGGTGAAATCCAAATTTCAAGTAATCATCACTATACAACCGGTGAACTTTTGGATATTTTAAATGATGTTGTAGAATTATTCTTGTTACCATCGCCTTTTCTTTTCAGAAACTTGTCCATAATTAAGGGTAAATTGAATCTAAAATTGAAAAAATAAATCTAAAAGAATTTTTATTATATTTAATTTGTTTTTTGTTTGTCTTACTAAAACTTTAATTTACAACGCCTAAATATTTAATAAAAATATCTACAAAGAATCTGTAAATATTGTGAACGAGATATATAGACGATATAAACTGGTAATAAAACAATACCTAAATTTTTAACAATTCCGATTCCTAACCAATATTATTTAAATGTAATTGAGCAGTGTCATCATGATTAAGATAATGAATGTCTTTATTAAACAAAATTAAATTAAATGGCTTCTAGGTAGTATCTCTTCGCGGCACACTAGTAATCATTCCGTGGCACACTAATGTGCCGCGGTACAATGGTTAGGAACCACTGCACTAGACCATTGGTCAGACATACCACCATACAAGGTTGACAGACTGCAAAGGTTTGCTAAGTAGACAACCACAGGTTTGTTCAAATTCAAACGTCAAGCTACGAACAGGTCATATGCTGCAAATGGATCTTTGGGAAATGTGATGTACAAGGTGTTTCTGATACAGCCAACATCATTTCTTTCTTCATTGCTGCAATTCAGTAGCCCCTTGTCAATTGAAATGGCAGAACGCTAGAACCAGTTCAGCCTTTAACTTTACTGTAGTTACCATTCTTATTTTATGATAATGTCATGTATGGACATCGGTATTTACAGAATTCAGCATGCTCAAAAATAATTTAAAATACCAGGGGGGGGGGTCATTGAATTATTGTAAACTTTTCCATTTAAGCTTAACAAGTGTAATGTTTTAATAGCAATATCACCTCACGTGATATAAAAGCTTTGCAAGATTTAAAACTTCATAAATTATCAAAATTAACATTTTTAAAAATGAATATTCATCGAAAAAAATTTCCTTAATCCTATAACTTATTCAAAAAATAAATAGCTTTCCTGATTAAATAATGTCTTAGCTTTATTGCATTTTTCATTTTATGAATGATGGCTAAAAATGGTGCTAAAATCAGCAGTTTTTTTTTTAAATTTCAAAACAAAACAGAAAATTTAAAGTTGATTTGAAATATAGGAAAGTGTTTTGTTTATTTGAAATATTAAATTTAATCTATTAGTTTGAAAATAAAAGCTTCAAGAAAGATTTTTCCTTTTTCAAAATTCATTTTAAGTCTTATGTATCATGTTTCTGTGGAGGTATTTTATTGTAATATACAAGGTGACTTGTCCAGCATTCTACACACTTGTGTCCTTCCAAATTTGTTATGGCCTTTCTTGCTCTTTACTGACACTAACACATCATCAATATATACGATTACATCCAGATTTCCTTGAATCAAACAAACTGATCCTCTGAAAAATACTCAACATAATAGATTCCCTTTTGGGATTACTTCTAAGTTTAAACATTCCCATCTTAGCATTGACAGCAATGTAATTGAAAGTTTGTTCCCCTTGAAACCCCAGTTGATACACATGAGACAGGTTATATGAAGACTGTTTTCTCTTATTAATAAATCTTCCCAGGATATATATGAGAGCAATATTCTAGGATGAATAGTAGACATTAGATATTCAAGATAAATTCAGGCAAGAAAAATTGTCTAGCTCAACACAGTGAACCAACTTTCTTAGCAACTGACCTAGAAGTTGATTCAATATAGTCTTTCCAATTCATATTAGTCAAGAACGAATCACTCTCCTGGAGGTTAGCATCAGCCATGCTCATGGAAGGCAGAAAGGGGTCCTGCAGATGATTAATAGAGAGCAGTTCTGTTAAGATATTAAAATTAACAAGCCACCCTTTGCCGAAATCCACAGCAGATTGAAGGTCGTTTTTGACATCAGCTGCCAATTTGAATTTATCAAACTGATAAGGCTATCAAAACAAGAATAACTGCTTGTGTCATCAGTATAGATACCAAGTTGAGAGCTGATGTGATCGGGAATGTCATTAATGAAAATGAAAAACAAGTTGAACCAAGAATAGAATCCTGGGGGACACCTGCATTTGTAGGAAAGGATCTAGAAGAATGCCCATTTAGGATAACTTTCATTTCACAATTTGAGGAGAAAGACTGGATCAGGTTAAAAATTTGTCTGGAGATACTGAAACTTTTCAAGCTTTCCAGATCTGAATCCTTTGGACTATTTATTACATTTCACATCTAATATGGAGTTTGGTTGAGAGGGAAGTCACTCAATGCCCCGGATAATACTATAAAATCTCTGAAGCCCACCATAACTGGCACAATGACCAAAATATATAATGATTCAGACATGTCAACATTCCAGACCACATATTAAAGAAATCATCAATGTTAAAGGCAGATTCATTACATACATGCATTTAGAAGAGACTCAGGATTATTTGTGCCAATTTTTTCTCAAATAAGGCTTTTCATTCATGTTATTTTACTACATGCAAATATCCACAAAAAATTAAATGGACAGAACACTCTTGGCAATATTAAAAAAACACCTTTACAGCTGATTTTATTTTTTTTTTTTAATTTAAAGCCTGGTGGCAATTGTAATGGGATTTTACTGCATGTTCATTTCCCAAAAGGTTTTTTTTAAATAATATAAGAAATAGAAAATCAAACTCCAAATAAGGATATCTTCTAAATCAACTTTGAAGAATTTGTGGCAACTGAAATTGAAAAATATGAAATGAATAAAACAAAATATACATTGATCAACTGTAAACATGTTATTTTTAATTTGAAATTGAAAAGCCTATATTATTGAAAGAAAATTGAAACTTCAAGAGCTTAGAATGCTTCAGTTTTTATCTGGTTTCTAAACCTTTGATCAAGACCAAAAGATCAACTGAAGACATGGCAGATGGTTATGCAGACACAATGGATGTTCCAAGGGTCATGTACACAAAGATTCCAACAACTGTGATGCTTCAGGGAATCTCGAGAAACAAGAGAATTGTCATGCTTCATTTCTTCATTCAGTATTTAAGGAGGCCTTGGATAGAGAATGTGAACAAAGGAAAACTGTACAACTACCAACAAGTCTCTGCACCATCTCATAAGACCAGGATGACCCAAGAATGAATGAGTTACAACCTACACGATCATGTCAGCAAAAACACATTGCTTCCTAGATCACCAGACCTGAATCCATTCGACTATTACAGTGTGGTTGAAAGGGAAGTCACTCAATGCCCCGATAATACTATAAAATATCTGAAGTCTGCCATAACTGTTACAAATGTCAAAATATATAAAGATCATCTGTTTAGTGTTGTGGATTCCGTGAATGTAATCCTGCACAAATAAATAAACAACGCCAGTAATTGAGATAGAAAAATAAGTGTATTAAACGTAAGAATACAGACTTGAAGATTAGTAGTCCAGGAATGTAGGTTAGTAGAAAGTATATGTACAAGTCTCTGTAAGTAAAGCCGTAATCATCTCTCTCTCTCTGGACTCTTGTATAACTCTCTGATAACACCCTGTGTCTGTCTCTGTATCACTCAACCTGTCTCAACGTATCTCGACGTATCTCAACAGCAGGTATTCTCTCTGTCAGTATAAGTATACTTTGGATGAGTCCATCTTATGTAAAAAAGGGAGAGCCCCACAACATTTAGGCATGTCAACAAAAGGGAATTTTTTTTAGAGATGTCTTGAAGAATCCTCACTTAACAATAAAGGACATTGTCCATGATGTACAGACTGCAGGGTTGAATGTATTGATGAAGACAGTCACTCAGTGCCTCCATTGAGCAGGTTTTGAGCTTTACATTAAAGGTAAACTTCCTTAATGAAAGAAAATTCAAACGTATGGAATGCTTTGGCCTTTATCTGATAAGAAAATCTTTGATCAGGATGTAATGGTAAACTGCAGGAATGGCAGATACTTATGCAGGAACCCTAAGGCTTGTTTTTCTCTTCACACTGCGGGAAATTGAAGTATTAAGGCCATTAAAATAAAAAGAAAATTAATTTACTTAGTGAATTGATGGTTAATTTGCATTTACTTTTCGATACTTTAGCTACTAATTACAAAAATCATGTGAAACAGCTCCAAACAAAATGCATTCTTAACATAAACCCCTACCATCATATTTTTTTTAAAAATTCAAGTCAAGGGACATAATTCAGAATTGTATCTTTGAATTTTATTTTTGATCTTCCCTGGAATAAAAAAAAAAAAATGAAACAGCTGCTCATACTCAAAAACAGCATTATCAAATGTATCTTTATATTAGGTTGGTGCAAAAATAATGTCGGTTTTTGACGTAATTTTTAACGTCAAAAACCGACATTATTTTTGCACCAACCTATATATATATATATATATATATATATATATATATATATATATATATATATATATATATTATATATGTATTTTATATCAAGCTTTTCACCAACACACAAGATCTGAAAAAGCTTAAAATTGTTCTGTCAAAATATATCAACTTTTCCATAAACATATATATATATATATATATATATATGTATAGAGAGAGAGAGAGAGAGAGAGAGAGAGAGAGAGAGATTATTTTCCTGTAGAAAATATATAAAAAATATACAGTACATTTAATTTAAACAATAGATATCAGTAATGGTAGGTACACCAGCCAAAAATAATGTGATACCTAAGTTTGAAATAAATTTTAGAAAATAAAAAAAAATCTTTCTTGAAGATTTAATTATAGTTTTAAATCTAAGTTAATAGAATAAATCTGTGGAGGAATTGACCATGGTTAAGTCTACATGGAAAAATGCTCAAGAAACGAGTTGACAAATTTCTTAATAAGCAATGAAGAAAAAGAACAGAGCAAAATAATACTAAGAATAACTGGCCATGGTTAAGTGTAATTGGCAAAATGCTCCAGAAACAAAACTGAAAGTTTCAATAAAAAATTAGAAAAAAGAAAACTAGGGGAAATAATATTAAGTAAACAACATATGTGCAAGTAAAAACTACAAAAAGCAACAGTAATAAGGCAAAATTTTCCCCCAAAATTGTAATCACATGCAAAATGGATACAGTTAAAAGATTTTAGTATGTTGGCATCAAGACAAAAAAACTGAAAAATAGCATATCTGACTGAGAAGTAGTCCATTTTTATTGGTTCAGAATAAATCCCAGCATTCATCTGTATGATTTGTCTACAAATTTTGGGAAGGGGGAGGATTTCACCAGTCATTTCTATAGTGATTAAAAACAACAAATTTATTATTCAAAATAAACATATGTTGAAGCATTTCAAACCAAACTAAAATTGATTGGAATCTTTCTCATTTTACTTACCTGTAAAATCTATTGATTCATCAATATGCACATAACTGCTAACACTAAATAACACCCTTTATTAGAAAATAAAATTACTGTTTTAAAACTTTACTTTGAAAAAAATTAGTTCATTTAAAGTTTAATCAACCTGAACTAAAACAAAGATTACTTTTAATGTTAAATGTTGTAGAAAAATATTTTCTTTATTGTCAATGGAATGAACATATTCACACAATTCTCTGCAGTGTGTGTTTACATGTGTCAGATCATATATGACAACTTTAGAAATGCAGACCCCACCAACACATAACATGGATATGGTTTCTTTCTCTGTGTGTTTACATGCAGTTCAACAATGCTGACATCTCTGAAAATGCTGATATGCAAATTTCACAGAGATTTGAACATACTGCAGTACGTTTTATATTTTCACAAAGAGAAATATACAAAATATGCATAGATATGTTTCTACAATATCAGGTTTAGCATATAGCACCTTAAAGATGATCTCAATGTAAATGAGGATTATCAAATTTTTTGAGAATATAGTCTCTATCCCATGTATGTTCACATATGGCACTTCAAATGTAACTTCTGCGAAAATACATATTCACAAACTACACAAGAATATGTTTTTTTTTATCCAGTATGTTCACATATAGCACTACAAATTTAATTTACATGAGAATACATCTGCACAAACTTTAGAAGAATGTGGTTTCTCTACATTATGTGTTTGCATATGGCGGTTCAAATGTGGCTTCTGTGAAAATGCAGATCCACAAACTTCACAAGAATATGGTTTCTCTCCAGTGTGTATTTGCATATGGCGCTTCAAATGTGACCTCTGTGAAAATGCAGATCCACAAACTTCACAAGAATGTGGTTTTTCTCCAGTATGTGTTCGCTTATGGCAAGCCAAAGATGTCTTCTCTGAAAATGCACATCCACATACTACACAAGAATATGGTTTCTCTCCAGTGTGCATTCGCATGTGGCATGTCAACGATGACTTCCGTGAAAATGCAGATCCACAAACTTCACAAAAATGTGGTTTCTCTCCAGTGTGTGTTCGTACATGGCGCTCCAAATATGACTTGTCTGAAAATGCAGATCCACAAACTTCACAAGAATATGGTTTCTCCCCTGTATGTGTTCGCGTATGGCGCTTTAAAAGTGTCTTCCTTGAAAATACAGATCCACAAACTTCACAGAAATGTGATTTCTCTCTAGCACATATTTGTGTATGGCCTTTCAAATAGGACTTCTGTGAATATACAGAGCCACTAAATTCATAAGAATATGGTTTGTTTTTAATGTGTTTTTCCATATAGCACACTAAATCTGAAGTAAAGACAAACCTCATGTTTCAAAGTACATGTTTTCATGCTAGTCAATGTGATATTTTGACAATAGAGATACACAAATTTTACATTAATATTACAGCATATATTTCTCTGTTCTTGATAGAAAGTCAAGAATCTTGATTTCTTTCATTGAAATTCCTAACAGGTTTTCATGGATATCATGATTTTCTATTCAGCCAAAATATCTGTGAAGAAAAAATAATAAGACATATTTTAATAGCAACAGTAAATAATACATGAAATCTGTTCATATTTTATATAACATATTCTTATGTTTCATATAATATTGAAATCAGTTCATTTTGTAACGAGGCAAAAAGCATTAAATTTAAGGTATTATGACCAAGTAATAATTTCAATTTAAATTCTGAAAGTCAGGACATCATCCACTGATAATCTAATTTAAATTAATTAAAAAATATGAATTTACTTCTGATAATCTACCCTTCTCTGGTAAATAATATTGGGATATTTTCCTTCATATTTATCATGTATGCTAGATCTGTTTTTAAATTCACATTTTGAAATTTGAGGTTTCCATTGAAGAAAAGGAATATTTAAAAGCTGAGAGAGAGAAAACACAACCAAAAGGCTGTTTCCAACAGGGAACTATTGACGAAGATGTCAAAAACTATAAAAAACGTGCAATTGAATCAGAGAGATTAGACAGGCAGATTGAAAGTGTCATAGGTCCTTACCTATAACTACAGAATTAACTCTTCCTAACACTATGTATACTATGCCTCACAAGAGAGAGGGTCGAATTGAGTCGAGCTGATAGTAATTCACTCCAAACCAGACTGACAGTCATACTAACACCTTCCACATCTTGTATTATTATTTCGTGTAATATACCTTCGTTATTTCTACTCTTGTGTTTGTGTTGTTCTTCCTTGGTCCTAACCTGGACCATAACAGAAAGATAGGAACAACAGGATTCTACACATATTGCCTCTACATTAGATATTTTCTACTAATGTCTACCCATGAAGAAAAAACTGATGAGAGTTTTGAGTCAGGGAGACAGGCTAAGTAGAATTACAGCCTCTAGATATAGCATGGAACTTATTAAGGGTAATGTATATTCCATCCTTGGGGCATTGTTTGCTAATGCCATTTTATTCGACTTAAGAGAAATGGGCTTTCTTTGTCCAAGCAGGACATTATCATTAATAAGTAAAAAAATAGACAGGAAAAAGACTATTGTAAAAGTAACCACCTATCTGAAGCATATTTAGAACCGTGAAAATATTATCTACATCAGGGTTAATTGCAAAATTGATAAAGACACTTTGCAATACAAAGAGATTACAAAGGAAAATGACAAAAAAATTTTTTAAGAAAACCAAAGGATCAGAGTGCCAACTGACTTTCACCAGAACTGGACACAGAAAGCATCCACAAAGTTATCCCTAACATTGGTGCAACTAGTGTTGTTCTAGCAGAGGATGTTGATGCTGTTTTAGAATTCAACAGCATAAATTCCATTAAGGCAATTCTTGTGGATAATGCCAGCACAAACACAGGTTGTGAGGAAGGGCCCGTTATACCTCTGGAGAAAAAGATTCATTTGTGAATAAGTCCTGAAAATTGAATTAAAATTCAACAATTATTTGATTTTCGAAATCAATGTGCTTTAAATGTCAACAAAGATGCTAAAATTTCCTATACTAATCTTTGGCCCATCCACTGATACAAGAAAACTGAAATTTTTAACCAAAATTTCAAACATGCTAGCAAGGATAAAAAAATTTGATAAAATAATAAAAAATACATATATTTAGGTTCAAAGTTCATTTGAAAAAATGTACAGAAATACCAAATTTTTGCAGGTTTTTGCTTACAAACTGGTCTTCAAAATTTTATTGTTTTAAGAATAAATCCAAATAAAGTTGATATTTTTTGTATTACATTGAATAGAAAATATATTAAAATCAGAATAACCAGAAGCAAAATATGAAATGTTTTATTCAATAAGTGAAAAGTGTAAAATTCTAATTTAGGTACGTTCAAAAATTTATAAAATGAGCATATCATGATGAAAAAAGGTCTCAAACATGATAAAAAGAAAGTTTTATCATCAAAGTGTTTAAGATTTGAGTTCAGCATATACATTTGCACGGAAATAACTTAAGACTATTTGGGAAAAATCTGAAGGGATATTAGCGCTCGGGTGTTAAAATGAAAGTTTACCAAATTTTTGATAAAAGTTAAGAGTCATCTTAAACTTAAGTAAGAAATCAAATGACATAGCAATTTTTTTTTTAATTTTTAAATAAAATGACCAAAAAAACACTTTCTGTGACTGAATTAAAAAAATAAAATAAAAATTTTAAAACGAAATAACAAAATCCAAGGAATTTCCTTTTTATGGCTTCGTTTTTAAAACTATTATTTCTTCAAAGTATAAATAAATCATAGCTGAATTTATTTTCATTTTTTTATTTTGCTAGCACTGACATTGGCAGAGAATAAAAAAAAAAGGAACGAAAAAAAATGGTGAGGCAAGCCAGTAGTTAATTAATAACGTTTTTTTTTTTTTTTTTTATCAAAATTCTTCCACTTACCCTTCAAATCAGAAAAGGCATTGAGAAGAAAAAGGGAGTGATTTTTTTTTGTGCTCAAAATGATTTTGTTGCTCTGTCAAACTACCCAAGTTTTGTTATGATTGCCAAAGTAGAGACGAAAAAATTAAACGGTGTTCGTCAAGATTTGGTTCCTGAGATGTCATGGCATTTTTACAGAGGTGTTATTCAAAAATCGATGCATAACGTTTCTTCAAGGCTAATAAAGAACCAGGGTTATCGGATTATAAATTTTATTTAACGCCAAATGATAAAAAGCCATAAAAAAGCCAAATGAAAATGAGATTTTATTTATGGGATTTTAGGCGTTTTATAATGTAAAAATCGCTTTAAATATTTGTATGATCCTTTTTTTTTTTTTTTTTTTTTTTTAAGGTAACAATAATAGTTAATTTGCATTTTATTAGGTTGGTGCAAAAATAATATCGTTTTTTGACATTAAAAAATACGTCCAAAAAAGGATATTATTTTTGCACCAACCTAATAGCACCCGCGCTCAGCTCGCATTAAAAATTTCCAGAATGCTTACATATGTGTTGGTTGTGTAATTGTACATGTTTCATTCGAATCTGGCTTGATAAATTTAATAAAATCTAATGACTTTACAAAGAAGTAAGATTCGCTGGAAAATCTTGTTTTTTCTTTGGTGATTTTTTTCTCTTTTATATTTTTTCGTTTTTTTTTTTTTTAAATAAATTTCATTAAATTGAAATTTCTTTTACTTATTAATTCTAAATTATAGAATAATATCCGTTTTTATTAATTATTCATTTTTTTAGTAAGTGTATCCGTAAGACCTTTTTTTTCATTTAAAGAAAATATTAATTTAGGAAAGAAACATCAGAAGCGTGTACACTGTCTGTCAAGAAAGTGAAAGACACGGAAATGAATTTTATTAATAATTAATAATAAAACTCATTTCCGTGTCTTTCATTTATTTAGAGAATCATGAAAGAGAAATTTCTTCCTTTTGATGAGCTGCTGAAGTTGGCATAGGTTTACAAAAGAATCATTATTCCTTTTTTTTTTTTCTGGGATCCCTTCTACTTCTGGATTAAGGATATGTTGATAAAATGGTCCAAATTCTCCCATAATACAGACTCGTCACTGAGGAGTGAAAAAAAGAAAAGTTTATAGCATAGCAGCTGTAATATATTGTTTATTATATATTTTAGCATGTAAAAAAAAAAAAAAAAAAAAAAAAACAAAGACAGCAAATCAATTCCTGCTGCCAAACCAATATGAAAAAAAAGTCAGATCTCAAAAATTTGGCATCAAAAAGCCAATCTGGCAATCTTGCTAAGAAGAACCTAATGCCCCCACCACATAAAATATAACAATTTATTAAGCCTAGCTTAGATGTGGCACAAGGCCTAATAATGTATAGAGCACCCAATCAGTGCCCTCATCCAAAATATTTGATCTGTACCCTTATGTTACAACATGGTATTTTTATAAATTTTATATTAAATGGAAATTTTATTGAAACCAAATTATACACAAACTAAATTCACCAAAAATCAGGTAATTATTTGATTTTTTAAGCAATTCTTCATTAATGAATTGCATATGGAATAGTTTAATTTCTTAGAAGACATTTAGAAATTAGAATTAATTTCCTAAATACATAAAATGCATCCTCTTTTCTTCACTGTCCTGTGTCATGTATAATATAGTTCCAATATTTTTAGACAATTTTAGTGGCATGGACAAACTTGTGCATTTTTTCTCACAAATACCAACAATGTCTCTTCAGTGGCACTTCAACATCTTTCCTCATCAAACTCAAATCTTCCTTTCGACAAATTTTCTGAATGAGGACTAGTGATTTAACTGAATGTATCATAATATTCTCTAAGATACTATGAAGGGATTTGGTTTTCAAGAATTTTATTGTAATATACAATGCCACTGTCAGCATCTAGGGTTCTACTCACTCACATTATAATATGCTATAAATTCCTTTTATGAATTTCCTTGGTCTTTGCTGACAGTAACACATCATCAATATATGTTACTTCATCTGGAATTCTTTGAATCAAAGTGCCAAAAATCCTCTGGAAAATACTTGATGCAGATGTGACCTTCACTTGCAAGATTATTTTCAGTTCCAGGATTTCCATTGCATCAAATTCTTCTTTGAAAGCTACAGGGCAATTTGTGTAGTACAGAACACTATGTCATGTTATTAATCTTTCCCCAGTCAAACTGCAACTCAATTAACCAACTTGTCTGATAAGACTTGAACCCATTCCAAGCATGATAGAATATTTCATGTTTCATCAAACTAATTCATGATTCTTACATTCATTTGAATGAATCGATGTTGCTCCTCTGCATATTCCATAATTAGCAGCATGGCCCGTGCTTGATTCAAAAATCGTACGACTCATACAGCAATCGCTATCACTTGACTTAAAATATTTTTGCCCTTCCTTGCCTTTAAAGGAGTGCCCTTTGCCGTGCTGATGTTGCTACATGCCTTACTTCTTTCCTATCTCACACTGCGAATATTTTCTAAGCTCTATACTAAACATTAAATCTGTTACGAAAAAAGAACTAAATAAAATGAACACAAAACAATCAGCTTTAAAAAAGGACTCATAACTGGAAAAAACAAATGAAAAAAAGAATGTTAACAACAATTACTTTTTCACACCCAACCCAGTTCTGCGGAATCAGAATCAACGTTGAGTTTAAGCAAGTGAATGAGCCAATTGGAGTAAAGTGCTATGCAGATTTAAATTTTTCCCACTTGTGACGAATGCAGCTATCGATTTTTTTGCATGCTAGTATGCTAGTTAACATTCGTGTCAGTCAGCTGTTGGCTTTCATGCTGGTCAATAGAATCTTCCTGCCTATTCGTGGCAGCCAGCTATAGGCTCTCACTCTGGCCAGTACAAAATGGCTGCAAACTACATGAAAATTGCCGTAGAAGCATGAAAAAATCAATTATTTCCACTATCAATGGGAGTTGGGAAATGCAAAGTCGGTCTTGGCCTTCCTGCTGACTTGGAGCATGTGCATGTAAATTTTGGTGCGGATCCATCGAAAATTGCAGCTTGCATTTGTTACACATACACACACATCCTGCCTTTTATAGATAGAGATAATTTTGCAGTGAACTCTATTGATGAGAAGCCTACTTCATGGTTAATCCAATAATTTCTTGACACTTGAATTCATTTGCACTAGATCTTTCAAATTTGAAAACTGATCTCTATAAACTGCCCTTCTATTCTACATATTGTTCATCACTACAGTGTTTATACATTTCTATCTGATGTATGCCCCTGATGCAGAGCTCTCAGTCCAAAAATCATCTAATGTGGCTAACATTTCCATAATAATTTTAATTGGTCCTGCTAATTTGTTCCCCTCTGGCTCAACTGATTCTCTTCCCATTACAGATTTGAGAAACTTTCAGGGATCAACATCACCATAATAATTTTAATTGTTCCTGCTAATTTGTTCCCCTCTGGCTCAACTGATTCTCTTCCCATTACAGATTTTAGAAACTTTCAGGGATCAACATCACCATAATAATTTTAATTGTTCCTGCTAATTTGTTCCCCTCTGGCTCAACTGATTCTCTTCCCATTACAGATTTTAGAAACTTTCAGGGATCAACTTCTCCATAATAATTTTAATTGGTCCTGCTAATTTGTTCCTCTCTGGCTCAACTGATTCTCTTCCCATTACAGATTTTAGAAACTTTCAGGGATCAACATCACCATAATAATTTTAATTGGTCCTGCTAATTTGTTCCCCTCTGGCTCAACTGATTCTCTTCCCATTACAGATTTTAGAAACTTTCAGCTCAACATCTCCATAATAATTTTAATTGGTCCTGCTAATCAACATCACCATAAAAATTATTATTTCTTCTTAGACTTTATAACATCTTGGGAAAGAGAATCTTTTAATTATTGCATTTTCTTTGATTTTTCTGCATTATACGTTTCTATCTGATTGCGTACAACATTTTATCAAATGTATTAATTCCACTGTTGCAGTGTCATTTCTTTGTTCCATTATGATTGTTTTTCTCATCAGATTTTATACATCTAGGCAAAGAGAATGTTTTCTTAACTGCATTTTCTTTGATCTTTTCTCTATTGCAGGTTTCTATCTGATGCTATGGAAAGTTTCTCCAATGTGTTAATTCTCTTGGAATTCACAATTTCTTGGGAGAATTGCACTTTGAAAATAAATGAAAGGAAGAAAGCTTAAGATGTTTGGGAAAGAATTCAGAAGCAGTGAAAGTTGGGTGTCCTTCAAATCTAAATGTTCTTTGTCTAAAAAAGAAAAGATTGCCATAAGAGAAGTGGCAAGGTTCCAGCCAATACCCACCCTGATGAAAATCTTTTGTCTCTCAGGAATGCAATAGAGAAGCTGGAGCATAAATGTAGATACATCTGTGATGCATACTTACGAGATGGGAATTGAATTGTCTACAATCAAGGTCTACTTTGATGAATAATCATAACATTGGTGAGTAGGTCGCTGGTCAAATCCAATGCACACCCTGAAGCAATTCACCAGCAGAAGTCATTTCAAAGCATAAATAATAAAAGAAACATGGAAGATAGGAAAATTGGAAACATGTTGGAGATTCATCAAATTAGGCTGAATACATTTCATTATTGAAAGATTAAAAGCCTCAAGTGAGTAACATTATGAAGCAATTGCTAGTGTATACCATCACGGCTGCAAATTAACTGCGTTGTTACTACTATTACAAGTATGGAGATTCGAAATGTCAAAATCTTGATATTATTTATTGAAATGTATTGGTTTTTTTTTTGCAAACCTATCAAATAAATATTAATTTCCCTTGGTTATCATTCACATATTGTTTTTTGGTAAATGAAATTAAATTAAGATACATGAAGTTGGTATCAGAATTATTTGCCCACACTGAATATTTGCATATTCTCAAAGGAAATGCAAATATTTTCAAGTAATTAATGAATGAACCCTAAGTAGCTGATACTGTATGGTGCTTATAACTGTTATGTGTGAGAGGTATTGGTTGCAGTAAGAAACGAAAAAGCATAGCAACTTACCGTAACTTTAAGTATCTATTTCCAAATTGTAGCAGAGGAATTGTTTCAGTATTATGATATTTTGTTTGTATTATGTCATGTTTTTTTTAACTCATTTCAATGTTTCAGCCCCAAATTCTTTTGAAGATTAAACTGCGTAACTAGTAATGAGATTCAAGACTGGATTTTTCCTGGTTTTGTAGTAGTCAAATTTTCATGTCTGTTATATCAGTAAGATCATATTGCCCTCTCTAATGGGTAACTGAACACTAATTCTAGTATCACACAGATTTTGGTGGTAAAAAAATGAGAAATGTTTTCTATTTTTAGCTGTGATGAAATATCACTTAGAGACCATTAGAGATGCACCCCAGGTGATCCCATGTTGATGCATATTGAAAGTGGAATACAAACAGATTTAGATCAGGAAAAGACAGTCATCTACGAGATAATGCTAACTATAATGCTGTAGCTTAATTGATGTTGTAAACATAAAAAGCAAAAGCACAATATGAGTAATGACACTAAGGCCAAATATGGTGTTGATCTTGGAACACTTCAAGCAGATCATTCTCTTGGAATTTGCTTTTTCTTGGAAGAACTGCATTTTTAAAATAAATGCAAGGAAGAGAACTAAATATGGTTGGGAAAGAATTCAGAAGCAGTGAATGGTAGGTGTGCTGTAAGTTCACTAAAAAGAACTCATGTTTTTATATAAAGAAGTAAAGATAGCCAGATGACTAGCTGCAAGGTTCAGGCCAATACACAACCAGAAGAAATATAAAAGAGAAGCTGAAGCATAAATACAGCAACATCTGATGATTCATATATATGAAATGGGAACTGAATTATCTACAATCAAGATCTACTTTGATGACTAATTATAACATCGGTGAGTAGGTCCCTGGTCAAATTCAATGCGCACCCTAAAGTAACTCACCAGCAGATGTCACTTCAAAGCATAGATCAAGAAAAGCTATCCATGGATGAAATAATGCTAACTGGACAAAAGCTAAAGCTTAAACAACTTTAGTTGGAAGTGTTTTATTGTTGAAAGACCAAAAACACCAAGTGAGTAATGATATGTCTGAGGGAATCACAAAGTATGGCATGTCAAAAGTGTAAGAAAAATAAAGATGACTGAGGAAGAATCAGTAAGTCTCATGTCAAATCCAATGCATACTCTAAAGCAACCAACCAGCAGAAGTTGTTTCAACTCATAGATCGGAACAAAAGAGCCATGGGTGAGGTAATGTTAAGTAGGTATAAGTTGAATCTTAATCAAATTTGGCTGAAGGTGTTTTATTCTTGAAAGACAAAAAACACCAGATGAGTAATGATATGTCCAAGGCAATTAGAAGGTGATGGATATAAAAAGTGAAAAAAAAAATACAGGTGCTTGGGAAAGAATAGGTCCCTAGTCAAATCCAGTAATACTTGGAAGCAACCCACCAACTTGTTGATCAAAAGAAGAGAGCCATGGGTGAAGTAATGCTATATGGATACAAGTTGAAGCTTAATCAACTTTGTCTCAAGGTGTTTTATTGTTGAACAGTTCCTAGGGTGATTGTGACCTAACAAAGAAGAATTCTGATTTTATCTACGGCTTATTTGAATTAATTGGATGATAATGATTTTGCATTTTAAAAGATTTTGTATAGAGAAGGAAAGATAGATAAATAGCAAGATTCAGATCATTAAGAAAGATGTTACTCAGTTAGGAAAGAAAAAAAAAGGAAGCTAAACTTATGAGATGAGAAACGATTTCAGTAGGATCAAGACCAACTTAGATCAATAATCACAATACGGGTGAGTAAGCCCCTGGTCAAATCTAGTATGCACTATGAAGCAAGCAACCAACAGAAGTTGCTTCAAGGTACAGATGAGAAAAGAGTTATGGTTGAGATAATGTTAACTGGAACTAAACTGAATAACTGATTTTGACTGAAGGTTTTTATTCTTAAAAGACCAAAAACATCAAGTGTGTAATGATGCCTCCAAAGGAATCATGAGATAATGAATATAAGATATGGAAGAAAAATAAACAAGATTGGGAAAGACTAAGTCCCTAGTCAAGTCCAATACATACTCGGAAGCAACCCACCAGCTTAAATTGTTTTAACTTGTCAATCAGGAGAAGAGAGCCATAAATGAGATAATGCTAACTGGACACAAGCCAAAGCTTAAGTGATTTTGGCTGAAGGGGTTTTATTGTTGAAAGACCAAAAACACAGAGTGAGTGATGATATGTCTGAGGGAATTACAAGGTGATGAATACCAAAAGTGTAAGAAAAATAAAGATGATTGGGAAAGACTAAGTCCCTAGTCAAATCCAATACATACTTGGAAGCAGCCCACCAACTTAAGTGATTTCATCTTGTAGATCAGAAAAAGAGAGCCATGGGTGATGTAATGCTATATGGATACAAGTTGAAGCTTAATCAACTTTGGCTCAAGGTGTTTGATTGTTGAACATTTCCTAGGGTGATGAATATAAAAAGTGGAATGAAAAATGCTTGGGAAAGAACCCAGAAGCAATAAACGGCAGGAGATTTATAACTTGACAGAAGCAAAACCATTTTCTAAACAACAAGATTTTGTAGAGAAAACAGAGCACATAGCAAATACTTAAATTCAGGAGATTAAGACCTCTTAAGAAAGACTGTCATGATTGCAAAAGAGAAGCTGAAGTATAAATCTACATACATCTGCTGATGCATACATATGAGATGGGAATTGTGTACAATCAAGATCTACTTTGGTGTATAATCCTAATGTGGGTGAGTAGGTCGCTGGTCAAATCCAATGCACACCCTGAAGCAATTCACCAACAGAAGTCATTTCAAAGCATAAATAATAAAAGAAACATGGAAGATAGGAAAACTGGAAACAAGTTGGAGATTCATCAGATTAGGCTGAATACATTTTACTATTGAAAGATTAAAAGCTTCATGTGGGTAACGATATGAAGCAATTGGTAGTGTATGCCACCACTGCTGCAAATAAACTACTACTTGTTACTATTATGGAGAGTGTGGAGACAAAATTCTGGACATTAATACCTCTTAAGAAAGCCTTTTCTCAGTCATGAATGAAAAAGCAAATTTATAAGAAAATGTTTCCATTAAAATACAAAATATATGAAAGCATGTTTTTCTTCATCAGAAAAAATTTAATTTTTTATTATAAATGTGGATATTTTTTCTAAGAATCTGTGAAGTCCCAAATTATTTAAAACTCAGTCCCCCCACCACACAAACCTGCTATTAACATTATAAAATAATATTGCTTTATTTCAATTTAAATGTTTTTTCTTTATTTGACATTTAATGCAAGTACCCTTTGCAAATGAAACAATATCGACCTGATTCTATAATATTCAAGAAGTATCTGAAAAGGAAAATATTTGACTGCCACTTACCACAATAACTCATTTATTCTGCAACAATGGCGAATGCTAGTAAACAACAATATTAGAATGAAAACAATTGATGTGTACCATCAAAGGTGATAGATATACATCCTTTTCTAAGAATTATAATGTTCCTAGATTAATAATTCAGAGCATTATCAAGTAGCAGAAGACTCATTGTCTTGAGAATAAGAACTGGTAGAAAATGGTTAATTTCAGAATGAATGGAAACGAAAGATTTTAAGGTGTTCTTGAAGAATACTCAATTTAAAGCAAAGGACATTGTTAATGATGTACAAACAGCAGGGCTGAAAATGTATTGATGATGACAATCACATGGTGGCTTCACTGAGCAGGACTTTACAGTAAAGGTAAATGCCCTTATTGAAAGAAAATTGAAACTTAAAGAGCTTGAAATACTTCCATTTTTATTTGATTGAAAAAACATACAGGATATTAAAAAAAGACTGCCACAGTGGAAGTCCCAACATTTGGAAACCCTTAGTGATTTACTGAAGTTTATACATTCCTACAAAGATGCAGTTGTGAATGTGGCTTTTCAAGGCCGTAAATGTACTTGAGAAACTATGGCTGACTGGACAGTTTAGGCACAGTTACCATGAACAAGCATAGAGCTGAAAACATTATCTTGAAATTTGCAGTAAAATAAAAATAGAAGAATTATTATTGTTTGACTTCTTAGTTACTATGGCTGTCAGGTTATTGTAGGTACCTGTTTGTATTAATTTTACCATTTCTAATTAGTTTCTTCTTTCAAATTTCCCACCATTTAATTATTGTTTACAGTTTGTACCGTTTTGAAAAACTGTAGTGTATTTTAGCATGTAGCTGTGTTCTGATTTGAGTATTTTCTTTCATTTAAAACCTAGTAAATTTTTAATTTTCTTGTGTTTGTTACTTTTTCTGTTAATTAAATATATGGACGTTCTGTCGATATATTTAATTAATTAGGCAAATTTAAAAAAAAACAAAACCTTTACAGCTGATATATTTGTTTTTAAAGCCTGGTGGCAATAATAATGGGATTTTACTGCATGTTCATTTCCCAAAAGGTTTTTTTTTTTTTTTAAAAATGATCTAAGAAACAGAAAATTAAACTCCAAATAAGGATATCCTCTAAACCAACTTTGAAGAATTTGTGGCAACTGAAATTGAAAAATATGAAATGAATAAAACAAAATTTACATTGATCAACTGTAAACATGTTCTTTTTAATTTGAAATTGAAAAGCCTATATTATTGAAAGAAAATTGAAACTTCAAGAGCTTAGAATGCTTCAGTTTTTATCTGGTTTGTAAACCTTTGATCAAGACCAAAAGATCAACTGAAGACATGGCAGATGGTTATGCTGACACAATGGATGTTCCAAGGGTCATGTACACAAAGATTGCGACAACTGTGATGGTTTGGGGAAGTCTAGAACAACAAGGGAATTGTCATGATGCTTTATTTCTTCTCTTTATACTTAAGGATGCATTGGAGAGGGTTGTGAGGCCTTGGATAGAGAGCATGAGCAAAGAAAGACTATAACTACTAACAAGTCTCTGCACCATCTCATATGGCCAGGACAACCCAAGAATGAATGAATTAGAACCTACACAATCATGTCAGCCAAAACACCAGACCTGAATCTATTGGACTATTACATTTGGAGTGTGGTTGAGAGGGAAGTCTCTGAATGTCCCCATAACATTATAAAATGTGTGAGGTCCAACATAACTGGCACAATGACAAAAATATATTTAGAATTTTAAATCTGTTTATAAACCACAGACTCTACCATGACTGATGCTGTTGGAAACAGGCTGACCATTAGTGTAGTTTGCTGATAATGCATCAAGATACCGTTCTTGCTGTTTTGGACTTCAGAATTGTTTCAACACTGTTTTGGTAAAGAAAACAACATCATCATGAAATGCCTGTTTTATTTAAATCGTCAGTGTAACCAGTTTTTGGATATGGATGATCTCAGATTTGTGGCTTAAACATACTCAACATCCAGGATATTAAAAAAAGACTGTCACAGTGGAAGACATGACATTTGGAAACACTTACTGATTTACTGAAATTTATGCATTCCTACAAAGATGCAGTTATGAATGTAGCTTTTCAAGACCATGAATGTATTTGAGAAACTCTATGGCTGACGGGTCAGTTTAGGCACAGTTACCATGAACAAGCATAGAGCTGAAAACATTATCTTGAAATCTGCAGTAAAATAAAAATAGAAGAATTATTATTGACTTCTTAGTTACTATGTATTGTATTGAGGTATTGTTATAAAAACAGTGACTGTTTAAATCACTTCTTGTTTTATATAGTAAGTCTCAAATGAGACAATATAGTATGGAGTGTGGTTGAGAGGGAAGTCACTAAATGTCCCCCTAAAACTATGAAATGTGTGAAGTCCACCATAACTGGCACAATGACCAAAATATATAATGATTCAGACATGTCAACATTCAAGACCACATATTAAAGTAGTCGTCAATGTTAAAGGCAGATTCATTACATACATGCATTTAGAAGAGACTCAGGATTATTTGTGCCAATTTTTTATCAAATAAGGCTTTTCATTCATGTTATTTTACTACATGCAAATATCCACAAAACATTAAATGGACAGAACACTCTCAGCAATATTAAAAAAAAAAACCCTTTACAGCTGATATATTTGTTTTTAAAGCCTGGTGGCAATAATAATGGGATTTTGCTGCATGTTCATTTCCCAAAAGTGTCTTTTTTTTAAAAAATGATCTAAGAAACAGAAAATTAAACTCCAAATAAGGATATCCTCTAAACCAACTTTGAAGAATTTGTGGCAACTCTAATTGAAAAATATGAAATGAATAAAACAAAATATACATTGATCAATTGTAAAAATGTTCTTTTTAATTTGAAATTGTAAAACCTATATTATTGAAAGAAAATTGAAACTTCAAGAGCTTAGAATGCTTCAGTTTTTATCTGGTTTCTAAACCTTTGATCAAGACCAAAAGATCAACTGAAGACATGGCAGATGGTTATGCAGACACAATGGATGTTCCAAGGGTCATGTACACAAAGATTCCAACAACTGCGATGCTTCAGGGAATCTAGAGAAACAAGAGAATTGTTATGCCTCCTCATTTCCTCACTCAGTACTTAAGGAGGCATTAGGGAAGGTTGTGAGGCATTGGGGAGAGTTGTGAGACATTGGGGAGAGTTGTGAGGCCCTTGGATAGAGAATGTGAACAAAGGAAGACTGTACACTCATTTACTGCTAAAGGCAGATTCAATTACATACAAGCCTTTAGAAGAGACTCTGGATTATTTGTGCCAATTTTTTTCTCAAATAAGGCTTTTCATTCTTGTTATTTTACTACATTCATATAAATATCCAGAAAGGTTCCTACAAAAAATGCAAACCCATCTTGGTAGACAGAGACCTATCTAGGCAAAGAAAGACAGCCGAAGAATTCATTCTTTCAAAGTTCTACTTTATCAAGATGACTTTTGCTAAATGAGTAAAAACAATATTCCTTCACATTTCATAAAATGCAATGTGATTCAGAACAGTGAATTTACTGTCCCACTGGAAAAATGTACAGAGTGCAGCAAAAATACCACCAACATAATAAGACATTTGCTACCTGAAGTTACCATTAATACTAATGACTTATCATTATGTAGGAGGTATTATCATGAAAACAATGACTCTGTAAATGACTTCTTGTTTTATAGTAAGACTCAATCAAATGAGCCAAAATAATCTGAGCAAAAATAAAGGAAACGAATAAAGTACAGAGTAACATATTGCCTCTATAGAATATGCTTGCATTTGACAAAAATCTTGTTAATTCTTTTAACAAAAGAAAAAATACAAAAATAAAAAAAGTTAATCTACAATAATGTCCTTTTGAGCTGTGCAAGAATTGTACATGATATAAAAAGTTAATTGTATTTTTCTCAAAATTATACAAATGTCTAAATATTATTCTTATACAGATTGTTCTTTCCACTTATAAACAAATGGTTTTCACAAAATACACAGCTACATCACTATGACAAGGACATTAAATCTATTTAAAAGAAAACTCATTTAGTTATTGAATTGATGGTTAATTTACATTTATTTTTTGATACGTTTAGCTATTACTGTCAGAAATCATCTGAAAGACCTACCCACAAATTTAAAAAAAATAATAATGAAATCAAGGGACATAATTCAGACTTCCTTTTTAATATTATTTTTGATCTTCCCTAGAAAAAATCTAACAGCCGTAAAATAACTGTATCTGTACTTAAAATGAAAATCTTACCATTATAGATTTACCACCAGTTATGGGTTATCTGTTAAGACAAAAAATTCTTGCAATCTAAAAATATTTTCTGCTTTTAAATAGTTTGAAAAGCATTAAGTCATAGAAAACTAATTAATCCTACCCTCATATTTTAAAAAGTTATTGAAGTCAAATTTAAAATTCTATTTTTAAAGTTGACTTTTGTAAGAATAAAAAAACAATCACCTGAAAATGATAATGCTAAACACAATGTTTTAAAGTATTTTCACAGTCAAAAATAGAATTGAAGAATTATGCAGGGTAAATTTTAAATTTAAATTGGGGGATGGGATATTTTGAGCAGTCATTCCTACAATGAGTGGAACCAACAAATTTAATATTTTCGGTAAGCAAAATACGTTGGTGCATTTCAAACCAAATTTAAAGAAAGTAGAATATTTTTAATTTCTATTTATCTGTAACATCTATAAATTCATCCATACTGACAGATCTCGTAACACCAAATAAATCATTTAAAAAATAAAACATACCTTTTTCAAACGTCATTTTAGAAAAATTAGCTGATATAAAGTTTCATGAATCTGAACTGAAACAAGCATTATTTTCTTTTAGTGTAAAATGTTATAGAAAAAGCATTATTTTATTGGTTTTGGAATAGATGTATTCACACACTTCTCATCAGTGTGTGTTTGCATGTGTTGGATGATAAATGACATGTGTGGAAAGGCAAATTGCAACAAAAAACATGAATATGGTTTTGTTTCATTGTTTAGATTCACTTCAACAATGTTGACAACTCTTTAAAATGCAGATAACCAAATTTCATAAGAACGTTTCTCTCCAGTAGAGATTTGAATATGATGCAGTACATTTTATTTATTTAGAAATCAAAAGATAAAAAACATTGATATGTTTTCTATCCTATGTGTGTCTGAATATGGTACTGCAAAAAATTCAATGAAAATACAAATCCAAAAATATCAAAATATTTTAGTTTCTCTTCCAGAATATGTTCAGATTTGGCACTGCAAATTTGATTTACATGAAAATACATCTGCACTAATTTCACAAGGATGAAGTTTCTCTCAATTGTGAGTTTGCACATGGTAGTTCAGGTGTGATTTCTGTGCAAAAGCAGCACCACAAATGTCACAAGAATATGGGTATTCTCCAGTGTGTGTTCGCATATGGCAAACCAAATATGATTTGTCTGAAAATACAGATCCACAAACTTCACAAGAATATGGTTTCTCCCCAGTGTGTGTTCGCATATGACGATTCAAAAGTGTCTTTTGTGAAAATGCTGATCCACAATCTTCACAAGAATATGGTTTCTCTCCAGTGTGTGTTCGTAAATGGTGATTCAAAAATGTCTTCTGTGAAAATGCAGATCCGCAAACATCACAAGAATGTGGTTTTTCGCCAGTGTGTGTTCGCATATGGCGCTTCATATTTGATTTGTCTGAAAATGCAGATCCACAAACTTCACAAGAATATGGTTTCTCCCCAGTGTGTGTTCGCATATGGTATATCAAAAGGTTCTTTCGTGAAAATGCAGATCCACAAACTTCACAAGAATATGGTTTCTCTCCAGTGTGTGTTCTCATATGGTACACCAAAGCTGTTTTCCCTGAAAATGTAGATCCACAAACATCACACGAATGCGGTTTCTCTCCAGTGTGTGTTCGCATATGGCTACCCAAATGTGACTTTTCTGAAAATGCAGATCCACAAACTTCACAAGAATATGGTTTCTCCCCAGTGTGTGTTCGCATATGGCGTTTCAAAAGGTACATCCGTGAAAACGCAGATCCACAAACTTCACAAGAATATAGTTTCTCTCCAGTATGTGTTCGCATATGGCAATCCAAATGTGATTTTTCTAAAAAGACAGCACTGCAAACTTCACAGGAATGTGATTTTTCTTCAGTGTGTGTTTGTGTATGGTGCTTCAAATCTGATTCCTGTGAAAATGCAGATCTACAACCTTCACAAGAATATGGTTTTTCCCCTGTATGTGCTTGCATATGGTACATCAAATGTGCATTCTGTCTGAAGACTGAACCACAAATTTCACAATGATGTCCCTTTTCTCCAGTGTGTGCTTCCATGTGATGCGTTAAATTTAGTTTCAATGAACACAGAATTCCACCAAATTCAAAGAATATTTTTTGTTTTTCGATGCAGCACATTAAATCTAAACTTGACAAAAGCTTGCAATCTTGACAAATAAATGACTTCCATGTATTTATTTCTTATATATAACACTGTTTTTTAAAAAAGCATGCTTCAAAGTACATGTTTTCTTGCCAGTTAATGTGATGCTTTTGAAAATATTGACCTAAGTTTTATATGAAGATTACAGCATATCCTTCTCTGTTCTCGATGCAAAGTCAAAATTCTTGTGTTCTTTAATTGAATTTCCCAATAATAACAGCTTTTTATGAATATCATGATTTTCTGTTCAGCGAAATCATCTGTGAAGGAAAAGTAATGAGACATTTTAATAATACATCTCAAAATGTGACAAAAAGCATTAAATTTAAAATAATGACCAAGTGAAGGAAGGGAGAAGGAGGGATTAATTTCAAATATCAAGCAATAAAGGTTTTTTGTTTTTGCACAAGTTGTATAAATCAAGATGGTGATTTCAACCTGGAAATTATTAGTTCGTTGATATGAATCAAACATTGAAAAAGATCTTTGTGCCATTAATAAGAAAATTTTGATATAAAATCAATCTGTATCAACTCTATAAAAACAAAGATGTTTTTGATATTATGAAATGATGTATACCTTCAAATAGTTATAATATACACCAGGAAATCTTTTAGGGAAGTGGAAAATGCATAGAGCCTCTCTTTATCTAAATCTGGCAATATTTTTCAAGGTGGAAAGTTGAATAGGTATGAAGAGTTCAAATTTTAACCAAGTCTGCTTTGTTCAATTTGTACTAATGCCCTTGGAGCATATTCAAATATCAAACTGTACATGCCTTTACAACCCAGACATTACTTTCAAAATTTCATGTAGAAAACATTTCATCTGTAAAAAGACATCGATAAAGGCTAAAGAGAAAAATGTAAGAGAAAAATATTACTGATTTTAAGAATTTTTACATTTTGAAATACTCAGAAATATTCATTGGGTTAGCTGATAAGTCAGGCAAGCTATGTAGGAGACAAAGGGATACAATTCAGTGTCCTCCATAACTTCCCTGTCTTTTCAGCTAACTTGATGTATATTTCTGAATGTTTCTAAACTTAAAAATTTTGCAAAACCAACATTTTTGCTCTTGTATATAAATACATGTCACAAAATAAAGTCATGGAATTTGCCTTCATAAAATCCCTCAGAGGATGAAATGCGTCAGCAAAGATAACTTGGTACATTTTTGTCTTTATTCCTTACAATTATTACTAATATTATTATTATTATTATTATTAATTGTTACTGATGTGAAAATATTTCATTGCAACCATTAAAGTCTTATTGTAATATGAAGTTTTATCAAAAGAAAAATAAGCTAGAAAAATTCACAAAATTGTCATTCCTTAATTTAAATTTATGTTTTGATTCCTTTTAGCAACTAATGTCATAAACCATCTAAACACCTTTAACAAGACGACCATACCCCCATTTTGTTTTAAAATATATTAACAAAAATCTAGAAATTATAAGATTTTATTGAAATGTTGACCACTTATGAATCAATTAATAGTATTAGTCAAAAGATATCATTCAGAATGTTAGAAATTTATTTTGGGTTTTCCATAGCACAGAAATAAACAAAATATCTGAATGAGTTTTAAAATTGTACTGTAAAAATAAAGGTCAAATTTGGCAAAATACAGATATGTAAGTAAAATTTTAACTGTGAAAAACAAAACATGTATAGTATCTTTTATTAATATTGGATATCAGTAACTCTCCAAAAGATGTAATTTTTGAGTTATTGTGAATTCTATTCAAATGTTTTCATTTCTTTAAGATTTTAATTAGAATAATTTATAATCTTTTAAAATTCTGTATTAATTTGCATTGGTCAAGCGATATTAATATTAAATTAAAACTGTATTCAAGGTCAATGCACACACACACACACACACACACAAGTATTTGGAAAATTAATTTATTTTATGCATGTATAAACATGCTGATTTTTGTAAACATGAATTTCTAAAAGTTTTGTCATCTAACTTAATATATTAGCAACAAGATAAGTGGAAGTGTAACTAACCTGAAAAAAAAAATCAACTGAACTATAAATGTAGTTAAGATCTTTTGCTGATGATTGAATTACACAGAAAAACAAAAGAAAAAAAAACACTTAACCCTAATTTGAAAGTTAACTTTCTTCTTAAAAAAAAACTAATTTGTTATTCTTTTATTTGTCGATGTTTACATATATTTGAAAGTTAACTTTCTTCTTAAATTAAGTACAAAAAAATCGCTTTACGGAAGCGCGTACTAATTTCTACAAGGAATTACTGTGAAGGAAGTAAATAGGCCCAAATTGTATACGTCCACTAACAAAATTCAGCACTGAATTACTTATCAATAAGCCAGTAATGGCTGACGAAAGACCAGGAAAAAGTCCGATTTTTTTCCGGTCGTTAACATCCAGAAAGGTAGGTTTCTTCAATATCTAATTGTTGATTTGAGTTCAGCATATCATTTGCACGGAAATAAGACTATTTGGGAAAAATTTGAAGAAGAATTTAAATAAAGATTTATCGATTTTTTTTAATTTTAAAAGGTCATTTAGTAAAAAAAACAGTCAACACCATAAGATGCCATTTTATATTGTGACATTTTCTAGCTAGACTAAAAAGAAAAACTCACTTTACACACGGGGATTGAATTGAAACAAAATAAAGTAAAACTTCAAAGCGAAATTACAAAATCCCCCACAAATTCGATTTTTTAAAATATTATTTCTTTTGGTAAAATCATAGCTGAATTTAATTATTTATTTTTTTTTTTTTGCTAACACTTAAAAAAAAAAAAGAAAGAAAAAAAAAAACGGAGTGAAAAAATGATGAAGCAAGTCAGTAAATAATAATTTCTTTTTTATCAAAATTACTGCTCTTCCTTTTTTCTTCTTCCACTTACCTGTCAGTTTTGTATTGTTCGTTAAATTCTTAATATTGTAGTTGAAACAAAAGATAATAAGAAATAGACAAAAAGCACGAACTTCCTTTCGAGACTACATTTTGTTTGCTTGATTACAAATTAAACGGTGTTAGACAAGATTTGGTTCCTTGGACTTGAAATTATGAGATTTCTTCGCATTTAAAATCACTCAACTAATTCGCGATACCTAAGGTTTAAAATTAATTTTTTTTAAATGAAAAATCTCACTTGAAGCTTTCGTTTTAGCTTTAATTGAAAGCTAAAGGAAAGGATTAAATTTACTATTCCAGTATACAAAATACTCTAGTGTATTTTGAATAGAAATTATCGATCAGATCAACATCCTTGACCTTTGGGCTTTAAGTTTTTTAGAGTTTGGGGTATTTTTTCGTTGTGGTTGAAATGAAAATGTGACAATTCAAGAATATTTTTCTTTTACGACTCTTTTATTTTATGTCATTGTATCGCTCCAATCCTTTATATCTTTTTCTTTCTGTATCAGCTCATTCATCTTCTCACTTCTAAAACATAGAACAAACTCAAACATCTCTATCTAGACTAAAAAGCAGGATGTGTGTGTGTGTGTGTGTGTGTGTGTGTGTGTGTGTGTGTGTGTGTGTAACGGATGCAAGGCCGCAATTTTCGACGGATTTGCATGGCCAAGACCGAGTTTGCATTTCCCAATTCCCATCGATAGTGGAAATAATCGATTTTTCATGCTTCTACGGCAGTTTTCATGTAGTTTGCTGCCATTTTCTACTGGCCAGAGTGAGAGCCTATAGCTGGCTGCCACGAACAGGCAGGAAGATTCTATTGGCCAGCTTGAGAGCCAACAGCTGACTGACACGAATGTTAACTAGCATGCAAAAAAAATCGATAGCTGCATTCGTAACAAGTGGAAAAAATTTAAATCTGCATGGTACTTTACTCCAATTAGCTCATTAGCTTGCTTAAACTCAACGTTGATTCTGATTCCGCAGAACTGGGTTGGGTGTGAAAAAGTAATTGTTGTTAACATTCTTTTTTCCTTTGTTTTTTCCCGTTATGAGTCCTTTTTTAAAGCTCACCATTTTGTGTTCATTTTGTTTAGTTCTTTTTTCTTAATAGATTTAATGTTTAGTATAGAGCTTAGAAAAAAATCGCAGTGTGAGATAGGCAGGAAGTAAGGCATGTAGCAACATCAGCACGGGAAAGGGCACTCCTTTAAAGGCAAGGAAGGGCAAAAATATTTTAAGTCAATTGATAGCGATTGCTGTATGAGTCGTACGATTTTGGAATCAAGCACGGGCAATGCCGGGCCATGCTGCTAGTGAAAAATAAAAAGCAAAGGACTGGTGCCAAAGTATTGATTTCTCACATAGGTGTGGAAAATTTGGCCTTAAGCTTTTTCCATTTGAACATAGAATCATAGAAATTGAGTTTTATTGCTGTAGTATATATTAGGTTGGTGCAAAAATAATGACGTAATAATGTCGTTTTTTGACGTATTTTTTAACGTCAGAAAACGACATTATTACGTCATTGTTTTTGCACCAACCTAATAAAAATGAAACTGTCAAAGAATTTATTTACCAGCTTTGCTGATTACCAGTTTTTAAAGTTATTTTCTTTGCTATTTTAATGTTTAGTTTTTTCTTTCTTACAAAATACTTTCATTAGAATTTTTCTTAATTTTGAGGCAAAAACTTACAAAAAATATGGTATGAGATTTCTGTTAAAATTTTAAAGGAATATTTTGCTTATTGGAAATATTAAATTTTAATCTATTACCATGAAATTAAAACTAAAATAAAAGGTTCAACACAGGTTTTTCATTTTTAAAAATTCATTTTCAACCTTTTACTTAAATATCGCATGGAGGTACCTAGATTTTTATTTAGAATTAACAAAACTATAAAGAAATTACATCAGTTGTAATAAAAAGTAGTTTCATAAATCATATTATTTTCATTCATTTTCATTAATTTTTATTAGTTTCATAAATTATATTATTTTTTGTATTTCCGATTCAAAACGTTTAGTTTAGTGAATCCTACTTAAAAAAAATAACGTATCTAAGCAATCCTAATTCAAAAATAAATGAATACTGTATTTACAAGGCAAATTTTATTAATAAAAATGCAGATTATTCACAAGATAATCATCATTATTAATTTATATATCATATCTATCTAATAATAAAAATATTATTAGATAATTAATTATTATTACCATAACAACTTATTAATACACGCAGAAAATCTAAATACAAAAGTATATAATTCTTTATTTAATGCATTTCTCTTGAGGTGGGCTTTTGTCCGTTTTTTTTTTTTTTTTTTTTTTTTTTTTTTTTAATTTCGATAGCAACTTTTTTTCTGTGAGTCCAATGCAAGAAAGATTAATAATAAAAAAAAAACAAACCAAAACCGATTCCACCATAACATTGGAAGTGCTATTTTCACAGAGTGGTTAGGACCTAACCGTTAGGTGGAGCTTGTGTTGTCCAGGTTCTTAGTTGTATCTGTTAAGAGTAAGACAAAGTTTCAACGCAAAGAGTAATGTAGGAGGGTGGCAAGAAGACACAGAAGACTAATTTCGCGGTTAACCCTTGTAAAGAAAAAAAAAACAAAAAAAAAAAACAAATTCACTGATTTAGATGAAACAAGGATCCCAGAATGATGTTAAAATCCGTGAAAAAATCAGAAGACTAATTTCACAGTTAACGTCTGTAAAGAAAACAAAAAGCACATTCACTGATTTAGATGAAAAAAAATCCCAGAAACAAGGTTAAAATCAAGGAAAAAATTTAATCCTTTAATAGTCAGTTGTGCTTAGTTTAATTTATAATGTATGTAAATGTAGGTAGAAAAAAACAAAAAACAAATGTTGATGAAATTGCAAAGGTCATAAAGCAATGCGTGTGGCCCCAAGTCAAACTATCCGCTTCCCGGTCGGAGGTTTCGGGCATAGTACACGTATGATTTTTTAACATTTTCACGACCACTCACATCCAGGATTTCTGTGACCTAGCATGCAAACAAATATATGAATGCAGATATGTTTAAACTGTCAAAAAAGCAAAGTTACCAAACAAAATTTGCTTCAGCAGATGGTAGGTTCAGAAAGCTACATATCAATATAGTTGGACTATTATCAGAAGCAAATAGTCATTTCTATATTGACAATCAGGTTTACAAGATGGCTTGTCATCATACCTTTAAAGAACATACCTTCGTACTCGATAGCTAAAAGTATCTTACAGGAATGGATAACTGTTTTTGGTTGTCATTCAATAATCACAACTGACAGCAGAGGACAATTCCAATCAGCAATTTTCGAAGAATTTACAATATTGCTGAGGACCAAACAAGAATCACAGCATATCATCATTGTGCTTATGATTTGGTCGAGAGGTTTCATAGGCAGCTTAAAACAGCCCTTACAGAGAACACTCATTCCAGTAACAGTAACTGGTTAGAAAACCTGCCCTTAGTTTTACTTTTCATATGGAACATGATTAAACAAGGATGCACAAGATCCAAAATAGTCTTCAGAACATCGGTAACACGACCTGGACGATTCTGTGAGAAAAACAATCACCGTGTTGCGGGGCCGATAAAGATGTCGCCCCAAAGCTTTACGAAGAAAGGTGTGAACAGCTAAGACAATGAGGGGACAAAGGCAAAGGTTTAAGAAACACTAACGTCGATTTTATTTATCCAAAATGTACAAGAGTGTACTCTGGAGAAATATGATTGTATCGGTGTTGGGTCCGGTATGACTGGTTTCATGGGGAGGGGTTTATTGGGCTCGTTCATTAGACCAATCTTACCTTCCTCGAGTAATGCACTATTCCAACTTTCATTCGTAAATCTAGCCCTCTGATTGGTTCATTTCTACCAATCAGGTCGCCCGCACGTGCACTTCGAAGTTTTGGCGCGAAACCGCTCTGGAGCCACCCCACGTGATCATGACCTCTTAAAAGGAACCCAAAGCACGTGTGACGACGCAGAGGCAGACGCAGACCTAGGCAGATCAGCAGCAGACCATTTTTCGACCGCTTACTCAAGCTTAAAAATGTGGCGACTAGTAATTACTGTCTCGCTAATCGAGACGATAAATCTTTCCCGTTCAATATCTTCTACGAACTTCTCCTTCATTCAAGAATCTCAAACCATACATTCTCTTTTTCCTCAGGCTTTCAGCCTTACCACCTCGCAGATGTGAACGCTCACAGATAGAGCGTTTCCCAAATGCTGGGAACACGCTAAGCACAATACATGTACGTACGAACACTCACCACAACACACACACGCATAATATTTACCACACGCACTCTGTCCATGTAAATTGAAACCTTTCTTGTTATTAATACATATATTTGTTTACATATATTTATCGGTCTTGTGTTTGTTTTTCCTTTTCTTCTTCGGACTTAATTAAAGTCCAGCTTTCTCATGTAGTTGAACCGGCTAGCAGGGAAATATTAACCCACGTGTATTCATCTACTTAACACAACAACATCAAAGCCACAGTCTTCTACAGGGTAGGTGATTTTGGTTGTATCGCCGAAACGAATGTAGAGTTGGTTGGCGGCGGTAGCTGGTCGACTGCCGGATGAGAGAATTGTCGAGAACAGCGGCAGGTTGATCGATGTCGCACGAAGATTCGTTGTATCGGTTAGGACGAGCCCCTAAACAGGGCCGAGTCAGAATAGTTATACGACTTCACAGGGTGGATCAACCGAAGCTGGTCAGTGAGGTGATACGTCTTCCAGGGCGGATCGACCGCGGAGACGGGATCGCGCCGAAGAGTATTCTTTCGACAAAGCACCGGAAGCTCACAAAGGTAGCGTACAACTCTTTGATGCAGGCCCCCAGGCCGAGCAGCTCGGATTTGGACGAAAAATGGGGCTAATAATATGTGGAACGATTTGTTCAAGTACTCCCTGGCTAGAGGGAGTACCAAACTGTAGATATAAAATTACTCCATTCGGTGTGTCCAGTTTCTCGCCTGCTGCTGGACTTAAATCTGCGAGATCAGGGGTTGTGAAGGTCAAGGTCGTCTTTCTAAGGAGCGGCTAATTAAATAGCTCTATTCCTTGGACGCTGTTCGTACAATACAAGATACCACTTGTTCAATCCACTGTTCTTTCGTTTCGCATACTTCACCAATGTAAAACTGTTAATATTTAACAGCCCCCACCACCACACACACACGAGGGATGTGTGTGGCACAAGGCCAAGTTTAACGTGGGTTTCTCTGAGCCCGTAGGCTCGACCAAAAAAATATTCCTTTAGAACCCGCATAAGTGGGTTCAGGATCTGTCTACCTCCCCGGACGAAACTTTACCCTTAGGCAAAGCCTCGCCCGGTTTCCTCTCTGCCAAAGCAGAGAGTTCGACAGCACAGTGCAACCAATCTGGTCGACGATATTCAGTCACCCCCCTCCACACGAGGGAGCCATGTGGCACAAGGCCTTTTTAATGTGGGATCTCCGAGCCCGTGTGCTCGACCAAAAATATGCCCATTGAACCCGTATAAACGGGTATAGGGTCTGTTTACCTCCCCGAAAGAGAATCCGCCCTTCGGCGTAGCCTCCTTCGGGTTCCTCCCCGCCCGAAGGCAATGAGTTCAACCGAACATCCGGTTAGGAGGTGAACAACTGACTCACTCAAGATAGTGATTTTCCAAACATAGTTTGGATGTGGCACAAGGCCGAAAGTAAGGGGCACCCAGTGAGGATCGCTACTCAGTCATAATTGTTTCTAGCACGTCAAGCTTGCTAACCATTACACCACCTGGTTGACTGTTCCCAATGTAAAACTGTTCTTACTTTTCACTGCTTCAGCCCACTTTTATTAGGCCAACACCGCAGCCGACCAACCAATCAGCGTTCTTTGCTTTTGTTCTCAGTTATCCAGGCAAATAACCTCCTCTAGTCTGACCAGTCAGCACACGACTTGCTATTGATCAAACCATACCAAGCTGTACACACACATACACAAAAAAGAAACCGTTACATCACATACTGCTGGAATAGTCTGACTGGGGATTAATGCTATTTTCAAGGAAGAAAATGCTGACATTTAACTTTGCATCAAATGCTAGCCACTCTGGCTCACTTACTTCTATGTGACTTTTCACCACACCTACATACATAGGATCTTTTCAAGTAGTGACAGAAAAAAATATTTTACCATCAGTAGAAATGATAAACAAGACATTGTCTCCATAGAATAAAACTGGCATAGTTAGATTTACTTAATAAATATATATTCTTACACAATGATGCAGTGAAAAGACCTCTCTCTCCTACACATACAGGACCTTTTCAATTCGTGAAAGATAAAAATATTTTACGATCAGTAGAAATTATAAACAAGACATTGTCCCCATAGATAGAATAAAACTCAAATCTTCCTTTCAAAAATCTTTCTATATAAGAACTAGCGAGATACTGAATATCAAATTGTAATATCATCTAAGATACAACAAAGGACTTGGTTTTCATGAACTTTATTGTCATATACAATATGATTATATCAGCAACTACCATCAGTAGAAATGATAAAAAAGACATTGTCTCCATAGATAGAATAAAACTCAAATCTTCCATTCAAAAATCTTTCTGTATAAGAACTAGTGAGATACTGAATACTAAATTGTAATATCATCTAAGATATCACAAGAGGATTTGGTTTTCAACAACTTTATTGTCATATACAATATGATTATATCAACACCACATCTTTTATTTATTCATGTTATAACCTTTCCAAGATATTTCTTGTTCATTGCCGACACTAACACATGATCAATATATGCTACCAAATCCAGAATACCCTGAATCACATTTCCCATAAATTTCTGGAAAATAACGATGCAGAAGAAATCCCAAAAGGGAGTCTATTAAGTTGAAATATTCTTATCTGAATGTTGACTGCAATGTAATTGTAGGAGCGTTCTCTTTCAATCACCATTTAAGACAGATTAATTCATATGAGGACTGTTTCTCCTAATAAATCTTTGGTAATACAAAGCAAGCAATCTTAGCAACATGTTTGTATGTCTATGTTGGTCCGCTGTTTATTCAACACTAATAAGGAAAGAGCTATATCGATGAAAAGCCTTTGCTATGGGCCATCAAACTGATTCATGATGCTTGCATTCATTTGAATAAATCTATGTTGCTCCTCTGCTTATTCCACTTTAATTCTACAATGAGCTCTATTGATGAGAAGCCTCTTTCATGGTTCATCAGACTGATTCATGATACTTGCATTCATTTGAATAAATCTATGTTGCTCTTCTGCTTATTCCACTCTAATTCTATAATGAGCTCTATTGATGAGAAGCCTCTTTCATGGTTCATCAGACTGATTCATGATACTTGCATTCATTTGAATAAATCTATGTTGCTCCTCTGCTTATTCCACTTTAATTCTGCAATGAGCTCTATTGATGAGAAGCCTCTTTCATGGTTCATCAGACTGATTCATGATACTTGCATTCATTTGAATAAATCTATGTTACTCCTCTGCTTATTCCACTTTAATTCTGCAATGAGCTCTATTGATGAGAAGCCTCTTTCATGGTTCATCAGACTGATTCATGATACTTGCATTCATTTGAATAAATCTATGTTGCTCTTCTGCTTATTCCACTCTAATTCTATAATGAGCTCTATTGATGAGAAGCCTCTTTCATGGTTCATCAGACTGATTCATGATACTTGCATTCATTTGAATAAATCTATGTTGCTTCTCTGCTTATTCCACTTTAATTTAAAGGGGCAAAACTCAACAGAGGAAAATTTCTCTTTGTTAAGAAGATTCTATGGGCATGTATTTGGAGAGCTGGAATCTCTCTAGACTAGATGAGAGTGGGGTAAAACTCAACAGAAGAAAATGTCTCTTTGTTAAGAAGATTCAATGGGCATGTATTTGGAGAGACTGGAATCTCCCTAGACTCGATGAGAGTGGGGCAAAACTCAACAGAGGAAAATGTCTCTTTGTTAAGAAGATTCTATGGGCATGTATTTAGAGAGACTGGAATCTCTCTAGACTACATGAGAGTGGGGCAAAACTCAACAGAGGAAAATGTCTCTTTGTTAAGAAGATTCTATGGGCATGTATTTAGAGAGACTGGAATCTCTCTAGACTAGATGAGAGTGGGGCAAAACTCAACAGAGGAAAATTTCTCTTTGTTAAGAAGATTCTATGGGCATGTATTTGGAGAGACTGGAATCTCCCTAGACTCGATGAGAGTGGGGCAAAACTCAACAGAGGAAAATGTCTCTTTGTTAAGAAGATTCAATGGGCATGTATTTGGAGAGACTGGAATCTCCCTAGACTAGATGAGAGTGGGGCAAAACTCAACAGAGGAAAATGTCTCTTTGTTAAGAAGATTCTATGGGCATGTAATTGGAGAGACTGTAATCTCTCTAGACTTGATGAGAGTGGGGCAAAACTCAACAGTGGAAAATGTCTCTTCTCTGTTAAGAAGTTTAGAATCTCTTCAGACTCGGTGAAAATTCAAGCCATCATTAACTCTGCTCCACCAGCATCAGTGACTGAAACCCGGTCATTCCTGGGCAGGCATGACATAGTTTTATACCAGATTCATCCCAGAATATGCCACCATTGCAAAACCCCTAATTAATTTGACAAAGAAATCCACAATCTGGAAATGGGGAAAATGTGAACAAAGTGCTTTCAACAAACTTAAAGAGACACTCACTGGTAGTATGGTTATGTCATATTCCAACATCAACAAACTGGCAGAAATCCTAGTGGATGCCAGCCCTGTAGGGCTAGGAGCAATCATTATCCAGGAAGGCCACACAATTTGCTATGCGAGTCAAGCCCTCACAGAAACAGAGCAGAAATACTCACAGACTATTAGAGAATATTTAACAGTTGTGTATGGAGTCCAACGTTTCCATCTTTATATGATTGGGGCCCATTTCACAGTCATCACAGACCACTTATTGGAATCATGAACAATAGAAAACCCACCAAAGCCAGGCTAGAGAGATGGTATCTACACCTAATGCCATACAATATGGATCTGATATACAGACCTGAATGGGATGAAAACAACACTGATGACAATATCAGTAAACACTCTTGTGAAATACCCAGACCCCCTCACTTTGAGGGAAGTGAAGTTTGCTATCGAAAAGTACCAACAACCCCAAAAAGTGATGCATGACATTCAAACTGGCTGTTGGATGGACCCAGAAATAAAGGATTTCAGCAAATTCAAGGATGAATTTTCCATTTACAATGTACTTATCCTCAGACAAAAATCGCATCAGTATACCTTTCATCTCTACATCCGAAGACCATAGCCATTGCCTACCAGGCTCTCTAAGACATAATCAAAACAAAACACTGCATCAGAGAAAAAGTGTGGTTTCCTGGAATTGATAAGTTTGTAGAAGAAACAGTGAAATCATGTATACCGTGCCAGGCATCGAACCCAGGCCACAATCCATGTGAACCTCTACAACCCACATCACTACCACCAGAACCATTGAGTTCCTTTGCCATTGATTTTGCTGGTCCTTTTCCTTCAGGTGACTACATACTTGTAGTCATAGATAATTACAGCCAGTTACTTGAGGTAGAAAGAATCTCATCCACCTAAGCAAGAACAGTCCTGCCAAAACTTGGACCCATTTTTTTTCACACCAATGAATCCCTTCCTCAGTCAAGACAAACAATAGCCCCTCCACTCAATGGGGAAGAATTTTCTGGTTCTATGCATGAGTTTTGGTAAACAGCACAAAAAATAACACCCCTCTGGACAGAAGCAAATGGGGAGATGGAACACTTCAGGGCCACTCTCAACAGATCATATGCAGCTGAAGGTGAACACACATGGAAGTCTCAACTACCCACATTTCTTCAGATGTATAGGGGCGCTCCTCATACTTCCACCAAAATTTCCGCTTTTGAGGCACTCACAGGTAGAAAGACGAAAGTCGGCTTATTTATCAAACTCCAACCTTGAACTACCCACAATAACAAACAAAAAGATTTCTGTTTGTTTGTTTTGGTTTTATGGCATATCAACCACTGTGGGTTATTTAATGCCAAATCCAGTTTATATGAATTTTAAATGCCTATTTTGTATAGAATAAAAAACGTATAGCTGGCAACATTATTGTTTCAAAAACGTATAGCTGGCAACATTATTGTTTCAAAAACTTACAGCTGGCAACATTATTTTTCTGAAAACATTATCTGAGACATTGCTGTTGGATGCAGTTCATCGCCATACCCAGGACGCGGATGTAGTTTACCATCTTACCCAGGACGCGAAAAGATTTCTGCAAATGACTACACCAGCAAACAAGATGTATACTGACAAGGAAGACCTGCCCCCAACACCTGGCAAATTTGTTCTAGTGAAGCAACAAAAAAAAAAAAAATAAATAAAATAACAAAACAAAAAAAAATTAACACCACCATTTTCCCCCTCTGCCTTACATGATTACCGAAAAGAGAGGCAGCATGGGAACAGCACAACATGGCCAGAACAATATAACATGCAACTCATCTCATTTTAAACCTGTAAAAGGCTTATCACCAATTGCCTTGAAGGAGAAGACGAAAATGATGAATTAGAGTTTGAGAGTCAATGCCATCCAGCTCACATATCATCTTCAGCTGAAACCAGCACTGATACTGTACTCAATTTCCACCCTTTGTTTGAACCAGAGACTTCATAACCCACAATGCCAGGGGTTATCCCTAGACAACACCCCAGACTACAATGCCAAAGATACCCTCCAAACTACCTAAAAGACTATGAAAGTTAATTGTACATTATACAAAAAAAGTCCTTATCCAAAGTAGGGGAGGATTGTGGTGTCCATTAAGAATGGTAAATCACTATTTTAGTTAAATAGAGTTACCCCAATGGCAAAGAACAAAAAAAGGAAAAGTGAACTCTCTCAGTTAGAGTCTTCTTTTGTAGGTGGTTGGTTTTCCAGTATGTCCATTTTTGTAAATAAACCCATTATTTGTTTTCCTCCAACTTTGTGATTCATTATAAATACAATACCCATTAAGCAAAAACAAGATATCTGTCAACCGGAATAAGTGTCTTTATAGAAAAATCTTTTAAAAATAAACTTTATTTTTGAAAATATAAGTAATTTAAAGTTTAATTAATCTAAATTCAAACAAATATAACTTTCTTTTAGGGTAAAAATATTGCAAAAGTTTTTTCAGTAAAATGGACACATTCTCATACTTCTCACCCAATGTGTGTTTGAATGTGTCAGATGATATGATGACTGTAGAAATGCAGACCCTAACACTTAATATGAAAGTAGGTTTCTATTTCTGTGTTTTTAGATACAGTTCAACAATGGTGACATTTCTGCAAATGAAGATATGCAAATTTCACAAGAACTGTGTTTCTCTCTGACATAGATTTGAATATAAAGTACATTTAAGCTTTTTAGAAACTGAAATCTACAAAATACATGTTTTCTATCTCGTGTGTGTTCGCATATGGCGCTGCACATGTGACTTCCTTGAAAATGCTGATCCACAAACTTCACAAGAATATGGTTTCTCTCCAGTGTGTGTTTGCACATGGTACCTTAAACTTGACTTACATGAAAAAGAAGATCCACAAACTACACAAGCATGTGGTTTCTCTCCAGTGTGTGTTCGCATATGGTGCTTCAAATGTGGCCTCTGTGAAAATGCAGAACCACAAATTTCACAAGAATATGGTTTCTCTCCAGTATGTGTACGCATATGGCATGTCAAAGAGGACTTCTGTGAAAATGTAGATCCACAAACTTCACAAGAATATTGCTTCTCTCCAGAGTGTGTTTGCATATGTCGCTTCAAATATGACTTATCTGAGAATGCAGATCCACAAACTTCACAAGAATATGGTTTCTTTCCAGTGTGTGTTTGCTTATGGCGCTTCAAATATGACTTATCTGAGAATGCAGATCCACAAACTTCACAAGAATAAGGTTTCTCTCTAGTGTGTGTTCGCATATGGCGAACTAAACTAGGCTTCTCTGAAAAGGCAGAATCACAAACATCACAAGAATAAGGTTTCTCTCTTGTGTGGGTTCGTACATGACGTACTAAGCTTGACTTTTCTACAAATGCAAATCCACAGAACTCACAAGAATATGGTTTCTCTCCAGTGTGTGTTCGGATGTGGCACTCCAGATATGACTTCCGTGAAAATGCAGATCCGCAAATTTCACAAGAAAATGGTTTCTCTCCAGTGTGTGTTCGTACATGACGCACTAAATCTGAACCCTGTGTAAATGCAGATGCACAAACTTCACAAGAATATACCTTATCTCCACTGGGTGTTTGCATATGACTTACCACATTGGACTCATCTGTAAATTCAGATCCACAAAGTTCCAAAGAATGTTGTTTTGCTCCAGTGTGTGTTTGCATATGTTCCATCAAGTGAGATATTTGCACAAAGGAAGACACACAATGCTGTTTCTCTCCAGTTTGTCTTTCCATATGGCACACCAAATCCAAAGATTTGCTAACTTCACAAAAATATGGCTTCTCTCCAATGTTTACTCATATTAACACTAAGTGTGTTAATGTAATAAAGACTAGCCAAGTTCATGATTACATTTGAAAATGTAGACACACATCTTTTCCAAAACGATTGGAGCATATATTTCTGTTGTTGATGAAAACAATAGTCTTTTCTTTCATTTAAATCTAACAAGATTTATGTGTATGATGATTTTTTGCGTAGCTGATACATCTGTGAATAGAAATATGAAAAAGATATATTAACAGAGGAAATGAATTATATATGAAATCCGTTTATATTGTAATAGGTAAATGTAGTTATATACTGTGATTAATTTACTCTAGCATAGGGAGACAATAAATGCAGCAGCTAGTGAAGATCAAATGGATTTAGTTAGCTGACAGGTTGAGAAACACAATTATTTTATCATTAATATTTGTCCAATATAGAAATGGTTCTATACAAAGACATATCAAAGAATCAATGTAATAATCTGCATATGTAGAAAAAAAAAACTATTTTCTATTTCTCTGGCTATCTATACAGTTGGAGATGTTTCTTTTTTTAATTTTATGATGCAGTGATGAAGTGAAAAAATTTCTTTCTTCAAGGATGCCTATCTACTGAGAATAAAGGAATCATATGATTTTGGCAACAGGAAGTGAACAGTTCTACACATCTACAAAAAGGCATCAAAAATGCATACCTATCATGGCAGACAGGTACATACAGATGCAAAAGAAGCAAGCCTAAAACATTGTTCTTTCAAAAGTCTAGATCAACAAGAAGAATACCTGAAGAATAAAAAGAATATTACTTTAATTTTTATGCAATGTAATTCAGAACAGGAAACTTAGAGTCACAACTTAGAGAAACCAATTAGCAGAATTTATCATTAATTATATAAAAATCAATTTCTGTTTTATTTTGTAAAGCTTCATAACTTTGTATTGGGAATTAATTAACTTGAAATGTTGAAAAATAATCCAGGTCACAGGATATCACAGAGATGTGCTACATATCTCATATAAGCATTGCAAGGCATTTAAAAACATTTGGTTATACCAATGAAAATGTTTGGATGATGTATCATAAAAATTTTTATCAGTAAATAATAGAAAATAATTAAAAATAATAATCAATAAAAGTGCAGAAATAAAGAAATAATAGGCCAGATTTTTTTTACTCTTACTTTTTAGAGAAGTGTATTTAAAAGAAAGTCAGACAGTTTAGAAGAAATTACATTTGTCTGTAAATATTCTGGATTTAGAATGTTTGGATGACAGATTATAACATTTTTTATTAGTAAATAATATAAAACAATTAAAAATAATAATCAATATTTTTATTGATTTTTATTTTCAATTGTTTTATAATTTGTGCAAATAAATAAATAAAAGCACAGATGTTTTCTTTTACTATTTAGAGAAATGTATTTAAAAGAAAGTTAGTTTATAAAAAAAATTATATTTAAGCGCTACATTTGTCATTAAAATTTTCTGGATTCAGAATTGGCAGCAAAAAAATATACCAGAAATAACAGTCATGGTGGACTGATGGTAATCCATTTTTGAAATTTGTAAAATATATACTGTTTGTAGTTACTGTCCAATCAAAAGTGTGGTTTCCACCCACGTAAATTTAAAGTTGAGATTCATTTGGAGCCTCTCTGTATGATATATATATAAGAAGAAAGGTCAGTGGAGAAAGACAAGGAAATTAAATTTCAAACCAGAACGGCCTAATCACTCTTTCAGATAAGAGATTAGACCTCACGTCTGACACACCAGCATGAGGGTGACCTAGTTTTCAATGAGAAGGTAATGAAACACGAGTCCTAAATGACAGACTACAACTACTGACTGCCTCTGGGTATAAAGTGTAAGGCTGTGAAAATTTCACCATGAAGGCACTAAAATAAGGTTCCAGAAAAAAAAAAAAAAAAACAATTTTTTAGGTGTCACCTGTGAATGAGCGAGAAAAAACAAACAAAAAAACAGAAGTGAAGCCTGTGAATAGAACTGTGTTCTAAAGAAGAAGAAATTGTCCCTGTGATGCAAACAAATAAAACCAAAGTGCTCTTCTGGTTTTTTCAACTTTCTATCAGGTCTGTGCACCTTTTTGAAAGAGTATTTTCAACCTTACAATGTTATTTAAAGTTTTTATATTACTTTCTCAAGGTTTTTTTTTTATTCATTAGTGGAAGATTATATAGTATGTTTTTAAAGAGCTCATAATTCTTATTTTGATCTGTCTGCCTTTAATAAAAAGGCGTACAAATCAAAATTTTTGTGCAAGGTTTTTTGTAAAAATTGTATTTTGCTATATTGTTTCTTGACTCTTTAATCAGGTTATTATTAGGTTGGTGCAAAAATAATGACGTAATAATGTTGTTTTTTGACGTATTTTTTAACATCAAAAAACGACATTATTACATCATTATTTTTGCACCAACCTAATACATATATTTGTTTGTTATTTTTCTTATATTCTGTGAATGATCTTGAAGAATAATCTTTTGCAGCATTTTTTAATTCCAAGTAACTCTGGTCATTCTATGAAACTGTTTTCTAACATTGTTGAAATTTTATTTCAGATTATACCCCACCCTTTGAAATGGAATGCCAAGTAGTTAAGAATAAGCATGTTTGACATCTCTTCACTTTTAATCAAGGTCACAAAGGGCCATAAAAATAATAAAATATTCACTTAGATTGACAAAATGAAAAGAATTCATTTTAAATCATAATGACCAAATAAAGCTATGATTTTTACTTTAAAAAAGAGTGAATAAGGAATCTTTAACATGTTTTTACAGCTCATCAACCATTTACAGATTATTTAAATTCAGAAAACATTTTTAGATTGTGAGAAATAATAATAATTAATTGATTATAGTCCTATAAATTAACCCATAGCTATGGGGAGAAAAAGCAATTTCCCAATTGCATTTGTGTGTAAGTAAATATAACAAACCTAACAAGAATTGGAACTTGGCTCTCCAATTTTCGATTCTGAGCAATTATCTATTACATCACTCCACACAAGCTTACGGGATCTGGTGTTCCCAAGTGGGCACCCATCTAGGTACTGGCATAGCACAACATTACTTAGATTGTACAGAAACCAGTCTTTCAATTTGATATGGCTGTAAGCGCAATGAGGAATGAATACAATAAGGTGTGTAAATCCAGACAATGATTTTAATCTGGTAATCGTTAGTTTACAGCTATGAACCAAAACTTCTGGGTAAAAATCAACATGAGAAAAGAGGAAAAAAACAAAAAAAAAACAAACAAATGTGCATAATGATGATTAGTCATAAAAATTTGGGGCCATTACTAAGAAGAAATCAAATGATATGTAAAATCATTTACCTACATACAACAGAATCAGAAATGTTTTTGAAAAGAGCTAGTGTAAAACGTTTACCTGTAAATTGTTGTTACAGTGTAACCCGGATATAAGAGAAATCCAGATATAAGAGAGATTTTCTCTAGTCCCAAATTAGAGCCATACTTACCTAAACAAAATAGACCAAACCCGAATATAAGAGACTTCTTCTCCGGTCCCGACAACTTTCTTATATCTGGGTTACACTGTATAATATACACTGGGAGATTTTCTAGCAAAAAACAGGTCAGCAACAGGTTTAAAAGTACAAAACCTGCCTGAAGACAGATGGGTCTGGTTATCTTCCAGTAGACACACCAACTGCTGATACAGATTCAGTTTGTGGACTCGTCCATTATTTTATCACTCCTAGCAACAGGAACATTCCATTTTACACGCCTACGTGAATCAACTTAACCAATCAAAAACCTTACTAAGCAGTGATTTTTATTGGCTCGCAACGTGATAATTCAAAAACTTCACATGAGGAAGTTAAATTGTGCCAAAACTTATTCAAGCCAATCCTGACATCTAAAACCTTATATAAGGAAGATTTCCAACTGACCAGTCAGTCCAGCAAACACAGAGAAGCGCTAATCTCATCCACATAACTTGTGATTATAATTTTCCCACGCGAAAAAAACCTACAGTTCATATTATTATTAAAGCGGAAAGATCAAAGTATTTTGGGGGTATTTTTTTACATTTTTTAATCGTTCCTAGCACGTCCGAAATTTTCGTTAAAAATCTTTTTTTGTCAAAAGAAAAAAAAAAAAAAAGACAGATAATCAATCATTTTAAAAAAGATGAAAATCTGACTTTGATATTCTTTTAAAAATCAATTATCATTTTTTCAAAACTGATTTTAATAAAATCAGAAATTATAATGTTTATTTAAAATATTTTGAACCAAGCTTAACTTAGCTTCTGCGCCGAAAAAATGTAACTTGAAAATAAAACAAAGCAGGTCATAACCTTTTGCGTAGCTTGACAAGTGACAAAAGACACATTCATGACGTTTAGATAACTTACGGGAGGATAATTCTTTCTACGGATGGAAGGAAGTGAAATTATTTAGATTTAAGTGAACAAATTATTTACCTCGTTACTTTTAAGGAAAACTTTCAGCACTCTAATTTTTCACTTTTTTTTTTTGTACTTAGCTTTCATCTTTACGTTTACGATGCTTCATGGAAAATATAAAGAAATTAAAAAATAAGACTGTTAAGCGTGAGATTAAATTTCATAAGAAAAAGCTATCTAATTAATTTATAGGTACCTTTCTTATGAAATTTTATCAGAAGTGTACATAAAATACTATAATTCTATGTACATTTATTACATTTTACTGTGTTATTTGTATTTCCATTCATTTTATTTTTAATTTTGATATTTCATTTATGGAAAAATGTCATAACTGAGATTAATATAAAAATAAGATCATATAAATTAAAGTTTAGCAGTAGTTAAATTTCATAAGATGATACTGATACTTATAGGTACCCTTCTCAGTTGAAATTGAAAAATCAAATTAACTTCTCCATACATGTTTCGCAAAAGTAAAGGCCTTAACAGCAGAGAACAATGCTGAACTCAAATAATGCAACTAAATTGTATTCTGGTTGGTCTTCCGTACTTTATAATTACCGCCCGATTATAAGCACAAAAATTACATTTTTTAATTACCATGGCTCTTCTGATTGGTCCAAATGATACAATTTTCAAAGCGCTAGACAATGACAATCTCATATGGACACTTTGAAAGGTTGATGGCGCTTTTAACTAATGTTATAATATTTTTTAAAACTTAATGTAAATATCTATTATAATTAAAGAAATAAATAATTGTATTAAAAATTCAATTTTCATTGAAAAAATTTTTTGCTTTCAGAAAATATTGTCCATATTCATAAAAACGACTAAAAACAAATAAAAGCATTTGAAATTAAATAATATATTTGTTTTATTGAGTTTTGTATGTTACAATTCAGAGCTGATTTTCATGTACGTTGGCTCCAATTAAAAAAAAACAAAAAAAAAACATGATTTGCATTCTTCAAAGCCTTGTGTAATCACTAAGGTTGATGGGCTCGAATTTCTAGAGTTTTTCATAAAATTAGTTATGGGGGTGTTAATAAATATAAAAAAAAATATTTCTGCTATGACTTTAATTTATAATAATTTCGCTATTCTGTGAATAGTTTCTGAAAGTTTCATTACCATCTGACAATTATTTTTATTTTTGCAAGATTTTCCAAATTAATGTGTGTAATACAAAAAAAAAAAAACGCGCTAAAAATTATCTATTATTTACTACCCCTTGTTGCAACAAAGAGAAACAAGGTTTTTAAATCAAAATTTAGAATATTCTAAAAAGATGGAAAACATTTTTTAAAAAAAATTGGTCTATCCTCTTCATAAAAACAAGCATTTAGACGATAAAATTTTGTTTTCATAAAGTTTGGCGTCTTTTTCATCAGACTATGCTCTATTTTTTAGTGATTTCGTGGAGGTACCTAGACTAAAAAAAGGTTTGTTTTATTTTGCGCTTTTCCCGAGGAAAACACACGTTAATTAGGAAATTCTTGCAGACACATTGTTGGATTTTAATGAAATTTTCAAGACTTATTCAGAAATGAATGAAATTATTTCAAAAAATTTTTTTTTCAGAAAATCTTGTTAAAAAGAGATTTTTTTTTTTAACAGGTTTCCACCCACTTACATATTTTCATGAAATTTCGAGAAATTAAATCCGAGTTCCCGGTATTTTTTTTTATCAGTTATAAACAGGAATCATTGTAGAAAGTAAATCACCAATTTTTTTTGTAAAACATTAACTACTTTATAGAAAATCAGATTTGAATTGTAAAAAAAAAAAAAAAATGTAAAAAAGTATGACATTTAGAAAAGCTTCCACCTGTTTTTGTAGATACGTTATACTAAGGACATTATTTTGTGAAGAAATAAACATTTTTCGATGAATAATGTATTTTTTTCAAATTTTTTCCTGATTTTAAAAATTTATTCATTAACGTCTTAATACTTCAAAAATCGTTTAAAATTATTTATTTCTTTGGTTCACGCAATGTAATGATAACGTTAATGAAAATGTAAATTTACGAATCGAACTTGGAAAAGCACATAACACTCGTTTAAACAGAAATAATTTTAAAATAATTTTAAAAGAAAATTTTTATTGAAAAACGTTCATAATTTCTATGTATGGAAATGTATACGCGACATAATCCTTAAAAAGGTCACGTGATTTGTGTCGTCTGGTTATTTCTCTTCTCTGTCCAAGAATTATCTAATTAATAAAAAAGTTTAAAGAATTACCTGAATAATAAAAAAGTTTAAAGAATTATGCATTTAAAAAATTTAAACAATTATATAATTAAAAAAATAAAGAATTAGTATCTAATAAAAAAAACTTCAAACAATTATCTAAAAAAAAAAAGTTAAAAAATTATTATCTAATGAAAAAGTTTGAATAAGAAAAGTTTATATACAATTATCTAATTAATAAGAAAAGTTTAAACAATTATTTAATGATTTAAAAAATTGTCTAATTAAGAAAGTATGAAATAAAAAAATAAAAAAAATAGTATATAATTGCTGAATAAAAATGTTAATATTTAAAAAGTACTAGTTAAAAACGAAAAACCGCGTTCGCCTAATTTAAAAATTTGTCAATTTTGATCATCCATAGCTGTCTGTCATCGCCTCGTCAATTGCGAAATCGATAAAAGACATGCAAAAATTTCAGACACATCGTTATGAAATGTTTGGATACAAATTTTTTAAGCTATAAGTAAGTACTGTTTGTTTCATATCAGATTATTTTAACTTTAAATTTTCTAATTTTACTCAAATAACGTGTCAAAAATATATAAATTTATTTTAGGAAGAAGTTTAAATTCAAAATTTTGTTTGTTTACAAATTTCTTAAAATTTAAGAAAATGGCCGCTTTTAAGAAAATTAAACAAAAATCGAGCATATATTTGACATTCCAATCTATATAATTTCTATCTAAAAGACTTCAGAATATTTTACTTAGTGTAAATAATAAATGCTTTAGCTTTCAATTAATAACAACAACATATTTAAACAAAACTTTGTTTTCGTTGATTTATGAGTCATTTTTAATCGTGATATGCCGCTTTTTTACGTGACCTAGTGGACGTACTTAAAATATTTCATAGAAACGAAATAAAATATTAAAATCCTAATTAATTCTACTAGATTTATTTTTCAATCGGTCGCTTATTTTTATGAAGTATTATTCTTTAGTTTTTATACTTTTTAAAATCTAACATTTCGTGGATATTCTTTATTTATTAAATAACTTTTATTGTTTTCTTTTTGCGAAATTAGGAAAAGGATTTAACCTTAAGTTTAAAAAAACATTCTAGCAAAATCGTCCTCCATCAAACAAAAAATATCATTTGCATTCCAAATCTTTCCAATTTTTAAAAACATAAATTTTAAAAGAGATTTGTTTTTATTATTTAAAAATGTAAAACGAAGTCAAAAATTAAAAGATGCTATTTTTTATCGACATGTCGAAACTCACTTTACTTTATGCTAACTTTGATTGAATTAAAAAATTAAAATAAAAACTTCAAAGCGAAATAACAAAAAATTTCCTTGCGTACGGTTTTATGATCATTTTTTTTATCAAACTGACTGATACGATTGAAAAATCATATTTGAATTTATTTTATTTTTTTTATTTATTTTGCTAACAAACATTAACAGAGAATAAAAAAAGAATGAAAAAAAATGGTGAGGCAAATCAATAAATAACAATTTCTTTTTTTTTTTATCAACATTATTTCGATTTTTCCACTTACCTTTCTGACTAGAAAAATGCAACGAGAAAATAAAATGGGATGATTTCTTTGTTTTCAAATGATTTTTTCTATTTTTCTCTGTCAAACTGACCAATTTTTGCATTGATCATAAGAATGTCGAAATTGAAACGAAAGACAAGCAGAAAGAATTTTTTTAAAAAAATGGAAAAACACGGTACAAACGAGAAATTACTTTTAGAAAATATTTTGAATGATCATGTGTAAAACGGAGAAACCTAAATTAATCGGTGTTCGCGAAGACTTAGTTCCTCGTGTTTAAAATCCTGAGCTTATTCAAAAGTCGATACATGACGTTTCACCAGGGTCACTGACGGTGCTAGGGAGTCGGTGCACCCACAATCCAAAATATAAGATCAGTACCTTCTAAAACATGTCATTTTCATAAAATTTATATTAAATACAGATTTAAAAAACTAAATGATGTACAATAAAACACCATCATCATAAATAATCACTTTTTAAGATAAAAATAAAAATGACCAACAGAGTAAAAGAAAAAAAAAAAAAAGACATCGCTCATTGCTATGTATTTAGGCTTTTCTAGGTTCCATCAAAACATAGGCTTTTTTAAAAAAAAAAAAAATGAAAGCAAAAACGTGTCAGTTTAAAAATTTTACCAAAATCAAGGAATTATTGATTTCTACCAAAATACAGGCATTTAAAAAAAAAAAAAAAAAAAATATAATAACTTTACCAAATAATCAAGGAATTATTTTATTTTAAATATTTTTTCAGCACTTATTCATGAATGAATTGTATACTGAATAGGTTATTTTCCAAAAAAAAACAAAACAATGTTACTGGAATGGAAAGTATTATCATTTTTTGTCTCATATTTCCTAAACACCTGTTAAATCACTGTTTATTCGCTGTCCTTGGTCGAGTATAGGATAGTGCCAATCATTCACAAATGGTTTCAGTGGCATGGACCAACTTGTGTTTTTTTTCTCATAAATATCTACGATATCTACCTCTTCATTGACAATCCAACATCTTAGCAAACTCAAATCTTCCTTTCAAAAGTCTTTCTGAGAGTTAACTGAAAGTGTTGTTGTAATATCCTGTAAGATAATATGAAGGGATTTGGTTCTCAGTAACTTTATTATAATATACAATGTGACTGTCAGCATCCAGTGTTCTATTACTCACATTATAATATCCTCTCCAATATAATCATCTTTGCTCTTTGCTTAACACATCAGCAATATATGCAACTACACAGAGAATACCTTGAATCAAACTGTCTATAATTCCATGGAAAATAATTAGCTTCTTGTGGGTGGTATATTGTTTTGGGAATGTGGTCAGTAGCCATGGAGATGTGGTGGTTTGTCTTGGTTTAGTAGATGTTAGAGAATATGCAGGTACCTTGCAGTCCTAAAGAAAAAGTCATGGATATGAGGGATTGGGTAGTGATCAGGGATGGTTGATGAAATTGAACTTTCTGTATTGAGGCATGAAAATCTATGCTTTAGGGTTTCATGAAAAGGTGTAGTAGTGGGACATATGGGCTGTTTCCTGAATGAATGATGTCTCCATTCAAAATTTTCTGAAAATCTTTTTTCACATAGTCATATTTATGCAGTGGCAATCATTGTGGGTGAGAATTTGTGGGCTATGTGGTTGTTCTGATATAGCCCTGGTTTTGATGTTTTTCTTAAATGGCTGACTGATTTCTGCATAGTGATTCAATATGTAAATAAACTCACAATTGTGGCAAATTGTGACACTGATTCCAGTCATGTTGTAATGTGTACAGGTATCAATGAGACAGATGCTTGTTGTATTGTCCAGTAGCATTCTCATATTCATGTGCACCAACAAATTAAAATGTGCTAAGAAACCTGCTTTGAGTATGGGTGTTCTGATATTGGCTTGTGTAAATAACCATGTAGAATCACATCACATGCCAATGTTTAATGTGAAAGCTTTTATACCATAATTCTTGATGTGGAAGCTGTTAGATGCTTGGGTGGGATTGAGGCTGTAACAGTCAGTAAAGGGGTATCATTGTGAACACTACTCCTGTGTCCACAAGGAAATTTAGATCGTTGTTTTTTTCCCCATCCATAGTCTTGTCTCATTGATCTCCAATCTGATCAGAATCCAACAGAGACTATCAACTCTATCAATGCTGACTATCTACAGATAATCCCTTGTCGCCACCACAGTAACCTCAGCAACCAACATGCCCTACCACACTGTGAGCCCATCAAATACATTCACAGGTGTTGATTTCACCATAACCAAATAAACCAAGAAATCAGTCAACTCCTGGCCTTACTGACAATAATACTACACCCAGTTGCTTTCCTAACAGTAACTGAAGAATTATACATGAACAATTTTTGCCAAATTCCAAAGAACTATGTATATATTATGTATAGTTGACAAATACAAAATGTTGAAAATTTAATCCTTATTTGTTCCTTTCCTTTGAAACCAAATGCTCATTATAACATCAATGCTGAAGAAATTTCAAAAGGAAATTTATTAGGTATAATTTTTCTCATGAGATTTGATAGCAATATAATTGTAGGATTGTTCTGAACCACCAGAAGATATGTATGAGACAGGTGAAGTTATATGAAGGCTGTTTCTCCAAATAAATATTCTATCTTTATCTATTGGTAGTGAGTAGCAATCTATTATTGCAACTTGGTTGGTGGATTTAAATTTTACCATATGCTATTACTGTAACAATATTTTACATGATGTATGGAAAAGAGTTAAAACAAAACGATTTTAAAGTTTTGTCAGAAAGAGAATTATTTTCCCAGGATATGGGAATAGATGTATGAATTTTGTTGAAAAAAGTTACACAACATGACTTTTCTAGACACAGCTGGCATGGTAGGGGGCCAGAGTTTAAGGTCAGCTGTTGAAAGATGTCCGGCTTGACTATCTGCTGAGAAAAATTGTCGGACAAAACTTTCCCTGGGAACAAAAAAAATTAAAAAGCAGAAGATGACATCAAAAGAGGAAGGGATCTTCCAAAATTGGAAATGTGAAATAGAAAACGAAAGAAAACGACTGGTTGAATTTTGGGAGATTTGCATAAAACCCACATATTCGCCCGCACAACACCAGTTGAAAGGGACACCCATAAATACAAGTGCCCACGTGGGCCAAAGTTAATTGGAGTTGCATTTGGAGAGAGTTGAAGTTGGATTTGGGGCTATTTGGAATTGCAGTCAGAGTTAAGAGATTTCTGATATAACGCTGCTTGCTAACCTGATGAAGATAATTAATAATTATTTGCTGATGAAGAAAAGCTCCAACAAGTAACCTTGTGCTGTCCACAAATCACAGTACTTGAAAATTCTTTAAAGAAGCTACCCACAATTTTAATTCCATCACCAGTTATTAAAATGGGTTGGGAAAAGAAGAAAAAGAACAAAGAAAGAACTGTAAATATTTTTTTTCTGATATAAACATCATATTGTGACTTATTTGGTCGTCGTCCATTTTATTTTTCAATTTTGTATGCACCTGTTCAACTCCTTGGTTTAGCGTGGTTACGATATGCCAGTGGAAATTCGGCTTGAACCTTCTGAAGATCAAAATCACAACGTGGGTAAGAGAGGTCAACTTTGAGACCAACTGCTGTGTCAAATGCCATCAACGACCAACAAGTGGACTGACAGCTTGTTCTGATACCAGGATCAATCCTGATAAAGTGGGCAGACTGGGATTGACCCTGAGTACTGCCATACCTGATGACTGAAGCAGACTGGACCTGGAATGCCATCTTATGATTGGTTGCCACGGGCAGGCTGCAGCTCCTGAATATGTCATATTACAAGTGAAATAATTCAGACTTCCTAGTGAGCAAGATTCACTAATGTAAAACTCCTATGCTCCTCTTTCATGAACTACATACACAAACTTGAGCAAAATGGACATTGCAAAAAACATCTACATGTGTCCTTCTCTTACAAGAATATCTTTGACTTAAGATTTCCCCACAGCTAATATTTCATTGAATAATTTAAATCAGTTAACTAAAATATCCTATTATACTAGCCTTCATTTGAATAAATCTATGTTGCTCCTTTGCTTATTCCATTCTAATTCTGCAATGAATTCTATGGAAGAGAGGCCTCTGTCATGGTTCATCAAAGTGATTCACTTGCCCTTCTGCTTGGGTGATTTTCTTCCCACTTTAGATTTTACAAATCTTCAGGGGTCATAAAAATGATGATTGTTTTTCTCTTTTGAATCTCTTGACAACAAGCCTCATTTCTTTACTGTATTTTCATTGATCCTTACTATATCATAGGTTTTTATCAGTTACCAATCAAAGAGTTATCAATGTTAATTCCACAGTTGCAGCACCTTTTTATTTCTTTCATTATTCATTATTTTTCTGCTTTCAGAGTTTGTTATAAAAATTCACACAGTAACATGAAAGAACAAGCAAAACAAATATTACTGCTGGTGAGGTGAAAGGGAAAGAAGAGGGGAATTGTCAATATAAATTTTTTTTGTATTGGTGACAGAGAGGATGTGAGTGGAATATCTAATGTGAGAAAGGTAGGCAACTTTTTCAAAAAGTTTGTAAGGCTTGGAGTTGATCCATTTGTTGGCTCAGTTTACTGGTCAGTTGTCAGTTGTAGTGAAGCTGAGAGCTTTCTGTGCATTGAAAATAAAAGAATACTTAAGAGTGAAATAAATTTTACAAAATAAACAAATCTTTCTAGAAGCTTTAATTATAATTTTAATTCCAAATAGACTGAATTATTTGACTAAATGGCCATGGTTAAGTGTAAATGGCAATAAACAATAAAGAAAGGAAGAAAAGAAATGGCAAACTAATACAAAGCAAACAATATATATGCAAGTCAAAACTAGGCAATAAGAATACGAAGCAAACAATATATATGCAAGTCAAAACTAGGCAATAAGAATACGAAGCAAACAATATATATGCAAGTCAAAACTAGGCAATACGAATACAAAGCAAACAATATATATGCAAGTCAAAACTAGGCAATACGAATACAAAGCAAACAATATATATGCAAGTCAAAACTAGGCAATAAGAATACAAAGCAAACAATATATATGCAAGTCAAAACTAGGCAAAGCAGCAGTAATAAAATGAAGTTCACTAAGTAAGTTGTGTTAACACACAAATGAAAAAACTAAAAATTCATCTATATGGAAAAATCTGTTGCACCTAAATAACACCCTTTATTAAAATTTGATGTGTTGAGCGATTTCTTGACAGGTTGATATTGGGTAAATTCAAGTAAAGGCGATATAAACGGAAAATTAATACAATGGAAATGCCTTTTTTTACAGTTTGTAATTCCCAAATAATATTTACCAAGTTTTCAGTAATCTTATCAAAACACTTGTGGATAAAATGTTAGAGAATTATGCAATATAATTGAAATCTTTCAAAAATTAAATATACTTTTCTGAAACATTATTATAGAAAAATTAACTGATTTAAAGTTAAATTGTACTGAAACAAATATTACTTTCTTTTACTGTAAAACTTTGCAGAAAAACATTTTTTTTCAGTGACTTTGGATATATATGACTAAATGGCCATATATCCAGAAATGTCATCTATTTCTCATAGAATATATTATTGAAAAATATTTTCTTATATAATCCAGCCAATTTTTACAGACAGGTATACAAAGAAAGACCAAATTACAAAATAGGAGTGAGTCTGCTTTTAATCCTTACTTCCTCCTCCAACTGCTATACTTCGCTCAGATCTCTCCATTTAACACTTAAATTTCATGAATTCTTGCCCTCATTTTAAATCAGGGATGTCATTATACAGATTTGTTTTTAACCTCTGACCCCACAAACTATTGTGCCTGAATGAAGGTTATTTTCAATAATTCTTATGTAGAAATTAAACATTAATTTTACAAAATTCTGTCACTTAATCCATAAATTTTCCAAAAGTCTTTGAAACACATCTCTCAGAAAAATATTGTACTTTTAAAAGATCATATATTTGATGTTTGGATTTTTCATCTATAAGTGAAATGTGGTGTGTATCATACTTCAGGGTCATGTATATATATGTGCATTTCTGACAATGTATATGCAAATATGTTTATTTACTATTGATCTGAATGCTTTTCAACAATCTATTGCTGGTCATATTAAATGTTTTACGAGATATTTGAAACTGAAAATACCAACAATATCTTAAATAAACTGATGCTTGAATCCATCAGGTGAAAATTAAAAATTGCAATGCTTTCATTACATGAAAGAAAGGTAGAATTCATGGTTAACCTGCAAATATACGCAAAATAGAATCTGTGAACAGAGTTCAAATACTGGCTGAGATACTTTGTTTGCAATTCACAATAATCTTTTAATAACATGCAAATTTCAATTAATGGAAAATAGACACAGGATGGAAAAAGAATGCTTTATTCAGACGACATTGTACTCCATGTATAAAAATGTTTATATAAAAATGTCTGCTCGGCAACTGAGGTGAGCAACTCATGAAGATTAAATTTTATTAAGAGACACTGAAAAGGAATGTTCCTAACATATGAGATATATAAAATAAATCTCATCTCCATGAAATTACAATGTTTTCTCTAAAAGATTTGCTTTCATTTCTGTATGGCATATTCCCACGCAGCTACATAATGTTGATATCTCTGACAATGCAGATTTGAAAATTTTACAAGAGCATTTCTCTCTTGATAAAGATTTGAATATTATGTAGGACATCTGACTTTTCTAGAAATACAAATTTTTAAAATTCAGAGTGATATGTTTTCTAGCCTGTGTGTTTTAGCATATGGTGGTTAAAATGTGATGTCAGTGAAAATATAGATCCACAAACTTCACTAGAATATGGTTGGTTTGGTTTTATGCCATATCAGCCTCAATGGGTTATTTAATGCCAACAAGATTTTTATTGCTCATAATATTTTTTCCAAAAATGTATTACTGGTAATATTTTTTCTTTCAAAATATGTTGCTAGTATTCACCTATTCTTACGCATTCATAGTGTTTTGAAACTAGTTTGGGGGTTAAATATTTGGCCATAGATGGGACCCTAACAGATGCTACCACCCTGGGTCACCAGCAATTAAGAGGTGGTTTAATACTCCTCAAAACCTCCTGATCAGGGCCTTGCTGTTGGACGTATTTTATCATCTTACACAGGGCATGGAATATGGTTTCTCTCCAATGTTTATTTTCTCTGAAAGATATGCTTTCTTTTCTCTATGGGATTGCATGCAGATCCAAAATGTTGTCTCTGACAATGCACATTTATAAATTTTACAAGAAGAGCGTTTCTCTCTGATAGAGTTGAGGATATGATGTAGGACATTTGACTTTTCTAGAAACACAAATTTAACTAACAGAGTTAGGTTTTCTAGACTGTGTGTGTTCGCATATGCTTCTCCAAATGAGGCCTCTGTGAAAAGGAAGATCCACAAAATTCACAAGAATATGGTTTCTCTCCAGTATGTGTTCGCACATGCTTCTTCAAATCTGACTTCTTTGAAAATGTAGATCCACAAATTTCACAAGAATGTGGTTTCTCTCCAGTGTGTGTTCGCATATGGCACACCAGAGATGACATATCTGAAAATGCAGATGCACAAACTTCACAAGAATATGGTTTTTCTCCAGTGTGTCTTCTCACATGGTTTTTCAAATGAGACTTCTTTGAAAAAGCAGCTCCACAAATTTCACAAAAATGTGGTTTCTCTCCAGTGTGTGTTCGCACATGGTGCATCAAATGTGACCTCTGTAAAAATGCAGATCCACAAACTTCACAACAATATGGTCTTTCTCCAGTGTGTGTTCGCAAATGGTGTCTCAAACTTGACTTTTCTGAAAATGTAGATCCACAAATTTCACAAGAATATGGTTTCTCTCCAGTGTGTGTTCGCATATGACATGACAAAGATGACTTATCTGTAAATGCAGATCCACAAACTTCACAAGAATATGGTTTCTCTCCAGTGTGTGTTCGCATATGGCAATTCAAATATGATTTCCAGGAAAATGCAGATCCACAAATTTCACAAGAATATGGTTTCTCTCCAGTGTGTGTACGCATATGGCATTTTAAATATGCTTTCCGGGAAAATGCAGATCCACAAATTTCACAAGAATATAATTTTTCTCCAGTGTGTGTTCGCATATGACACTGCAAATTTGACTTCTGTGAAAATGCAGATCCACAAATTTCACAAGAATGTGGTTTCTCTCCAGTGTGTGTTCGCATATGGCACTTCAAATTTGACTTGCGTGAAAATGTAGATTCACAAACTTCACAAGAATGTGATTTCTCTCCAGTGTGTGTTTCCATGGGATACTTTAAATTTAAATTCCTTGAAAATGAAGATCCCCCAAATTCACAAGAATCTGTTTTTCAACATGGCACACTAAATCTAAATCATGACAAATGTTTGCGAACATCACAAAAACATGCCATCTTTTTCCTTATATATAACACTTAGTGTCTGCCAAAAAATGTATGTTTCAAAGTACATGATTCCTAGCCAGTGAATGTGATGATTTTAAAGATATTGATACACAATGTTTACATGATGATTGCAGTATATATTTCTCTGTTTTTAATGGAAAGTGTAAAGTCTTGTTTGCTTTCATTTCAATTTCCATATATTAACAGTTTTTATGTATGTCATTATTTTCTGTTTAGCCAAAACATCTGTGAAGAAAAAGTAATAAAGCATATTTTAACAGAGATAATGAGTAATATATAAAATCAGTTTATATTTAAACAGATACATTTATCAACATGACTAGTTTAGTCAAACATACAGATACAATAATGCAGCAGCCAGGAAAAAAATCAATATCTTTATCTTAAATAATTTCATTTGGAGTTGAAGAGTATGGGTATTTTTCTGAAAAGTTTTCAAATATCTAAAATATTAGACATTTAAAGTTTATTCTTATTACAATAAACAAATCACACATTTCAAAGTACACTTTTTGCCAGGTAATATTCACCGTGAGACTTTGAGAAATATAGAAACATAACATTTACATGAACATTGCAGCATATCTCCGTTCTTGATGGATAATCAATATTGTTTTCTTTCATTTAAATTCGCAATATTATGATTTTTCTCTTCAGTCAAAATAATGAGATGTATTTTAACAGAGACAGTTATATATTAAAACTAGTTGAGATCAGCACAGGGACACAATAATGGAGAAACCAGGAAAGGTCATTAGAAAAATCAATAAAATTTACCTTTAATAATTTCTTTTTGAGGTGAAACATAATATGCAAAAACAATATTTTTCTGATATGAGGCAAAAAACATTAAATTTAAAGCATCATCACCAAAGGAAGCTTTATTTTTTAAGGTGCAGAGAATGAGGAATCAATTTCAAATATCAAGTAATAAAATATTTTTGTTTTTTCAGAAGTTGTATAAATCAAGATGGTGATTTCAATTTGGCAATTATTAGTTTGTTAATATGAATCAAGCATTACAACTGGATAACACAGTGAAAAAATCTTTATGCCATTAATAAGAAAAATTTTAATATAAAATCAATCCGTATCAACTCTCTAGAAACAAAGATGTTTTTAAATGTGGTATTATGAAACGTTGTTTACTTTCAAATAGTTATTATAATATGCATCAGGAAATATTTTCTTATGGAAATAAAGAAATACAAAATATGGCATTCAAAATCTGATACAAATCGACTAAGTATTGGCTATATGTAAAATTCCTATTAGTAAATGATGAAAATTTTTTACAGAAGTTTCCATCTGAAATTTTGCAAGGAAAGATGATTTCTATGATTATTTCAGTGAAATCATTTATAAAATCCTAACATCATTGAGTTTGACAGATTTCAAAGACAGATCTCTGGAGAAATTCTACTTAACTTTTATCAAACTAAATACCATAGGATCTTCTTAAAGGGTGATTCATATAATATTGGGAAGAAATGTCCATATAAATATTACCCTTTTCTACAAACTGTTAATATTTTAGTAAATTTGTGCCCAGGCTCTTACAACATTTCAAAATTCCTGGCAAAACTTCTATTATTAAGGTGTGGGATATTTGCTTATAAAAGTGATGAAAACATAGTATCTAAATTTAATCAGCTAGATTAAAAAAAAAAAAAATAATAATTAAATTCCTAGTATTCCTGGTACATGTTGTCACAACAACATAACCTATTTAGTCCAATTAAGTCCTAAAGTTTTTCACTTTGTCATACATTTTTCCAAAGTAAATAATACAATAAAATAATAATAATAATCATCACATCCCATTAAGGTTTTCTTTAAATTTCATTTTATCCTTCACACAGAGATAGAAAACATGTTTTACTGTGGCATTTGTATTTATATAGCAAATTAAAACTGGTTGCTGTTTGTCCTTTCTAATTGACGAATTAGTTATGCCATCCAAGACTTAGCATTGAAACAAATTAGGTGGAAATATTGGCCAACCAAATTAACAAAAAAATGTATTATTTAAAAACAATTTGGGATAGTTTCTCAGTTGATTTCAATGTTATTTTTATGAAAAAAAATCATTAAAATCCTAATTCTAGTGAAAAGGAATTTTTTCAACCAGTTCCTTATTTTATGAAGTAAATTATTAAAATCTAACATTTTGTGTATATTTTTTATTCATTAACTTGCTTATTGTTTTCTTTTTACAGAGTTAGAAAAAAGAGTTTACCTCCACTTTTTCACTAAAAACGAGCATACCATGATGAAAAAGACCCCAAACTTGAAACCCCCCACCAAAAAAAAAAAAAAACAAAGGTTTATCATCAAAACATTTATGTTGTTATTAAAAGGAAAGACCAACACGTCCTGGGTATGACGGTAAACTACATCCGCGTCCTGGGTACGGCGATAAACTGCATCCAACAGCAAGGTCTCAGATAATGTTTTCAGAAAAATAGTGTTGCCAGCTCTAAGTTTTTGAAACAATAATGTTGCCAGCTCTACGTTTTTTTTTTTTTTTTTTGTAAAGGAATAATGTTGCCAGCTCTATGTTTTTTATTCCATACAAAATAGGCATTTAAAATTCATATAAACTGGATTTGGCATTAAATAACCCACAGTGGTTGATATGCCATAAAACCCAAACAAACAAACGAAAGACCAACGTATTATTATTTTTAAAAATTTTTTAATCTGTTCTATGCTTGAATTTTTTCTTAGTTAACATTTTGTCTTGTGTGTGTGAGGGGGGGGGGGCAGGAAAGATTTTTAGCATCGGAAAATCGCGTCTGAAATAACCGCAAAAATGAAAGAATTTTAATGAAATTTTCAAGTTTTATTATTAAATTATTTTAGAATTTTTCTTTTTTAAATTTGTTACACACCCTATATATAATTAAAATGAAATTTCCAGAAATATGCAGAGGGATAAAATTTAATTTCCTGAAATAAACTTTCAGAAAAGTATATTTTATTTGTAGATATAATTATAATCTTTAGTTTAAAAAGAATAACATTGCGATGAAAGGCAACTAAAAATGGCTCTAATCAGCTATGTTAAGGAAAAAAAAATTGTTCCAGTCAATATGTAAATTAGTTTTTAATATACAGCAAAGTATTTTGCTTATTGGTAATAAATTTATTAGCTTGATATTAAAACTAAAACAAAGAAATTCATATTTAAAATTTTTTTTTTTTGTTGGAAGTAGCTTGAACAAAATTCCAGATCCATCAAACCAAACATATCACTTCCATATTCTTTTCAATTTAATTTAAATTAAACCTAGATTTTAAAAAGCGTAACACGGATTTTTTAATTAAAAAAGTAAAAGGTTATCAGACGAAGTCATAATGATTTTTAACTTTAAAATGACATACTATTTTTTATCAACATGTCCAAACCAAACTCACTTTATGTTTTACTGACAGTGAGTGTGATTGAATTTAATATAAAACAAAATAAAAACTTCAAAGCGAATTAACAAAATCCAACTTTCCTTAAGTATGCTTATTTCTTCAAAATTTGACACGTTGAATTGAAATCATCTGAATCTATTTTCACTTTTTTTTTTATGGCGAGGCAAGTCAGTACTAAATAATGATCACTTTTTTTTCAACTTAGTTTGTCTTCTTCCACTTACCTTTCAAATCAGAAATTCAACGAGGAAAATAAAACTAGATGATTTCTTTATGCTCAACAAATCATTTTCTTGGGAATTTTACTGTCTGAGTGTGTCAAGTTGTCAAATGTCAATTTAGCAATTTTTGTATTGTTCGTTCAGTTCATATCGAATTTCAAACGAATGAGAGAAAGAAGGAATTAAAAAATGGAAAAAGAACTGATAGAAACGGAAAATTACTTGTGAGAAAATATTTTGAATGATTATATGTATATATTGCAAAGCAAACTGAAAAAGGCAATTAAACGGTGTAAGCGAAGATTTAGTTCCTCGTGTTTCAAATCCTGAGATTTCTTGGTATTTACAAAGGACTTATTTAAAAGTGGTTGCATAACGTTTCTACTGGGCCATGCCGGTGTTAAGGACTCGATGCTCCTATCACACGAAATATGATATTGTGCCCTCACTGTGCCTACAATATGCCAGTTTTATAAATTTTAAATGCAAATATTGAAACCAATTGAAAAACAATCATCATTCATTACTTACTTAATCATTTCTTCTGACATAAATAAAATTAAATTAAAACAAAAATTGGTCACCAATGTAGCAAAATAAAAAAGAAAACATTGCTCATTGCTGTTTTGCTGAAAAACAAATAGCATGATGAAAAGTTGAAAACGTGCTCCAAACTTAGTAAAATCAAAGTTTTCTCGTCAAAATGCTTGTTATTTTAAGAGGAAAGGGTAAATTTTCATTGTATTATGTAAAATAACACCCCAGCGCTAATAGCCCTTCAAAATTTTCCAAAATAGTCTTATTTCCGTGCAAATGCATATGCTTAACTCAAATCAACAATTAGATATTGAAGAAACTTACCTTTTTGGATGTTAACGACCAGAAAAAATCGGACTTCTTCTCGCTCTTTTTGTCATCCCTTACCGGCTTATTGAGAGACATTCGCTGCTGAACCATTTCGCGCACTTATACAATTTTGGCCTATTTACTCCCTTAACGAAATTAGTACGCGATTTTTTCTTTTTAATTTATTTTAAAGTTAACTTTCTCCGTAAAGAGATTTTCTTCTTTTTTTATTTTTTATTTGTACTTAATCTAAGAAGAAAGTTAACATTCAAATATAAGTGAATAAGTGTAGTTTCTACTTAATTTTATAATATGAAAATATCGACAAATAAAAATGGATAACAAAGTAATTTTTTTAAAGAAGAAAGTTAACTTTCAAATGTATGAAAATAAGTGATAAGTGTCTGTAGTTTTTACTTAATTTTTTTCTTTTTTTTCAAATATATGAAAATATCGACAAATAAAAGAATAACAAAGTACTTTCAAATATATGAAAGTTTAAAGAAAATTTACCAGAGGAAAGAAAGACCAAAGTATTTTTTAGTTTTTATTGTTTGTTTGTTTGTTTTTTAAATTCTTTCTGGAATGATCAAAACTTTTGTTGTGTCTTGTTTGTTTTCCTTTTTTTGATTTTGAGTTAGCGGTCGACGTCATGATAGTCGATGAAATTTTTTCGAAAATCTTTGTAAAAATATTTTTTTTTTTTTTTACGTATGTTACTACACCTCTTACTTAATTTCATGAAATTTCGAGAAATTAAATGTTCATCCGATTTTTTTTTATTAATTTAAAACTAAAAGCAGGATTCCTTGGAGATTTTTTTTTTCAAACTACGACCTATTTCCATAAAATCTGATCCGAATTGTAAAATAAAAAATGCAATTAAACTATGACATTAGAAAAGCTTTTGAGATTTATTAAGGACACTATATACTATTGTCTGAAGAAAAAAAAGTTCGATGAATAATGAATTTGTACAAGAATTTCATTTTTTTTTTAAATTTTAATTATAATAATTCATAATAAATCTTATAAAATTCTATATTACTTTCATCCTGTTAGGTGATTGTTATTAAGTGAAAAACTATATTTACTGATCAGAAATTAAAAAGCTTAATAAAAATCATTTTGCACCAAGATTTTAAAAATAATTAAAAATTTTTTATGCATATAAATTATTATGCAATATGCCTAATTTTGAAAGTATGGTCGAACATGTACGATATTATCAGTAAATACGAGCGATAATTATAGTAAATTTAATGTCAACATTCCTAAAATTACATTACAAAGAATATTTTCCAACATGTTTAAGATTACTGATTACTTAAAAATTATATAATAAAGGTGCTCAACCGTCATTTTCTTAAATGATGTTTTAACAGACAATGTCTCCGTAGAACAACAATAAACATGTCATCAACTTATGAGTAACTTGTCATTGCTTGTCAATTACATAAGAATAGCTACTGTCGGCCAAAAATCTGTTATGGTCTAGAATGATGATGATATTTTATCATTCTAAAAATAACCTGGTCATCAATGATGATAGAAAAGAAGGATATTTCACCATCCTACCTTCATCATTATAAAATGGACCCTTCCACTATAAGAAAGTCAGTAGAGTAGATTAGTGTAGACTAGATTACCTATAGCAGTAGACAAGTCGTAGTACAGTAACTCGCGTCTTTGCCAGTACTCCGGAAGACTGAAAACAGGCGATGTCAAACACCATCCTCACAAACGAAATTCTTAGAACAAAACCATGTCAAACGCCATTCTCACCTCGGGAAGATCGAAAATATACGGTTTCAAATGCATCCTCACAAACGAAATTATTGGAACCAAACCAAGTAAGAACTGACTTTTAAACAAAAGAGACTGAGAACACCATACCAATATTCTGTAATTCACATCACAAAAAATACAAATTTTTGCTATTTATATCAACACGTGTATAAAGCTTTTATTGTTTATATTATTATTATTATATATTTTAATTCATTTCGTTTTCAACATAAAAAAGATTCCTCCCACACTGCAAATACATATAGTAACGGGGTAATTACTTTAACAACTCTCAAATAATATCAAATCAGGATTACTACTAGATCAACCCTAACTTACCTACCCTGTTACAAATCACAAATCCATTTTCTGTTATTTTAAACTTAAAGTAAGTTTTTTTTTTTTTTTTTTTTTATTCAAATCAGGATTAATTATACTTTAAATCAGCTAATATTCCTCAAATAAAGTTTCAGAAAAGTATATTTTATTTCTGAAGATTTCTTAATACAAAGAATTACATTTCGATGAAAGAGAACTACCACTAATCAGCTATTTTAGAAAAAAGAAATGATTCCAGTCAATATAATTTCTGTTTGAAATAGAGTAGAGGATTCTGTTTACTGGAAATATTAGGTTGGTGCAAAAATAATGTCGCTTTCTCGCATAGTAACATATGTGAGAAAACGACATTATTTTTGCACCAACCTAATACCAAACCATAACGAATGAGAGGGCCAAGAAATTGTATAGAGGGAAAAATTCCAGATATTTCTGAGCCTCCTAATCCCCATAAATACGGAGAATAAGCACCTCTTGGACAGTGAGTACTTGACACCGTCTGTGATAACACCAGGTCGGCGATAGAACACCAAACATCTTCGGAACCACTTTCAAGAAAGAGATCTACGTGCTGGGCTGTAAAGACAGAACGTCGGTCCACTACTAAAAACTAAGTGAGATCTGCTTCCTTGCATCGAGAAAATTCGCCCTACGAACTCACTTAAGTACAAAATTCGTATCCTCCGACAGTTTGCTCCTCAAGAAGAGCTCTGTAGAAATGTATGTAAACCCTCAAGAAAAATCTACTGGCTTAACGAACTATTAAGTTGGTGCAAAAATAATGTCGTTTTCTCACATAGTAACATATGTGAGAAAACGACATTATTTTTGCACCAACCTAATATTAGGCGCCCAGAGAAATATTTTGAGCAAGCCTTTTTATATGAACATTTTTCTTCCTTTAAGTTAAAGGAATTTTCTTCTCCCTTTCTTTCTCTCATAATTGTGTATATCCTTTATTCTTTTTCATCTATGTATACGGTTGGTGCAAAAATAATGTCGTTTTCTCACATATGTTACTATGTGATAAAACGACATTATTTTTGCACCAACCTAATAAACAAACATTTTCTTCTTTTGTTGTTACACCCTGAGCGGGAGTCTTTATTCGTCCGCCTACAAAAGAGAAGTGTCCGCTCTAATCTTTCAAGCCGTTGTTGCCTTTAATTGTGTCACATTTGTTACAGACAAGCGTATGGTTGCAAGAAAGAAATACGACAACGGCAGAAATAGGTTTACGTGGTTTATTTCAACAGGAACGTGAAGGCTTGGGACAGCTACCTTGTGGTATAGTTCATAAGCCGGCTTCGGATCTAGGTCGATCTCTCATAGTAGTTCACACATGTTGACGCTGGCACTCACTGCTGATAGCTGGTGTCGCTCGTTCTGACCGTGACAGGTCTCTACACTGGCCACCTGTTGACTGCCGTTGAACTTCCGTGTGACCCCTTTTATAGCATTTTTTTATGGCTTAACAGGCTCGAAAAACGAAGCGAGTAGAATTAGGAGGGAAGCATTTTTATTGGACGAAAAATAGAGCACTTTAAATATTATTTTATTTTTCGACCGGAACTCGTGTGTCGGTTACATTTATAAACGAAGATAATGGTCATTTTGTGACGGGGCTTTATCCCGTTCACATCCGGCTCTCGCTCTCGAGTATTTGCCTGTAAATCAGCCGAGATATGTCTTATTTTATTTTATAACACATTTAACCTCAACCCTTTCATGTGGAAAAGTCGGGACAAATTTCCCATATTTTGCTCAAAATATAGTTGTGTGTCCCTACGATCAATATATTAGTTTTCTTTCGGTAGACTCTTGTGTTCGGTGTGTACGTTAAGTGGAAAAATTTGTCTGTGATATACTTCGTTTCTTTAAGGGAACAGCTAGTGGTGGCTTTCTTTTCCTTTCTAGATATTTTTTTCAGTGTTTGGGGAATTTTTGTAAACATCAGACGGCATATACACCTTTCAATATGTCCATTATATAAGGTTTAACTGGTAAATTACCTAAACGGCGCAATACATTTAAGCCCAATATAGTTACTACTACTTAGAGTAGTAACTATATTGTGCTTAAACTTAACTTACTAGACTTGATGTTCTGAAAAACCAAAGAAAAAAGAACTTGAGATTACTTTAATTCGATAAAGGGTGATATTTTTCAATGGTTAGCTACGGTGAGTGAAATCAACGGGGAGATAGCAGATATATACAATGCTAATGAAATTGATGTGGGGGAATGCTATAGGGAAACAAAGATCGAATAAAATCTTTCGCGCTGATGTTAAGTGGGAACGAGAGAAATTAGAGCCTAATTTTCCAAAGAAATCTTCTATCACGGCTAGATTTTATAGGTCAGTAGAAAAGAAACAGATTTCAATTTTATTGAATAATTCTTCAGCATTTTCTCCACTTGCATTTTCATATGATTACTGAAAATTTGTTAAAGATTACTAGGGAGTTAAAAGCTGTAAGAAAAAAGGGGGCATTTACATTGTATTCCTAAATTAATTTCCTAATTATGTCTCCTTTGCTTGAATTTACCCACCATCAAGCTGTCAATTACCGAACACATCAAATGTTAATAAAGAGAATTATTTTGTGTCAACAGATCTTCCCGTACAGATAAATTTATAGTTTTTTTTTTTACATTTGCGAGTGAACACAATTCTTACTTGGTGAACTTTTTGTCGTATTGTCTAGTTTTGACTTGCATATATGTTGTTTGCTTCGTATTCTTATTGCCTAGTTTTGACTTGCATATATGTTGTTTGCTTCGTATTCTTATTGCCTAGTTTTGACTTGCATATATGTTGTTTGCTTCGTATTCTTATTGCCTAGTTTTGACTTGCATATATGTTGTTTGCTTCGTATTCTTATTGCCTAGTTTTGACTTGCATATATGTTGTTTGCTTCGTATTCTTATTGCCTAGTTTTGACTTGCATATATGTTGTTTGCTTCGTATTCTTATTGCCTAGTTTTGACTTGCATATATGTTGTTTGCTTCGTATTCTTATTGCCTAGTTTTGACTTGCATATATGTTGTTTGCTTCGTATTCTTATTGCCTAGTTTTGACTTGCATATATGTTGTTTGCTTCGTATTCTTATTGCCTAGTTTTGACTTGCATATATGTTGTTTGCTTCGTATTCTTATTGCCTAGTTTTGACTTGCATATGTATTGTTTGCTTCGTATTCTTATTGCCTAGTTTTGACTTGCATATGTATTGTTTGCTTCGTATTATTTTGTCCTGTTACTTTCTTCGTTTCTTTATTGAGAACGTTGTCAGTTCAGTTTCTGGAGCATTTTGCCAATTACACTTAAACAGCAGTTTGTGCAATAAACCAACGGTAAAAGTTCTATCGTGGTGAGTAATCAAATGTGTGAAAGACCCTGCACATGTTGCAAATGATACAGATGCAGGAGCTGCTCTTTAAGTACCCACCATGTGGTTCTATAAGATGTATGATATTCTAGAGCCAGTTGATATGTGCTGATACCAGTAGAATGTGTTTGTTGTGGAGATCGCTAGATCTGTTCAATGCAAATTGCCTGGAGGTTAGCACCAGCCATGCTGATGGAAGGCACAAAAAGTTTAATTTTGGAGGCATTAAAATGAGCAAGCCATTGTTTTCCCCAATTAACAGAAGATTGTAGTTCATTTTTTTTTTTTTTTTTTTTAGATCAACAGCAAATTTGAACTCATCAAACTTATTACTGAGACAGGGAGTAAATAGTTATATTGTCAGCACAGATACCAAATTGAGAAGAGATGTCATCAAGAAGGTCATTGATGAAAATTAGGAACAAAGTAGGTCCAAGGATAGAACCTTGGGGAACATTAGTAGGAAAAGATCTAGAAGAGTGGCCATTCAGGACAACTTTCATTTTGCAGTTTGATAAGAAACACTGAATCAGTTCAAACATTCATTCACAAACATCATAACCCTTCATCATCTGAAGAAGACCTGTATACAAATTTCTGTTGAACACTTTCAAGTCTAAAGCAACAGAGTTTCACCGTTCTTATCTAAAGCTTGATAGACTCTTTCAACAATGATCATTAATACATCAGCAGTTGACCTAGAGAAGCAAAAGCTGTATTGCTTCTATGTGAGATGCTCAACCAATTCAGAGTTGATTAGGGCTTCTAGTAGTTTGTCAAAAAGTGGTAGGAGGCTAACACGGTGGTAGTTAGAAGGATCAAACAGTTCACCTGAGTTCTTAAAGATTTGAATTGCAGAACTGTGGACCAGCTTCAATAGCACCAGGCTCTGTAACTCATCAGTGTTGTCGCCATCCAGCTCCAGGCTTCCCTTGTTGTCACTACTGAGACATTCAACTAGAATCCAACAAGACTATCTGCTAGATCAACACTATTTATACCTAATCCCCACAAACAAGCCTTACCATGAATCAACCCATGGCCATGATATCAACTGACCAACCCACTTAACCAGGCACTCACTGGCTTCAACATCCCAGCATCACATGACTACAACAGGTGTATATTTCACCCATAAAGATATGTGTGTGCCAAAACCCACAAATGAATAATCTGCTCCAGACATATCATTTGAAATGTTACATCAGCCAACCAAACCAAGAAATCTATCTATTTCCGGCCCTAATAATTTTGACATTTATCATCCAAATCCCACTTTACTCCTTTTTTTCAGCAGATTGTAAAGTGGAGCTGTCAATTTATGCATATTATGTACATAAATTCAATAATAATTAGCCAGTCCTAAAAAAGCTTGATACGTTTCTTTGTGTAGTCATATTTTTAATTGTATTTGCCTTTGCCAGATCTAGTTTCCTAATATATTTATCAATAATTTGACCCAGGTATTTTATTTTTGGCAAAAACAATTCACATTTTTTTCACTGTGTAGTTGAAAATTTAATCCTTGCTTGTTCCTTTCCTTTGCAAGCAAATGCTCGTTATAACATAATCGATGCAGAAGAAAACCTAAAACAGGTTCTATTATGTATAAATATTCCTATCCGAGACAATGTTGTTAATACATCAGAAATTGACCTAGAGAAGCAAAAGCTGTATTGCTTGTGTAAAAGAAAGCCCTCCTGTGTGAGATGCTTAACCAATTCAGTGTTGCCTTGAGTAGTTTGCCAGAAAGAAGAAAGAGACTAACAGGCCTATAGTTAGAAGTTTCAAAAGCACCAGGCTCCTGACATCAACCACCATGATTTCTAATGACTGGACATCATCGCCATCGAGCTCTAGGCTTAATTCATTGTCATCACTGTGACCCCTCATTTCATAGATATCATATTTGACCAGAAACCAACAGAGACCATCCACTCAATAAACATTTGCTATCTACACCTCATCCCTTATCGCCACCACCATGACCTCGGCAACAGACATGCCTTACCATGAATCAACCCACTACCATAATAAGGATTGACTAACTTATCTAAGAAGGCACTGGCCTGAACATCTTAGCATCACATGATTGCCACAGGTATGGATTTCACCCTTAAATAAAGGTTTTGTATCAAACGTCACAAATGATTAATCTGCTCCACACCTACCCTCTGAACCCATCTGTGACATCAGCCAACCAAACCAAGAAATATATCAACACCCAGACCTACTGACAACAATCTTACACCTAATCGCAGTGTCCTGGGTAAGACGATAAACTATGTTCGACAGTGAGGCCTCTGATCATGAGGTTTTGAGGAGCATGGAACCACCTCTTAATTGCTGATGTTCCCAGGTCCACCCTGACCTGGGGCGGTAGCAACTGTTAGGGTCCCAGCTATGGGCAAATAGTTAACCCCCAAATTTGGATAAAAAACACTATGAAAGTGTAAAAATAGGTCTTAATACCAGAAATACATTTTGTAAAAAATTATTACCAGCAATAAATTTTTGCAAAAAAAAATATAATACATTTTTTTGAAGAAAAAAATATCACCAGCAATAACAATTTTGTTGGCATTAATTAACCCATTGAGGTTGATATGCTGTAAAACAAACCAAACCAAACCTCATCGCATTTCTGACTAACAGCAACTGAAGAACCACACATGTATAATTTTTGGCCAAATTTTAAACAACTATGAATATATTATGCATATTTAACAAATGCACACTGTTGTAAATTTACTCATGGCTCATTCATTTCCTTTGCAACCAACTGCTCATTATAACATGACTGATGCAGAAGAAAACCTAAAAGCAGTTCTATTAAGTATAAATATTCACATCTGAGGCAATATTTTGAATGATTATGTATTGTAAACTGAAAAAGAAAATGAAACGATGTTTGTCAAGATTTGGTCCTTTGTGTTTAAAATGTTGAGATAACATGGAATTTGCAGAGGAGTTATTCAAAAGTCAATATGTATGATGTTTCTATAAGGGCACTGCCGGGGCAAAGGACATGGTACTCCACTAGCCAAAATATATGATACTGAGTGCTCAGTCTATCAACAATTTGACAAATTTTATATTAAATGAAAATATTACTGAAATTTGTTCACAAATAAACATTGGACATAAATAAAATAAAAATAAACCTCGCAGACACAAGAAAAACCCAAGATTTGATAGCAATGTAATTTATAGGATTGCCCTCCCTGAACCAGCAGTTGGTATGCTTGAGACAGGTTAAGTTACATGAAGGCTGTTTCTCCTTGTAATAAATTGTATGTCATTTGTTGTTGGTAGCAATCTATCATTGCAACTTGGTTGATGGTAAATCTTTTGAATTATACCATAGATATCATATTTGACCAGAAATTCTGCAATGAGCTCTATTGATTTACCTTCTTAGTGTGCAAGATTCACTGATGTGATGTACCAATGTTCCTCTCATCAGTGAACTGCTTACTACACTTTGTTTCACAAAGTATTGAAAACTGCAAAGAGTGAAAAAACATCTAGATGTGGCCTTCTCTTGCAAGAATATATTTTCCACAGCACCTAATTGTTCTTTGAATAGTTCAAATTAATGAACCAAAATCTTCAAATGATACTTGCCTTCATTTGAATAAGTATATGTTGCTCCTCTGCTTATTCCACTTTAATTCTACAATGAGCTCTATTGATGAGAAGCCTCTTTCATAGTTCATCAGACTGATTCATGATACTTGCATTCATTTGAATAAATCTATGTTGTTCCTCTGCTTATTCCACTCTAATTCTACAATGAGCTCTATTTATGAGAAGCCTCTTTCATGGTTCATCAGACTGATTCATGATACTTGCATTCATTTGAGTAAATCTATGTTGCTCCTCTGCTTATTCCACTTTAATTCTACAATGAGCTCTATTGATGAGAAGCCTCTTTCATGGTTCATCAGACTGATTCATGATACTTACATTCATTTGAATAAATCAATGTTGCTCCTCTGCTTATTCCACACTAATTCTACAATGACCATTATTGATGAAAAGCTTCTTCAAACTGATTCAGTATTATTTTCAATAATTTTAATTAGAAATTAAAAGTTATGTTTCCAAAATTCCATTAATTAATCCATAAATTTTACTAAATGATATTGAAACATATCTAGGAAAAATATTGAATTTTTGAAAGGTTATAAATTTGTTGTCTGTATTTTCCATCTATAATGGGAGCATGGTGCATGTCACACTTCAGTATCATGCATATGTATGTGCATTTCAGACAATGTCTATGTAAATGTTTATTTACTATTGATAACTCTACTTGCTGGTTATATAAAATTTTGCAGCACATGTGAAATTAAGAATCCCCAAAATGTAGCAAACTTATGAATATGACATCCAAAAGAACTGATGTCGGAACAAAGCAGATGAAAATTTACAATTGTACAGCCTTAATTAATGAAATAAAGGAAGGGTTTATGGCCAATATGTAAAAATTATGCAAAATAGAATCAGTGAGAAGAGTTCAAATACTGGCTGAGATAATTTGCTTTCACATCACACTAATATATCAAATATTTTAATAAATTTTATTAAAATAAAACAAAGTGAAAAGGAATGTTCCTAATATTTTGGACATATTAAATAAATCTGACCTCCATGAAATTATTATAATAGTATTTTCCCTGGTGACGTCTTCATATTCAGACTGCACCATGCATGCACTTACAAACAGTGTGTGTTTGCATATATGGGAACATATATGACAACTATGGCAATGCAAAAACCAAAACTTGAGAAGAATATGCAGCTTAACAATGTTGACATCTCTGAAAATGCAAATTTCACAAAAAGTGCATCTCTCTCAGGTAGAGATTTGAGAATGATGCAGATTTGACATTTCTAGGAACATTTCATAAACTTCAAACAGATATGTTTTCTAACTTGTATGTGTCTGCATATGGCTGTTCAGTTGTGAACTCTGTGAAAATGCAGATGCCCAAATTTCTCAAGGATACAGTTTCTCACCAGTTTTAATCTGCACATGATACTTCAAATGTGACTTCCTTAGAAATACAGATCCACAAACTCCAAAAGAATGTGGTTTCTATCCAGTGTGTTTTTGCATATGCTGCTTCACATGTGATATTTGTGAAAATGCAGATCCACAAATTTCACAAGAATATGGTTTCTCACCAGTGTGCGTTTGTACATGCTGCTTCAGAGTTGACTTGTTCGAAAATGCAGATCCACAAATTTCACAACAATATGGTTTGTCTCCAATGTGTGTTTGCATATGGCATACCACAGATGACCTATCTGAAAATGCAGAACCACAAACTTCACAAGAAAATGGTTTCTCTCCAGTGTGTGTTCGCAAATGCCTCTCCAAATGTGGTCTCTGTGAAAACGCAGATTCACAAACTTTACAAGAAAATGGTTTCTCCCCAGTGTGCGTTTGCACATGCTGCTTCAAACATGACTTTGAAAATGCAGACCCACAAATTTCACAATATGGCCCACCAAAGATGACTTACCTGAAAATGCAGACCCACAAACTTCACAAGAATATGGTTTCTCTCCAGTGTGTGTTCGCATATGGCACACCAAATGTGACATCTGTAAAAATGTAAATCCACAAATTTCACAAGAATATGGTCTTTCTCCAGTGTGTGTTCGCACATGGTGTTTCAAATTGAACTTCTCTGAAAATGCAGATCCACAAATTTCACAAGAATATGGTTTCACTCCAGTGTGTCTTCGCATATGAGACTTCCAATGTAATTTCCAAAAATGCAGATCCACAAACATCACAAGAATATGGTTTCTCTCCAGTGTGTGTTTGCATATGATTCTTCAAAAGTGACTTCTGTGAAAACACAAATCCACAAGAATATAGTTTTTCTTCAGTGTGTGTTTGCATATGGCACTGCAAAGTTGATTTCTCTTAAAATGCAGATCCACAAATTTCACAAGAATGTGATTTCTCTCTAGTGTGTTTTTCCATCTGACATTTTAAATGTAACTTCTTAGAAAATGCAGATTCACCAAATTTGCAAGAATATGCATTTTGTATATGGCACAATAAATCTAGATCATGATTTATGCTTGTAAACATCACAAAAACATGGCTTCTTTTTCATGTTTATTCATATGTAACACTAAGTGTCTACAAAAGAGAAAAACTACAAATTTCAAAGTACATAATTCCTTGCCAGTAATTGTGATGATAAATTTTACATGATGATTACGGCATATATTTCTGTTCTTAATGAAAAGTCAAAAGTCTTGTTTTCTTTCATTTAAATTTCACAATAATAGTTTTTATATATGTCATGATTTTCTGTTCAGCGAAAAAATCTGTGAAGAAAATGTAATAAAATGTATTTAAATAAGATAATGAATAATATATGAAAACAGTTTATATATTAATAGATACATTTATCAACATGTTATGAATAATTCAGTCCAACATAGAGGCACAATAATGTAGCAACAAGATCAGTAGAAAAGTCAATAAGTTTATCTGAAATAATTTCCTTTTTAGTTGAAGTAGAATGGCATGTTTCTGAAAAACTTTTAACATATCTAAAATATTATTCTTTAGAGATACTTCTTTCCACTTGTAAACAAACTCAGTTTTCTGGAAAGACTAGCAAACAATAGCTGAGCAATTATGATATAAATAAGTTGAATAAAAATAATGAAAAGAACATTCTAAAAAATAAATCTTGAAATGATGCAAAAAGCATTAGATTTAAAGCATAACGAACAAGCTTTGTTTCAAGAAGCGGTAATATGGAATCAGCTTCAAATGTCAAGTAATAAAGTATTTTTGTTTTTGCACAAGTTGCATGAAACATCATGTTGTTTGAAAACAGGAAATTATTAGTTTGTGAATACGAATCAAACATAATAACAGAATATCAACACAACGAAAAAAATCTTTGTGCCATCAAGATTCTGATATAAAAACCAATCTGTATCATCTCTATAGAAAGATGTTTTGGAATCAGGTATGAAAAGTTGTTTATCTTCAAATAGTTATTATAATATGAACCAAGAAATCTTTTATGGAAACAAAGAAATAAAACAATAAAAACCCTGGCATTCAAAATCTGATACAAATCAACTAAGTATTGGCTATGCATAAAATTTCCAGTATTTATTAAATGATAAAAATTCATTTACCTCAATGAATTCATTTACTTATAAAATCCTCACTTCATTGAGTTCTACAAATGTGAAAGATAGATCTCTGGAGAAATTCTGTATAACTTTTATCAAAATAAATACTATAGTTTGTACAGAAAGGGTAATTTATATTATATTAGGATGAAATGTTTATATGAACATTTATAGAATATTGTGAAAAAATGTTCAGAAAAATATTGCCCTTTTCTACAAACTATTAATATTTTTGTAAAAGTCTTTTAAAATTATATTTAAATTCTAAATCATGTCAATAAAAAAGACAATTTTTAACTAGGTACCTCTATTGATTCAGTAAAATATTAGCATATACTGATGAAAACATGCCCTATATTTAATAAAAAGAAAGTTTTGTCATCAAAATCTTAATGTTATTATTAAGAGAAAAGATCAAAAGACATTTTGATAATTAAATTATTTTCTTAATCTTTTTAGAATGTCCGAAATTTTGGTTAAAAATCTTGGTTTTTGTGCACCAGCACTGACAGCAATGATTAGTTCAGGAAATTGCGGTGAAAAATACATTGATTTTGAAATGCTTGAAAAAATCAAATAATTGTTGGATTTTAATGAAACTTTCAGATTTTATTCACAAATGAATGAAATTACTTCTCAAGTATTTTTTTTAGAAAATCTTGGTAATTTTTTTTTTACGTTTGTTACATGCCACTTATTTGAGAAATTAAATTTTGTCCCACTTCACGTTCATATTGGTTAAAAGCAGAATTCTTTGTAGAATTTAAATTCATCAAACAAATATTTTAAAAAGAACTTTGTAATTTTTTATGTCAATTTTTGCAAATACTGATGTCCCAAAAACAATATTAGCAGAAAATAAGAGCCATAAATATAATAAATTTACAGCCAAAGTACCTAAAATTCAATAAAACATTAGATTATAGAGAATATTTTCCTAAATTGTCAAGATTACTGTGTAGCTAAAAACTATATAAAAAAGATGCTCACATTATATTCTTCAAGTAAATTTTGCAGATATGTCATCATTAGAAAAACATTAGATAATCTTCCATCTGTCATCCAAGCTGTCAATATGTTAAATAAACAGCTACTGCCATTTCAACAAATTTTTGCTATATTCTAAACTAAAACTAAGTAGTATGTTTCAAATCAGATTAATTAAAATTTAAATTAGCTAATACACCTCAAATAAAGTTTTAGAAAAGTATATTTTATTTTTGAAAAAAGATAATTACATTATGAAAAATCCCTTCAGTCAATTCAAATTTGTTTTGAAATATAGCATATATAGCAAATATATACAAGTATTTTGCCTATTGGAAATATTAAATTTAATCTATAAGCTTTAAATTGAAGCTACAATAAAGGTTTCAAGAAAGATTTTTCAATATTCATCTTAAAACTTAGGCATTGTTTTCTTTTCTATATTATTTTATTGTAGTATTTTTGAATATAGTTGAATATGTCAAGTTATTATGAGAATATTAAATAGATTATCTATTTAATATTCTCATCATTGTTTAATTACGGTCTTATTTGGCATGAACTGCATACTCTAGGTACTTTCAAAGATTCGCTAAAACATGGTAATACACGAGGAAAAAATGTCCCAGAGGTAATAATAACAATATTTGATTGTCACTGTCAGTTATTATTGAGAGTAAATACCAAAGGATTTTCAGAGTTTTATATTATATTTATCTTATTCATTTAAGAACATTCAAAATCTTCGTTATAGGAGCTTCCACAGATTTGTAATATCTAAGGTGTTAGGGGGATGCTAAGCTTACCTCTTTTATAAAGGAAAATAACTCAAAATACAAATGAAGTAATTTCCTTGTCTGCCAATCAGAGTAGAGGCACTTCTGAATTCAGTATGATGTCAAGTTGACACAAACATGACAATTTATCGTTTAAATCCAAACTTATCCTTTGCTGTTCTCAGGCAGTAAATGAATAAGTGTATTATGTGTTAAAATACACTTGCTTTTTATTTTCATTTCTTTACATTTATCCCAACAACCTGGGATATAAGATAAGGTATGAAATGAATTTTTAAAAATGAAATACTTTTCTTGAATCACATATCATAATTTTACTTTCAATAGATTAGATCTAATATTTTGAATAAGAAAAATACTTTGCTATATTTCAAAACTAATTTAAATTGATTGAAAGGAGTTTTCATTTTAAATAGCTAAATTGTTTTCACTTTTTCAAAATTTTAATGAGAATGAGTTATAAAGTTTTAAATATTTTAAAATTTCTTTATTATTTTGTCTTGGTTAAGTGATATTGTTATTAAGTAAATAATACAATAATAATCACTTTTTTGGTAAGGTTTTCTTTAAATTTCATCTTATCCTTCAAGCAGAGATAGAAAACACATCTGTGGTGTTTGTATTAATGTAGCAAATTAAAATTGATTGCTGTTTTTGCTTGTGATGAATAAGTTCTGCCCTCTGAGGCTCCTTGCTAAAAAATCTTTTCAAAATAGCAATGAAATGAATCGAATAGAAATAATGGCTGTTCAAATGAACAAAAAATGTAATATTTAAAAATGATTTGTGATAGTTTTTCAATTGACTTCACTTTGTTTTAATGAATTATAAAAATCCTAATTCTAAAGAGGATTTTTTTTTCAGTCAGTTGCTTATTTTATGAAGTAAAAAAAAAAAAACACATTCCTGATTAGTAAATATCGTTTTTAATTATCACTTAACCAGTGAATTATTCTAAATTTAATAAAATAATAAAAAACAAACTTTAATGACATAAGTATTTCCATGATAAAACTTTGTTTTCATCAAGTTTGTGGACATAAGAATAAGTAATAAAGTTTTATCTTATTAATTTCTGTATTACTTTGTCCCTGTTATGTGATATTGTTATTAAGTAAATAATACAATAATAATCACCTTTTGGTAAAGTTTTCTTTAAATTTCTTCTTATCCTTCAAGCAAAGATAGAAAACACATCTATTTGACTGTGGTGTTTGTATTTATGTTGCAAATTAAAATTGGTTACTGTTTTTGCCCTCTGAGGCTCCTTCCTAAGCAATCTTTTCAAAATAACACTGGAATGAAGCAAATAGAAATAATGGCTGTTCAAATGAACAAAAAATGTAATATTTAAAAATGATTTGTGATAGTTTTTCACAGTCAACTTCAATTTTTGTTTTTATGAATTAAAATCTTAAAATCTTAATTCTTTTAAAAAGGATTTTTTCAATCAGTTGTTGATTTTATGAAGTAAATTCTTACAATTTAAGATTTTCTGGATATTCTTTATTCATTAATATTTATTGTTAACTTATTAAGAGTTAGGAAAAACTAGTTTAGTTTAGGTACATCCACTTTTTCACTAAAAAAGAGCATACTATGATGAAAACAAAGCTTTATTATAAAAATGTTTATGTTATTGGTATTTTTTGATTATTTTATAAAATTTTTCAATCCTTTCTATCATGTTAAAAATTTTGTTTTTCTTTTGTCAGCAATAGGCTAAAGATTGATATGGGAATTTTAACATCCTTTCATGGTAAAAAAGCATTGTTTTGGAAATTTTGCAAAAATAAAGTAATTGTTTGATTTTAATGAAATTTTAAAGACTTATTCACAAATAATTTAAATTATTTTATGAATATTTCTTAGAAACTCTTTGTAAAAATATATTTTTTGTATATATACATTACTGCCACTTAATTTTATGAAATTTTGAGAAATTTAATATTGTCATTAAGTGAAAACTATATTTACTAAGCAAAAATTGAATTTATTCATATTAGTTAAAAGCGAGACTCCTTGGAAAATTTAAATCATCAATTTGTTTTAGTCAAACAGAAACAACATTTACAAAAAATCTCCTCTGAATCATAAAATGAAAAATGCAGTAAAAGTATGATATTATTTAACCAGAAAAACTTAATTGCTTTTAGAAATAAGATATATCAGGGGCACTACTGTGTTAAGAAAAACTTTTTTGATGAATAATGAATTTTGACAAGAATTACTTTCTGCAAAAATTATAATTCATAAAGTTTTAAATCTTTTAAAATTTTGAATTAATATCTGCCTTTTAGATTATATTCAGTGTACACTATATTTACTAATCATAAATGAACAAGCTTAATACCAATCATCAAACACCAAGATTTTTAAAAGAAATTTTTTTATTAGTATATAAATGTGCCAATTTTTCTAAGAAAATTCAACAATTATCAGAAAATAAGAATGATTAAGTACATTAAATTTAAAGCCAAAAATTCAATTAGATTACAGAGATAATTTAACTAAATTTTTAAGATAATTGAGTACATAAAAACTATTTTAAAATGGCACTTATGTCATTTTGTTCAATTGTTTTACTACATATGAAGTCTCTCATCATGCTGTCAAGCACATCATCCACAGCTACTGTCGGTTAAAAAATGTATGTCTGCGATATTTTAAACTTAAAGTAAACAATATTTGTTTTCAAATCAGGTTAAATATACTTTAAATCAGCTAATATTCCTCAAATAAAGTTTTAGTAAAGTATATTTGATTTTTGCAAGCAAACAAAATAATTTGAAAAAATATTGATGTCAATCAAAAAGACTCCTTACAGTCAATTTAAATTGCCTTCAAATTAATTTTTGAAATACAGCAAAGTATCTTGCTCAATAGAAATATTAAATTTACTCGATGAGCTTGAAATTGAAACTAAAATAAGACCTTCAACAAGAAAGATTTTTTATTTTTAATTATTTTTGAATTTTTTTTTTTTTTAGAAAATCTTAGAAAATAATGCTTGTTTTTTTTTGTTTTGTTTTCTTTTTTTTTTTTTTACATACAGCATGTTACTGCACACTTACTTAATTTTATTAAATTTTGAGAAATTAAATTTTATTTTCAAAATAATATTTATTACTTGAAAGCAGAACTCCTTGGTGAATTTAAACCATGAATTTTTTTTCAAACTACAAATCCTTTCCCGAAATTTAATCATCTTTTTAAATCATCATTTTAATCATCTTTTTAAACCATCTAAAAATAGATGATTTAAAACTGACCAGTCAAAGGATGTAGTCTGATTACTATGTGTGTGACTTTTGTCATAAAAAATACTATTGTTCAAAATATGTTTACAAACTTGGCCTTGGGGTTCATTGGACATAATGTTACCTCTGTAACAGGGGATTTTTGCATCGAGATTATGTAAGAAGTGTATGAAGATTTGAATGTTGTCACATGGTGTTGTCTCTTATTAAATATCTTATTGTGTTCAAGTTTAATCTACTACAAATTAGTATTCTGTTTGGAAGTAATTAACTTTTTGATAGTTTGCAGTGGATAATTTCTATTGAGAAAATAATAGAATATTTATCCTTGTGTGTTTTTTGTAATTCTTATTGTCAGAACACATACATTTTATGCATAAACACTGGCTATAGATTATTGATTTTTTTAGGTTAGTAGGGTGGCAGCTATTAAAATATGTAGCAATGACCATTTGTAGGTTTAGTGTATAGTGATGTGGAGTTGTGGTTGTTTACAGTTACCAGTAGATTCAGAAACAGAATGGAAGAAGATGAATATTGCACTTGAAATCTGACGATGCTGTGAAAATTGTTGATGCATTTCTTTAAGTCATGGAGAGTGTTCTCACTGTATTAATATAAAATGATATCATTTACATATCTGTGGTAGTTGGGAGATTCAAGATCATTTCTACTCAATGCATTTCATTCCAGGGCATCCATAAATATGTTTGTATAATTCAGAGCCACTTTAGAATCCATTGCTGTGCCTTTGATATGAAAAAAAAAAAAAAATGAACTTGAAATTGTTATGAGTAAGTATGAATTTTATAATGTTGAAGATATCTTATAGGTTATGTTCCTAAATCCACTGGTATGTAACAAAATTTCTATGTTTGTCAAAATGTAACAGAAACATTACAAGAGTATGATAGCTCAAATACAGAGCCACAAAACTTACAGGATTATGCTTTCTCTCTAGTGTGTATTCGGATATGTCTTTCCAAATGTGATCTTCGGAAAAACGCAGATCCACAAATATCTCAAGAATTTGGTTTCCCTCCAGTATGTGTTTGTATATGACGCCCCAAATTTGACTTCTGTGAAAATGCAAAGCCACAAATATCACAAGAATATGGTTTTTCTCCAGTGTGGGTTCGTATATGATCCACCAAATGTGACTTCCGTAAAAATGCAATTTCACAAAACTTGCAAGAATACAATTTCTCTCCAGTGTGTGTTTGCATATGATGCTTCAAATTTGACTGACCTGAAAATGCAGATCCACAAATTTCACAAGAATATGGTTTCTCTCCAGTGTGTGTTCGCATATGACATGACAAAGATGACTTATCTGTAAATGCAGATCCACAAACTTCACAAGAATATGGTTTCTCTCCAGTGTGTGTTCGTAGATGGAAATTCAGATGTGATTTCCAGGAAAATGCAGATCCACAAATTTCACAAGAATATGGTTTCTCTCCAGTGTGTGTACGCATATGACATTTTAAATATGATTTCCGGGAAAATGCAGACTCACACATTTCACACGAATATACTTTCTCTCCAGTGTGTGTTCGCATATGGCACTGCAAAGTTGACTTCTCTGAAAATGCAGATCCACAAATTTCACAAGAATGTGGTTTCTCTCCAGTGTGTGTCCGCATATGGCGCTTCAAATTTGACTTGCGTGAAAATGTAGATTCACAAACTTCACAAGAATGTGATTTCTCTCCAGTGGTTGTTTCCATGTGATAATTTAAATTCCTTGAAAATGCGGATCCACCAAATTCACAAGAATCTGTTTTTCAACATGGCACACTAAATCTAAATCATGAGAAATGTTTGCAAACATCACAAAAACATGCCATCTTTTTCCTTATATATAACACTAAGTGTCTGCCAAAAAACGTATGTTTCAAAGTACATGATTCCTAGCCAGTTAATGTGATGATTTTAAAGATATTGATACACAATGTTTACATGATGATTGCAGTATATATTTCTCTGTTTTTAATGGAAAGTGTAAAGTCTTGTTTGCTTTCATTTCAATTTCCATATATTAACAGTTTTTATATATGTCATTATTTTCTGTTTAGCCAAAACATCTGTGAAGAAAAAGTAATAAAGCATATTTTAACAGAGATAATGAGTAATATATAAAATCAGTTTATATTTAAACAGATACATTTATCAACATGACTAGTTTAGTCAAACATACAGATACAATAATGCAGCAGCCAGGATAAAAATCAATATCTTTATCTTAAATAATTTCATTTGGAGTTGAAGAGTATGGGTATTTTTCTGAAAAGTTTTCAAATATCTAAAATATTAGACATTTAAAGTTTATTCTTATTACAATAAACAAACCACACATTTCAAAGTACACTTTTTGCCAGGTAATATTCACTGTGAGATTTTCAGAAATATAGAAACATAACATTTACATGAACATTGCAGCATATCTCCGTTCTTGATGGATAATCAATATTGTTTTCTTTCATTTAAATTCGCAATATTATGATTTTTCTCTTCAGTCAAAATAATGAGATGTATTTTAACAGAGACAGTTATATGTTAAGACTACACTAGTTGAGATCAGCACAGGGACACCAGGAAAGGTCATTAGAAAAATCAATAAAATTTACCTTTAATAATTTCTTTTTGAGGTGAAACATAATAATATTAGATATCCCAACACTCAGTTTACAGTCGATGAAATTCTTAACACGGAAAAATGCATATATTCAACTCGCTGTGTTATTTCATTCAATATCTCCATAAAAACATAATGCATAGCAAATAAAAGCTTATTTAATGAAATTTGTTTCTATCTTATTTATTTTTATATTTACTACAGTGTGCGAGGAACATTATAGTTTGAAAATAGAGATGTTTTGGTGATTTCGCAAAATTTTAGTCATCTTTTTCACTGACGACAATTTAGACTTCCTCACATTTTGTAACTTGCGCACTGCGCAGGGTTTATTACAATTTTGGTAATACGTTAGTTCGAAAGGTAACCTTCTAAGCTTCATTTTCATATATTTTCTATTTTTTAATAAGAAGTTTGTAAACAACTGAAATGAAAAGTTTGAGCGTAAAATTCAAATGCTTCTTGTAAAAGTAAAAACAGGGAAAATATATAAAACGCTCATTTAATAATCTATGAAACTAAATCAAAATCAAATATGAAACAATAGCCCCATTTTGCGTGTGTGCGATTATGTGTAATTATGTACGACTTGCTCAGCTATCATTTCAACTCCACGCGAGACTTGATACACAGCGTCAACACGGACCCAAAAGAATCGACCAGCATGTTTGCTATGGACGAAATTTTCAAGGGAATTGATAGGAATTTGTTTTAAATATTAATTTTCTATGATATGTAAAATGTATGGGATTTAAAAACCGTTTTCGTCATAAAAAATATGATACAAAAATCGATTTGTTTACTTTACGCTCAGATTCATCAAATCACGAAAAAAAACAAAAAAAAACAAAAACGTAGGATTTATTGATCGAAAAATGTTCATATTCAAAGAATGAGATAAAAAAAACATTCTACAAAAAAAATTCTAGAATTTCTTATGTTTTTGCAGTATTCTCACAATAATTATCAGCATTACAGTTCAAGTAACATTTTGTTTTGTTTAAACTTTAAAGTTACTCCTTCAAACAATTTTCTTACTTTTCAAATTATCTAATGAATGTATTTTTCTTACGATTTATTGCTATCTAGATACAAATTTATGATTTAATATTTATTTTCCTAATTTATTATTATTTCTTAGTAATATTTATTTAATACGGATTATGATTGTTTATTTTATTCTAAAATATTTTAATGTCAGTTTTAAAGACCACTGTGAAAATAGGTTTGTTGAGAAAATATTTTTAAGTGCTTCCTTATTTGTTACTCAGGTGTATGGATGACTCTAAATTTATATTTATCCCTGATTGTATTTTGTGCAATTTTTTATGAACTGCAAATGAACTCAAATTCAGTAAGAAAACGTAGACAATAATTTGTAGATGACAATAAGTGTTAAGCTTCTCCCTCTCTCTACAGTCCAGAAATTGTACATGTTATGTCAGGACTGTACTTGTTCAGCATCTGCTCCATATACATTATAATCTGTTGATTTTATGTAATTTTAAATATGATAAATGGAAAGAGCACCCCCAGAAATGGCTAGATATGAAATTTGGTGTTTCTAGTGTAATAAGTATTCATTTTATGACACAATTCAAGCAATTCTAAAATCGGTGTCTCAAATACCTTGTGACAAAATGTTAAAAAGCAATTTTTTTTCAATTTTGAAGTGGAATAATCCAGAATATATCCATTCTATCACTCCCGCAAAAAATTAGGCATGTTACTGGTATAATCATAATGTGATGTTTGAAATTTGGGATGAATGTGGGTCTTATTTCCAGTTTTATGAAATGGCAAACCTCACGTTATAAGTTGTTTGCACGTCGTTGCAGAAGTTTTGATTTATAAAATTTGCATATTCAGACTGAATTTATTTAAGAAATTAATTTCTTTGTTATGTACCTAACAAGCTAGTATAATTTTAACTGTTGTTCTTAATTGCTTTTTAAAATATAGGAGTCCAAATATGGTATTTTGTCCTAATTCATAACACAAAAAAATAGCTGTCGAGCACATGTGTAAAAATAAAAATAAATCTGCCAAAATTAAACGGTTTGAGATATTTTGATGAAATAAAAACTGCTAAGTGTCTTTAATCATGTAGATTAAGAAGATGCAATCAGATAAAACCTAGTACCCGTTTGAAATTTTTATCTGTGATATCTGATAATATGCAAATACAATGATATTTTTCTGAAATGAGGCAAAAAACATGAAATTTAAAGCATCATCACCAAAGGAAGCTTTGTTTTTTAAAGTGCAGAGAATGAGGAATCAATTTCAAATATCAAGTAATTAAATATTTTTGTTTTTTCAGAAGTTGTATAAATCAAGATGGTGATTTCAATTTGGCAATTATTAGTTTGTTAATATGAATCAAGCATTACAACTGGATAACACAGTGAAAAAATCTTTATGCCATTAATAAGAAAAATTTTGATATAAAATCAATCTGTATCAACTCTCTAGAAACAAAGATGTTTTTAAATGTGGTATTATGAAACGTTGTTTACTTTCAAATAGTTATTATAATATGGATCGGGAAATATTTTCTTATGGAAATAAAGAAATACAAAATATGGCATTCAAAATCTGATACAAATCGACTAAGTATTGGCTATATGTAAAATTCCTGTTAGTAAATGATGAAAATTTTTTACAGAAGTTTCCATCTGAAATTTGGCAAGGAAAGATGGTTTCTGTTAGGTACCTCCACGAGATCGCTAAAAAAAAAAAAAAAAAAAGCATAGCATGATGAAAAAGACGCTAAACTTGAAAACAAAATTTTGTCGTTTAAATGTTTATGTTATTAAGTGGAAAGATCAAAGTATTTTGGGGGTATTAAATAAGACTTTTAAGAGCGAGATTAAATTTCATATTTCCTAAGAAAGTTATCTAATTTATAGGTACCTTTCTTATCAAATTTTATCAGAAGTGTGCATAAAATACTATAATTTTATGTACATTTATTACATCTTACTGTGTTATTTGTATTTCCATTCATTTTATTATTAATTTTGAAAAATGTCATAACTGAGATTAATATAAAAATAAGATCATATAAATTTCATAAGATGATACTGATACTTGTAGGTACCCTTCTGTTGAAATTGAAAAATCAAATTAACTTCCCCACACGTGTTTCACAAAAGTAAAGGCCTTAACAGCGGAGAACAATGCTTAACTCAAATAACGCAACTTAATTGTATTCTGCTTGGTCTTCCGTACTTTATAATTACAGCCCGATTATAAACACAAAATTACATTTCTTAATTACTGCGGATCTTCTGATTAGTCAAAATGATACAATTTACAAAGCGCTAAAAAAATGCTCTATCTCATAAGGACATTTACAAAACTGAATGCAGCTTTTAACTAAATTTTATATTATTTTAACAACTTAAATGTAAAAATCTATTATAATTAAAGAAATAACAAATAATTGTATTAAAAATTCATTTTTCATCGAAAATATTTTTTGCTTTCAGAAAATATTGTCCATATTCATAAAAACAACTAAAAGCAAATAAAAGCATTTGAAATTAAATAATATCTTTGTTTTATTGAGTTTTGTATGTTACAATTCAAAACTGATTTTCAGGTAGGGTGGTCCAATTAAAAACAACAACAAAAAACAAACAAACATGATTTGCATTCTTCAAAGCCTTCTGCTTTTAACTATTGTAATCACTAAAAAAAAACCCCGATGCGATCGAATTTCTAGTGTTTTCATAAAATTGGTTGTGGGGGGGGGTAATAAATATAAAAAAATATTTCTGCCATGAATTTAATAAAAAAAAAACTTATTTATAATAATTTCGATCATCTGTGAATAGTTTCTGAAAGTTTCATTAACATCCGACAATTATTTTTATTTTCGCAAGATTTTCCAAATTAATGTGTGTCATACAAAAAAAAAAAATAAAAATAATATAAAATATAAAAAATAAAATAAAATAAACATGCTAAAAATTGTCTATGTTATTTTACAAGTTCCGGTGATAAAAAGAGAAACAAGGTTTTTTTAATCAAAATTTAGAATGTTCTAAAAGGAAAGAAAAATTAAAAAAAAAATAATTAAAAAAACTTTGGTCTTTGCTCTTAATAATAACATAAGCATTTAGATGATAAAATTTTGTTTTCATCAAGTTTGGCATCTTTTTCATCATGCTATGCCATTTTTTTAGCAATCTCATGGAGTTACCTATATTAAAACTAAAACAGAAAGATTTTTCATTTTTAAAAATTCATATTTTTTAAAACGTTTTTTTTCTTTTTGAAGTAGCTAGAATAAAATTCCATCAAACCAAACATATCACTTGTATTCCATATTCTTTTCAATTTAAATTAAACATAATTTTAGATTTTAAAAAGTATAACACATATTTTCTAATTAAAAAACAAAAAAGGTTATCAGACGAAGTCAAATTTAATGTTTAACTTTTAATGACATACTGTTTTTTATCAACATGTCCAAACCAAGCTCACTTTATGTTACTGTGATTGAATTTAATATAAAACAAAATAAAAACTTCAAAGCGAATTAACAAAATCCAACTAATTTCCTTAAGTATGCTTATTTCTTCAAAATTTGACACGTTGAATTGAAATCATCTGAATCTATTTTCACTTTTTTTTTTATGGCGAGGCAAGTCAGTACTAAATAAATAATGATCACTTTTTTTTCAACTTAGTTTGTCTTCTTCCACTTACCTTTCAAATCAGAAATTCAACGAGGAAAATAAAACTAGATGATTTCTTTATGCTCAACAAATCATTTTTTTTGGATTTTACTGTCTGAGTGAGTCAAGTTGTCAACCTACCAATTTTTGTAATGTTCGTTCAGTTCCGTCTATATTTCTGAGATGAGGTATTATGTACATTATTTACATTATTCGGACTATTGCCCTCATCTTTATCGCCATATTTATCACAACGTTTCGGCCGTTGTATGCTCCGGCCTTCTTCAGGTGGTTGGAATGTCGAACCGAACTCTTTATTTCACTCACTGGGGTAAACTGTTCTCGTTCCACGTGCCATGTTTTAATGGATGTCAGTTATCAGTTATCTCCTATTAATTTCCCTCTGAAAGTTCTCCACTGCCTTAGCCGGGTATTGAACTCACACTCTTTGGGTTATGTCACTGGATCTAACCAACTGTGTCATGTGTTCATATGATAATATTGAATTTCAAACGAATGAGAGAAGGAATTAAAAATGGAAATAAAAAAAAAACGATAGAAATGGAAAATTACTTGTGAGAAAATATTTTTTTGAATGATTATGTATATATTGCAAAGTAAACTGAAAAAGGCAATTAAACGGTGTAAGCGAAGATCTAGTTCCTCATGTTTCAAATCCTGAGATTTCTTGGCATTTACAAAGGACTTATTTAAAAGTGGTTGCATAACATTTCTACTGGGCCATGCCGGTGTTAAGGACTCGATGCTCCTATCACACGAAATATGATATGATATTGTGCCCTCACTGTGCCTACAATATGCCAGTTTTATAAATTTTAAAAGCAATGAAATATTGAAACCAATTGATGTACATTGTACAATAAACAATCATCATACTTAATCATATAATCATTTCTGACATAAATTAAATAAAATTAAAACAAACGTGACCAATGTAGCAAAATAAAAAAGAAAACATTGCTCATTGCTGTTTTACTGAAAAACAAATAGCATGATGAAAAAAGATGATAACGTGCTCCAAACTTAGTAAAGTTTTCTCGTTATTAATAAGAGGAAAGAAAGACCTATTTTATAATTTTTACTGTTTTGGTTTTGTTTTTTTATTCTTTCTCTAACATGTTTAAAACTTTTGTTATATCTTTTTTTTGCGTTCGCGGTCGACGTTATATTTTTAGATTTTTTAGACATTTTTAGCGTCTTTTTTCAGGTAAAAATCACATTGATTTGGAAATTCGACCAAAAATCAAATAATTGTCGAATTTTAAAGAAATGTTCATGACTTATTTACAAATTAATGAAATATTTTCGAAAATCTTTGTAAAAGTGTTTCTTTTTGAGTTTTTTTTTATATATGTTCACTGTACCTCTTACTTAATTTCATGAAATTTGGAGAAATTAAAATAAATGTTTATCCGATTTTTTTTTTAAAGCAGGAGTCATTGGAATTTTTTTTTCAAACTACTACTGATTTCACTAAAATCTGTTCCGAATTGTAAAATAAAAAGTGTTATTAAACTATGACATTAGAAAAGCTTTGAAGATTCATTAAGGACACTTTTTTTGTCTGAAGAAAAAAATTTCGAGGAATAATGAATTTTTACAAGAATTTTATTTTTTTTTAAATTTTAATTATAATAATTTATAATAAATCTTATAAAACTCTATATTACTTTCATCCTGTTAGGTGATTGTTATTAAGTGAAAACTATATTTTCTAATCAGAAAGTAAAAAAAGCTTAATAAAAATCATTTTGCACCAAGATTTTAAAAATAATTTAAATTTTTTTATGCATATAAATTATTATGCAATATGCCCAATTTTGAAAGTATGGTCGACCATATAAGATAAGACATTATCAGTAAATAAGAGCGATAACTACAGTAAATTTAATGTCAACATTCCTAAAATTAAATTACGGAGAATATTTTCCAACATGTTCAAGATTACTGAATAGTTAAAAATTTATATGAAAAGGCGCTCAGGTTATTTTCTTAAATTACGTTTTAACATATAAAGTCTCCATAAAACAACATTAGACCTATCATCAGGCTATCAACATAGCTACTATTGTGTTAAACAGTGCATTTCTGTGATATTTTAACGTAAATAATATTTGTTTCAAATCAGATTAATTATATTTTAAATCAGCTAATATTCCTCAAATGAAGTTTTAGTGAAGTATATTTGATTTTTGGAAGCAAACAAAATAATTTTTAAAAATACTGATGCCAAGCAAAGACTCACTACAGTCAATTTAAATTGGCTTCAAATTAGTTTTTGAAATACAGCAAAGTATTTTGCTCATTGGAAATATTAAATTTATTCTGTCAGCTTGAAGCTAAAATAAAACCTTCAAGAAAGACTTTTCATTTGTAATTATGGAAATTTTTTTTTTTTTAGAAAATTTTGGAAAAAAAGTTTTTGTTTTTTTGTTTTTTAATATAGCATGTTACTCCACACTTACTTAATTTTATGAAATTTTGAGAAATTAAATTTTAATTTCAAGATTCTATTTATTACTTAAAAGCAGGATTCCTTGGTGAATTTAAATCATAATTTTTTTTTCCAAACTACAGCTCATTTCCCGAAAGTCTACTCTGAATCTTAAAATACAAAAAGCAATAAAACTCTGACATTAATTAAAAAAGCTTTTAATTGCTTTTAAAATTCCATGGTCTTGAAAAAAATATTTTTTCAGTGAATAATGATGTTTTACAAGATTTTTTTACAATTTTTCATTTTTAAATTTTAATTAAAATACTTTATAATTATAAATGATTCAAAATTCTGCATTACTTCAACATGTTTAGGTGGTATTGTCATTAAGAGAAAACTATATTTACTAATCAAAAAACTGAAATGCTTAACACAAAGTATTTTGCACCAAGAATTTTCAAATGATTTTGAATTTTTGTTTTTATGTACATAAAATATTATTATTTTGAATTTTTGTTTTTATGTACATAAAATATTATGTAATGTGCCCTTGTTGAACGCATGGTTGGCCATATATGACATGGTCATATATGGCCCCCCCAAAAAAAAAAAAAAAAAAAAAAAAAGGAGAGTGATGACTATATTAGATTTAAAGTCAATATTACGGGGAATATTTTCCAACATTTTTAAGATTACTTTGTACTTAAAAATTATTTAAAATAGGCTCTTACCTGTCATTTCCTTAAATTATGTTTTAACAGATAAAGTCTTCTTAAAGGTGTTGACACATTTTATCAGCACTTGTTACATAAGTGGCAAGTGCATAATCACTAGTAATGTTTGTTTCAAAAAATCTATTTGTTATTTTCAAATTGAAGTAAATAATATATTTTTCAAATCAGATTAATTTTATTTTAAATCAGCTAATATTCCTCAAATAAAATTTTAGAAAAGTATATTTTATTTTTGAAAGATTTTTAACATTGAAACTTAAATTTTGTTTACTAATATGTAAAAATGAAAGATTTTAAATGATTTTCTGAAGGAGACCAATGAGATATGAATCAATATAATTCCTATTTGAAATACACCAGAATATTTTGCTTAATGGAAATAGTAAATTTAGTCATTTAGCTTTCAATTAAAGCTAAAACGAAAGCTTCTAGAATGCTTTTTCATTCTACAAATTTTAAACTTTACTGAAAATGTAGTGGAGATACCTACCTGAAAGAAACAACAATTGTTAGTTTGAAAAAAAAATTTTTTTTTTGATATTTTAAAATTAATAAATAATAGATGTATCAAATCAGATTAATTATACTTTAAATCTGCTAATGTTACATGAATAAAGTTTCAGGAAAGCATATTTTATTTTTGGAAGATATTTTAATAAACAGAATTATATTGCAGTAAAAGACCAAAAAAAAAAAAAAAAAGATAAAAAAAGAAATCCTTCCACTCCATTTAAATTACTTTTGAAATGAAGCAAACAAACTATTAGGTTGGTGCAAAAATAACGTCGGTTTTTGACGTTAAAAATACGTCAAAAACCGACATTATTTTTGGACCAACCTAATATTTTGCTTACTGGAAATATTAATTTTTTATCTATTAGCTTGAAATAGGTAACTTTTCCAACATAATTTTTCGATTTCTAAGGTTTAAAATGAATTTAAAAAAAATGAAAAAGCATTCTTGAAGATTTTGTTTCAGCTTTAATTGAAATCTAAATGATTAAATTTATTATTTCCAGTAAGTAAAATATTCTAGTGTATTTCAGATAGAAATTATATAGATTGGAATGTTAAATATTTGCTTGAATTTTTGAAATTTTCTTAAAAGCGGCCATTTTCTTAATTTAAAGAAATTTGTAAACAACATTTTCGGTTTTTAGAACCTTCCTAAAATAAAGTTAAATATAAATAAATTAAAAATAATTTGTGACACATTATTTGAATAAAATTAGCCAATTTAAAGTTAAATTAACCTGATTTGAAATAAATATTACTTACTTATATCATAAAAAAGTAATATACAAAAATTTCTTAATGATTTATCTGAGGCGGTAACTGATGGACGATTTCGAGATAAAGCAATGACAGCTAGTATGGCTGACCAGAATTGACATAAAATTTACGAAATCAAATTTTTTTCGTTTTAACTACCTAGTAATTTTTACAAATTAACATATTTTCAGCAATTACCTAATATTTTATTGACTTTTAGTTATGTTTGAAGATGTTTTAGGAAAAAAATAAAAAAATTGAAGTACTATAAAATTTTCTTAATTTTAAAATTTAATAACAGATGAAATTAAAATTAAGACAAGTAAGCAAAAAAAATGAACACAGTGATACAGATTTTTTTATAATAATTAAAATATTGTTTAATCATTAGTAGTTAGTAAATTTTAATTAACATTAGCTAAAAAGCATTTTTCTATTTTCTTCAATCCAAGCAGGTTTCATAATAATGACATAGATGAAAAAAGGGAAGAATTAAAGTGAAAAAAAAAAAAAAAAAAAGAAAAAGAAAAATTTAAAAGTAGAAGAGTAAAATTCGAAGTTTATTAATTTTTTTTTCAATTTTGGATTCGTAAATTTCTTTTCAACTTATCACATCCAGGAAATAACCCAATACAGAATTTTAAACAATTTTTGAACTATTATAAATTATTATAATTAAAATTTTAAAAAAATATGAAAAGGTTCTTGTAAAAATTCATTATTCATCGGGATAAATTTACTTCTTCAGACAATAGTGTCCTTAATAAAAATTATTTACAAAAGCAATTAAAAAAGCTTTTCTAATTAAGTTCATAATTTTAATGCGTTTATTTTTTTTCAATTCAGAGCAGATTTTCAGTTAGAATAGTGAAAGTTTGAAAAAAATTTAGTGATTAACTAACATTCCCCAAGGAGTCATAGTTAATGAATAAAAAATTCAGGAAATAGAAAGGTATTTTGCAAAATTTCATGAAATTATGTGCGTGTGTGTGTATGTGGGGAGGGGGGGCATACGTAAAAAAAAATATTTTTTGCCAAAATTTTCTAAAATAAAAAAAAAAAAAATTCAAAAATAATTTCATTCATTTGTGAAGAAATCCTGAAAATTTCATAAAAATCGGACAATTATTTAGTTTTTACAAAAATTTCCAAATCAATTTGATTTCAATGGGAAAAAAGCGCAAAAAAGTCAATGTATTTACAATATCATATCCAGGAAATATAGCCCAATACAGAATTTTAAACGATTTTTGAACTATAAAGCTACTGATTAACACACACCAATGACGTAAAACAAAACAAGATTTTAACATACATTTCGAACGTGTTAGAAATGATTCAAATTTTGATAATAAAACATTATTTTTTTTTTATTAAGTTCATGGCCTTTTTCCTTACACTGTGCTGTTTTCCGCAAAAAAAAAGTGGAGGTGACATTTCCTACTTTGATGCCACCATTGACGCAAGAAAAACAAACCTTTTAAACAAAATTTTGAACGTGCTAGGAATAATTAAAAATAATTGTTTGCTGATCTTTCCTTTTCCTAATAATAACATTTTTGACTGAGTTTTTTCAAGATAAAAAAGAAAAACTGTTTAAGCTTTTTTTGGGCCTTACTACAATACATCATGCTATGATGCACTTTTTCTTTTGACAGCGAACTATTGGAGGTACCAAGATATTTAAAATAAAAATATTGTTTCTTTAAAATATTTGACATGAAAAAATCATAGTTCAATTAATTTTCATTTTTTATTTATTTTGCTAAACACAGAATAAAAAAAGAAGTGATAAAAATGGTGAGGCTAGCCGCTAGAGTTCTAGTAATAAATAACGATTTCTTTTTTTTTTATCAAAATTATTTGCATTCTTCCACTTACCTTTCAGACCAGGAGATTGAACAAGAAAAACAAAACAAAGCAGGATGGTTTCTTTGTGCTAATAGGATTTTGTCGACATTAAGACGATCAAAACAGCAAATTTCTATTGAGAACGACAAATGAAATTAACCGGTGTTAGAGAAGATTTAGTTCCTTGTGTTTAAAATGGTGCCCGTAACGGAAAAAGTAGGTAATTTTGACAAGGTAGGAAAATTCAGTAACTATGAAATAGAACTTGATTAAAAATTGATTTTAGGGCCGTTCTGGAGTGTTGATTTGGCGGCTAGGTCCCTACCTATGTTAATGAGGCTTCTTTAAAAAGAAATAACTATTCTGAAATTTAATTTATTTACTACTTTTTTTTAAATAAAATAATAATTTGAAAAGAAATACAAGAACTTCAACTCGATTTTATTTGCTTCAGAACAATACAGTATAGTAATTAAATAAATACTTATTCAAAAAATATTTATTTAAAAATATTGGAGGGGAGGCTTAGTCCACTACCCCGACTCCAGAAAGTGAAAAAAAGTACTGGTATTGTCGTAGTGGTTTTTTATGTAGACCCCCATAGTTAATAATACTTTTAAAGAAATATTGGTGAAGGGGGTGTACCCTCCTAAGCCCCACTTCTGCAAGTACAGCCCCAGCATTGTTAGTGGTTAGTAGGGTTTTATCTTGATCCACGATTTTCAGTTATTTCAAAATATAGGGGAGTTACCAAATTTTCCTACCTTGTCAAAATTAACAAATTTTCTGTTACCAAATCTCCCTGAGTAAATTTTGAGGATTTATTTCCCCTGATCTCCTTTTAGTTTTTGGTATCTTGTGTGTAATTTTTAATTAGGGTGGGAGGAAATATTAGAGATTTTTTTCAGTTTTAAAGAAAAATCTCTGAATATGTTATTTCAATTAAAAATTTAAATTATGCAATATCAGGGGTGAACATATAGAAAATTCTTCCTGAACCTTACCAAAAATAATTAAATAAAACACAACAACATAAAATAAAACGTCTTTAAGTATTGGTGTATCTATAATTTAATACAAAATTTCCCCAGAGTACATCAGACCAGATGTGCGCTGTTTTGTGGTTACGGTGCCATCTTCCATTATAATACATTGTCACATGGGGCTATATGAGGTAGATGGCATTATTTCTTCAGCGGTTGTACACCATATTGGATAGTGCTACATTCATTATCTCTTGTTTGTGTCGGTTTTTCTTGTTTTTTTAACTTTTTGCCTTTCATTATAGCTCCCAATCATAAGGGAGACTCGTGGATCCTTATGTGGGTGAGTGCCGACCTACATCAAAAATCAGGTTACGTTGCGCCATAGAAATGGATCTCCAATGGAGGACCCCCATAAAATATTATTTATTTAATTCTCACAGCATTATCGATCAGGAAAACCTGTGTGCAAAACTGTTGGGCTTTGCTAAAGTTATGACAAATGTAGACCAATGTGTGAATTAAATTCGTTCGTGGGGATTGAATCGTTGCCAGTTTAAGGCTTTCTTAGACGAAATTGATGCTAATTGTTTGATGTTGTGTATTTCTCTGCAATGCATTGGCTCAATAGAGCTTCCACTTTGAAGAAATTCTGGAATCTTTGAGACCCTATAAAAATATTCATAGGGGCACCTCGAGGCGTTGTAATAGTTAGACAGCTTTAAGCTATGCTTGGAAAATCAATATAAAAACATTCATGGAACGCAAACGAGATGTTGCCTATTTATAGGATGATAAGTGGTTGAACGACTTTGCTTTCTTGACTGATATCTCCCAACACCTTTCCAGTTTAGATGTAAAGCTGCAGTGGGTGAACAAGTTATTTAAAAATATTTGCTCATTTGAAAAGGAATAGGTTATTTTTTAATTACAATTGAAAAAAGTAGCATGTGCTGATTTCTCTTCTCTGGATGCATGAAAATCTGTGATCTCTGAACTGACTTGTACAAAATATGTTGCAGGTAATCAAAATCTGAGAGAAGAATTTACCAACAGGTTTGTGGATTTCAGAAATATATGAAGATGATTTAAAACTGACCAGCCATTTGAAATGGCAGCTGAAGACTGCTATCAAATTGGACTTATTGATTTACAGTCAGATATGGACTTGAAGAGTCCATATCTGACTGTAAATCATCTCTCTTATTGAAATCACATACTGTTGAGAACTGTTTCTTTTTCAAGGATGAAGCTAGCTTACAAAAACCAAATGCCATAGTCAGCTTACTGATGAAAATTTAGCAAATCAGCTACATGTTGCCACTACATCTGTAAAAACTGACATTGAACAGCTGTGCAAAGACAAAAAATATCAAATGTGACATTGTTAAAATTATGCATTCTTATGCTTAATAAAAATATGAAAATGCATTGAAGCAAGTTGTTACAATCAGTCTTTGTACATTAAAAATATATGGTCTGTCTAAAAATGCCATTTTTGGAGATGACCAGCCCTCTATATGACTTCAATTTTTAAAGTGGCCCTCCAAGAAAATATGTTGAACACCCATGTTCTAGAACTATCCATTAATACACAAGGGATAGATCAAGTAATGTGGAGACTGTTTCTACTTTTTACTTAAGAAATAAATCTTCCTGACCAGCTTGATTGATGGTCAAATTATATTCTTCTTTAAAGTTTCAAATTGTATCCCCTGTTTAAAAATAAAAACTAAGAGAAGTGGGTTTGATAACAAAAAACAAACTCTTGCTCAAATTGAGATTTGCAAAGAAACAAACGTTTATTCATGAGACAAAATAGAGTTTTTTGTACAAAATACAATATAAGCCTTGCACAAACATTCCCTTGTTCATCTCAAACTATTAAATAGATTAACAGTTCTTTGAAATACAAATCTGTTCTCAATGAGAAAAACACTTCATAAAAAACATTCTTTTCTTTAACAAGAATGGAATTTTAGTTACTATATTTTGGAAAAAAGATTCATGCAAATTTATTTTTTTAGCAACAAAAGAAACTTAGAAAAGTTCAAATTCAAAAAGCTGAAGTGGTGAGAAACCTACCACAGACAACACGGGTTCTCTGGGAACTTTAGACAAAATATTTAGGTTTTTTCTTCAGGCATTCTCTAATATGAGATAAACTCTACCATGTTTAGAAAAAGCATCTGAATGAGATAAATAAATCTGGGTTAAGAAAATACATTCTTCATAAAGAGAATTCTTATAGGCTCTTAAGGTTTTCTTTCATTTTTATCTATCTTTCATCTTCAGCAAGAGTGATCCTTTCCTTTATTGTCTTAGGTCACAGCTTTCTCACCCATATGGTTAAATCCTTTCTGTCTTTGCAGACAAATTTTTTTCTTTAAAAAGCAAGCAGATGGATCAAACAATGTCAAAGACCAACTCCTTAGGGGGCCTATACTTTCTATCGCCACTATCTAAAAACTTAAGAATCATTATCAAACAGTATCTTGTTTGCAACTTAAATTTGGTTGGGTCTGGACAATATCAAAATTGATCCTCATTTTTGCAAATGTTTTCTGTACAAAGTTTAAAACTGCCTAGTTATATTTTGACAGTTTATAACATCAATTTGGAGCCTATTATTTTTGCAAATTTTTGCACATTATATTTGGATGTGTGTGTGTGTATATATATATATATATATATATAAAATTCTTTCAAATAATATTTTTAGTAAATACCCATATTTTTGAGTAGAGACTTTATTTTTTAAACAGTACCAATTTAAAGTCAAAAGAGAAACTTGCTGATTGTGAAGCTCTTCATAGCCATGCTGTTAAAGCATGCTACATCAGGTAGTGGTTTCTCCTGCAAAGTGAAACACAGATTTAATATCTGCTAGGAGGCACATTTTCTTCAAGTTTTTTTAGATGAGAAATAAAAATATTAAAAATGAAGTGGTACTTTCTTTTCTGGGGAATTTTATTTCTGCATGTCTTATATTACCTAAGAAATCTGATAGTTCTAAGCTAGTTGTTTGCTATGATTAGGATTGCAGACACTTTGTAGAAGGCTTTCTGTGGAAGCTGTATTCTTTAAGTATACCTAAATTCCTATTTAATCTGAGAATGTGTCAAACTAATTTAAAAAGACTTTCACAAAGACTTTTGGCCTTCTAGTGGGCATTTAAATGAAGACGCTAAAAGGGCACATTTAACATTATCAATGCTTTGGTCTGGTTGATTGAAATATACAGATTCACTGAAATTAATATTGTTGTCTTTGATAATTTCTTTATGGTTATAATTCCAAAGACAGAATACCGTACACATTTTTACAAAAAAAAAAAAAAATATATATATTTCACCTGTCACAAGTCAAAGGATGTAGTCTGATTACTATGTGTGTCACTTTTGTCATAAAAATACTATTGGTGATAATATGTTTACAAACTTGGCATTGGGGTTCATTGGACATAATGTCCCCTTTGTAACAAGAGATTTTTGTATTCTAGATGATGTAAGAAGTGTATGAAGATTTGAATATTGTCACCAGGTGTTGTCTCTCACTAAATATCTTATTGTGTTCAAGTTTAATCTACTACAAATTTGTATTGTGTTTGGAAACCTTAGTTATTAACTTTTTGATAGTTTTAAGTGGATAATTTCTATTAAAATATGTAGCAATGACCATTTGTAGGTTTAGTGTATAGTGATGTGGAGTTGTGGTTGTTTACAACTACCAGTACATTCAGAAACAGAACGGAAGAGGATGAATATTGCACTTGAAATCTGACGATGCTGTGAAAATTGTTGATGCATTTCTTGAAGTCATGGAGAGTGTTCGCACTGTGTTAATATAAAATGATATCATTTACATATCTGTGGTAGTTGGGAGATTCAAGGTCATTTCTACTCATTTCATTCTAGGGCATCCATGAATATGTTTGCATAATTGAGAGCCATTTTAGAATCCATTGCTGCGCCTTTGATATGAAAAAAAAAATGGTGACTGTTGTACTTGAAATTGTTATGAGTAACTATGAATTTTATAATATTGCAGATATCTTATATGTTACATTCCTGAAAGCCATTGGGATGTAAAAAAATACCTATGTAGGTCAAAATGTAACACAAACAATACAAGAGTATTATAGCTCACAAGTGTGTGCTTCTAAACAATATGCCAAATATGACCACCATGAAAATACAGAGCCACAAACTTTACAAGATTATGGTTTCTCTCCAGTGTGCATTCAGATATGTCTTTCCAAATGTGATCTTCAGAAAAATGCAGATCCACAAATATCTCAAGAATTTGGTTTCTCTCCAGTATGTGTTTTCATATGACGCCCCAAACTTGACTTCTGTGAAAATGCAAAGCCACAAATATCACAAGAATATGGTTTTTCTCCAGTGTGTGTTCGTATATGAACCACCAAATATGATTTCCGTAAAAATGCTATTTCACAAAATTTGCAAGAATACAATTTCTCTCCAGTGTGTGTTTGCATATGATACTTCAAATTTGACTGACCTGAAAATGCAGATCCACAAATTTCACAAGAATATGGTTTCTCTCCAGTGTGTTTTCGCATATGATATGACAAAGATGACTTATTTAGAAATGCAGATCCACAAGATTCACAAGAATATGGTTTATCTCCAGTGTGTCTTCGTATATGTAAATTCAGATGTGATTTCCAGGAAAATGCAGATCCACAGATTTCACAAGAATATGGTTTCTCTCCAGTGTGTGTACGCATATGGCATTCTAAGTATGATTTCCGGGAAAATGCAGATCCACAAATTTCACAAGAATATACTTTCTCGCCAGTGTGTGTTCGCATATGGCACTGCAAAGTTGACTTCTCTGAAAATGCAGATCCACAAATTTCACAAGAATGTGGTTTCTCTCCAGTGTGTGTCCGCATATGGCATGACAAAGATGACTTATCTATAAATGCAGATCCACAAATTTCACAAGAATATGGTCTTTCTCCTGTGTGTATTCGCATATGGCACTGCAAAGTTGACTTCTCTGAAAATGCAGATCCACAAATTTCACAAGAATGTGGTTTCTCTCCAGTGTGTGTCCGCATATGGCGCTTCAAATTTGACTTGCATGAAAATGTAGATCCACAAATTTCACAAGAATGTGGTTTCTCTCCAGTGTGTGTTCGCATATGGCGCTTCAAATTTGAATTGCTTGAAAATGTAGATTCACAAACTTCACAAGAATGTGATTTCTCTCCAGTGGTTGTTTCCATGTGATAATTTAAATTCCTTGAAAATGAAGATCCCCCAAATTCACAAGAATCTGTTTTTCAACATGGCACACTAAATCTAAATCATGAGAAATGTTTGCAAACATCACAAAAACATGCCATCTTTTTCCTTATATATAACACTAAGTGTCTGCCAAAAAACGTATGTTTCAAAGTACATGATTCCTAGCCAGTTAATGTGATGATTTTAAAGATATTGATACACAATGTTTACATGATGATTGCAGTATATATTTCTCTGTTTTTAATGGAAAGTGTAAAGTCTTGTTTGCTTTCATTTCAATTTCCATATATTAACAGTTTTTATGTATGTCATTATTTTCTGTTTAGCCAAAACATCTGTGAAAAAAAGTAATAAAGCATATTTTAACAGAGATAATGAGTAATATATAAAATCAGTTTATATTTAAACAGATACATTTATCAACATGACTAGTTTAGTCAAACATACAGATACAATAATGCAGCAGCCAGGATAAAAATCAATATCTTTATCTTAAATAATTTCATTTGGAGTTGAAGAGTATGGGTATTTTTCTGAAAAGTTTTCAAATATCTAAAATATTAGACATTTAAAGTTTATTCTTATTACAATAAACAAACCACACATTTCAAAGTACACTTTTTGCCAGGTATTATTCACAGCGAGGCTTTGAAAAATATGGAAACATAACATTTACATGAATATTGCAGTGTATCTCTGTTCATGATGGATAATCAATATTTTCTTTCATTTAAAGTTGCAATATTATTTTTTATGAATATAATGATTTTTCTATTCAGGCAAAATAATGCGATGTATTTTAACAAAGACATTTAGTTATATATTTTGGCTAGTTGAGATCAGCACAGGGACACAATAATGAAAAAACCAAGAAAGATCAATAGAAAAATCAATAAAATTTACCTTTAATAATTTCTTTTTGAGGTGAAACATAATATCCAAATACAATATTTTTCTGAAATGAGGCAAAAAACATTAAATTTAAAGCATAATCACAAGGGAAACTTTGTTTTTTTAAGGTGCACAGAATGACGAATCAATTTCAAATATCAAGTAATAAAGTATTTTTGCTTTTTCAGAAGTTATATAAATCAAGATGATTTCAATCTGGCAATTATTCTTAAGAGAAAGGAAAGAAAAAAATGATTTTTTAATTTTTACTGTTGTATTGGGTTTTTCTTTTATTCTTTCTCTAGCATGTTCAAAACTTGTTATATCTTGTTTTTTTTTTCTTTTTTGCATTCGCGGTCAACATCATATTTTTAGATTAGTCATTTTTAGCACCTTTTTTCAGGTGAAAAACATATTGATTTGGAAATTCGACCTAAAATCAAGTAATTCTCGGATTTTAAAGAAATTTTCATGACTTATTCACAAATTAATGAAATTTTTTTTCGAAAATCTTTGTAAAAGTGTTTCTTTTTGGGGTTTTTTGACATATGTTACTGTACCTCTTAATTAATTTTGAGAAATTAAATGTTCATCCAAATTTTTTTTTAAAGCAGGACTCCTTGGAAATTTTTCTTCAAACTACTACTGATTTCACTAAAATCTGCTCCAAATTGTAAAAAAAAAATGTTATTAAACTATGACATTAGAAAAGCTTTTAAGATTCGTTAAGGACAATTTTCGATGTATAATGAATTTTTACAAGAATTTTATTTTAAATTTTAATTATAATAATTCATAATAAATCTTATAAAATTCTATATTACTTTCATCCTGTTAGGTGATTGTTATTAAGTGAAAACTATATTTACTGATGAGAAAGTAAAAAGCTTAATAAAAATCATTTTGCACCAAGATTTTAAAAATAATTTAAATTTTTTTATGCATATAAATTATTATGCAATATGCCCAATTTTGAAAGTATGGTCGAACATACACGATATTATCAGTAAATAAGAGCGATAACTACAGTAAATTTAATGTCAACATTCCTAAAATTACATTACAGAGAATATTTTCCAACATGTTTAAGATTACTGATTGCTTAAAAATTATATAATAAAGGTGCTCAACTGTCATTTTCTTAAATGATGTTTTAACAGATAATGTCTCCATAGAACAACAATAAACATGTCATCAACTTATGAGCAACTTGTCATTGCTTGTCAATTACGTAAGAATAGCTGCTGTCAGACAAAAATCTGTTATGGTCTGAATGATGATATTTTATCATTCTAAAAATAACCTGGTAATCAATGATGATAGAAAAGAAAGATATTTCATCATCCTACCCTTATCATTATAAAATCGACCCTTCCACCATAAGAAAGTCAGTAGAGTAGATTAGTGTAGACTAGATTACCTATAGCAGTAGACAAGTAGTAGTACAGTAACTCGCGTCTTTCCAGCACTCCGGAAGACTGAAAACAGGTGATGTCAAATGCCATCCTCACAAATGAAATTCTTGGAACCAGACCATATCAAACGCCTTCCTCACCTCCAGAAGATCAAAAACATACGGTTTCAAATGCATCCTCACAAACAAAATTATTGGATCCAAACCAAGTAAACACTGATTTTAAACAAAAGACACCGAGAACACCATACCAATATTCTGTAATTCCTATCTTAAAAAATACAATTTTTTTCCTATTTATATCAACACGTATCTAAAGTTTTTATTGTTTATATTATTATTGGACATTTTAATTGATTTCGTCTTCAACATAAAAAAGAGAAAAGGATTCCTCCCACACTGAAAATATATATAGCAACGGGGTAATTACTTTAACAACTCTCAAATAATATCAAATCAGGATTACTACTACATCAACCCTAACTTCTCTACCCTGTTACAAATCACTGTTCCCGTATGTTTTAAAAATTCATTTTCTGTTATCTTAAACTTAAAGTTTTTTTGTTTTTTTTTTAAATGGGATCAATTTTACTTTAAATCCACTAATATTTCTGAAATAAAGTTTCCGAAAAGTATATTTTATTTTTATAGATTTTTGATACAGAGAATTACATTTAGATGAAATACAACTAAAAATACCACTAATCAGCTATTTTAGAAAAAAAATTACCCAATCAATATAATTTCTGTTTGAAATAGAGTAGAGGATTCTGTTTACTGGAAATACTAAATTTGATATTTTTCACTCATAAAAATTCATTTTGAACCAAAGTATCGAAAATTAGTGGAGATACCTAAGTAAATCATAATATTTTTTTCAAACTGCTACTCATATCCCCAAAATCTGCTTCTAATTGTAAAATAAAAATGCAATAAAATGGACATTATTTGATTAGAAAATCTTTTAATTGGTTTAATAAATAAGATTTATTAAAAGCAATATTGTCATCAGAAAAAATAATTTTCAATGAATAATGAGTTTCTCCAAGATTTGTTTTCATTTTTTTTCATTTTAATTATAATAATTATAATATTTTAAAATTCTGCATTAGTTTAATCTCATTAGGTGATACTGTTATTAAGTGAAAACTAATTTCTCATCAAAAATTGAAAAGCTTAATACAAATCATTTTGCACCAAGATTTTTCAAATATTTTTTTATGTATATAAAATATTATGTGACATGCCTACTTTCGAATGTATGGTCGACTATATACGACATTATCAGAAAATAAGAGTGATAACTATAGTCAATTTAAAGGCTAATTTCCTAAAATAAAATTATGGGGAATATTTTCCAACATTTTGAAGATTACTGAATACTTAAAAATTTATATAAAAAGGCGCTCAGGTTATTTTCTTAAATTACGTTTTAACAGGTATGTCTCCATAGAACAACATTAGACCTATCATCAGGCTATCAACATAGCTACTGTTGTGTTAAACAGTGCATTTCTGTGATATTTTAACGTAAATAATATTTGTTTCAAATCAGATTAATTATATTTTAAATCAGCTAATAATCCTCAAATGAAGTTTTAGTGAAGTATATTTGATTTTTGGAAGCAAACAAAATAATTTTTAAAAATACTGATACCAAGCAAAAAGACTCACTACAGTCAATTTAAATTGGCTTCAAATTAGTTTTTGAAATAGAGCAAAGTATTTTGCTCATTGGAAATATTAAATTTATTCTGTCAGCTTGAAGCTAAAATAAAACATTCAAGAAAGACTTTTCATTTGTAATTATGGAAATTTTTGTTTTAGAAAATTTTGGAAAAAAATTTTTTTTTTGTTGTTTTGTTTTTTAATATAGCATGTTACTCCACACTTACTTAATTTTACGAAATTTTGAAAAATTAAATTTCATTTCAAGATTCTATTTATTACTTAAAAGCAGGATTCCTTGGTGAATTTAAATCATTAATTTGTTTTTCCAAACTACAGCTCATTTCCCGAAAGTCTGCTCTGAATCTTAAAATACAAAATGCAATAAAACTCTGACATTAATTAAAAAAGCTTTTTATTGCTTTTAAAATTACATTTATTAATAGCACCATGGTCTAGAAAAAAAAATTTTTTTCAGTGAATAATGACTTTTTACAAGATTTATTTACAATTTTTCATTTTTAAATTTTAATACTTTATAATATATAAATCATTTACAATTACTTTCATCTGGTTAGGTGATATTGTCATTAAGTGAAAACTATATTTACTAATCAAAAAATTGAAAGTATTTTAGACCAAGAATTTTCAAGTAATTTTGAATTTTTGTTTTTATGTACAGGAAATATTATGTAATGTGCCCCTGTTGAACGTATGGTTGGCCATATATGACATTGTCAGAAAAAAAAATAGTGTGATGACTATATCAAATTTAAAGTCTATATTACTTAAATTAGATTACGGGGAATATTTTCCAACATTTTTATGATTACTTTTTACTTAAAAATTATTTAAAATAGGGCCTTACCTGTCATTTTCTTAAATTATGTTTTAACAGATAAAGTCTTCTTAAAGGTGTTGACACATTTTATCAGCACTTGTTACATGACTGACAAGTGGCAAGTGCATAATCACTAGTAATGTTTGTTGCAAAAAATCTATTTCTGTTATTTTCAACTTGAAGTAAATAATATATTTTTCAAATCAGACTAATTTTATTTTAAATCAGCTAATATTCCTCAAATAAAATTTTAGAAAATTATATTTTATTTTTGAAAGATTTTTAACATTGAAAATTAAATTTTGTTTACTAATATGTCAAAAATGAAAGATTTTAAATGATTTTCTGAAGGAGACCAATAAGTTGAGATATGAATCAATATAATTCCTATTTGAAATACACCAGAATATTTTGCTTACTGGAAATAGTAAATTTAGTCATTTAGCTTTCAATTTTTTGAAATTTTCTTAAAAGCGACCATTTTCTTAAATTTTCAGATATTTGTAAAGAACATTTTTGGTTTTTAGAACCTTCCGAAAATAAAGTATATATTTGTGACACATTATTTGAATAAAATTAGCCAATTTAAAGTTAAATTAATCTGATTTGAAATAAATATTACTTATATCATAAAAAAGTAATATACAAAAATTTCTTAATGATTTATCTGAGGCGGTAACTGATGGACGATTTCGAGATAAAGCAATGACAGCTAGTATGGCTGACCAGAATTGACATAAAATTTACGAAATCAAATTTTTTTTCGTTTTAACTACCTAGTAATTTTTACAAATTAACATATTTTCAGCAATTACCTAATATTTTATTGACTTTTAGTTATGTTTGAAGATGTTTTAGGAAAAAAATAAAAAAATTGAAGTACTATAAAATTTTCTTAATTTTAAAATTTAATAACAGATGAAATTAAAATTAAGACAAGTAAGCAAAAAAATGAACACAGTGATACAGATTTTTTTATAATTAAAATATTGTTTAATCATTAGTAGTTAGTAAATTTTAATTAACATTAGCTAAAAAGCATTTTTCTATTTTCTTCAATCCAAGCAGGTTTCATAATAATGACATAGATGAAAAAAGGGAAGAATTAAAGTGAAAAAAAAAAAGAAAAAGAAAAATTTAAAAGTAGAAGAGTAAATCGACGTTTATTAATTTTTTTTTCAATTTTGGATTCGTAAATTTCGTTTCAACTAAATCACAATATCACATCCAGGAAATAACCCAATACAGAATTTTAAACAATTTTTGAACTATTATAAATTATTATAATTAATTTAAAATTTAATAAAAAATATGAAAAGGTCCTTGTAAAAATTCATTATTCATCAGAAAGAATTTACTTCTTCAGACAATAGTGTCCTTAATAAAAATTATTTACAAAAGCAATTAAAAGCTATTCTAATTAAATAATTTCATAATTTAATTGCGTTTATTTATTTTTTTCAATTCAGAGCAGATTTTCAGTTAGAATAGTGAAAGTTTGAAAAAAATTTGGTGATTAACAATTAACATTCTCCAAAGAGTCATAATGAATAAAAAAATTCAGGAAATAGAAAGGTATTTTGCAAAATTTCATGAAATTAATTGCTTGTGTGTATGTGTATGTGTATGTATGATGGGGGGGGGGGCATTAAAGGAAAATATTTTTTTACCAAAATTTTCTAAAATAAAAAAAAATTCAAAAATAATTTCATTCATTTATGAAGAAATCGTGAAAATTTCATTAAAATCGGACAATTATTTAGTTTTTACAAAAATTTCGAAATCAATTTGATTTCAATGGGAAAAAAGCGCAAAAAAGTCAATGTATTACTATTGTAATATTTACAATATCAGATCCAGGAAATAACCCAATACAGAATTTTAAACGATTTTTGAACTATTTTATAATTAAAATTTTAAAAAGCTACTGATAAACGTTCACACACACCAATGACGTAAAACAAAACAAGATTTTAACATACATTTCGAACGTGTTAGAAATGATTCAAATTTTGATAATAAAACATTATTTTTTTTTTATTAAGTTCATGGCCTTTTTCCTTACGCTGTGCTGTTTTCCGCAAAAAAAAGTGGAGGTGACATTTCCTACTTTGATGCCACCATTGACGCAAGAAAAACAAACCTTTTAAACAAAATTTTGAACGTGCTAGGAATAACTAAAAAAAAATGTTTGCTGGTCTTTCCTTTTCCTAATAATAACATTTTTGACTGAGTTTTTTCAAGATAAAATTTCTTTTGACAGCGAACTATTGGAGGTACCAAGATATTTAAAATAAAAATATTGTTTCTTTAAAATATTTGACATGAAAAAATCATAGTTCAATTAATTTTTTTTATTTTTTTATTTTGCTAACTAACACTACAACACAGAATAAAAAAAGAAGTGATAAAAATGGTGAGGCTAGTAGTTTTAGTAATAAATAAATAACAATTTCTTTTTTTTATCAAAATTATTTGTATTCTTCCACTTACCTTTCAGACCAGGATATTGAACAAGAAAAACAAAACAAAGCAGGATGGTTTCTTTGTGCTAATAGGATTTTGTCGACATTAAGAAGATCAAAACAGGAAATTTCTATTGAGAACGCCGAATGAAATTAATCGGTGTTAGAGAAGATTTAGTTCCTTGTGTTTAAAATGGAGCCCGGAAAATTCGGTAACGGAAGCTTAGGCAATTTTGACAAGGTAGGAAAATTCAGTAACTATGAAAGAGAACTTGATTAAAAATTGATTTTAGAGCCGTTCTGGAGTGCTGATCTGGCGGCTAGGCCCCTACCCTATATTTTTGAAATACAACTGAGGCCTCTTTAAAAAGAAATAACTATTCTGAAATTTACTTTATTTACTTTGTTTTTATTAAAATAATAATTTGAAAAGAAATACAAGAACTTCAACTTAAATCGATTTTATTTGCTTAAAAACAATACAGTATAGTAATTAAATAAATACCTATCTTAAAAATAATTATTTAAAAATATTGGAGGGGTGCTTTTTCCCCCTACCGCTCCTCCAGAAGGTACTGGTATTGTGGTGGTGGTGGTGTTTTATGTAGACACCCGCCACCCATAGTTAATAATACTTTTCAAAAAATATTGGGGAAGTAAGGCCCTGGTATTGTTAATGGGTAGTGGGGTTTTATCTTGACCCCAGATTTTCAGTTATTTCAAAATATAGGTGAGTTACCGAATTTTCCTACCTTGTCAAAATTAACAAATTTTCTGTTACCAAAGTTCATTTTGGGGATTTATTTCACCTCATCTCCTTTTAGTTTTTGGTATCTTGTGTGTAATTTTTAATTAGGGTGGGAGGAAATATTAGAGATTTTTTCAGTTTTAAAGAAAAATCTCTGAATATGTTATTTCAATTAAAAATTTAAATTATGCAATATCAGGGGTGAACATATAGAAAATTCTTCCTGAACCTTACCAAAAATAATTAAATAAAACACAACAACATAAAATAAAACATCTTTAAGTATTGGTGTATCTATAATTTAATACAAAATTTCCCCAGAGTACATCAGACCAGATGTGCGCTGTTTTGTGGTTACGGTGCAATCTTCCATTATAATACATTGTCACATGGGGCTATATGAGGTAGATGGCATTATTTCTTCAGCGGTTGTACACCATATTGGATAGTGCTACATTCATTATCTCTTGTTTGTGTCGGTTTTTCTTGTTTGTTTTTTGTTTTTTTAACTTTTTGCCTTTCATTATAGCTCCCAATCATAAGGGAGACTCGTGGATCCTTATGTGGGTGAGTGCCGACCTACATCAAAAATCAGGTTACGTTGCACCATAGAAATGGATCTCCAATAGAGGACCCCCATAAAACATTATTTATTTAATTTTCACTGCATTATCGATCAGGAAAACCTGTGTGCAAAAGTATTGGGCTTTGCTAAAGTTATGACAAATGTAGACCAATGTGTGAATTAAATTCGTTCGTGGGGATTGAATCGTTGCCTGTTTAAGGCTTTCTTAGACGAAATTGATGCTAATTGTTTGATGTTGTGTATTTCTCTGCAAGGCATTGGCTCAATAGAGCTGCCACTTTGAAGAAATTCTGGAATCTTTGAGACCCTATAAAAATATTCATAGGGGCACCTCGAGGCGTTGTAATAGTTAGACAGCTTTAAGCTATGCTTGGAAAATCAATATAAAAACATTCATGGAACGCAAACGAGATGTTGCCTATTTATAGGATGATAAGTGGTTGAACGACTTTGCTTTCTTGACTGATATCTCCCAACACCTTTCCAGTTTAGATGTAAAGCTGCAGTGGGTGAACAAGTTATTTAAAAATATTTGCTCATTTGAAAAGGAATAGGTTATTTTTTGATTACAATCGAAAAAAGTAGCATGTGCTGATTTCTCTTCTCTGCGTGCATGAAAATCTGTGATCTCTGAACTGACTTGTACAAAATATGTTGCAGGTAATCAAAATCTGAGAGAAGAATTTACCAACAGGTTTGTGGATTTCAGAAATATATGAAGATGATTTAAAACTGACCAGCCATTTGAAATGGCACCTGAAGACTGCTATCAAATTGGACTTATTGATTTACAGTCAGATATGGACTTGAAGAGTCCATATCTGACTGTAAATCATCTCTCTTATTGAAATCACATACTGTTGAGAACTGTTTCTTTTTCAAGGATGAAGCTAGCTTACAAAAACCATATATGGTCTGTCTAAAAATGCCATTTTTGGAGATGACCAACCCTCTATATGACTTAAATTTTTAAAGTGGCTCTCCAAGAAAATATGTTGAACACCCTTGTTCTAGAACTATCCATTGATACACAAGAGACAGATCAAGTAATGTGGAGACTGTTTCTCCTTTTTACTTAGGAAATAATTCCTCCTGAGCAGCTTGATTGATGGTAAAATTATATTCTTCTTTAAAGTTTCAAATTGTATCCCCTGTTTAAAAATAAAAACTAAGAGAAGTGGGGTTTCAAATTTTGTCTTTCTTATAAATACTTTTAGAGATGATAACAAAAAACAAACTCTTGCTCAAATTGAGATTTACAAAGAAACAAACGTTTATTCATGAGACAAAAAATACTTTTTTGTACAGAATACAATATAAGCCTTGCACAAACATTCCCTTGTTCACCTCAAACTATCAAAGTAGATTAACAGTTCTTTGAAATAGAAATCTGTTCTTGGTGAGAAAAAAAAGTTCACAAAAAACGTTTTTTCTTTAAAAAGAATAGAACGTTAGTTCATATATATATATATATATATATATATATATATATGATGATGAAACATATGTTTATTATAATAACAAAGATTTTTAAAGAGGAAGATTTTAAAAATTGGAATTTTTGGACACGGCTGTGTTCTCCCTCAATTAGATGAGAAATAAAAATATTAAAAATGAAGTGGTACTTTCTTTTCTGGGGAATTTTATTTCTGCATGTCTTATAATACCTAAGAAATCTGATAGTTCTAAGCTAGTTGTTTGCTATGATTAGGGTTGCAGACACTTTGTAGAAGGCTTTCTGTGGAAGCTGCATTCTTTAAGTATACCTAAATTCCTATTTAATCTGAGAATGTGTCAAACTATTTTAAAAACAATTTCACAAAGACTTTTGGCCTTCTAGTGGGCATTTAAATGAAGACGCCAAAAGGGCACATTTAACATTATCAATGCTTTGGTCTGGTTGATTGAAATATACAGCTTCACTGAAATTAATGCTGCTGTCTTTTATAATTTCTTTATGGTTATAAATTCCAAAGACAGAATACCGTACTCATTTTTACAAAGAAAAAGAAAAAAAATATATTTCACCTGTCACAAGTCAAAGGATGTAGTCTGATTACTATGTGTGTCACTTTGTCATAAAAATACTATTGGTGATAATATGTTTACAAACTTGGCATTGGGGTTCATTGAACATAATGTCCCCTTTGTAACAAGAGATTTTTGTATTCTAGATGATGTAAGAAGTGTATGAAGATTTGAATATTGTCACCAGGTGTTGTGTCTCACTAAATATCTTATTGTGTTCAAGTTTAATCTACTACAAATTTGTATTGTGTTTTGAAGCCTTAGTTATTAACTTTTTGATCGTTTTAAGTGGATAATTTCTATTAAAATATGTAGCAATGTATGATGCTGTGAAAATTGTTGATGCATTTCTTGAAGTCATGGAGAGTGTTCTCACTGTATTAATATAAAATGATATCATTTATATATCTGTGGTAGTTGGGAGATTCAAGGTCATTTCTACTCAATGCATTTCATTCTAGGGCATCCATAAATATGTTTGCATAATTGAGAGCCATTTTAGAATCCATTGCTGTGCCTTTGATATGAAAAAAAAAAAAAAAAAAGGTGACTGTTGAACTTGAAATTGTTATGAGTAACTCTGAATTTTATAATATTGCAGATATCTTATGTGTTACATTCCTGAAAGCCATTGGGATGTAAAAAAATTCCTATGTAGGTCAAAATGTAACACAAACAATACAAGAGTATGATAGCTAACAAGTGTGTGTTTGCACACAATATACCAAATGTGACCACCATGAAAATGCATAGCCACAAACTTTACAAGATTATGGTTTCTCTCCAGTGTGTATTCGGTTATGTCTTTCCAAATGTGACCTTCGGAAAAATGCAGATCCACAAACATCACAAGAATATGGTTTTTCTCCAGTATGTGTTTGTATATGACGCCCCAAATTTGACTTCTGTGAAAATGCAAAGCCACAAATATCACAAGAATATGGTTTCTCTCCGGTGTGTGTTCGTATATGATCCGCCAAATGTGACTTCCGCAAAAATGCAATTTCACAAATTTTGCAAGAATACAGTTTCTCTCCTGTGTGTGTTTGCATATGATGCTTCAAATTTGACTGACCTGAAAATGCAGATCCACAAATTTCACAAGAATATGGTTTCTCTCCAGTATGTGTGCGTATATGGCCCAACAAATGTGACTTCATTGAAAATGCTGATCCACAAATTTCACAATCATATGGCTTCTCTCCCGTGTGTGTTCGCATATGGCACTCCAAATATGATTTGCTTGAAAATGCAGATTCACAAACATCACAAGAATATGGCTTTGTTCCAGTGTGTCCTTTCATATGGAATTGCAAACCTGACTTGCGTGAAAATGCAGTCCCACAAACTTCACATGAATATGGTTTCTCTCCAGTGTGTGTGCGGATATGGCTATCCAAATGTGATTTACATGAAAATGCATATCCACAAACTTCACAAGAATATGGTTTTTCTCCAGTATGTGTTCGCATATGGCGTTTGAAATGTGACTTCTGTGAAAATGCAGATCCGCAAACTTCACAAGAATATGGTTTTTCTCTAGTGTGCATTCGGATATGGCCATCTAAATGTGACTTCTGTGAAAATGCAGATCCACAAACTTCACAAGAATATGGTTTCTCTCCAGTATGTGTTTGCATATGGCGTTTCAAATGTGATTTCCGTGAAAATGCCGATCCACAAACTTTACAAGAATATGGTTTCTCTCCATTATGTGTTCGTATATGTCTCGTTAAACATGATTTGCTTGAAAATACAGATTCACAAACTTCACAAATATATAGTTTTGCTCCATCTGTTTCCATATGGCACATTAAATCAGATATCATTAGAAAAATTGTCAAATTTCACAAAACAATTTTTTCTCTCTCAAGTTTACTAATATAGAAAGGAAAAACCAAGTGTTTGAAAGTAAGCTTGGCTGTTAATGTGCACTTATTTTTAAAATGTGGATACAATACTTTTACATGTATATTGAAGCATATATTTCCCCTGTTGATGATAAAAAGTCAAAATTCATGTTTCTTCTTTATTTAAATTCGCAATAATATTTTTTTATGTCTGTGAAGAAAAATTAGTAAAGCATATATTACGGCTACTTGAGATCAGCAATGAAGGTGCTAGGAAAGTCTAATTGAAAAATCAGTAAGCTTATATAAATTATTACATTTGGAGCTGAAAAGAAATTATACACAATATACAGGTGTAATGGTATTTTTCTGGAAAATTTTCAATTGTATAAAATATAATTCTGATTACTTAGACAAACTCTGCTTTGACAAAATACAAGCATAAAACAGCAGAGCAATTCTAAATCATTCAATATTAATAAAAAGAACATTCATTACATATGAATGCTGAAATATGACAAGATTGTCATCATATAAAAAGAATTAATTTAAATTATAAGCAAGTGAAGCTTTGCTGTTTACTTTAAAGAGAGAATAGAGAATCAATTTAAAATATCAAACTAACTATTTTTGTTCTCTCAGACATTTACAAAAATCAAGATGGTGATATGAATTTTGCAATTATTAGCTTGTTGACAAACACTTTCAAAGTACATCTTTTTGTCAGTTAATGATGTTTACAAAACTGTGGATACATAATTTTTACATGAATATTGAAGCATATCTCTGTTCGAGGTGGAAAGTCAAGAGGCTTGTTTTCTTCTTTCAAATTCCCAACTTTTTTTATGTATATGATGAGTTTCTTTTCAGCCAAAGAATCTGTGAAGAAAAATTAATACAACATATATTAACAGAGATTGTGAATATATGAAATCAGTTTATAGTTTAACAGATACATTTAGCTATATATTAAGGGAAATTGAAATTTACACAGGGACAAATGTAATACAACAGTCAGAGAAGATCAAATACAGTGTGAACCGGATATAAGAGAGATTTTCTCTAGTTCCAAATTAGAGCCATATTTACCTAAACAAAATAGACCAAACCCGGATAAAAGAGAAACACGGATAGAAGAGACTTCTTCTCCGGTCCCGACAACTCTCTTATATCCGGGTTACACTGTACATTGCTGTAGGGTTTGTCAGTGAAACAAAATTGCTTAACCTTCACTCTTTGTCTAATACACAAACGGTTCTATTGGCACAAAAATATTTAAAAAGAAATTTTAATTGTAATATAAAATGTACTTTGTAATTTTCTGCTGCAATAATGAACAGACCACTAAAATTACAAACCTTCCTTTTTTTAAGAATGCATAGTTTCTGAAAATAAATGAAGCAAATGTTTTTGCTAGCAGGAAAGTGAAACATTTCACATGTCTACAAAACTGGTACAAAAATGCATACCAATCATGGCAGACAGGAAAGGAAGCAAACTGAAAAAACACTCTTCTGAAAGTCTGCTTTAACTGGATGACCTTCATGAATGGAATAAAAACAATATTCCTTCAGCAATGGGATTAAAAAGAAGAATTTAGTGTCACAACTTAGTAAAATCTGATGGTGTAATTCATCATTATAAAGCATAAGATTAAATTCTGTATTCCTTTCATAATGGGAATCAATGAATGTGTGACTAGTTCTTGTTTGATAATGATGATTCAATGAGACAAAATATCAAGTTAAAATATCAGAAATCAGTAATAAAATACAGGGTAACATATTGTTTCTGCATTTATTACATTTTACTCTGTTATTTGTATTTCCATTCATTTTATTATTAATTTTGATATTCCATTTGTGGAAAAATGTCATAACTGAGATTAATATAAAAATAGGATCATATAAATTTCATAAGATGATACTGATACTTGTAGGTACCCTTCTCAGTTGAAATTGAAAAATCAAATTAACTTCTCCACACGTGTTTCACAAAAGTAAAGGCCTTAACAGTGGAGAACAATGCTTAACTCAAATAACACAACTTAATTGTATTCTGGTTGGTCTTCATTACTTTATAATTACAACCTGTTTATAAACACAAAATTACATTTCTGAATTACTGTGGATCTTCTGATTAGTCAAAATGATACAATTTACAATGCGCTAAAAAAGATCTATCTCATAAGGACACTTAGGAAACCTGATATGGCTTTTAACTAATTTTGTAATATTTTAACAACAATGTAAAAACTTATTATAATTAAAGAAATAACAAATAATTGTATTAAAAATTCATTTTTCATCGAAAAAATTTTTTGCTTTCAGAAAATATTGTCCATATTCATAAAAACAACTAAAAGCAAATAAAAGCATTTGAAATTAAATAATATCTTTGTTTTATTGAGTTTTGTATGTTACAATTCAGAGCTGAGTTTCAGGTGTGTGTGGGGGGGTCCAATTAAAAACAACAAAAAAAAAAAACAGGATTCGCATTCCTCAAAGCCTTGTGCTTTTAACTATTGTAATCACTGAACCTGATGCGATCGAATTTCTAGCGTTTTCATAAAATTAGTTATGAGGGAGGGGTAATGAATATAAAAAAATATTTCTGCCATGACTTTAATAAAAAAAAAAAAAAACAACTTATTTATAATAATTTCGATCATCTGTGAGTAGTTTCTGAAAGTTTCATTAACATCCGACAATTATTTTTATTTTTGCAAGATTTTCCAAATTAATGTGTGTCATAAAAAAAAAAAAAAAAAAAAAACATGCTAAAAATTGTCTAACGGAACGGTGATACAAAGGGAAGCAAGGTTTTTTTTTAATCAAAATTTAGAATGTTCTAAAAAGAAAAAAAAAATTTTTAATAATTAAAAAAAACTTTGGTCTTTCCTCTTAAATAAAAACATGAACATTTAGACGATAAAATTTTGTTTTCAAGTTTGGCGTCTTTTCATCATGCTATGTTCTTTTTTTTTTAGCGATTTCGTGGAGTTACCTATTTGGATTTTTTTTATAACAAAGATGTTGAGTTTGATAAAATTTATTATTTTTAAAAGTTTCAAGAAATATTTTTCATTTATGAAAAATCATTTTTTCAAAGTTTACAAAATGAGTTTTTATAAATGAAAAATCTTAGGTATCACGTTTTACGTGGTGGGGTACCTAAAGTTTGGGTATCTTTTCATCACGATATGCTAATAATTTTTTAGCAAGTCAGTGAAGGTAGAATTTACATAAAGTAAAAAATTATGAAAATCAAATCTGACATTTCGTGGATTTTTTTTTTTTTTTAATATATTATTGAAATTTAAATATTTAGCAAGAATAATTTATTTTTTAACTAAAAACATTTCAAATTCCTTGCAACACCATCAGGCTGTTTTTATTTCGTAATATTTACACTTTTCTAAAAAAAAAAAAAAAAAAAAAAAAAAAATTGAAGTTCTATTTTAATTAATTTCAGCGAGGTCGATAATTTTTCTATTTTTTTTTTTTTGTCGACATGTCCAAATTTCCATAATCCAAATGTTGCTGAGAAAAAATTAAAGTTTTGGAGCAAAATTAAGTCACTGATTTTGTTCAGTAACTCTATGCCGAACAAAAATAAAATCAGTGGGGTTTCTATTGCTTTTAAAAAGTAAAGATTTTTCAGTTTTTCACAATAAGTAAGTTTCTGACTACATGATAAAATAAAATCCCATCTCAAATTGTTTTCATTTTTATGCTAACAGCGAAAAATAGTGGAAAGACAAGTCGGTAAATAACGATTTCTTATTCTTTTTTATGAAAATTATTTGCATTTTTCCACTTACCTTTCCGGCCAAAAAAAATTCTACGAGAAAAAAAACAAAACGGAATGATTTTTTTGTGCTCAAATGATTTCGTTAAGATTTTTCTGTCACTCTCCAAAAGTCCCGTATTGTCTGATTTATTTAAGAATAATAAAGAAGATGAAAGACAACACAAAGAATGAATTAAGAAATGAACAAAAGAAAAGAGACAAAGCTGAAATTAGTTTTTTGAGAAAATATGTCGCCCCTGAATGATCCAAAGACGAGAGAAATTGCGCGGTGTTGGACAAAATTTGGTTCCTTGTGTTTAAAGTTTTTAGATTTCTCGGCATTTACGGAGTGAAGTTGTTCAAAAATCAAAATAGTTGCGTAACATTTCTTCATGGTCACGGTACTGTGGGCATTAGGGTTTTAGTGTCGCCCACATGTCAATTCCCAAAGTGGGGTCCGAAAGTCATATCACCCTAACACTCTTCTTAGTCTTTTCCTATAGGAGCTTGATTCAGCCGTCTGAAATAGAAAATTATTTTATGGGTGACAAGACTTTTAGACCAAACCGTTAAAAAGTCTAGAATCGGGATTATAATTCGAGAGTTAAAATTTACTATTTATTATTTTTAATATATTTTCAAAATATTTTTTTCGAAATGTATCAAATATATATACACTCTTGATCAAAAATTTAAGACTACAGTGTAACCCGGATATAAGAGAGATTTTCTCTGGACCCAAATTAGAGCCTGTGTTAATAGACCAAAGCCGCATATAAGAGAAGCCCGGATATAAGAGACTTCTCCGGTCCCGACAACTCTCTTATATCCTGGTTACACTGTACTTGAAAAATTTTTTTAAAAGACTGTTTTGCATGGAAAAATTGTAAACATTTCTTACATTCATCAACCAAATTTAATAATGAGTTTTACCTCCACTGGTTTTGATGACTTCAAAAATTCTTTGGGGCATGCTAGAAATTAGTGTTTCCATTAAGCTGTGATGAATATTGCTCCAGCTTCTGAAGATAGCTTCATGAAGTTCATTTTTCGTTGAATATTGTTTGCCATTTCGATAAACATCTCTTGCCATCCATCCCCAAACATTTTCAATTGGGTTCAAGTCCAGTGAGGATGTCTCAAGAGATGGACCCCATTTTCTTGTAGAAAAGTCAAGGACCAGCATGCAGCATGGATTGCAGCATTATCCCGTTGGAATAACCATCCATCCCCACACAAACGATGGCCCTCCGTCACCAATGATGCTTTTTGTAGCATGCTGACATAACCAACCGCTGTCTGACTACCCTGCACCACCTGGAGCTCCATCATCCCTCTGTAAGAAAAGGCACCCTATACCATTAGGGACCCTCTACCACTATGATGTGTGGAGATAATTTCAGGAAGCATGTTTTTGTTATGCCAATATTGTTGGAAGCCATCAAGACCATCTAGATTGAATTTTTTCTCATCAGAAAACAGGACTTTCTTCCACTTCTAAATGTCCCATGTTTGCTATTCATGACCAAACCATAAATGGTTCACTTTGTGACGTGGAAGCAGCCGAGGAATTTGTTTGCGTTTTTTATTTACCATGCTTTTTTGTCGTAAGTGTCGTCTGATGGTTACTGGACTGCAATCAGCATCTGTGGCTGCCTTAATTTGACTAGAAGAGAGTCCACTGGCTTTCACAACAACCCATCTTATTCTCCTACTCAAAGCTGGAGAAATTTTGGGGGGCCTACCAGTAGACTTTGTGTTTCCATAATTTGCACTGTCCTTTAGAAAGTTTCAAATCACAGTTTCACTGCGATTTACCTTAACTGTGATTGCCTGCTGTAACAAACCTTGATTATGGAAATCTAGAAATCGTGCACGGTCAACTTCGGTAAGCTTTTAGGCATGGTGACACCTTTACACAGTGATTGCTAATCTCTAACTGAACTAAAAACATTGGAATTACCCTAGATCTAACAATTTATACAACCTGGTCTTATAACTTCGATCAAGTGTAAAACACCTCATTTTAGAAAAATGTCCATTTCTGAAAAAATTGATCAGATTATAACTATTTGTCTCCATAATCTTTTAGATTATAGAATTACTAAACTTAAGTAAGAAAAAGTTTATAATGTATCCATGACAGTCTCTTATAAAATTTTTTCAAGTGGTCTTAAATTTTTGATCAGGAGTGTATAATGAAATGGATTAATTCTAACAATTATTTTAACATATTTTTCATTTATATTCAGACTAGCAGCATTGCCCGGCGTTTCCCGTGCTTGATTCAAAAATCATACAACTCATACAGCAATCGCTATCACTTGACTTAAAATATTTTTGCCCTCCCTTACCTTTTAAAGCAGTGCCCTTTGCCGAGCTGATGTTGCTACATGCCTTACTTCTTGCCTATCTCACACTGCAATTTTTTTCTAAGCTCTATACTAAACATTAAATCTGTTACGAAAAAAGAACTAAACAAAATGAACACAAAACGATCAGCTTTAAAAAAGGACTCGTAACTGGAAAAACCGAATGAAAAAAGAATGTTAACAACAAATACTTTTTCACACCCAACCCAGATCTGCAGAATCAGAATCAACGTTGAGTTTAAGCAAGCGAATGAGCCAATTGGAGTAAAGTGCCATGTAGATTTAAATTTTTCCCACTTGTGACGAATGCAGCTATCGATTTTTTTGCATGCTAGTTAACATTCGTGTCAATCAGCTGTTGGCTCTCACGCTGGCCAATAGAATCTTCCTGCCTATTCATGGCAGCCAGCTATAGGCTCTCACTCTGGCCAGTAGAAAATGGCCGCAAACTACATGAAAATTGCCGTAGAAGTATGAAAAAATCGATTATTTCCACTATCGATGGGAGGTGGGAAATGCAAAGTAGGTCTTGGCCTTCCCGCTAACTTGGAGCGTGTGCATGTAAATTTTGGTGCAAATCCGTCGAAAATTGCGGCCGTGCATTCGTTACACATACACACATCCTGCCTTTTATTGATAGATATTATATTCCCATTTGTGCAGATGTTTGTTGTTTTTAGATGAAGCCAGCTGTTCTCTATTGTCTGAAGATATTTTTTTTTCTTCAGATAGTTTTATTTCTAAAAGTCATCCATCAGAACTTTTGTATACAAAGATTATGTAACAACACAATTTCTCACATATCCATAGGAGAAAAGTAGATAAATTCCATTTCCTTTTAAGCCCACTTAATTATCTGAGTTTCTTAGGAATTTCATCTCCAGTCCATCTTTGAGTCAACTTAATTGCTGGGGTTTTCAGGATTCTTGTCTCCAGCCTGCCTTTGAATTGGCAAACATAAAATTTTGTCAATGATTTTAGATAATCATAAAAGTAGGTAAGTGACCAGCGGACAGAGAAGAAGAAAGGATCGGCAGTCAGCAGAAAGAAGATGATAGTAAACACAGATTACACTGATAGTGATGATCTAGTTAGAGATGATTTTGATTTTGTTACTATAGGATACTGTAGAAATTAATTGTGATGAATAATGTTAAGAAAGACTTTACTGCAAAAATACTTTTACTTTCACTTCGCTTTGCATTTTCTAGAGAAATGTGCATTCTGGATGATGTTAAAGTTTTACTAACATTTACTAATGTGATACATTTATTAAAACAAAAAATGTAAGTTTCATACCATGTGTGTAATATTTAAAAAAATAATGTTACCACCATGGGCTTAATAAACAGGCTCTAAAACATATTTTGGATAATTTAAATATATTCTCTCAAGTTAAATTTTGGTTTTATCAGAGGAACAAGTTAATCTTTAAAAAAGACAAAATAATTTTATGTATTTAAGCAAAAATTTTAGATGCTTTCTGAAAGAATAAATCAAAAACAAACTTATTAGGTTGGTGCAAAAACAATGACGTAATAATGTCGTTTTTTGACGTATTTTTTAACGTCAAAAACGACATTATTACGTCATTATTTTGCACCAACCTAATATTAGATTGGTGCAAAAATAATGACGGTTTTTGACGTATTTTTTAACGTCAGAAACCGTCATTATTTTTAGATCAACTTAATAATTCCACTAAGTTTCATTCGTTCATTTCATGGATGCTGACAAAAAAAAAAAAAAAAAAAAAAAAAAAAAAAGAAAAAGAAATTAAAATTCTTTAAAAATCTCTTAAAAGTTTAGTATCGCCTGGCAGGTATTTGTTTCAAAGAAAAGATATTAACATTATTTACATTGTTCGGACTATTGTCCTAATCTTTGTCGCCATATTTATCACGTTTCGGCCGTTGTACACTCCAGCCTTCTTCAGGTGGTTGGAATATCGAACTTTATTTCGCTCACTGGGGTAGACTGTTCTAGTTCCACGTGTCATGTTTGATAGATGTCAGTTATCAGTTATCTCCTGTTAATTTCCCTCTGAAAGTTCTCCACTGCCTTAACCGGGTATTGACCTCACACTCTTTGGGTTCTGTCACTGGATCTACCCAGTTAAGGCAGTGGAGAACTTTCAGAGGGAAATTAACAGGAGATAACTGATAACTGACATCCATCAAACATGGCACGTGGAATGTGGAACAGTCTACCCCAGTGAGTGTAATAAAGGGTTCAGTTCGAAATTCCAACCACCTGAAAAATGACAGAGTGTACAACGGCCGAAACGTTGTGATAAATATGGCGACAAAGGTGAGGACAATAGTCCGAATAATGTAAATAATGTACATAATACCTCATCTCAGAAATATAGACAAAAAATATTAATTTTAAGGATTTATTAATGAGAAATATTTTCTATGTCTGCAGCAGATTATGAAATTAACACAACTGAAGAATTTCAGTAGCTTCATTTTTTGCATGCACAGTAAAAATTGCAGTTACAAGCTGCTGGAGGATGGTTGTATTTTTTTTTTATTGAGTCCCCAACTTTTGACTGGTTGCCACCCAAACCCATAGAGCCCAGTCTGTTCTGATATTTTCCTGAAGTGAAAAAAGGATTCATACCTTTTCTAAGGGTATTTGCACATATGTAAATGCAATGAACTTGACTGGATTTTGAACACAGCTCTGATTTCTCATTCCAAACTAAACCACCTGCATATCTCCATGGCTATATCATGTTTGAACACTGCTTCTTGTTCGAACACGAAAGTTAGCAACATCAAGCTTGGTCAGTACTTAAATGGGTAACCTCTTGGGAATACAAGGTGCTGTATGCTTGGAGATGTGCAGGTGATACAATATATAGAGGCTCAGAATGAGAAATTGGAGAGCTGAGTTTAAATTCCAATCTAGTTGTATTCACTTAACCTTGGGAAAGGTATAGATCCATCCCTTATCCCCTTACTTATAAGCTAAGTAGTAGGACAAAATGGGCTCTTCAGTATTGGTTAGCAACCTGCATAGGAGAAGGAAAACTATGAATTCAAAACTGGTTGAACACAGGACTAGTAAATCCATCTCAGGAAAAGCCTATTTGGCATGAAAGTCCTGTCTAACATCCTCATTCTGGAGCCTAGTAACTTCATATGTGGAGACATACGTGGTTGCTAAAGGGGCACTAGTGAAGTCGGAACAAGCCTAGGAAGTCACTGATGGATGCACTCTCACTACTTATGCAAATGGAAGATGTGCTTCTGAAGTGAGTTTGCAGGACTACCTCAATTTGCATTAGAAGTTGGTGAAAATTACAGCGAGTCCCCTGAATTCACAGAGGTTAGGGACTAGAACTGGCCACGAATAGTTAGAATCTGTGAGTACTTGTACCCCCCTAAAAGTGCTTATAAGTACCTATTTTCATTGTTAAAACTCCATATGCCTTAAACTTTCATCCTAAACACTTTAGAAACATTTCAAACCATTTAAAAACATTTTTGAAAAATATTATTGGTGACCATACACTTAGCGCAAATTTTCTTTCATACATACAATAACTGTTTTTAATTACACATAGATCGATGCAACTATTGAAAATACTGTATAAAATATGCATAACAAGACATAAAATATAAAGCTTAAAACATTTTCTAAAATGAGAAATGTGATGATGCCTCCAAACTAAGCATACGCCACTTTTAAGACCCCAGCCCCTAAAAAAGAACAAAGCCTAAGCACTACACATGTTTTTGCATTTGGGGAGGGGGTTACAATGAAGATGTACAATTCTGCCAATTTTTACCATAAAAATAGACTTATATATTTTAAGTCACTTAAGTAACAGGAAAATAATACAAGAATATTTTAAATATGCCCTATCAAAAAAATAATGTGAATGAAGGGAATTCTCTGCAAATTTATACATATGTTCTTCAGAAAAATATGTGAATATTTGAGGTCTCTGCAAATAACAAGTACATATGTTCTAAAGAATAATCTGTGAATGTGTGACGCCATGAATGCTGAAAAGTGAATAGGCGGGGCCTCACTGTAATTAATTTTGTAAAAATGTTACTTAATCATTGATTAAAATGCAACGAAAAATATTTTTTACACAGCTGGGTATGCCCTCATTTGTCAAATTATCTAAAGGTCGAACTCTAGTTCTCTTACAACCCTGGCCCTACTTTCAAAACTTCAGGGTGTAAAACAAATAAAATATGTAAAACCAAACCTACTTACATCCGACAACAAGGCCTCTGATGAGGAGATTGGAGACTATGAAGAATGTGGAACCACCTCTTAATTGCTCTTGTTCCCAGGTCCACCCTGACCCGGGGTGGTAGCACGTGTTAGGGTCCCACCTATGGGCAAATAGTGAATCACCAAGTAAAAGGAGAACACCATAAAAATATGCTTGACAGTTTTTAATATGACATTGACTATGAATTATCTCATGCTTGGCTTTGTCAAATGTATCTTTATCAGCTAATGCCAACAACCATCCTATTTGCAGTGATAATTTTAGTGTGAAAACAATGTTAAGACATCAACTGAAGCTATTATTAATCCATAAAAAATTTTCTTACTGCCTATATTGGATATTATAACGTTGGTATTAGGTTGGTGCAAAAATAATTTCGGTTTTTCACATATTTTTTAACGTCAAAAACCGACATCATTTTTGCACCAACCTAATATTTCAAGTCAGCTTTTGCAATTAACCTCTGAAAATCAATGTGTTGAGATTTATAAAACATTGAATAGGCAATTTTAAATTTCTTACAATAAAAAATAAAAACATAACAGAAAGATAAGAAGAAAAAAGTTTATTGACGCTTCTGCGCATTACAATTATTATATTTGACTATTATTATTTAATATCTTGATGTTAGAATATTTCATTGCATCCAACAATGTCTTTTTAATACAAAAATATAGAAGAAAAATAAACTAGAAATAAATCAGGAATAATTTTTTTATAATTTAGATTTACTATTTAATTCCTTTCAGCTACTAATTTCATAAAACATTAGTGACACCTCCAAACATCATGCAAACTTTAACATGAAAACCTTGCTGTATGCTTGGGGATGTGCAGGTGATACAATATATAGAGGCTCAGAATGAGAAATTGGAGAGCTGAGTTTAAATTCCAATCAAGTTTTATTCACTTAACCTTGGGAAAGGTATAGATCCATCCCTTATCCCCTTAGTTATAAGCTAAGTAGTAGGACAAAGTGGGCTCTTCAGTATTGGTTAGCAACCTACATAGGAGAAGGAAAACTATGAATTCAAAACTGGTTGAACACAGGACTAGTAAATCCATCTCAGGAAAAGCCTATTTGGCATGAAAGTCCTGTGCCACATCCTCATTCTGGAGCCTAGTAACTTCAAATTTAAAAATAAATTATAGAAAATCAAGAGATTATCTTTTACTGAAAAATTTCAACACTATTGAAACATCACAGGATATAATTAAAAATTATATGTTTGAGCATCATTTTGATCTTCCATAGAATGAAAAGAATTATTGTTTAAAGTTAAAGTTTATTGTTTAAAGTGAAAAATCTATACAGTGTAACCCGGATATAAGAGAGATTTTCTCTGGTCCCAAATTAGAGCCTGTGTTAATGTATATAAAATAGACCAAACCCGGATATAAGAGACTTCTTCTCCGGTCCTGACAACTCTCTTATATCCGGGTTACACTGTATAAAATTTAAAAAAAATTGTTCCTATTCAAAATTCCTATTAAACTTTAAATTTTTTATTCTTCAAAGCCATCTTTATATTACATCAGAATATCAATATCAGAAAGAGTTTGTTTAAAAATTGTACTGTAAAAATACATGCCAATTTCTCAAAAACACACACGGAATTTTTTTTATGGGAACAAAAACTATACAGCAAGTTTTATAAAAACTGGATATCCAGCAAATCACCAGAATAAATCATTTTTGTGTTTTCTTAAATTTTTTCTTAAGATTTCGGATTATATTTTCGATACGCTGATGTTGTATTTGTTTTTTGTTTGATTCCTTATTTTTTTTACAAAACCTTTGCACAAACTCAGTAGACACACATCTCATCCCCAAATCTTCAGTGAGAATCGCTTGAACTGAACCATAACTAATGTTCACATCCTCTGATAACTCACGCACGGTAATTCGGCGGTCTTTCAAAACAGCTGCACACACACCTGCAATGTTTTCATCAGTTCTGCTGGTTGTGGGTCTCCCAGAACGTGCATCGCTGTAAACATTTTGTCGGCCATCTTGGAAACGTTTGAACCAGTCATACACTCGTGTTCTGCTCATACACTCTTCTCCATAGACTTTCTGCAACTTTGCATAGGTCTCTGTGCAGGTATCACCAAGCTTTTGGCAAAATTTGATGCAGATTCTTTGCTCGATTTTCTCTGTCATGGTCACTGATGGAACCTCTGTGGTGTTGGGAAGATGACCACACTCTACACACTTTCCTTCCAAGCAGTGCTATAAACAGCAGACGTGAGTGAGAATGTTATAATTTAGTGTCCATGCACAACAGAGATCATGGTCAATCTGTGCCAAGTGGCTTCACTCTTCATACTTTAGCTCCATTACCATAGCAACAGTCCAGATACTTTTTGGTCAAACCTCGTATATCACCTTTGAGCATTTAAGTTTATAAAAATGTGAAAATAAGGACCATCCAAAATTCACTTGTACATATTAGTCACAAACTAAGTGGGAGTATAAATGATCTGAAAAATAAAATAAATAATCAAAATTTAAAAAAAAAAAATGATTTAATATAACTTTCATTCATTGATGAACAAAGGCTGAAAATTTCTATAAAATTGGATAATTCCCCGATTTTTGGTAAATTTTGCACAATATGTGGGAAAATCTGAATGGCCTTTCATTACAGAATTAATAATTATCAGAATTGGATTAAGTTAGCTCCCCATGAAAGGTTTGGTTTGGTTTGGTTTTTGTTTTGTCTTGCGGCAATATCAACCTCAGTGGGTTATTTAATGAAGATAAAATTTTTATTGCTGGTAAGATTTTGTTTTTTCAAAAATCTCTTTCTGGCAATATTTTTTTTCAAATATTTATTGCTGGTATTAAAACCTTTTTTACACTCTCATAGTGTTTTGACCCCAGTTTGGGGATTAACTATTTGCCCATAGCTAGGACCCTAACAGGTGCTACCACCCCGGGTCAGGGTGGACCTGGGAACACTAACAATTAAGAGGTTTTTCCATGCTCCTCGAAACCTCCTGATCAGAGGCCTTATTGTTGGATTATCCACAAAATTATTACCTGAAGAACAACATTTTCACCTAGAAAAACATGATTTTAATAGCCATGCAAAATTCACCATTATTGAAATACAAATTGACACAAAACATAAATTTAGGAAAATACTAGAAGAACATGAAGCCAAACGGATTTTGCACCTTAAAACACATTGTCCAGATAAACTTAACAACAGATTAAACAGCACAGATAGAATTAATACATAATCCCATAGATCAACACCCCACACATATTTCTCAACCACACTAGATATGCTTGAAGAGGTGTTGAGGTCTCCCACATACACACACCCAAAAATATAAAAGATAATATACACATAATACATACACACACATCCCCTTCCTACCAACCAATGAAGCTGCCAGAATGACTGAGGAGGTAAATCTAAGACTCACAAATCTCCCAGCCTCTCCTTAAAAGAACTTGAAAGAGGCCTTTTGACCAATATAAAGACTGACCAAAAATTAACAATAAAAAACAAATGAAAACTACAGGCAAAGTTCCCTTTCTTCAGAGACATTCATTCACTCCAGTAGTTCACTGCTACTAACAAACAAAAGTTTTTTTCTTCTTCTGATGGCCATGCTGGCCAAAACTAGTCAAGAAACCTAATTTAAATGATAAAGCAAAATATTAATATACAACCCAGTGCATCTGAAATTTTTATTTTTTAATATTTTTTATTGTTCAAGATGTGTGTGTGTGTGTGTGTGTATGTATATATATATATATATATATATATATATATATATATATATATATATATATATATTTCTTTTTAAATGTAATTAATATGTTGATACAATAGTTGTCAGTGAAAATGAATACCCTACCACCCGTTATTAAAATGACTGATTTTCTCCATATCCATTGAAACTAATATTATGAATATAATGTACATGCTTATAAAGCTCCGTAAATTTCAAAATAAGTTATTCCAAAATTTGCTTGAAAATGAAACAGAACTAGGTACTTTAATTTCTATAATTGAATTGGAAGTTTTTAGCTTCTTTTTTTGAAACATTGTAATTCCTATGTAGCAATAGAATCATATTTTTGAAAAAAAATAAATATAATCTAGGCTCTACTTGTGTACTGAGCACAGTTTTTTAAAAAGAAAAACAAAAATACTAAAGAACTTTGGATCCTCAATCTAACCGTTCTTTCCTATTTTATCAACATATTTTCACACACACATATATATATTAGTGTATTAGGGCAACAATCCCTCTTTTATGCAAGTTTCGTTTAAAACGACTGACAAGGTGTGGTGGTTGAGGGTTTTTTTTATATGATTTCTCATGTGTTCCTATAATTTTTTTTTTTACAGGACACAAATTTTCAACAAAACTTGCATATATATATATATATATATATATATATATATATATATATATATATATATTGTGTGTATTTAGGCAGCATCTTTTCATTCATGCACGTTTCATTAAATAATATAGACAAGTGTTGTCTATTTATTTTATATAAATGTTTTTCGTAACATCTGATAAGTTTAATAACATTATCGTTGAACGAAGAAAGAAATTTACAATATTGATCCATATTTTTTTAATACAATCTAAGCTTTCGACTTACATAAGCCATTATCAAAGATGTCAATTACAACATATTAAGCAATATACGGATAAGACTGTGATGATAGTCTGTCATTGTTTACATAGATGCTTTCTAAGCAACGATAAACACGTGCATATAAGACGCTAGAAGCAAAAATTGCACTGCATCTCATGACGTCACACATGACCACACGAGAGTGAATTGTAGAAGTATGGAAAATCGTTGGTATAAACCAATGGCTTCTGTTACCAATTATAGACATTTAAGAATATTTGTAGAGATGCCATAATTGATTTTGTTTAGGTTGGGTTTCAACTGTTTGATGTATAATGCTTCAAGGATTTTTAGTTTTTGTCTGTTGTTTTCATGTCGAAGTATAATTGTGTTTTCGACAAGTATTTTACGGAATTGTGTGTGTGGGCAGGCATGCTGTTTTAAATCCCTAAAAATGTCAGAGTTTTCATTCAAATGTAGTGTCAAGCATCGGGAAAGCAAGTTTGTTGTGTGACCAACATAAATATTATTTAATTAGTTGGCGATACACTCTCCCAAAGGGCACTTGAATTTATAAACTATGTTGGTTTTTTGCAAATCGCTAACCGGGGCAGAAGAATCATTGCGAAGAATTAAGTTGGATATACTAGATGTAGTGTAGTATATGATTAATTTTTTTGCTAAATTTTTTAGTATATTTTCATCTAGTTTATAATTAGTATGCATTTGATTACGATATAGGAGATTCATATGTTTGAGATCAGTAGAAGCAGTATTATGTACTATTTGCTTAGTATTGAGATTTCTAAGAAAGCATCTTATTTGTTCGTCAACTATATAGTTTGGAAAGCTATTATTAAGTGTCTGTTTTATATTCTTTAGTTCACTGTAAAAAAATCTGTTTTGTGGATGAATTAGTTTCTGCACAATGTATTAGATTCTTTATAATTGCTATTTTGTAGTAATATGGGCATTCGCTCTTGTAGTTAAGTGTACATGAATTTATGCTTGTAGGTTTTTTGTATGGCAAAATAGTAAATTTGTTATTATTTGTGTTTATCAATATGTCAAGGAAGGGGATTTTATTAGTAGTATTGAGTTCATATGTGAATTTAAGGACAGAATTATTTTGGAAAAGTTTTTGAAGTTGAATTATTTCATCTGTATTTTTAACTAACATAAGAATATCATCAACGTATCTTAGGTAGATTGATGGTTTTTTAAAATCTGTAAATATCTTATTTTCGAGGTTCGACATGTAGAAATTGCTAAATGTTGGACCCAGTACTGAACCCATGGAGACACCATCACATTGTATATATATATTATTATTATTATGATAGAAGAAAGGAACTTCAGTAGTACAAGCTAATAGTAGTTTTCTTAATATATTAGGATTAATTTTAAGTGGGGGTAAAGATGAGTTACTGTATATATTTCTTATAATTATGCCAATAGTTTCACTAACAGGGACATTGGTAAATAAGTTTTCAACATCAAGTGAAGCCATGATTTCATTGTTGGGTTTTTCACTTTTTAGGATTTGGATTACTTCTAATGTTGAATTAACACTATATTTATTAGGAAGGTAGGGAGTAATAAGTTGGTTAATGTATTTTGTTAGATGATATACAGGAGTTGGAATTTGCGATATGATAGGACGGAGAGGATAGTTAGGTTGATGCGTTTTTATAGTGCCGTATATGTAGCCAGGTCTATAATCACCAACAATTTTAGGGAGTTTTAAAGAGTTCTCTTCAGCATTATTAGCATTAATAAGTTTATTGGTTGGGTTCTTGTTAAGTTTTTTAAACTTTATGTGATCATGGAGTATGTGGTCAAGTTTTTTGTTGTAATCCAATTTCTTTAGGATGACAAAAATGTTGATCTTATCAGCTCTTTTTACAATAATGTCAGGGTGGTTGCGTAGTTCTTGTGTGGTGATTTTTAGTTGTTTAGAAAGTATTTTTGAGGAGTTTCTGCTTTTATCATGCCGATCCTTGAATGCCTCAGCCTTAAGTAAGTCTTTAAATTCTGGTGTAGTTTCTATTAGTTGTTCATCCTGGAGTTTAACGATGTTTTGGTATAGGGTCTCAATTTCTATTTTTTTTAAAAGTCGATTGTACTTACGGTATATATGGCAGTTAGGTCCAAGGTTAAGTAATTCTTTTGGGTGCCAAGTTAGTTCATAGTTGGAAAGGTTAATGAATTTATCAATTTTGTTAGGAAGATACCTTTGTATAATGTTTTCATTTTTTTTTATAATTTTAAATCGGTGTTGAGCTTCAGATTTATTGGTAATTTCCGTGAGTCTATGTATAATTTCCACCAGTTGGTCCGGGGTAGTTATATCCTGTAGTTTATCGTAAATGTCCTGTTTGTTGCTGTTAAGGTTGTTCAGTTTTTCTTTTGCTATTTCAATTTGCCTTTTCACAAGGCTACATTTGTAATTCCAAGTATTGATAGTATTATGTAAGCTGAAAGCTTATATTGTATTAAAAAAAATATGGATTAATATTGTGAATTTCTTTCTTCGTTCAACGATGTTATTAAACTTATCAGACGTTACAAAAAAAATTTACATAAAATAAATAGACAACAGTAACACTTGTCTATATTATTTAATGAAACGTGCATATATATATATATATATATATATATATATATATATATATATTTTTTTTGAGGGAGTCTATGTACAACATGCTGCATTTTTGTGGGATGGGGGGGGGGACTCAAGGGTTGCCCCGAGTGGCATACACTCTCGCTACACTACTGCATAAATACATTTTTTTTTATCATTCACCATTCCGTTTTAAGTAATGACATCAGAGAATTACTAAATAAACTTTTTTTTTAAAAATAATACTGCAATGAATCAGGGTTGTCCAAATTAACGAGTTGCCGTCACAGAGTTTCTAAAAAAACAATGTCGAAAAACATATCTTAAATGATTTCTTTTAACATAAATTCGGGTCTCTTTCAAAGAATGACTCAGTCTTTGAAATGAAAGCCATGCCAGATACAGTGTAACCCAGATATAAGAGAGTTGTCGAGACCGGAAAGGAAATATCTTATATCCGGGTTTGGTCTGTTTTATATACATTAACACAGGCTCTAATTTGGGACCAGATAAAATCTCTCTTATATCCGGGTTTCTCTTATATCAGGGTTACACTGTATACAGTGTAACCCGGGTATAAGAGAGATGTCGGGACTAGAAGAAGTCTCTTATATCCGGGTTTCGTTTAATTTTATTTTTAACACAGGCTCTAATTTGGGACCAGAGAAAATTTCTCTTATATCCGGGTTACACTGTAGAAAGAAAATTTGATTTCTGCGTATGTATTTATACGAAGAAATCAAATTTTCTTTTTATAACTTTTCTTCGTCACTCATGGAGCGGGCATTGTAAGAAATAAACAACAAAAAATTCTCTTTAAAATTCAAAACAAGTATTATTCATTTTCTTAAATCAAAAAATGAATATTTTTTACCGCAATGAATGCCAAAAAAATAAAAAAATAAATAATCAACACCATGTTTTAAAAACTATGACAAAAAAATCAAGGAATTATCCGACTCAATTCAAACGAAATGAATGAATCTGTACGTTCGGTTAGTTAAAATTTTTTTTTTTTTTTTTTTTGGTGGTACCTAAAAAGATTATTTTTAAAAACCGTTTGTTGCGATTTTCTTTCTACCAAAAAAAGGATATTTTTCCATTCGCAAATTATACGTCATCATTTTTCACTTTAAGTGTAGTAAATTAAAATCTGACATCTCGTGGATATTTTAGAATTTTTATTATTTTATTTTATGAGAAAGACAATAAGAAAAAAAAAAAAAAAAAAAGCCCGCAAGCAAAATAAATAATTGTCTCCAACAACTCTATCGAACCAAAAATATTTGTATTCCTTCTTTTTTTCCAATTTAACATAACTTTCAAAGTGTAACATGGAAATTTTGCATTTAGAAAAGTCGTAATTTAAAACGAAATCGAATTTAAGAAATGCCGCTTTTTTTGCCATGTCCACAACAAACGCACTTTGATTTTAAAAAATAAATTGGTATATTGTAACACCCGAGCGCTAATATCCCTTCAATTTTTTCCAAAATAGTCTTAATTCCGTGCAAATGTATATGCTTAACTCAAATCAACAATTAGATATTGAAGAAACCTACCTATTTGGATGTTAACGACCAGAAATAATTGAACTTCTTCTTGCTCTTCTTGTCATCCCTTAAACGGCTTATTGAGAGACATTCGTTGCTGAACCATTTCGCGCACTTATACAATTTTGGCCTATTTACTCGCTTAACGAAATTAATACGCGATCTTTTCTTTTTAATTTATTTTAAAGTTAACTTTTAACTTTCAAATGTATGAAAATAAGCGATAAGTGTAGTTTTTACTTAATTTTTTAAGAAGAAACTTAACTTTCAAATATATGAAAATATCGACAAATAAAAGAATAACAAAGTAATTTTCAAATGTATGATGAAAATAAGTGATATGATATATCATCATCACTGATATATCACTGATAAGTGTAGTTTTTTTTACTTAATTTTTTAAGAAGAAAGTTAACTAACTTTCAAATATATGAAAATATCGACAAATAAAAGAATAACAAATAAGCCGTTTTTAAGGGATGACAAGAAGAGCGAGAAGTCCAATTTATTTCTTTAAAATTTCTCACAGAATGAAATAAATCATAGCTGAATTTATTTTCATTTTGCTAACACTAGAGTAGACTAACAGCGAATAAAAAAAAATGGTGAAGCAAGTCAGTAAATAACGATTTCTTTTTTTATCAGAATTATTTGTATTCTTCTACTTACCTTTTATAAACCAGGGAAAGTGAAAAACAAATTTCTTGTGGAATTCTATTCCAACCTACAGAGACATTTTCTCTTGTTCATTCATTTCATTTCTCAGTTGACTGGAACTAAAAAAACAATTATTAAATGAAAAAACACGACACAAGCGTGAAAATACTTTTGAGAAAAATATTTCAATAATTCCGAAAAAAAAAAAAAAAAATGAAGCGGTGTTTAATAAGATTTGGTCCCTCGTGTTCAAAATTCTTCTATTTCTTAGCATTTTCGGGACGTATTTTTGTCATTACACAATACCAATTTATAAATAAATATCAGTATAATTTTTTGTTCATAAATTAATTAACAATTACTAAAATATGTGAACAAAATATTTACTATTTTATAAAGTTTGAATCAATTGACAATTATTAGCCAATTTTGCCAACCATTTCAATAAATAATATAGTGTAAAAGAAACCACCTCATAAATAAATAGTGTTTATTATTTTTGCTGTCATTTCTCAAGGACAAAGAAAATGTATAGATTCACTTCCAGATATTTAAGTTTTATTTCAATTCTAATTGTCGCTTTAAAAAAACCCAAAAAACCAAAAAAACAACATTGCCAAAAAGTGAAGGTAGTTAAAAAAGCAGTGTCAGGGGAAAAAACCTTCTTTTGACACTGTCTTATTGTGGCTATAAAGGTATATGTCAACCATTGCATTGAAAACATTGAGATAAGCTATCAAATGAACCTAGAGTAAGAGCCTTAGCCAGTAAGCACCAATGTCAACCATTGCATTGAAAATATTGAGATAAGCTATCAAATGGACCTAGAGTAAAAGCCTTAGCCAGTAAGCACCAATGTCGACCATTGCATTGAACACATTGAGATAAGCTATCAAATGAACCTAGAGTAAAGCCTTAGCCAGTAAGCACCAATGTCAGACATTGCATTGAAAACATTAAGATAAGCTATAAAATGAACCTAGAGTAAGAGCCTTAGCCAGTAAACACCAATGTCAACCATTGCATTGAAAATATTGAGATAAGCTATCAAATGGACCTAGAGTAAAAGCCTTAGCCAGTAAGCACCAATGTCGACCATCGCATTGAAAACATTGAGATAAGCTATCAAATGAACCTAGAGTAAGAGCCTTAGCCAGTAAGCACCAATGTCAACCATTGCATTGAACTGGACAATATGAGAACCTATCTACTTCTCCAGCAGGATTTGCTACAGCAAATACTTCTGCCTGGTAGAGAAGACAATTATTTTCCTTCGGGCGAGGGAGTGGAAAACAACAGTTGCCAGCACCATCCGGAATGAAAAAGGTGATGGTAAAATAAAGTTTATCAATAAAGGTAGATTAAATACATCAGCTGATATAAGCTGATGAGATAGGGAATGATTTGACTAATATCAAAATCTACTTAGACTACTGATCCCAACATAGATGAGTAGGTCCCTGATTGAGTTCATTATGCACTCTGAAGCAACTCACCAGATCAAAAGTTTTGAAATGGATTATTGATGGAGAATTTGAAATTTTTTATCAGAATAGAAAAATTAAATGACATTGAATTTTGAACTCTTTGGGACCTCAGGAGATGTGATGAAGGTCATAGAAGACACCATCTTCTGTGAGATAAGCTACTGCAAAGATTTCTATCCAGTAGAGGAGACAATCATTTTTATCTGGCCTAGGGCAAAACAACAGCAGTTACACGGATTATTTTCTTGTGAATACCAGCAAAGCAAAAATCTGGAAGCTGAATATTTATCTGGGAAAGCATATAAAATTCTTACTGCCAGAACAACACTAAGGCTAGAAATAGTGTGATCTTGGAAAAGCAAAATGTTCTGTTTCAACACACCATTCTTTAGGAGAACTGCACTTAGGGGGCAAATGTGAAGATAAAAGAAAGATGGTTGGGAAAGAATTTAGATGCAATGAATGACAGGTGAATTGTAAATATACAGACAGGATGCCGCCTTCCAAAAATCACAAAATGAAAAAGGGAAGTTCAAGCATAAAGGTAGACATATTTGCTGATATGTACTGATGAGATGGGAAAGGATTTGACATCTATGTCAGTGAATATTCACAACATGGATGAGTTGGTTTCAATATGCACTCTGAACCAATCAACCAGCAGAAGTCACTAAGAAGAAGAGAGCCATGGATGAGATGATGCTATTTGGACAGAAGCTGATGCTTAATCAACTTTGACTGAAGATCTTTTATTGTTGAAAGATGAAAAATGCCAAGTGAGTAATGGTACATCCAAGGTGTTATACTCCGTTGCAATCGGATCTCTTTCTGATGCATTCTGCATGCTGTGAATGTCACAAAGGCAGAGAACTAAATAACAAAAATTGCTGTCTGTGCATTATGCCCCATGCATCACATTCAGCCTATGAAGTGAGCTCCAGCAGTTGCCAATTGCAAATATTCTCACCTGATACAGATGCTCCCAGACCTACTTAAAAGCAGGCCTCTGAAAACAGCCATTAGAGTTATGGTTTGGCATGCTATCACACAGGGCACTGCTGCTGCTGCTGTTGCCACCACCACTGCCTTCGTCACCACCACTCAACATGACCATACATCTCAACAAATGTTACCACCACCAGTCTTGACCAACCACATCAGCTATCCAGCTTTGACTTGAAAATATCTCAACCTCAACTCCTCCCAGGTACAATCCCTTCATCGGCACCAATCTCATCACCTTGGCAAGCACCAGCTATGAGCAGCTGAATATCTAGCCTTGACACCACCCAGCTAAAAACCTTCATCGTTGACGACACTGTCACCTCAGCAAATATCAAAAAACAAAAACTGACCCTCCAGCATGACCTTAATCAGCAATCTCCATTCCACAGAACAGGTCTATCATCCTCCGCCATCACCTCAGTCTATCTCAACTCATATCAAGTCATTCCCTTTGCAATCAGCACCTCAACCTCTGTTCTATAAAACAAGCCTACCAGCCCCCACTATCACCTCAACCCATTTACAATGCATTTCCTTCAGTCAACATGCAACCTCCATTCCACAGAACAGGCCTACCAAAACCATGCCAATCCGATGTCACCCTGGTTTAACACAACAGGTCTACGAACCAATGACAACCTACCACCATGACCTCAATCAACCAAACATATACCAACCATACCATGACCTCACACCAAACCTGCACAAGAATTAGGTCAACAGTCAGCATTAACCTTACATGTGACCACTATCCTGATGACCAGCAACTGAAATGGACATTCCACTCATCCTTCAACATCTCTGTACATGCCAACAATAAACATTGTTCAAATCTAATCCACGTTATTCATTTCTCTTGCTAACAAATGCTGTATATGAAAAAAGGTTTTTACAAGGTGATGAAGATAAAAAATGGAAGAAAAATGAGGATGCTTCAAAAAGAATGAAAGACTAAGTCCCTAGTCAGATCTAGCAATACTCTGAAGCAACCAACCAGCAGAAGTTGTTTCAAGGTGTCGCTTAAGAGAAGAGAGACATGGGTGAGATAATGTTAACTGGACACAAACTGAAACTTAAACAACTTTGGCTGAAGGTGTTTTATTGTTGAAAGGCTTTGTTGCCTTGCTTGCAGTGAAATGATTAAAAAAGAATTTCCTTGGCTATCACACATATACCATTTTTGCTAATTGACACAAAATGAAGATACATGCATCACAGAAGTCTACAGCACTCATAGTTGTGTTTAATGAAGGCTGTACAATTGTTTTAGTCGTATTCAGACAATAGTTGTTTTTACATTTTATTTTCAGACATTTAGAGTATAATCCTTAAATTTATGCTGAAGGGAAATCCCTTTCTAAAAGAGTTAAAATTCAAGCAATTAATTCCCCATAGGAAAGCTTTTAGCTTCTTGGAAATGAAAATGCAAATTTCAAAATAAAACTTTTCCATTAAAAAATAAAATATTGTTTTTGGTAATTGAAATGAAAATACATACATTGCAGAAGTACACAGTGTTCTCTGTTGTGTTTAATGAAGGCTGTACATTCTGTAAAATACATCTATTGGATGCTTTGGTACACATCATCAGTGATGTTTCTAGCCGTGTTTCATTAGGGAATTTGGGTCTTTCAACATCATACTCCCTCTTCACAGTGACCCAGCAGATACTGATCGGGTATCAACGTGTACCTTTCCTTAGCTAAAATATTGTTTTTGGTAACTGAAATGAAAATACATACATTGCAGAAGTACACAGTGCTCTCTGTTGTGTTTAATGAAGGCCGTACAATTGTTTAGTCTGATTGAATCAGACAGCAGATTCTCCCTTCTTATTTTCCGACATTTTGAAAGTTTCACCAGTAATATACCGTTTTTAAAACTTTTTTGGGGGGTGGGGATTTTTACATTAATCTGTTTATAAATCATTCCCTTTACATATATCTATAAGATTACAGATTAACCAAAGAGATTAAATTCCTTCAACTTATACTTATGAGTAGGTTTGGCATGTACTATCTCTGAACCCCTGACTCCTGGAGAGAGGAAGACCAATTGGGGGCTCTGGGCAGTGCTTTGTGGCCCCTTACCTACAATCTATATGATGTTCCTCATGCCATAAAGTTTCCTCAAACTGTGATGGCTTTTAGGTATGTCATGTCATGCCACCTCACATCTTTGAACAGGGCCTCAGGCTCAATTCCAATGGCTATGTGGAGTTGCTGAACACATTGGTTCAGGAGGGTGGTTACTGGAAACCATGTGTGGCACAGTAAGACTCATTTCCCTGCCACACCTCCAGGGAAAGTCAGAACTGGTTGTCAGATACTTATTACAACTTCACAAACTGCAACATCTAGACCACTAACTCCCCTGATTTTAATCTCATGGATTATTATGTGATGCATGGTTGAGAAAGACATCGACCACATTACCAGTAACATCAAGGCCCTGCTGATTGACAGGATTAAGGAGGCATTTGAAGCTTTCCCTAGCGACACCAAGAAGGATACACATGGGAGATTCCTGAGTCCATTAAAGGCCATGGTAGATGCTGAAGGTGGCATTTCTGAGTGAATTGTCTTTTGATTATTATAACCTGGATGTCATTTTTCTATTTTCTAATGAATTGATTTTTGGCTTAGATATTCACTTTTGTTTCCTTTTAAAAAAATCTGTTGAATTTAACCTGAACACCCTGTAAAATTCATTATTTGAAGTTGTTAAAAATTGCAGCAAAACACTGATTTATTTAAGATGAAATATTTTTATATCTATATGAATACTACCTTATGCAAATTGAGGTAGTAGAATAAAGGTCCTGAATAATGGATGTGGTAGTGGGGTGGGAGGTGGTCAAAACATTTGCACTGGCCCTGTTTATAAGAATATAATATTACTATATATGTACTGAAGTACTGAGAACATATTTAAAATGAAAAATGGAACTAAATCCTTAAATTTATGTCCCCAATACAGAGAGCTTGACAAAACAAAAAAATGAGACCCCAAATTTACCTTGGTAGAACAAATAGCAACAAAGTTATGACCATTCAAATTTTATGCTTTTTTTATGACCAGCCATTAAGTTAAAGATTAGATTATCCAAAAATATTAAATTCTTTCATCATTTACATATCTGACCAAGACTGTTTTGTTCACTTTGCACAAATGCCTTTGGATAAAACATGAATCCACTTTTCTCCTGACTGCATATAATTAGCTAGGAAGACTTTTTTAGTTGGTTAGTAGCCAATTTAGGAAAAGGAAAACATTGAATTCAAACTCTAATAGAGCAGACTAAACTCTTTAGCTTTGAGTGAGCAACTGCTTAAAAAAAAAACAAACACAAGATTCCATCTAAGATGTATAATATTTTTAACACTGTCATTGATCTTGAAAGACAAGACTAACATGTGGAATAGAGCAGAACCTCTCTTTATCTAAATTCAACACTGGCATGAAGTTATTGGTTGAAGCCATTTGAAAAGGTGTGAATCTATCTTTCTCCAGGCATTGGTTAAGTAACTAGGCAGACTTTCACAAAAACAGACATATTTGTATGCAAATAAAAAAAATTCAAAACTCTTTTGAAGATAGTTGTCATCATTGAATTGTAGTGTGTTTTTACAATTATGATTACTAAATTAGAATAATCACACATATAAACAGTTAAATCTATTTAAAATTAAATAATGTCCTCGTTTTATTGCATTATTTTACAATTCAGACCAGATTTTCTGTAACTTCAATAACTTAAATTCTCTACACACATATCCGTATAAATATAGGTACCTGCAAAGAAAAGCGATAACTAAAGTTAAAATGAATTTTCATAAATGAAAAATATTTCCTGAAGCTTTTATTTTAATTTTAAGCTAATGGATTAAGTTTAATATTCACAATAAAAATATTTTGCTGCATTTCAAAACTAATTTAAACTGATTGAAATGAGGTTTTGCTTCAAAACCGCTAATGAATTGAATTATTGAAAATATTTGCAAATGATGCAGTAAATTTGGTTTTGCTACAAATGCAGATCTTCAAAATTTGAATAGATGTTTTCTATCCTGTGTGTATTACCATGTGGTGCTTCAAAGCTGACTTCCTGGAAGGTGCATATCCACAAATTTCACAAGAATAAGGTTTCTCTCCAGTGTGTATTCGCATATGGTTAACTAAATTTGACTTATTTGCAAATGCAGAGCCACAAACTTCACAAGAATATGGTTTCTCTCCAGTGTGTGTTCGCATATGACACTCCAAATGTGACTTATTTGAAAATGAAGAGCTACAAATTTTACAAGGATATGGTTTCTTTCCTCTGTGTGTCCACATGTGACCATCTAAAGAAGGCTTCATAGAAAAGGCAGATCCACAAATTTTACAGGCATATGGCTTCTCTCCAGTGTGTGTTCGCATATGGCGTTTCAAAGATGAATTCAAGGAAAATGCAGTTCCGCAAACTTCACATGAATATGGTTTCTCTCCAGTGTGTATTCGCATATGGCGTACCAAATGTGATTTATTTGCAAATGCAGCTCCACAAATTTCACAAGAATATGGTTTCTCTCCAGTATGTGTTCGCATATGGCATTCTAAATGTGACTTAGATGCAAATGCAGAGCCACAAACTTCACAAAGATATGGTTTATTTCCTGTGTGTGTCCACATATGACCGTCTAAAGAAGACTTCATGGAAAATGCTAAATCACAAATTTTACATGGATATGGTTTTTCGCCAGTGTGTGTTCGCATATGACACTTCAAAGATGACTTAAATGAAAATGCTGATCCACAAACTGTACAAGAATATGGTTTCTCTAGAGTGTGTGTTCGCATATGGCACTTAAGACTTGTGCTTCCTGAAAATGCAGATCCACAAATTTCACAAGAGTATGGTTTCTCTCCATTGTGTGCTCTCATATGCCGGTGGAAATATGACTTATCTGAAAATGTTGATCCACAAATTTCACAGGTATATGGATTCTCTCTTGTGTGCATGCACATATGGCGCTTCAAAGATGCCTTTCGGCAAAATGCTGATCCACAAATTTCACATGAATATGGTTTCTCTAGAGTGTGTATCTGCATATGGTACTTAAGACTTGTACTTGATGAAAATGCAAATCCACAAACTTCACAAGAATATGGTTTCTCTCCAGTGTGTGTTCGCATATGGTACACTAATTTTGACTTCCGTGAAAATGCACAGCCACAAACTTCACAAGAAAATGGTTTTTCTCCTGTGTGTGTCCGCATATGATGACCAAAAGTTGATTTATCTGAAAATGCAGATCCACAAATTTCACAGGCATATGGTTTCTCTCCAGTGTGTGTTCGCATATGGCACTTCAAAGATGATTTCCTGGAAAATGCAGATGCACAGACTGTACAAGAATATGGTTTTTCTCCAGTGTGTATTCGCATATGGCCCTTAAGACTTGTGCTTGATGAAAATGCAGATCCACAAACTTCACACGAATATGGTTTCTCTCCAGTGTGTGTTCGCATATGACACTGCAAATGTGAATTCTGTGAAAATGCAGATCCACAAACTTCACAAGAATATGGTTTTTCTCCTGTGTGTGTTCGCATATGCTTGACCAAATATGACTTGTCTGAAAATGCAGATCCACAAATTTCACAGGCATATGGTTTCTTTCCAGAGTGTGTTTGCTTATGGCGCTTCAAGGATGATGTCCGAGAAAATGAAGATCCACAAACTTCACAAGAATATGGCTTATCACCAGCGTGTTCCAAGATGGCATAACCAATTGGACTTCCAAGAAGATGCATATTTACAAATATCACAAGAAATTTTTTTTCTCTTTTTTCATGTGGTACACAAAATCTGAATCATTGCTGCACACTTTACATGAATATAATATATCCAGTGTATTTGTGTATGATATGAACAGGAAAATGTAGTTCCATAAACTACATAAAAATATGGTTTCCTGTGTTTTTACATATGACTCTACAACTGAGATGTTAGTGAAAATACATAGCCACAATGTTCATGATATGTTGTATTTATAGTGAGTGTTTGCATGTGGTTCTTCACATGAAATGTCAGTGAGAGTGCAGTACCACAAACTTTACAGGAAAATGGTTTCTCTCCTGTGTGTTTATATATATCACAATCATTAGAACAATTTGCAAACTTAAAAAAAGATTGTTTTCTCTCTAATTTTTTTCTCATATGCAAGTTTTTTGTAAAGAAGAGAAACCACTCATTTCAATGTATGATTTTATGCCAGTTAATAGTCACTGTGATGCTTTTGAAAATGCAGATACGCAACATTTACAGGAATATTGCTGCATATATTTCTCCGTTCTTGATGGAAAGTGAAGAGTCCTGTCTTCCTTCATTTAAATTCTCAATAATAACAATTTTTATGTATATCATGATTGTTTAGCCAAAACATCTGCAAAGAAAATGAAAGAAAACATTAACAGACATCATGAATAATATATGAAATCATTTTATATTTTAACAGATACATTTAGTTATATATTAAGGCTCGTTGAGATGAATACAGGGACACAGTAATGCAGCAACCAGGAAAGATCCATAAAGAAAATCAGTAATTTTATCTTAAATAATTTTCTTTTAAGCTGAAAAAATAATGCACACTATACAAGTACAAAGGTATTTAAAAAAAATGTTCAAATATCTAAATGCCTGGAATATTATTCTTATAAAGATTATCATTTTCACTTATAACCAAACATTCTTCTGGTAAAATACATGCATGCAACAGTAGAGTGATTATGAGACAAGGTCATTAAATAGACTAAAAAGAAGATTCATTTAGACATCAATCTTGAAATGGCATCATACAAAAATGCATTAAATTTAAAGCATATTGAACAAATGAAGCTTTGCTTTTTACTTTGAAGAAAAAAGAAAGAGTCGTCCATTTAAAATATTAAGCCATAAGGTTTGTTCTGTCAAAAGTTGTATAAATCAAGATCATGATACAAATCTGGCAATTATTTGTTATTAGGAAAGATTTCAATTGAATATCATGTGAAGAATCATGTATAAAAATTCATTTGCACCATCAGAAAATTCTGCTAAAAATAATTTTTTATCCACTCAGTAGAACCAAAGATATTTTCAAAACTGTTTACCTGTAAATAAGTGTAAAATATACACAAGGAATATTCAGATGTCTTTGAGATTATTCTTTCTACTTATAACCAAACTGTGATTTGGTAAAACACACGACTACAACAGTATGGAAATTATGATAGGAGGTCATCAAATATAATACAAAGGACATGCATTTAGGCATGAATCTTGAAATGAAGTAAAGACTGTAACGTCATATAAAAAGCATAATGATTAAGTCAACCATTCTTTTTTTTAAAGAGAATAAGCAATTAATTTAAAACATCAAGTCATAAATTATGTTTTTTCTATCACAAGATGTATAACTCTGTCAATTGTTAGTTTGTTGATACAAAGGAAACATTTAAGCTAGATATCAACACATTAAATTCAAAGCAGAATACCACAGTGAATATTTTTGTTTTAATTTAAAGCAGAGACAATGAGGAATCAATTTAAAATATCACGTCATAAACTATGTTTGTTCCATCATCAGTTGTATGAATCATAATGGTGATATCTGTCAATTGTTTGTTGATATGAAGGAAACTTCATTGTGGTGTAATGGATATTGGCTTGGAAGGAGAAATCAGAGAACCCAGTTTGAATTGCAGTCAAGATTGTTACATACAAATCCCTTTAGGGAAAGTTAGTGAATCCATTTCTTTTCACCCTCACCCTCAGCTAGAGGTTGAATTGCAGAACAAACTGTACAGCAATTAAGATATAAGGTCATTAAAATTAATAAAAAATAAATTCATTTAGGTATGAATCTCAAAATAAGGCAAAAGACAACGAAAGCATGAAAAAGAATTAAATTTAAAGGATAATGACCAAGTGAAGCTTTGCTTTTAACTTTAATGAGGAGAGAATGAAAAAAAATGAAACTTGCACAGAATTTCATTTTCTTAGTCAAAATCAGGAAATTCTGATATATAAAATCAATTTGAATCAACTCCATAGAACCAGAGATATTTTTAAATGATAGTATGAAAAGTTGTTCTATCACCAGATGTATAAATCAATATGGTGACATTAAACTGCTAATCATTTGTTGATATGAAGGAAACTGCATTGTGGTGTAATGGATATCAGCTTGGAATGAGAAATTTAAGACTTGAATTTGTTACAGTCACTTATGTGCAAATAACCTTGAGAAATGTATGAGTCCATCTCTTCTTTCCCACAGCTGTGGGTTGAATAGCAAGAGAGACTGGGTCATACAGCCAGTTGGAAACCATTCTACTGCAGAAAGAAATGGCAAGATAAATTTTTTGCCTAGTCAATCATAACTCAAAAGAGACAGCATTACCAAAACGTCTATCACATATGACACTTAATTAAATAATCAAGAAAAAATTTTTTTGTGCTAATAAGACAATTTTGATAGAAGATCAATTTGTATTCATGTTATAGAACCACATATAATTTTGAAAGTGATGGTGCATATTATATTTACATGCCAACAACTTTTTAAACTATCACTTTCAAAATATGTGATTCTAGAAGATGTGCTCCGATAAAAATTAAACAAAAGTTCTCAAGAGATAAATGTGTAAAACTCATTGAGGTTAGGATTTTACAAGTAAAATCTTTGCACTAATAAAAAGAAAATTCTGATATAAAATCAATTTGTAGTCACTCTATTTTACGATTAAATTATTTTGGTGACATAATTTCTTTGAAAATTTTTGAATGAAAAATTGCTAAAAATAATTTCTGTCATTTATAAAATAGCTGAAATTTTATGCACATTCAACACTTGTCGTTTTGTAGCAGATTATGAAATGCCTGATTTATTTTTTCCTAAACCTTTCATGTTTATATGTCAACAACTTATCAAATGAAAAATACTACAGGATCTATGTAAAGAGCAATTCATATTGGGAAGGAATGTCTATAGAAATTTTGCCCTTTTCTAGAGAGTGTTAATATTTTGACATAAGCAACTCATCATAAAAGTGCAAATACCAGTGCTGGGTTTGCCTTTTGGCAGTTTCAAAATTTATGGGAGACTCTAGACAAAGTGTCTGTTTTTGACATTGTTATAGGTCTTGATAAAGGCATCGTAAGTGGAAGATGCTCTTTATTTAATTCAGGCACTGGCAAATAGTATAGATTTTTTCAATGTGAAAAGTAGAATAAACATAAAAAGTTCAGTTTCTGACCAGGTGCATTTTGTTTACTTTGCACTAAAGCTCTTTGAAAAGGCATGACCTCATCTTTATCTGTCATAGGATTTGGGAGAATCCTTACAAGTTGAATGGCCTACAACCACCCTTTATCTAAATCCAACACTGGGAGATAGGATAATATTATTGATACAGAAAGTTGAACTGGCATGAAGAATTCAACTTCTGACCAAGTGTATTTGGTTTATTTTGCACTAATGCCTTTGAAAAAGGAATGAATCCCTCCTTCTCTGACTTGCATATAATTACCTTCTCTTGCTTTGATTGGTAACAAGTTTACAAGAAAAACTCTCAATTCAAACTCCTGTAAACAATATGGCAAACTAGGCTAGAGCAGTTGGTCTAAAAAACAAAAACAAACACAGCCTGAAGATTCCAACTAGAGAATATCATATTTTTGACACTGTCATAGATCTTGAAAGAGAAGCCTAACATGTGAAATAGACCAGCACCTCTCTTTATTTAAATCTTACACTGGCAAATAGCATCATGAAAAAGTGTGAATCTACCTTTCTCTAGTCAGTGTTTAACCAAAATTTCCAACATGCCAGAAAGGATTAAAAATATTTTTAATTAAAAAAAATACTTTGATTTTTTTTTTTTTTTTTTACTCTCCCTAATAATAACAAACATTCATTTTTGACAATAAAACTTTGTTTTTATCAAGTTTGGGGTCTTCTTTCATCATGGTATGCTCTTTTTAGCAAATTTATGGAGGCACCTTCATTATTAAGTTTATTTTTTAAATCAGCTCAAATATAGTTTCAGAAAAGTATATTGTATTTTTGGAAGAATTTTTAATAAAGAGAATTACACTGCAATAAACACAGGCTAAAAATGACAGAAAAATCAGATTTTATAAGCAAAAAGAAAAAAAAAAAAAAAACTTCTTCCAGACAATTTAATATAAACTTATTTACAAGCAAACAGTTTTGAAAATATCTTTGGTTCTACTGAGTGGATACAAATTGATTTTTTAACAGAATGTTCTTATTTATGGTGCAAATGAATTTTTAAGCATGATTCTTCACTTGATATCCAACTGAAATCTTTCCTAATAACTAAAATATAATTGTTTATATGGAATTATCAATAAATTGTACTTAAACTTGCTATGTAGAAAAACTTAAAATAAATGTAAGTATAAATGCCAAAATTTGGCCTATCTGATTTTTGCATCTGACAGTAATAAAAGTTTTTGGAACATCCATGAACTGGAAGGAAGCAATTTCTTTAACATTCAGTGTTTCAAAGAGTTTGCACTGGAATCGCAGATGTCAACCTCGAGTTTCTGAAAAAGATTATTCGTGACTTAAGCATTTTTTAGAGAGAGTTTCATATCTCAAGAAAATTGAGTGACATTCTTCTGTTCCAGAATCCTTTTGATTGTAACCTTGATGACATGCCAGTTGAACTATACAGTTGAAACTCATTGATTTGCAAGCAAGTGACTTGTTGAAAGAGAGACACAGAGAAGGAAAATTCCTTGAATCTTATCGCTGCTTACCTAATGATAAGTTTTCAAAGTTGAAGAAATTTGCCTCTGGTATGGCATTAGTGTTTGAAACAACTGTTTAAAAAAAATGAATTATGTAAAGTCAGATCATCAGATGAGGTTGACTGATGACTAATTCTCTTGGTTGGATGCAGCAATTCCAAAGCAAATATTGATTTTATCTTAGATAAACATCAGTTTCACAAATCTTATTAAACTGTTTTTGCTGCTTCGTTTGTGAGATTTGAATATGTGCGCACTGGCTGTGAAAACTATTTCATTGCTAATGTTGTCTTCTTTGATAATATTTTGGAAAATAAATATGTTTGTTGCCTTTATTTTTTGTGTATTCAGTGTATTAAACAAAATGGTTACCTGGACCATACTCGTCATTCTCTCAGTTATCTGTCCCTCTGTCAAAAAAAGTTTGGTGAACACTGAAATAAGGCAAGGTATTATTTTGCATTTTGGAAATTTAATTTATTATTCTAGTTGTTTCAAAAAAGAAAAAAAAAAGAAGATTGATTTACATTCTTTAAATAGTACTGCTTTTAACTACTAAAAACAATTTTGAGATTGAAATAAATTTAATTTCTCATAATTTCATGAAATTAATTAAGTGGCCGGCGGACCCTGTATAAAAAAAAAAAAAATTTAACAAGATTTTCTGCTAAATTTTGGTTTTATTTCCTGAATGCTAAATATAGGTACCTCCACGAAATCGCTAAGAAGAAAAAAAAAAAAAAGAGCATAGTCTGATGAAAAAGACGCCAAACTTTATGAAAACAAAATTTTATCGTCTAAATGCTTGTTTTTATGAAGAGGAAAGACCAATGTTTTTTTAATTATTTAAAAAAAATTTTCCTTCTTTTTAGAACATTCTAAATTTTAATTAAAAAAACCTTGTTTCTCTTTGTAACAACAGGAGTTAGTAAATAACATAGATAATTTTTAGCACGTTTTTTTTGTATTACACACATTAATTTGGAAAATCTTGCAAAAATAAAAATAATGGTCAGATGTTAATGAAACTTTCAGAAACTATTCACAGATGATCAAAATTATTATAAATGTTTTTTTTATTAAAGTCATCACAGAAATATTTTTTTTTATATTTATTAACACCCCCATAACTAATTTTATGAAAAACTCTAGAAATTCGAGCGCATCAACCGTAGTGATTACAATAGTTAAAAGCACAAAGCTTTGAAGAATGCAAATCATGTTTTTTTTTTTAATTGGAGCTGCAGTACCAATATTTTCTGAAAGCAAAATCTTTTTTCAATGAAAATTGAATTTTTAATACAATTATTTGTTATTTCTTTAATTATAATAGATTTTTACATTAAGTTTTTTAAAAATATTATAACATTAGTTAAAAGCGACGTCAACCTTTCTAAGTGTCCTTATGAGAGTGTCATTATCTAGCGCTTTGAAAATTGTATCGTTTGGACTAATCAGAAGAGCCATGGTAATTAAAAAATGTAATTTTTGTGCTTATAATCGGGCAGTATTTATAAAGTATGGAAGACCAACCAGAATACAATTTAGTTACATTATTTGAGTTCAGCATTGTTCTCCGCTGTTAAGGCCTTTACTTTTGCGAAACACGTATGGAGAAGTTAATTTGATTTTTCAATTTCACCTGAGAAGGGTACCTATAAGTATCAGTATCATCTTATGAAATTTAACTACTGCTAAACTTTAATTTATATGATCTTATTTTTATATTAATCTCAGTTATGACATTTTTCCATAAATGGAATATCAAAATTAATAATAAAATGAATGGAAATACAAATAACACAGTAAACATGTAATAAATGTACATAAAATTATAGTATTTTATGTACACTTCTGATAAAATTTCATAAGAAAGGTACCTATAATTAATTAGATACCTTTCTTATGAAATTTAATCTCACTCTTAACAGTATTATTTTTTAATTTCTTTATATTTTCCATAAAGCATCGTAAACGTAAAGATGAAAGCTAAGTACAAAAAAAAAAAAAAAAAATGAAAAATTAGAGCGCTGAAAGTTTTCCTTAAAAGTAACGAGGTAAATAATTTGTTCACTTAAATCTAAATAATTTCACTTCCTTCCATCCTTAGAAAGAATTATCCTCCCGTAAGTTATCTAAACGTCATGAAAATGTCTTTCGTCATCTGTCAAAAGACGCAAATGGTTATGACCTGCTTTGTTTTATTTTCAAATTACATTTTTTCGGCGCAGAAGCTAAGTTAAAGCTTGGTTCAAAATATTTTAAATAAAAAATTATAATTTCTGATTCTGTTAAAATAAGTTTTGAAAAAATGATAACTGATTTTTAAAAGAATATCAAAGTCAGATTTTCATCTTTTTTATAAAATAGAAAAAAATGATTGAAAATAATGGATTATTATCAGTTATAAAGATTTGTAACGAAAATTTCGGACGTGCTAGGAACGATTAAAAAATGTAAAAAAATACCCCAAAAAATACTTTGATCTTTCCTCTTTATGAACAAATTTTGTTTTCGTCAAGTTCGGCGTCTTTTTCATCATGCTAATGCTCTTTTAATGATACAATAAACTGGATTAACTTTAGGGTTAGACTAGGTGTTAAGTTTAGGAGAAGGCTTTTTGTGTGTGTGTGTAGAAAAGAGGACAAATTTAAAAGAAACAAATTAATTATAATCAAGTATCAACCCTTTTTTAGCAATCAAGCATTAATTTTTGTTTTATTTTCAATTTAAAAATATAAAAAAATACTTTATTTTTATTATTCAATTTGTTCTTTTAATTTATCATTGCTATTCGAAACGGAAAAAAGGTTCTATTGTATTATTTAATTTGTTTTTGTTATAAACAAAACTACACTTACCAAAAAAAAAAAAATTACATTTCTCTACGGTAGTGCGTAGTGATTTTCTGCAAGGAAAATCTGTAAAAGAAGTAATTAGGCCAAAGGCCAGCGCATGTATCCCGCACCAAATCAAGATTCATGATGGCAGTAATGGGGGACGAATGACCAACAAGAAGTCCGATTTTTTCTTGTCGATAACTGAACTCCAAAATTATGAAGGTTTCTTCATAATTTAATTGTTAATTCGAGTTCAGCAAGTACATTTGCACGGAATTATGACAATTTTGGAAAATTTTAAGGGATATTTAGCGCTCGGAAAATAAAACCAAAATTTACCGATTTTCTAAAAATTAAAAAATAATTTAATTCAGTTGTAAATAAGTCCCGATAGTTTCATTAAAATCCGACAATTATTTGATTCTTACAATAATTTTTAATGTTTTTCAACTGAAAAAAAAAAAATAAGATTTTTTTAACCAAAATTTCGAAGGTGCTAGCTAGAAATGATTAAAAATTTAATAAAGTATTATAAAAAATTACTTTGTTGACCTTTCCTCTCGATAATAACAAACATTTTGACGATAAAACTTTGTTTTTATTAAGTTAGGGGCCTTTCTTTTTTTTATGTTTTTTTTTCATCGACAAAGTGGAGGTGTTAAAAAACACGTCATGAAAAATCACAACGGAATTTTTTTTTTGTTAACAGTTAAAATTTTAAAAACTAAAACTAAAAAAACATCGAATACAAAAAAATTAAAGGAAATAACGATTTCGTTTTTTTATCAAAATTATTTAATTCTTCCACGTACCTTTCCAGACCATTTAAAGGAGGATTTAAAAAAATTTAAATCAAATGATTTTGTAGGGATTTCTCTGTAAATCTGTCGAATTTTCGTATTGTTCGTTTAGTTTATGTAATAATGTCGAAATTGGAATGAAAAACATACAGAATTAAAAGTGCAAAAACACGACACAAACGTAAAATTACTGTTGTGAAAATATTTGCATAAAACGTAAGCCGGAAAAAATTAAGCGGTGTTAGACAAAATTTAGTTCCTTCTGTTTAAAATCCTTAGATTTCTTCTTACTGACGGAGTAAAAAGTTATTTAAGCGTAGAGACGTATATAAAGTTTCTTCACAGTCAGTGAAAGTGAAACTGAAACGTATGTGTATATGGTGACCCCCGCGTTAAGACAACCGTGGGTGACATATTCAGCCTTAGGGGATATGTACCTGACACCGTCGACTTTAATGTAAAAATTGATGAGTCATTTCTAACATTGGTAAAATAAAAAATAAATCTTATAAGTGAAGTAAAAAAAAACAAACCCACAAACGGAAGACATTGCTATTTATTGTAATGCCCTTTTAATACCAGTAGCAACCCTTTAAAACAGTAGTAGCTCTAAAATAAAATTCACATCAGAAGCGGCTCTCGAATATAAAAACATGCGAACCCTAAAAGTAACTCTCCCTTCTGTTTTTTTTTCCCTCTTTCGAACTAGTAACTAATGAATGTTATGAAATTTCTATGCTGACGTTGAAAGAACTGTGAATGTTTTTTATACCTGTACTTTCAGTCCCAATATTTCATGCGCTATATCAAATCAAATGTTCCTGTTAGGAACCTTACGTATTTAATTATTGAAGTAGCTAATCACTAAAACTATGTATGCTTTTCTTCTTCATCATATACAAAAAATATTTTGATTATTTTTCAATGATTTTAAAATTAAAATTATAATAAAAAATAATGTAGCTATTAGGTTGGTGCAAAAATAATGACGTAATAATGTCGTTTTTTGACGTTACGTCAAAAAACGACATTATTACGTCATTATTTTTGCACCAACCTAATATTTATTAATTTCATTATTCTAAAGCTTTTGTACCTGTCAATATTTCTGAGATGAGGTATTACGTACACTATTTACATTATTCAGACTATTGTCCTCATCTTTGTCGCTATAATGTTTTGGCCATTTCTTCAGGTGGTTGGAATGTCAAACTGAACCCTTTATTTCACTCACTGGGGTAGACTGCTCTAGTTCCATGTGCCATGTTTAATGGATGTCAGTTATCAGTTATCCCCTGTTAATTCCCCTCTCCAAGTTCTTCACTGCCTTAACCGGGTATTTTCAGCAAATATTCTATTCTTAGAGATGGACTTAGTCAAATTTAAATTTGCAAAATAAAAACAATGGTAATAATAATAACTTTTATAGGTATTGTTATCATCCTGTTGGTCGTATCCAAACAAACCCCTAGGCAAACACTAGATTCTGTCATCTTGTATTATTAAAACAATTCAACTATAAAAATTTAACAATGTCTGTAAATACAAATTCCAGCATGACATAGTGGATTGTTCAATCTTTCATAAATCAAGAAAGAGCAATTTTTATGGTCAACATCAGATTTTTGCAAACTTGGATCTTCATGCAAAAAAAAAAAAAAAAAAAAAAAAAAAAGGTGTCAAAAAGGTAATTTCTATGACTTCAATATTACGTTAACTACCTTCACTCTTCAGCAATGTTTGTTTAAAAAAGAGATGATTAGAATATTAATAAAACCTAAACATATGATGGAAGTGAATTTATATTTATTTATTAGACTGCTTATTTACAAGAATTCAAGTTATGTTCGTTAAATTCACTTATGCACAAATACTCTTGGGGAATAGGTATGAAGCCATCTCTTCTGCCCGCAGCTATGAGTTGCATAGCAGGACCGACTGGCTCCTATAGCCTTGGCTGGCAACCAAATTACCATAGAAAGAAATGGCAACCAACTGTAAGAAAATCTTTTACCCAGTTAATCATAAATTGAAAGAGACATGACTGACTATTTATAAGAATAAATTTTTATTTAAAACATTCTAAACACTAATGGAATTGTAATAAAACTAATGCAATGCAAATTTTATCATTTACCAATTTATAAAGGAATTAATATAAAAACAATTTTTTATTCATAAATTTATAAACATTTACCAAATCATTAAAATAAGTGAACCAATTATAAGTAAATCCTTATTATTTACTATTTTATAAAGTTTTAAACAATTGACAATGAGCTCAAGCTTTTTTCCTACCATTCCAATGTGTATATATATATATATATATATATATATATATTATATATATATATATATATATATATAATTTACTTTTTGTATGAATGATTCATTGTAATATAAATTAAACTGCACCACATACTTGATTTATTATTTATATATATATATATATATATATATATATATATATTAATAATAAATCAAATATGAATGATTCATTGTAATATAAATTAAACTACACCACATATTTGATTTATTATTAATATATATATATCAAATATGTGGTGCAGTTTAATTTATATTACAATGAATCATTCATATTTGATTTATTATTAATATATATATATATATATATATATATATATATTAATAATAAATCAAATATGTGGTGCAGTTTAATTTATATTACAATGAATCATTCATACAAAAAGTAAATTAGTAAAGTTAATGATATAAAATGGTGAATTCACTTTGCTAACTAAATTTTAAAGATGCATTAACCCACTAACGATGAATAATATGATCCTTGTTTTTTAAAATTATAAACTGTATTACGTCTTCCTTAAAATTCGCTGGTTTCCAGACTTCATGAGTTCAAGTGCTCTATGAGGCTGGCATCCCGCTCTCACCCCTTCACTGTCAAAACTCCTAAATGTAGCCGTCTCTTCTACTCTAATAGCTTCATGTCTCACACCTCTCGCCTGTGAAAATCCCTTCCCTATTCCAGTTTCCCTGAGAGCTATAATCTCCAGCTATTCAAGTGTAATGTCAATCGACATCTCCAGTTAACTTGATCTATCCACTACCCTCCTCTTCATACTCTCTTCTATCACTCCTATCTGATCTCGCTCTATATTTTCTGTAACCCCTTGCATCCTAATGGCTTCCCGCCTTGCTTGGGGTGAAATGCTTAAAAAAAAAAAAGAAAAGTACTTTCGACAGGTTCTCCGGTCATCATCAGGCATGGAAACTATTTTCTTTTTGGTAAAATTCAGGTAGCATCCGAGACAAAAAATATAATGCAAATTAAAATATTTTTTTTTTTTTTGAAGTATGTTATTGATAACAGATACAAACTTGTGGAGCGTGCAGTCACAACGCTAAGGTTGAATTTTTGAAAATTTAAGTGAGAGTGTTTTTTACTAATATGGCAATTTAAGAATTTTTTTCCATGAATGATTCAGTGTAATATAAATTAAACTGCACCAGATATTTGATTTAAAAGACCTGATGTGACATGCAAATTTTTGGGAAAACAACTGAGACATTGCTCTACTATTTAGTTCATGCCATGTTGACCGATAAACTCCTACAACAAAAAAATTCTGGAGCGAAAGTTTAAAATTCTCAGTAGCGAGAAAGGTTGCTTCGAATTCTTCATAACTTTTACTTCATTTCTCATTTTCCATTTTGTAAAATGTCCATTTAATATATTTATTATTACTTGTGTGTTTAAATTCCCTGTCTTTGGTGTATTACTTTTACCTGGACTCACATGAGTCCGCCAATATTTTTTGTGAGACAAATGTACCATAAGCCATTAAATATTTACTGAAACGACATTGACACCTTGCAACAAATATACTGATTCCTGTAACAGCATTCGGCTCCAACAAAAGTGCACTATTTTGTCTCCATGCCATCACTATACAGCTCCTGAAAGGAGACCATAGTTTTTGCAGATGCTTCATCCCACAGTCTTGCGGTGGTGTTACACCAACATTAAGATGGCACGAAAATGCACCCCATTGCCTATGCTTCATGTTAGAGAATGAAACCCCCTATGAACAGATTGAAAAAAGAGGTCTTGGCATATGAAAGCTTCTCGGACGACTAATAGGGTTTGACTTTACAATAGAACCTGATCATATGCTGCTAGCAACCAAAGACCTCTATGAACTGACAGCTAGAATACAGAGATTTTACATGAGCAGAATGAGGTACACAGATGGTCCTATGAAAAAGATGGTCTTTGAGAGTGAGAAACAGCAGCATTCATACATGCCCTCAAGGAATCCCTACCAGCCATTAAAAGATGCTTTGAAGAGCTGAAAGAGGCCACCAGAACTGGGTATGTGACTGCATTTTCAAATATGAGAAAAATGGTTGGCTTTCTAAAAACTATGTACCAGTGTTAGTGAAACCCTACTGGACCCACTACAGCATTACCTATGAAAATGGACTGCTGATGTGCAGAACGCATATTCTAGTTTTTATGTCACCAAGGTTGACCATGATCAATAAAATGGATGCTGATAAAGAACCAATCAATATGGTGGTCTGGATTATCCAATCAAATCAAAAGTACAGCAGAGAAGTGTACATCTCATGCAAGATGGAAGAATCAACCAGTTGAATCCCTTCTGACACCATGTTTTGATGTTAAATAAATGAAGAGGAAAATAACATATGTTGGTTGGGACTAAGATAGTGGACTGCTATCCTCTTTATTATTCCCCTAGGATCTGACATCATTCAAGGAGCTTCACTCTTGTTGGTTTGTTGGTAGAGAGTATGAGCAGGGAGTAGCATGTGATCATTTATCTAAATCTCTTGTTCAGACATTTTTATAAATTTAAATATGACATTTCATCTTTTTTGGCAGATCTTCTATTATCACAATGTGCGATACTTAATAGTAAATGTCAACAAAAAAACAGATGGGAACATTATTGTTATGGTAATTTACCCACACACGCATAGACACTCCCAGCTATAAAAAAGAGCAGGTACTTCCTTTTGGAGAGAGAAGTTTCTAGCAGTTAGCTCTGACAGTCGGACCAAACATTCTTGCTGTGACACTCTTGTTTGTATTACTGTTTCTGTTAATATATTTGTTTAACTCAATTCCTCTCTTGTATCTTTATTTCTGGTCCTAACAAGGCCACAACAATTATAAAAATTTATATGATTAAAAAAAAAAAGAGTTGAAAAAGGGCTGACCATGTCAATTGAAATAAGAAAAAAATGGTGCCATTGCAAAATTATTAACAATTTAATAAGTGAAATATAAAATTGTACAACAGCTATGGGGATACTTCGTCAGAATCATTTTTTCCTACTCTTCAAGGTACTGAGAGACGTCTCAGCAGTGAATTACTTTTACGGTGAACTTTTTCTAACACACAATGTTTAGTTGGGGCATACAAGCATCACCAATTGTCAGCCTACCCAATAACTGCCGAATTCCTACTCATTCATGCATGTGTATTTCATTTATATAGATTTCCATTAAAGAAATAGACAAGATTAATTGGCCATTGAAACAAAGAACCTTTTGGAAGTAAACTAAATGGCTGGCCATAAGATGATTCATTTTCTGGATTTTTGAGTTTCTAACAACAACTATTAAAGAATGAAAATAAAACTAGGATTCTGAGTTTTGTTTTTCCATCAAAAACTGGGAATTTGTCTTTCTCATGCTAAGTCTCATAGAAACACTATATAAAATTCAATTATTTTTTATCCATAATGTTGAATGTGTTAAATTATTCAACTTTTTAACAAGAAAAATCTCAGGTTGATGTAAAAAATGCACACAAACCATTGTTGATTTAAGAAGGAATGATGACCTGTCTTTAATTTGTGTTTAGATACATTGAATTTATTTTCCATTTTTGTAGTTGCATATGATCCATTATTGTACATAATTAGGTTACAATAAAAATTTCTATTTTAATAAATACTACCTTATGAAAATTGAGAGTGGAGGGCCTTGTATCGTAGATGTCGTGGTAGAGTATGCAAGAATATACCATCCATGTTTATAAGAATATACTCTTAGCATATAAGCAGTGAAGTATTGAGAACATATTTAAAATGAAAACTGGAATAAAATTCTTAAATTTATGACAATTGCTAATAAGAAAAATATGTCTGAAAGTAGGTACTCCAAACTAACATTTTACTTTCAATATGTCTAAAATCTTTTAATACATAGTGAGCTTGACAAAAGATAAAAAAAAACGGTACCAGATTTATCCTAATAGCTCAAATACCAACAAATTTATAACCATTCAAAGTTCAACAGTTTTTTATTACCATCCACCATCACAGATTATCCAAAGGTATTTGCATTAATACCTTAAGGTATTTTCAGCTGAAAAAGGCATTCAGAAAATCTAAATATGTCGACCTCTGACCTAAAAAACAAGATTTTCAACCAAAATTTCGAACGTGCTAAAAAGGAATAAAAAATTTTAAAAAGTAATTAAAAAATACTTTGGTCTTTCTCCTCTTATTAATAACAAACGTTTCCATGATAAAACTTTGTTTTTAAGTTTGGGGACTTTTTCATCAGGGTATACCACTTTTTTTGTGTAAAAGTTGGCATGCCTACGATATATGCTTTTCTTTGTCACATTCAAAAAAATAAAATTACACTTCAAAGTATTTTTATTTTTCAATAATTAAAGAATAATAAAAAATAATTCAGCAATTAATTTAATTATTCCAAAGATTTTATAAAAATTATTTTTTGTATAAAGTTTATTTTTATTCTATTTCTGGAGATGTACTAAGTAAAATTTTAATTTGCAAAATATTAGGTTGGTGCAAAAATAATGTCGTTTTCTCACATATGTTACTTTTATATATGATTTCTGAATTAATTCTTTGATATATATAGCCATGTTATATATCATTTTGAAGCGCGTTTTTCGCTCTATCGAATCGTGTTATTCGTTACCGTTCTCAATCTCTTCATTCATTTTTTTTTGCAGGCTTTTCGACAGCATGGACAAAATTCAAATCCGCACGATTTTCTTGTTCCAGTTCAAACTAGGCCGAAAAGCTCCCGAGACAGCTCGTGATATCAATGATGCGTTTGGCCCAGGAACCACTAACGAACGTGTGGCAAAATGGTGGTTCAAGAAGTTTTGCAATGGTGACGAGAGCCTCGAAGATGAAGACGGTCACGGCCGGCCGACTGCGGTTGATAACGAACATTTGAAAGCCTTAATTGAAGCCGATCCTCGCAAAACCACACAAGAAGTTGCTGTTGAACTCGAGGTCGACCACTCAACAGTCATTCGCCATTTAAAGCAAAGAAGGAAGTCAAAAAAGTTGGATAAATGGATGAACGATAATCAAAAAAATTGTCAAAAAACAACATTATTTTTGCACCAACCTAATACTTATTAAACTACTATTCATCAATAAAAAAAAAAATAACCATAACTTTCTAAAATTATTCAGTTATGGTCTTGTTGGTTGTTGTATCCAACCAAACCCCCAGGTGAACAATAGACTGTGCCATCTTATATTAGTAAAACGATTCAACTAGAAAAATTAAACCTGTCTATAAATACAAATTAGAAGAATGACATAGTGGATCATTCCATCTTTCATAACTCAACAAAAAGGAATTTTTAAGGCTAACATGAGATTTTAGCAAAATTGGATCTTCATGCCTGCAAAAAAACAAAATTTCTAACAGGACATTTTTTCCATTCACTCCTCAGCAATGTTTTTTTTTTTAGCAGAATGTATCTTTTGAGAAAGGGCAAATTAAATTTAGCCCGACATAGCAAAAATCAAATAAAATGGCAGCCTTAACTCAATGAGTGGAAGGTTGGGATGAGGAGTGTTACTGGGGTAGTGTTGAGGAAATATATCAGTCAGCAGTACTGATTATAAACATACAATAAAATTTACAGAGAAATAAAAAAAAACACGCAATACATAAACACATTAACACATAGACATATATACAAACACACACTTGAGATATATATACATGTTATTTTTAAAAAACAAACATATTTGGCTTTGTCTCCACTGTTTGTTCTTACATGTCAGAAAACTTTTTTAAATAAATATTTATTTTTATAGAATTATTAAAATAAATATTAAAATACCATGATATATTTTTCATTTCATGCACATAGATTTTAAAAAATACATATTCTAGTTAGCGTAAAGGAATTATTTTGGCATCTAAGATATAACTATAGTATATTTTATTGAAGATTGTAATAAGGCCAACAGATATTGATGACCTAGAGTTGCCACTGATTGAAGTATTTAGAACATTATGACAATGTCTTTCTGCACATCTCTGCACAAACTGTGATGACATCCAGTGCCGGCTGTATGTGTATACACCTAGCTCACTATGTTCACAGGTTTGTCTCACTGGCTGTGATCAAATTCAACAAAGAATAACAACAAATGTTTTTCAAAACATTGGTTGGGAAGTAGAGAACAATAATATTTCTCACTTAATCAGGAAGGTCTTCTTCATCTATGAGAAGGTGAACACCTTCTAACTTCTGGCCATAGAAAAAGGAACCTTACATTCACTGCCTAACCAGCTCAGTGATTGCTGAATTCCCTACTACTTACTCACTCACTTACTGACTCAAGAACCCACTACCTCTAGCCATTCACTTGTGTTCTGAAAAAGGGGACCACCCATTCAGCTTTTGGGTGGTCTGTTTTTCAAAGGACTCTACTTTTATGATTATCTAAAATCACTAACAAAATTTTATGTTTTCTAATTCAAAGGCAGGCTGATCATTAAATGGACTGGAGACAAGATTCTTAAGAAACCCTGGTCATTAAATTAAATTAAAAGTAAAAAGAATCTATTTATCTCCTAATGATGTGTGAGAAACGGTATTGTTACAACATATTTAAAAATTAAAACTGGAATGAAACCATTAAATTTAAGATTCAAATGACAACAATATGTAAAATCTAACTAAAAGTAGGAATCTCAAATTAAGATTTTACTTTTAATATCTCTAAAATCCTTTAACAGTCAGAGAGTTTGACAAAACATGGTACCAAATTTATCTTAGTAGTTCAAACAGCAACAAAGTTATGACCATTCAAAATTTATCAGTCTTTTTTATCACCATCCATTAAGTTTAAGATCAGAGATTATCCAAATATATTAAATTCTTCCATCTATTACTTATGAAGTTCAACTTCTAACCATGTCTGTTTTGTCAACTTTGCAAAAATGTCTTTCGAAAGAGCATGAATTTATCTTTCTCCAGCTTGCATATGATTAGCTAGGAAGACACACTTGCTTTGGATGGTAGCTAGTCTAAGAAAAGGAAAACTCTGAATTTAAATTCTTGTAAATAATAGGGCAGACAGAGCTATTTAGCCTTGATACATCAACTGGTCTAAAAAGACAAATGCAGCTTGAATGTAACAACTAAGGTGTGTAATAATTTTGACACTATCATGGTCCTTGAAAAAGAAGCGAAGCATATGGAATCGACCAGGGCACATCTTTATCTAAATGCAACACAGGCAGATAGCATCATGTTACTGATGAAAACCTTTTAAAAAATGTGAATATTTCTCCAGCCAGTGGTTAAGTAGCTAGACAGACTCTTTTGTATGCACAAAAAAAAACATTCAAAATTCTTTCTAAATGACTTATCATTAAATTGTGATTAGTAAAATAGAATAATCTGTATTTTATTCAAAAAAGAAATTAAAAGTTTTTTTCAAAAGAAATAATGTTATTGGATTTTTTTATTTTACAAATCAAAGCAGATTTTTTGTAAAATGATTTAAATTCTCTATGAACTTGTCCATAGGACAATGTACCTCCAAAGAAAAGTGATTCCTAAAGTTAGAAATTAATTTTTGAAAATGAAAAATTCTTGAAGCTTGCATTTTAGTTTTAATTTCAAGCTAATAGATTAAATGTACTATTTCCAATCAGCAAAATACTTTGCTGCATTTCAAAACTTATTTAAAGTGACTGGAATTAATTTTTTCTTTGAAACCACTAATGAACTGAATTACAAAAAAGATATGCAAATTTTGCAGTAAAACTGATTTTGCTACAAATGCAAATATTTAAAAATTGAAAAGGTATGTTTTCTATCCTGTGTGTGTTTGCATGTGGCGCTTCAAACATGACTTCCGGGAAAATACAGATTCACAAACTTCACAAGAGTAGGGTTTCTCTCCAGTGTGTGCTCGCATATGGCGATTAAAACTTGAGCTTGCTGAAAACCTAGATCCACAAACTTCACAAGAATATGGTTTCTCTCCCGTGTGTGTCCGCATATGTCGCCCAAGAGATGACTTATCTGAAAATGCAGATCCACAAATTTCACAGGTATATGGTTTCTCTCCAGTGTGTGTCCGCATATGGCGTTCCCAATACGATTTATTTGAAAATGCAGATCCACAAATTTCACAAGAATGTGGTTTCTCTCCTGTGTGTGTTCGCATATGCCGACAGAAACATGACTTATCTGAAAATGTAGATCCACAAATTTCACATGCATATGGTTTCTCTCCAGTGTGTATTCGCATATGGCACTTCAAAGATGATGCCTGTGAAAATGCAGATCCACAAATTTCACAAGAATAAGGCTTCTCTCCAGTGTGCGTCCGCATATGGCACTTCAAAGATGATGTCAGCGAAAATGCAGAGCCACAAACTTCACAAGAATAAGGTTTCTCTCCAGTGTGTGTTCGCATATGGCGTTTAACATTTGAACTTACTGAAAATGTGAATCCACAAACTTCACAAGAATATGGTTTCTCTCCAGTGTGTGTTCGCATATGCTTCTCCAAATGTAACTTATCGGAAAATGCAGATCTACAAACATCACAAGAATATGGTTTCTCTTCTCCATATGTCGCCATATGATCAACCAAAGATGACTTCAGTGAAAATGTACCTCCAGAAATTTTACAAGAATATGGCTTCTGTCCAGTGTGTGTTTGCATATGGCACACCAAATTTGATTTATTTGAAAATACAGAGCCACAAATAAAAACAGTTTCTCTCCTATTTGTGGCTGAACTATGACTTATCTAAAAATGCATATCTGCAGATTTCACAGGCATATGGTTTCTGTCATGTGGGTTTACATATGGCACTTTAAAGATAATGTCTGCAAAAATGCAGATCCACAAACTTAATAAGAATATGGCCTCTCACCAGTGTATGTTTGAAAATGGCATAACGAATTAGACATCCAAGAAAACACATAACATCAAATATCAGAAGAAAATGGCTTTTCGCAACTGTGTTTTTATATATTGTACACAGAATGTTAATAATTAGAAGGATCTGCACACTTCACAAGAAAATGGTTTCTTTCCAGTGAGTGTTTACATGAACTTCTTCATATGAAATGTCTGTGAAAATGAAGTTCCACAAACTTCACTGGAAAATGTTTTCTTTCCAGTTTATTCTCATATAGCATAATTCATTAGAAATATTTGTAAACTTAAAACAATTATGTCTTCTCTCTAATTTTTACTCATATGTAACAGTTTTTTGTAAAGAAGAAAAACCAATCATCTCAATGTACATGATTTCATGCCAATTAATATGATGCTTTTGAAAATGTCGTTTCAGAACATGAAACTTTCAGAATATATTTCTTGATTCTTGATGCAAAGTCTTTTTTCTTTCATTTAAATTTCCAATAATAAGTTTTTATGTATATCATGATATTCTGTTCAGCCAAAACATCTGTGAAGAAGAAGAAAAATATTAGCAGATACAGTGAATAATAATTGAAATCAGTTCATATTTTAACAGATACATTTAGCTTTTTATTAAGGCTACTTGAACATTAGCACAGAACAAAATAATACAGCCAGAAAAGATCAATAGAAAAATCAATAAGTTTACATTAAATAATTTCCTTTGGACTTGAAAAGAATAATAAACAATATATAAATAAGAAAGAAATTAAAAAAATTTTCTTCAAATTGAATAATGTCATACTTTTATTGTATACTTTACTTTACAATTCAAGGTAGATTTTTAGTAATATTGAAGATTTAAATTCTTTACAGTCTTCTCCTAATAATGATGTACCTCCAAAGAAAAGCGATACCTGAAGATACAAATGAATTTTTGAAAATGAAAAATCATTCTTAAAGCTTGTATTTTCATTTTAATTTCAAGATAAAAGATTAAATGTAATATTTTCAATCATAAAAATACTAATCACTAATGTATTGAATTACTGAGAATGTATGTAAATGTTGCAGTAAACTTGGTTTTACTACAAATGCAAATCTTTAAAATTTGAATAGAAATGTTTTCTATCCTGTGTGTGCTTGCATATGGCGCTTCAAATATGACTACCGGGAAAATTCAGATGCACAAACTTCACAAGAATAAGGTTTCTCTTCAGTGTGTGATTACATATGGCATTGAAAACTTATAGCTTGCTGAAAATCTAGATACACAAATTTCACAAGAATATGGTTTCTCTCCTGTGTGTGTTCGCATATGGCTTTCCAAATGTACCTTATCCGAAAATGCAGACCCACAAACTTCTTAAGAATATGGTTTCTCTCCTGTGTGTGTTTGTATATGTCCATTCAAAGAAGACTTCAATGAAAATGCGGATCCACAAATTTTACAAGAATATGGTTCCTCTCTTGTGTGTTCACATATGCCGCCCAAGAGATGACTTATCTGAAAATGCAGATCCACAAATTTCACAGGTATATGGTTTCTCTCCAATGTCTGTTCGCATATGGCATTTAAAATATGACTTATTTCAAAATGGACAGCCACAAATTTCACAAGAATGTGGTTTCTCTCCATTGTGTATGCACATATGCCGGTGGAAACATGACATATCTGAAAATACAGATGCACAAATTTCACAGGCATATGGCTTCTCTCAAGTGTGTGTTCGCATATGGCACTTCAAAGATGATGCCTGCGAAAATACAGTTCCATATACTTCACAAGAATAGGGTTTCTCTAGAGTGTGTCTGTATATGGTGCTTAAGATTTCAGCTCAGGGAAAATATAGATCCACAAATTTCACAAGAATATGGTTTCCCTCTAGTGTGTCTTCGCATATGGTGCTCCAAATGTGAATTATCTGAAAATGTTGAGCAACAAACATAAGAATATTGTTTCTCGTCTCTGTGTGCTTCCATATGACCAACCAAAGATGCCATCAGTGAAAATGGACAACCACAAATTTTGCAAGAATGTTTTTCCAGTGTTTCTTTGCATATGGTGCTTCCAATGTGACTTATTTGAAAATACAGAGCTACAAACTTCAAAAGAATATGGCTTCTCTCCTGTTTTAGCATATAGTAGCTGAAATGTGACTTATCTGAAAATTCCAGATCGACAAATTCTGCAGACATATGGTTTGTCTCCAGTGTGTTGCATATGGCACTTCAAAGATGCAGAACACAAACTTCATAAGAATATGGCCTGTCACCAGTATATATTTGAAAATGGCATATCCAATTTGACTTCTGAGAAAATACATATTCCCAAATATCAGAAGAAAATGGCTTTTTTCAACTGTTTTTTTTACATATTATACAGAAAATATAAACTATTAGAAAAATCTGCACACATCACAAGAATATGGTTTCTCTCCAGTGAACATTTGCATATGAAATATCTGTGAAAATTCAATTCCATAAACCTTCACTGGAAAATTGTTTCTCTCCAGTGTATTCACATATAGCACAATAAACTGATATTATTAGAAAGATTTGCAAACTTAAAGAAATGATGTCTTCTCTCTAATATTTACTCATATGTAACTTTTTTTGTAAAGAAAAAAATGATTCATCTCAATGTAGATGATTTCATATCAATTAATAGTCACTGTGATGCTTTTGAAAATGTAGTTTTACAAGATGATTAATTTCTATATTCTTGGTGAAAAGTTAAGAGTCTTTTTTCTTTCATTTAAATTTCCAAAAATAACAGTTTTTATGAATATCATGATATTCTCCTCAGCCAAAACATCAGTGAAGAACAATAAAAAATATTAGCAGATACAGTAAATAATACTTGAAATCAGTTCATATTTTAACAGGTACATTTAAGTATTAATGCTATTAAAGCTTGCATTTAGTCATCTGTTATCACGATCTGATTCTTTTTATTGAAAAAATTTCAAAAATATAAAATACTTTTCTGAAACTGAGGAACATTAGCTGATTTCAAGTTTCATTAATCTGATTTGAAACAAATATTCTGAAGTTTTAGTTTAAAATATCACAGAAAAACATTTTTAACACAGAGCTATGTGACTGTGAGGTTTTGAGAACTTTTCAAAAAAATTTATGGTTGGGAATTTTTTCTACAGGTAACATATCTGTAAAAATTACTTAACGTATAATAATGTGATCACTTGTTTATGCAATTTTTTTAATTGCTTTACAAAAAATTTGAAGATTTAAATTCTCAAAAATCTTGTGCTTATAGCTAAAATAAACCTGAAGCCCTACGAAAAAGGATTTCTCAAAATTTTATGACATCAAAATGTGTTTCTGACCGGAAAAAAACCCAAAATAACGTTAAAATTTCCTGTAGTAATGAAGAATGGTATAGAAAATTTTAGCATCTCTGTGATGAAAAGATCATTCATTTGGAAATTCTTGCAAAAATCAAATAACTGTCAAATATTAATGACATCTTCAGAACTTATTCTCAAATGAATTAAATTAATTTTGAAATCTTTCTTTTTTTAGAAAATTGTTAAATCTTTTTTTGTTTTTACAGGTTACACCCCCACCACCACTTATTGAATTTTATGAAATTAAATCTTGTAGACTTTCATGTTTATATTAGTTAAAAGCAGAACTTCATGGAGAATTTTTTACATCATCAATTTCTTTTGTAAAAAAGGACACCCAGTAACTGAAAATCTGCTCAGAATCCCAAAATAAAAAAATGCAATAAAACTAAGAAATTATTTAATAAGAAAAGCTTTTAAGTGCTTTCACAATTATGGACATTACCTTTTTTGATGAATAATGAATTTTTTACAAGAAGTTTTTAAAGATTTTAATTAGAATAATTTATAAAATTTTACTTTGAAGAGTGATATTGTTATTAAATAAAAACTAAATTTACTAATCAGAAATAGAAAAGTTTAGTAGAATTCATTGACTAAAATATTTTAAAAGAATTTAAAAAATTTTTATGGCTGTAAATATGATTTATTAAATAGAGACGTCCATTCCTATTATCACAGAATCAGAGCAATAACAATAGTGAATTTAATGCCAAAGTATTCAATAAAACATTAGATGACGGAGAATATTTCCATAAATTTTTAAGACTACTGACTACATAAAGAAAAGATTATATCAAAAAATGTGCTCATATTATATTCCTAAATTTTTACAGATATATATCGTAGAAAAACATTACATCTTCTGTCATTGAAACTGACATAGACATGTCCAAACTCACTTTATTCTACTGTGGTTGAATGAATGAAAATAATACACGAAATAACAAAATCCTACTGATTTCCCTGAGTACAATTTAAGAATATTCTTTCTTCAAAATATCTGCCATAAAATCAAATTAGAACGGATTTATTTACTTTTAGTTTTATTTGTTAAACACAAAAGGAAATGACAAAATGTTGAGGCAAGTCAGGTAATTACGATTTCGTTTTTTATAAAAATTATTTGTATTCTTCCACGTACCTTTCATGCCAGAAGATTTAAGGAAAAAAAAAACAAAATATGGGATGATTTTTTTTCTTTGTTCTCAAATGTTGGAATTTTTCTGTCGTGTAGTGTAAAGTAAACCTATCTAATTTTCGTATTGTTCGTCTCTAGTTTATTAACGCCGGAGTTGAAATGAAAAATATAAAGAAAGAATTAAATGGTATACAAAAACCTTAAATTATTATTGTGAAAATATTTAGCATAATAATAATAAAGCCGAAAAAATTAATCGGTGTTAGACAAGATTTGGTTCCTTGAATTTAAAATACTCAGATTTCTTGGAAGTTATTCAAACACAGGAAATTTCTTCACTATACGTATGTATGTGAAGAAAAGGAAAGAGGAAGAGAAAGAAGGGAAGTACTTACGGTCGGGTTGCTTCAGCTTTGGCGGAATTGTACCTAGCTAAACTGGAAGCAAGTGACCAATTGATACTTCAATGGTCTTGGTAGGAGGAGGAGGATTGTGGGAAGCGGTTAGAGCCTTTTAAAAATCGTCCTCCGTACTCTCACCAAACTTTTTTTTTTTTTTTTTTTACCAGCGGATGCGTAACTGGATAATTGTCATCCTGAAAGATTATTGTTTTTTCTTCTCAGTTACTAGACCTAGTTGGAGCGGGTCGCAAGAAGAAGACTCCTTTTGTCAACTCTTACCAGGCTGTTGCTGCTCTCTTTCTTTGTGGTTTCCCCACCTCTTTTAATGCGTCGATAGTTTTTTTTATTTTTTTCGACATGTATGGCGCTCTGTAGAAACTTTGTGCACTTTGACTTATCTTAGCAAAGCACAGTTGAGGGGGATAAATGAGGGAATCATTCCCTCATTTATCCCCCTCAACTGTACCTCCACTTTTTCGGCATAAATTATCGATACCTAAGTTTAAAATGCATTTTTTAAAATGAAAAAATATGCTTGAATATTTCATTTTAGTTTTACTTGAAAGTTGAATCATTAAATTTATTATTTCCATTAAGTAAACAATTCTGGTATATTTCAGATAGAAACTATATACATTGGAATGTCAAATTTATTTTTAAATTTTCAAAAAACCCGCCATTTTCTTAATTTTAAGAAATTTGTAAACAAACACAAATTTATCGATTTTAAAAATATTTAAAAAAATTTCTGACACGTCATTTTAGTAAAATTAGAAAATTTAATGTTAAATTAATCTGATTTAAAAAAAATATTACTTAATTATAGCATAAAAAAGAAATATACAACGAATTATTAACGATTGGTACCGTAATTTTGATCCCGATACTTGATCCACGTGTTGATTGACAAGTGATGACAGCTACGACGGATGACCATAAATGAAAATTACTAGAAATCTGAGTGAACCCTTTTATTTTTAGTTTTACTGTTATGTCTATTTATTAGAATAAAGGGACAAAACTCTTTTTATAATAATGGCAATTTCAGTCTACCGTACATGGAAATAAGGAATGTATTAAGTAGAAAAATACAACATAAAAAATTATTTGAAAAAAAAGTGGAATCACTAAATTTATTAAACTGAAATAAGTCCTGAAAATTTCATTAAAATCGGACAATTACTTTAATTTTACAAGAATTTCCAAATCAATGGGTTTTCAACGGGAAAAAAGCGCAAAAAAAAACAATGTTATTTTTACAGCACCGCGATGACGTAAAAAAAAGAAAACTTTAACCAAAATTTCGAACGTGTTAAAAAATATTAAAAAATATCAAAAAATAATTAAAATACACTTTGGTCTTTCATCTTAATAATAACATAAGCGTTTTGACGATAAAAATTTATTTTCGGTAAGTTTGTGGCATTTGTTTATTACGCTATGCTGTTTTCCCGCGAAAAAGTGGAGGTACCTTTATTTTGTCTTCACCAAAAATGGATTGTAATGAGTTCCAGTGGACACCATCCGATTGAATGGAAGTCAGAATTTGCATATGTATTCGAAAAGAAATATTAAAAAAATGCAAGAAATAGTTAGCCAAAAACCGTGGTAGCAGTAATTTTTCTTCCTTCGTTACGCCCGTCCTCCATCTTTCGAATCTGACTGGATGTGTTACCAAAACTGTTAATGAAATGAAACTCTTTTTTTTCCCAACGTTACTTCTACTAGGAAAACTACTTGTAGGCAGCATATAGCGTTTTTTGTAGCAATTCTTTTTACTCAAATGATTGCCACCGCGAAACTACACTAGTAAAACAAGTCAGAATTCCGCAAATCGTTATCATTTCTTTCTCTCTTCGCTGAGTTTCGCTTCAAATGCTAATTAATAGTTGCCATTAGTTTTTCTATCTTTCCTTTCCCCAAAACAGTCGGACTTGAAATCCCGACAATATATATGGCGCTCCCCATGTTAGAACGACCTTGTGTCACATCCATCTTAGTTAGGGAAGCAGGGTGAATACACCTGACACTGTCAGAGCTATTGAGAATCATTTCTAACATGGGTAAAAAAAAAAAAAAAAAAAAAAAAAATCTTACCAGTGGAATAAAAAAATTGATGACATTGCTTTTCTTTTTCGTCACATCCAGAAAATAAAATGATATTTGCTACTGTTTTTATTTTTCAATGATTAAAAAAAATAATAAAAATAATTGAGCTATTAATTTCATAATAAAATCTTTTGGGGTTCCTCCACAAAATACGCGATACCAAAGGTAAATATATTTAAAAAAAATGAAATATCTTTATTGAAGCTTTATTTTAGAAATAGCTTCAAATTGAAACTAATTCATTTAAATTTAATATTTCCAATAAGTAGAATAAAAATTATTTGCTGTATTTCAAAAACTAATTTAAATTGACTGGAAGGAGTTTTTTGTTTTCTAAATTAGCTGATAGTGTAGTGGTATATACCACAATTATTTAACTTTGACTAGGATGACATGGAAAAGGACAAGCAAAGACGCTGGAGGTTACCAAACATGTAGCAGTCACAATGCAATTTATATTTGACGTAAAATAGCACATAGTATAAAATAAAAGACAACATAATGTTTCAAAACATAACAATTGAATTTATTAGTTTTTTGGTGTACATGCATATAAGCTGAAATAAGTTATGTCACTTAGATTTGGAAATATTTGTACCAGAGCTCATAAATTGAAGATATTATTAAACTGAAGTTTTAGAAGAATAAAGTTCCTGTTGCATGTTGGGAATTGTGTATTGGAAACATTGGTAACGGTTCAGAAGAGTTAACAGTTCATACTTGCATGAAATGGTAATGTTCATTAACATCTGACCGCATGGTCAAGACGGGAGTTCTTGAAGGTTACATTTTGGCAGCAAGGAATGAGAGGCAAGAGTGGTGAAAAAGGTTATTTATTTCTGTGCTATAACAGAAAATGTAGCACAAGGCCGAGCGAGGGCTTACTTGTGTTTTGTTTATATAAGATCGTTTATCATGTGAATGGCTCAAACCTTAGTGAGCGGAAAGTTTCATTCCTCGTGTGCAGGATATCTGATTGGTCGGAATTGACCAATCAGTGACCTAGATTGAGATGATTAACTTATGAATGCTTGTCGCATGGTCTGTATGTATGATCGTGATGATAATCATTACAACAGCACCATTTTTCCCCACATTTCATTTCAATTTAATTCTCTTTACTTGCTTAATTTAATTTTCTGAAACTTTGAGGAATATTAGCTTATTTAAAGTATAATTAATCTGATTTGAAACAAATATTATTTTCTTTACTTTTAAAATATCGCATAAATGCATTTTCTAACCTGGATGTTGCCTTGTTTGATAGATTGAACAAGTAGATATTTATCTACTGCTGTTCTACAGTGTCTTTACCTGTAAAACTAAAGTAGAACTGAAGGCTATAAAATGTATTTTTATATAATTTTTAAGTATTGACTAATCACAAAAATTTAGGAAAATATTCTCCAAAATCAAATGTTTCATAGAATTTTAAATACTTTAGCTTTATTTTACTACAGTTCATCACTTATTTTCTGATATTGTGTATGAACACATGTATGTACAAAATTGGAACGATTATATATATATATATATATATATATATATATATATATATATATATCTCGATGACCATGGATTTGATCCCACTCACCTATAAGGTAGGACCTGTTGGGTTAACCCCTCCTAATTTTCGAAACCACTACTAGGGGACGCTCTCAAGACTATAACTATTCTGCAATATTTTTCTTGTTTTTTCAAACCTTGTTCGTGTATTCGTCAACATGTAACCTATCATGGAGAACGCATGAACAATACATACACACACATGTATGTATGCATATTCACTCACTACACATACACTCGACCAAAATGGTTTTCACATTCATTTGACACACACACATCTTTGTCTTTGTCGCATGTATACCTTTATTGTTATTATCATTTGTTCGTACATACAGGAGTTGGACAAAATAATTGGAACAGTTGCAAAATCCACTCCGATATTTCAAAGACCTATTATATTAAGAATTTTAATTAAAACTTCGTAATTGCAGGTTATATCTATTGTAAATAGATTTATTTATCTAATGTACTCTCTTTGTTTTATTTATTTTTAGAATTTAGTGAAATTTAAGCTAAATGCATGACCTCTCCAAGTTCAAAAAAGGGCAAATTGTTGGAGCTCGCATGGCAGGAGCCTCGATCATTAAGGTTGCTGAACTGTTTGGTTTTTCAAGAGCTACCATATCGAGAACTATGACGCAATTCGAGAAACAGGGCAAAACCTCTAGCAATTGTTGCAATTCAGGCCGGACTTACAAAGTTACTGACAGGGACTGACATGCATTGAAACGCAGCCTAGACGTATTAAAGCTGTATGTGAGGCAAAAGGAGGAACAACACCATATTAAATAAATTTTCTTTGAATTTAACAAGTGTTTCAATTATTTTGTCCAACCCCTGTATGTAATGGTTCTTGCTGTTTCTTTACATGGACTCACATTCCGAGTCTCCCATGTTTGTTATGGCTATTTCAGGAGACAGCATGTTATTCCCAATTTCAAATACCGATGTTACTAACTCCCAAAACAAGTTGGAAACTGCACCCAATCGCCCGCAACAGAACAAGCCTGCAGAGGATGATAAGCAGCATCCCCACTCTCATGCTGATGGATCCAAAAGAACAAGAGAGCAATTACAGTTTGGCACAAGCCTTGTTCTGGCGATTCCTGTGATAAAACTGCCAGAACGAGGCTGAAAACAACGACAAACTACATTAGAGGCTCAAACACCAATTTCTTTTTAGCTGTATAGTATGTGCGACATACAGTTTTAAATTCAGAGTTACAAGCTGGTGGAGGGAGAAGTGGATTCATACATTTCATGTAAGTAAATCTAATGGATTCGACTGGAATTTGAAATCGGCTCTCCAATTCCTTTATTCCAGCCACTATTCTTGGAATGTTTATAAAAAAACAAAAAATAAAATTCTTTTAAAAATATTATTTCGTGAATTGTGCTAAGCTTTTCATTTTATGATCAGTAAATATAACTTTCGCTTAATAATAATATAATCTAAAAGGGTGAAATTAACATTTAATAAATTACTCTAATTTTTTTTTTTTTTAAAATGAAAGCAATTCTTGTAAAAATTCATTATTCATTGAAAAAGAATTATTTTTCTTAAGACAATAGTGTTCTTAATATAACTTATTTATGAAAGAAGTTTTATTGCATTTTTTTTTTTTTACGATTCATAGTTATTTTTGGTAAATGGGGTGTCTGTTTTACAAAAAGAAAAATTGATGATTTAAATTTTCTCCAAAGAGTTCTGCTTTTGACTAATAAAGAAGAGGGTGAAATTTTAATTTCATGAAATTTCATAATATTAAGTGGGGAGTAACAGATTTAAAAAAAATTTTTTTTTTTAAACATATATAAAGAAAAAAAGAATTATTGCATTCGTTTGTGAAGAACTTCTAAAAATTTCACTAAAATCTGACAATTTTTTGATTTTTGCAAGAATTTCCAAATCAATGTGTTTTTACAATAAAATTTTCTATTCCTATAAAGAAATAATGTTTTAGTTTTATTGGATTTTTTATTTTACAATTCCAAGCAGATTTTTTGTAAAATGATTTAAATTCTCTATAAACTTGTCCATATAACAATGTACCTGCAAAGAACAGTGATGCCTAAAGTTTTAAAAAATGAAAACTCATTCTTGAAGCTTGTATTTTAGATTTAATTTCAAGCTAATAGACTAAATGTAATATTTCCAATCAGCAAAATACTTTGCTGCATTTCAAAACTTATTTCAAGTGACTGGAATTAATGTTTTTTCTTTAAAACTACTAATGAATTGATTTACAAAGAATATATGCAAATATTGCAGTAAAACTGGTTTTGCTACAAAAGCAAATATTCAAAATTTAAATAGATATGTTTTCTATACTGTGTGTGTTTGCATGTGATTCTTCAAACCTGACTTCCGGGTAAATACAGATTGACAAACTTCACAAGAATAGGGTTTCTCGCCAGTGTGTGTTCGCATATGGCGAGTAAAACTTGAGCTTGCTGAAAATCTAGATCCACAAACTTCACAACAATATGGTTTCTCTCCAGTGTGTCTTCTCATGTGCCGCCCAAGAGATGACTTATCTGAAAATGCAGATCCACAAATTTCACAAGGATGTGGTTTCTCTCTTGTGTGTGTTCGCATATGCCGACAGAAACCTGACTTATCTGAAAATGTAGATCCACAAATTTCACATGCATATGGTTTCTCTCCAGTGTGTATTCGCATATGGCACATTAAAGATGATGCTTGCGAAAATGTAGATCCACAAACTTCACAAGAATAAGGCTTCTCTCCAGTGTGTGTTCGCATATGGCATTTCAAAGATGATGTCAGCGAAAATGCAGAGCCACAAACTTCACAAGAAAATGGTTTCTCTCCAGTGTGTGTTCGCATATGGCGTTTAAGATCTGAGCTTCCTGAAAATGTGAATCCACAAACTTCACAAGAAGATGGTTTCTCTCCAGTGTGTGTTCGCATATGGCGTTTAACATTTGAGCTGTCTGAAAATGTGAATCCACACACTTCACAAGAATAAGGTTTCTCTCCAGTGTGTGTTCGTATATGGCGCTCCAAATGTAACTCATCGGAAAATGCAGATCTACAAACATCACAAGAATATGGTTTTTCTTCTCTGTGTGTCGCCATATGATCATTCAAAGATGACTTCAGTAAAAATGTATGTCCACAAATTTTACAAGAATATGGCTTCTGTCCAGTGTGTGTTTGCATATGGCACACCAAATTTGATTATTTTAAAATACAGAGCCACAAACTTAACAAGAATATGGTTTCTCTCCTCTGCATTTGCATATGGTCACTGAACTATGACTTATCTGAAAATGCAGATCAGCAAATTTCACAGCCATATGGTTTCTGTCATGTGTGTGTTTACATATGGTACTTCAAAGATTATGTCTGCAAAATTGCATATCTGCAAACTTCATAAGAATATGGCCTCTTATGTTTGAATATGGCATAACCACTTTGATTTCCAAGAAAACACATATCCTCAAATATCAGAAGAAAATGGCCTTTCTCAACTGTTTTTACATATTGTACACAGAATGCAAATAATTAGAAAGATCACCACACTTCACAAGAATTTGGTTTCAGTGTAGTTCTTCATATGAAATGTCTGTGAAAACTTCACTGGAAAATGTTTCCTTTTCTGTGTATTCACATATAGCATAATTCACATCATTAGAAAGATTTGTAAACTTAAAACAATTATGTCTTCTCTCTAATTTTTACTCATATGTAACAGTTTTTTATAAAGAAGAAAAACCAATCATCTCAATGTACATGATTTCATGCCAATTAATATGATGCTTTTGAAAATGTCGTTTCACAACATGAAACTTTCAGAATATATTTCTTGATTCTTGATGCAAAGTCTTTTTTCTTTCATTTAAATTTCCAATAATAAGTTTTTATGTATATCATGATATTCTGTTCAGCCAAAACATCTGTGAAGAAGAAGAAAAAATATTAGCAGATACAGTGAATAATAATTGAAATCAGTTCATATTTTAACAGATACATTTAGCTTTTTATTAAGGCTACTTGAACATTAGCACAGAACAAAATAATACAGCCAGAAAAGATCAATAGAAAAGTCAATAAATTTACATTAAATAATTTCCTTTGGAGTTGAAAAGAATAATAATACACAATATACAAATAAAATGGTATTTTTCTGAAAATTTTTTTAGAAAGTTCCCATTCGAAATGTTACTAGGAATGATGCTTCATGTGATTAACTCAATGAATTTACTTGTAATATCCTCACTTTATTGGGTTTTACATCTTTTGAAGATATGTCTCTGGAAAAATTGTGCTTAACTGTTATCAAACAAAATACTAGTGGATTTACGTGATGAGTGATTCATATTAAAATGTCTAGAAATTTTACCCTTTTCTAGAAATTGTTAATATTTTTACAAAAGTATCTCATCATAAAAATGTAAATAGTGGACCTGTATTTACCATCTGACTTGGTAGGCTTTGGATGAATAATCTCAAAATCAATGGTAAACTCCAGCCAATAATAAGATTTTTTATATTGTTATGGATCTTGATAAGGGCTTCATAAGTGGAGGATGCTTAGAGCGTCCCTTTATCTAGATACAGAACAAGCAGACAGCATAAATATTTCCATGTGGAAAGTAGAATAGGCATGAAGAATTCAAATTATAATGTTTTCTTTTGTTATCTTTGCACTAGAGCTCTTGAAAAAAGCATGAATCCATTGATGTCATGGGTTACAGGAGACACTTCACAAGTGGAATGGCCTCACCTATTCTAAATCCATTACTGGCCGATAGCACAATGTTATTGGTGTAGGAAGTGGAATTTGCCTGTTGAGTTCAAATTCTGAACAAGTCTGTTTTGTTCACTTAGAATAAAGACATTGGAAAAACAAAGAATCCCTCTATCTCCAGCTTGTATATATAACTAGCAATAGAGCCCAGCGTTGCCTGGGGATGTAACAGTAAGAGATAGATCAAGTATCGACCATCATAAAGACTGAAATATAAAATTGACAAAGATTATTGTTTAAGGTTGATGGACATGCATGTCTTAATTAGTTTTTTTTTTTTACGAATTGGTCAAACCCAAACAAAAACATTGTTTTCAATAGTTACGAGTCTACCGATTGAATAGAATTTTATTATAAAAATTCTTGTAAATGGAATTTTTAAAGCATTCTGAATGTAAAAATAAAGAAAAAAGTGTGCAAGACAATAAGAAACACTACCTGCCAAAAAAAAAAAGTGAAGTTTTGTTGAAATCAGTTGAAAAGTGTAGGAAATCCGATCCCATATATAAACGAACACACACACACACACAACCTGGGTTTTATAATAAGTATATCTCAATATAAGTTGTCCCCCTTTCATTCTCATGATAGTGATGCCTCTTAATTGTGTTTTCAAATTAATTTCATGCAAAAACAATTATCTTTTTCCAATTTTTGGTGCTGTCAGAACCATCACAAGGTAATTTTACATAGTCCTGTGAAGTTTTCTTGAAATCGGTTGAAAAATGTAGGAAATCCGATCCAATATATAAGTGAACAGACACACATACACACAACCTGGGTATGATTAGCTATGAAAACTATTGCAATGGTTGGTAGCCAGTCTAGGAGAAGGAAAACTCAGACTTCAAATTCCTGTGAATAATAGTGCAGACAGGGCTCTTTAGTTTGGATACAGCATCTGGTCTAAAAAGCCAAACCCAGCTTGAATATACCTACTAAGATATGTAATGTTTTTGACACTGTCCTAGATCTTGAAAGAGAAACCTAACATGTGCAATAGCCCAGAGCCTGCTTTTATCTAAATCCAACACTGGCAGATCACATCATGTTGTTGATTAAGGCTCTTTGAAAAGGCAGTGATTAAGTAGTTCGGCAGACTCTTTTGTATGCATGTAAAAAAAAATAATACAAAATTCTTTCTAAAATACTTGTTGCTATTTAAATGTACTAAGTTTTTCCAATTATAATTAGTATATTAGAATAAGAAAGAAATGAAACAAAGATTTTTAGTAATATTGAAGATTTCAATTCTTTAAAGTCTTCTCATAATAATGATGTACCTCCAAAGAAAAGTGATACCTGAAGTTACAAATGAAGTTTCAAAAAGGAAAAATCATTCTTAAAGCTTGTATTTTCATTTTAATTTCAAGATAATAGATTAAATGTAATATTTTCAATCATCAAAATATTTTGCTGCATTTCAAAACTTATTTAAATTGGCTGCATGAGTTTTTGCTTTGAAATCACTAATGAATTGAATTACTGAGAATGTATGCAAATGTTGTAGTAAACTTGGTTTTACTACAAATGCAGATCTTCAAAATTTCTATAGAAATGTTTTCTACTTTGTGTGTGTTTGCATATGGTGCTTCGAATATGACATCCGGAAAAACTCAGATCCAGAAACTTCACAAGAATAAGGTGATTGCATATGGCATTGAAAACTTATAGCTTGCTGAAAATCTAGATACACAAATTTCACAAGAATATGGTTTCTCTCCTGTGTGTGTTCGCATATGCCACTGCAAATATAACTTGCCTGAAAATGCAGCCCTACAAAGTTCACAAGAATCTAGTTTCTCTCCTGTGTGTGTTTGTATATGTCCATTCAAAGAAGACTTCAATGAAAATGCGGATCCACAAATTTTACAAGAGTATGGTTCCTCTCTTGTGTGTTTGCATATGCTGCCCAAGAGATGACTTATCTGAAAATGCAGATCCACAAATTTCACAGGTATATGGTTTCTCTCCAGTGTCTGTTTGCATATGGCGTTTCAAATATGACTTATTTCAAAATGGAGAGTCACAAATTTCACAAGAATGTGGTTTCTCTCCACTGTGTATGCGCATATGCCGGTGGAAACACGACATATCTGAAAATGCAGATGCACAAATTTCACAGGCATATGGCTTCTCTCTAGTGTGTGTTCACATATGGCACTTCAAAGATGATGCCTGCAAAAATGCAGTTCCACATACTTCACAAGGGTTTCTCTAGAGTGTTTGTCTGCATATGGCAAATAAAATTTCAGCTTACTGAGAATGTTGATCCAGAAATTTTACAAGCATACGGTTTCTCTCCAATGTGTGTTCACATATGGTGCTCCAAATGTGAATTATCTGAAAATGCAAAGCAACAAACATAAGAATATTGTTTCTATTCTCTGTGTGCTTCCATATGACCATCCAAAGATGACAGGGAAAATGGACAACCACAAATTTCGCAAGAATGTTTTTCCAGTGTTTCTTTGCATATGGTGCTCCCAATGTGACTTATTTGAAAATACAGAGCTACAAACTTCAAAAGAATATGGCTTCTCTCCTGTTTTTGCATATAGTAGCTGAAATGTGACTTATCTGAAAAATCCAGATCCCAAAATTCTGCAGACATATGGTTTGTCTCCAGTGTGAACTTGCATATAGCACTTCAAAGATGATAACTGCAAAATTGCAGATGCAAAAACTTCATAAGAATATGGCCTGTCACCAGTATATATTTGAAAATGGCATATCCAATTTGACTTCTGAGAAAATACATATTTCCAAATATCAGAAGAAAATGGCTTTTTTCAACTGTTTTTTTTACATATTATACAGAAAATATAAACTATTAGAAAAATCTGCACACATCACAAGAATATGGTTTCTCTCCAGTGAACATTTGCATATGAAATATCTGTGAAAATTCAATTCCATAAACCTTCACTGGAAAATTGTTTCTCTCCAGTGTATTCACATATAGCACAATAAACTGATATTATTAGAAAGATTTGCAAACTTAAAGAAATGATGTCTTCTCTCTAATATTTACTCATATGTAACTTTTTTTGTAAAGAAAAAAATGATTCATCTCAATGTAGATGATTTCATATCAATTAATAGTCACTGTGATGCTTTTGAAAATGTAGTTTTACAAGATGATTAATTTCTATATTCTTGGTGAAAAGTTAAGAGTCTTTTTTCTTTCATTTAAATTTCCAAAAATAACAGTTTTTATGAATATCATGATATTCTCCTCAGCCAAAACATCAGTGAAGAACAATAAAAAATATTAGCAGATACAGTAAATAATACTTGAAATCAGTTCATATTTTAACAGGTACATTTAAGTATTAATGCTATTTGTGATCAGCACAGGGCTTCAGTAATGCAGCAGCCAGGAAAGATCAATAGAAAAGTAAATAAGCTTGCATTTAGTCATCTGTTATCACAATCTGATTCTTTTTATTGAAAAAATTTTCAAAAATATAAAATACTTTTCTGAAACTGAGGAACATTAGCTGATTTAAAGTTTCAATAATCTGATTTGAAACAAATATTCTGTACTTTTAGTTTAAAACATTTTTAACACAGAGCTAGGTCATATTGTGAGGATTTTGAGAACTTATCCAATAAATTTATGGTTGGGAATTTTTTATACAGGTAACATATCTGTAAAAATTACTTAACGTATATAATGTGATCACCTTTTTATGCAATTTTTTAACTACTTTACAAAAAAATTGAAGAATTAAATTCTCAAAAAACTTGTGCTTATAAATAATATAAACCTGAAGCCCTACGAAAAAAAAAAATTTCTCAAAATTTGATGACATCAAAATGTGTTTCTGACCGAAAAAAAACCCCAAAAAATAATGCTAAAATTGCCTGTAGTATGAAAAATATTATAGAAAATTTTAACATCTTTGTGATGAACACGTCATTCATTTGGAAATTCTTGCAAAAATAAAATAACTGTCAAATTTTAATGACACCTTCAGAACTTATTCTCGAATTAAATTAATTTTGAAATCTTTCTTTTTTTAGAAAATTGTTAAATCTTTTTTTGTTTTTACAGGTTACACCCCCACCACCACTTATTGAATTTTATGAAATTAAATCTTGTAGACTTTCATGTTTATATTAGTTAAAAGCAGAACTTCATGGAGAATTTTTTACATCATCAATTTCTTTTGTAAAAAAGGACACCCAGTAACTGAAAATCTGCTTAGAATCCTAAATGCAATAAAACTAAGACATTATTTAATAAGAAAAGCTTTTAACTGCTTTCACAAATAAGATATATTATGGACATTATCTGTTTTGATGAATAATGAATTTTTACAAGAAGTTTTTGATGCATGTATAAACATGATTTTGTAAATACAGACTTTCATTCATATTATCACAGAATCAGAGCAATAACAATAGTGAATTTAATGCCAAAATATTCAATAAAACATTAGATTACGAAGAATATTTTCATAAATTTTTAAGACTATTGACTACATAAAAATTATTTCAAGAAATGTGCTATTATATTCTCCAATTTTTACAGACATACACATCGTAGAAACTTCTGTCATTCAAGTTGATAGATACCGTCATGTTAAAAAAAAGTATTTCTGAGTCATTCTCTGCCAAATCAACAAGTCTTCTAACCATCACCAACACAGACTTTTTTCAAATTTGGTACACTTAGTGATTCATAATGTGAATTGAATAGTACCTATTTTACATCTCTAGTTCAAAGGGTTTTGAATTTAGCTTAACACAGTAAAACCATTGTAACCACCATAAAATTTTGTACAGATCTTGTCATAAGGCAGACAAATTTGTTGTCAAAATCTTTTAAAAAAATTGAAAATATTGATAGAGAAACTTTGTAACTATTTTCCAAAATTCACCTTTTTAACAAGTTGGTCAAAGTGTTATATCTTGGAACCCTTTGACCTTTATTTTAGTTTTAATTTCAAGCTAATAGATTAAATTTAATATATTCAATAAGTAAAATATTTTGCAGCATTTCAGAACTAATTTAAATTGATTGGAAGTTTTTGTTTTGAAAATGCTGATTATTATTTTTTAATTTAGTGCCATTTTTAGTAACCTGTCACAAAATAAAATTCTTTGTTAAAAAAAAAAAATTCACAAAATAAAATATACTTTTCTGAAAATTTATTTGCGGAATATTAGCTTATTTAATATAAAGTTAATCTGATTTTAAACAATTATTATTTACTTTAAGTATATCACAGAAATTCATTTTTTTAAGACTGTGGTAGCTGTTTATTTAAACTATTGAAGGTGCTGATAGATGTCTGTTTATCTGATGTCATGAAAAAGTAACTGAAGATGTAACGTAAGCACTTTTTATATTTAATTTTCAAGTACTTACTAACCTTAAAAATTTAGAATATTCTCCATAACATGATGTTTTATTAAATTTTAGATACTTTGGCTTCCAATTTACTATAGTTATTACAATTATTTTCTGACAATGTTGTGTATGAACAACCGTATCTACAAAATCGGCATGTTCATACACATATAAAAAGAATTCAAAATTCTGTTTAAAGTACTGTTATACCTCATCAGATTGTAATAAGCTTTGCGATTTATGATTAGTAAATATAGTTTTAATAACAATATTCCTTCACTGTTACACAATTTACATTGAATTTTAAAAGATTTTAAAATTATTTTAATTACATTTAATTAAAACTGTATAAAATAAAAACAAATCATTTAAAAATTTATTATTCATTGCAAAGAAAAATTGTTAATTGTCCTTATGTAGTATTCAAAAAAGCAATTAAAAGCTTTTCTAATTGAATAAAGTCTTAGTTTTATTGTGTTTTTATTTTACCATTCAGATCAGATATAAGACAGAGTCTGATTTTACAAAAAAAAAAAAAAAAAAATTCATGATTTAAATTCTCCAGACAGTTCTACTTTTAATTAATAGTCATTAAAAATTATCTAATTTAATTTCCTGAGTTTTCATGAAATTAAATGGGATGTAACATGTAAAAAAAATTTTTTCTAAGATTTAATTTTTTTAAATCTTAGAAATATTCTGAAAATAATTTAATTCATTTTTCAACATTGAAAATCTCATTAAAATCCGAGAATATTTGATTTTTGTTAGTATTTCAAAATCAGTGTCTTTCACTGCTTTGAATACACACTAAAATTTGCTATGAATTTATAATCCATCTGCTGACACCAGAAAAATAAGCTTTTAGTTTTTTACCAACATTTCTAATGTTCTAAAAAGAATTACAAGACTTAAATAAAGTAATAAAAAAGTACTTTGGTCTTTTTTTCTTAATAATAAGAAAGACTTCTTGATGATAAAGCTTAGTTTTTTCGTCAAGCATTTTTTTTTTTCAATATGGTATTCTCTTTTTTTCAGCGAATTAGTGGAGGTACCTAAATTTTTAATTGTACAATAATCAGCTAATGCCTCAAATAAAGTTTCAGAGAAGTTCAGAAGTATATTTTATTTTTGAAAAGAATTTTTTCATTTTCAAAAATTCATTTTTAAACCTTAGGTATAATGTTTTTATGTAAGCAAAGAAGCAGAGAAAAAGAATGGTCGATTACAACAGCTGCTAACGAACGAAGGGATGAGAAATAAGTTTTTACTTTCTTTTTAAAAGCTACTTACGTTAAGTGAAAAAACGCTTTTTATAGACATGTCCAAACTCATTTTATTCTACTGTGGTTGAATGAATGAAAATAATATACGAAATAACAAAATCCTACTAATTTCCCTGAGTACAATTTATTTTAAGAATATTCTTTCTTTATATCTGCCATGATAAAAAAATCAGAACGGATTTTTATTTTATTTACTTTTATTTTGTTAAACAATATCGAGTAAAAAGAAATGACAAAATGTTGAGGCAAGTCAGGAAATTACGATTTCGTTTTTTATAAAAATTATTTGTATTCTTCCACGTACCTTTCATGCCAGAAGATTTAAGGAAAAAAAAACAAAATATGGGATGATTTTTTTTTCTTTGTTCTCAAATGTTGTTGGAATTTCTCTGTCGTGTAAAGTAAACCTATCTAATTTTCGTATTGTTCGTCTCTAGTTTATTAACACCGGAGTTGAAATGAAAAATATAAAGAAAGAATTAAATGGGATACAAAAACCTTAAATTATTGTTGTGAAAATATTTAGCATAATAATAATAAAGCCGAAAAAATTAATCGGTGTTAGACAAGATTTGGTTCCTTGAATTTAAAATACTCAGATTTCTTGGAAGTTATTCAAACACAAGAAATTTCTTCACTATACGTACATATATGTATGTGAAGAAAAGGAAAGAGCAAGAGAGAGAAGGGGAGTACTTACGGTCGGGTTGCTTCAGCTTTGGGGGAATTGTACCTAGCTAAACTGGAAGCAAGTGACCAATTGATACTTATGGTCTTGGTAGGAGGACGTTTGTGGGAAGCGGTTAGCCTCCTTATAAAAATCGTCCTCCGTACGCTCACCAAACTTCTTTTTTTTTCTTCTTTTTCTACCAGCGGATGCGTGACTGGTTAATTGTCGTGCTGAAAGATTATTACTTGTTTTTTCTTCTCAGTTACGAGACCTAGTTGGAGCGGGTCGCAAGAGGAGGACTCCTTTTGTCAACTCTTACCAGGCTGTTGCTGCTCTCTTCGTGGTTTCCCCACCTCTTTTACTGCGTCGAAAGTTTTTTTTTTTCGACATGTATGGCGCTCTGTAGAAACTTTGTGCGCTTATCTTTCTTAGCAAAGCACAGTTGAGGGGGAGAAATGAGGGAATTCAACTGTAGTAATCTTGTGACGAAAATATCCTTCATTATATTATTTGTCTTCACCAAAAATGGATTGTAATGAGTTCCAGTCCAGTCGACACCATCAGATTGAATGGAAGTCAGAATTTGCAAATGTGTTCCAAAAGAGATATAAAAAAAATGCAAGTTTAGAAATAGTTAGCCAAAAACCGTGGTAGCAGTTGAGTAATTTTTCTTCCTTCGTTACGCCCGTCCTCCATCTTTCGAATCTGACAGGATGTGTTACCAAAACTGTTAATGAAACTCTTAACTCTTTTTTCCCCAACGTTACTTCTACTAGGAGAACTACTTGTAGGCAGCATATAGCGTTTTTTGTATCAATTCTTTTTACTCAAATGATTGCCACCGCGAAACTACAACAAGTGAGAATTCCGCAAATCGTTATCATTTCTTTCTCTCTTCGCTGAGTTTCGCTTCAAATGCTAATTAATAGTTGCCATTAGTTTTTCTATCTTTCCTTTCCCCAAACAGTCGGACTTGAAATCCCGACAATATATATGGCGCTCCCCATGTTAGAACGACCTTGTGTCACATCCATCTTAGTTAGGGGAGCAGGGTGAATACACCTGACACTGTCAGAGCTATTGAGAATCATTTCTAACATGGGTAAAAAAAAAAAAAAAAAAAAATCTTACCAGTGGAATAAAAAAATTGATGACATTGCTTTTCTTTTTCGTCACATCCAGAAAATAAAATGATATTTGCTACTGTTTTTATTTTTCAATGATTAAAAAAAATAATAAAAATAATTGAGCTATTAATTTCATAATAAAATCTTTTGGGGTTCCTCCACAAAATACGCGATACCAAAGGTAAATATATTTAAAAAAAATGAAATATCTTTATTGAAGCTTTATTTTAGAAATAGCTTCAAATTGAAACTAATTCATTTAAATTTAATATTTCCAATAAGTAGAATAAAAATTATTTGCTGTATTTCAAAAACTAATTTCAATTGACTGGAAGGAGTTTTTTGTTTTCTAAATTAGCTGATAGTGTAGTGGTATATACCACAATTATTTAACTTTGACTAGGATGACATGGAAAAGGACAAGCAAAGACGCTGGAGGTTACCAAACATGTAGCAGTCACAATGCAATTTATATTTGACGTAAAATAGCACATAGTATAAAATAAAAGACAACATAATGTTTCAAAACATAACAATTGAATTTATTAGTTTTTTGGTGTACATGCATATAAGCTGAAATAAGTTATGTCACTTAGATTTGGAAATATTTGTACCAGAGCTCATAAATTGAAGATATTATTAAACTGAAGTTTTAGAAGAATAAAGTTCCTGTTGCATGTTAGGAATTGTGTATTGGAAACATTGGTAAGAGTTCAGAAGAGTTAACAGTTCATACTTGCATGAAATGGTAATGTTCATTAACGTCTGACCGCATGGTCAAGACGGGAGTTCTTGAAGGTTACATTTTGGCAGCAAGGAATGAGAGGCAAGAGTGGTGAAAAAGGTTATTTATTTCTGTGCTATAACAGAAAATGTAGCACAAGGCCGAAGTGGGGAATGAGGAAGAGGTCGGTCTTCTGTCTTAACTTCTAAACTTAGCTAGCCACAAACGCTGACCCAATCATACTAACAATATTCCTTACACCAAAACAACACATTCTTACTTAACGTTTGTCACCACACCTACCATAATACCTCAATGACTCCATGAAAATACTAACTAGACCCCATATGTAAATTTGTGGTCTGTGGTGGGAGGGGATTAAAAACAACAATTAAAATTTTTTTTTTAAATAACCCCACTGAGTATTTACAGTATGAAACAAATAACTATTTACAAGAAACTAAACAAAATCGTGTAGGTAATAAAAAACCCACAATCACTAAATGTGGCAGAAACATCAGCTAACTAGACAAAATTAACGCGGGACTATAAAAATTAAAAACATTCATTCATCCCAAGCATTCACACAGACATGCACTCATTCAGACACAACAACAGATATGAAAAATCACACTCGAAACGAAAAAGCGCCCCGCATCCACTGACGTCACTGACCACCTAACGAGGGAGGGGATGGGGAATTAAACTTAAAAAAAAAAGATTGGGTCAGAAATAAAAGGGGCCAATGAGCATACATACCCTAGCTAAGTTAACTGAAAAAGGAAACTAAAGGCTAAGAAAATATGAACCTAAACTAACCTAAATTTTGGGGTGGGTTGATCATGCTCAATCCAGCTAATGCAATATCCTGATGCCTAACCGGCATCAAAGAGCCACTCCAGGCCAGCCCCTTTCACACGACACAAACGCGCAAGATTCACCCACCTTTTGCCGAATTCAGATGAAGTGAGTCGCTCCCTTTCCGACCTAATCTTGACTAAGGTGATGCTTAAAGTACAAGATCAGATGGGAAGAGGTAAACTTCTCGTCTCCATAGAATACCATCTGACGTGTCGTTCAAATCACGACTCTCATAACACCTAGCAGGCATAAGAACACATAGTGTTCAGCCCTCGTCAACGGCGGAGCCACATTGCTACAAACAGAAACGGGCTCAAGGACAAAGAACTTTCCAGGCAGCATGCGAAGCATGAGGCCTTCAACATACTTGCACAGCGGTGCTACCACCGAGCAATGAAAAAAAGCGTGACCAATGGTCTCGACCTCCCCACTACAGCGGCGCTAAGCAAAGTCTTTTGGCGACCCAGAGGGCCCCACACATCACCAGCCAGGTGAGTGATGCCTCATAGTTATTGAGACATTTCAACCCGGGCGCCCAAGACCATATCGAGCGAGCCTCCCGCTTCGTAAGACCGAGCTCGTCAATCAAATCATCATGAATGCCTCCCCCCCCCAACTAACTAACACCTGATATAATGCCTTACGAGACAACGCGAGGTCATCCAACGCCCATAAGAGTCGTTTCAGAGCACGACGAGATGCACGGTAGAAGGAGCACTCGGCTTTGAGTAAACGGTGAGCCTCCCCCTCGGCCAAGTGCACACTTCTCAAGGATGGGAAGTTCTTGTGGGCGTCTTCCTTCCAGAAGGTGCCCACCTCATCCGGTTCGCGACACATTCGATCCAGGAACCCGATGTGAAACATATGTTGACGAATCTCAATGCTAGGCATACCTAGACCGCCTTCAGATGGATGAAGGCAACAGATCTCCCGAGAGACTCTGGCAGCCTTGCCTCCCCACAAGAAGGAGAACAAGAGCTTCATTAACGCCAGTAAAGTGTCAGTCGGAAGTGGAAGCACAGAAGTCGGTAAAAGAGAATCGGGTAGATGTGCGAAACAAATATTTCTTCCTTCCCCTTTAAGGAAAGATTCCTCTGAGACCACAAATTAATTGCGATCTCGGCTTTCCCTTGCACCTCTGACCAGTTCATATCTAACTGGAGATTAGGACCGAACCAGACGCCGAGAATCTTGACCGGACCATCCGTCCAGAGGAGAGGTCCGGGAAAAGAAATCCCTTCCACGCACCCAACCGCAAGCCAACAGACTTATCACGGTTGATCTTGGCCCCTGTCGCCATTTCATAACCACTGATTTCTTTGCTGACTTTGTTAATCTCGGCCCTGCACAACACAAGAACCGAAACGTCATCAGCATAGGCGGAATACCTGGGTGCGTTGGTAGCGCCAGTTAGGGAAATTCCGCGTAGGACCGGATTCGTCTTTAACTTGCGAAGGAAAGGTTCCAATGCAAGAACATAAAGCATAGGCGAAAGCGGACAACCTTGACGAATGGAGTGAGACAATACGAAAAGTTCTGATCGTACTCCGTTCACATCCACCAGCGCACCGGGGGTCGCATACAGAAGTCGGATCCAGGGGCGAAAGTACAGCCTGAAACCGGCCGCCGAAAGAACAGCCTCCAGAAAGCGATGGTCAACCCTATCGAAGGCCTTGAACTGATCTAAATTGATCAGCGCGGCTTCACTGTCGACTTGCTCGATGATCAAGCGTACCATATGAAGGCTGTTCTGGATAGTCCTGCCCTTCACAGCACAAGTCTGTTTGGAGCCAATCAGACTAGATAGGACAGCCTGCAAGCGGTTCGCTAAGACCTTAGCCAAAATCTTTAACTCTGCGTTTAACATAGTTAAAGGGCGAAAGTTACCTAACCTATCCCCACCGTTTTTATCCTTACATAACAACTTGATTACACCCCTGGTGAAATGTTGGGGTATAGACCCCTGCTTCAACCAGTTGCTGAAAATCAATGTCAGCAAGGGAATAAAAACGGGCGACTGCCTCAAGTACACTTCGTACAGAAGACCATCTAATCCCGGAGATTTGTCCAGGCCAACCTGTTTCAGCGCATCCCAGATTTCCGACTCTGTTATGGGACCCTCGCACCTAGCCGCTTCAGCTGCCTCAAGGCAGGGGAAGTCAGCTAAATAGGCGTCGAACTGAGCAGGACTTAGACCGGGCTCCCTGGTGAAAAGTTTCTGAAAATACTCACGAAAAGTCTCATATATGCCCTCGTTTGTAGTCACGGTCCGCTTATCCGGCAATGTGACGCATACGATATGCCGCCGAGATGCACTCCGAACCTCCTCTGCACACAATTCAGCGGCCATATTCGTTGCCTCAGGAGCCATTCTTTTTAATCTAGCAGACTTTTAACTACCAGAGCTTGATTCTTCTTGATAAGCAAGGAGGCCAACTCTGCCTTAGCTAAGGCTACATCCCCACTATCACGGGATTTAATCGCCCGATCAACTTTTTGCTCACAAGCCGTTTGCGCCGCTGATCTAGATTGAGCCGACGACTATAATCAGCAGCAAACGTTCTAATTTTGGATTTAAGATTATCCCACCAGGCATTTCCCACCACAGCCCCCGTCAGCTCCATTTGTATCATTAGTAGCAGCTGGTCCTGGAAATCTTGCTCCCCAAATAATGAGCAGTTCAATTTCCAGTAACAAGCCATCTTAACCTTAGGCTTATCTAAGTTTACCCGGACTAGCCTATGATCCGAATAAACTATATAATGGAAACTTGGACACCTAAGAGCCCTACATCGACTCTCCTAAGACTCGGTCCAGGTAGCTAAAAAGCACCTAAGTACCCAAGCTGCCACTATTAGTCCAAGTTCACACTACCTCCCGAGGGTGTTCATTTCGGCATTTATTGACAAGATCAAACCTGTCAATAAAGTCCCGAAATGGTTTCACGTCCGGGTTGTTAGTACCCAATTTTGTGGTGAAAAAGAGAGAGGGCTTACTTGTGTTTTGTTTATATGATATCGTTTATCACGTGACTGGTTCAAACCTTAGTGAGCGGGAAATTTCATTCCTCGTGTGCAGGATATCTGATTGGTCGGAATTGACCAATCAGTGAGCTAGTTTTGAGGAGATTAACCAATGAATGCTTGTCTCAAGATTTGTATGTATGATGGTGATGATAATCATTACAACAGCACCATTTTTCCCCACCTTTCATTTCAATGTAATTCTCTTTACTTAATTTAATTTTCTGAAACTTTCTTTGAGGAATATTAGCTTATTTAAAGTATAATTAATCTGATTTGAAACAAATATTATTTTCTTTACTTTTAAAATATCGCATAAATGCATTTTCTAACCTGGATGTTGCCTTGTTTGATAGATTGAACAAGTAGATATTTATCTACTGTTGTTCTACAGTGTCTTTACCTGTAAAACTAAAGTAGAACTGAAGGCTATAAAATGTATCTTTGTATAATTTTTAAGTATTGACTAATCACAAAAATTTAGGAAAATATTCTCCAAAATCAAATGTTTCATAGAATTTTAAATACTTTAGCTTTAAATTTACTATAGTATATTACTTATTTTCTGATGTGTATGAACACTTGTATCTACAAAATTGGAACATTAATATATATATGGGATCAAATCCATGGTCATCTATATATATATATATATATATATATATATATATAAAGAAAATATATATATATATTTTCTTCATACTGTCGGATCTATATCCATATATTTGCTTACATATATATATATATATATATATATATATATATATATATATATATATATATATATATATATATATACCTCGATGCCATGGATTTGATCCCACTCGGGTTAACCCCTCCTAATTTTCAAAACCACTACTAGGGGACGCTCTCAGGACTATAACTATGCTGCAATATTTTTCTTGTTTTTTCAAACCTTGTTCGTGTATTCGTCAACATGTAACCTATCATGGAGAACGCATTCCCTTTGGGAAACGCATGAACAATACATACACACACATGTATGTATGCATATTCACTCACTACACATACACTGGACCAAAATGGTTTTCACATTCATTTGACACACACACACATCTTTGTCTTTGTCGCATGTATACCTTTATTGTTAAAACTTCGTAATTGCAGGTTATATCTATTGTAAATAGATTTATTTATCTAATGTACTCTCTTTGTCTTATTTATTTTTAGAATTTAGTGAAATTTAAGCTAAATGCATGACCTCTCCAAGTTCAAAAAAGGGCAAATTGTTGGAGCTCGCATGGCAGGAGCCTCGATCATTAAGGTTGCTGAACTGTTTGGTTTTTCAAGAGCTACCATATCGAGAACTATATCGCAATTCGAGAAACAGGGCAAAACCTCTAGCAATCATCGCAATTCGGCTGGACTTACAAAGTTACTGACAGGGACTGACATGCATTGAAACGCAGCCTAGACGTATTAAAGCTGTATGTGAGGCAAAAGGAGGACCAACTCCATATTAAATAAATTTTCTTTGAATTTAACAAGTGTTTCAATTATTTTGTCCAATCCCTGTATGTAATGGTTCTTGCTGTTTCTTTACATGGACTCACATTCCGAGTCTGCCATGTTTGTTGTGGCTATTTCAGGAGACAGCATGTTATTCCCAATTTCAAATACCTGCACTGGAAACTGCACCCAACCGCCCACAACAGAACAAGCCTGCAGAGGATGATAAGCAGCATCCCCACTCTCATGCTGATGGATCCAAAAGAACAAGAGAGCAATTACAGTTTGGCACAAGCCTTGTTCTGGCGATTCCTGTGATAAAACTGCCAGAACGAGGCTGAAATCAACGACAAACTACCTTAGAGGCTCAAACACCAATTTCTTTTTAGCTGTATAGTATGTGCGACATACAGTTTTAAATTCAGAGTTACAAGTTGGTGGAGGGAGAAGTGGATTCATACATTTCATGTAAGTAAATCTAATGGATTCGACTGGAATTTGAAATCGGCTCTCCGATTCCTTTATTCCAGCCACTATTCTTGGAATGTTTATAAAAAAACAAAAAATAAAATTCTTTTAAAAATATTATTTCGTGAATTGTGCTAAGCTTTTCATTTTATGATCAGTAAATATAACTTTCGCTTAATAATAATATAATCTAAAAGGGTGAAATTAACATTTAATAAATTACTCTAATTTTTTTTTTTTTAAAATGAAAGCAATTCTTGTAAAAATTCATTATTCATTGAAAAAGAATTATTTTTCTTAAGACAATAGTGTTCTTAATATAACTTATTTATGAAAGAAGTGTTATTGCATTTTTTTTTTTTACGATTCATAGTTATTTTCGGTAAATGGGGTGTCTGTTTTACAAATAGAAAAATTGATGATTTAAATTTTCTCCAAAGAGTTCTGCTTTTGACTAATAAAGAATGGTGAAATTTTAATTTCATGAAATTTCATAATATTAAGTGGGGAGGAACAGATTTAAAAAATTTTTTTTTTTTTTAAATATATATATAAAGAAAAAAGGAATTATTGCATTCGTTTGTGAAGAACTTCTAAAAATTTCACTAAAATCTGACAATTTTTTGATTTTTGCAAGAATTTCCAAATCGATGTGTTTTTACACTAAAATTTCCTATTCCTATAAAGAAATAATGTTTTAGTTTTATTGGATTTTTTATTTTACAATTCCAAGCAGATTTTCTGTAAAATGATTTAAATTCTCTATGAACTTGTCCATATAACAATGTACCTGCAAAGAACAGTGATGCCTAAAGTTTTAAAAAATGAAAACTCATTCTTGAAGCTTGTATTTTAGATTTAATTTCAAGCTAATAGACTAAATGTAATATTTCCAATCAGCAAAATACTTTGCTGCATTTCAAAACTTATTTAAAGTGACTGGAATTAATGTTTTTTCTTTGAAACTACTAATGAATTGAATTACAAAGAATATATGCAAATATTGCAGTAAAACTGGTTTTGCTACAAAAGCAAATCTTCGAACTTTGAATAGATATGTTTTCTATCCTGTGTGCGTTTGCATGTGATGTTTCAAATCTGACTTCCTGGTAAATACAGATTCACAAACTTCACAAGAATACGGTTTCTCTCCAGTGTGTGTTCGCATATGGCGTGTAAAACTTGCGCTTGTTGAAAATCTAGATCCACAAATTTCACAACAATATGGTTTTTCTCCAGTGTGTCTTCTCATATGCCGCCCAAGAGATGACTTATCTGAAAATGCAGATCCACAAATTTCACAAGGATGTGGTTTCTCTCTTGTGTGTGTTCGCATATGCCGACAGAAACCTGACTTATCTGAAAATGTAGATCCACATATTTCACATGCATATGGTTTCTCTCCAGTGTGTATTCGCATATGGCACATCAAAGATGATGCCTGCGAAAATGTAGATCCACAAACTTTGCAAGAATAAGGCTTCTCTCCAGTGTGTGTACGCATATGGCATTTCAAAGATGATGTCAGCGAAAATGCAGAGCCACAAACTTCACAAGAAAATGGTTTCTCTCCAGTGTGTGTTCGCATATGGCGTTTAAGGTCTGAGTTTCCTGAAAATGTGAATCCACAAACTTCACAAGAAGATGGTTTCTCTCCAGTGTGTGTACGCATATGCCGTTTAACATTTGAGCTGTCTGAAAATGTTAATCCACAAACTTCACAATAATATGGTTTCTCTCCAGTGTGTGTTCGCATATGGCGTTTAAAATTTGAGCTTACTGAAAATGTAAATCCACACACTTCACAAGAATATGGTTTCTCTCCAGTGTGTGTTCGCATATGGCGCTCCAAATGTAACTCATCGGAAAATGCAGATCTACAAACATCACAAGAATATGGTTTTTCTTCTCTCTGTGTCGCCATATGATCATTCAAAGATGACTTCAGTAAAAATGTATGTCCTCAAAATTTACAATATGGCTACTGTCCAGTGTGTGTTTGCATATGGCACTCCAAATTTGATTATTTGAAAATACAGAGCCACAAACTTAAAAAGAATACAGTTTCTCTCCTCTGTGTTTGCATATAGTGGCTGAACTATGACTTATCTGAAAATGCAGATCAGCAAATTTCACAGGCATATGGCTTCTGTCATGTGTGTGTTTACATATGGTACTTCAAAGATTATGTCTGCAAAAATGCATATCTGCAAACTTCATAAGAATATGGCCTCTTGTGTTTGAATATGGCATAACCACTTTGATTTCCAAGAAAACACATATCCTCAAATATCAGAAGAAAATGGCCTTTCTCAACTGTTTTTACATATTGTACACAGAATGCAAATAATTAGAAAGATCTACACACTTCACAAGAATTTGCTTTCTTTCCAGTGAGGGTGTACATGTAGTTCTTCATATGAAATATCTATGAAAACTTCACTGGAAAATGTTTCCTTTTCTGTGTATTCACATATAGCATAATTCACATCATTAGAAAGATTTGTAAACTTAAAACAATTATGTCTTCTCTCTAATTTTTACTCATATGGAACAGTTTTTTGTAAAGAAGAAAAACCAATCATCTCAATGTACATGATTTCATGCCAATTAATATGATGCTTTTGAAAATGTCGTTTCATAACATGAAACTTTCAGAATATATTTCTTGATTCTTGATGCAAAGTCTTTTTTCTTTCATTTAAATTTCCAATAATAAGTTTTTATGTATATCATGATATTCTGTTCAGCCAAAACATCTGTGAAGAAGAAGAAAAAATATTAGCAGATACAGTGAATAATAATTGAAATCAGTTCATATTTTAACAGATACATTTAGCTTTTTATTAAGGCTACTTGAACATTAGCACAGAACAAAATAATACAGCCAGAAAAGATCAATAGAAAAATAAAGAAGCTTACATTTAGTCATCTGTTATCACAATCTGATTCTTTTTATTGAAAAGTACTTTTCTGAAACTGAGGAATATTAGTTGATTTAAAGTTTCATTAATCTGATTTGAAACAAATTTTCTTAACTTTTAGTTTAAAATGTCACTGAAAAATATTTTTAACACAGAGTTAGGTCATTTTGTGAGGTTTTCGAGAACTTTTCAAAAAAATTTATGGTTGGCAATTTTTTCTACAGGTAACTTATCTGTAAAAATTACTTAACGTATATAATATGATCACCTTTTAATGCAATTTTTTTTTACTGCTTTACAAAAAAATTGAAGATTTAAATTCTCAAAATCTTGTACTTATGACTGATATGAAAAAGAATTTCTGAAAATTTTATAAAATCAAAATGTGTTTCTCACCGCAAAAAACACAAAAATAGCATTAAAATTTCCTGTAGTAATGAAGAATAGTATAGAAAATTTTAGCATCTTTGTGATGAAAAGATCATTCATTTGGAAATTCTTGCAAAAATCAAATAACTGTCAAATATTAATGACATCTTCAGAACTTATTCTGAAATTAATTATATTTTTTGAGAAAATTGTCAAATTGTTTTGTTTTTACATGTTACACCCCCACTACCAATTATTGAATTTTATGAAATTAAATCTTGTAGACTTTCATGTTTATATTAGTTAAAAGCAGAACTTCGTGGAGAATTTACATAATCAATTTCTTTTGTAAAAAAGGACACCCAGTAACTGAAAATCTACTCAGAATCCTAAAATAAAAAAAATGCAATAATACTAAGACATTATTTAAAAAGAAAAGCTTTTAACTGTTTCCACAAATAAGATATATTATGGACATTATCTTTTTTAATGAATAACAAGAAGTTTTTAAAGATTTTAATTAGAATAATTCATAAAATTTTACTTTGAAGAGGTTAAGTGATTTTGTTATTAAATGAAAACTAAATTTACTGATCACAAATGGAAAAGTTTAGTAGAATTCATTGACAAAAATATTCTAAAAAGAATTTAAAAAATTTTGATGCATGTATAAACATGATTTTGTAAATACAGATGTCCATTCCTACTATCACAGAATCAGAGCAATAACAATAGTGAATTTAATGTCAAAATCTCTATCTATAAAAGGCAGGATGTGTGTGTGTGTGTGTGACAAATACACTCACGCAATTTTCGACGGATCCGCACCCAAATTTACATGCACATGCTCCAAGTTAGCAGGAAGGCCAAGACTGATGTTGTATTTCCTAACTCCCATCGATAGTGGAAATAATCAATTTTTTCATGCTTCTACAGTAGTTTTCATGTAGTTTGCAGCCATTTTGTACTGCCCAGAGTGAGAGCATATAGCTGGGTGCCACGAATAGGCAGGAAGATTCTATTGGCGAGCATGAGAGCCAATAGCTGACTGACACGAATGTTAACTAGCATGCTACCATGCAAAAAAAATCGATACCTGCATTCATCACAAGTGGGAAAAATTTAAATCTACATGGCACTTTACTCCAATTGGCTCATTCGCTTGCTTAAACACAACGTTGATTCTGATTCCGCAGAACTGGGTTCGGTGTGAAAAAGTTAAAAAAATTCATGATTTAAATTCTCCAGATAGTTCTACTTTTAAGTAATATAGTTATTAAAAATTATCTCATTCAATTTCTTGAGTTTTCATAAAATTAAATGAGGTGTAACATGTAAAAATTTTTTTTTCTAAGATTTAAAAAAAAAAAAAACAAAACCTGAAAATAATTTCATTCATTTTTCAACATTGAAATTCCCATTAAAATCCGACAATATTTGATTTTTGTTAATATTTCAAAATCAGAGTCTTTCACTGCTTTGAATACACACTAAAAATTGCTATGAATTTATAATCCATCTGCTAACGCAAGAAAAACAAGCCTTTTGGTTTTAATCAACATTTCTAATGTTAAAAAGGAGTACAAAGCTTATAATAAAAAAAAGTAAAGTACTTTGGTCTTTTTTTCTTAATAATAAGAAAGACTTCTTGATGATAAAGCTTAGTTTTTTCGTCAAGCATTTTTTTCAATATGGTATTCTCTTTTTTCAGCAAATTAGTGGAGGTACCTAAATTTTTAATTGTACATAAATCAGCTAATTATTATGCCTCAAATAAAGTTTCACAGAAGTATATTTTATTTTTGAAAGAATTTTTTCATTTTCAAAAATTCATTTTTAAATCTTAGGTATGTAAGCAAAGAAGCAGAGAAAAGGAATGATCGATTACAACAGCTGCTAACGAAGGGATGAAAAACAGTTTTTTTTTACTTTCTTTTAAAGTTACTTACGTTAAAAGTGAAAAAACCCTTTTTTATAGACATGTCCAAAGTTTCCAAACTCACTTTATTCTACTGTGGTTGAATGAATGAAATAATATACGAAATAACAAAAAAAAAATCCTACTAATTTCCCTGAGTACAATTTAATTTTAAAAATATTCTTTCTTTAAAATATATCTGCCATGATAAAAAAATCAGAACGGATTTATTTACTTTTATTTTGTTAAACACTATCGAGTAAAAAGAAATGACAAAATGTTGGGGCAATCAGGAAATTACGATTTCGTTTTTTATGAAAATTATTTGTATTCTTCCACGTACCTTTCATGCCAGAAGATTTAAGGAAAAAAAAACAAAACAAATATGGGATGATTTTTTTTTTCTTTGTTCTCAAATGTTGGAATTTTTCTGTCGTGTAGTGTAAAGTAAACCTATCTAATTTTCGTATTGTTCGTCTCTCTCTAGTTTATTAACGTCGGAGTTGAAATAAAAAATATAAAGAAAGAATTAAATGGGATACAAAAACCTAAAATTATTGTTGTGAAAATTAAAATATTTAGCATAATAATAATAAAGCCGAAAATTAATCGGTGTTAGACAAGATTTGGTTCCTTGAATTTAAAATCCTCAGATTTCTTGGAAGTTATTCAACAAACACCGGAAATGTCTTCACACGTATGGCACTCTGTAGAAACTTTGTGCACTTATCTTAGCGAAGCTCAGTGGATGGGGAGAAATGAGGGAATTCAACTGTAATCTTGTGACGAAAATATCTTTCATTATATATTATTTCGTCTTCCACTGTAAAAATGTAGTTCCAGTCGATACCTTCAGATTGCATATGTGTTCGAAAACTAAGAGATATAAAAAAAAATGCAAGAAATAGTTAGCCAAAAACCGTGGTAGCAGTAATTTTACTTCCTTCGTTACCCCGTCCTCCATCTTTTGAATCTGACTGGACGTTTTTTTTACCAAAACTGTTAATTAAACTCTTAACTCTTTTTTTCCCCAACGTTACTTCTACAAGGCGCTCCCCATGTTAGAACGACCTTGTGTCACATCCATCTTAGTTAGAGAAGCAGGGCAGATACACCTGACACTGTCAGAGCTATTGAGAATCATTTCTAACATGGGTAAAAAAAAAAAAATCGTACCAGTGGAATAAAAAAGTTGATGACATTGCTTTTCTTTTTCGTCACATCCAAAAAATAAAATGATATTTGCTACTATTTTTATTTTTCACTGATTAAAAAAAATCTAATAAAAATAATTCAGCTATTACTTTCATGATAAAATCTTTTTGGGTGCCTCCACAGAAAACGCAATGTTTGATAGCTTGGATAGGTAGATATTTTAATTTATCTGTTGTTGTTCTACAGAGTCTTTACCTGTAAAACAAAAGCATAACCGAAGGCAATAAAATGGGTGTATTTTTTATATAATTTTTAAGTACTGACTAATCTTAAAAATTTAGAAAAATATTCTCCAAAATCAAATGTTTCATAGAATTTTAAATACTTTAGCTTTAAATTTACTATAGTATAGTTTATATTACTTATTTTCTGATGTTGTGTATGAACACCTGTATCTACAAATCAGAACGTTTATATATATATATATATATATATATATATATATATATATATATATATATATATATATATCGATGACCATGGATTTGATCCCACTCACCTGTAAGGTAGTACCTGTCGGGTTAACCCCTCCTACTTTTCGAAACCGCTACTAGGGGACGATCTCTGGATTATAGCTATTCTGCGATATTTCGTTTTCTTCAAACCTTGTTCGTGTATACGCCAACATGTAACCTATCATGGAGAACGCATTCCCTTTGGGAAACGCATGAACAATACATACACACACATGTATGTATGCATATTCACTCACTACACATACACTGGACCAAAATGGTTTTCCCATTCATTTGACACACACACACATCTTTGTCTTTGTATACCTTTATTGCTAATACATCATCATTTGTTTGTACATATATATTGGTTCTTGTCGTTTCTCTACGTGGACTCACATTCCGAGTCTGCCATGTTTGTTGTGGATATTTCAGGAGACAGCAACAGAAAAAGACTGCACAGTGCACAGGATGGTAAGCAGCATCCCCCCCCCTCTCACGCTGATGGGTCCAAAAGAACAAGAGGGCCATTACAGTTTGGCACAAGCCTCGTTCTGGCGACTCCTAGCATTGAGATTCGTCAATATGTGCTTCACATTGGGTTCCTGGATCGAATGTGTCGCGAATCGGATGAGGTGGGTGCCTTCTGGAAGGAAGACGCCCGTAAGAACTTCCCATCCCTGAGAAGTGCGCTCTCGTGCGACGAGGAGGCCCACCGTTTACCTAAAATCGTGTGCTCCTTCTATGAATGTCGTGCTCTGAAACGCCTCTTAGGGTCGTTGGATGACCTCTCCAACGTCCAGGCGTTGTCTCGTAAGGCATTATATCAGGTGCTAGTTAGGGGGCAGTTCGTGATGAACTGATAGACGTGCTCGGTCTTATGAAGCTGGAGGCTCGCTCGATATGGCCTTGGGCGCCCAGGTTGAAATGTCTCAATAACTATGAGGCATCACTCACTTGGCTGGTGATGCGTTGGGCCCTCCGGATCTCTAAGAGACTTTGCACAGCGGGCTTGGAGATATATTCAAACTGCCGCCGCTGTAGCGGAGAAGTCGAGATCATTGGTCACGCATTCTTTCATTGCAGTGTGGTAGCGCCGTTGTGCAAGTATGCTGAAGGCCTCATGGTTCGCATGCTGCCTGGTCTTTGAGGTCGCTTCTGTTTTTTGTAGCAATGTGGCTCCGCCGTTGACGAAGGTTAAACATTATGTGTTCTTATGCTTGCTAGGTGTTATGAGAGTCGTGATTTGGACGACACGTCAGAAGGGATTCTATGAAGGCAAGAAGTTCACTTCTTTCCAGCTGATCTTGTACTTTAAGCATCAGCTTAAAGTCAAGATTAGGACGGAAAGGCGGCGGCTCACTTCATCAGAATTCGGCAAAAGGTGGGTGAATCTTGCGCGTTTGTGTCGTGTGAAAGGGGCTGACCTGGAGTGGCACTTTAATGCCAGTTAGGTATCAGGATATTGCTTTACCTGGGTTGAACACGGGCAACCCATCCCGAAATTAGTTTAGCTTAAGTTTGGTTATTTGAATGTTTAGTGTGACACTAAGCTGTCGGCCCGTGGTCAACTCCGAGTCGCGGCGCGAAGCTGTTGTAATATTTCATCCAACGGCGTTTTGTGGTTGACTCTTAGTCGCTGCCTCCAGGATGTGTCCCGGTCGATCGGTGGTCGTCGCTACCCGGCGAAATCCCCTGGTCAGGATACCAATATGTGACACTTGCCCGTCCAGGTTCGAATTCTGGTCGTCAATGTTAACGGCCTCACACCAGCTGCAACCGGTTCAATACCAGCTCTATCGTTCCCAGCTCACTTCCAACGTCTGGTTACTGGAGTAACTGCTTCAATCTCAAGTCTAACCTACCCACTTTGTGATTTTGATCTTAGGTAGACGCGATCAATCAGGCTGAGTCCAGACTGAAGGTGGTATCGCACAAGCGTAAAGAAAAAGAATGTAAATAAAAAAAAAAAACAAGAGGTTCAAGTATGTTAAGAAATAGCAAATTAACTTTATCCGTCTGTTATATAAATGAGTGTGTTTCTCTCCCAGACCGCTTTCTCGGGGTGTGACACTTGTATGTTTCAAGCAACTTTGGTATCTTAAGTCAACTGATTTAGTTCTTAGGTGTTGATTTGGCTTCGTTCGTCAGTATAATTTACTATTGTTAGAATATGCGAAGTCGGAGGTAGTGGAATCTCTCGGTCAGCTTCTGCGAGGCAACACTCTGCTTAAGCTCTGACTCTCTGGAACTAACTGACTGACTCAGCTCAACTCCAAGTGTCGAACGGCCCGAGGACCTTCGTTTATATGGGTACCGACCAAAGCCCGGTGTGGGGTCAGACGCCGCCTGGGGTTCTCCGTAAATCTCGATTTCCAACAAGAAATCTCTTTGTTGTCAGGCCAGGAAAATTGATTACTTCCCAGTTTTGGAAAATTAATTACTTTCCATTTCGAGGAGGGGGGTGTTACTCTTCCTCTCTCACATTGATATCTCGTACCAATCCCTTCAGTGGGCGTTAATAACTTCTCCGTCCTTCTCACCCATTCACCTCCGCCTATCACCATTGCTACCACTCGACCAATGGCATCCCGGCTGTGCGAGTGTGACTAAGCTGGCCTCCTTAAAATTATAATCCAGAATTTTTGTTTACAAAATTCGCCTCTTTCCCAAAATTTTATAATCACCTTATTGCTACTCAGCGTCTTGGCGTCCGAAAGCGACACATTAGTAAAGTAAATAATAACAATCCTCTCCACCTGTGTCGGGGTAGTTTCTTTCTCATGCCAAAATTTTATAATCACCACATTGCTTTTCCTTGCCGGCACTCAGGAAAAAAAAATTGATATCTTGGAAAGATAATTAATATTAATTCTCCCTACACTGTATCGGCAATCGTCTCAGGGCGAAATTTTTATGACCGCCACGTGGTCTGCCCTATATCTTAATGTTTTGCTTTTCTTTCCTATCTCCCTCGGCAAGGCATTAATCAACTTGACAAAATCTCACATATGTCTTTTTCTACGGGTTTACTGTCTTTTGTGAAAAGTATCTTTTTCCGTAAATAAAATCAAATCTTTTTAACATCGAACGGGATATCTTTCGGGATAGCTCTTTTCCGCCTTCAGTATTTCCTGTTTTAATTTCTATGGTTAATTAGTTAGCCAAATGCCATAGCTAAATAGTGTCACATTAGTTTCCTTTTTCTATAAACTTAGCTATGTTATGTATGCTCATTGGCCCCTTTTATTTCTGTCCCTATTTTTCTTTAAGTTTAATTCCCCATCATCTCCCTCGTTAGGTGGTCAGCGATGTCAATTCTCTGATGGATGTGGGGCGCCTTTCGTTTTGCGTGTGTGTTTTTCGTATTTGTTGTTGTGTAATAATGAGTGCGTATCTGTGTGAGTGCTTGGGATGGATGAATGTTTTCTATATTTTTATAGCCCCGCATCGATTTCGTCCAGTTAACTGATATTTTTGCCACATTTAAGGTTTGTGTTTTTTTTGTTTTTTTAATTTATTTATTACTAATATGATTTTATTTAGTTGCATGTAAATAATTTATAACCATATTGTATATAATCATTGGGAATTTTTTTAAACTTGTTTTTATTCTCTCCTCCCACAGACAATGATTTGTACATATGGGGACTATTTAGGATTTTCATTGAGACAATGAGGTATTTTGTTGGATGTAGTAAGAAAGGTAAGTATGAATGTGTTGTTTTGGTGGTAGGAATATTGTATTGTTTGATTCGGTCAGTGGTTGTGGCTAGCAAAAGTTTAAAAATTAAGACAGATGATAATCGCCCCACTTTTTAGGCCTTGTGCCACATTTTCTGTATTTTACAGAAATAAATATTCTTTCAGCAGGCCTCGCTGAGCGACACACGTGTGGTGTTTCCAGTCCAGACTCGATTTGTGACAGCAGCCATGAGACCAAATCTCCGAGAAACCAGTTTTTACTGTGTTCTACCATTTGGGTAAGTCCGTCAGTCATTATCTACGTTTGGTAAGGACATACATAGATTCTATATTATTGTATTTGTTTAACGTAAAATAAAACCTTGTCTTTTTATAAGTGAGGTTTTTGATTATCTTGTTTTGCTGATTATATTACATACTAGTGACTAGAAATCTCATACTTATAACATATTCACAGAGAGCCTACAAAAGCCCCATTTCATAAGTTCAAATGTTTCGTTTTTTTAACCTCTTTTTATATTAAGATCCTAATCCTCATGATCACGAGTATGCGAAATCAATGGACACTATTTACATTATTCGGACTATTGTCCTCATCTTTACCATATTTATCGGTAAAGTTTCGGTGGTTGGAATGTCGAACTGAACCCTTTATGTCGCTTGCCGGGGTAGATCCACGTGCCATGTCTAATGGATGTCAGTTATCAGTTATCTCCTGTTATTTCCCCCCTCTCACCGCCTTAACCAGGTATTGAACTCACACTCTTTGGATCCTGTCATTGGCTCTAACAACTTTATCCACTGTGCCGTGTCCTAGAGGACACCTGTTTATAAATTTCTGAGTATTATAAACCTAATGTCATCAGCAACCATTTTTACCAGTGCTCATATTGCAATATTCGTGGTTATTATTTCTTTTCTCTGGCACTCCTTATTACTGGTTCCCATATTCATTTCTATGCTTGGTCGGCTCAGAAGATTTTTGTGGCCTAGCATATGTGCTGATTCCTTAAGTTTAGGAATTTTCCAATGATGTTCTTTGTCTATGATTTCAACCTGATCCAACGGAGGAGGGTGATCTCCTTTTTCTCCCCAATTGGAATCAGCCACGCCTGATTTTTTTTCACTTCCCCTTGTGTTACAGCTTTCTAGTGTTCTTGAAGCCTTACCCTAAGGGGGCAGCCTGTCTCTTCTTTATATTTCTTTCAGCAGCTGCACGGGATTGCGTACACACAGTCTTTAGTCGTGTTTTCTTCTATAGTGGAGGGGTCTGACTGCGAAGTGTCATCGAGCTTTTGAAGGTAATCCTGATGTTATATGGACCACAGATCCTTTGTATTTTCTCTGATAACCCCTTCACATAAGGCAGGCAGACTGTTTTCTGAGTGTTGTTGTCCTCGTCTTGTACTCGCCTATCCCAGTTTATTGAGGCTGCTGCCATGTCCCCAGGGTAGTTGTTACATTGTAGGGTACTACTTATACTGACCAGTTCTTTATCTAAGGTCGCCACTTATGACTTTTGCTTGGAGTTGTAAGCAGCAGATGATCCCTTTCTTTATGCTGTATGGATGGCGAGAGTTGAAATTGAGGTACTGTCCAGTGAATGTCAGTTTATGGTATACGGATGTCTTGAATCCATGCTCTGTTTGTGATATTAGAACATCCAGAAATGGGAGTGTGTTGTTACTCCCTTTCTCCATTATGAACTTTATCGAATGTCTGATTGAGTTCACATGATCAATTACAACCTGAACATCTTCCTGGTGTGGCCAGAGTATGAAGGTGTCATCTACGTACCTTAGCCATAGAGTTGGCTTTAAAGATATAGATTCTAATGCCATTTCCTCAAAGTATTCCATGTATATATTCGCCATTGTTGTTGATAATTGCGAGCCCATTGCTAAGCCTTCATTCTGTCAATATTTGTGTGATCCCATTCTGAAGTGTGCTGTTTGTGTACAGAAAGTGTACTTGTCCATTCTTCTAGGGATGAGTCAGAGGACAATCTGTTTCTGACTACTGAGAGTGCCTCCTCTGTGGGTACGTTGGTGAACTCAACGCGTCCAAGCTCACCATCTGGTTGGATAGGATGGGGGCATTTTTGATTATTTCCACAAATTGGTTGGAGTTTCGGACATATGAAGGTGACTTTCCGATCAATGGGTAAATTATATCTACAAAGAAGTGACTCAGAGGGTGGTACACAGAGCCTTGGCAACTAACAATCGGCCTGAGCGGAATACCGTCTTTGTGAATCTTAGGGAGACCGTCTATATGAGGTAGCTTGGTGTAACGCTGTGACAACTGCCTATACATCTTAGGTTCAAAGTGATCCTTCTTCTTGATTAGTGTCTTAGTGGGAGAAGTGGGGGGATCTTAGCCATGGCGGAATGTGCCTTCTTTGCTGCTTCGTGAAGCAGGGGCGGATTGGGATGTTGAATGTTCCATGGCCCTCTTCACTCAGCCAAAGATTTTCTTTCTTGATATTGTTGTCTTCCTCTTCCTTCTACCCTTTTTCAAAAAAGAAGAATGTGGTGGGAGGCATATTCTCCTCCTCCATATCACACTCTAGTTGTTGCTGCTGCACCTACTGTTGTTGCTATTCTTGATGCTGTTGCCACTGTGGATGTAGCTGTGACTGATGTTGTTGTTGCTGCTGTTGTTAACTGTTGCCGTTCTTGCTGCTGTTGCCACTGTGGTTCCTAGTGTTGTTTCCAACCTGGTAGGACATCCTTCTGGTGGGCAGGGGTAACAGTGTTAATGTTGTAATTATTGCTCTTGCCTTTTATTGTTTAGTATCACCAGGTGGTGGTTTCTATAAAATGCTGAATTTCAACATGTAGACTTATGTGACTTATGCTGTTCATTTTATAAGTAAAAAGAAAAATTGGCAAAGTTTAACCTTTGTGCCTGCAAAAAAAAAATATCAAAAAATGGTGTATTTTTGTGGGAATCACCACTTTTGTCGTAAGGTATGGTCATTTTTTAGTTAACATGGCTCCTGGAACACAATATTTGGCAGACTTATGTGAGTCTGGGTAAAATTATGAAACACAGAATACAGAATTTAAAACAAATGACAATGCACATTATTAACAAAAGGAATTATATGTGTACACAATTGGAATCTAGGAAAATATTAAAACTAGCTATAGGATTGTGCTTGCTTGTTTGTGTGCATGTGTGTGATACATGTAAATATGTATGTGTGTGTGTGTGAGAGAGTTCAGTAGTCAAATTGACCTGAGGTAAAGAATATGTGCAAGTGAACATTCTCATCTACAAGCTACTACATCTGGTGCAGGTAAAATAGGTCTGTGTACCACTTTAGTAAGTACCTCACTCCTCATGCTATCCTCTACCTTTACAAAAGCCAGATCAGGCTGCAGGAGTATTGTTGTCATATTTGGGCAGGAGTTACCAGTCCTCCCTTTCCAGTCTTGATAGAGTTCAAAAGTGTCTCTGAGTCCTTCTGAGTGACAAATTATTTTCCACCCTCCAACCTCTCTCTCACAGACAGGATGTGGCACTATCGCTACTTCCATAGAAAGTGCTCTGATGAACTACATTCCTTGGTTCTGCCAGGTCTGTCACAGCTAGTATCTGCCATGCCACTCACATTGTACCAAACCATCCACATTCCATCAGTGAGAAATAAGTTGCACTTGAACAGCTTCTTCCGATAAATCAGTGCTCTATGGAACAGACTCCGAAGAGAATATTTTCACAATCACTACAATCTTAACCTGTTCAAGTCTAGAGTTAACCATTATCTTCTCCTCTGTATCCATATAAACTACCCTTTAACATAAACCTGTATCTCAATTGGCCCCCAGGCCTTGTATTGGGTGTACCTTACTTTTAATGTTGTAGTTATTGCCCTTGCCTTCGAGTTGCTGTTTCGTACCACCAGGTGGTGGTTTCTATAAAATGCTGGCAGCCATATTGAAAATTCTTCAATTGTACAGTTGTCAATATTCAGACTAACAGGAGGATTACTTGATTGCAGATGCAATTGATTCATTAAGGATTAACAAATGGTAGCAGAGCACAGTTGATCTGCAACAAAAATTTGAATTTCCTTTTCTATTTTTCTGTTACTTTTAAAGTTTTCTGACTCTAACACTTATAATTTATGTAAGAATAGATAATTCTGTTCTTCCAAATGGCTTCCAAGGCTAGACAGTGAATCTGCCTATGAACAATGGAAGAAAAGCGTACATATTAGGAGTAAGTTGACAGACCTTCCAAAACCAAAATAGTACCTATCTTTGAGTGGATGGGCCAGAGTTGCCTCTCTTGATATCAACAGTGAAGATTTGGAAACAAAGACAGGTGTGGACACTATCATCCAAAAACTGAATGAATTATTTCTACCAGGTAAAGGGAGACAGTAATTTGTACAGAACAGCAGAAAGAGAAATAAACGATTCTCTGATTTTGACCACACCTACTTGATATTTATACAGGAAAACATGGCTCTTCCAGACCCAGTAATGTCATTTATGATCCTTTCATCTGTAAACCTTCCAAAGAAGGATTCATGCTTTATAATGCTGGCACTGATGGAAGTGTTTTTCAAAAATATGAAGGAGACCATTAAACATATTTTTGGCCATTCAGTTACTCCAAATATTGATAAATGTCTCCCTCAGTCTGAGATTAAAAAAAAAATGGAAAGTCAGGACACCCTTTTTAGAGATAGTGAGACTTGGACAGGGTCGACCATATACTCATGCCACCCAAGATATACAGTTACATGGCCATAAATTAAATCCTGTGGGTCTCGGTGGACAGGTTTCAAGACATGTCATATGCAGCTCAAAATTTCATGCATGCCAGAACAGTGATCAAGGTCTGCAAAGAAGTACATCAGAAAATATTCTGTTGTCCATGTTTGTGGGTCATACAAATAGCACAATGTTGCAGTCGCTTGTGAAAGATTGTGCTATTTTGGACACAGGGTGTTCGACTACTGCCTGTGGTAAAGTTTGGCTTCAAGAATATTTGAATTCTTTAAGTGATTATCAGTGGGTCTTTAATTGTGGAACAAACCTCTGCTTCTACATTTTCTTTTGGTGATGGAGTTACAGTAGAATCTGCAAAGAAATTGACTATTCCTTCCCTGTTTCATTGAAAATATGAGGTCAGAAATATCTACTGTTGTTGTTTGTGAAATACCTTTACTTTTAAGCAAAAATTCAATGATAAAAGCAAATATGATTTTGAATTTTCAACCTACCACTTTAAGCTATTATTTTTATCTCTCTATAGACAATTAGATAATGCTACCTGTAATTTGATCAGGTTCTAAAAAATGAAAGCTACAATTGCAGAAGCAGTTTGGTCATCCTAATCCCCCAAAAACTCAAAGTTGATTTGCAATGCAAATATAAATAATCATAAACTTGAAAGATGAAATTAAATCTTTAGTTTCAATTCTAGGGATGGAAGCAAAACAATATCAAAAATCAGAGAGAGGTACCTATAATTATTACGTACCTAGCTTATTTAGGAAATTTTATAGTATTGTTTTTCATTATTAATTTTTATAATTGTGAAATTTATTCATAGCTGAGATATAAAAATTAATAATGAATAAAAAATAATACCATAAATTTTTATGAGATGTATGTAAAAAAAAACAGGGTACCTCTTTCATATTTTATCTCACTCTCAGTTATGAAATTATAAATTTATTTTATTGAAAGTATTTTAAATTTTATTTTTCCAGAAATAAGCACTGATGTTGCCAAATGTGAAATACCTTTACTTTTAAGCAAAAATTCAATGAAAAAAAGCAAACATGATTTTGAATTTTCAAAAGGACACTGACTGTTGGAAAAAGAATAAAGTGCAAGGCACCACTTCAAGCCAATATTCTTTATCTCTCTCTCTCTAGACAATTAAAGCTACCAGTAATTTGATCAGGTTCTGAAAAATGAAGGATACAAATAGAACAGCCAACAAATTGCATAAGTGGTTTGGTCACCCTAATTCCCCCAAAACTCATCAAATATCATCATAAATTTGAACATGAAATTAAATCTGTCACAGAGGTATGAAACTTGTACCAAATTCAAAAGAACCCCTTATAGACCTTCCTATGACAACTGAATTTAATGAGGGTGATTCAAAACAAAATGGCTGATATTGGAGGGCTCTTCAGTTGAATAACCATTTTTGGTGCTCCCAAAAAAAAAAAAAAAAAGTACTATTTGACAATGTGTGCAAATTCAACAACAGTCAAATGTTGGAGTTGGGTGAAGCTCTCAACATGACAGTGATGACAACAGTAGCAGAAATTCCTTGGAGCAATGGCGTATGTGATAGACTTAATGCTGTTATTGGTAACATGCCAAATAAAATTAGTGCAGATAGTGTGATTTGGATGTTACTCTGAGAGCATCAGAACAACATAATGATATCCTTCAACCTGTTCCAGAGGAACAATAGGCTAACATTTCAAAGGGGTCCAGATGTTACTGCATTTGGACCCAGGAAGGGTGGTGTGTCTCTTTCCAAACCAGGAGATGACAGAGTACAAGATTACTGATGATGAAGAATCTCAGTGGATGAGGATGAAAATGGTTAGCAAAGCTGGTAAATCCACTGAAAAAATACACATATTATGGATGTAGTATTTGAAGAAGGTAAACCTTTCTGGATGGATTTTGAATATGGGGTTTCAGAATGGAGGAAACAGCAAGATGGTTGTTCAGATGGGCAATCTGCACTGTTGTCCTCTGTTTGTAGAGAAAGCCAAGGAGGAAGAGATACAGAGCTGGATAAACAATAGAGTTTTTGTACATATCCTATCATGGCTCAAATCAGGGACATCTACAAGACGGCTATATAGCAAAAAAAGAGACATCAAAAGGTGCTGTTATCAAAGCAAGATGGGTTGCTCTGCAAGGAAGGTTTGCACATTGTCAGCCATCATATCATCCTCAGGATGGACTTGAAACTCGATGAACATAAAAACTGCCTTTTTACAAAGTAATGATTTTGAAAGGAATGTTTACCTTCAACACCTCCACCCCCCCAAACACACACCTGAAGCTAATGTACTCAGTAACTATTAGGTTGGTGCAAAAATAATCTCGGTTTTTAACGTTAGAAAATACGTCAAAAACCGACATGATTTTTGCACCAACCTATCTGGAAACTCCATAAGTGTGTCTATGGTCTTAACGACTCTTCCAGATCATGGTATTTGACTGTCATCTGAATATATTAGGTTGGTTCAAAAATAATGACGTAATAATGTCGTTTTTTGACGTACTTTTTAACGTCAAAAAACTACATTATTATGTCATTATTTTTGCACCAACCTAATACTAAGACTCATTTTTTTTTTTTTTTTTTTTTTTAGGATCACCCACATTAGGAAATTTTAGTGCAATTTTATTAGCTTTCAATTTAGACAGTGCTTTGTTTGCCTCTTGTAGCATTTTCACAATTGAATGCCTTCTTGTATTGCTCATAACACATTTCATAGCTTATATCTGGTCTTGTTTGGGAAGCAACCCACAACATTTATCCATTTAAAATCAGTTTTCTCCTCTGCAATCAATTCATGTCTTCCTTGTCATGCGACTTTTAACTATGCTAACTGGTGTTATTGTGGAAATATACGATTCCCATTTTATTTGCACTCCATAAAGAGTTTAAAACCTTGCCATATTTAATGGTTACAGAATGTACCGACCTCAATGTTGTGATGAAAAAAATTAAATTCAGACTGCTTTGTATACAACTGCACAAATAAGTGTGGAAAAATCTCTGACCACAGTTTATTTCATACTTACATGAAAATTTAAAAATGTTTGAATATATTACTAGTGCAACTGATAAATGATAGGTAACATTTTATTCATGGCAATACTTAAAGCCTACACACACAACCAAAAAAAAAAAAAAAAATCAGTGTGAAAGAACAAAATACATTTTAAAAATGTTATACAGGTGAAATTTTGAAAACATTCAAACAAAATAAAATTTCTAAAAAAAAAAATATCAAAAAGTGACAATTGTCTGATTCAATCAGATGAAAATAAAAAAAATGAAAAGCTTTCATTACACTAAATATACGAGGGGTTTAGGCCATAACAGTAAAAAATATGGAAAACTGCGTCAATAAACAAAGTCCAAATTCTGGCTGAGATATTACAGTGAACACAGCCTATGTCAAATGTTTTAACAAATTTCATGAAAAGAACCTGAAAAAGAATGTTCCTTGGAAAATAGTGTTTAGATGAAATAAATAAAATTTCATATTCACTTGATTCCTGAAAATACATTTTTATTTCATTCATGTATAAAAAATACACCCCAATCTTTTCATACATTATCTTATCCTGTTTGCATTTCGAAGCATAAATTTTTGACTATCATGAAATGTATATACATCATATTTTTTGCTATGTTTTTGCCTTTGTTTTAAATGCAAATGCAGATTCTTACAGTTTAATTATTCTGTGAAAATATTGATCCACAAACAAAAAAAATCAATATGATCTGTATGTAAGCATGTTTATTTCTAAATGAAAACTCTGTAAAAAAAAAATTACTGATTCACATGATTCAGGTTTAAAAACAGGTTTGAAAACAAACAGGTTTATAAACAGGTTTATAAACAGGTTTGAAAACAAACAGGTTTATAAACAGGTTTGAAAACAAACAGGTTTATAAACAGGTTTGAAAATTCAAGCCCATGTATTTCATGAGAATGATTTCTCTCCAGCAAGCAGTTGGATGTGGTTTTTCAGATTTGAAAAGGATGCATTATAGAAATCGTAATAATCTTTCTCTCCAGCAAATTTTTAACTTTACTTTTGCAAATGTAAACACACAGTTCACAGTGTGTTTTCTTACGTATGTGTATCATGCAGGAAACATTTCCGTTAACAAAAATTATGTTTATATATCTCACACGAATACACATTTGCACTAGTCTAACGATGGAACATAACTTACTTTTCTACACAGATCCACAAAATCCACATGGACAATGTTTCTATCAAGTGTGTATTCGCATATGGCCCTTCAAATGTGACTTCTGTGAAAATGTAGAACCACAAACATCACAGGAATATGGTTTCTCTCCAGTGTGTGTTCGCATATGGCGTACCAAATGTGATGTAAGTGAAAATTCAGATCCACAAATGTCACACACATAAGGTTTCTCTCCTGTGTGTGTTCGCTTATGGCACACCAAATTTGAATGCCATTTAAATGCAGATCCACATATTTCACAAGTATATGGTTTTTCTCCAGTGTGTGTACGCATATGACACACCAAATTTGTCTTCTGTGTAAATGCTGATGCACAAAATTCACAAGAGTATGGTTTCTCTCCAGTGTGTTTATACATATGACTTACCAAATGTGACTTTTTTGAAAATGCATATCCACAAACTTCACACGAATGAGGCTTCTCTCCAGTGTGTATTCGTACATGACACACTAAACCCGATTTCCGTGAAAATGCAGATCCGCAAACTTCACAAGTATGAGGTTTCTCTCCAGTGTGCGTTTGTATATGGTCAGCAAGAACTGATTTCCGTGAAAAGGCAGAGCCACAAACATCACAAGAATATGGTTTCTCTCCAGTGTGGTTACGCATATGCCTTAACAAATTTGACTTCCATGAAAATGAAGAGCCACAAACTTCACAAGAATGTGGTTTCTCTCCAATATGTGCAGGCATATGACTCATTAAATGAGACTTCTCTGAAAATGCAGCTCCACAAACCTCACAAGAGCATGATTTATTTTCAGTGTGTGTACACATATTTCATGAAAAAGGCATTAACACAATAGAAAACTCACCTATTCCAAAAGAATATCAATTCTCTTCAGTGCTTCCATATGGTGGGCTAAAAAGATTTCCATACTTTGCAACAATAGTTACATATTTACACAGAGTTAACACTGCTCTTGTAGAAAAGATAACACATTTTGCAAGTACTTGATTTCTTATTAATGATGACTTGAAGATATCAATACACAAGTTTTACACAGGGATTGAAGCATATATTTCTCTCCTTTGTTCTTGGAAAATGAAAAGTCTTTTCCTTCATTTAAATCCACAGTAATAACATTTGTTTATGTAGATCCAAAACATCTGTAAACGAAAAGCAGTACAAGATATATTAACAGAGACAGTGAATAATGCAGCAACCAGTGAAGGTCAAACTCATTGCAGTAGCTATGATTAGACAGACTGTGAAACAAGATTGCTTAACTATTGGAAAATATTCTATATACAAATGGCTGTATCTGCAAGAAATAATTTTCATAAAAAGAATCTTGCTTCAAATACCGTTCTTCCAAAGGGCTACTTTAACAAGAAGACCTTCACTAAAAGAATAAAAACAATATTACTTAATTTTTTGTAAAATTCAATACAGAAAATTTAATGCTACAAATGTAAAGATTCAATGCAGACAACTTTCATGTCAAAAATCCACTGGCATCATACTTATTATAAAACCCAGGTTGTGTGTGTGTGTGTCTCTGTTCGTTTATATATTGGATCAGATTTCCTACATTCTTCAACCGATTTCAACAAAACTTCACAGGACTATGTAAAATTACCTTGCGGTGGTTCTGACAGTGCCAAAAATTAGAAAAACACAATTGTTTTTGCACGAAATCAATTTGAAAACATGATTAAGAGGCATCACTGTTTTGTGAATGAAAGGGGGACAACTCATATCAAGTTATACTTATTATAAAACCCAGGTTGTTTGTGTGTTCGTTTATATATGGAATCGGACTTCCTACATTTTTCAACTGATTTCAACAAAACTTCACGTTTTTTTGGCAGGTAGTGTTTCTTATTGTCTTGCACACTTTTTTCTTTATTTTTACATTCAGAATGCTTTAAAAATTCCATTTACAAGACAATTGTTTATAATAAAATTGAAAAATTCTATTCAATCGGTAGACATCATAACTATTGAAAACAATGTTTTTGTTTGAGTTTGACCAATTCGTAAAAAAAAACAAAACAAAAAAAAAAAACTAATTAAGACATGCGTGTACGTCAACCTTAAACAATAATCTTTGTCAATTTTATTTTTCAGTCTTTATGATGGTCGATATTTGATCTATCTCTTACTGTTACATCCCCGGGCAATGCCGGGCTCTACTGCTAGTTAGTTATAAAGCATAAAATTTCTATTTTTCTTTCTATTTTATAAAGCTTGATAATTTTGTAATGGAATCAATGAATGTTTAACTGCTTCTTGTTAGTAACATTGGAATGTGAGAAAAGTAGAAAGAGAAATTAATAAAGTACATTGCTTCTGTAGAACACTTTTTAGTTTGATAAAAATCTGGCAAAGTCATTCAACAAATATCAAAAGCAGAAAAGAGAACCCAATGTTTATCTTAAATAGTTTCAATTAAAAATAGTAATAATATAAAATATAAAGAAAATGACAATTGTATTTTCTGAAAAATGACAATTGTATTTTCTGAAAAATATTTAAATGTCTGACATGAGGTTCTTTTTGGGGTTATTCTTTCCACCTTTAAACAAAGTTTTAACAAAATAAACATCCATAGTGGCAATTATAATTAAGGCTATTGAAAATAATAAAAAAATATTCATTTTGGTATGAATCTAGAAATCAAGCAAAAGACGGTGACATCATGCAAAAACCTGAAATAAGTGATGTTTCATTAAAATCTAGGAGGAAGTACTGGAGAAATGTTCAATATAAAAAAAAAAGAAAAAAGCATTTGTCTTCATATAGAATAATAGATGTTTTTGAAAAGAATTAGTGTGAAAAGTTGTTTACCTGTAAATTGTTGTTATAATATGCAGGAGGAAATTCTTAGGCAAAAAGTAATGCTTCAGATTAGATACAGCAACTGGTTTCAAAGTATAAAGCCAGCTTGAAGGGAGATGGGTCAGGATATCTCATTGTTGCCACGGTTACAACACGTGGTGTCCCAAAGACCATTACAGACTCGTGGTATTGTAAATACTTTCTGCTTGTCTGTTCCAAACATATGCTGAAAAAAAAAATAAAAAAAAATAGTATGAACAAAATGAAACTTTTCATATGAATCTATCTAAAGAATTTAACACTAACCCCAGCAGAATGCCTTTTAATTATTGTTTTATGTATTTATTGAAACTTGGATAAAAACAATGACAGTAAATGAAGTCACAGATTTGCTTGTAAACATACAACACAGCCCTGTCTATGCTCTCCACCAACCGACCAATGATTACAACGCATTGCATTTCAATTCTTGATCTCATCAGTGTGTACTGAGAGCTGGGAAAGGGCTTGCTGCATGCTCACAAAATAATAGACAAATGCCACATCGAGAAATAAGAATGTAAACTTGATTTCCCAGATAATTGTCAGAAATAATGAAGAATAGACTTACGTGAGTGGAGCGGCGATGTCGACTGGGGAGTCATAAAGATACAAACGCCTCATTCTCCTCCACTTTAGCAGCCTCCCATTTGGATTGGTGGAAGAGGTGAGGGCGGAGTTATGTTATAAAAATACCTGTACCTCATGCTTCAGAGCTTTTTGGCGGACAGTGAAACAAGTTGTTATTATTGTTCCTGTCTGTTATTACTGTAGTTACCTGACCCTAGTGGAGAGGGTCGCAAACGAAGGACATTTTCTTTTACAACCTGGTCATTCACTATCTCCACACTGTTCTTTTCAGTTGAATTCATTTTTGACATAAAATAGATGTTTTATTCAGGTCTATGTCTGCTTGTCTAGGAGGGTACATAGGTAGGTGATACTTGGGATAACTCCTGCTGTGTTGGTTTAACAGCTCAACCTGCTAACTCCTTGCCCATCTACTCATCCTGACATGTTGGCTGGCAATACAAATAGACAGCACAGGAACCACTCAAAAGATATGTCAGTCTCCCACCAAGTATAGACTGTTGATACAAGCCAACATATGGATATACCCTATTTCTGATTTTTTTCTACTTGATCTCCAAAACCCTCTAATCCACTCTTTTACTTTCCATTCCCCTTCAGTCAAAGTGGATGCCACTTAGAAGCACCAAACTTCAGAAGGAACTATTTGCTGATCTATCAAACAGAAACAGTTGAGATCAAAATAAAACTACCTCTTCCCTTTCTATGTGGGTGTCCATAGTATCACATTATAACCATTTTTCTTTTATTAAAATTAAATAATCAGACTTCAAAATAAACCATCTGCTGGTCTATCAAACAGAAACACTTGAGATTGAGACAAAACTGCCTCTTCCCTATGTGGGTGCCCATAGTATCACATCTAAAAAAAACAAAACAAAAAAAAAAAACACATTTTAAATAACTTAAATGTCTACTTTTAACCTTAATTTTGGTTTGTTAATCCATATTGAAAAAAAAATTAAATTTCCATACGTAAATAAAGATGTTATGCATTTTTAGACCATAGGCACATTCATCACACATTGAACCACCACTATAGATGAAAAAGAAATTCATTAAAAACAAGGAAATGATAATTTTGAGTTGATTTCATTGCTTTTACTTTCTTATTTTTTTTTTTACCTGTTTGATAAAATATTTAATTGCACCCAGTGAGATATTTTAAAATTTTTCTTAATTTTGACTAAGATAGGTATATTCAATACTTCACTAAAAAAGAGCATACCCTGATGAAAAAAAAAAACCCAAACTTGATTAAACAATTTTTTTATCATCTAAATGCTTGTTATTAAGAGGATAGACCAAAGTATTTCTTGAATATTTAAAAAAATTTTTTAATCCTTTCTAACACGTCCAAAATTTTAGTTAAAAATATTGTTTGAGTCAACAAAATTTACATAAAATCAATCATGTCAGCCATTTTTGACAACTCCGTAAACAAAAGTGAAATTCTCTGTTTAAATTCTTGTAAGATTCGATTATACTTTTTTCGAAAGTTATTTTAAGAAAATTAGAAGATTTAGAGTATACTTAATGTAATTGGAAACAAACATTAATTTTTCCTGCTAAAAAATTTAGTTGAAAATAAGAGAAGCATGTCTGTGTTGATTGGAGGGTTGTAGTGACGTTTACATCAATGTATCGAAAACTAATGTCAGGGCAATTTATCGAATGGGAGGGCAGAAGTGACAGTATTTTTAAATTTTAAGTGAACCAGCTTATTTAACTAAAGTAATTTGTAAAAATTAAATACTTTCAAAAGTCTAATATTTTACTGATTTGTTTAGGTACTATTTTGACAGAGATATGTCCAAAGTGTGCATGGTTTCCATCCCTAAAATGTCTCTCACTGAACAAGAAAAAACTTATGTTTCTTAAAAAATATGAAAAGAAAATATTTAGTGAAATATGTTTAAAAAAAAAAAAAAAATAATAATAATTTTGAAAATGCAATGATGATGATTGGTCAGAGAATTTAACATGAAATTAATGCAAATTATAAGGCTGGATCCTTGCTATCATGAGAAACAACTCTTAAAAGACATGACATTATTTCTGAATTGTGTCTCCATAGTTTTGCTCGTAACGTTTTTAATTCAGTTTTTGTAGATACCTCCATGAGATCACTAAAAAAGAGCATAACATGACAAAAAAGATGCCAAACTTGATGAAAACAAAACTTTATCCTCTAAATGTTTATGTTATTATTAAGAGGAAAGATCAAAGTATTTTTGGGGCATTTTTTTACATTTTTTAATTGTTCCTAGCATATCCAAAATTTTCATTAAAATTCTTTTCTTTTAGTCAGCAAAATTAACAGATAATCAATCATGTCAACCATTTTTTTCCATTTTATAAAAACAATGAAAATCTCAGTTTGAAATTCTTTTAAAAATCAATTATCACTTTTTCAAAACTTATTTTAAGAAAATCAGAAATTATGTTTATTTAAAATATTTTGAACCAAGCTGAACTTAGCTTCTGTGACAGTTGTGACATATTGATGGATTATGTGAGGATAATTTGTTCTACGGAAGGAGAAAAGCGAAGTTATTTAGATTTAAGTGAACAAATTAATTAACTCATTATTTTTAAGGAAAACTTTCAGTGCTCTAATTTTTTTTTTTTTGTACTTAGCTTTCACCTACGATGCTTTATGGAAAATATATTATAAAGGAATTGAAATAAAACTGTTAAGAGTGAGATTAAATTTCATAAGAAAAAGGTATCTAATTAATTTATAGGTACCTTTCTTATTAAATTTTATCAGAAGTGTACATAAAATACTATAATTTTATGTACATTTATTATATTTGACTGCGTTATTTGTATTTCCATTCATTTTATTATTAATTTTGATATTTCTTTCATGGAAAAATGTCATAAATGAGATTAATATAAAAATAAGATCATATAAATTTCATAAGATGATACTGATACTTGTAGGTACCCTTCTCAGTTGAAATTGAAAAATCAAATTAATTTCTCCACATGTGTTTCGCAAAAGTAAAGGCCTTAACAGCGGAGAACAATACTTAACTCAAATAACGCAACTTAATTGTATTCTGGTTAGTCTTCCGTACTTTATAATTACAGCCCAATTATAAACACAAAATTACATTCCTTAATTACTGTAGATCTTCTGATTAGTCAAAACGTTACAATTTACAACGCGTTAAAAAAAGATCTATCCCATAAGGACACTTATGAAAGCAGATGTGGGTTTTAACTAATTTTATATTTCAACAACTTAAATGTAAAAGTCTATAAGAAACAACAAATAATTGTATTAAAAATTCATTTTTCATCAAAAAAATTTTTTGCTTTCAGAAAATATTGTCCATATTCATAAAAGCAAATAAAAGCATTTGAAATTAAATAATATATTTGATTTATTGAGTTTTGTATGTTACAATTCAGAGCTGATTTTCAAGTAGGGGGGGGGTCCAATTAAAAACAAAAAAAACATGGTTTGCATTCCTAAAAAGCCTTGTGCTTTTAACTATTGTAATCATTAACCTCCTACTCGATCGAATTTCTAGCGTTTTCATAAAATTAGTTATGTGGGGGGGGGTGATAAATATATATAAAAAAAAATATTTCTGCCATGACTTTAATAAAAAAAAAAAAAACTTATAATAATTTCGATCATCTGTGAATAGTTCCTGAAAGTTTCATTAACATCCGACAATTTTGCAAGATTTTCAAAATTAATGTGTGCCATACCAAAAAACGTGCTAAAAATTGTCTATGTTACTTACTAGTTCCGCTGATACAAAGAGAAACAATGTCTTTTAATCAAAATTTAGAGAATGTTCTAAAAATAATGAAAAACTAAAAAAAAAATAGTTAAAAAAAACTTTGGTCTTTCCTCTTTAACAGTAACTTAACATTCATTTTTAGACGATAAAATTTTGCTTTCGTCAAGTTTGTCGTCTTTTTCATCATGATGCTCTTTTTTTTAGCGATTTCGTGGAGTGTCTTATGTTTTTTTGTTTTATTAGCGATCTCATGGAGGTACCTTAAAAAGCCATTTAAAAGCTTTTTTAATTAAATAATGTCTCAGTTTTATTGTTTTTTTTTTGTATTTTACAAATCAGAGCTAAAGTTTGCGTAGAGAAACGCTCCTTAATTTACAAAAAAAAAAAATTAAAAAATCGATGGTTTATTCTTGAAATCTTCTGCATTTAATTAAAAAATAATAATTACAAGTGTAAATTTAAATAATATTCAAGTTTTCATAGAGGTAAGGAAGGGGGGAATGATGTAAAAAAAAATATTTTTACCGTGATTTTCTGAAAAAGTAAATATTCATTTTTGAATAAGTTCTGAAAGTTTCATTTAAAACCCAACAATTATTTAATTTTTGCAAAAATTTCCAAATGAATGTGTTTTTCAATTGAAAAAAGCGCTTTAAAAAAAAGTATTGCTAAAAAATACGACCGCTGACGTTAAAAGCAAAAAAAAAAAAAAAAAAAAATTCAAATGTGCTAGAAAGGAATAAAAAAAAATTAAAAAAAATACTTTGGTCTTTCCTCTTATTAATAAAATTTTTCACGATAAAACTTTGTTTTTATTAAGTCTGGGGACTTTTGTTTTTCTCATCATGCTATGTTGTTTTTTCGGCAAATTACCTATTTCTCTTCCCTACGATGAATAAAAATCAGAAGCGGTTATTCGGAATTATTTCCTTTTGTGAACATTCATACAAAAATTAATTTAACAGCTGCTAAAACGGAAAAAACATGAAAAATAAAAAAATAAAGTTCGTTCGGAAAAGATTTCTGAAAGAAACTTTTTCAAAATCGTTCCAGATTCATGTGGTTTAAAATTTTTAAATTAAAAATAAAGGCCGACCAAATGAAAAAAAACATTTTTCTTTAAAAACGATTTGTGATTTTCTACGAAAGGTAATATAGTTTTTAATTCAAATGTTGCGTAATTCAACATTCTTTTGCAAAATAATATAAAGTTCCAACAAGTTATATAAATTTTTAATAAATTCAGAAAAGCCTAAAAATGGTTCAAGTTCCTTTGTTTTGCATGAAAATATTTTAGCAAAATTTTCTCAACTCAATTTTTTTAAAATATGTTTTTATTCCGTATTGCTAAACAATCTAGCTTTAAGGAAATAAAACGGAAAAATTTTCATTAAGAACAAGAATTCCGATTATAAGAAGTTGATTTTTTAATGTTTTACTTTCTGATTAAGAAAATAAACAAAAAGATTTCAAAGCAAAAAACAAATAAATATCTATTTTACAGTTTTTTACTTCATTCAAAATATCTATATTCCCACAATAATTTGTTTTACTTTTTTGCATTTTTATGCCTACAGTGAACAACCAAAATAGAAAAAAAACAAAAAACAAAAAAGTGACAAGTTGATAAATAAAAATAACGCTTAAAAAGAAAAAAAAAATCAAAACAAAATTATTTACATTTTTCTTTTACTTACCTTACAGACCAAAATATGCAACGAGAAAATGGTATTATTTTTTCGATGTTCAAATGATTTTATTCGGATTTCTGTTAACCTAACCAATTTTTGTATTATTTATTCCGTGCTTCATATAATAATGTCAAAATTGGAACGGAATAAACAAAAAGAATTAAGTAATGAAAAAATAAAAACACTGGCTGGACAAAGAGGAAATTACGTTTTAAAATGTCACCGAAAAAAAAAAAAAATTAATCGGTGTTACATAAGATTTGGTTCCTTAGATTTCTTGGTATTTACGTTGCAAATGCATAGAATCTATGCATGACGTTTCTTGACAGTCATTGAGATTTTTTTTTTTCTTGTCACACAGGATTTTGCTGACGAGGCTTAAATACAGCCATCTTATCAATCCTTTGTTCTACCGCCAACAAATAAATAAATTGAAAAAAAAAAAAAAAACAAACTCTAAGTAAGAAGACACATTTTTTTTTTTTTTTTTTTTAAAATAATTTAAATTAAATATCGCCTAAAAGGAAATGCCAGTTTCTTTATAGTCGTAAGCTTAAGTTTATTTATTAACAAAATTTTTGAAAAACATTAGTGACTTTGCTTACATACACTACAGTACACACTATAGTGAAAAAAATACATTTTGTTGAACACTGCAAAATTCCAGCAGTCAACAAAAGCTGCAATTATACCTCTGCCACACCCTCGTAAAATAAATGAAGAGGCTATTTTTGCTGGTTCCGGTAAAACAGACACCAAGGCTATTCTGTCGGTAAATACAGTGTTTTAGAACTAAGAATATTCGTCAGTGGCTGTGTAGAGAGGACAATATGGATTCTATGGTCTGTAACTGTTGTCTTCAGTGGCTGCACCTGAAAAAGTGTATTGACAAATTTAGGATTTGAAGTGCTTCCTTAAAATATCCAATTTATGTTTCTTTTAATAAATGATGAATAAATGATTTTAAATTGACATAACAATTGATGGTAGAAAAAATGGTGAAACTGAAAATAAATAAACTTCTGTGTTAAATCTGTATGTTGTTATTATTAACATTACCTGCCTTCATAATAATAAAAATATTTATTGGAAAACAGACTGGGGGGGGGATTTTACCGAGATGAATAAAATAAGCTTAAACACATGTTTCTCACAAAAACTCTATTGTTTCTCCAGCTCTGTATCTCTTAGTCTTAATCATTGGCTTTTTCTACATTTTGGTCACAGAGGACAACAGTGTAGATTGCCCATCTGAACAACCATCTTGCCTTGCCTCCATTCTGAAACCCCATTTTCAAAATTCACCCAGAAAGGTTCACCTTCAAATACTACATCCACAATGGGTGTATTTTTACCCAGTGGATTTACCAGCTTTGTTAACCACTTTCATTCTCATCCACAGAGATTCTTCATCATCAGCCATCTTGTACTCTGTGTCATCTCCTGTTTTGGGAAGAGACACACCACCCTTCCTGGGTGCAAATGCAGCAACCTCTTCTTTTGGAGGGCATCTGGACTCGTTGAAATGTTAACCCGTTGTTCCTCAGGAACAGGTTGAAGGATATCATCATCATATTGCTCTGGAGAGTAAGGAGAAGGAGAGTAAGGAGTTTGCAGAGAATTATTTTATTGTTCATTGCAATTTGAAATACCACTAGAGTCTGAACATGAATCATGACCAGCATTTGGATCTTTAACCAACCAACAAGTGTGAACTCTGATATATGTACCCCCATGACAAACTAACACTAGTTTCCTATTATATGCAATTACAATACCTGGCCCATGCTATTTTTGGCTATCATTCCTTTTGCAGAATATTTGATCTCCATCTCTTAAATCTTTTATATTACTATCCTTAGTGCTCTTCGTATTCTTTCATTAGATTCAAGTGTAGCAGACCCTGTGGCTTTGCGAGTTGTTGAATTAGGAACATGTGCTGTTTATTCCTGCTAGAAAAAGGTTCAACTACAAGAACATGGTGGACCAAAGTTGAGTCCAACCAAAGATGTAAAAAACAAAACAAAAAACAAACAAGACTGATATATATATATATATATATATATATATATCAACAAATATATGTATTAAACAACAAATTTACAAGTGACAAAGACATCAACATTTGTGTTTGTGAACGTAAAGAGTTTGTATTTTGGTGAATGTTTGTATGTACATGTGTTTCATGGCGTTTTCCCACAAGTGGGTGAAAATTTGGATTTCTGCAGTAGGTGTTTTATGCCTTAATTGTTAGAAGTTAGCTGTTAGTCATTTGTTCTATAGACACGTCTTATATATAATTTTTTTGCTATTGCTGTGTGCCACATGTGGCTTTGACATGTATTATTGTGATATTTTTTGAAAGTTTGTAAATGATATTTTGTATTTGCATGCTTGTTAATATCTTTGTTTTAATTATTTGCAGTTTTCACAGCTGAAATAGTAGGTTTTGACAAATAAAAGCCTTAGACACACTTCAGGCAGTTGTTAGTTATTTCAAACAAGTCAGACAAAAAGTGAAAGCAATTGCAGATAGTATTTTTTTGAGCACCAAAAATGGTTATCCAACCTTAAAAGAATCCTCCAATAACAGTGGTAGCCATTTTGTTTTGATCAAAATTCTTTTTGAAAGACACTTCCTTCAATGCTGACATTATTAAGTGTACATCCTTCTCATGAAGGTTTACAGATGAAAGGATCATAAATGACATTACTGGGTCTGGAAGAGCCATGTTTTCCTGTATAAACTTAAAGTAGATGTGGTCAAATTCAATCAGAAAGTCTTTTCTATTTCTGATGCTCTATGCAAGTTGTACAAATTATTAAACACAACAAATTACTGTCTCCCTTTACCTGGCAGAAATAATTCATCCAGATTTTGGATGATAGTGTCTACACCTGTCTCCGTTTCCAAATCTTCACTGTTGATATCAGGAGAGGCTACTCTGGCCCATCCACTCAAAGATAGGTACTATTTTGATTTTGGAACGACTGTCAACTTACTCCTAATATGTACGCTTTTCTTCCATTGTTCATAGGCAGATTCACTGTCTAGCCTTGGAAGCCATTTGGAAGAACAGAATTATCTATTCTTACATAAATTATAAGTGTTAGAGTCAGAAAACTTTAAAAGTAACAGAAAAATAGAAAAGGAAATTCAAATTTTTGTTGCAGATCAACTGTGCTCTGCTACCATTTGTTAATCCTTAATGAATCAATTGCATCTGCAATCAGGTAATCCTCCTGTTAGTCTGAATATTGACAACTGTACAATTGAAGAATTTTCAATATGGCTGCCAGCATTTTATAGAAACCACCACCTGGTGGTACGAAACAGCAACTCGAAGGCAAGGGCAATAACTACAACATTAAAAGTAAGGTACACCCAATACAAGGCCTGGGGGCCACTTGAGATACAGGTTTATGTTAAAGGGTAGTTTATATGGATACAGAGGAGAAGATAATGGTTAACTCTAGACTTGAACAGGTTAAGATTGTAGTGATTGTGAAAATATTCTCTTCGGAGTCTGTTCCATAGAGCACTGATTTATCAGAAGAAGCTGTTCAAGTGCAACTTATTTCTCACTGATGGAATGTGGATGGTTTGGTACAATGTGAGTGGCATGGCAGATACTAGCTGTGACAGACCTGGCAGAACCAAGGAATGTAGTTCATCAGAGCACTTTCTATGGGAGTAGCGATAGTGCCACATCCTGTCTGTGAGAGAGAGGTTGGAGGGTGGAAAATAATTTGTCACCCAGAAGGACTCAGAGACACTTTTGAACTCTATCAAGACTGGAAAGGGAGGACTGGGCAACTCCTGCCCAAATATGACAACAGTACTCCTGCAGCCTGATCTGGCTTTTGTAAAGGTAGAGGATAGCATGAGGAGTGAGGTACTTACTGAAGTGGTACACAGACCTATTTTACCTGCACCAGATGTAGTAGCTTGTAGATGAGAATGTTCACTTGCACATATTCTTTACCTCAGGTCAATTTGACTACTGAACTCTCTCACACACACACACATACATATTTACATGTATCACACACATGCACACAAACAAGCAAGCACAATCCTATAGCTAGTTTTAATATTTTCCTAGATTCCAATTGTGTACACATATAATTCCTTTTGTTAATAATGTGCATTGTCATTTGTTTTAAATTCTGTATTCTGTGTTTCATAATTTTACCCAGACTCACATAAGTCTGCCAAATATTGTGTTCCAGGAGCCATGTTAACTAAAAGTGGTGATTCCCACAAAAATACACCATTTTTTGATTTTTTTTTTTTTTTTGCAGGCACAAAGGTTAAACTTTTCCAATTTTTCTTTTTACTTATAAAATGAACAGCATAAGTCACATAAGTCTACATGTTGAAATTCTTTTTTCTTGAAAATTTCCAAACTCTTCCACCTTTAATCACAAGCAGCAAGATATTGAATTATTGCCTCCTTATGATAATAACAGCAACATGAGATGTGAAAAACTCTCCCTCTTTTCCCTTCTGACTTTGGTAGCAACAAGATATCCTCTTCTCACTTTGTCAGCATGTGAGAGACAAATACTAAAGGTTGCTTTGAACACTACAACTTGAACTTCATTTCTCATTTTATAATATGTCCATTTAATATATTTATTAATACTTGTTTAAATTCCATGTCTTGTCTCACTTTTGCCTGGACTCACATGAATCTGCCAAATATTGTTTGCAGGACAAATGTTCCTGGAGCTGTTAAACATTAACATACAATCACACCTCGCAACAAAAGTGATGATTCCCACAACAAACCCCTTTCAAGTTGGTTGGTTGATTTTGTTTAGCAGCATATCAACACTTCTATGAGTTATTTAATGCTGAAATATAAACATTTTTAATGCAAATGTATGCCTTCAAATACAGAGAAAATGTATTGTTGGTAATTACGTCCTTTTTGCTTTGATTGTAAATCAGCTGAGGTCAATTTGGATGAACCTGTGTGTGTGTGTGTGTGTTTCACAGTTGAAGAGAAAGGGTCCAAGAACCTACCACCATTCGACTATACTCCCGTCTTGCAAATCAATATATAACCCGACACTGAAATGGGACCCATTTGCCATAAAGAGAAATGTTCTCTCTCCTTACGTTTTTATTCTCATATTCTCTGACACTCATTAACCCATTGCATCTTAGTGTTTTTATTACCTTGTTTGGAGTGAGATGATTAAAAAATTTCTTTTAACACAGCAATAGCATCTCCAAATTCTACTGTTGCCTGCAGGGATATATGCACATTGGAAGCAAAATCCTCTAAAAAATCCTCTTCGGCTACGTGACTATGAAACACAGTCTCATATGCGAGAAGTTCTACCCGTGGGCATCGGTTGTAAAAGAGAACCTCTAAAGAATGGATTTAACTGCATGTGCAAATGCTGTGACTGGTCCTTCAATTATTGTTTCAGCCTTTATAATTACAGTTGGCATACAGTCATCTCGTCCATCGTTGATGATGCTCACAGTGTGTGATTCAGCAGTCACACCACAAAAGCACATACCCAACCATGATCCAATATTTCCCGCAAACAATGAAGCAAGCTTTCACAGGCCTGCAAGATATATATGCTTAAACTCTCCAGGGCACAGACAGTGAGCCAAAAATTGCTTGGAGGCAATAAACTTGTACAAACAAAGCAAGCCCTATGAACTGCTTTTGTGACAGACATCTGGTTTGTTTTGGTTTACAGCATATCAACACATTGGATCATTTAATGCCAAAATTGAATATTTTTCAAAATAAAATCATGTATTCAAAGTCAAAAAAAATTTTTTTTTTAAATATAGTAAGACTACTGTCATGACATCTGACTTCTAGCAAAGTTACTGATGCACAGTATAGGCTTTGCAGCTCAGAATGTGTTGTTTGATCTCACACTATCTGCAAATAGGCCCTGTTTCTTTGAGCCATTCAAGCACATGTGGGCTTGTCTCTACAAAATATCTTGCAAAAGAATGAAATGAATCTCTCAAAAAGTTACTCACTTGCAATCTCCTTGGGTAGATTTGAAATCAGAGGCAGAAAAAGCCAGCATTTTTTTAAAACAAACAACTGGCCTCGTTATGCTTTTGCATTTCCAAAGAAACTGATTAGCATATTCTGTGCAGCTATCCATTCAGTTTAAGTACGAAACTGATATTTCTACTAATTCATTAAGGTCAGATAAAAAAAAAAAAAAAGTTGAAAATTTTAATCTTTTTTAAAATTCCTTTAAATATTTGTTGTTCGCAAAAAGAAAACTCCTTAACAAAACCATGAAAAAAAGAAACACGTTCAAAATATATAAAATCTCTGAAAATACCATCTAACAGTATGCTGTGATACAGACTAAAATTAACAGATGTAAAAGCTTCCTCATACCAAATATAAGGAGGGCTTCATGGTTTAACAGTAAACAATATAGAAAACTGAATCAGTGAAATGAAATTCTGGCTGAGATAGTTTGTGTTCACTTTGCATTAATCTCTCAAGTGTTTTCATCTATTTTATTAAAGAACCTGAAAAGGAATGTTTCTTAGAAAATAGTTTGTTTACATAAAATGAATCAAAATTCATCTTTATCTGATTCTTGAAAATGTAGATTTTATTCCGTTCATATAAAAAAAAATCCTAAAATTTTATTTACATTGATTTGTCCCATTTGTATTTGGATGCATAAATTTTGCACTGCCCTGCACAAAATATGCAGACATACATTCATTTCTTCTACAACCAGCTATGTGTAAATAAAAAAAAAATGCTTTTTGTCTTGTTTGTACACCTTTCTCATCCTTAACGAGGTGTTAAAAATATAAACAGGAATTATGAATAAGGAAAAGTATGTTATAGCTGTGGTTAGATGTCTATATTTAATGAAATTAATCAATAGATAATAACTACAGTAAGAAATTGTTGTATATTTTTTACAGCTGAATAACTACAGAAAAAATTTAGCTGAAGATTTACAGGGTTAATGGAATTTTGACATTTAAAATTCAGCAAATTTGAACCCTCAAAAAATGGGGGATCAAAAAAAAAAATGGGTTTTCCATTAACATTGCCATTATTTTAATTATCTTCACCCCATGGCAATGTTTATTGTTTTAAAAAGCATTGATTAGAATTATAATAAAACCAAAACATGACAAAATTTTTTTTTTTTGCTCTTGAGAATTTACAACAAAAATAAAATCCTATTTATGTAGTCAGTTTTTTCTGGCTTGTAATAAATTTCCCTAATCCATTTCCTTCAACAAGCAGAGTAGTGTCAGTCAAACAACCCAACAACATGTGTCTCCTGTTCACTACAGTGGTCACACTTCTGCCTCTGTTGCCTTTTTATACTCTTTTTATAGATTGAGTGACAGTTAAAATTTGCATAATGGAGATTCTCACAAAAGTCTACCCAATTCCAAGATCTATGTTTTAAATATACAACTCATGAAGTTGCCATTTTCTTTTTGGGAATAATTTACACGCGAGACACATCTGAATCTGAAGCCATTTTCTCTATTGTTACAATTTATATATTAGATTGTTTATTTACAAGAAGAATTTTATACTTACTTATAAAAACTAATACAGTTAAAACTAATGCAATGTAATATTAATCATTTGCCAATATATAAAGAAATATATATGAAAACAATTTCTTTACTCATAAATTTATAAACATTTACTAAATTAACTGATGCAAACCAACTATAAGAAAATTTATATTATTTAACATTTTATAAAGTTATAATCAATGTTGTGCCAACCATTCCAATAAACAATATAATTTTTATTATTTTTGTTGTAAATTCTCAAGAACAAAGAAAATGTACAAATTCACTTTCATAAGTTTTATTACAATTCTAATCATTGCTTTTCCAAACAAGAAATATTGCTGAAGAGTGAAGATAGTTAAAATAATAGCAGTGCCAATGGAAAAAGCATCCTTTTGAAACAGTTTTTTTGCTAGCACAAAGTTCCAACTTTACCTAAAATTGTACAGCTAAGAAAATTGTGATGAATACCACTCAGGCATTTCGATATTTAGTCTTCAACTTTAAAAAATGAGCTTAACTTTTCAAAAATATCTCAAATACTGTATATACTCAAGTATAGTGCTTGTTTTTATGATCAGGTTTTTATGCAAAAAAGAGGGTCACACTATACACAGGTTATTTTGTGAAGAGGTTAAAAATCATGCATTTTCAGTGAACATTTGCATTATATGCAGGTAAAGTTTTTCTTTACATTTTTTTTTTAAATTCTGAAGTAGCACGATACGTGAAGTTAGCTTATACACAATTATATACACACATACTAACATTTTTTATAAGAAATAAATCAGCTTTCATATTTACTTGATTCTTGAAAATATTGATTTTATTTCATTCATGTTTAAAAATATATCCTCAAAATTTGATATGAGTTGTCCTATTCAAATATTGCATTAATTTTTTTTACCAATTTTGTAATGTTTTTACCTTTGTGTTTTGAATGTAAGTTTCAAGATAAATGCACATTTTTACAATTCAGTTGTCATCTCACAGATGTTTTTTTACACTATTTTTCGGTGAGAAATTTGTAAAAAAAAAAAAAAAAAAATATTGATTCACAGCACTAAAGTGTATAACCAGGATGTGTTTGCTTATGATTTTTTAGCTGTGAATTCCTAGAAAATGCAGATCCACATATTTCACAAGAATATGGCTTCTCTCCAGTATGAATTCGCATATGGATCACCAAATTTGACTTCTGGGAAAATGCAGATTTACAAACTTCACAAGAATATGGTTTCTCTCCAGTGTGTTTTCGCATATGCGGTATCAAATGTGACTTTCGTGAAAATGCAAAACCACAAACCTCACAAGAATATGGTTTCTCCCCTGTGTGTATTAGCATATGGCGCAACAAAAGTGACTTGACAGAAAATGAAGATGTACAATCTTCACATGCATATGGTTTCTCTCCAGTGTGTGTTCGCATATGGCCCACTAAATGTGACTTCTGGGAAAATGCAGTTCCACAAACTTCACAAGAATATGGTTTTTCTCCTGTGTGTGTGTACATATGTCTCACCAAAAGTTTCTTCAATGAAAATACAGATCCACAAACTTCACAAGAATACGGTTTTTCTCCTGTATGTGTACGCATATGGGGAGCCAAATTTGACTTTCGTGAAAATGCGAATCCACAAATTTCACAAGAATATGGTTTCTCTCCAGTGTGTGTTCGCATATGGCATACTAAATTTGACTGCCTTGAAAATGCAGATCCACAGATTTCACAGTAATATGGTTTCTCTCCTGTGTGTGTTCTCATATGGTTCACCAAATGTGATTTCAGTGAAAATGTGGATCCACAAACTCCACAATAGTATGTTTTTTCTCCTCTGTGTTTGTGCATATGTTTCATCAGTAGAGATGTTTGCACAAAGACAGACCCACATATTTCACAAGAACATGGTTTCTCTTCAGTGTCTCTTTCCATATGGCACAGTAAATCTGAATACACTTCAAAAGGTCTACAGATTTCACCAGAATACGGCTTCTGTCTAATGTTTATTCCTGTGTAATATTGTGTTTTTCTTTAGACAACATATTATACAAGTCTATGATTTCTTACCACTGAATAGTCACTGTCTCTTTGAAACTGTAGATACATAACTTTTATATGAACATTGCAACATATCTTTCTGTTTTTGGTGGACAGTCCAGAATTTTATTTTTTTTCATTTCAACTCCCAACAATAACAGTCTTTATACATATGATGAAATTTCTGTTCAGTCAAGACATCTGTGAAGAAAAAGTAATAAAAGATATATTAACTGAGACGGTGATGTAAATTAGTTTATTTTTGTAATAGATGTTATACAGAAATGCTAGTTTAGATGGGCACAGGTACAAATTAATACAGTAGTCAGAAAAGATCAAATACATTGCAGTTAGGTGACAGTTTATGAAACAAGATTGTCACCTATCAAATTTTGTCCAATATATAAATGATTCTATCAGAACAAAGATGTATAAAAAAAGTAATAGTTTTCTATCTACATGTTTTATTTCTTTTTCTTTGGCTATCAATACACTTGAAGATATGTTTGAAAATATTAAGGCTTTTTTACCCCAGCACAGGGACACAATAATGAAGGAGACAAGAAAAATCAAGTTTATCTTAAATAATTTCCATTTGAGTTGAAAAGAATAATACACAATATACAAGTACAATGTACTTAATAATACACAATATGCAAGTACAATGTACTTCACAATACACAATAATACACAATATGCAAGTACAATGTACTTCACAATACACAATAATACACAATATGCAAGTACAATGTACTTCACAATACACAATAATACACAATATGCAAGTACAATGTACTTCACAATACACAATAATACACAATATGCAAGTACAATGTACTTCACAATACACAATAATACACAATATGCAAGTACAATGTACTTCACAATACACAATAATACACAATATGCAAGTACAATGTACTTCACAATACACAATAATACACAATATACAAGTACAATGTACTTCACAATACACAATAATACACAATATACAAGTACAATGTACTTCACAATACACAATATACAAGTACAATGTACTTCACAATACACAATAATACACAATATACAAGTACAATGTACTTAATGGAAAATGAAACATCTTTCATTTAAAATTTTCTTTCACTTGAATTTGCAACAATGTTTAACAATTTCTTTTTTCACATTTCTCACTTGTGGAACTCTCTTCAGGCTCCATGCTTTCCAGCTAACTTATGTCTTCAAAAATTTAAATGCAAGGGCAATTACTATCTACTGTACTCCTGACTACTTTTCCCACTCATTATCAATTTTTCTGTTCCTAATTCTTTTACACCCAGTAACTCCTAGTGTCTTAGTGGCTTTACTTCCTTGCATGGGGTGAAACTGATTAAAGAAAAAAAAAGAAATTAACAGAGATTGAATAATATATGAAATCAGTTTATATCAAGACTAATTTAGTCTGACATAGAGACACAATAATACAACGAAGATCAAACTGCAGTAGTAGACTGTGAAAATAGATTTCTTAACCATCAAATTTTGTCAAGAATATAAATAATTCTATTTATACAATATTTATATTGATATCTATAAATGATTTTTCTATTTCTTTGGATATCAAGAGATTTTAAAATATTTTTGCTAATTTTATGATGTAATAATGAACTTTCCTCTAAAATTACGGACATTAAAAATTGAAACATTCTTTCCTTCAAGAGTGCATAATTTTTGAAAATGAACCAAATATTTTTGGTAGCATGAAATGGAAAGTTACACGCATCTAAACAACTGAACCAAAATGACATTCCAATCAAGGCAGACACATATCCATGGATGCAAAGGAAGCAAGCCTAAAAGATCAATTTGCAGTAGTCTAGGATTACATTGTGTGCCAAATTATTATCAAGATAACTTTTTTCTAATATTTCAAAAACTGTCCAATTAATTCACACAAAATTTTCATACAATGTTGGCGACACTGACCTGCACAATCACTGAAATTTTCGTACTGATCTGCACAATGTAAACAAACTGGCGCCATATTTGTTATCAGCATGGTGATTTGAGCATGCCAAATTATTAGAATAATCTAAGAATTTAGTGAAAAGATGGGCCGTAAAAGCAGTTTAAGTGATGCTGAAAAGAAAACTATCACCTCAGAACTCTCAAAAGGTAAATCTACCCTAGAAATTTCTAAAATGATAGGGAGGTGTCATCAAACAGTGAAAAAGTTTACGCCGACCCTATACAAGTACGCAAAAGGGCAGATAAAGGCAAGCTGAGGGTTATTTCACGTTGTCTCATGTCACAACTTAAACGAGAGGCCACAAATAACCCTGGACCTACCAGTCAAGAGCTTTACAGTCGCATTGGGGATCCTACTGTGTTGTAAAGTACTTGGTGTTGGTATCTGAGGGAAATAACAACAACAGTCAAACCTGTATCAAAGCCTCCATTGATGAGAAATCACATTCAAAATTGATTAAAATGGGCCGAGGACAATATGAAGATTGACTTCTCTAAAGTTTTGTTCACAGACGAAACTCGAGCAACACTTGATGGGCCAGATAGATGGTGCAAAGGCTAGGTAATTAATGGGCAGAATCACCATCATCATTTGAGACGCCAATAAGCCAGTGGAGGTATAATGATCTGGAGTGGTATCATTGGAAAAACATTAGTGGGCCCATGGAGAATACCAGATGGCATCAAAATGACTGCTGATGCATACATAGCGTTTATGAAGGAGCATCTTGAACCGTGGATGAAAAGTAAAGAGTTTCCCTCAGAAGGGCCATTGTTTTTATGCAAGATAATGCTCCCTCACATGCTGCTCATAAGACTACTGAATATTTGAAACAGGCTTCGATGGACCTCGAAAAATGAAGTGGCCAGCAAATTCTCCAGATTTGAACCCAATCGAAAACATTTGGAGCATCATGAAGCGAAGACTGTACATCAACAGACGACAATTCAGAAGCAACGCTGAGTTGTGGGAAGCAATTCTTGACATATCTCATGGCATTACAGCAGATGACATCCTACAATTAACAAATTCTATGGATTGTCGACTTCTTCAAGTAATTTCAAAATAGGGAAAGCATATTCCCTATTAATTTGTTTAAAACTGTGCCTTTGTTTGTAACTGTTATTATTTGTTTGATTATCTTATTTATTAGCTTCTTTTGATCATAAACATTCATGTGCAACATTAATAAACGTTTCATTTGCTTGGGAATTTTACTAAACCTTTCTAATAATTTGGCATGCCCAAATCACCGTGCTGATGACAAATATGGTGCCAGTTTGTTTACATTGCGCAGATCAGCACAAAAATTTCAGTAATTGTGCAGGTCAGTGTTGCCAACATTGTATGAAAATTTTGTGTGAATTGATTGGACAATTTTTGAAATATTAGAAAAAAGTTATCTTGATAATATTAGGTTGGTGCAAAAATAATGACGTAATAATGTCGTTTTTTGATGTATTTTTAACGTCAAAAAACGACATTATTACGTCATTAATTTTGCACCAACCTAATAATTTGTTTTCATTTTTCATAAAATGCAATGTGGAATTTAATGCCATAACAGAGAATCCAATGGTATAATTTCTTTTATTAGTTACAAAATATACACTCAAATCCTGTTTTCTTTTTGTTTTATGAAGGTTGACAATTTTGTAATGGAAAGTTAATGAATGCTTCTTGTGTGATAGTAGCATTGGAATAAGAAAAGGAAGCCAGCTTAAAAGACTATTCATCCAAGTCTACTTTAACAAAACATTTAGAAAAAGGATAAAAATATCCCGAGAAATGTATTATGATTCCAAGCAGAGAATTTAATGGAATAACTTACCATGAAACATAAAACATTCTATTTTCTTTTTAGTTCATATAGGTTGAGAATTGTATAATGTGAAGTCGATGAATGTCTAACTGCTTATTGTTTGATAGTAACACTGGAATAAGACAAAAGTAACCTAAAGTTAAATCTTTAAATGAAAATATTTTGGTATTGTGACACTGAGATCGTCAGAGGTTGATCAAACAAAAAGAGAAAGAAAGGAAGGAAGATGAGAGAGTCTACCAACTGGATAATAACTGTCGATGAAAATTGTTGAAATTGTAGGAAGATGGATTGAAAACTTAAGAAAATTAAAAATGAAATCACATTTCGAGATAATTCCAATGAGAATTGAACCCAAATTTAACTAGACAGTATTTGGTAATATTGGGCAAAATCAAGACTCTCCATCTTTCACCACTTCCTGCTGATGAGAACAAGACCATTAATGTATTTGCAAATAGGTCAGATAGAAAAAAAAAAACATGTTGTTGATAATGAGATCTAGGTGGTCACCAAAATAACATTTAAAGATTGCCCTGAATGAAAAAAAAACAAGAAATAGAAAGATATGGTTTGAATCAGCCACCCAGAAGAGAAGTGTCCTTGCAAAGATAGGGACTAGCCTGGCACATTCATTCATTATTGTTATGGGGTCCACCCATTTTTCTATATAGTGGACTCTACCAAGTGTACTTGGACTGCTGCCGTTAAATACCCAGAGTTACAGTCAGTGAGAGTAGTCGGTAGTTGGATAGTGAGAGGATATAGGGAGAGTGAGAGAATATATGAATGGAGATAGTGTGAGGTAACCTCTTGCAGAAGTCAGTTACAAGCACGTAGACTCTAAGGAAGTCCTACTTCGAGACTGTATATATCTATCTGTATTTGCTACTAACCACGTTCCTGGACTTACTAACTGTATTACTCTTTGTATGATTGTGTAAATATATTTTATTTCTTATATTTAATTATTACGTTTGTCATTCCTTGGAAACCAAATTCATCTCAGAATCCACAACAACTATAATTTCAGTGACATTTGTCAAGAAAAATTTATTATTATTTTGAAGTGACCATGGATGGTCTGTTTGATCGTAAAAAAATGCATAGACAGAGAAAAGATAAACTTTTGTATTAAGGAGTGTGGAAATGATTTTTCCTTTCTTTTGCAATTCTTGAGTGGTCTGGTTGATCAAGAGATCCCAGCATGGGGCAAACTGATAAATAAGGATTAATGACTGAAAATCCCTAGAAGTTAGACTTGTAAACTCCAGCCCAAGCAGCAGGCTGAGATTGGCTGCTGAGAAAGTGGGAAAAGAATGAGAGAGAGAGAGATTGGCACTGCCTATATAGAATTATGGTGCAAGGTGAGGTGTAAAGAGATTTGGAATTAAGGCATGGCTTGATCCCTCTGCCAACTCTCAAAAGGGGGCTGGACATCCCCAAATTTGGAAAACCACTTGAGTATGTTGGAATTTTTGGGTACTAGTGAGCCAGCCAATATGAGATGACTCATTTTATAGTTCACCAATGGAAGGGTTAACCAATCAGAAGGCTCAAAATATTCAATGCGACGTGTATAAAGGCGGCCATGTTTTTTTCCCCCCGAATATGTACTGCCAGCCTTTGATATCGAAGACTGAAGAATTACAGAAAAGCTGCTGCTGCTGCTGGTGGTATTGGCGATATAGTCAGATTCAGTAAAGTATCTGATTTGTGAGTATTAATCTTTAACGTTGTTCCATTGAGCGGATTATGTACTGCGCTGTATTCTATATTCATAGACGATAGTGAATATGGTTAACAGAGTAAATGTATTTTTATATATAGAAATGTAGAAAACGTTGACGCTTAGGGAAGACAACTAAACCCAGACCCTCGTCAACTCCACCTGTGCTGGATACAGGACTCCATATAAGCTGGAGATTTGGGACAGATGGACACAGACAGAGTCCCCACATTACTGATACTGGAATCTGCATCATTTGCCAAGACCTTCTAACCAAGATCTTGGGCCGGACCTAAGACCAGAACATATAAATTTAAATTAAAACTAACACCATCTGCAGACTAAATGGGGATCCCAGTGTCACTTGATTATAACAGGACCATCACTGCTGGACTTGCTAAAGGGTGGTAGATAGCAAATTCAAAAAGAGTCAGATGAGGTCATTTACGTGAATTTGATTTTGGTGGACAACCCTGCATGACAGAAGACCAGGCACTTGGCCAAAAGCCCCTTGCTTGTAGCTCCAAAGTGATTGAGACAGGCAAGATCTGGCAAACCTGGTTGCATTGGGCTATTGGATGCTTGGTCTGTCAATGTCCACCTTGGTTATGCCAGTCCGATTGGCACTGGCCTCTTCCACCAGTTTTAGTCATTGAGATATTGTGCCTTTGCGGTCTTTGATGTTTGGTTGCGTTCAGTCTGCTCCCTCTTCAATCTTACCACCATAGGTAGCCCTACAAGAGTCAAAACTCTAGATGGCCTCACTCCTGGGATCACTGAGTAAATACTTTCTGCTTGTCTGCTTTAAACAAGAGATATGCTGATTGAAAAAAACTAGTATAAATCTATAGAATAAACTACTTTTATGCTAACCTATCTAAAGAATTCTACTTGAAGATATTTATAATGCTATATATAAGAAAAGTGCAAAATAAAAATAAAACCAGAGCTACTAAAGTTTTTCACCCTTGAATTGAAGGATCATCAGGCCAGGTTCAATTTTAATTCTACTTACCTTGTAGTACTGGCATTTGTTTGATTACACATACAAAAAAAAAAAAAAAAAAATCGAAATTCTTATTTGGGGTCGTCATTAAAATCAGACAATTATTTGATTTTTACTGGAATTTCCAAAGTAATGTGTCAACGCAAAAAAGAAGCCAAAAAAATTTAACAAACTACAGTAGAACCGCTGACGCAAGAAAAAAAAGTTTTTTTTAATCAAAATTTCAAATGTTCTAAAAAAAAAAAAAAAAAAGAAGTTAAAAATTTAATTAAATAATCAAAAATACTTCCTCTTAACGATTTTTTTGACGATAAAACTGTTTCCATCACGGTATGCAGATTTTTTTAGCATTTTCGCAGAGGTACATCAACATACCATCGAGAAAAACTTTCTTGCCAAAATATTTTGTCTAGGTTTGGATTTCTATGAGAAATATATGCATCCTAGATTCCATTTAAAAAAAAAAGTCTTACTCGGAGCATCTGTCTGTTTACAATACATATCTGAATTTAATTATTAAAAAAAACAAAAATACATTAAAAAAAAGAGCTACAAAAAAGTTCTCGAAATTTCATAAAATTAAATAAGCGGGGAATATAGAGGAAAACAAATTTACAAAGATTTTCTTAAAAAAAAAAAAAAAAAAAAAAAGAAAACACTGCAAAAATAGTACCTCCACTTTTTCGGCATAAATTATCGATACCTAAGTTTAAAGTGCATTTTTTAAAATGAAAAAATATGCTTGAAGATTTCATTTTAGCTTTACTTGAAAGTTGAATCATTAAATTTATTATTTCCATTAAGTAAACAATTCTGGTATATTTCAGATAGAAACTATATACATTGGAATGTCAAATTTAATTTCAAATTTTTAAATTTTCTTAAAAACCGCCATTTTCTTAATTTTAAGAAATTTGTAAACAAACACAAATTTATCGATTTTAAAAATACTTAAAAAAATTTCTGACACGTCATTTTAGTAAAATTAGAAAATTTAATGTTAAATTAATCTGATTTAAAAAAAATATTACTTAATTATAGCATAAAAAAGAAATATACAACGAATTATTAACGATTGGTACCGTAATTTTGATCCAATACTTGATCCATGTGTTGATTGACAAGTGATGACAGCTACTACGGATGACCATAAATGAAAATTACTAGAAATCTGAGTGAACCCTTTTATTTTTAGTTTTACTGTTATGTTTATTTATTAGAATAAAGGGACAAAATTCTTTTTAATGGCAATTTCAGTCTACCGTACATGGAAATAAGGAATGTATTAAGTAGAAAAATACAACATAAAAAATTATTTGAAAAAAAAGTGGAATCACTAAATTTATTAAACTTTGCAATTTTGAACTCGTAAATTTTGTTTCTACTTAATTACTAATTATCACAAGGAAATAGGCTAATACAGAGTTTTGCACGATTTTAAACTATTATAAATTATTATAATTAAAATGTAAAACAAATAAAAAATTCTTGTAAAATTTAATTATTCATCAGAAAAAATTTATTTCTTCAGGCAATAATGACCTTAATATTACTTATTTACAAAAGCAATTAAAAGCTTTTCTAATTAAGTAATATCATAGTTTTATTGGATTCATTATTTTTCTATTCAGAGCTCATTTTCCGTTAGTTGGAACAAATTTGAAAAAAAAAGTAGGTGATTTACCATCTCCAATGAATCATTGGAGATGGTTACTTTAAACAAAAAAAAATTGTCAGGAAATAAAAAGGATTGAACGAAATGTCGGGACAATAAGTAAGTGGGGTGTAACATATTAAAAAAAAATATATTTTTTACTAAAATTTACTAAAAAGAAATATTTCAAAAATAATTTCATTCATTTGTGAATAAGTCCTGAAAATTTCATTAAAATCGGACAATTACTTTAATTTTACAAGAATTTCCAAATCAATGGGTTTTCAACGGGAAAAAAGCGCAAAAAAAAAAAAAACAATGTTATTTTAACAGCACCGCGATGACGTAAAAAAAAAGAAAACTTTAACCAAAATTTCAAACGTGTTAAAAAATATTAAAAAATATCAAAAAATAATTAAAATATACTTTGGTCTTTCATCTTAATAATAACATAAGCGTTTTGACGATAAAAATTTATTTTCGTTAAGTTTGTGGCATTTGTTTATTACGCTATGCTGTTTTCCCGCGAAAAAGTGGAGGTACCTGTGAATGTCCTAAAAGTTTCACTTATTATTCGACAATTATTTGATTTTTGTAAGAATTTCCAAATCAATGCGTTCAACGTAAAGAGACATTAAAATTTCCATTATGATCCCTCGTTGACGCAAGAAAAATAAAGTTTTAAAAAAACTAAAACTAAAAAAGTAAAACTTTTTTTTAAGGTTCTAAAAAGGATAAAAAAATATAATTTTTATAATAACAAAGACTTTGGCGATAAAACACTGTTTTATTAAGTTTGGCCTTGGGGCTTTTTTTTCATTACGTATGATGCATGCCCGCTTTTTGCGAATTTGTTGTAGGCATTAGAAAAAAAACTGCGGAAATATTTCTTTGTTTAGGTTTGCATTTCCATGAGAAATATGCCTCTAAGATTTACCAAACATCTGTTTAAAAATATATATAAAACTTCATGTAAGAACACCATGTTCAAGAGAAATGTAAATTGTCATCACAGAATTCTTGACTTTTACACGAAAAGTAAGTTTTTGTTTTCTGTTTTCATTTGACATTCCATTTTCCTATGCTAAGCAACAAATTAAGTTTTGCCATCAGAGAGCCCAATCTCCAAACAATTTTTTTTCAAAAATAGAATTGAACTGAAATGAATCATGTGGAAATAAGGAACGTCCAAATCAGTGCTTCTCAACCGGAATGCATATGGACCCTGGCTGGGTCGAGGTCCATGTTCAGGGGGTTCACAAAAAGAAAAGCAAATTGGGGTCCACGATAATATTTCAGTGGTCCACCCAAGGAATGAGGAATCGGAGATCCGAGTTCGAATTCCAGTCGAATCCATTCATTATTACATTCAATTACGTGAGTGAATAACCTTCTTGGGAACGGTATATGAATCCTCTTCTTCACCCCACAAGCTATGGGTAAAAATAGAAGGACAGACCTGGTTTTACAACCTTGGATGGCAACTGGTCAACCGCAGAAAGAAATCTGCCTCGTCAGTCATGTATCAAAAGATACATGATCGCCTAAAGCGTGTATCACGCATGGCACAACTGACTGATTAGCACTTTCACTTCGAGAATGTGAAAATTATTTGTCTAAAAAAAAAAAATAAAAAATAAATAAGAAAAGAGCAAAAGACATTTCAGTAAAATTGTGATAAATATACGTCAAACAAAAAAAAAAAAATAAATAAAAAATACGTCAAAAAACATTACGGCATTATTTTTGCACCAACCTAAAATAATTCTATCAAAAAAATATTTTTACCGTATTTCCTTTTTAAAATAATCGAACTTTAAAAATAAAGCTTTTAATTTTAATAAAATCCTACATTTTTTGTTCTTTTTTCTTTTTATACTCACTAAAAACTCACATCTAAAGAAAAACAAAAAAAAATTAATTTCAAAGCGAAAACAGTTTATTTGGAAAAATATCTGAAAAAATGAAATCACACCTGATTGAAAGTTTTTTTTTCTTTATTATGATATCAATTAAAAAGGAAAACAAAAGAAACAACAAAAAAAAAAAGTGAGTGAGTGATAGGTTCATAAATAACGATTTCTTTAATTATCAAAACAAAATTAATTGTCTTTTTTCCACTTACCTTTCAAATCAGAAAATGCAACGAAAAAAAAATAAAACGTGACGATTTCTTTGTGCTCAAATAATTTTATCCGAAATTCTCTGTCAACTTATCCGTAATGCTGACGTTTAAAGGAATTACATAAAGAAATTATGAAGAAAGTGAAAGAAAAAAAACAAACAATATAAATGATAAATTACTGTTGAGAAAACTAAAACATTTCACTTAATAATGTAAGAAGGAAATTAAGCGGTATTAGACAAGATTTGGTTCCTTGTGTTTTTAAATCCGTAGATTTCTTGCTTTCTAACTAGGATAGATGCACAAGGTTTCTTCACGGCATCCGAAAGAAATATTCATAATTCATCTGTCAAACAAAAGCAAAACCACCTTCTCAATTTCTTTACGTACGATGTCTCTTTAAGAAATAGACGATCATGGACGTTACTTTTTAGGACTAGGAGGGAGGGTCTCTGCTATTATGCACTTTCTATTTTTTTATACTTTTTTTTTTTTACTACACTTCCTACAAAAAAAATTGAATTTCTTGTGAGCCTGCTCAACCTCTTCTTGCAAAAAGGTGCTAAATTTGCCGATTTTACTCTGACGTTCTAAACATCTTTTTAACTTAGCTGGTTAAGTAATAATTCGTTAAAAAAAATAAAGCACTAAAGTTTTTAAACTTAGAAAAAAAAATTTTTTATCAAAATGTTATTAAGAGGAAAGAACAAAGTATTTTTAATTATTATAAAAAAAAAAAAAAAAATCCTTCTTTCTCACGTTCTAAAATTTGTGTAAAAAATCTTTTTTTTTTCCCCACCCCCTCCTCGTCCTTGTAAGACTTGTGGTAATGGACATCCTGCTAGTCACTCTAGTGTAGCAGTTTCTGGTGAAAAACACATTAATTTGGAAATTCTTGCAAAAATCAAATAATTTTCTTATTTTAATGAAAGTTTTCAGGACTTATTAATTAAAAAATGAATTTATTTTTGAAATTTTTAGTTTTTTTTAAGAAAATAAACTGTTCTTATGCCCTTTTTATTTGTCGGGATTTCAAGTTCGACTGTTTGGGGAAAGGAAAGGTAGAAAAACTAATGGTAATCATAAGCATTTGAAGCGAAACTCAGCGAAAAAAGAAAGAAATGATAACGATTTGCGGAATTCTCACTTGTTACTGGTGTAGTTTCGCGGTGACAATCATTTGAGCAAAAAGAATTGCTACAAAAAAACGCTATACGCTGCCTACAAGTAGTTCTCCTTTAAGAGTTAAAGAGTCTTAAACAGTTTTTTTTTTTTTATTAACACGCCCAGTTATCTTCGGAAGATGGAGCACGGTCGTAGGGAAGGAAGGAAGAAAAAAATAAAAATTACTCAACTGCTACCACGTCTTTTGGGTAACTATTTCTTGCATTTTTTTTTTTTTTTTTTTATATATCTCTCTTCGAACACATATGCAAATTTTGACTCCCCTTCCATCTGCTGGTGTCGACTGGAACTCATTATACACTTTTTTGATGAAGACGAAAATGAAAGATATTTCTCCCCCTCCACTGAGCTTCGCTAAGATAAGTGCAGAAAGTTTCTTCGCCTCTTACTACACTTCCCGCAGAGTCAAATTTAATTTACTGGTCTGCTCTCTCTATAAAAGCTATCTCATTTACATTCATTCATACAAGGTATAAATTTGCCGATTATTTTACTATGACTTACTCAGTGACCTTTTTCTATCTTTTTATTACACGTTTCTCCTCTGAAAGTGAACATACGTGGCGAAAGTGGATTATCTCCCTTAAACATAGTCACAGGACTATGGTTACGTGGTAATAAAAAGCAGTACACTTTCAAATACCTATTTCTTCCCTGGACAACCTTTGGCCAGTAACACAGCGAGTTCAAATTCCAGTCGAATCCATTACATTCACTTACGTGCTAATACCCTTGGGAAAGGTATGAATCCTCTTCTTCTCCACCCAGCTATGGGTAAACAGCAGGACAGACCGGGTTCTATAGCCTTGGATGGCAACTGGTCTACCACAGAAAGAAATGGCAACCTACTGCAAGAAAAAAGTCTGCTTCGTCAGTCATGTATTGAAAGTTACGTGATTGCCTAAGTGTGTATCACACATGGCATATAACTGATTCAAATTAAATATAAAGTAATATTTTATTTCACTCTTTGATGAGTTGCCCTCCTGTATTTGCACATAATGTACCTCATAGGAATTGCAACTCAACATTACAATTAACAATTCTGATCATCTGTCTAGGTACTGACAAGACTTGTTGTTGCTTAACTTTGGTGATCATACAGGAATTGGTATTTTAACATGATAAGCCCAAATATACTTAAGAAACTAATGCCGCTAACCAAACTATGTGTTTGGGATTCCAACAGTATACCAGAAGTACTCCCAAATTCAAAGTTAGTTTTTCTCCTAGTGGATTAATTTGTTGGTTTATGAATTTGGTAACATAGTGTGTTCAGGCAGTGTAATAACTGAGCTTTACTAAACAGAGAACTAGATGAAATATCCACAGACATGGACAGTGGAATGAGAACTATCTACCCTCATAGATTAAATAAAGTATGTTACCTGGATTGACAGACAGCTGATGAGCATGACAGCCAAAATGTTCTGATAACAACAACAAAGATGAGGACAATAGTTTGCATATAAATAATATTCCCAATTAGCCTGATTAAATGCAGTAATCATTGAAAACTATCCAGAATTGACAAAATCAATAAGGTACCATCTTCCATGAGGAAAACACCATGCCTTGCACCTATTGCAGACCCAGCAGAAATTGATAGAGACTGGCTGAGACACTTCACTAAACCCAACTGATCTTGCACTTTCAGATTACTACTACAGCTTGCTTAATAGAAGAAAGATGCTACAAAGATGTGAAATGAAATGGAATAAAATGGCACATATACAGATGAATAAATCTATGTATACTTAAATATTATCTTTGAAATTCACTGAAATCACTACAAACTTTGTTCTTACCAAATATTAACATTTTTGTCGATAATATAAAAAAAAATATGTGGCAATCTTGGACCTTTGTGTCTGCAAAAAAACAGAATGTCAAACGGACGATGTTTTTCTTGATTCCGCTTTTAACAAACTTCACTATTTGGCAATGTTTATTGTTTAAAAAATGATGATTAGAATTGTAACAAATCAGTGAATAAAGTTGAAATTCTGGTTGAGATAATTTCTGTTTCCTTTGCACTAACATTTCAAAAGTTTTATTAATATCCTTTAATAACCTGTAATCTAAAATTTAAATGTACATGGGAGATAAAAAAGGCTTAATAAAATAGGTTACAGGTTGAAAAAAAAAAAATTACCTATGTTTTTCTCCTAGTAGCAGGTGTCCCAAAGTTTTTATATATATATATATATATATATATATATATATATATATATAGGCTCCTGAAAAATTAATTTCGGTTGAGTTCTCTGGGGAGGAAATGTGGGTTTGTAAACAGTGACTATTACAGCTGATATAGCGAGACTCTTCAGCAAAAGCGAATTGAGTCCTGTCGGTCACTGTGTGTTTATCTAAAAGTAAATACACTAAAATTCACCTTCATCCCTGCCATTCGCCAATGTCTTAGTGGTAGAATCTCCGATTGACGCCAATAAAGTCGGGTTTCAATCCTAACTAGAGGCAACCGGACATCTAGCTACACTGAAAAGCTGCGAAACAGTCTGTCTGTGGATGACATTATATAGCCTCCTGAAAAATTAATTTCATTTGAGCTCCCTGGGGAGGAAATGTGGGATTGTAAACAGTGACTATCATGGCTGATATAGCGAGACTCTTCGGCAAAAGCAAATTGAGTGCTGTCGGTCACTATGTGTTTATCTAAAAATGAATATGCTAAAATTCACCTTCATCCCTTCCATGCGCCGATGACTTAGTGGTAGAATCTCTGACCGATGCCAATTCAGTCAGGTTTCGATCCTAACTAGAGGCAACCGGACATCTAGCCACACTGAAGAGCTGTGAAACAGCGAAACAGTCTGTCTCTGGATGACATTTTATATATATATAAGGTGGTTGCCAACTCATGTCTGAGTACGGCCATTACTACGTATCTTTTTGGAGAAAATCTACTGATGTGCTGAACAAATGTGGCTCTTTTCGCCCAGCAAGCGACATACATACTCTGGCGCAAACAGGGGCACATAGGAGGTCCAACAGCGCAGATGCTACATTATCGTGCAGTTTAAAATGTTGCAGGAAACTGCTTCTGGACCTGCATGTCTTGCCACAAATATCACATTTCAGTTGCTGGACGTCTACAGTTCTATAGTCAATTGCCACTTTCTGCTGGTGCACTCTCAAGTCACTTCTTAGACCAGCCATGGACAAACACTCTAACACAATTTTTACTTGTTAGAATGAGCTGCCTGCATGCATACATATATACTGATTAACTATTCACCTATGCTACATATATTCTATTAAGAAATGAAATGAAATGAAAAACAAATGTATTTTTGTATTTATTTATTTAGATCAGGGGTCAGCAACTCATTCGACCCCGTGGGCCAGATTGTGTCATAATGACGGGTCGCGGGCCAGGACGAAGGCCATTAATGAAAAATTAAAGAAAATTACATATGCAGACCCCTGTCAACCTAAATATTTAAAACCATAATGAAAATAAACATTGAGAAATCAGAAAAACAAAAGAAAATCTAAAATTAAAAAAAAACACCTAACAAAAATTACTTTTCCTCAAGGAACGTCAAAATACTTCAAAGTGAAAAAAAATCAACCGAAGTGAAATGGATGAAATTATGACTTGTAGGTTTGAAGCTGTTATTGAAAATTGTTCCACAAACGAACCGCACACACACACACACACATCAAACAAAAACGAAGCACATATACCCATACATACGAGTACAAATAGTTGCAAACATATACACTTATGTATGTACACATGCGGTATCATCCACACATTCATGAGGCATGTATGTATAATGTGCGTATGTTTAACTGTCTTTAGATTTCTGCTACCTCACATGTCAGTCCCTCCCTGGCCTCTTTCACTTTATCATTCCTTTTGCTTACGTTATCTTTTAATGTAGCCAAGGGTCATAACAAATATGTATCCATTATCTGACATTAAACGTAGGAAATGCAACTTGGTGAAATAAGTCTCATGAAATATAACTGGCAGATAGTCTAATATTTTTAGTGCACTGACATAACAGCAGGCCTTTTATCAAATTCGAAAGCCTTGTCTCTCATGTTAAAAATAGAGTTATTGGTAATCAGGTTCGCTGGCTGGTCAAAATGCCTTCGTGGGCCGGATCTGGACTGTAGGTTGTTGACCCTTGATTTAGATCAACTGATTACTATTATTAAACATAGCAAGAAGAGGATTTTCGATCACAAGGAGAAAGTGTGAGTAAAGAAAGGGGCTTCAGGGTTTTTTGATATTGTTATGGAAAGTTTAGATGCAGTTGGGCATAAAAGTTGGTGGGGGATTTACTTTTTGACCCATCTAAGCAACATCATAGTCAAGAGGACATAGGTCCCTGTTGCATTGACAGACTCTTCTTAGAAACAAAACAAAAAAAAAAAAAAATGTCCTCTTTAGATCATCAGGAAAAAGTTGATCAATTACTTTAAAGCATCAGGTTTCTTGCTTGAAGTTGTAATAAATTTGAAGGAATTTGGATGTCACTTTAAAACAAGGAAATGCCCCATCTTATATAAATACTACTGCCAATCACCCTGCAACAGTCTTAAGGCAGTTGCCCAAATAATTAAAAAAAAAAAAAACATTGTAAAATCTTGTTGAAAATACCTTTAAATCATTGTTCAAATGATAAAAACTACTTAACTAAAATGATGTTATATAACAGCTATGAAAAAAAAAAAACATTCAAAATGTACAAAGCCTTGAAAAATAGCATCAAATATTACTCTGTAATACAATCAAACTAAAATTAACAGTTATAAAGGCTTCCTTACACCAAATATAGAAGGGCATCAGAGATTAACAGTAAACAATATGGAAAATTAAATCTGTGAATAGAGTTGAAATTCTGGCTGAGATAGTTTCTATTCACTTTACATTAATATCTCAAATGTATTAAGACATTTTATTAAAAGACCCTGAAAAGCAATGTTCATCAGAATATATTTTGTTTGTATGAAGGCTTCCTTCATATAAACAAAATATATCCTTACACCAAATATAGGTCTTCATGGCTTAACAGTAAACAATATGGAAAACTGAATCAGTGAATAGAGTTGAAATTCTGGCTGAGATAGTTTCTATTCATTTTGTATTAATATCTCAAATGTATTAAGACCTTTTATTAAAAGACTCTTAAAAAAGGAATGTTCCTAATATTTTGCTTCTGACTATTGTAGTAAAAAGATTAAAAATGAGATGTAAAAAAAAAAAAACTTTCAAAATTAATTGTGACATTGTTTCATCTGAGAAACTTAAATTAACACAAAACAAAAAATGCTGAAAAATTCTTTGCCATGATTTTTATTTCATACTTATAATAATAATGATGCTTGAATATTTATTAATGCTTCTGATGATTGATAACAATTTATACATTGCAACATACAAAATTTGATATAGATCTTTTACAATGAAAGTGTAACAATGTAAAGTGTTACATTGAAAATGTAAAAATGTCCGAAATGTTTGAATCTCATGAAAATAAGTTCCCTGTCATAAGAAATTTAACAATTTTATTTAACTTCCGTATACTATATATAGGGGGTGGGAGCTTCATGGCCTAACAATAAACAATATGCCCAATTGAATCAGTGAACAGAGTTGAAATTCTGGCTGAGATTGTATTCACTTTGCATTAATATTTCAAATGTATTAGGTTGGTGCAAAAATAATGACGTAATAATGTCGTTTTTTGACATATTTTTTAACGTCAAAAAACAACATTATTACGTCATTATTTTTGCACCAACCTAATAATAAGGCATTTTATAAAAAGCCCTGAAAAGGAATGTTCACCAGAAAATATTTTGTTTATATGAAGGTGTCCTTATACCAAACAAAGGAAGGCTTCATGGTAAACAATATGGAAAATTGAATCAATTCAAATTCTGGTTGAGATAATTTGTTCCTTTTGCGCTAACATCTCTAAGAGTTGATATTTTATTAAAAATTCTGAAAAGGAATGTTCCTAATATTTTGATTATATAAAATAAATCAAAATACAATATTTACTTGGTCTTTGAAAATATAGATGAGTTTATTTTCAAGTATAAAAAGTACATTACAAATTGTTTATACACTGACTTCTCCTTTTTGAACCTCGATGTATAAATTTTTTGACTGACCCGCATGAAATTAATATACATATTTTCTCAGTCCAAATTTCAATCAAAATGCATATTCTTACATTTCAGTTGTGATTTTACAAATAACTTCACTATTCAAAAATGTTAATCCATAAACTTGAAAACAATGTTTCAGGTGTTTCTTTCTAAATGAGGAATTTGTAAAAAATGCTGATGAACAGAACTAACCAAGATGTGCGTCTTTTCAACTGTAAATTTGTTGAAAATTCAGAATCACATATTTCACCAGAATGTATTTTTTTATCCAGTGTGGAGTTGTATATGCCTTTTCAAATTTGAAGTATTGAAAAAGGATGTATTACAGATTTTACTTTAATAATGTTTCTCACCAGCATTTTTTAAAAATCCATTGCATTTGCAAATGCAGAACAACACATTTCACATGAATATGGCTTCAGTCTAGCGTGTGTTTGCACATGGCACATCAAGCAGGACTTTAGCAAAAATATGCTTACATGTTTCACATGAATATGCTTTCTCTTGAGTCAAACTTCACATATTGTACACTTAATCTGACTGCTTTGAAACTTTATTTACATATGGATCAGCGATGTTCTATAAAAATACAGATCAAATTTTCCATCAATAGTAATTCTCTCTAGTATAGGTTCAGACATGGGACATTAAAATTGAATTTCCTACAAACATATATCCACAAAATCAAGAAAGATATTTCTATCCAGTGTGCATTTGCATATGGTCCTTTACATATGACTTCCGTGAAAAGGCAGAGCCACAGATTTCACAAGAATAGGGTTTCTCTCCTGTGTGTGTTCGCATATGGCGCACCAAATGTGACTTGACTGAAAATGCAAATCCACAAATATCACAAGAATACGGTTTCTCTCCAGTGTGTGTTCGCATATGGCTCACTAAATGTGACTTGACTGAAAAATGAGATTCACAAATATCACAAGAATATGGTTTTTCTCCGGTGTGTGTTCGCATATGGCATACCATATTTGACTTCCGTGAAAATGCAGAACCACAAACTTCACAAGAAAATGGTTTCTCTCCAGTGTGTGTTCGCATATGGTATACTAAGTTTGACTTCCATGTAAATGCAGATCCACAAATTTCACAAGAATATGGTCTACCTCCAGTGTGTGTTCGCATATGACTTACCAAATCTGCTTTACGTGAAAATGCAGATCCACAGATTATACAAGAAAATGGTTTTTCTACAGTATGTTTACACATATGCCTTACCAAATATGATTTTAGTGAAAATGCAGTTCCACAAATTTCACAAGAATATGGTTTGTCTCCAGTGTGTGTTTGCATATGGCATACCAAATTTGACTTCCGTGAAAATGCAGATCCACAAATCTCACAAGAATATGGTTTCTCTCCAGTGTGTGTTGGTATGTGGTGCACCAAATTTGATTTCTGTGAAAATGCAGATCCACAAATCTCACAAAAGTATGGTTTCTTTTCAGTGTGTGTACACATGTTCATCAGGAAGATATTAGTGCAATGGAAGATGCACCTATTCCAAAAGAATATGGTTTCTCTCCTGTGTTTCCATATGGCAGACCAAATCTAATCAGTAGTGAGATTTGCAAAGAAGAATGTGGCATCTATTGTTACATGTACTTGACTTCTTGCGAGTGAATGTTTAATGCTATTTCCTGAAGATGTTGATACACAGCTTTTGCATGAAGATTTTAGTATATATTTCTCCGCTCTTCATAGAAAAATCAAGTGTGTTCTTTTTCTTTAGTTAAATTCACAGCAATAATAATTTCCTGTGAATAAAAAGTAATAAAAGATATATTAACATAGTGAATAATACAGGTTGAGAATCCTTTATCTGAAATTCTTGGGCCTGGAATTGCTTCAAATTTCAGATTTTGGAATACAGGCTATTTAATTTGTACAGTGTAACCCGGATATAAGAGAGTTGTCGGGACTGGAGAAGAAGTCTCTTATATCCGGGTCTCTCTTATATCCAGGTAAGTATGGCTCTAATTTGGGACCAGAGAAAATCTCTCTTATATCCGTGTTACACTGTATTTTGTTTAGGTAAGTATGGCTCTAATTTGGGACTAGATAAAGTCTCTCTTATATCCGTGTTTCTCTTATATCCGGGTTACACTGTATATAGCAACTATAAAATGGGGCATTTTGGGAATAGAACTCATGCATGAACATGATATCCCTTTACATTTCATAACACAGCTTATACCCTGAAAGTAGTTTTATATAACCGGCATATGTTCCCTGATGCTGAGAAATGCATTCCATCAATACATGATCGAGATCATTTTTTGCTTTATGCAGTGTTTTTCTATTTTTCATCAATTTCTATTCATCACTTTCAGCATAAAACTTTACCAACTTCTCATTCAATTTCCTTGTGTTGTATATGGTCATTTCAATACCAAACTCCTCAGTCTGACGATTCACACCTACAACTCTGTCTAGTTTTTCCAACAGTTTGACTTCATGTGATATCGATAAACATAAATGCTTTCTTTTTTTCCTTTTCACTACCTGTATGGATATCTGCAGGACTTTTTTACTTTCTTTTCTGAGCATAAAGCACCTGGAAAGTAATCCACGAGCAAAGGTGTTGCTCTGACCATCACTAACAAAAAACTGGTGCCAACATAGGCTATGCAACTGGACTGGGGAACCCCCACCCAATGTAGATGAGCTGCACATCATCTAGGAACCTTCCCAGTGCCTTCTGAAAATTTCCATTTACGGCAAGTCATATCAGCCCCTGAAAAGGTTTTGGATTTTGGAATTTTGTATAAAGAATACTCAACCTGTATATGAAAACAGTTTATACTCTAAGAGATACACATAGTTATATACTAGAGCTGGTTTAGACCAGAACAGGGGCAAAATAGTGCAACAGAGAGTAAATATCAAAATCATTGCCACGGCGGAGTTTGTGAGACAACATAGTTTAACTATTAAAGTTTATCCAATATATAAATGGTTTGGTTTAGTTTAGTTTGTTTTATGGTATATAAACACCTCAGTGGGTCATTTAATGCTGACAAGATTTTTCATGTTGGTAATATTTTTTTTCAAAAGTGTATTGCTAGTAATATTTTTTTCTTCAAATATGTATTGCTGTTAATAATTATTTACAAAAAATGTATTGCTGGCAACAATTTTTCCTCAAAAAATTCACTGATGGTATTAACTTATTTTTACACTTTCATAGTGTTTTGACCACAGTTTAGTGGTTAACTATTTGCCCATAGTTGGGACCCCAATGGGCACCACCACCCCGAGTTAGAGTGAACCTGAGAACATCAGCAATTAAGAGGCAGTTCCACACTTCTCAAAACCTGATCCAGGCCCCGCTGTTGAACGTAGTTTATCATTATACCCAGGATGGATGATGTATAAATGGTTCTATCTGCACAAATGCATAAAAAAGAAATGTAATAATTTTAATTTCTATGAGCACATTTTAGTAATCAAGCTGAAAAGACCATTCATACTTCCAAAGGTCTAACAAGATGAACTTAAACAGAAATAAAAGCTATATTCCTTCATGTTTTCATAAAATGCAATGTGATTCACAGCAGAGAATTTAATAATTAAGAGAATCTTAATAAGTAAACTGAAGTGAAAATAAAAGAAATTAATAAAGTAAAGAATAACATATTGCTTATGCTTCCACTGGACAAAATCTAAGTCTTCTATTTTAATTACTCCTTAGTCTACCCTCCTATTTATATGAAAAGAAGTTGGTGGTTGGTTAGGATATAAAGATGATTAATTAAGAGGCAGTTCCACACTCCTCAAAACCTCCTGATCCAGGCCTCGCTGTTGGATGTAGTTTATTGTCTTACCCAGGACGTGGATGTAGTTTATCATCATACCCGGGACAGCTGATGTATAAATGGTTCTATCTGCACAAATGCATAAAAAAGAAATGTAATAATTTTAATTTCTATGAGCACATTTTAGGAATCGACATGAAAAGACCATTCATTCTTCCGATGGTCTAACAAGATGAACTTAAACAGAAATAAAAGCTATATTCCTTCATGTTTTTATAAAATGCAATGTGATTCACAGCAGAGAATTTAATAATTAAGAGAATCTTAATAAGTAAACTGAAGTAAAAATAAAAGAAATTAATAAAGTACAAAGTAACATATTACTTTTTGTAAAATATGCTTCTATTTGAAAAATGTCTTGCTAAATCTTAAATTTTAATTATTTCTTTGCCTAACACCACATTTATATGAAAAGAAGTTGGTGGTTGACTAGGATATAAAGAAGATAGTAATATTTCTCTAGATTACACTCGGTAACAATAGCACAGTTTGCTTCCTCCACTGCGTTTTGTTGACTGTGAGATTTTATAAACATTGTTACTTAAAATAAAGGAATCAAATAGTTTAGGTAGCATCAAGTGAATACTACACTCATTTACACAACTGATCCAAAAATCTATACTAATTCTGGTAATTCTTAAGAAGCAAACATAAAAAGAACATTCTTTCAAAAGTGTTCTGTAATAAGATGACCTTCACTAAAAATGAAAAAACAAAACACAAAACACATGGTTAATTTATCCTAGTGAATTTTGGATTTTCTTAATGTTTACAGTTTTATAAAGATGAATTCCTGAAGATGTATTATCATTAAAAATATTACTTAATATTGAATGTTAACACATTATAAATATGGTCCATAATTCTAACAAAATTAAAAAAATATTTTTCATGTGAAGTTGCTGATACCCAATTATAATAAAATATATTGGATATTTTTAGTTTTCACAGGGGAAATTAACTTATAGTTTTACAGAATGATTTTAACACTCTTGTTGCTGATAAACTTGTGATAAATAAATATGTTCGAAATATAAAAGAAAATGCTATTTTTAGGCATGAGCATCTTTTAAAATATTTTTTTTGCAACCACTTGATTTTTTTTATTCTACAGAAGATTAAAAATGAAAAGAAAATTCTGAATTACTTGCTTTTGCTAATGTTCTTCTTACTGCAAAAATACAGTTTGTTCATACATCATGGTCTTCAATTTTGCTTATCTGCATTTTCAGCTGTTTCTATTTTAAAGTCATTTTTATAATCAAGACTTGGGAATTTACAACATAAAACAAGTTGTTCTCCTAAGTTTATTATTTTTTCATCTACAAAATTTTTGGTCATAATTTTTCCAATATCTTTTGTTACATGTGATTATGAACTGAAGGAAATTTTGAGGCTTACTAAAAATAAAACATCGATTTCATTAATATTGAAGAATAAAATGTATCTGAGCATTTCTAAAAATTACACTAAATTAAATAAACTTTTGTTTTACATTTTATGTCTGTTGTATTTGATTTTGATTTATGGTTCAATGTTATACAAGTGGGGGCAATGTAAGAAGATAACTACTGTTTGCCCTTTGAACTTGTTAAAAAATAAGGACATACCCTGATGGGAAAAAAATGTGTTTTATGTTATATTTTAAGTAAAAATTAATATTTTTTTTTTACAAATTCTATACTTAATCTTCAATTAAAATGTCTGGGTCAGATGCTGAAGTTTTAAAAGAATTTTAAATTTTAAATTCATTTATTGGCATCTATGAAATTAGGTAATCAAAGTGGGAGAAAATGATTTTATTTTTACTTTGTTGGTTTTTTAAATGTTTAAGATCATTATTTTAAATACATAAAATTAATGTTTTTTTGTAAATTTAGGTTATTATCCTGTTATCAGTTTAAATATTCCTAAATTTTGCTAATCATCACATAATAATTATGCTCGTCCCTCTCTTTGTTAGTTTACACAACTGTTACACATTGCTCATACCTCATTAATAATGGACTATTTTTATGGAAAGACAAGAGACATGAAATGGTACTTGGTTTCAATGGAAAAAAAAAGAATGTTAGATAGAAGTGTTTAATGTCTTCTGCTAATGCCTCATAAATAAAGAACTATTCAGTTTTGATCATGTGAGAAAACAAAAGACATCAAAGATGCTACTTGGTTTCATTGAAAAAGAAAGAACGATAAAAGGGTTTACGGTCTTCTAATACCTCATAAATAATGGAATATTCCATTTTGATAATATAAGAAGAAAAAAGACATCAAAGACGCTACTTGGTTTCAGTGAGAAAATGAAAGAAGTATTTAACGTCAGTGAAATGGAAAAAGTTATCAATTTGAAATCTTTTCATTTGTACCCCCTTACTTCTTAAAATAATGACCAGCATTCATATTTGTAATTTTCATTGCAATATTTTGTTGAAGGGGAATTTCTACACATATTTTGTTGTAGAACTCTCCATGATCTTATTCAATCATTGATTGAAGAATTAAGATTTATAAATTTCCAAAAGGAAAACCATAAAATTTTCATAGATTAAAACTAGTAATAATAGAATACTTTTTATTTTACAGAAAAGATGAAGATAATGTAGACAACAAAATTTCACTATATGACCTAAAAGTAGATTATATAAAGATTTATTTTTTAATATTAAACTAATGAACTCTTTCATTGCTTTATCACTACTTCTACAGAATGTGCTCAAACTACATTCCTTGGTTTTGCCAGGCTTAACCTTCTTGGCTAGGACATGCCATACCACTTACATTGTAGCAAAACAACCACATTCCTTCTGTGTTCCATTGGTGAGAACTAAGTTCCACTTGAACACGTTCTTCCTGTGAACTATTGCTCCATAGAACACTCACTACAAACTTAACCTGTTCAAGTCTGCTTTAACGATTATCTTCCCCTCCTATCCATATAAACTGCCCCTTAATGTAATTGCCATGTGTCCTTAGGTCTTGTGCAGAGTGAACCTTCTGTTAAAAAAAAAAAAAATGTTGATAAAAATAACAGAAAAATAAGTAGTTTGCAAATAAGATTAGGTACCCACCAAAATTTTTTTAAATTAATAATTGCAGTATTTCTTTCATTGAAAAACAATAAATTAAGTATATTTAAAAATAAAATTAAAATATTTAGTGAAACAGGATGTAAAAAAGAAAATTAAAATTTTTTGAAAATGCAATGATGATGGTCACTCAGAGAAAAGACAGAAGGAAAAGAAAAGCAAATTCTTAAGGCCTTTCTCTTAAAACACATGGCCTATTATTTCTGAACTGTGCATTCATAGTTTCATAGTTTGTGAGGAAACGTTTTTAATATATTTTTTGCATATTAAAAAATATTTAAAAAATATTATTGTGTTGCAGATTGCAATAAGCTTTCAAATTTATGAAAAAGCAGATATTTTAATAACAGCATTTCCAAAAACACAGATTAAAACTTGATTTTTAAAATATTTAAAAAAATTATCACATTTTATATTTAAAACTGGAAAAAAAGAAAACCATTCTTGTAAAAATTCATTTTTCATTGGAAAAATATTTTGGCTTCAGAAATTAGTGTCCTTTATTCATAAAAGGCATTAAAACCTTTTTTTTTTTTTAAGTTAAATAATGTCTTAATTTTATTGGATTTTGTATTTTACAATTCAGAGCTAAAGTTTGGGTAACATTCGGTTAAAATTTAGTGAAAAAAAAAAAAAAAAAAAAAAAATTGATGATTTATATTCTTCAAAGTCTTCTGCTTTTGTCTAGGTACCTCCATGAGATCGCTAAGAAAAAGAGCACAGCATGATGAAAAAGACGCCAAACTTGACGAAAACAAAATTTTATCATCTCTAAATGCTTATGTTATTAAGAAGATGAAAGACCAAATTATTTTTAAAAAATTTTTCCTTCTTTTTAGAACATTCTAAATTTTGATTAAAAAAAAAACAAAAAAACCTTGTTTCACTTTGTATAACGGTTCGTTAACTAGAACCAGTAAAATAACAAATTATATTAGCATGTTTTTTTTTTGTATGACATACATTAATTTGGAAAATTAGCTCTGAATTGTAACATACAAAAAACGCAATAAAACAAAAATATTTAATTTCAAAGGCTTTTATATTTGCTTTTAGTTGTTTTTATGAATATGGACAATATTTTCTGAAAGCAAAACATTTTGATGAAAAATAAATTTTTAATACAATTATTTGTTATTTCTTTAATTATATTAGATTTTTACATTTATTTAAGTTGTTAAAATATAAAATTTAGTTAAAAGCTGCATTCAGTTTTGTAAATGTCATGAGATAGATCTTTATTTTTTTTTAGCACATTGTAAATTGTATAATTTCGACCTATCAGAAGACCTGCAGTAATTAAGAAATGTAATTTTGTGTTTATGGCTGTAATTATAAAGTACGAAAGACCAGCAAGAATACAATTTAAGTTGCGTTGAGTGAGTTGTTCTCCGCTGTTAAGGCCTTTATTTTTTTGCGAAACACGTGTGGAAAAGTTAATTTGATTTTTCAATTTCAACTGAGAAGAGTACCTACAAGTATCAGTATCATCTTATGAAATTTATACGATCTTATTTTTTAGTTATGACATTTTTCCATAAATGAAATATCAAAATTAATAATAAGATGAATGGAAATACAACACAGTAAAATGTAATAAATGTTCATAAAATTATAATGTATTTTATACTTCTGATAAAATTTCATAAGAAAAGTACCAAAATTAATTTAAGATACCTTTCTTATGACAAAAAAGTTCCGCAATTAGCTGCAATAAATGCTCATATTTTATAAAATAAATTACTAAAAAATCCAACTAATTGTTGACTTTCTGTTATTTTTGTGGAATTTTTATTTTTGCCTCCAGAAGAGAGGGAATGTAGCAAAAAAAAAAAAAAAAAAAAAAAAACGGAAAGAGAAAAAAAAACATAAAAAGAAACAATTGCTGTGAAATCAAACTTAAAACATTTTTGTTATTCATTTAAATTTCCCTTTTAAAATAATCTTTTTTTTAAATTTTAAGAGTAACAAGAATTTTTTTTATTAAGAAACGAAACCGTATTTAATACGAGGTTGAATGTTTGCACTTTGTTTTTTTCGGAAAGTCCGCAAACTCATAAAGCAAAATAAGAAATCTAACCTAATTTGCTTTATAGTATAATTTATATTTAATTTTTTTTTTAAATAAAACGAAAACATATGAAAGAGAGTGACAAGTCAGTAAAACAACGATTTCGTTTTTATCAAAATTAATTACTTGTATTCTTCAACTTACCTTTTAAACGAGAAAATGCAACAAAAAAAAAAAAATCCAAAATGGGATTTCTTTGTGATCACAAATGAATTTGCTGGCGCTTCTCTGTCAATCTAAACAATTTTTGTATAATCCGTGCGGTTCATAATGAATGTCGAAGTTGAAATGACAAACTTAAAACAAATAAATGCAAAAACAGAACAAAAACGGGAAATTACTTTTGACAGAAAATATTTTTGCTTAATGAATAAGTCGAAAGAAATTTAAGCGGTGCTACACAAAATGTTGTTACTTGCGTTTAAAAAGTCCTTAGATTTCTTGGCATTTACCTCGCAATGTTATTCAATCAAAATTCAAAAGTAAATGCATGGCGTTTCTTCCCAGCTATTGAGATTTTCATGCATCCTGTTTTTGTAAACATAATTTTCTCGACACAGAGCAGGCGTTAATTCTTATTCGAATCACCCACCTGCGAGGGGTGGGGCAGCGCTATGGGGGACTCAAACACTATTTTTTTTTACTTCCTTCTTTTCTATCTACAAATTGTTGGTCATTTGAACAGGTACTCGATGTCTATACATTGGGTATCTGTTCAAAAGTAGATATGTATGATATTGCTACATGGTCACTGACACTATCGATGCTATGGGCTCAGTGCCACACACCTCCCGAATTTAGGATACCCGACCCTCACTCAAATAAACCACATTTATTTTATTTTATTTTTTATACCTGTTGAAGTTCATTTCTGATATCTTTGATGTCACGTATAGTGCTGTTTTATTTTTTGTTTTTTTCTTCTTTTCAAAACCATGCATTCTGTCTTAAAGCTGATGCAATGTACTCTTTTCTTGCTTAGTTACATCAACTATCCTCTCTAGAATTACTTTTAAGTTTTTCATCTGCATCTGTCACCAAGACAATGTCCTCTGCATCGTGTTTGTTGTTAATATCTGCTAATAACACATCCTGGCAGGTCCTCTTACTGATAAATCTAGCATTGTTATACTTTGCTTCAAAGTAGACCTCTTTCTGATTCATTCCATATCAGTACCTGTCAGCCGGATGTAAACACTACGACAGCAAAATTAAAAATACAAACGCTGCACTCTGCACCTGGGGCTCTAAGCATCAAAAAACAAATCCCCTCCTAGCAAAAAATATAAAATACAATTTAAAAGAAACCGATTGCAAATGTTGCCGCTGAAGCAAAACTCAAAAGCATGACAAAAATTGAAAAAACGTTGAATCATATATCCTCTATGACTTGAGGTGGTGTAAATGGTTAGCAAGCTTGTCTGGCTAGAACAATTACGACTAAGTAGTGAGTTCGATCCTCACTGGGTGCCCCATACTTTCGGCCTTGTGCCAAATCAGTATATCCTCTATGACTACTTAGGACACTGCTTGCGGGACTGAAGGTCAGTTGCTGGTGAGCAGTCAGACTGTTACCTTCACCACCAATGACTTAAATCAATTGACTTAACACAAGTATCAATGCCATGCCCTACCAACTCTCCCCATTCTCTAGGTTACTTCCCTCACCCACAAAGAGATTCTATTAGGTTGGTGCAAAAATAATGACGTAATAATGTCGTTTTTTGACGTCGAAAAACGACATTATTTACGTCATTATTTTTGCACCAACCTAATACCTTGCTCCTCTACTTCAGCAATACAATTTTATTTTAACACATCTTGTTTTTTCCGCCTCACTGACAGTACTTTGTTTCATTTGTACTGTCATACCACCATACACATGTATCACAATGAGAAAACATGTCCTCATCCGACTCTCATTTCTATTTTAGTGTACTCGCTCAAATTTTTTTTTTTTTTTTTTTACTAATTGCTATTGCTTGCTTGCTCTCTCTCGATAGTCTAGGCATCGAGCACTTTAATTTACTGCATAGGTAGGTTGTTTGGGATCTTTTTCTTATCTAGGTTTTTAACATTCATGCTAAAGAAGAATGCTTTTCCGTGATATTTTAAGCCAGAAGTAAGCAACATTTGTATTAATTCAGATGAATTAAACTTTTAAATCAGTTAATCTTGCTCAAATAAAGTTTCAGGAAAGTATATTTTATTTTTGAAAGATTTTTTTAATAAAGAGGATCATGTGTTGACTGATGTGTCAATATGATAGATTTTAGCGATTTAAAAACATTCTTTTCGATTTAAATTCGGTTTGAAATACAGTAAAAGTGTTTTACTTATTGGAAATATCAAAGTTAATCTCTCAGCTTGGAATTAAAATTAGAGCTTCAAGATAGATTTTTAAAAATGTATTTTATTTTTAAACCTTTACCTTGCTTTTTGTGGGGGCACCTAACCAATATTTAAATTATCCACAATGCCTTTTTTTTAGGTTAAGGCGAGATCGACAAGGTTGCTGTTTTTATGTCTAGACAGCAAATTGTAAACAAAATTATTACAGATGAAAATCCCAGTGAATGTGAAGAAAAGAAACGCCATACGTCTTCTTTGCCCCGGCAAGGCTCAAAAGTCAAAATTGTAAGGAATTAAGCACAAGGAACCAAATCTTGTCTAACACCGCTTAATTTTTTTCGATTTTAAACTATCAAGGGAAATATTTTCACATTTGTGTCGTGTTTTTCCGTTTACTAATTCTGTTTTTGTGTCGTTTGAACTTCGGAAGTTATGGAAGTGAAAAAACAATACAAAAATCAGGTTAGCTGAAAGTACAATTCCAACAAAATCATTTTGAGAACAAAGAAATCCACCTTTTGTTTGTTTTTTCTCATTTCATTTTTTGTCGGAAAGGTAAGTAGAAGAGAAATAATTTTGATAAAAAAAGAAATCGTTATTTATTGACTTGACTCACTATTTTTTTTTTTCATTTCTTTTTTTACTCTCCGTTAGTGTTAGCAAAATAAAAAAAATGAAAATAAATTCAGCTTTGATTTCAGTCAGATATTTTGAAGAAATAATATTTTTAACTTAAGAATCGTACTGAAGGAAATTAGTTGGATTTTGTTATTTAACAATGAAGTTTATTTGCATGTTTTATTTATTTTTATTTATTTAATTCACCTGAAGTAAGATAAAACGTTTTAACATCATCGTCATAGATGTTTCGACTTGAAAACACATTGTAAAAATCACTGATTTCTTATCGTCAGTATGGCTGCTCGTTTTATGCTCAGTTTAGGGTTAGGTCAGTTTATTTCTTTAGGTGCTACCAAAATTAATGCTTGGTCGCAATTATACTTTTGTACCACCCCCCCCACCGAAAAAAAAGTAACAGATAAATTTATAAAATAAAAATAAACCTATTTTTAAAACAGTTTTTTTTTTTTTTAATAGTTCATAAAATTAATTTAAAGTAACAGTAGTTGGACTGTTGCTAAATTTAATTTACGAACACTAGCAATGATTTTGAAAAATAAATGAAATGTGTTTCTGCTGTCAAAAGTTTCTAAAATGAAGGTCAGAAAGATAATGAAATGAAATATATTATTTAAAAGTAAAATCCACAAATCATGAAACAAATATGGTTAATTTGCACATTAGGACCTGCACTCTGTTTGCAATAAAATTTTTCCAAATACTTACATTTAGGTGTAAATGTAAATGCCTCATTTGAAAATGATTTTGGAGTTATCGACAGTAAAAGTTTGGATTCATTTTTGTCACGGCAACCATTACTAGCGTTGTTTGCATACATTTGCTGCGGAACAGCTATGAGTGGAATATTCACTTGTCTTGATTATTACGCATGCAATATAGTTTTCTTGTGCAGTAATTGAGACAAGTTGAGATGAGTAAGATTAGTAAAAATAATGCTGTTAACTACTTCCACGCTTAGCTTTCTGCAGTGAATGTATGCAAACGACACCAGTAATGGTTGCCACGAACGAATCTGAACTTTTACTGTCAATAATTCCAAAACAGTAGATTTTATTTAAGTCATTTTTGAATGAAGCATGTACAATTATACATGAATGTAAGTATTCAGAAATAATGAGTGTGGGTCCTAATTTAGGAAAAAGGGAGATCTATTCATATTTGTTTTTTTAAACTAAAAAAAACTGAAGACAAAAAACATTGTGTGGTTGACAATGTCATAGAGGGTGTGAAAGTGTAATAGCAGCAATACTTTTTTTTTTCTGTAATGAAAACAAAATCACTACACCCTTTTTTAAATATTTGCGAAAAATCAAGGAATTATCTGATTCCAAAAGAGTTTTCAGTTCTTACTCATTGATGAATAAGTTCAATTGAATACTAGTGCATCACTATAACAACGACAAAATACTGATAACTAAGGTTTTTAAAATTAGTTACCTCCAAAGATTTCATGGACATTCATGATGAAAAAGTTCTCCAAAATTAGTAAAAACAAAGCTTTATTGTCAAAACATCATTCTTAAATTTTTTTAATCCTTTTTTTTCTTTTTTAGAACCGTCAAAATTAGGTACCTCCATTAATTCTCTGAAAAGAGAAAGGAACATTATGATGAAAATGCCCTAAATTTAATAAAAACAAACTTTTACCATTAAAATCTTTGTTATTATTAAGAGGAAAGACTAAAGTATTTGTTTTACAGATAAAGTCCCTGTAGAACAACATTAGATCTGTCAACACCTTAAATAAACAGCTAATTTCAAGTTAAAAAAAAAGGCATTTCTGCAATATTTTAAACTTAAAATAAATAATATTTATTTGAAATCTGATTTATTATACTTTACAGCAGCTAATATTCCTCAGATAAAGTTTCAGAAAAGTATATTTTATTTTTGGAAGAATTTTTAATAAAGGGAATTTCAGCGAAATAAACGCAGGCTCAAATCAAACACTTTACCCCCGCCCCCAAAAAAAATCCTTCCAGTCAATTTAAATTAGTTTTGAAAGTATTTTACATATTGGAAATACTAAAATTTCATGTATTACTTTCAAATTAAAACTAAAATAAAAGCTTCAAGAAAGATTTTTCATTTTTTAAAATTCATTTCAAATCTCAGATTTCATGAATCTGTGGTGGTACCTATTCATAATTTTGGTTAACTTTTTTTTCTTACCTCAGTGGGCAACCATAAATATTTTTTTGTGAAAATCACATTGATTGAGAAATTCTTGCAAAACTCAAATAATTGTCAGATTTTAATGAAACTTTCAAGACTTGTTTACATTTACATTTTTATTTACTTATTTTTTTTTTTTTTTTTTTTTTGAAAATTTTGCCGTTTTTGGGGTTTTTTCTTACATGTTATTTCTCAATTAATTTTATGAAATTTCAAGAAATTCTTTTTGTGCCACTTTTTTTTTTTTTTTTTTTTTTGCAAAACGGGACCCCCCCATTACAGAAAATCTGCCAATGTTTTAAAAATGCCTAAATCTTTATTTATATATATGGAAATTAAATTTTCATTTAGTTTGGCTGTCATCTTTAAAATAAAACCAAAATTTAATTTCAAAGAATGCCTTTAAAATGCCATTTTTCTAGTTTTTCATTGTGCCATTTTTCTTTAACATGCACAGAGTCAACCTTCTTTATCACTCATTAAAAAAAAATCAATATAAATTCAAAAAATAAAAATACAGGATATGTCTGATTTTAATAGAGAAAATAATGTTAAATTGTAGCAGTTGATTGAAAAACAATTCTTTTTTTCATTAGAAAGAAAATCATAGATCATCATTTAGGCCATCCAAATGTACAAAGATTTTATTCTTTGTTCTTTTTTGGTTGCTCTTATTTCCATGTGATTTGTCCCAGTGCTATTTTGAAAAATTTGTTCTGGAAAATCTCTAATGGTAGAACTTAATAGTAACATACTAAGAAACAAATACTTGTCATTTAGTAAAGGAAATGTTGAAGTAAAAAAAAAAAAAAAAAATTGATGTATTTTGTGCATAAATACAAAAATTAGATACATCAAACAGTTCATTAAAACAAAAGCAATGTACATCATGAAAAAATGCTCAAAAAATTTTATTGTCAAAATCTTTGTGTTATTATTAAAAGGAAAGTTGAAGGTTTTTTTATGTAAAAATTAATTTCTTCTTTTTGTCAATGCAGGACCTTAAATTTATCCAGGAAATCATAATATCTTTTTGTGAAGAAAAACAGATTGAATTGAAAATTCTGGCAAAAATCAGGTAATTGTTGAATTTTTGTTAACCTTTCAAGATTAATTAGAAATGAATCACTTTTAGAAAATCTTTGTAAAAAATCTTGTTTCATCTGTTACCCCTGCAGAAATTCCATGCAAAATCATTTTGTACTTCTTTTTTTATCAATGTATATACTCGAAATGAAGTATTGTAATTATTTACACTATTTTCATTATTTAAAGTGTTGTCCTTATCTCTGTTGCCATATACATAACATTTTGGATGTTGTACGCTTCAGCCTTCTTCAGGTGATTGAAATTTCAAACTGAACCCTTTATTTTTCTACTAGGGTAGATTGTTCTAGTGCCATGCCTCTTCCAGATGTCTGAGTTATCGTTCTTTAACTCAACTCCAAGCTTTTATTCATCACTGCAATAGCCAAGTATTGAACTCAGAATTCTTTGGGTCAAGTTACTGGATCCAACCAAAGCTTTTATCCACTGGGCTATGTTTTCTTTTTCTTTCTTTCTTTCTTTTTTTTCTCCTTTTCTTTTTTTTCTCCTTTTCTTTTTTTTTCCTTTTCTTTTTTTTTCCTTTTCTTTTTTTTTCCTTTTTTTTTTTTTTTATTTAAACACAGCCATAACTAAATGCAATGCTTAACCTAATAATTTCTCTTTATCCAATTATCCTTTTAAAATTATCTTAGTTTTCTACTTGAGAGTCATTTTAAAACTTATTTTCAAACATTTAAAATCTTTTTAACTCCTATTTCATTAGATATTAGGTTGGTGCAAAAATAATGACGGTTTTTGACGTTAAAAAATACGTCAAAAACCGTCATTATTTTTGCACCAACCCAATAGTTTCTTTTTACTTTTACCTTTATTCTTTTTAGTGAGAGTAGTAATTATATATGTTGTTGAAAATTAATTAAATACTATCTTTAATTTGAAACTTAATGATTTATTTAATTATTTTATACTTTATTTCATTTCCATTTTAAATTAATTATTTCAATTTGTAATTGTGGATAATTTTTCAACACTATAAAGTACTTGAAGAAAACTGTGACAAAAAAACTCCATGTGACGAATTTGACAAATTTAATTTTAATATCAGTCTTTTAGTAATTATTTACAGTTAATAAAGAATATTTTAATATAACATTTCTGAAAGTAGAACATCTTATTTTTAATTTTGACTGAGTAGTCTCTCCAGTTTCTTAAATTTTAAATATAAGGTAATAAATTAAGATTATTTCATATAAAAACAATTGCCCCCAACTATGGGTGAGTTTGTAAGACTTTCATCAGTAAGTTGTTACTATCTCCAAAAATTCTTACTATGTAAAAATATTGTCTGACTTTCAGAATTTTGACAAGCTGTATAAAACAAATCAATCAATCAAGCTATCAGTGTGGAAAGTACTTATCTGAGTACCTTCTATACATATTTGAATGCACAAAAAGATCTCATTGACACAATGCAGACAGTAAAGGATGTCATTGAAAATCTGAAGGTATAACTCCAGGCCTCCATGCATATTCTGTTGGTCCTCCAAAGATTTCTTTGGTAATATATTGCCAGCCTAAGATATCAAACATCTGTTTATTCTCCTCCACCTTACCAAATACAATTTTATTTGTAAAAAAGATTACTACTTGTTCAAAAGGTACTATGGTGGTTTTAAACAGGCAGTATAAAAAAATCATTCACCATGGTATTGAGTATCAAGCATGGAGAATTATTGTAGCCATCAGTTACAGTGATGAGTTATAGCATGTCAACATAATGAAGTCATTTTACCAATGTGAAGGACTTCCAGTATCACTAATCCTTGGGTTTTAAGGAAATAAACTGAATGTAATTTTTCACCTAAGTCCAATTTAATGTTTCAACATGTGAAAAATTAAAAATGTTTGTCGTAGGACTCTCAGAAATAAATGAAAGTGTTACAAGATCGAAAAAAACTCTGAAGAAAAAGCAGCTATCATGTAATTACAAGTGCTTGGAATTGTAGGAAAGATACCTTCTACATGAAATTCACAGTTCAAAAGGATCCTATTGACAACATGCCCTGAGTAAAGGAAGTAATTGTAAATCTGGAATAACAACTCTCCATCGATATTTTTCTGACTTCTTTGGCAAATTATTGTCAACCAAATATATTGAACTTTTGTTTATTTTCCCCAATTTATAAAAATGATAAAAAACTCTGTTTAAATAGCACTGTGGAGGTTTTAAACAGGCAATATGCAAAACTCTTCACCATGGTAGAGGCTTCTTCAGGTCTCCTCCTGTCGTTAGGGAGGCAACACACAATGCTAAATGAAATCATCATTGATGAATTCTGTGAAAAAAAAAAAGAAGCAAGCATATTACACTTATGTCTCCAGCGTAAGTGATACAGTCAAAGCCAAGCAAAACAGTAAGGGAATTTATCAATGATCTGGATGCTGATGCATTCAAAATTATTTGAAATTGGCACTGCATTGTACCAGGCAAAAAATTGACCATGAGAAGTTTTAGCAGCAAATAATAAAGGCAGAAATTGTTTGGAGGATAGGCAAATAATGGACAAAAGAAAAAGAAGATTTAATCAGGCACAAACTTTTGCAATGATCAAATGATAAAATAATTTTAAAATTTCAGAACTGAGATAATATAAAATCTTAATAAAATATAATAAAACAATTAACAAAATAATAATGAAAGAAAAAAATTAGTAAGTAACAATAAATTAATTATAAGTAAAATACCTTAACATTCCATAAATATACAAGGTACCTATAATAAAATAAAAATTTATTGATAATTTCCTAACATTTTTCAGGAAGTATCTTTAAAATAAAGGCTATAAAGCCTAAGCATCTAAAATTCAGTAAAATATTAAATTGCTCTTATTAACTATTAAAGATTATGTCTTTGGCAATTTCAACCATGGAAAGATTAACAATCAAACAACATGTTAAAGTTATCAAAGCCTATTACAAAAATGGATGCTCAATGATTCTGCTAGCAAAAAATGCACACCAAACAGTAACCTTTTGTGGATGTCGTGGCTTTTCAACAATCTTCCTTGGATTTTCATCAGCCCAAATGTGACATTTCTGCTTATTAACGAATCCACTAATATGAAAATAGGCTTCATCACTAAAGAGGATTTTTCATGAAAAGTCTTCATCGTGCACCCAACTGACAAATGTACAGTGCTCTAAATGGTCAGCAGGTTTCAGTTCTTGTGGCAACTGAATTTTGTAAGCATGCAGAGACAAATCTTTTGTCAAAATTCAATGTAACAATGTTGTGGAGAGGTTCATTTCAAATAGAGGTGTCTGGATTTTTGGCCACATTCTCGTGCGCTGCAGCAAAGTTTTCAGCTGAACAGTGTAAATGAGCATGCAATAATGTTTTTACATCTGCCACAAACCCTGTTTGAATTTACAAACAATTTTTCCAATTGCACTCTTGAAACTTTAACACCATGGTTGAAATTGCCAAAGACTTAAATTTTTGCTGTTAAATCTGAAAGAACAAGAAAAAATGATTAGATGCTTAAACTTAATTCACATTTAAAATCAGTCCAAGTTACTAGAACACCCCTTTTTTTTGTCTGTGTGTGTGTGTATATATATATATATATATATATACACACACACAGAAAACTGTCCCTCTTACTTAATTTTTCCAAACGTCAGGCTGTCAATAAATCACTCAACATATCAGAAAAAACAATTCCTCCATGTTAAAAAATCTTTTCTATTATGTTTTAAGCTAAAAGTAATGTTTCAAATCAAATTAATTAAACTTTAAATTTGTTAATCTTCTTCAAATAACATTTCAGAAAAATATATTTAATTTTTGAAATTTTTTTTAAAGCAGAACTATTTGTGTTGACAGATCTGTCAATATAAGCAAATTTATGGATTTTACTGATAACAAAAAATTCTAATCAATCTAAATTGGGTTTGAAGTATAATAAATTTAATCAACTTTAAATTAAAAATAAAATTAAAGATTTTTTTTTCATTTTTCAAAATGTATTTTAAAATTAAGTATCACTTTGCAGTTAGGGGGTTAGTGACATATAACAGCATCAAAACTATACATTTTGGCTAGGGTCTCTCAGATTTTGAGGGTCCATAACTTCAGCCTAAAAGGTAAAACCAGCATTGCTACCTGCATGGCCACATCTGGCAGGACTTATTATTTAATATAAATTTTTCAACACTTATGATGAGGTGCTTTTGCATTACCAATCTGTATAAGAGGGCAAAATTTATATGGAAATTTCTTCCCAATATATTAATCACCCTTCATATGGATCCTATAGTATTTTATTTGAAAAGTTAAACACAATTTCTCCAGAGACCTTTCTATTTGAAACATCACTTGTTGTCTGATCACCAAAGTTAAGCTTAATTAATACCTAAATGGGTACCCACTTGTGAATACCATGTGTTGTAAACTTGGATGTATGGGTAGTATAATAGATGTCAGCTCAGAAATGGAAACTGGAGAGCCCAGTTTCAATTTCAGTTGGGTTCATTGTATTCATTTATGCAAAAATACACTTGGGGAAGGTATGAATGTACACTTTCTCCCCTATCTATTGGTTAAATAGTAGGACATGTATTCGTAAAATCATTATTTCCAAAATTCTTACAATTTAAATATAATTTCTGGTTTTAAATAAATTTCAAAAAGTTGCTAACCTGAAAGAAAAAACACACACACACACACACACATATATATATATATATATATATATATATATATAATATAAGTGTAAAATTTGATGAGGTTAGGATTTTATTAGTTCATGAATTTGGTGATGTAATTAAATGAACCACCATTCCTTGAAAAACTTAAAATGAAAACTTGCTAAAAATAATTTTTGCTTTCTTTTTTTTAAAAATGACACTAGAAATTTATTCAATAAGTAATGAAAAATTTATGCAGTCAATACTTAGTACTTTAAAAAATTTTTTTTTTTGTTTTGTTTTTTCCTGAAAGATTTCCTGGTGCAAATTATAACTATTTACTTTACACATTATCACTTTTAAAGAATATCTATGGTTCTGTAGAGTGGATATAAACTGCTTTTTTTATATCAGAATTTTCTTATTTCAGGCACAAAAGTTTTGACAAAAAATTCATTTTTATGCAAGATTTTTTTTCCTGTCTGTTGATATCTACCTAAAAGTTTTTGGTTCATATAAACAAACTAATAGTTGCCAGACTGAAATAACCATCTTGATTTATACAACTTGTGACAGGACAAAAACACTTTATTACTTGATATTGTAAAGTGATTCCTCATTCTGTCTTCTTTAAAGTCAAAAGCAAAGCATCACTTGATTATTATGCTTTAATTTCTTTTGTATGATGTCAATCTTTTGCCTCTTTGCGAGATTCATGCCTAAATGAATTTTCTTATTTTTAATAGCCTTATTTACATCATAATTGTCACTGTGTTGTCTGCTTGTAGTTTGCACAAATATTTTTTCCTTGTGTTGATATTCAGCTAAAGTATTTGGTTCATATCTGCAAACTAATAATTGGCAGATTGAAATCACATTCTTCATTTATACAACTTGAGATAGAATGAATATACTTTGACTTGAGATTTTAAATTGATTCCTCATTCTTTCTTTTCTTTTTAAAGTCAAAAGGAAATTTTCAATCAGTCATTATACTTTAAGTTTATGCATTTTGTTGGATGTTGTAACCTTTCATCTCATTTCAAAATTCCAACTTCTTTTATTATTTTTTAATATAATAAGTAATATTTTATGTATATTTTATTGTTTTTTTTAAATTTTTACAGTGTGAAAATGTTTTCAGGGTTTAAATAACCTGCAAAGGGTTAAGCAGTAAAAAATAAATCAATCAATTTTTATAGAAGATTTTTTTCCCATCTATCGATATCTGCCTGAAAAGTTTCCTTGTTTTGACATTCAACTGAAATGTTAGGTTCAGGTCAACAAACTAATTATTGTTAGATTAAAATCACCATTTTCATGTATACAATTTGTGATAAAATAAAGATCGTTTTATGTATTTTGTTTTTTGAAAACAAAAAATTCTTACAATTTGAAAATATTTTCAGGGTTAATAGGTTAAGCCATAAAAAAACAAATCAATCAATTTTTCTGCAAAATTTTGTTCTCCTTCTGTTGGTATCCACCTGAATAGTTTGGCTCATATTGACAAACTAATAATTACCAGATTAAACTCACCATCCTCATTTGTACAACTTCTGGTCGAACAAATCTTATCACTTGTTTAAATTGATACTTCATTCCCTCTTCTTTAAAGTCAAAAGGAAAACTTCACTTCATCAGTATGCTTCGAAATTTGCTTTGTGCATGATGTTATTGTCTTTTGCCTCATTTTCAGATTCATGCCTAAAAGAATCTTTATATTAGTTTCACCGTATATTTTAGCCCTATGTCATAATTTCCATGTTGTTGTAGTAATGTTTTATCAAAATTATAATTAGTTATAAATGAAAATATTAATCTGTAAAATAATATTTTAGACATTTGAAGATTTTTCAGAAAAATACCGTTGTACTTGTATATTCTGTGTTATTCTTTTCAGCTCATAATGAAATTATTTTATATAAACTTATTGACTATAGCTAAATTCCATTCTACTTCTATATTATGAATTATTCCTTTAAGTGTAAATAGAAATCATTTAAGATGAGCTTATTGTTTTCTTCATTGATCTTTCCTGGCTGCTGTATTATTGTGTCCCTGTGCTGATCTCAACTAACCTTAATATATAACCATGTTTTTCTATTAGACTATAAACTGATTTCATATATTGTTCACTGTCTCTGTTTATAAATCTTTTATTACTTTTTCTTCACAGATGTTTTGCCTACACAGAAAATAATGACATTCATAAAATTGTTATTACTGGAATTTAAATGAACGAAAAGAATTTTGACTTTCCATCAAGAACTCGGAAATATATGCTGCAATATTTATGCAGAATTTGTGTATCTATATTTGTAAAAGCATCACAGTGAATATTGACTGGCAAAAAATCTACTTTGCAATTTGTCACTTCTATAAAAGCATTTTACATCTGAGAAAAATTAGAAACCATATTCTTGTGAAATTTGCAAATCATTTTAATAAAGTCACATTTAGTGTGCCACATGGAAGCTCAAGGTGGAAAGAAAACATATTCATGTGATATTTGTGAATCTGTGTTTTCTCAAAAGTCAAATTGGGTATGCCATCTGCGGACACACACTGGAGAAAAACCATATTCTTGCGAATTTTGTGACTCTTCATTTTCACAGAAGTCAAATTTGGTATGCCATATTCGAACACACACTGGAGAGAAACCATATAATTGTGATATTTGTGGATATGCCTTTTCACTGAAGGCACCTTTGCAGCGTCATATGCAAACACACACTGGAGAGAAACCATATTCTTGTGATGTTTGTGAATCTTCATTTTCACGGAAGTCACATTTGGTGCAGCATATGCGAACACACACTGGGGAGAAACCATATTCTTGTGATATTTGTGGATCTTCATTTACACAGACATCATCTTTGAAGTGCCATAAGCGAATACACAGTAGAGAGAAACCATATTATTGTGTAGTTTGTGGAGCTGCATTTTCACTGAAGCTTCATTTGGAGCACCATGTTCGAATACACACTGGAGAAAAAGCATTTTCTTGTGAAGTCTGTGGATCTGCATTTTCTCGGAAGTCACATTTGGAGCGCCATATACGAACACACACCGGAGAGAAACCATATTCTTGTGAAGTTTGTGAATCTGCATTTTCACGGAAGTCACATCTAGTGCGCCATATGCGAACACACACTGGATAGAAGATATATCCATACAAATTTTTGTAGATTTCCATTTGTAGAAAAGTCAAATTTACTTCATCATCTGCCAATCCCCAGTGGCAAGAAACACTATTCATGTGGAATTTGCAGATATGCATTTGCAAAAGTTTAACATTGTTCAGCCACATGTAAACGCATACAAGATGGAAAGAATATTCTAATCAGGTTTTGGGATTTGCATTTCCAGAGTTGTCAAATATTATATGACAACTATATTCTTATGAAGTTTATGGATCTACATTTTCAGGCAAGTCAAATTTGGTGAGCTCTATGCAACTGCAAGCTGGAGGAAAACCATAATCTTTTTATAGATGTAAGGATAGTTTTCCTAAAGCCATGTTTGCTGTACCATGTGCAATCAAAGACACACACACATACACAGAGATACAATATTCTTGTATCGTTTGTGAGTCAGGGTTTGCAAATATAATGGAATTTAAAAATGACATTTTTACCCATAAAAAATTCTTCTAAAACCGGTAATGCATCTTTTGAAAGACTTTAAACTTGAAATACTTTGTACAACTGGAGAGATAACATATTTTTATAATACATGTAAGGATACTTTTCCTAAGTCATGTTTGCTACTCCACGTATCAGTATTCTTGTAAAGAGTGTGGGTTAGTGTCTGCAAAAGTAATGAATTTACAAGAACACAATTTTACACATGGTGGAGAAAAAATATTTAAATCTATAATGTTTCCATTTGAAATACTTTAAATTTGTCTATATTTCTGAGATGAGGTATTATGTACACTATTTACATTATTCGGACTATTGTCCTCATCTTTGTTGCCATATTTATCACACTGTTTTGGCCATTGTATGCTCTGGCCTTCTTCAGGTGGTTGGAATGTTGAACTGAACCCTTTATTTCACACACTGGGGTAGACTGTTCTAGATCCATGTGCCATGTCTAATGGATGTCAGTTATCAGTTATCTCCTGTTAATCTCAAGGACAAAGGATAAAGGCATTAGTTAGATCCAGTGACAGGATCCAAACAGTGTGAGTTCAATACCTGGTTAAGGTGGTGGAGAACTTCGAGAGGGGAATTAACAGGAGATAACTGATAACTGACATCCATTTAGACGTGGCACATGGAACTAGAACAGTCTACCCCAGCGAGTGAAATAAAGGGTTCATTTTGATATCCCAGCCACATGAAGGCCAGAGCATACAACAGCTGAAATGTTCTGATAAATATGGCAACAAAGATGAGGACAATAGGCCAAATAATGTAAATAGTGTACTTTAAATTTAAACTATTTTTTTTTTTACAACTACACACTGGAGAGATAACATATTCTTGTGGATTTGAGTTTTTAAAGAATTCACAGCTGCAAATGCACATTCGAACACATTCTGATTATAAAGTTTCAGTTTTGTTAGTTAATACTTTGTACAAATTGTCTCATTTAATAATAAACCTGCTAGTATACAAACCATGTTTTCAACAAGTTTGTGACTGTACTTTTTAATGACTATAAGCAGAAAAGTCAACTGTGAAATCATAACTGATTTTTCCGAACTTCCCCTTTTCAGTGAACTTTGCATTGAAAACCTAATGGCAAAACATACCAGGAGAGAAAATATCATGTATATAAATTTCATACATGCCAGTCAAAAATTTATAGGTATAGATGTAAACATGATAAATCTAAAAAATGTTTTGATGTAGTTTTGTGGCATAAATGTAATAAAGTCATTCTGATTATAAAGTTTCAGTTTTATTAATCAATACTTTGTACAAATTGTCTCATTTAATAATAAACCTGCTAGTATACAAACCATGTTTCGAACACATTCTGATTATAAAGTTTCAGTTTTATTAGTTAATACTGGGGAATGATAAGCAAACCTATCTACTCTTATTAAATAATTTTTTTTTTTCTCATTTGAATTCATGTACATATGTTTGTAAATACAAATGAGTTATTCAGCATGTATGACCATGTTTTCTTTATTTTTATTATTGTTTGGAATTTGGACATTAAAAAAATCTGGACAACTGAATTTCCTCTTGCATCAAACATATCATAGGAGAATTTAAATCATTAAGTCAGGTAAATATGAATTTTGATTTATTTTATATGTGCAAAATATTTGGAATGTTCATTTTCAGGATCTCTTAATAAAAAGACTTGTTAAAACATTTGCGATTCAGTATGACCAGAAATAAAAGGCAGTGTTAGAGTAAATAAACATATTTTCACATCAGTCAGTTATACACCATGCATGATACATGCTTAGGCGATCATGTAACTTTCGATACATGACTGATGAGGCAGATTTTTTTTCCCTGCAGTAAGTTGCCATTTCTTTCTGTGGTAGACCATTTGCTCTCCAAGGCTATAAAACCCGGTCGGTCCTGCTATTTTCCCATAGCTGGTGGGTGAAGAAAAGGATTCATACCTTTCCCAAGGGTATTAGCATGTAAGTGAATGTAATGGATTCAACTGGAATTTGCACTTGGCTTTCCAATTCCTCAATCCGAGCCGTTATCCATTACTGCACCGACTTGCACATGCATTATCAGAAATGCACATGTAGACATTTTCAGAGTCTTTTAATAAATTGTGTTAAAACATTTGTGGTATTAGTGTGAAATTAACACAAATTATCTCAGCCAGGAATTGAACTCTGCCCACTGATTCTATTTTCCATATTTTTTATAGATAGGCTATGTAGCCTTCATTTATTTTGTTTAATTACACCTGTCCAGTTGTTAATTTTTGTCTAATTAATTCAAACATCAATCAGTTTTGGGTGTTATTAGCATTTTGGACATTTTCAAAGTTTCAATCATTTTTGTAACATTTTTAGACTGTAGCTTCACTAATTTTTATGTGATGTTTATAGATGACATTTATATTTTTATGTGATGTTGTTTACATGATGACATTTATATTTTGTGTGCAATGCAATCTCTAAGATGTTAGAATGTTCTATTTCTGACCTTCCCATCATCTAAAGATTCAATATAATCAGTGATCATAAGGCAAACAGAGCAAGAGCAAATAAACATATTTGAATTACCATTGTCAGAAATACACTTACATGATGACACTTAAGTTACATTGACTGGCATATAATTTTAGTTCAATTTTAAAACACACCGTTTCGGTTAAGGTCTCTAATTTTACAAAATAAAGTTCATTTTTTTAAATAAATTCAGTAGGAAATTAACAAGTCTCTTCATATTACAAAGTGTCCTTTAAGCCTTACTTTATTTTTTTCTGTAATGAATGTTGTCCAGTTATCTGGTTGATTCAGACATTAGTCTTTTTTTTAATGTTATTTGTATTTTGGACATTTTCAAAGTTTCAATCATTTTTGTAACATTTTTCGAATGTAGCTTCACTGATTTTTATGTGCATTTGTTAATTTTAGTCTGATTGTTGCTGGAAAAGACATAAAATGGATAGAGTGTTCTATTTCCAACCTTTCCATCATTTGAAGATTCAATAGAACCAGCAATAAACAATCCTAAGGCAAACAGAACTAAAACCAATAAACATTGTCAGAAATGTACATACATACACGTGATGACACTTTTATATATTTTATTTTATTACTAATATTCACCCAATACAAGGGCCACTCCATATAGAGGGTTACTGTGTGGTGTTGTATTAATGTAAGAAAGGGTTAGATTACAAGATAGCTAATTCTAGACTTGAAGAAGTCAAGATTTAATTAGCAAAAAAAATTTCAGAGTTCAGGTGATGACATTAGCGGTATAATGCTGAAGTAGACTTTAGAAGGAACTGAAAGCCTAATCCTAAACAGGAAACAAGAGATGGACCTCTACTCCTGTTTAAACGACTGGGGAATGATAAGCAAACCTATCTACTCCTATTAAATAATATTTTTTTCCTCATTTGATTTCATGTACATATGTTTGTAAATACAAATGAGTTACTTAGTATGTATGACCATGTTTTCTTTATTTTTTATTATTGTTTGGAATTTGGACATTAAAAAAATCTGTACAACTGAATTTCCTCAAGCATCAAACATATCATAGGAGAATTTAAATCAGTAAATTTTTGTTGTCAAATTAGGCTCCCAGTTGCAGAAAATCTGCTTTGAATTGTAAAATAAAAAATGCAATAAAACCAAGACATTATTTAATTAGAACTGCTTTTAATTGCTTTTCTAAATAAAGTATATTATAGACACTATTGTGTTAAAAATCTTTTATGAATAATGTTATAAAATAAGATAAGACATATCTCGGCTGGTTTACAGGCAAATACTCAAGAGCGAGAGCCGGATGTGAACGGGACAAAGCCCCATCACAAAATGAACATTATCTTCATTTACAAATGTTCCCGACACACGAGTTCCGGTCGAAAAATAAAATAATATTTAAAGTGTTCTATTTTTCGTCCAATAAAAATGCTTCCCTCCTAATTATACTCGCTTTGTTTTTCGAGCCTGTTAAGCCATAAAAAAACGCTATAAAAGAGGGTCACACAGAAGTTCAACGGGCAGTCAACAGGTGGCCAGTGTAGAGACCTGTCACGGTCAGACCGAGCGACACCAGCTATCAGCAGGGAGTGCCAGCGTCAACATGTGTGAACTACTATGAGAGATCGACCTAGATCCGAAGCCGACTTATGAACTATACCACAAGGTAGCTGTCCCAAACCCTCATGTTCCTGTTGAAATAAACCACGTAAACCTATTCTGCTGTTGTCGTATTTCTTTCTTACAACCATATGCTTGTCTATAACAATAATGAATTTCAACAAGAATTGTTTTCATTTAAAAAAAAAAAAAATGCAATTCAAATAATTTATAAACTTTTAAATCTTAAAAAAATCTGTATTCATTTTAAAATTAAAAAATACTATATTTACTAATCATAAATGGAAAAGTTTAATATAATTCAGTGACTACATTAATTTTAAAAAGAATTTTGATTTTTTTTTTTTTTTTTTTTTAGCATTTGCCAAATTTTGTAAATACAGACGTCCATGATCACAAAATAAGTCTGGTAACTATAGTGAATCTTAAATTTATTGATAATTTTTAACATTTCTTCAATGAAAGAATCTTCTTCAGTAAAGCAAAAGTACCTAGGATTCAATCAAATATTAGATTACTTAGAATATTTTCCTAAATTTTTGAGATTATTAAGTAGATAAAGATTCATCTAAAATAGTATTTATGATATATTTGTCAAATAATTTTTAGAGTTATATACCCTTTACTTAAATTTGCCAAACATTAAGCTATTGTTAAATCTGTATGCATCTTATAAAAGCATGCAAAATGTGTTTACATTGTATTTGTCAAAGACTCCAGATAAAAAAAAAGTTTTTCTGTATTATTTTAAACTAAAAGTAAGTAATATGTTTTAATTCAGATTAATTAAACTTTAAATCAGTTTATCTTCCTCAAATAAAGTTTCAGAAAAGTATATTTTATTTTTAAAAGATTTTTGAATATAAAGAATCATGTTGTAGTGACACACTTGTAAATATGCTCAATTTGAGCAAATTGAAAAAATATATATAATTCCAATCAATTTAAATTCAGTTTGAAATACAGCAATGTAATTTACTTATTGGAAACATTAAATTTAGTCAATTAGCTAGGAATTAAAACTAAAATAAAAGCATTTTTAAAATTAATTTTAAATCTTAGTTATGGACGTTTTATTTCTATTTCATTTTACAAGAATTGTTTCCATTTTTAAAATATTTTAATCATAGTAAACTTTTAAATCTTTTAAAATTCTGTATTAATTTGTAGTGGTTAAATAATACTGTTATTAATTAAATCTATATTTACTCATAAATGGAAAAGCTTGCTACAATTCAACCATGGGCCAGTATTTAAAAAAAAATTTGAATTTTTTTTGTGTGTGTGTGTAAGTGTACCAATTTTTGTAAATATTAGGTTGATGCAAAAATAATGTCGTTTTCTCACATGTTACTATGTGAGTAAACGACATTATTTTTGCACCAGCCAAATACCTATATTCATACATGTCTATCAGAAAATAATTGTTTTGTTCCATCTACCCAAGTTTTAATTTCGAGCTGAGTGTCGAGATCCGAAACATTTAACAACAAATCTTTTAAGTGAAACATAAAAAAGGTTATTTTCTGAAAGAAAAGTAGTAGCAGAACATCAGTTGAAACAACATTTATATATTTTTTTCAGAGCTATACAATAACAATAAAATCAATTTTTCTTGCAGTGAAATTTGTTTTATAAAGTAATTAAATGTTTGTAGGGCAGTGTGAATATGTATGACTGAACAGACTTACTTTATGAAAGTCATTATAATGTGTTTGTGAGTTCATAGACAAAGACTTAGTTGCTGGTTAATCCCTTCCATTGTGTACATGGACAAGGCCTTGGTGCCTGCTGGCTGTCTCTCTTCCCATGTGTGTGTGTATACACTTGTAGATTAAAATGGCCTCCAAAATTGTTGTGAGCACCAAGTAGTATACTTCTATTTTTATACTTGTAAGGGAAATTCAAAATCTAATTTTACATAGATATGTGAATATTTTGACTACAAAGTTTTCATTGGTTAGAAAATAATTTCACACCTGCTCATGAAAATCTTTTTTTCAGATTTTGCGGAAGTGGTGAAGGGAGTTATCATTATTTTCTAAATGGCACCAAAATAATACCTGGTAGATCTGCAACTACATTTGCAAGTATTTGCCCTTGGAATCATTGTTTATGCAACAAAACTTCTGATGGGATTTTATTGGTTGAAAAATATATATAGGATTTAATTCCTATAAGTGACAACTATGGTAAATTTTAATTTTTAAATTTATTGGTAATTTTCTAGCATTCCTCAGTAAGTGTCTTTGAAAGTAAGACTAAAGCCAAAGTAAAATTCAATGAAATCTTAGAATGCTTAGAATATTTTCCTAAATTTTTGAGATTACTGGTTAGTTAGAAATATATAAAAAAGGCATTTACAATGTATTTGTCAAGTAATTTTTTACAGTTAATGGGCCCTTTACTTATAATCATTAATATTAAGCTATTGATAAAACTCCCAACAAAAACACCCAGCTTCATGTTAAAAAATACTTGTCTGTGAAGCCTTAAACTAAAAGTGATATTTGTTGTAATTCAGATTAAATAAACTTTAAATCAGTTAATTTTCCTGAAATGAAGCTTCAGAAAAGTATATTTTTGAAAGATTTCTTTAATAAAGAGAATTATGCTGTGTAGACACATTTATAAACATGGCTGCTTTTAGGAGCCAATTAAAAAGAAATCATTCTACTAATCAATTTAAATTCATTTTGAAATACAGCAAAGTATCTTGGTTATCAGAAATATTAAATTTATCTATTAGCTTTGAATTAAAACTAAAATAAAAACTTTAAGAAAGATTTTTCATTTTTAAAATATTTTTAGACCTTAGGTATCGCTTCTTTTTTCGAGGTATTTAAGATGGATTTTTCGTTTTTTCGAGCGGGTGGTGGGTGCAGGAGTCTGTAGGGGTAACTATATAAAATAAATTATTATTTAATGTTTATTACATGATTTGGTTTTCAATAAAATCTGAATGATCTAAAATCCACTTCAGGAAAAATAATTGTAGAATAAGTGTCCTGTATCAGATTCAGATGGGGAGCAAAACTGTTTGTGGCCGTGAAGAAATCTCATGCATACATTGACTTTGGATGCCAAGAAACGGGAGAAATTTAAACACAAGGAACCAGAACTTATCTAACACCGTAAAACTTTTTTTTCGGCTTACAATAGGAATTCGAAATATTTTACTTTAAAACTTTAAGTTATTTGACCTTTGTGCCGTGTTTTTTTCATTTCTGTCATTCGTTTTAACTTTTACATTATGAACTGAAGGAACAATACAAACACTGAAACGGGTCGACAGGGAACAACAAAAAAGGAATAATTTGAGTACAAAGAAATCATCCTGTTTTGTTTTTTCTCGATGCATTTTGTTTTGAAAGGTAAGTGGAAGAAAACGAATGATTTTGATAAAAAAAATCGTTATTTACTGACTTATTTCTTTTTATTCTGTTTATGTTAGCTTAATGAAAAGTAAAAATAAATTCAGCTCTGGTTTCAATGCGTGTCAGATTTTGCCACTAAAAAGTAAAGTAGGTATATTTCCAAAGGATGCGCTAAAAAATGATCATAAAAAATGCCCAAACTTAATAAAAACAAAGTTATCGTCAAGATCATTATTTAAGAGAAAAGACCAAAGGATTTTTTTTTATTCTTTAATAATATTTTTTTAATCTTTTTTAACACGTTTGAAATTATGATTAAAAATAAAAATCTTTATTGCGTCAGCGACAATAGAGTTGTAAGAAATTTTAGCGTTTTTTTTTTTTGTTTTTTCAGAGAAAAATACATTGATTTAGAAATTCTTGCAAAAATCAGATAATTGTGCTATTATAATGAAATTTTCACTACTTATTCAGAAGGGGATTAAATTATTTTTGAAAAATTTCAATTTTAGAAAATCTTGGTAAAAATGTTTTTTTTTTTACATCTGTTACCCCACACTTATTATTTAATTTTAATTAAATTTCATTTTTGTAAAGAACTTAAAATGTTTTTATTAGTTCATGGGACAATAAATCATTACTTTTCTTTTTTAGTCAAACAAGAAGTCTACCAAAAGTCTACAGAAAATTTGCTCTGAATTGTAAAAAAATAAATAAATAAATATGCAATAAAAAAAAAAAAAATCTAAGACAATAAAGACATTAATAATGCTTTTAATTGTTTTTATGAATGAAATACACTTGTAGGTCTGAAGAAAAGTATTTTTTCGATGTATTGTATAATGAATGTTTACAAGAATTGTATTCATTTTTTTTTAAATTAATTTTAATTAGAAAAATTTATAATACTTTTTAGTTTAGTCTTTTAAATAAAGGTACCTCCGCTTTTTCGGTATAAATTTTCGATAGGTTTAAACTTTAAATTGAATTTTTAAAAATGAAAAAGCATTCTTGAAGATTTCATTTTAGCTTTTTAATTGAAAGCTAAAGGATTAAAAAATTATTATTTCCAGTAAGTGAAATATTCTGGTGTATTTCAGATACAAATGTAGATTGGAATATCAAATTTAATTTTGATTTCTTAAGTTAAAATTTTCTTAAAAGCGGCCATTTTCTTAATTTTAAGAAATTTGTAAACAAAACAAATTTATCAATTTTAAAAAAATACTTCCAAAATATCTATATATATTTCTGACACGTTATTTGAGTAAAATTTTAAGTTAAATTAATCTAATTTGAAATAAATATTTATAGCATAAAAACTAAAAAGTAATATACAACTATTTGTTATTGATCGGCTGTGTTTATCTCAAATGATGATTAATGAGCGATTGAGTGATAAAGCAATGACACTGACAGCAAGTATGGCTGACTATGATTGACATAAAATTTACGAAATCTAAGTGAACACATTTTTTTTTTTTTTTTGGTTTTTAACTACCTACTAATTTTTACAAATGAACCTATTTTCCACAATTATCTAATAATTTATTGACTTTTATTTACCTTTCGAAGATGCTTTATGCAAAAATTAAAAAAATAAAAATTTAAATACTATAAAATTTTTTAAAATTAATTTCTCTGTAAAGAGACAACTCTTAGATCACGTGACCTTTTCAAAATAATGTCACATTTAGACTTTCATAGATGAAAAAAAGGAACAAATTAAGTAAAAAAAATAATTTAAAAAATAGAATAGTGTTTATTAATCTTTTCAATTTTGGATTCATAAATTTCATTTCCACTTAATTACTATATTGCATCCAGGAAATGGCCCAAAACAGAATTCTACACGATTTTGAACTATTATAAATTATTATAATTAAAATTTAAAAGAAAATGAAAAAAATCTTGTAAAAGTTCATTATTCATTGGAAAAATTTCTTCAGACAATAGTCCTTAATATAATGTATTTACAAAAGCAAGTAAAAGCTTTTCTAATTAAATAATATCATAGTTTTATTGCATTCATTATTTTTCAATTCAGAGTAGATTTTCAGTTAGAATAGTGCCAACAAAAAATTAGGCGATTTACATTCTCTAAGGAGTCCTACTTTTAATGAATAAAAAAAAAATCAAGAAATAGAAAGTTTTTTTGTGAAATAATAACATAAGCATTTGACAATAAAACTTTACTTTTATTAAGTTTGTGGCTTTTTTCATTACGTTATGCTCTTTTCTACGAAAAAGTGAAGGTACCTAGTTTTAAATCTTTTAAAATTCTGTATTAATTTGTATCAGTCATTGTTAAATAAAATCTATATTTACTTATGGAAAAGCTTACTACAATTCGCCCCCCACACCACTATTCTAAAAAGAATTTTGAATTTTTTTTATATGTAAATGTGCTAACTTTTGTAAATACATACATTCAGGCACAACATTATCAGAAAATAACAGCAGTAACTATAGTAAATTTTAAATTTATTGGTAATTTTCTAACATCATCTCAACAAGCATCTTTCTAAGATGATAACGCTACAGTATCTAAAATTCAATAAAATATTAGAACATTTGTAATATTTAAAGTTTAGTGGATAGTGAAAAAATATATAAAAAAGGTGTTTATGTATTTGTTTTCTCGCACTCATTAGGTAATAGATAGCTGTGTCAACACCTCACAAACACAAATAACTCTGTGTTAAAAAAATGCTTTTCTGTGTTAAACTAAAAATAATATTTGTTTTAATTCAAATTAATTAAAGTTTAAATCACTTCATCTGCCTCAAATAAAGATATATTTTATTTTTAAAAGATTTTTTAATAAAGACAATTATCTGTCTATATTTCTGAGATGAGGTATTATATATACTATTTACATTATTCAGATTATTGTCCTAGTCTTTGTTGCCATATTTATCACAACATTTTGGCCAAATTAACAGGAGATAACTGACATCCATTAGACATGGCACATAGAACTAGAACAATCTACCCCAGTGAGTGAAATAAAGGGTTCAGTTTGACATTCCAACCACCTAAAAAAGGCCAGAGCATACAACGGCCAAAACATTGTGATAAATATGACAACACAGATGAGGACAATAGTCCGAATAATGTAAATAAAGACAATTGTTGTTTATAGATTTCTAAATATGCCCAATTTGAGCAAATTGAAAAAAGTAATTCCAATCAATTTAAATTCAGTTTGAAATACAGCAAAGTATTTTGCTTATTGGAAACATTAAATTTAATCTATGAGCTTGAAATTAAACTAAATAATTTTTCTTTTTTTTCTTTTTGTGGAGGTACCTGCTTATGAGGGACAAATTCTTGGAGACAAAGATTGTTGAATAAAAAAAAAAAATGATGCATCAGGAACAATTTTTTTTTCTTTTTTTTTTTTTGTCAGTGACTATCAAATTAACAATTGGAACAGGGCAGAAGCAGTAGCATAGCTAGAGTGTGTGCCACCCAGGGTAGCCCTTGAGTTTGCCTCTTCCACAAAAAAGTACATATTGCACAGTGACTCCCTCTTAAAGTTATAAAACTGTAGCATTATAATATTACTTTCATATGCTCAAATTTAGCATGCTTTAAATACCCATCAAACATTCTTAAACTTTATCAGTAAAAATTAAGCAAAAATGACATGTAAGAGAAAAAGTGTAAAAAAAATTAGGAGCATCTTTATTTTTGAAATTAAAAATTACATTTTTCTACAAAGTAACTTTTCTAGTTTTTTTTCTCTCTATAGACAATAGATAGGTCATATAGTGTTGAAACCTTGGTTCCTGTATGATCAGCAAAGTTAAACAAAGTTGAGTCTGGCCAGTATCTAGATAGGTAATTACTTGGTAATATCAGGTGCTGAATACTTAAATGTACAACGGATAATTATTAATCTGAGAGACAAGTTCCAATTTAAAATTCTTACATTCTAAAAATATTTCCTGGCTTTAAATAACCTGCAATGGGTTGATAAACTCTAAAAAAACAAATGGAAATATTCATAAAAATTTGCAGAGGAGAACAAAATTCATGTACATATGTCCTCCCAGTATAATTCTTGATTTTCTGAAAGAATTTATATTGATATTTAAATTAGTGAATATTTTCCCCCACTTATTTAAAAATACTAACACTTCTCAATTACTACAGGTTGAGCATCACTAGTCTGGTAGTTTTCTGTTATTTTGCTTCAATTGTGTAGATGTATGGAACATTTCATACAACCAAAAACATTTTATTCTCAATAATTCTGCATTCTTCAAGAAAGAGATATTTCCACTTTTATTGGACAGTTCATTATTGCTGCATAACATTTGCAAACACATTTTCAACTGTATCTTTATCCAAAGAAAATATATATAATGTATATTTATCCAAAGAAAAAGAAAAAAATATGTAGATTGGGAAATTATTCTACCTAATTTTATACATCTTTCTGCAGATAGAACCATTTATATATTAGACAGTACTTGACAGTAAACAATCTTGTTTCACGGATTGTCAACTACAGCAATGTGTTTGATCTTGTTTTACTGCTAGATTTCTGTATCTCTGCACTGAGCCAAACTAGCCTTTGTAAAAAACTATGTATGTCGATTAGAATATACACTAGCCTGGCATCTCGACTCCAGTCACTTTACCATCACCATAAAGTGGCTTTCCTGCACCTTTTCTGTCAATACTTTCATGGTAACAGTTCTATGGTATAGACTTTATGCATTTAAGTGAAGTACAAGGTTGATGGGAAAGTTTCATCATTTTATGCTTGAAATGGCTAGATATTACCATAAGTTCTATGCTAACAATTTCTATTACACTTCTTACTTATGAAACACTCTTCTGGCTTCTTGCTTCCCAGTCTATAATGATCTTCAAAAATTTAAATACAATGTCAATCATTATCTTTTGTCATCTTTATTCTTGTTCTTTTATTGTTCTCTCTTCTTAAAAGTTTGTTTCTCATATTCTCTAAGACTAAGTATCCTCTTGCATCTTAGTGGCTTTATTGCCTTGCTTAGGGTGAAGCGATAAAAAAAAAACTGATTTTATATATTATTCACTGTCTCTGTTAATATAACTTTTATTGCTGTTTCTTCACAGATGATTTGACTGGACAAAAAATCATGATATACATAAAAAGTGTTCTTATTGGAAATTTAAATGAAAGGAAACAGAACTCTTCACTTCCCATCAAGAACAGAAATATACACTGCAATCATTATGTAAAAGTTTTGTATCTATATTTTCAACAGCATCACAATGAACTTTAACTTGCAATAAAAAAACATGGCATTTGTGGTTTGTTATTACTATAAAAGCATCATGTTACATATGAGTATAATTGAAGAGAAGCCGTATTCTTGTGAAATTTGTGAATCTTCCTAATAAAGTCATATTTAGTGTACAATATGGAAACACACAGTGGGGAGAAACAATATTCATGTGAAGTTTGTGGATCAGTATCCTCAACAAGATCATATTTGTTGAGACATATGCGTATACACAAGGGATTAAAGCAATATTCTTGTGAAGTTTGTGGATCTGCATTCTTTGTGAAGTCAAAATTGGTGTACCATATGCGAACACACACTGGAGAGAAACCATATTTTTGTGAAATTTGTGGGTCTGCATTTTCACGGAAGTCAGTTTTGGTATGCCATATGCGAACACACACTGGAGAGAAACCATATTCTTGTGAAATTTGTGGTTCTGCGTTTTCACAGAAATCACATTTGGAGTGTCATATGCGAACGCACACTGGAGAGAAACCATTTTCTTGTGAAGTTTGTGGAGCTGCATTTTCGCTGAAGTCACCATTGCAACGTCATATGCAAACACACACAGGAGAAAAACCTTTCTCTTGTGAGGTTTGTGGTGCTGAATTTTCACGGAAGTCACATTTGGATCATCATATGCGGACGCACACTGGCGAAAAACCACATTCTTGTGAAATTTGTGGATCTGCTTTTTCATGGAAGTCAATTTTAGTATGCCATATGCGAACTCACACTGGAGAGAAACCATTTTCTTGTGAGGTCTGTGGATCTGCATTTTCACGGAAATCATCTTTGGAGCGCCACATGCGAACGCATACTGGTTAGAAAGCATATCCTTGCTAATTTTACTGGTCTATGTTTACAGAATATTCAGTGCACCATTTGCAAAAAAGATAATCATTTTTCTTGCAAAATCTTTAAATCTGTATTCTCAGGAATATCAACATTGGTGAATCACATGCAAACTGGAGAGAAACCATATCCTTATCAGGTTTTGGGATCTGCATTTCTGCAATTGGTTTAATGATGCAACACATGCAAAAACACACTGATGAGAAAAATATGGAAATTGACACTGGAGAGAAACAATATTTTTTGTCACATGTAAGAATACTTCTGATGACGTCATATTTACTGTGATGCGTATGTCACTAGGTGGAAGTCATAATCGTATGAATGTGTAGGTCAGTGTTTGCAAAAAGAAAGTATTGCAAAACCATTTTACTTGCGAGAAAATATACTTGTAAAATCTGTAATATATCCTTTTCAACACAAATTTGAAAAAACTTGTATATCTATACACCTAGGATAAACTATATTCTTGTGAATTAAGTGTCTGCATTTTCAAGGAGTTCACAACCAAAAATGCACATGTGAAAACACCCTGGGCATAAACCTTAGCCATGTGAATCAATATTCTTTACAAGTTTCTTCTTTAAAATTATACATGCCAACATACAACCCTTCTTTTTATCAAGTGTGTGGTTGAACATTGTTTTCAAATATATGTATAATCGTCACCTGTGAAACCACAACTATAAGAATCTGTATTTTCATTGAAACTTGCATTGAAAGCATAAATGCCAAAACATATCACAAGGGAAAATATAATGTATATAAATTACATGCAAGTCAGTCAATAATTTGTACATATGTCTGCAAACGGGACCAATCAAAAATAGATGGGGATATATTTGTTGCACGTGGATGAATTAACTCATATTTTAAATAATCAGACATACACAGGAGAAGGGATCAAAGTTGATGTGGTGTAAAATGCGAATGGACTGAGGCAATTTTCCCACTGTTGTCCTTGGCAAGTGTTCAAGTCTCATTGAACAAAATTGTAATTTTCAGCATATGCATTGTCTGGGACAAGACATCAGTGTGTGACTGTCAATCTGAATCCAGACATGAAATCAAGATGAAAAATAATCACAGATTCTAACTGTCCCTTCATCTATTAGTAGTCAGAGGAAACCTGACTTTACTTTGTAAATTCCTGCTATAATGGAAAAAAAAAACTATTGTCAATCTCTTTGTGGACTATGGACACTTTCTGAGTCAAATAATTATTTTACACCAACCATATGGTAGATGTAAAAGCTCATATGTTTTTGATGAAGAACTCCTCAGCTCATTTATTCCAAATCTGATTTCAATGGAAGGGTAAACAGTACATATGGAAATAGACATGGGTGCAGCAGTGTCAGTAATGAGTCTGTATGAGCTAAAATAAAAAATTAAAATGGTTAGCTGATTTGCATTTTAAATGGGGAAAAATTAACTATGTGATGAATTGTCCTCTGCAAACCAGATTCTATGAAGTATTCAAAGAGGAATTAGGTGCAATAAAAAGTGTGGAAGTGAAGATATTCTTGCAAGAAAGGCCACTCCTAGAATTTTTTAGAACAGTTCGACAGTGTTTAAGAGCCAAATTGGAGAAAGAACTTCACAGACTAAAAGACCATGGGATTATTTCAACATTGAAATTTGCAAACCAGGCAGCTCCAATTGTGCAAATTGTAATGATAGATTTGAATTCTTTGAAACCATCAACCATGTTTGTTAAAGTCAAATGTTACTTCCTACTAATGATAGAAAATTTATTTGCCAAAGTTGGAGTTGAAACAGTGTACACATTACTTGACCTGTCTTGTCTTTATCAACAGGTGGATCAAGAAGAATAGTCTGGCAATTATATCGACATCAGCACTCACCTGGGAACATTTAAATTTTCATGATTTCTTTTGTATTAGATATTTTTCAAAGAATTATAGATATTTTCATTCAAGGAATTCTGGGTGTGGTAGCATATATTGATGATGTGGTGATGTCAGTTAGGAAAAACCAAAGAAAATCATGACAGAAGCTTGTATAGGGTATTACAGCATGAGTGATATGCATAGTTGAATTGTATTGTAATAGAGAAATAAAAATAAATAAGAACAAAATTTCACCTTATCTAAAAATTGGTGGATAATAAAAATCGTTAGATAAACAAAGCAATAAATCGCCCAATCAATCAAAATGCTCCCACAAACCAGAATGTAAGGAAAGAAATAAATAATATCAAGGAGACAAAAATTTCACCATCTTGAAAAGTAGATAGTTCGACCAACCAATCAGAATGCTTTCAAAACCAAGATATGAGCCAATGAAAAGTAAGTGACTTTTTTCAAATCAGGTCTATAGATATATAAACAGATGAATAATTAACCAAAATCACAGTTGATAAATTAACTTTGCCCATTCTCTGATGTTACAGTCTTCATTATATGCCCAGAGACAAAATACATTTGCATAACTAGCTGATATATATATATATATATATATATATATATATACAGTGATACGCATAAGTATTGGATACATGTTATTTTCTGTTATAACTCTAGTTTATGTTCGCTATTTTGCCTGATATTTGGTGAGTAATATCTCGTAAAGTTGTTTTAGTTGTATGTGTAAGGAAAATTAAAAACTCATCGTTGAATCCATTTTTTTTATCAAAGTTCAAAATTACCCTATTCAAAAGTATTGATACATGACACTTTTTTCATATTTCCAATCGAAACTTTGTATTTTAAAAGACTTAAAATATTCAAATTTTCGATAGTATTGGAATGTTATCTCTGACCAATCAGAGAAGCACACAATTGTTTACAAGATAGTGCTACTAATCATCTGACTCTTTGATGTGCATTCTGCAATTCAAGGATTAAAAATGGCAAAAACCAAAGAATTATCCAGAGATATGTGAGATAGAATCATTGAACATCACAAAGGAGGACAAGGTTACCGAAAAATTAGCGAAGAAATGAATCTAGCATGAAGTAGAGTAGGAAATATCATCAGAAAGTATAAGAAGTATGACGACGGTACAGCAAACCTTCCAAGAAATTGAAGACCGAGAAAAATAAATGAGAGTACTTCAAGGTGGATCAGCAGAAATGTGCAAAAAAACCCCTTCATTACTCGTTCTGAAATTAAAACTGATCTTGAGGGTGCTGGAATTAATGTAAGTAAGGATACCATTAGGAGAACTCTATATCGTACAGGTGCCTTTACTGAAAACCAAACATGTCAAAGACCGATTAAAGTTTGTCAAAACTTATGAAAAGAAAGGTATGCAGTTTTGGGAAAAGGTAATCTGGTCGAATGAAATGAAATTTGAACTATTCGGAAGGAACACAGCGACAAGTTTTTGGCGAAAAAATGGCACTGCCTTCAACAAGCACAATACCATCCCCACAGTTACGTTTAGGGGTGCTTCCATTATGATATGGGGATGCTTTTCATCCAAGGGCACTGGTGAGTTATAAGTTATCCATGGTAGAATGAATGGTAGCATGTACAGGGAAATTCTAGAGAAGAACCTTCAGAAATCTGCAACTTCTTTAGGACATGGTCGGAATTTCGTGCTTCAACACGACAATGATCTCAAACATACCGCAAACCTTACAAAGGAATGGTTTGAAAATAATGGTATTAGTACTCTCAAGTGGCCAAGTCAGTCTCCTGACTTGAATCCAATTGAGAATTTGTGGAATATTTTGAAGGTTAAAGTTCATAAGTGGAATCCACAAAATATCAAGCAATTAGAGGAATTATGCAAGGAAGAATGGGGTAAAGTAATGGTGGATCAGTGTGGAAAACTTGTGGCCAACTATAGAAAGCGACTGGAAGCAGTGAAACAAAACAGAGGCTACGCAACAAAATATTAAATTGATGTATCCAATACTTTTGCATAGTGTAATTTTGAACTTTGATAAAAAAAATGGATTCAACCATGAGTTTTTAATTTTACTTCCACATACAACTAAAACAAATTTACGAGATATTACTTACCAAATATCAGGCAAAATGGCGAACATAAACTAGAGTTATAACAGAAAATAACATGTATCCAATACTTATGCATGTCACTGTATATATATATATATATACATATATATATATATAATTCAACCTAAATTCTTTCTCTTATGTGCCAATACTTGTATACATGAACTCTTGGAACTTCAACTTAAAACTTATCCTACTGCATTATTATATTTTGTGATATAAAGTTTTATTTTGTATTTTTCAACACTTTGTGCATTATCTTTTAGTCATTACACAAAGCCAATATACACCCAAATCATTTATACAGATATATAGTGGGAACTGATGTTGTTGTAAGGTAAATAACTCGCCCATAACTGATAAGCCCCATAACCACCATAGTATAATAGACATTCTTCTTGGGATTTCTTTTGCGTTGGATAATTTCCAGAGAATTATTGTAAAGTCATAGATAGTACATGACAGAATTTTAAGTGAGGAGAAAGAAAACTTGTCTGTAATTGGCTTTATCTTTGAATGAGAGAGAGAAGAAAAATGAAGAGGGGAAGTGTATACATAAGGGGGTGAGAATCTTTACTGTTGGGAGCATGCATTAAATGGTAATACAAAGGGATATACATTGGAAATATGTCTTTTTTTACAGTCCTTGACTTGTTTCACAGTCTTCCATGTACACTGACTATTGGAACCCTCATCCAATGCTTTGGCAACTCCCAGCAGGAGTTTCACAGTCTTCCAGGTATGCTGACTTTTGTAGCCCTCATCCAATGCTTTGGCAAATCCCAACAGGAGTTTTGCATTTCTTTGGTTCATTTCAGTTAGTGTCTTTGCTTGAGGATGGTGAGGATATGGCTCTTGGCAGGTGAATACTTTGTATTATTTATATGTCCTGTGGCAAATTGTGCGTCTGTAGAAGTTGGTGGTAACTGATGATTCAGCACTTTCACCACTGGTTTTGATATTCTTTTGTAAATGTCATCTCTTTTGTCAGTTAATTCCACTTGACATCTGGACTTCATGGAAAAGCAAATTCAGTCAATGACTTCTGAGGCCTTTTCTCCCACACACAATTTTCCCTTCTTGTATGGGGAGCATTTGAACAATGTCACCTTCACTCATTGCAGGCAAATCACGTGCATGTGATGATTGTAATATTTGGCCTTACATTGATTCATTAATTCATTTTCTCCAGTTTATCAACCCTATGCAGGTTATTTAAAGCCAGGAAATATTTTTCGATTGTAAGAATTATTTTTTTGATATAATAATGGTTTAGTGATATAAGTCTTACAGATAACAGGGTGGGCAGGGAGAGAAGTGGATTCATACTTAAACAAACAAGAAATTATAAAGTGGGGGATCCATTCTGTATTACAATCAGTATATAAACTGATCCCTAACTTTTTGATTATGATAGTTACTATACATTTATATTCCAGTGAATGTAAATAAATCTAAAATCCATGCCAGTGTACCTAATCAGTATTTTATTAATTGTTTTCTATGGCTTATCAACCCTATGCAGTTTATTTAAAGCCTGAAAATATTTTCTAGATTGCAAGAAATTTGTTTTTGAGATAATAATCGTTTAGTCTTACTAATTAACCCATAGCTGGGGAGAAGAGGTGGATTTCCAAGGGTATTTGTGCATAAGTTAACATAATGAGACCAACTGGAATTCTCTGATTACTAGTTACAAACCATTATCCATGACACCACCTGCACATCCAAACTTGCACATCTACCTGATATTGCTAAACGGTCACCCATCTAGGTCCAGATTCAATATTGCTTAACTTCAGTCATTGGAGGGTCTGTGTTTCAACGTGATATCGACGTAAGCCTCAAAGTTTACAGTCCTTAGTTTAAGTAGATTGCTTCTTGTGTGACGTTATAGTAGATGTTGGGAAGGGCCGTTTCCTACTCCTTGAGTTGGGGTATTTCTAAAGTCGAGCAGTGCCGGAAAATGGTCTTCTCTGTATGAGCTGTTTTCCACGTTTAACTACAGAACAGTCTTTGCCATTTGCTTATTGATTTCTAGGGCTCACCATGAAACGTCCACGATCCCATTTCTCTGATAAGTGCTTAAATGAAGAGGACCTAATCTGTGGCCCAGTGTCGGAAATCATCTGATACAGAAAATTTCCTATCTTTGTAAAGTGTGCCTTCAATTTGTGGATGACAGTTGAGGTAGTATTGTCCTCTAGTCGAGCTATTTCCCAGAAGTTTGAAAGGTAATCAATAGTACTAACCAGCAGCATGGCCTGGCGTTGCCCGTGCTTGATTCAAAAATCGTACGACTCGTACAGCAATCGCTATCACTTGGCTTAAAATATTTTTGCTCTTCTTTGCCTTTAAAGGAGTGCCCTTTGCCATGCTGATGTTGCTACATGCCTTACTTCTTGCCTGTCTCACACTGAAAAAATTTTCTAAGCTCTATACTAAACATTAAATCTGTTATAAAAAATGAACTAAACAAAATGAACACAAAATGATCAGCTTTAAAAAAAGGACCCGTAACTGGAAAAACCGAATGAAAAAGAATGTTAACAACAAATACTTTTTCACACCCAACCCAGTTCTGCAGAATCAGAATCAACGTTGAGTTTAAACAAGCGAATGAGCCAATTGGAGTAAAGTGCCATGCAGATTTAAATTTTTCCCACTTGTGACGAATGCAGCTATCGATTTTTTTGCATGCTAGTTAACATTCGTGTCAGTCTGCTGTTGGCTCTCACGCTGGCCAATTGAATTTTCCTGCCTATTCGTGGCAGCCAGCTACAGGCTCTCACTCTGACCAGTACAGAATAGCCGCTAACTACATGAAAACTGCCGTAGAAGCATGAAAAATCGATTATTTCCACTATCGATGGGAGTTGGGAAATGCAAGGTCGGTCTTGGCCTTCCCGCTAACTTGGAGTATGTGCATGTAAATTTTGGTGCAAATCCGTCGAAAATTGCGGCCGTGCATTCGTTACACACATACACAAACACACATCCTGCCTTTTATAGATATAGATCTACGTATAAAATTCTGTGACTTCCATTAGTCCGTCCGTCCAGCGATCCATCAGAAAATAATGGTACATTAACAGACCGAAACCAAATTTTGAGGTGAAGTACAAACAATGTAATGGGTTACAAAGTATAGTTGTTTTTATTAGTGTGCTTATTTTAGTACAATAAACTTTGATTAATTTTTTTGCAAAAATTAAAAAAAATTATTATTTCTCATACTCCAACTATTTTAAAAACAATTCAATGATTAAAATAACCAATAAAAATGCAGTATTGTTTTTTCATATTTTTCCTTAAGTTTTTATATACAAGAATCCAGTTTGACCTGCATTTGCGAGAACTATAAACAAATCATAAGGTCAAACGTTTCAAAAACTCAAAATTCGACCCAGAAAGAAACATCTGTGAATGGCTAGTTGTATGTTGCAAGCTCAAGAGTAAAAAATCTTAAGAATTTATTCTTCACTGTTTAAAAGGAAAAAAAGAAATTTTCTTAAAAAAATGAAGTCCTATAAAATTAAATTATATTAAAGAAATTATTAAACCGTGATGTAGGGTTTTTGTCAAAGTATTTTTCCAAACAGATCAGCTTATTCAAATTTCATTGATTGGTATGCTAAATTGAACAAAACGTAGAGTTTGTAAATCTTGACAGAAAATGTTAGCAATAACTTCAACAATACTAAATTCTATGAGGATTTCAGCACATGTCAGTGTCTTGCAAAAAAATTCTAGTGTTGTCAAAATTCAATCAAGTCAACGCTAATATTCTATTAAGGATGATCAGGTATGTGTGTCTCTTTAGGCTGTTCTGTCATGAACATGTATCAGGTCTCGCGTGTAGAAATTTACATATGTATGACATTCTGGGTGTACGAGTGTGGACTGAAATGTTCATAGGCTATGTAGGAGTGACGCTAAAGCTGTGAAATCTTACATGAATTAATTTCAACTCTTCTTAGAAATAAACAAGGCAGTTATTAATATGTAAACTGATTGTTGAAAGAATACTTCAAATGCAACTAGTAGTTATTTCTCTTGAAAATGGACAAAATTTGGCATTGTGGCGTTATCAAGTACCTAAAGAAAAGGGGTTTAGCTCCCAAAGGCGTTCATGCTGACATGGTTGCGACATTAGAGAATGACACTCCAACTTTATCAATAGTGCAAAAGTGGACAGCTGAATTAAGGAGAGGAAAAGAGATTCTTGAATATGACCCATGGACTGGATATCCTTCAGCTGCCACCACCAAGGAAAATGTTGATTGTGTTCACCACATGGTGATGGTTGACAAGCAATTGACAATAAATCAAATAGCCAATGCTATTAGCATATCCCAGGAGAATATTCTGCAAAATGAACTTGGCGATGTGTGTCATGTCTTATGACATCTGATCGAAAGCATAGCAGGCTGATCACATCATGGGGAAAATCCGACATTGTTTGAAGCAGTTCTAGTTAGTTTCCATGAACGTCGTTCCCTAACCCAGGATAGATGTTGAGTTCATCACTTTGAACCAGAGACAATCTATGCAGTGGAAACACTCCTCAACAGCGGCGATGAAGGTATTAAGTTGGTGAAAAAATAATGTCGGTTTTTGACGTTAAAAAATACATCAAAAACCGACATTATTTTTGCACCAACCTAATAAAAGTCATTTGGTCTGCAGGGAAGGTGATGGGCTCAGTTTTTTTTAGATGCAAAAGGCATTATGTTTGACTATCTTCAAAAGGGTCAAACAATTAATGAAGAGTACTATGCTAACTTGCTGCGATAGTTACAAAAGCCTATCAAGAGCAAATGTCCAGAAAAACTCATAAAAGGGGACTCATTTCATTAGGACAGTGCACCAGCACACAAGTCCTTGGTTTCAAGAGGCTGCTACATGTGACTGTGGTATTTAACCTGTTGCTAACCCTCCCTGTTCTCCTAATTCGTCTATCATCTGTTCCCCAACACGAAAAAATAACTTAGCTGGGAGCTAGTATCATAGTGATGGTGATCTTATATCTGCTGCTGATGACTTTTTTATCAACGAATTAAACAGTCTTTGAAAATTCAGATATCAGTTTACCTGGAAATAAACACTGCAGTCCCTGTCCAAGCTAAAGGCTAATCCAGTCCTACGCAGAATTATGCTAACTGGTGCCACCACCTCAGCCAGGTACTTTGTGCTGACAATGTGAGCGTGCTTGTAACGAACAGTGCCTAGAGTGACTAGGTTAGTGTAGAAATGAACTGGTCAGAGGTTCAGGAGAAGGCTGAGGCTGGTCTCTGAGAAATCTATCCTTCAACGGGCGGATGGAAGTTTTTGTTTCACACATTTACTCCATCCTTCTTTATTGATTCGCCATGTGTTCACTTCCACCTACTGAACTACTTGTTTTAATTCAAGTTTTGTTCTCTCTCTCGATGAAGAGTCAAGGCTCCTCAGGTATGTCACGAGATCAGTTATATCCACCAGTCTGAAGGTGGTCTAGATACGCCAAGCGTTGAGATTCATCAACATACACTCCGCATCAGCTTCCTATATCTGATGTGAGTGTAAACCATTGAGAACGGTGACTACTCGGGTTGAAATCCCTCAATAAGGATGAGGTATCCCATGCCTGGCTGCTAGTGTTGTGGGTTGCAAGTCGGCAAGAAGCTTTGTTCAACGGGTCTAGCAATTTCGCCGGAATACGTTCGATCTGACGAGTGGGAAGGAACTGTTGAGCACACCTTCTTCCCCTGTAGTGTGAAGGTTAATTGAAGGCTTCATGATCCGCGTGCTGCTCGGGAAGTTTTTCGTACTTGGAGATAACGCTGTTTGTAGTGCAAGACTGGGCACCATAGGTTCCTCTGCTTGCTTGACATTCTTAGATTCATGTGGACGATGAGACAGAATTCCATGGGGAATTCAAAGTTTACCACTTCCAAAATTATCTTTTTCTTTAAGCACTATCTAAAAGTTAATATCAGTGTGGAAAGGAAGCGACTCGCCTCATTGTAATTTGGCGAGAAGTGGGTGAATATTTCACGTCTGTGCCAACTAAATAGCATTTGGATGCAGGTTAGAAATCTAGGATATTGGTCTACCCTGTTAAACAATGGTTACTCATTCTTAAATAACAAAGTTTTCCTTTTTTTTTTCTTTTTTTTTTTTTTTTACTTCAGTTAACTTAACTAGGTTATGTATATTCATCGGTCCCTATTATTTTGTCCCTCTTTTCTTTAATTCTCCCTCCCTTCTATTATTAGGTGACAGAGATGTCAGTTCTCTAGTGGATGTGGGATGCTTTTCACATTTTGGGTGGGTATCCGTCTGAGTTTCTGGTTGATGGGATGAATAGGTCTTTATTTTCTTCAGTCATACATTATTTTTCATCTGTTGAACTGATATTTCTGCCTTAATATAGAATTATGGGAGTATTACTTACTAACATAGTTTTGTTTAGTTTAGTTTAGTTTGTGTAAATAATTGTTTTCACGTGGTAAATACATATCAGGAACACTGTTATTTTTATGTCTCCGCTGTTATAGTCACAAACTGTACATATGCAATGTTATTGGTCCTGACTTGGCATCTTGGTTTCAGTCACTTTCTCACCAACATGCCATGGTAATTGTTCTGATGAACTTTCCACTATGGCGCTTAGACTTTATGAATTTAAGCCCATTCCTAGATTGGCGGTGGAAAATCTGTCCCGTTTTTTCCACGTGAAAGGTGTGAGGTTAAAAATGTGACAAATTTGAATAAAAACAGCAAATATGACTTGAAAGATTAGAGTGGACAATTCTCTCTTTTAGGCGAAAAAATAAAGTAAGACTCAAACTCCAGTGTGTAACAATAAAAGAAGAAAATGTTTATTCGCATGCACAAAAAAAAAGGGTAAAGGGATAAACACAAATACAAGAGAAAGAAAGGAAGAAGAAAATTCCGTTAACTTTAAAGGAAGAATAAATGTTCATAAAAAAGAAAAGGCTTGCTGAAAATATTTTTCTTAGCACTTAAAATGTTCCTTAAGTGAGTAATAGATTGTTTTTAAAGGTTAAAACACTCACAGATTTGTTCAGAGTTCTTGTATAGGAGTAAACTGTCAGACCATATGAATTTTGAAGTTAAGTGTGTTTATAGGCCGGCTACAGAAATCTTCTAGTTGCAAGGGAGCAGATCTCAATTGGTTTTTAGTAGTGGGCCGACGTTCTGTCTTTTCAGTCTAGCAGGCAGATCTTTCTTGAAGCTGACAATAAAGATGACTGCCTTTCTGTTGCAGACCCATTGTTATCTCAGACAGTCGTCAAAGTTACTCACTACCAAATAGCAAATATTTTCCATATTTATAGGGATTTGGGAAGCCCCAAAATATCGGGGACTTTTCCCTCCAAAATTTCTTGGCCCCTTCATTGGTTAAAAAATATATTCTTATCACTGATAAGAACCAAAGTTTTGAGAGCTGATTTGGAAGCAAGGGTCCAACAAACTGTGAGCGTTTCCCCCAGAATTCATGGTCTAGTGCTCCTGCTATTTATCTGAAGATCTTTGATAAAATCAAAAGAAGAATCAGCAATATTATTGGTCTTGATCTGCCATCTTCGCTTCAGTCACTTTCCCACCACCCTAAGGTTGCCTTGCTATGACTTTTCTATAAATACTTTCAGGGTATTTGTTTAGATGAACTCTTCACTATTGTACCTCAGCTTGTTGAATTTAAGTGCAGTACTAGACTGGAATCCAGATCTCATCAACTTACATTTGAGTTTGCAGGATGTGACCATAAAGTCTATGCTAACAGTTTCTATTCTCACACTTCTCACTTGTGGAACTCCCTTCTGGCTCCCTGCTTTCCAGCCAACTTTAATCTACAAATATTTAAATGCAATGTGAGTCACTATCAACTGTTCCGATTTCTCTTCTATTCTCGCTCCTTAGTAATGTTTCTGTTTCTAATTCTTCCACGCCCTGTAACGCCCCCCCCCCTTTGTGTCTTAGTGTTTTACTGCTTTGCTTGGGGTAAAGTTGATTAAAAAAAAAATTCTTGTGACATTTTCGTATTCTTGCAGATGTAACGGATTAAATAAAAACACGTTCAAATAAAATGAATAGAAAATCTGTAGTTGAAATACTATTTTTGAAAAAGACTTGTTCTACTATACACTGTGACTGAAGGGACATCATATTGTCACTTTAACAACCTGAAAAGAATGTTCCTAAAATTTGTCTATACAAAATAAATCAAGATTCATATTTACCTAATTCTTGAAAATATGGATGATTTTATTTCATTTATGAATAAAAAAGACATTTCAAAATGTTTTGTGCCTAAATTTTTGACTAACCTGCATAATAATAATAATAATAATAATATTAATAAAGACAATTTAATTACTAGATTGTTTATTTACACTATTATATTATCTATTGAAATGGTTGGCAAAATATTGGCTAATTGCCAAATGATTTAAACATTTATAAAATGGTAAATAATAATGATTTCCTTATAGTTGGTTCATATTTTAATAATTTAGTAAATGTCAAAGGTATTAGCACGTAAGTGAATGGATTTGACTGGAATTTGAATCTATTACATTCACTTACGTGCTAATACCCTTGAGGGGAGGCACAGTGGACTAATGGATAGCAGATTGGATTGAGGAATTGGAGATCCGTGTTTGAATTCCAGTTGAATCCAACACATTCACTTATGTTCTAATATCCTTGGGAAAGAAATGAACCCTCTTCTTCTCCCCCTCCCCAGCTATGGGTAAATAGCAGGACAAACTGGGTTCTATATAGCCTTGGATGGCAACTGGTCTACTGCAGACAGAAATGGCAACCTATTGCAGGAAAAAATCTGCCTCGTCAGTCATGTATTGAAAGATACATGATCGCCTAAGCATGTATCACATATGGCACATAACTGACTGTTATTATATAGCATTTATAAAAGAGGATATACTCATTCTTGTTTGCAGGGAAGGTCATGATTTTATCATAGTCAAAATGAATGTCTTTGGAAACATACAAAAAGAACAAGCGCCATAAATCCGTCTTCACTCATTGAGTGCCTCATTTGATTTTTCAGAAATTTTAGAGGGGTATGCACCCTCTGTACACCCCTGGATCCAACCTTGCTCATAGGACATGCTGAAGACAAGAGAGGCAAAAGGAAACAGTAAATATCCTACCTAATTAAATTCTGTGATCATATATATTAGGTTATAGAAATGAGTGGAGAGTGTTTATATATATATATATATATATATATATATATATATAAAGAAAGAACAGTAAGATATATAATCCAGTGTTCTTATAGATATTTTTTGTACTTACACGAGACTTACATGAGAAACTATATATTACTAAGTTTATAAAAAATAAAAGTTTACTAAATCAGAGAATTGAATTCGCTATTTTTGCCGTCATTGTCATAAATTTTACTTAAATAATATTTAAATATAATTTTTTTTTTAATTGTGACCTGGTAATATACATACTTATACTTGATGTGAAAATAATTTTATATACTGTAAGTAATTCTAATACATTTACTTGTTTTAAAAAGAAATATAGTATATTAAAAATTAAAAGTGAAAATATTTTTTAAAATCGTACTTCTAAAACGTATAAAACGTATTCTAACAAACACCCTAAAAAAATCTTTAAGTATACAAATAGAAAAAAATGCTGTAAGATTTTTTGCCGTTAACAATAAATTTAAAAAAAAAATCCAGACGACATGCATTTAACGGATGTCAGAATTCGTTGAAAAATACATCCCTACCCCTACCTAAACGAAAACCCTTCTTCAAACGTAACTAATAACTGATACAACAAAATACAGTGATAATGAACACGCAACTACCCCTTGTCTGGATGAATGGATTTCTCTGTATCCTTGGAAACGTGAATTATGAATTTTTGCAGTGCCTTTAAAACCCAGTAATTTTAAAAAATAAGTTACTCCAAAATTCGCTTGAGGATGAAATGGAACTAATGTCTTTAATTTAATTACAAAATTAAATTCGAAATTTTTAGCTTCTATTTTTGAAACATGTTTAGAACTGTGTAGCGGAAAAACCATATTTTAAATCAATTAATATATATATATATATATATATATATATAAATTTCTCGGAGTTAACCTGAAGAAAAAAACAATATAAACGTAAAAGACAATAAGAAAACCGTATTATTAGCTGACACGTCTTGTCCAATGTGAATTTTTTCGAGGCAATAAATTCACTAAATTAATTTTGTTTTTGCCTTGAAAAAGTCTACATTGGACGAAATGAGTCGGTTAATAATACAGTTTTCCTATTGTCTTTTTTACATATAATTTTCAATTATATTCAAATTTTTTTTCCATAAAAATATTTAAAAAATAATTAAAAAAAAAATGTTTATTTTTGCTAAAGTGCTTGAAGAAAATAAAATTGTAATGTATTATTTTTTCTGTAGCGAGTATGGAGTCAATATAAATTTGCTTGAGTAGAAAATAGTTAAAAACGAATCTAAAAATTTATAAATGAAATATTACATTAAAAAAAACTTTTTTCATTATAGCTGATCATTTTCAAATTTTAAATTATTGATATAAGTAAGATTGAAATCGCTTCATTGGCATAAAACACGGGTGGTTGTTGAACAAACACAACTGTGCCTGAGCAGGCCTCTCCAACAGGGATTGGGTAGATGGGCATACTTAGATGCAGCGGTGTTAAAGGAAAAAACGTCCTTTGGCAAACTTTTTTTTTTTTTTTTTTTTGACGCGAAAGTTTTTTGTTGGACATAATTTGGTTTCAATAAAATTTACACTTGACTTAATAATAAAAAATTTATAAAAATGACATGGTAAGTGAGAGTATATCTTTTAGTTTTCGCTGACTTTTAGTTTTTTTTCTCTTTTTCGCCATCTGGATTTCATCCAGTTAAAAATCACGTCATACGTGATTAAGAGAGAAATAAAAATATATATAGTCTCTTTTACTCACATACATGCCAGTTTGGTTAAAAATCTGTCAACGTTGACAGATTTTATTTTTAACCAAGCAATAAATCATGCAAAGAAAGTTATTCAAAAGTTGAAAAAAGTATGACCTTTTTTTTTTTTTTCTTTTTTTTGCTTCACGACTATTTCTACTGTCGGCGTTAAGGACAGTGTCTCTCTCTAGTCACCCGAATGTTACGGACCCTCATCTAAGCGGAAGCCCCTCCTAGTAAAATCTGTATCCATGTTTATATTTTTAGAAGCATTCTTGTAGCGAAGAAAACGCCGACTTTCCTCATCAAACCAAGCGACAGCGCGTCGCGTGTATTCTACGACGAAAAAAGTGTCAAAAAAGAAAATTACTTACCAAACAAAAGGCCCTACCCTTTTGAAAAGGGTATAAGACATAATGAAAATGGAATATTTGAATTAAAAAAACAAGTCCGTCGCAGAAGTCGCTATATAAAAGTATTTTGATATGCAAATTACTGAACATCCTATCCCAGCTGTCGATGAATGAAAAAAAAAAAAAAGATTTTGCCGATAAAAGCAGTTGGTGTTCTTGATTCGAGAGAGGAAAATTCAGGCATTTTTGGCTACGGCGTTTGTTAGAGAGTGAGTTATTTTTCTGACTGGTTACACGCATTGTGATTTGAGATAGTACCGGCGAATCGAGTTTTCAGCATTTCTTTCTGCCCCCGATGTTCGATTCTGTACTTACAGTATTTTTTCTTTGTGTTGTGGAAGTAATGCTTCCTTTGCTTTCAGAACGCTTACAATTCTAAATAAAAGGTTAGTACTCTCAGAAAAAATAAAAGGGAAAGTAAAAAATTATTTCTGGATACGGATTTTAGGAGGGGCTTAGATTAGGGTCCGTAACATTCCGGTGATGAAAGAAGACACTTTTTAGTCCTTAACGTCGACAGTAGAGATAGTCGTGAAGTAAAAAAAAAAACAAAAAAAAAAACGTCATACTTTTTTCAACTTTGCTTGATTTATGATTTATTGTATAAAGAAATGCAATTGTGACACAAGGTAGAATCGGGAATTGAATTGAGTTTGATTGTCATTGCTATCATATACCTAGCAGAATCCGGTTTACGACCTATTCACTCGTTCTTTTGAATAAGTTTGCATCGTAACTGTTTTAAAAGATATATCAGGATTTTAAACACAAGGAACCAAATCTTCTCTAACGCCGTTTAATTTCTTGACTTTTTTTTTTTTTTTTTTCGTCTTATATTTCCACAAAATGAATTTCCCGTTTGTATAGTACTTTTCCATTTCTTAACTCTTTTCTTTGTGCTATTCGTTTGAACTTCGACATTATAAACAAGACAACAATCGGGTAGATTATTGGTTGACAGAGAAAAATCTCAACAAAAAATCATTTGAACAGAAAAACCCGTTTTTTGTTTTTCCCGTCAGAAAGGTAAGTGTAAAAACAAAAGTGACAAATTAAATAATTTTGATAAAAAAGAAATTACATTAATCTTGTTTTTCATTTTTTATTTTTTTGTTAGTATTATTATTAATTAGCAAAAAAATGAAAATGATTTTATCCTGTCAGATAAACTAAAAAACTTAAAAAAAAAAACGGAATAATACTTTTTTTATGAACTGAACTGAAGGAAAGGTTTTAATTTTGTTATTCCAATTTTTTTTTTTTTTTTGTTTTTTTATTTAATTTTAATTCAACCACAGGCGGATAAAATGAGTTTAAGTTCTGTTAGACATGTAGAAAAAATTGATACCGCCAATCAAACAAAATGGATGCTTTTTTCCCCCCGAAATGAAAGCAAATCATCGCTACCCACCTTTTGGAAATATTTGCTAAAACTCGGAATTATCCGATTCAGGAAAAAAAAAAGAAAAAGAAAAAATTCAGAACTTATTCATTAATGAACAGAATCATTGAGTAATAGTACAGTGTAACCCGGATATAAGACTAAGAGTTGTCGGGACCGGAGAAGAAGTATCTTATATCCGGGTTTGGTCTATTTTGTTTAGGTAAGTATGGCTCTAATTTGGGACCAGAGAAGATCTCTGTTATATCCGGGTTACACTGAGATTTCATTTGCGCACAACGTTTCACTTTTCTGAGTTTTCTCGTTGCATTTCCTCTTCTGAAAGGTAAGTGGAAAAATACAAATAATTTTGATAAAGCAATCGTTATTTATTTATTGACTTACATTTATTTGCTGTTAATAATGTTAGCGAAATAAAAAATAATTGCAGCTATTTCTTCATCATGTCATATTTTGCAGAAATAATATTTTTATAGAAATTTCTCATTTCAGTTTGAAGATTTTTGAAACCATCCCCAAAGAAACATGATAGCTAAGGTTTTAAAATGAATTTAAAAAAATTAAAAATAATTCTTTCCTGAAGTTTTTATTTTACTTTTTAATTTCAAGTTAAATTTAATATTTGCAATAAAATACTTTGCTGCCTTTCAAAACTAGTAAATTGTCTAGAAGTTGTTTGTTTTAATTGCTAAAAAAATCATTAAATAAACTTTAAATTTCTAATTTTTCTAAAATAACTTTTGAAAAAGTATAATTGAATTTTACAAGATTTTTAAATGGAGAATTTCACATTTGTTTATATCATTACCAAAAATAGATGACATGATTAATTTTATGTAAATTTTGATGACTCAAAAAAAAAATGTTTTTTAACTAAAATTTCAGACATGCTAGGAAGGATTAAAAAATGTAAAAAAAAAACTATTCAAAAAATATTTTGCTTTTATTTCTTAAACATTTAAACGATAAATTGTTTATCAGGTTTGGGGTCTTTTTTTCATCAGGGTATATTCTTTTTTAGCGAAGTAATGAAGTTTCCTAGTAGGTACCTCCATAAGATTGCTAAAAAAAGAGCATAGCATGATGAAAAAGATGTCAAACTTGACAAAAACAAAATTTTATCTAAATGGTTTATTATTAAGAGAAAAGATCAAAGTATTTTTGAGGTATTTTTTTACATTTTTTAATCGTTCCTAGCACGTCTGAAATTTTCATTAAAAAATTTTTTTTTTTTTTTGAGTCAGCAAAATTGAAGGATAATCATGTCAACCATTTTTTTCCATTTTATGAAAAAAATGAAAATCTCAGTTTCAAATTCTTTTTAAAATTAATTATAATTTTTTCAAAACCTTAAGAAAATTAGAAATTATAATCTTTTAGCATTACTTAATTTCTGCACTGAAAAGAAGTAGTTTAAAAATAAAATAAAGCAGGTCATAACATTTTGCGTCACTTGACATGTGATGATTTCATCACATTTTGAAAGTTTATATGAGGAAAAGTTATCATACAGGAAAACAAGAGATATAATTATTTAGATTTAAGTGAACAAATTATTTACCTTGTTATTTTTAAGGAAAACTTTTAGTGTTCTAATATTTTTTTTTTTTACTTAGCGTTCACCTTTACGTTTACGATGCTTTATGGGAAATATAAAAAAATTTAAATAAGACTGTTGAGAGTGAGATTAAATTTCATAAGAAAAAGGTATCTAATTAATTTATAGGTACCTTTCTTATGAAATTTTATCAGAAGTGTACATAAAATACTATAATTTTATGTACATTTATTTACATTCATGGAAAAATGCCATAACTGAGATTAGTATAAAAATAAGATCATATAAATTTCATAAGATGTTACTAATACTTGTAGGTACCCTTCTCAGTTGAAATTGAAAACTCAAATTAACTTCTCCACATGTGTTTCGCAAAAGTAAAGGCCATAACAGTGGAGAACAATGCTGAACTCAAATAATGCAACTTAATTGTATTCTTGCTGGTCTTCTGTACTTTATAATTACAACCATATTATGAACACAGATTACATTTCTTAATTACTGCAGGTCTTCTGATTGGTCAAAACAATACAATTTACAACGCGCTAAAATAAGATCTATCTCATAAGGACATTTACAGAAGTGAATACAGCTTTCAACTAATTTTATAATATTTTAACTTAAATGTAAAAATCTAATATAATTAAAGAAATAACAAATAATTGTATTAAAAATTCATTTTTCATTGAAAGTTTTTTACTTTCAGAAAATTTTGTCCATATTCTTAAAAACAACAAAAAGCATTTGAAATTAAATATTTTTGTTTTATTGAGTTTTGTATGTTAAAATTCAGAGCTGATTTTTAGGTAGTAGGGGGTTCAATTAAAAAAAAAAAAAATAGATGATTTGCTTTCCTCAAAGCTTTGTCCTTTTAACTAATATAATCACTAAACTGAATGCTATTGAATTTCTAGAGTTTTCATAAAAATAGTTGGTGGTGGGGAAATCTAAAAAAAAATTATTTTTGTCATGACTTTAAAAAAAGTTCCATCATTTTTTAATAGTTTCTGAAAATTTTGTTAACATCTGAGAATTATTTTTACTTTTGCAAGGTTTTCCAGATTAATGTCTGTCATACAAAACAAAGTGCTAAAAATTTGTTATCTTACTAGTTCCAGTGATACAAAGAGAAACAAGTTTGTTTTTATTTTTTTAATGAAAATGTCGAATGTTCTAAAAAGAAGGAAAAATTTTTAAAAACAATTAAAAAATACTTTGGTCTTTCCTCTTAATAATACCATAAACATTTAGATGATAAAATTTTGTTTTCATCAAGTTTGGCATATTTTTCATCATACTATGCTCTTTTTTTTAAGAATCTCATGAAGGTACCTAACTTAATGTCATTGGAAACAAATGTTCAATTTTTTAGCAGAAAAAATTAGTTGAAAATAAGAGAAGCATGTCATATTGTGGTGATTAGTTTTGGAGGTGTGAATTGATGTTTACATCAATGTATTGACAACTAACATCAGGGGAATTTATTGGATGGAAGGGCAAAAGTAACAGCAGATTAAAATAATTTTAAAATATTTAACAAATTTATCACATTTTGTATTTAAAATTGGAAAAAAAGGAAACAATTCTTGTAAAAATTAATTTTTCATCGGAAAAATATTTTTGGTTCAGATAATAGTGTCCTTAATATATTATTCATAAAAGCTATTAAAAGCTTCTTTAAATAATGTCTTAGTTTTATTGGGTTTTGTATTTTACAATTCAGAGGTGAATTTTGGGTAACATCAGGTCAAAATTTACTAAAAAATTTCTGATTTATATTCAAAGCCTTCTGCTTCTAACTAATATAATAACAAAATTCAAATTTTCAAGTTTTCATAAAATTGAGTAAGAGTGGGTCACAGATGTTTTTTAAAAAATATTTTTAGCCTGACTTTCTAAAAAACAAACATTTCTAAATTAATTTCATTAATTTGTGAATAAATTCGGAAAGTTTCACTATAATCTGACAATTATTTGAGTTTTGCAAGAATTTTCAAATTAATGTATTTTTCAACTGGAAAAAAAGTGCTAAAAACTTATGCTAAATATTATGTGATGGCTGACACAAAAAAAGCAAGATTTTTAACCAAAATTTTGAACATGCCCGAAATGATTAAAAACTTTATTAAAAATAACTAAAAAATACTTTGGTCTTTCCTCTTATTAATAACATAAACAAATTCAAATTACCATCTTGATTTATACATCAGGTGATAGAACAAACATACGTTATCACTTGATATTTTAAATGAATTCCTCATTGTTTTGAGTTTTTTTTTTATGTAAAACAAAAAGATTCATTTGGACTTTATGCTTTAAATTCAATGCTTTTTGTATGATGTCACAGTGTTTTGCATCATTTCAGGATTCATGCCTGAAATCTTTCCTAATAACTAATAATTGCCAGATTTGTATTACCACCTTGATTTATACAAGTTTTGACAGAACAAACCCTATGACTTAATATTTTAAATGGATGACTCTTTCTCTTCAGAGCAAAAAGCAAAGCTTCCTTTGTTCATTATGCTTTAAATTTAATGCTTTTTGTATGATGTCATTTCAAGATTGATGCCTAAAGGAATCATCTTTTTATTATATTTGATAGCCATGTGCCATAATTTCAATACTATTACATAATTTCAATACTATTACATAATTTCAATACTATTACATAATTTCAATACTATTACAGTTATGTATTTTACCAAAACAGATTTTGGTTATAAGCAGAAAAAATAATCTCTATAAGAATAATATTTTAGATATTTGAACATTTTTTTTTTTAAATACCTTTTTACTTGTATATTGTGAATTATTCTTTTCAGCTTAAAAGAAAATTATTTAAGATAAACTTATTGATTTTTCTCTGGATCTTTCCTGGTTGCTGCATTACTGTGTCCCTGTATTCATCTCAAGTAGCCTTAATATATAACTAAATGTATCTGTTAAAATATAAACTGATTTCATATATTATTCATGATCTCTGTCAGTGTTTTATTTCTTTTTCTTCACAGATGTTTTGGCTAAACAATCATGATTTACATAACTGTTATTATTGAGAATTTAAATAAAGGAAGACAGGACTCTTTACTTTCCATCAAGAACAGAGAAATATATGCAGCAATATTCCTGTAAAAGTTGTGTACGTACATTTTCAAAAGCATCACAGTGACTATTAACTGGCATAAAATCATATATATTGAAATGAGTGGTTTCTCTTTACATAAAAACTGTTGCATATAAGTAAAAATTAGAAAACTATCTTTTTAAGTTTGCAAATTGTTCTAATGGTATAAATTTATTGTGTAATATACAAACACAGGAGAGAAAACCATTTTCCTGTAAAGTTTGTTGCACTGCACTCTTGCTGATATTTCACTGTCCTAGATAAGATGGTAAACTGCATCCTAGGTAAGAAAATAAACTACATCCGACAGCATGGCCCCTGATCAGGAGGTTTAGAGGAGCATGGAACCACCTCTTAATTGCTGGTGTTCCTAGGTCCACCCTGGCCTGGGATGGTAGCACCTGTTAGGTTCCCAGCTATGGGCAAATAATTAACCTCCAAACTGGGGTCAAAACACTAAGGAAGTGTAAAAATAGGTTTTAATACCAGAAATACTTTGTAAAAAAAATTACCAGCAATAAATTTTTGAAGAAAAAAATTATTACCAGCAATACATTTTGGGGAAAAAAATATTACTAGTCATACATTTTTGAAAAAACATATGAACTTTGTGGCTATGCATTTTCACTGACATCTCAGTTGTTGAGTCATATTTAATGCTTTTTGTATGATACCACAGTCTTTTGCCTCATTTCAAGATTCATGCCTAAATTCTTTGTATTATATTTAATGGCCTTGTGCCATAATCACTCTACTGTTGGTACATGTATTTTACCAAAAGAGATTTTGGTTATAAGCGGAAAGAATAATCTCTATAAGAATATTTTAGACATTTTAAAATTTTTCAAAAAATATTGTTGTACCTACATATTGCACATTAATCTTTCAGCTTATAAGGATATCATTTAAGATAGACTTATTGATTTTTTTTTTTTTTTTCCTGGCTCCTGCATTGTCTTTTTATTAGTTTCAATGCTGTTATATCATAATTGCTGTAGTATTCCAATCTTGTACATTTTGGCTATGAGTGAAAAGAACAATTTCTAAAAGACCATTTTAGATATTTGAACTTTTCCAGTATTATACCGTTGTGCTTTTATACTTGTATTATTCTTTTCAACTTGAAAAGAAATTATTTAACGTCAGTTTCTCTATTGATTCTTCCTGGCTGCTGCATAACTCTGTCACTCTGCTGATCTCAGTGAAGCCTTAATGCATAGCTAAATGTCTGTTGAAATATTAGGTCGGTGCAAAAATAATGATGTAATAATGTCGTCTTTTGACGTTAAAAAATACGTCAAAAAACAACATTATTACGTCATTATTTTTGCACCAACCTAATATAAATTTATTTTATACATTATTCCCTGTTAATGTTTTATTATTTTTTCTTCACAGATGTTTTGACTGAATAAAAATCATGAGGTGAATAAAAATTGCTGTTTTGGCGAATTTAAATAAAAGAAAACAAGACTTGATTATTCTATCAAGAACAGAAAAAGATATGCCACAATCTTCATGCAAAAGTTGTGTATGTATATTTTTGGAACATTACAGTGAATATTAACTGGCAAAAAGACATGGACTTTGAAATGCATTCTTTGCCTTTTCTATAAAATCTTAGTGTTACATACGAGCAAATATTTAAAGAGAAGCCTTATTCTTATGTTTACAAATTTTTCAAATATTTAGTGTGACATGAATGGACATTGGAGGGACACAGTATTCTCATATTTGTGAATTTACATTTTCTAGAGTCTAATTTGCAATGCCATATGTGAAGACACACTGAAGATATTGTGTGGATTGTGAATTTTCATTTTCACTGAAGTCAAATTTGCATTACCACTGCACACTAGAGAGAAACTATATTCTTTTCAAGTTTATGGCTCTGAATTATCACTGACATTTAATTTTAAGAGACATATGCAAAGGCACTGGAGAAAACCTCTATTTTTGTGAAGTCTCTGGTTTTACATTTTTGCTGATGTCTAAATTAAAGTGCCGTATACGAACACCCACTGGGGAGAAACAATTTTCTTGTGAAGTTTGTGGATATGCATTTTCAAGGCAGTCGCAATTGGAGCGCCATATGCGAACCCACACAGGGGAGAAACTGTATTCTTGTAAAGTTTGCTGCTCTGCATTTACACAAAAGCCACATTTGGAGAGCCACATGAGAACACATACTGGAGAGAAACCATATTCTTGTGAAGTTTGTGGAGCTGCATTTTCACGGAAGTCAATGTTGGAGAGCCATATGCGAATACACACTGGAGAGAAACCATTTTCTTGCGAAGTCTGTGGTGCTGCCTTTTCACAGAAACCACATTTGGTGAGTCATATGCGAACGCACACTGGAGAGAAACCATATTCTTGTATAGTTTGTGGATCTGCGTTTTCACGGAAGTCACATTTGGAACGGCATATGCGAATACACACAGGATAGTAAACATATCCATGCAAATTTTGGAGATCTCCATTTGTAGAAAAGCCAGATTTACTACAACATCTGCAGATCTGCATTTTCAGAGATGTCAATATTGATGAACCAAGTTTAAACACAGAGAGGAAGAGACACTATTCTTTTCGGGTCTTCGTATCGACATTCCCTATTGTTGTCATAACTGATGTCACACATGCAAAAACATAATAATGACAGACTGTCTTCTTGAGAAATTTGTAGATTTGCTATTTTTCAGACAAGTCTGGCTTGGTGACCTGTATGTGAACACTTGCATGATACATGTAAAGATACTTTTGCTAAAATCATGTTTGCGGCATCATGTACCAATATTTTGGTGAAGTGTGTCAGCTAATTTTTGAAAATGTAATGGATTTATAAAAAAACACAGCTTTATATAAAATGGGGAGAAAATGTTCTTGCCAATCTGTAAAGCACCCTTTTAAAATAATTGCATGGATTTTCAAAGAATTCACAGCTGTCAATACACATGCAAACACATTCTGATTATAAATGTTTTCATTTAAAACTAAAAAATGCTAATATACAAACCTTATTTTTAATAAGTTTGGATGAATATATCCACCCAATAAAGACATATGTGACATCACAATTGAATAGTAAGAAACTGCATTTCACTGAAATATATATTAAGAAAATAATGGCAAAAGGTATCAAAATATAATGTATATGAATTTCATGGTGAATAGACAAAAATTTATAAATGCAGATGCAAACAGTACATATAAAAAATTGGTAAGTATTTTATTTATTTATTTTTTTTTTTTTTACATGAATGAAATAAAGCCATATATTCATGAACTGGGTTAATATCAATTTTAATTTTATGTAGAAAATATTAGGAATATTCCATTTTGGGGTCTTTTAACAAAATCTATTAAAACATTTGGGGTTCAGTATAACCACAAATAAACACCTAAATGGCATACAGAAATAGAGTAAATAAAAATATTTGCATATACATTGTCAGAAATCCACATACCTATGCATGATGAGTCTTCAATTAGAGATTGGTACAGAATTTAAGTTTAATTTCTCTGATAATGTCATAAAATGAAGTTCATTTTTTCTTCATACATTTGGTAGGAAATTAATGTTTTTACTAATTAACCATTTAAGATTAGAAAAAAACATACCTGAACCATATTTAAAATTCCTTTAAATAATTGTTGGGTGAACTTGGACCTTCATAGCAGCAAAAAAAATAAGTGTCAAACAATGATTTTTCCATTGACACTGTTCTTAACTATCTTCCCTCCTCAGCAATGTTTGTTGTTTTAAAAATTGATTAAAATTGTAATAAAACCTCAACATATAATGAAAGTGAATTTATACATTTTCTTTGTTCTTGAGAAGTAATAAATATGATTAGTAATAACATGATTAGTAACAAGTAATAAATATGATTAGATTGCTTATTTACACTATTTGTTTACTGGAATGGTTTGCAAAACATCTAATTGCCAGTTGATTTGAACTTTATAAAATGGTAAATACTAAGAATTTCCTTATACTTTCATATACTTTAATAAATGTTTATGAATGAAAATGTTTTCATTTCTTTATAAATTGGTAAATGATAAATATTGCATTGTATTAGTTTTTAGAATGTAAATATAAAATTATTTTTCTAAATAAAGAATCTAATAGTGTTTAATATATTTGTTGTACATTCACAAGAACAAAAAATGTATAAATTCTCTTTGCTCATATGTTAAGGTTTTATTACAATTCTAATTATTACCTTTTAAAACAACAAACATTGCAGATGAATGAGGGTAGTTAAAATATTCTATTTTTGGCAAAGGCAGTGTTACATATGAGTGAAAGTTATAAAACATTCTTTTGAAATGTGCAAATCTTTCTAATGAACTTGGATTAAACATGCCATAGGTAAAGATATATTGGAGAAAAACATTTCTTGGGAAATTTATGGATCTGTATTTTCAAATAGATCATATTTAGTGAGACATATGCAAACACACTCTGGAAAGAAACCATATTTTCAATTTGCAGATTTGCATTTTCTTGGAAGTCAGTTTTGGGACACCATATGTAAAGACAGAGAAACTATATTTTTCTTAGTCTTAGTTTAATTTGCAATATTCAAACACACTGGAGAAAAAACATATGATTGTGAAGTTTGTGGATCTACATTTTGATTGACGTCATGTCTTGTGGTCCATATACGAACACTAACTGGAGAGAAACTATATACTTGTAAAGTTTGTGGATCTAACTTCAGTGCAGTCACATTTGAAGTGTCATATGTGAACACACACTGGGGAGAAACTACTAGGTACTTCTAAAAATGAGCATACATAAGGGGAAAATATGCTGCTAACTTAATAAAAACAGTTTTATCATCAAAATATTTGGATTATTATAAAGAATTTTTTAATTCTTTTTAGAAACTTTGAAATTTTTGGTTAAAAATCCTATTCTGGCATCAAGGAACCATAAATTTGTATGGGAAATTTTGCAGTGAAAAACACTGATTTGGAAATTCTTTCCAGTTTTTAAGGAAACTTTTAGGAATCACAAACAAAATTATTTTTAAAATGTTTTTCTTTAGAAAATTTTGGTAAAAATAGATTTTTTTTTTCATTTGTTACCCACATCTCATAATTTTGTGAAATTTTGAGAAACTCTTTTTTATAGAGCTTATGCTTAAGTAAATGTTTATTTGTTATAAAGAGACTTCTCCTCAGAGGATTTAAATCAGGAATTTTTTTTTTTTTTTGTCAAACAGTTATAGAAAATCTGCTCTGAATTGTAAAATAAAAAAAAAAAGCAATAAAACTAAGGCACCATTTAATTAAAAAAAGCTTTTAATTGTTTTTACGAAGAAAATATATTATGGACACTAAAAAAAAATCCAATGAGTAATGAATTTTCAATTTTTCATTTTTTTTTTATTTGAATTTATATATCATTAATTCTACTTTTAATATATTTTCAAAACTTTTTTTTTTTAAATATTCACTTCCACTCATTCATACTTATTGGTTCCTTTTTCTCTGCAAAAACACTTTAGATGAAACCAGCTATTATCTATTGTTTGAGTTTAGTTTGAACTACAAAAGATTCATGTAAAATTTGTAAATTAATGTAAAAATCATCAAATTTATTTTCCTGAATTTAAGTTTGTGATTGTATCCCTACCAGGTCATTTTAGCCCATTATAAGTGAACCAAATGTCAAAGCCAAAACAAATATCACAAAGAATTAAAAAAGTAAAAATAAACACAAGACAAAGTTGAAATTACTTTTCAGAAAATAAATTGACATGGATACTAAGAGGTAGAAGAAAGAAAGTAAGCAATATTAAAGAAAATTTGGTTCCTCATGTTTAAAATTTTTCCATTTCTCGGCTTTAGGCTATCTTAAAAAAAAAAAGTAAAAGTTTTTAGTATAAAATCAACATTTTTCTTGAAGTGAAACATTTATCATATGATTTAAGATGTATTTTTAGGTGTTTTAGCTTAAAATTTGTCAAGGCTTAGTATATAGCATGAAATGCACATGTTTATGCTTAGACAACAAAATCCTGGCAGATGAAAATCTTAGTGGCCATTTCTGACTCTGCTCAGGAAATGCCAAGAAATGTCAAGATTGTAAAGACAAGAAACAAAATCTTTTTTTTTTTTTTTTACACCACCTAATTTCTTTCCTCTTGCAGTAATTTCCTGTTTACAATATTTTTTTTCAATTTAGAGACATTTTCATTATCTGAACTGAATGAATAATACAAAACTTAAGTAGATTGTGAGAGAAAAATCATTTGAGCAGACAGACATCATCTCGTTGATTTCCTTGTCTGAAAGGTAAGTGGAAGAATACAAATAATTTTGACAAAAAAGAAATCATTATTTACTGACTTGCCTCACCATTTTTTTTTTAATTTCTTTTTAATCACTGTTAGTGTTAGCAAAATAAAAAATAATCAGCTATGATTTCATCATAATTTATCTCTACAGTAGCCCATAAAGAGACAAAAAAAAAATCAATGTGCTCCTGTGTATGGCACATTGTCAATTGTTGATATTATCATTTTGGTAGTCTCTTATCAACTCTAGCCAAATCTTATGACTAAATACTGATCTCAGTGAAAAAAAGTACACACTTTATACTAATGTTATCCTTTTATTTAGGAAATACTCTGTGTAAACATGTTGCTTCATAGACCAGCAGTAGCTAGAAACAGAAGCGTGTAACTTAACCCCAAAAGATCATGTGGCAGGTGACTCCCAAAAAATGATGGCTAAACACATGTATGTTTAAGTGATAAATGCCTGTTTTTATATTTTTACAGAACATTAAAAAATATTCTCATAATTTTAACCCTATTAATACTCTGCTACTAGAAGGTGTCTCTATTAAAACATCCATCCTCCAACAGTATGAAATTCGTAAAAAAAGAAAAAATAAGTAATAATCTTCCACAGGCTGAAATAGTGCAACATGATATGCAGCTACTCTATTGCTTTTTCCATGGCAAATTTCCTGACAAGGTACATTCCTTAGTTCTATCCATTCTGACCTTCACAGCTCATGCCACAAACACTGTCAAATTGTCTCCATTCCCATTATATTCCATTAGTCAGATGGAAGTTCCAATTGAACAGATTCACACGAACCACTACTTTTTGGAACAGACTCCCAAGAGGATATTTTCCCAATCACTACAATCTTAACCTCTTCAAGTCTAAGTTTAACCGTTAGGTTTCCTAGATATGTTTCCAATACATGAAAAACTCAATGAGGTTAGGATTTTGTAAGTAAATTAATTTGGTGAACTAGTCATATAAAGCATCTTTCCTTAAGAAATTTTGAATGGAAACTTTTGAAAACAATTTCATCTATTAAATAAGTACTGCTAATTTTATGCACAACAATACTTAGTTGATTTCTAGCAGATTTTTCAAAACCAATTTATGAGGGTAAAGCACTCTTGTTTCACTGCAAAATGTTTGATTCCTACTGGCTGCTGCTGCATTAGTGAACTAACCTTAATATATAACTACAGGTATCTATTATAATATACACTGCTTCAATATGTTATTCACTACCTAAGTTAGAGCTTTTATAGATTTTTGTTATTCACATGTTCTGGCTGTACAAAAATTGTGATTATTATTGAGAATTTCAGTGAAGGCAAAGACATATCTTAATCGTTTTATACTTTGTATTATTGTTTTCAACACATGATTTTTCTGTTTTAATATTTGTTGAAAGATTTGGCAAGATTTTCGTCAAATAATAAAGTATTCTACAGCAATATTTTGCTCTGTACCTTATTCATTTCATATTACTTTTCTCTCATTTCAGTGTTTCTATCAGACTAGAAGCTGTTACATATTTATTGTCTGCCAATTTCAAATTCATCAATCTCTTTGCAGTAAAAAAAATCTCTTGAAAGAACAGTCTTTTAGGCTTGCTTCATTTACATCCATGGGTACCTGTCTGGTATGCATTTTTGGTTTATTTGCATAGATGTATGAAAGTTTTCAGTTCATGCTGCCAGAACTATTTGGTTTGTCACTTCTGAGTAACTATGTATTCTTCAAGAGAGGATTGTTTCAACTTATAATATTTGTAAGCTTACTTAGCATTTCATTATTGTAGCATAAAATTAGCAAACACATTTTCAGTTGTCTTGATATGCAAAGAAATAGAAATGCTACAAGTATCAATTACAATATAAACAGATTTCATATATAATTCACTACCTTACTTAATATAACATTTATTGTTTGTTTGTTCACAGATGTTTCAGCTGTACCAAAAATAATGATATACAATGTAAGCAAGAATGCATGGTTTTGACCAGCAAGAACAGCCCAAGATTTAAGTGACACATCTGGAATATCAAAATGAAGCCTTTACATGAATTAAATTCAAATCCATTTGAAGTGTATTCTTTGTTTTTTTTTGTTTTTTAATGGCATATCAATTCCTTATGGGTTATTTAATGCTGAAATTTAAATTTCTTGGCAGAATTGAAGTAATAAAATAATATATCATTTTCCTTTCTCAACTGAATACATGGTAGATGATACCCAGCTTTTGTATACAGGTTTGTGTGGATATAATTACTAGAGGTGGTGTTGTGTGTTTTTTATTGTGTAGTTTTGTTGAAGTTATATTTTGGAATACAGTTTGATTTCTTTAAGAAATTGTAGAACATTAATATCATGAAAGAATGCTTTCATGCTGGTCGATTTTGTTTAGCGGCATATCAACCACAATCAGTTATTTCATCCTGAAATCTATTAGGTTGGTGCAAAAATAATGTCGTTTTCTCACATATGTCACTATGTGAGAAAACGACATTATTTTTGCACCAACCTAATAAATATTTTGAACACAATTTTATGGCTTAAACTAAATATATTTTGAACACAGTTACATACCTTCAACTACAGATAAAATGTATAGTTGGTAATTCTTCTATAAAATGTATTGCTTGTCATTTTGCTATAAAATGTATTATAATAGATTTTTTTTTTTTTTTTTTTTTTTTTCTTTGGGGATCCACAATTTGCCCATAGCTGGGACCCAAATAGGTGCTAACCACATCAGGTCAGGGTGAACCTGGGAACAAAAGCAATTAAGAGGTGATTCCACACTCATTAAAACCTCCAATCTCCTGATCAGAAGCCTTTCTACTGGATGTAGTTTATCGTCATACCCAGGACTAAGATATGTATTTAAAGAAGAACAAGTGAAAGATAGAAATACAAATGACATAGGAAAAGAGGCCAAAATGGAAGCAGCCAGAAGGGACATGGAATATAATAGGTACTAGCCAAAATGAATGAATCAATCAAAATTACTATGCTAACAAATTCACCAACCAATACATTAATCAGTGGTCAACACCTAGATGAGTGACCACTTGGGAATACCAAGCTGTAAGCTTGGATGTGCAGGTGGTGTAATGGATAATGCCTCAGAATTGTTAATCAAAGAGTCAAGTTCCAATTCCATTTATGTTATATTCACTTACAAATATCATTTGGATAGGTATGAATCCACCTCTTCTCCCCCCAGATATGGGTTAATTAGTAAAACTTGTATCACTAAATCATTGTCTCAATAAAAAATAATCTTACAATCTAAAAAATATTTTCTGGCTTCAAATAAGTTGCAAAGGGTTGATAAGCTGCAGAAAATGAATCAATCAATAAATCAAACCCTGATTAGCTACATTGGCATGTCTTTCAGATATATTTACATTCTCTGGAATATAGGTGTATAGGAGTTACCATGGCCACAAAGTAAGGAATCGCTTTATATACTGATTGCAATATAGAATTGATCCCCACTTTATATCCACATAATTACTTGTTTATCAAATTCTGATTAGGTATGAATCTTATTTCTTTACCCTCCCCAGATATGGGTTAATTAGTAAGACTTGTATCACTAAATCATTATTATCTCCCCCTTCAAGTAGATCATGTTTTGTAAGACATTCATGCACACAAGAGTGTAAAACCATTTTCTTGTGAATGATGTTGATAATCACTTTTACTGAAGTTGAAATTGATATTTCATATGGAAACACATGCTGGAGAGAAACCATATTATTGTGAAGTTTGTGGATTGGCATTTTCAGGGAAATCAATTCTAGTAAGATATATGTGAACACACACTGGAGAGAAAACATGTTTTTGTGACATTTGTGGATCTATATCTTCACAGAAGTAATCTTTGGAGCATCACAAATGAACACAGAGAGGAGAGAAACCATATTATTGCAAAGTTTGTTCTGCATTTTTGTGGAATTCAATTTTGAAGTGTCATATGCGAACGCATACTCAAGAGAAACTTTATTATTGTGAAGTTTGTAGATTTGCATTTTCATGGAAGTCACAGTTGAATCACCATAAATGAATACATACTGGAGAGAAACTTTATTATTGTGAAGTTTGTGAATCTACATTTTCATGGAAGTCATATTTGGACCACCGTAAGCAAACACACACTGGATGGAAGCCATATTATTTTGAAGTCTTTGGCTTTTCATTTTTAAAGAATTCACATTTGAAGAGCCATATGCAAACGCACTCTGGATAGAAACTGTATCTATGTGAAATTTTTAAAGCTCTCTCTGTAGAAAATTCATATATAGAACATCATTTACAAGGGACATGATATTTTCTAGTAATTTCAAGTTTTTGCACACAGATTCTTGATGCAAAATGCAATGAAATTCACCTAAATTATGGTTTACATCCTGTTTCAGTTGTTGCACAAATCCAGAATTTTTTCCAGCCATGCTTGGAGATCCATCTGTTGTCTCAGATGCCATGTTTCCATACTTAATACCAAATTCAATAAATTCCTTTTTCATTTCATCTATCATATTATGGTATATAGAGATGAAGTAAAGGCCAAATTTACTGTCTATAGTACCATTTATTGTTGACTCCATTTGGTTACAGTGTTTAAAATGGTTGACTATCGTCATAGTTCTTTTTTTGTGATTTGACAGTTCATACAGGGTTGTTGTGTTCCTTTTGGTTGACGGAAATTAATTTGTTGTGTTCATCCTTTCTCTTCTGGATTTGTACATCGGGTTCAAACTCACAGCTGATGAATCACCAAACTTTGCGTCTCAAACTGCTACCTCAAATCAAGTTCCTCTCCACTATGACATCTCTAGTCTCATACATGGTTTTCTTCTTTTTATTGGGAATGACACATCCTGTTTTTCCCATTTGACTTTTGGCAGACGTGTTGTCATTGGTTGATTTTTTTTTTTTTTTTTTTTTTTTATGGTGTTCACTGACCCACATAAACTATGTCCAGGTTCATGTCCGTTACCGAGGATAGGAACAATAGAAGGAAGGAAAACAAAAGAAATATATATAGAAGAGAGAGAGAGAGAGAGTTTTCTTTGTCACCCACTTAGTAAAGAGGAAACTGTATATTTTCGTATGGTGTTATTACTACCTAATCCTACTACAATATCTTGCCCTCTAGTTTTCTCTGAAAGTGTTGTTAATTTGATTAGTTCTTCCTTCATGATATTTCTAGAAGGACATTTTGTAACAACTGCTAAACCAGCAACTGATGTAATTGTAATAAGTTGGAACATGCTGTAGTATTGATTTTATACATATTTATTTTAAATGACTATCTCCACAAAGTGAATATATGATATAGTTATCTGGAGGGACTGGCCAGAAGTAACCTGGAAATTATGTCCCTACAGCTGCTATTGTCACCAATATGAATAGGGGAAGAGGCAAGCTGTCACAGTAATGTCTCTACTGTCATCCAAATAAATTGAAAACATACATGTGTTTTTTGAATCTAGTACAAATTGATCAGTTATATCTTTGTCCATAGCAATTATTCTCTTTTTGACTGTATGAGTGTCGGTCGAGAAGTTCTAAGCCTCACTCAGAAGGATTGGGAGAAACAAGATAGTTTTTCCCTATTTTTCAATATAGTTCCCCTTGACATCAACGCACTTGGTCTAAAAATGCTTAAGCATTGCAATCCCATCAAGGAAGAAGGTGGCATCCTGGCCCTCTAAAAGCTCTTTCCACTTCTTCACAGTTGCATAGAAAGGGGATTCCTCAACAAGCTTACCATGTCCTCATTGATTTCTTTGTGTGTTATACCTTTCTTTTGCAGATACTTTGACTAGTCAGGCCTCTGTTTTGTCTATTTTTAAGTTTGTCACAAACTTATCACCTTTGTATGGGCTTCACCTGCACAGAGATTAAGACTGAATTCTGAATTGGTTTTTCTAGTTTTATAAAAAGTGGTAATGTGTTGTCACAAAAATGTTCAGCTATGGCTTTTCTTTCTGGGTGAGGTTTAGAAATTTTTGAATATTTTGTGATGTCAGTGAACACTCATTGTCACTTTCCGTAAATGCTTGTTGTTGTAGAGACTTTGTAATCACAGATTACAACTATATTAATGCTGTTGAATAATACTGGTGTCAGACACCTTCGAATAGCACTCACGCTAATAGTACTTGATCGATAATACTCACTGGAATAGTAATCCGTATAGAGAATAGTGGTCCATATAGTAAAAGAGGATAGAGTAGAAATAGGGATCTGAATAGTAATAGAGGATAGACTAGAAAGGGTGATAGTTGTCAGCTACTTCCTATATATATGCGTCTCTTCTATGGTCACATGATCCACTTAATTCAATAATGGGATCGCCTGTGTTTGCTCACTGGTGATCTATGTTCAAACTCAAGTGTCAGCAGTGACACTTTATTCCTATATAACAGAATGACAAAACATGATAAAATTGATTTAGTATCAGCTAGATTTATTTAGGTATACAGAAGGCACAAACAACACTAAAAATTCTTAATTTGACTGGCTGAGCCATATTTCATGATGTTATGTCACCGACTCCTTATAGATCACAAAAAAATTGATGGTGGGTCAGTTCATGACCTGCAGCTTAGTTGTTCGCCATCTATGCTTTAGAGAGAAGCTATACTCTTGTGAATGTGTGGGTCAGTGTTTGCAAATGTAATTGATTTGAAGACATTTTTACACATAATATAAAATATTTTTTGTTTAATCAGTAATGCATCCTTTTCAAATATATCATATTTGTAAAGTAATGCTTGAGAGATATAATAGTCTTCTTGATTATATAGATTTGAGTTTGCCAGGAACTTGATTCTGAAAAGGCACATGCTTGCTTATAAAATTAACTCTTGGTAATCAATACTTTTTACAAGCTTATCATTTAAAAATGAACATATTAATATAAAAACCATATTTTTATCAAGTTTGTCAAACTTTTTTACCCAGTATAAAGATGTTACCTGTGAAATCATAACTGAAATTTAAGAATCTGCTTTTTGATTGAAATTTGCATTTAAAACAAAGAAAAAACCATCTCACAAGAGAAAATATAATGTGTATAAATTTCATGGAATTCTGTCAAACATTTCATCTGTCATACAGATGCAAATAGGTAAAATAAAAAAATTGGTATGTACTTTGCATACATGAATAAATTAAAGTCATATTTTCAAGAATAAGGTAAATGTGCATTTTGATTTATTGTATATTAAAATATTATTAACATTCTGAGTCTTTAATAAAATGCATTAAAACTTTTGAAATAAAAGTGCAAAGGAAACTTAAACTACTTTACCTAGGATTTGAACTCGGTTCATTGATTCAGTTTCCCATATTTTTCACTATTAAGCTATAAACCCCGCCTAGTTTTGGTGCAAGGAATGTTGTACATTTGTTAATTTTTTCCTGATTCATGGCGTTCTTATCTTTGGGACAACTCACTGTGCAAGTGAAACCCTATTTCAAGATCCCTCTTCCCTACACACACCACCATCACCACCAGTAAGACAACTAGTTTTGTTTCAGTGTAGGTTTGTGGTAATTTTCATTGAAAATTATAATGAAAACATAATGGCAAAAATGTCACAGAAAATATAATATAAATTTCATGCTGGTCAGTCAAACATTTATACAGAGAGATGCAAACAAGACAAATCAGTATAAAAGTTTTAAGGTGTTTTTTTTTTTCTACATGGATTAAATGAACTCATATTTTCCAGAACAAGTAAATACGTATTAAAACTTTTCGAATAAAATTGCAAAGGGAACTTAAAATAACTTATCTAGAATTTGAACTCTGATCACTGATTCATTTTTGATTCACACATTCTTAACTTTGGAGCAACTCATTGTAAGGAAAACATAATGTGAAAATAGGGAAACTATAATTCTCACCACCCCCACCAAAACAAGTACTTTTGTTTCAGTTTAGGTTTGTGGTAATTCTCATTGAAAATTATAATGAAAACATAATAGCAGAACATATCACAAGAGAAAATATAATTAATATAAATTTCATGCTGGTCAGTCAAACATTTATACAGAGATGCGAACAAGACAAATCGATGTAAAAATTTTAAGGTGTATTTTTTCTACATGGTGTATTTTCCAATGAATATCAATTTTATGAGCAAAATATTTTCCGAGAAAGATGCTTTATCTGTTATTTCATTTAAAAAAAAAAAATGTTAAAATAGTTGAAATATTGGTGCAAAGTGAACACAAGCTATCTTGGCCAGAATTTGAACTCTGTTCACTGATTTAATTTTGCATATTGTTTACCATTAGGCCATAAACTCCTCCTATATTATACAGTGTAACCCGGTTATAAGAGAGTTGTTGGGACCGGAGAAGAGGTATCTTATATCCGGGTTTCTCTTATATCCGGGTTTGGTCTATTATATATACATTAACACAGGCTCTAATTCGGGACCAGAGAAAATCTCTCTTATATCCGGGTCACACTGTATCTCTGTAATAAATGCCAATGTCAGTGTGTCACACCTTTTCAACTTTACTCTTAGAGGCCAGGATCCAACATATACCATTTTGGAATCAGGCCAACTCTGTGAGCAAATTAAAAATATTCCAGGCTGGATCCAGACATGCAATCCTAAAATTTTGATTTCCCAAATTTTCATTACTGGATCTGTTTTGTTTTTGATTGTTACAATTTCTTTGTATGATAAAAATTTTTATAACTTGGAAATAGATTTGGGAATAATCAAAATTAATTACAAAATCCAGAAAAAGTCACTCAGGAAATAAAAATAATTGTTTGTACAGAAAATAGGGACCTACATACATCAAATTCTCTTTAAAGTAAATGGCAGCAGTAGAATTATTGTTGAACTTTAAAAGGTCAGCCTAAATATTAATGCAATAGTTAAATGCAGTGATCAATTTTGTGTTCTGTAGTTTATTGTTGCCTATCACATATCCTCCTCCCTGCCTATTGTGATGAAGGCCCAATCAAAGTCCCTCCACAGGAGCTAGCTTAAATGCCACCTGATGGAGCTGTTTTAAGCTAGATATCATGTCATCCCATAAGTTCTGTCCGAATTTTGAATAAAGAAAACAAGTGACCAAATGTTACATTTAATTACAGATTCAATCAACAATGTATTTTCCCTGATTATCTATGACTTCCTTCCATCTATTAACAAGCTTACTAATTCAATTACTGTAAAATTCTTTTGGCTTTGATTCGAAGAACTCACAAATGTCAGTTTTAACCTCTTCTTGTGTTACAAAAGCTGTTTCTTCCAAATGATTCTGTAAGCTACAAAACAAATGGTAGTCTGAAGGAGCAAGATCGGGAGAATAAGGTGGATAAGGAATTTTCTCTCAACCAAGTTCTTTGATCTTTTGTGACATGATTCTTGCTGTGTGGGGTTGTCCTGATGAAACATCACTCCTTGTCGATTCACTAAAGCAGGTCTTCCTCAAAGCTTGGTTCAAACACTTGAATTGCTGACAGTATATTTGAGCATTAATTGTTGCATTAAGTGGTAAGAATTCCTTGGCGATCCCACTAGATTGAAAGAAGAACCTTTTGCCCATAAAGTTCCCTTCTTGGCTGTGGCTGGGGTCCTTCCCCTTTACCAAGCCACTGTCTACGACTCTTAACATTTCGATAAAAGATACATTTTTCGTTGCCAGTCACAAGTCTATCCAAAAAAGGTGAAACAAGTTAGCGAGAATGGAGAGAAGAACAGATGTCAACTCAGGATTTGAGGTTGTTTTCAGACAATTCATGAGGCACCCATTTTCCAAGTTTAGGAACTTTTCCAAGTTGTTGAAGATGACGATGAACAGTTGTATGGTTTGAACTGAGAACCACTGCCAATTCCTCAACTGTTAAAGCAGGATTTTCCTCAAGGGCTGCTTCAAGAAGCGTTTCATCAAACTCAACTGGACGTCTGGTTCGATCTTCATCTTCAAGGGTGAAATCTCCACCTCTGAATTTTGCAAACCATCTTCTGCAAGTTCTTTCATTCACACATTCCTCTCCATAAACTGAGTGAATGTTTCTAGCCGCTTCGGCTGCTGAGTTTCCTTTCTTGAACTCATAAAGGATTATGTGCCTCAAATGATTCTTGGGTACTTCCATGTTAGCAGGGTTTTAATCAAACAAAATTTAATTTTATTGTTCTCTGAAATAAAATTTGATCAGTTTAAATGCATCTAAACATAAAAATAATGTTCAGCTCCATTAGATTATAAAATACTCTTTAAATTTTGTTCATTTTAACAAAAAGTTAAAATTCGGACGGAACTTATGGGATGATCTGATATATATACAGATGCAAATATGACTACATCTACCAGCTTGAATATTTTGTGTCAGATTGAATATTTTGTGAATATGCATCATCCAGCAGGATTCAAACCTATGGTGAACTATCATTGGATCTAATACATGTAGATGGATAAAAAAATACTGTTTAATTAAAAGAGCATCTACTTGAATATGAGTATCCATAAAAAATAACACTTAAACAGAATAAATATAAAATATTGTAGCGGACTGTGGGTTTACGTGTTGTTAAATTAGGAATATGTATGTTTATTCCTGATAGAAGATCCACTACAAGAGCATAGTGGACTCAGAGACTGAGTCCACCATAAAGAAGTATAAAAAAAACCCCAACAAGACCAATATATATATATGTCTATATTTCTGAGATGAAGTATTATGTACATTATTTACATTATTCTTTGTCGCCATATTTATCACAACATTTCGGCTGTTGTACTCTCTGTCCTTCTTCAGGTGGTTGGAATGTTGAACTGAACCCTTTATTTCACTCACTGGGGTAGACTGTTCTAGTTCCACGTGCCATGTTTAATGGATGTCAGTTATCAGTTATCTCCTGCTAATTTCCCTCTGAAAGTTCTCCACTGCCTTAACTGGGTTTGAACTCACACTCTTTGGGTCCTGTCACTGGATCTAACCAACGCCTTTATCCACCTTGAGGACATCTGGGTATGAATTTCTGGGTATTATAAACCTAATGTCTTCAGCAACCATTTTTACCAGTGCTCATATTGCAATTTTGCTGTTATCATTACATGTTTTTACCAGAGCTCATATTGCAACTTTGTTGTTATCATTGCTTTTCTCTGGCACTCCTTATTACTGGTTCTCATATTGTATTTATTCCTATGCTTAGTCGGCTCAGGAACACCATTGGAAAATTCGTAAACTTAAGGAATCAGCACATATGCTAGGCCACAAAAATCCCCTGATAACTGACATCCATCAAACATGGCACGTGGAACTAGAACAGTCTACCCCAGTGAGTGAAATAAAGGGTTCAGTTCGAAATTCCAACCACCTGAAGAAGGCTGGAGCATACAACGGCCGAAATCAACAAATATATGTATTAAACATTAAACAACAAAATTTACAATGGACATAGACATTAACATTTATGCTTGTGTATGAATGTAAAGAGTTTGTATTTTGGTGAATGTTCGTACGTACGTGTATGTGTGTATAATGTTCATGGTGTCTCCCACAAATGGGAAGACACAATCTTCTGCGAGAGCTTACATTGTAGATGTGTTCACTGAAAATGAAGAAAAAGAGAATGAGGCAAGAATCGCCCAGTATTTATGGTGTAGGGAGAGTGAACCCTAGTGAACAATTTGGACAATTAAGGAGGAGTTAACTTCGACAATATATTGGATTTAATAATCCGTTTCTTAAAATAAATTGTCTTTGTTTGTTTACGCTAATGTACAAAATCAGAGCAGATATAGATGTTTCAAGAATCAGCAGAGAGTGTGTGTTCAAAAAGTACTATTTCAGGCTTCGTTTGACTATAAGTCCTAGGTGAGACTTAGTAGTTAGGTACGTCAGATCCAATGAGAGTTCCCCATAAGGGATGTACGTTCATTTCCTATACAAATTTATGGTCCCACGTTGACGTCAGCCTCAGAGTAAGAGTTTTTTTAACCAAAAATTTCAAAGGTTCTATAAAAAATTTTTAAAAATGCATAAAAATCCTTTTATTATAAGTTTATAACATTAAAATAAATATTTTGATTTTTCATTTTTTCATGATGAAACTTTCGGGTATTTTTTTTATCATGTATGCTCGTTTTTGGAGCTACCTACTAATGAATAAATACACAACATTGCGTTTGAATACGATAATATGATGATTTTGACAAATATTTTAAAACAGTGGCAAGAAAATTTTTGCTTTCATTTCAGAAAAAAAAATTGTCCAATTTTGGTAAAAAAAAAAAAAAAAAAAATGGCATCGAAGGATTTTAAACACAAGGAACTAAATTTTCTCTAACACCGATTACTTTCTTTCTTATGCCTCGTAGTATCCACGACAATATATTTTCTGAAAAGTAATTTTAACTTTCTCTTGTGTTTTTTCGTAATTCTTTCTTTGTGACATTTGTTTCGTTTTTCATATGAATCATTTGTTCAAAATGATTAAAAATGGATAGGTTGACAGAAAATCCAAACACCATTGGCATTATTTGAACAACAAAAAAAAAAATCACCCGGTTTTGTTTTTCTCATTGTCTGAAAGAAAGGTAAGTGGAAGAAAACAATTAATTTTGATAAAAAAAATAGAAACTGTTATCTAATGATTTGTTTCTTCATTTATTTGATATTTTTGTTTTGCAATGAACACCATGAATAATGAAAATTCGTTGAGGCATGATTTCATTTCAATGTCAGATATTTTTTTAAAGAAATAATATTTTTTAAATATTAATTAGGTACATCAAACCAAAATGGATGCCTTTCCTTATTCAGTAATGAATAAATCTTCTATTTACTGAATAATTTTAATTTTTTATTAAAAATCAGTGAAAATAGTTTTTTTTTTTTTTTTTTTTTTTGAGTAATATCTCGTGCATTCTTTTTTTTAATTTGGTAGCGGATGTTCGTCCAGTTTTCTTTTACAGCTATGTAAAGAAATCCTTAGAAGGTATTTTTATTATTATTTCAATAAAATGAGATAATTGCTGAAAATATTGTTAATTTTAAAAAAATTACTAGGTAGTTAAAAACAAATAACAGAGCGTAAATTTATGCCAGTTTCTGGTCAACCATAATCTGTCAACACATTAGGCTGCCAATAAATCAACCAGCACGTCCGAAAAACGAAACCCGTGTTTATGCTTGTATTTTATTGGTTCGGTTGATAAAAAAAGAAACAAAGTTTTTTTTAATCAAAATTTAAAATGTTCTAAAAAGAAGGAAAATCTAGCGATCTCATGAGATACCTATTACGTTGAAAACTAATATAAACATCACGCTCTACAAAAATTAATTTCTCGAAATTTCATGAAGTAAATTGGTAGGGTGTGGTAACAGACATTAAAAAAAAAAAAAAAAAAATTACCAAGAATTTCTAAAAAAAAATTTTTTAAATAATTTCATTCATTTGTGAATAAGTTCTGAAAGCTTCATTAAAATCAGACAATTATTTGTTGATTGTTGCAAGAATTTTGAAACCAATTTTTTTATTGAGTTTTGTATGTTACAATTCAGAGCTGATTTTTAGGTAGATGAGGTCCGATTTTTAAAAAAACAAAACATGATTTACTTTCCTCACAGCCTTGTGCTTTTAAATGACTTGCGTGCCTCAACATTGAATTTCTAGAGTTTTCGTAAAATTATTTATGGGGGTGGGTAATATATATATATATATATATAATATTTTTATCATAACTGTAAAAAAAAAAAAAAAAATGTAATTTCCATCATCCCTGAAGAGTTTCTGAAAGTTTCATTTAAAATCTGACAATTATTTCTATTTTTGCAAGATTTTCAAAATTAATGTTGTCATTAGAAAAAAATGCACAAAAATTTGCTGTTATTTAGTACTTCCACCAATGAAGAGAAACAAAGGTTTTTTAATCAAAAGTTAGAATGTTCTAAAAAGACAGAAAATTTTTTTTTAAATAATTTAAAAATACGTTCTTTCCTCTAAATAGTAACATAAACATTTTGATGATGAAATTTTGCTTTTGTCAAGTTTAATGCCGTTTTTATCATGCTATGCTTATTTTCCTGTGATCTGCTGGAGATACCTAACCTAATATTTTATTGAATTTTAGTTACTTCAGCTTTATAGGCATATGTTTTTATCAAAATAACCCTGACAAAAAAGAATAAACTTGTAAAAAAAAAAAAAAAAAAAAAAAAAAATAAATAAAAAAATAATAATTTCATTCATTTGTGAATAAGCCCCGAAGTTCCATTTCATTAAAATATGACAATTATTCAATTTTTGGAAGAATTTGTAAATCAATGTGTTTTACACCTGGGGGCAGGGGCGAAAGGGCACTAAAACACCAATAAATATTGCATTGACTGCTGATGGTGGGGGGGGAATGATTTTTAACCAAAATTGTGAACATGCCCGAAATGATTAATAAAATAATTTAAAATATTTTAGTCTTTCCTCTTAATAATAACATAAACATTTTGATGAAACTTTGTTTTTATTAACCTTTACTGCACTGGAGGCAAAAATTGTCACTTTAGAATGCTCTTCCTTTGCAGTGCATTCTGTCACCCGGAGATGGTTACTAATAAATAAAAACTTGTCAGCTTATTTCTGGTATTTTAAGCTGGAAATCACCTACTACGGTTTTGCAACAAGGCTAAACTTCCCTTTTCTGACGCCATTTTGAATTCTGTTAGACTCTACACAAGTTGTAACATCGATTAAACCTACATTAATTTTTTTCTTTGATTTTTTTTTTTTTTTTTTTTTTTTTTTTTGTAAACAAAAATTGCTGCATCAACATCCAATGAAGTCTTTATTCAGTTTTTCTTTGATTCAATGATTTTGAAGGCTTTACTCAGTGAATTGGTCAAAGAGGATAACCACACATCACTATAAAGAAAGCGTTAATGACCACTTGCAGCTACTATCATCCATGAATAACTAATTTTATGGAAGCTTCTGCCAACATACCTGATAACCTTTCTGATAGTGAATTATTTTGTCTATTTATAAACAACAAAATGATTATTTGTCAATGAGACAAATATTCTAGTTAGGTGAAAGAAAGACCAAGCAAATGCTGGTGTCTTGTTATATGTAAACATGAGGAAAACGTGTCACTTTTTGACAAAATGAATGCTGTCTTTGTCATTTTGTCAGAACTCCACGAAGAGTAATAAAAGTTAAAGCATGTTAAATTGTTAATGTTTTATTTTTTTTGTATTTCAATTTTTTTTTTTTTTTCAATCTCAAAATATGCATGCAAAACATAATGCATTACATAGTAATATTACTGGGCCATTCTTTTACTAGTATACAAAAAAATAAATCTATAGACAGAATACAGAGAAAGTTATAACAGTAGGTGTTTATGTTTTTACACTAAAAAAAATGCAGTGGTAGGGAGAACAATTAGAGTAGTAATGGTTAAGTTTGGGGCTTTTTTTCATCATGTTATACTGTTTTTTCAAAAAAGTGGAGGTAACTAAAAAAAAAAAAAAAGTGGGGGGCACCTCCACTTTTTCACTTAAATAAAGGGATAGCATGATAAAAAAAAAGCCCCAAACTTGATAAAAACAAAGTCATATTGTTTAAATGTTTGATATTTATTAATAGGAAAGACCAAACTATTTTTTGATTATTCTAATAAATTTCTTAATCTTTTCTAGCATGTTCAAAATTTTACTTAAAAAGCTTGTCTTTTTTTTTTTTTTTTTTTTTTTTTTTGCATAAATGGGGAGATGAGGGCTATAAATTTTGATGGGAAATTTTATTGTCTTTTCATGGTAAAAAATTTCAGAATACTTGCAAAAATTAAATAATTGTCTGATTTTAATGAAGCTATTACTCCCCGCCCCCCCTCCCCCACACACACATGCACTGCTTACTTAATTTTATTAAATTCTGAGAAACCAGCCTTTTGATATTTAGTTAAAAGCAGGACTCTTTGGAGAAATTTAATTGAGCAGGAACACCATTTACCAAATATCTGATAATGAATCATAAAATGAAAAATGTAAAAAAACTATAGCATTATTTAATTAAGAAAGGTTTTAATTGTTTTTATAAACAAAATATATTAAGGATGCTATTGTCTTAAGAAAAAAAATGGATGAAAAATTTTGACAGGAGTTTTTCATTTTTTTACAATTTTAATTTGAAAAATTTGTGAAGTTTTAAATCTTTTAAGATTCTGTATTAATTTCAGCCATTTAATTTGTATTATTATTATTAAGTGAAAATTATATTTCTTAATCATAAATGGTAAAACTTAATTACACTCATTTAACAGATTTTTAAAAGAATTTAAAAATTTTTTTATGTATATAAACATGCTTATTTTTTTGAAATTATAGGTAACTGTACACAACATTATCAGAAAATAAGACTGAAGACTATACTAAATTTAAAGTCGATATTCTTAAAATTAGATGGAGAAAATTTTCCAACATTTTTAAGATTACTGAGTACTTAAATAAAAAAGGTTCTCATGATATTTTCTTAAATTATGTTTTACAGATAAGAGTTCCGTAGAAAAACAATAAACCTGTTGTCACCTTGTTATCACTTGCCATCACTCGTCAAACACATAAACATGGCTACTATTGTTTAAAAACACAGCTACTGTTTAGTTTAAAAATGCATTTCTGTGTTATTTTAAACTTAAAGTAAATAATATTTGTTTCAAATAAGATTAATTATACATTAAATCGGTGAATATTTATCAAATAAAGTTTCAGAAAAGCATATTTTATTTTTGGATGATTTTTTTAACAAAGAATTGCAATGAAAGAAGACTAAAAATGGGCACTAATCAGCTATTTTAGCAAAAAAGAAAAAATCAATTCCAATCAGTATAATTTCTGTTTGAAATACACCAAAGTATTTTGCTTACAGGAAATAGTAAGTTTAATCCTTTCACTTTCAATTAAAGCTAAAACGAAAACTTCAAGAAAGCTTTTGCATTTTTAAAAATTCCTTTTAAACCTTAGGTATCATGAATTAGTGGATGTATCTATATTGGTTATATGCAAAACTCCTTGAAGGATTTAAATCATTAATTTTTTTATTTTTTTATTTTTTTTTTTTTTTTTTTTATAAAACAATCCTCAGTTACCAAAAATCTGCTATTGTCTTAAGAAAAAAAATTTTTGATTAATAATGAATTTTTACAAGAATTGTTTTCAGGTTTTTAGAATAATTTGTCAAGTTTTATATCTTAAAATTCTGCATTGATTTGTAGCAATTAGATGATATTGTTATTAAATAAAAACTATATTTACTAATCATAAATGCTTACTACAATTCAGTGATCCCCAACTTTTTAAAAAGAATTGTTAATTTTCTTTGTGTGTGTGTATATATAAACATGCTGATTTTTTGTAACTCCATACACAACATTATCAGAAGAGCAGTAACTATAATAACTTTAAAGCTAAAGTACCTGAAATTCAACAAAACATTAGATTACAATGAATGTTTTCCTAAATTTTTAAAATTACTGGGTAATTAAAAATGATATATAAAAGGCACTCACATTATATTCCTCAAATAATTTTTACAGATATGTCCTCCATAGAAAGAAATTAGATAAACTTCTGGCTGTCTGTCAACATCTACCTCTGTGCTAAGAAAATGCATCTCTGTGATATTTTAATATATATGTAATATTTGCTTCAAATCAAATTAATTAAACTTTAAATCTGCTAATTTTCCTCAGATCATGTTTCAGAAAAGTATATTTTATTTTTGAAAGACTTTCAAATAAGGAGAATAACATTATGCTGACAAATGGCTAAAATCTGATATTTTTTTAAAACCTTTCCATCAATGCAAATTTGTTTTGAAATTCAGCAAAATATTTTTCTACTTGAAAATATTACATTTAATTCATTAGTTTGACATAAAAACTTCAAGAAAGATTTTTAATTTTTGAAAATTTTAAACCTTAGGTATCATGTTGTTCCAGGAATTTTTCTTTATATAACTATAAAAACAAAATTGAAAGAACACCTCCAGATTAAAATATACACACGAGTTATCAAGTCAGAGGATGGGGTTGAAACATACGCACCAAAAAATATTTCCCTTAAGTTTTTAATAAAATTCATTCATTAAAGAATTAGTATTGAAAGTTGAATATTTTAAAACACGGGTGTTGATTTTTGCTTTTATTGCAGAAAAAAGTCATCCATTTTGCTGGTACCTAGTTATTTCATTTCAAGTTTATTTTTTTTCAATAACATTAAATTAATTCACATTGGACATATCAATAAAAAAGCAAAAATATTTACCCTCTTATTAAATATAACTTTTTTTAATTTAAAGGTTACATGTTAATCTTTGAAAGTTAGATTGTTAAACTAGAAAGATTGTGAAATAAAAATATTTTTTGCTTGACACAATATAACAGATATACTGAAATTTTTTAGTTGAAAAAATCATGTTCTGGCTAAAACTAAAAATTTAATGAGTAAATTTTCATAACAAAAAAAATCAAAGTTCACAAATTGTCAGATTTTAATAATTTACTTGACAAATAATATTGATTTCTAGCAGTTGATCAAAAAATTGTTAAGCACTGAAAGCAAAGCAAATGGCAAAGTGTTCTTTGGAATGGTTGACAAGTTCTCAGCTATTTGCCAGTCAGTTCATATGCCCAAAATGGAGAGATCAGTGTGAACTGAAAAGAATGGATAATGTTTGTGGTCTTGCTTAAAATCTAAAATTTAAAAAATTGTTTCATAGGAAGAGATGTTTAGCCTATCTTTAAATTTAGGTGACAAGAACAAATGAAAGAAATGCTAAGAAAATTCATTTTTTTCTAAACTTATAATTACAGTTACTAATCATTATATGTTTATGCAAATTGTTGTTCATAAACATTTTTGGAAATTTATGAATGATAAACCTTGAATTGTGGTTAGTCCACATATTCTTAACATTTTGTAAATGTAAAATTGTTGCTTTATAGGAATAATCTAATAGTGTTTAATATTTTTCTTGCTAATTCTCAAGAACAAGGAAAATGTATAAATTTTATACGTTAGTGTTTTATTAAACTTCTAAACATAGTTTTTAAAAAAGTAAACATTGTTGTAGAATTAATACAGTAATTGCAATGTCAAGAGAAAAATTATCCTTTTGATGCATTATTTTTTGCAAGTGCAAGTTAAACTTTGCTGATATTGTTTTTTTTTATGCAGATAGAACCATTGATATATTGTGTAATCTTCTGATTGCTGTATTGTGTCCCTGTGCTATTCTAAACTAGACTACAACTACTAAACTACAAGTATTACAATATAAACTGATTTCATATATTATTCACTGTCAGTTTTAATATATCTTTCATTACTTTTTCTTCACAGATGTTTGGGCTGAACAGAAAATCATGTTATTCATAAAAACTATTATTGGGAATTTAACTGAAAGAAAACAAGAAGTTTGACTTCCCATCAAGAACACAGAAATATATGCTTCATTATTCATGCAAAAGTTATGAACGTTTTTCAAAAGCATCACAGTGAACAGTATTGAGCAAAACCACCTGTACTTTGAAATGAGTGACTCATCTTTACTAGAGAAACCTGTTACATATGTGTAAAAATTAGAAGCCATATTTTTGTGAAGTTTACAAATCTTTCTAATGAAGTCAGATTTAGTGTACCATAAGTAAGCAAATACATAGAGAAAATATTTTCTTGTGAATCTTCTAAAAAGCAAGACTTATTTGGCAAGATATGGATAGACATAATGGAGTAAAACCCTATTCTTGTGAAGTTTGTGGATCAGCATTTTTAGTGAAGTCAAAATTGGCATGTCATATACGAACACACACTGGAGAGAAACCATACCCTTGTGATGTTTGTGGAACAGCCTTTTCCCAGAAGTCACATTTGGTGTGTCATAAACGAACACATACTGGGGAGAAACCACATTCATGTGAAGTTTGTGGATCTTCATTTTCACGGAAGTCATATTTAGTAAGTCATATGTTTAAGCACACTGGAGAGAAACCATTTTCTTGTGAAGTTTGTGGATATGCATTTTCACATAAGTCATATTTGGTGTGCCATAAGCGAACACACACGGGAGAGAAACCACATTCATGTGAAATTTGTGGATCTGCATTTTCACAGAAGTCAGTTTTGGTAAACCATATGTATAAACACACTGGATACAAACCATATTCTTGTGAAGTTTGTGGATTTGGATTTTCACGAAAGTCACATTTGGTGTGCCATATGCGAATACATACTGGAGAGAAACCATATTCTTGTCAAGTTTGTGGATCTGCATTTACACGAAATTCACAAATGGAACGTCATATGCAAACACACACTGGAGAAAAACCATATTCTTGTGAAGTTTGTGGATCTGCATTTTCAGTGAAATCACATTTGGTATGCCATATGCGAACACACACTGGAGAAAAACCATATTCTTGTGAATTTTGTGAATCTGCATTTTCCCAGAAGTCAGCTTTGAATCGCCATATTCAAACACACACTGGAGAAAAACCATATTCTTGTCAACTTTGTGGATCTGCATTTTCACTGAAGTCAGCTTTGGTATGCCATATGTATAAACACACTGGAGAGAAACCATATTCTTGTGAAGTTTGTAAATCTGGATTTTCACGGAAGGCACATTTGGTATGCCATATGCGAACACACACTGGAGAGAAACCATATTCTTGTCAAATTTGTGGATCTGCATTTTCACGAACTTCACAAATGGAGCGTCATATGCAAACACACACTGGAGATAAACCATATTCTTGTGAAGTTTGTGAATCTGCATTTTCATTGAAGTCTAGTTTAGAATGCCATAAGCGAATACACTCTGGAGAGAAACCATAGTATTGAGAAAAGTGAGCATTTGCATTTTCAGGGTAGTCTTGTTAACACATTAGCTACCACATGGCCCTTTCGTGGATCATTTTCCAATTTTATTTTTATGAAAATTATTGGGAGTGAAATATGATTGATGACTTATGAGATCATGGTACACTCGATTTACATTTTTTTTTTTTTTTTTTTTTTTTTTTTAATTTTTTGTCCTTTATTTTTTTTTCCTTTTCAAATTTCTACTGTTGTTTTTTGGGACCATTTTTTATTTTCACATACACAGTTGCATGATGCATTCAGATAAATTAAAAGATAGAGTAAACAGAAAATTTAATTGGCAAAACTTTATGAAATTTAAAAATGTATACTTTATTTACTTAGGAAACCAAAATAATGCCTACAACCATTACAATAAACTCAAGAATTCTAATCTAATAGAAATCGAATTCCTAATAAATGAAAAAAGCATATTACTGATATCTGAGTTTTTGAAAAGATATAAAAGAAAAAAAAACAAAAGCACACATTGCTACACCACTAAGAAAAGTTGTTTCTTATTTTATATGTCTCTTATTAAAACACTCAAGGCAAAGGGAAGGATTATCTTCACATTCAGCACAAAAAGGTATTTACTTCTTTGATTTTTTATCAGCTTCCTTTGCACTCATTGTTTTCCTTACTTCCCTATAACAGGATTTAAGATATAGTGTTGGGACCATGGAACAACAAGGGAAATGAAGCTTGGGTGTCAACGTGTAAAGAGAACTTGCTCCCTTAATGAAAACTATGATATTGTAAGTAAAAACCCTATTCTTGTGAAGTTTGTGGATTTGCATTTTCATTGAAGCCACATTCATATAATAAGCATATTCTCATAAATTTGATGGAGTTTTATTTTCATAGTACTCCCATTTGGAGTGTATTCACAAAAACTCACTGGACAGACTCCTTATCCATGTGAATTTTGTGGATCTACATTTGTGGAAAAGTCAAATTTAGTGCACCATTCACGATTCTCCACATGATAGAACCATTGTTCTTGTGAAATTTGTATATCTGTATTTTCAGAGATGTCAAAATTTTTTTAACTACATCTAAATACTTTGCCCAGAAATCATATTCTTGTCATATTTTGGGATCTGCATTATTACTGCCTGCATATATAATGCAGTTGACATCTGTGGAGAGATGTTGAGGGAATGGCATTAAATGGCTAATGCATTCACCTAACAGATTTAACATCTGCATGCTTACAGGTGAGTAAGCAGAAATTTGTTGATGTATCAGCTAAGTGGTAAAACCTGCCTTACCATATTGGGATTCAGTTTGAATAGTGTACCAAAAACCCTGCCAGCTCAGATTATAGTGAATGTGATAACTGATAGTGATGTCTCAAAAATCATGGTATAGCAGTAAGTAGAGGTAATGGTAAGTATGGTCACCATACTTTGATATTCATTTTAAATGGCTACAGCTAAATCAGTTGCACTCTGACATCTCCCTTGAGGTGACATGAATTCTAAACAGTTAATAACAAGTGAATGTGACATTCTATTTTCTAAATTGTGGAATACATGTTGGAGAGCATTAACACCCACAATGAACTTGGCTGAATATAACCTTGATTTTGTGAAGTGTATAAAGTTGGGTTTACATTAGTTCCAATTTTGAAAGTTATGTTGTAGATATTCACAGAAGAGAAATCATTGTTTTGAGAAGGCTTTAAATGTATAAAAACACAAAGGAGAGACAATCTTTGTTTATGAGAAAACAATAAGTGGATGATACTCAAGGGAATTTAACATTTTATTTGTTTTTCCCTGGAAATACATTCAAGTTAATGAAAATATATTTCAATAGATAATAAGATTTAGAAGAAAATTATCTACTTTATTATGTACATTTTTATTTAAATTATTGGCAAAAATTAAAATATTTTCACTGTACCAATAAATAGACGTCTTTGGTATTTTTTGTTTTTATAGAAATATTTTCTCTATCCTTCCTGACTGACAAAAAGGCTTTCTACTGTGGTATTAGTTGGCTGAAAGGATATTTATGGACTCCTTCAACGTTCAGAAACTTTTTGAACGTAGGGAAAAATGGAAATCTGTATACAAAATAAATACCTTGGTATTGTTTTGCTTTTTAATTGAAATATTAATATTAATTGGCTGAAAGGATATTTATGGACTCCTTCAACGTTCAGAAACTTTTTGAATGTACAGAAAAGTGGAAATCTGTATACCAAGCAAATGCATACTTTAGCATTTTTTTTTTCCCATGGAAACAAAACTAAAAATGAATGTGTCTTTTTCTTTGCTTCTACTTAGATGCATCAACTACCTAGGATATATCACTACTCATGTTTCCTAGAAGGCACACTTGTTTTTTCTTTTTGGTCTTTGAACAATAAAATACCTTTAGCCAAAATTGATTGCATCCATTTTGTATTATTTGATTTATGACATTTAACTCCTGATCTACATGTGGAAACAACTTGTGCTGCTTTTGTAGTGAGTGCGATGTGCAAAGCTATAACCACTTCATTGATTATTGATCCTTCTACTGGTCACGGCATCATTTTAACCACTTCAGTGATCATCTATCCATGGTAATCATGGCACCAAATATACCACCTCCTTCGATTTGTGGCATGCTATACTGGTTCACAGACCCCAATCATGAGGGATTGGACACCATCAGAATATTCTTATAGAACTGTATAGGTATGATAGTGTTCCTGATGGCAGCTCCTAATGATAGGACTTTCTTTCAAAAATGTTGTGTATCTCACAGCAGAATTGAATTCCACTGTGAGAATATGGTATCTCTTTTTCTCTAGGCTTGGATGGTAATTACTGAAATAAGGTCAGATGCCAAGTACAATCACAAACATTTGTCAAACTAAACTACAGGTTTATTATGCTGATATACAGGGAGGATTATGCAACATTAGATTGTGGGTATGACACTCTACGTGACAGAAGAGTGACCTGAGGCAGTGATATTGCTTCGATAGTAATCCTTAGTGGGAATGCATGGGAAGAAGTCAGTTCCTTCTCTTTTGTGTTGGTGGCATTGATAAAATCTCTTTGTGCTCATCAAAAGATTAACAGCAGCATGGATTTTGACTGCAATCAGCATGACCCAGAACAAAACTTAAGCATTTTGGCTACCTATTTTTAGAATCTACCTGTTTCCCTGATCAGAGTCACTGATCCCTAGTCAGCAGCAATCCTCCATGTAAAGACTTGTCCTGGACCAGAGTGAAATATAGGCCATACTCTAGTAATGAAATAATGCAAGTTTTGCAAAATGGGATTAAACCAGATGAGAATTTTTTAAAACAATCCCAGTTTGGATTAATGGGAGTCATTTTGGGGAATACACTGTGGTGGCACCCTATCAATTTGCACAAACCAATTCTTAAAATTATAAAAGCTTAACGAACTTGTTGTTTGATTATCCAAAAATAAACTTATATATTAATAGCCGATGGTCTAACTAAAATGTTAGTTATGCTACCCTCACACCTAGTGAAACTCTAATTGACAAGTGCTATCTACCACAAAAATAAGCAGCAGTCAGCATGGAAGAAAGACAAATGGATAATAGTAGTTGTGTAGAAAAAAAAAAAATAAGCAGAGAGAGTTGATGGAGAAAGTTAAGCCAAACAAATGAAAATTCGGCAACAAATTCACCAAAAATTATCACTTCCTTTAATGAACCTTTGAAATTAATAGCTATTCAGTGACCACCTCTTTCTCAATGCAGTGGTAATAAATATGAGATAAAGACTAACATATTGTGATAGCATAAGCAATAACTCTCATAAATCATAAAATTCATGAATTAGTTAATATTATAAACCCAGATTCTTGGAACATGGAAGAATCTATAGTTCTTAGAAAGAATCTGAAGAGAAGTTACCAGACTTTTGTAAAGTATTTTGCTATGAGATCTCTGTTAATGATTTTCATGATTACACTGAAAATACCACAAGAAATTATCATAAATATGTCATACTCAAAACTAGCCAAAGAGCTAAAAGTATAATTAATACCATTGCTATAAGTTTTGTGGAGGCTGAAAGAGGGTTTTCTATGATAAATATAATTTATTCTGACAAAAGAGATCGTCTTGAAGTTAGAAATGTGGAATATCTTCTAGTCATAGAGAGGTCTTTCATTGGATCTTTGGGACCGCAACAATTCAGTTTGTGGCTAAGAAACCATAAAACAATTGATATCACTAGAGTCTGAACAGAAATATGATGAGAAGAGAATTTCAATCTGGAAATATTTTAATAAGTAAATGGTTTAATTCTTTCTGAGACTGTAAAATGATTTGTTTCCATTCTTAGATTGAAATGAAAATAAGCAGAATAGGTTCCTAAAGATTACCTGCCTTTATAAAACCAGTTCCTGGAAATTTAGAATACCATTATTGGGAACACCTATATCCGTCAGCAATTCTCCTTGTAGGTGCGTAAGCCCAGGAATCTTTAAATTTTCCCAGGTTCCACACCTCTCTGAGCCTTGTTCATCTCATAGGTTTGAATCCATATTTTTGCTCCATTCTGGTTTTCAATATATCTTCTCAAAGTTTTTCTGTCTCATATTCTCAACTCATCACTATTTTAGCCGTAACATGCTTATAAATATTCGGCCAATGAATTCGCCATTATGAAGCCACCTCTGGTTGGCTGCTTGCTTCAAAGTGTGTGTCTGATTCGACTAGGGACATACTTATATAGTGATTTATTCACCTAAGATTTCTTTGTCTTGTGAGTATATTATGTAAAGGCCTAGTGATTTATTCTCCCACTGCCACACTGGATTTGTTTCAAAATCAAGTCTTCTATACATTTATGAAAAAGAGCCAAGTGACACCAGTTGAGGTATCTACTTTATGGTTGAACTTTGTTTACCTTCCCCTTTTGATTCTGATCTAACACAAAACTCTCTCATAAGGTGCTATATCCTGAAACTTAATACTTGTCTTTTCTCCATTCTCTGTTTTCTCTACAAAATCTTGACTTTCAGAAAGTATGTCCGTTATCATCCAATTCAGCCAGAGATGATATGAGGTCTTGAAAGGTGTGAGGAACAAAATGTTCTCCCACAGTAAATGGCTTGGATTCATTTGTGACACACAGCCAGATTCAGGTGAATACATGTACAGGAAGAGGGTAGAGTATTGATGATCTCATCTTCTTGACAAACCTAGCCAATTTCAGGCAAACTGACCTCAGCTAATTTACAATCAAGGCAGAAAGGGCAAATGGGATTATAAACAATGGCTTCTAGCTTTCACATTCAGCCAGATCTGACAATGTTTATGGCTTGCATATTTGTCTCTTGCAAAAAAAGCGATATTTAATTCTTTTCACAATTTCAAACCAAGACAGTTGCAGATATTAATTCATTTTTATTGTAATGCCTTTTGCAATCATCTATGTTGATGCTTCATGATTCATTTTTTGCTAGGTTCCACCAAAGCGTAGGCGTTTTTTTTTTTTTTTTTTTTCCAAAGTGAATACAAAAACATCTGTTTAAATTTTACAAAAAATCAAGGAATTATTCAATTTTAATTTTTTTTTTTTTTTTTTTTTTTTTTTTTTTTTGAGTTTTTATTCATTAATGAATTGTATACTGAAGAGGTTGTTTTCTTGGAAAATATTTAGAATATTACTGGAATGTCAAGTATCATCATTTCATGCCTCATATTTGCTAAACACCCATTAAATCCTTTCCTTCTCTATCCTAGGACAAGTATAGGAGAGTTCCAATTATTCCCAGATAGTTTCAGTGGCATGAACCTACCCATTTATTTTAGAATGTTTATTTTACATTTACAATTATACAATTGTATTTGACACATGACCGAAGACAAAGTGGGAAAAGACTCATCTTCACGGTCTTTTCACTCATTTATTAGGTTGGTGCGAAAATAATATCGTTTTTGACGTATTTTTTAACGTCAAAAAACGATATTATTTTTGCGCCAACCTAATAGAATGGAAAGTGTATAAGAAAATATATATATTAGTAAAGTGAGTTATCACCCTTAGTCAACTACACTCTCTAGAGATCATGTATAGCATATTTGCTTGGTCAATACACCTTTTCAAACCAACCAATCACTAGGAAGAATATGTTGGCACCAATTATCAAAGAACGCTATTCGCTTCTGTTTCTGTTTCTCTTTTCTGCTGAGACCTGCAAGGGACAGGACGTTAAAATCATCTTTGCTTCAATACCTGCAGTTATGAGATCTGTACTAATATGAGTACGTAAAACATTCTACTACAACACCAAGGACTTCAGTTAAGTGGATTTGTATTGTTTCATTATAAAGGGGTGTTTCATTAAGACGGATCCAAGTCAGAAGTAAATAAATCAGTGTTTCTCTTTTGGATCATGTTATTTAAATCATGGCAATTATGTGTGAAAAATGATATCACCCAAATATCCTCCAAGGTTTCAGTGGCACACCACCACTTGATGGTCAAAATTTTTTATGACATCTCTGTATAGTTGCTCCTCGATCTCACCAATATGCCTTATTATCTCATCCTTCAGCTGTTGAATTGTTGTTGGCTTGTTTGTATAGACCTTACTTTTGAGATGACCCCAAAGGAAGAAATCTAAAGGCGTCAAGTTGCATGATCACCACGATCATGCAACTTGACGCCTTTTGATTTGACTATTTTGAAAGATGATGCAACCTGGGAACTTCTTGCATTTCTGTTTGAACGTCCATTTTCATAATTGGCTTTGATAACTTTAACACGTTTGATTTTTAATCTTCCATAGTTGAAATTGCCAAAGATTAAAGTTTTTAAATCTGAAAGAAAGAGAAAAAAAATCATTAGATGCTTAAACTTAATTCACATTTGAAATCGGTGCAAGTTAGTGGAACACCCTTTATTTGTAAAGTCTTTTGCTAATCACCCTTTGGGATTTAATACCAAAATTCATATTGATAAGACAGGATCTTGATCAATAAACTGAGTAAGGGCACTTCACCAAACAATAGAAAAATTCGCACTGAAGAGAAATTTCAATAAACTTAATGCCTGAAGGTTTAATTCACTTTGGCAGGAAGGAAGACAAGAGTAGCTCTTATTTAATCTACATGGGTAGATTGTTCCATTGTCACTGTCAAGGGATGTTTTGTGTCCTATTTTTATACTGTTCAGTTATTGCTTGCTTTGATTCCATTATACCTGAATCAGGACCGTTCAAATATAGTATACCAACAAATTCAAGAACGAAAGCATTAATCCATCATATTGTTTCATTAGACAATCTTAATTCTAGAATACAGAACTTTAAACTTCATATTTTTAATACCTGTTGCTGCTATACTTGACTTCCTTCCTACTGTAAGTTATACATCAGAGATGTCAGATTAATGTTGTTACATAAATTCAGATCAGAGAAGAAAATGTGGAAGACATAGGAATAGAAACCTGAAAAGAAACAGCCAGGATTGCCCATATGCAAAGGCACATGTATGTAACATGAAAATGCATGTCTTTCTTACTGTTTTTAAAATTATTACCAAAAGTAAGCGAATGATTCTATTTACACAAAATTTTCAGTTCTTATTTATTCATGAATAAATTGTATACTGAATAGGTTAGAAAATCTTGTTGAATTTTCGTTCTTTTTTATTTATCAGACATCTCCATTTCAAGATTTACCATGAACACTTTCCAAATTGGAGGTTGATGACAAACATTTTAAATTTTTTACAAAGAACAATCCATGAAGATGTTTTTGCAGTAAAATTTTATGCAATATCCAATCAGAAAATGTTGAAAATTTGTCCTGAAAGCTTGCCAAAATACTTCAACGAAACTTTAAAATACATATCGGTAGAGAAAGCCAATTTGCATAATTTTATAAAACAAATTTATTTTCTTTCAGATTTGACAGTAAAAATCTACAATGTATAATATTTATCTTTGAAAACTTGACTTCTAATTTTTCAGTGCAATTTTGAAACTTTTGTTGTTTTTAATAATAAAAGTGACCATTTTTATGAAATAAAGATGTGCTTCAAGAATAAAAAAAATAATGTTTACTGCCATTTTCACATCAGAACTATTTTCAAAAATAATGTTTTTTTTTCTTTTACAACAATTAAATTATTTTTGTATGGAAGATCAAACAGGAAATAAACAGTTTTCTTTTGATTAGCCAACCTATTAATATGAAAAATATCAATTCTACTATATGATAAAAAGGTCAATAGAATTAAAAAATATTGGTTATACAATATTAAAAAATATTATTTAAACATGAGCGAAATCATTTTCTCTGTATTTGGATATTTCAGGCAATTTTTTTTTTTTTTTTTTCCAGGTTTTTGTTTTGTTTTCTGGCGTTCCCTTATAACATAGAGACAAGAAAATGAGTGAAGCTTTACACATGTTTATTCCATGATAGTCAACAGTAGAAACAGTGTTATTACTGTTAGTGACTAAAGGAATTAATTACTGCTACTTCCGGAGAGTTTTATTAAGGGAGAATACTAGATAATACAACCTCTTTTCTTTATTTAAGATTTGTTGGTTAGTACTCCATAGGTAATATTTATGTGGGTGTTACAAAGTGTGGTCTTTGTCTGGCTTTGCTTAAGTCTTTCAGGTTTAGGCATAACCTAATCGATCCGTTCACCTTGGAGACACATACAAATCAGTTTACCCAGGGATTTGTGATAGGTGATATGATGCCTTGCTTCTCAAGGGAGTCCAGCTCAGCTTTGAATTTGTCTCTCAATGATACTGCAACTCTCTATGTTAGGTGGACAACTGATGGTATATTGTGGTCTATAGTATATTCTCTCATTAGACACCCTATCCCATGTCCTGGGTATGACGATAAACTACATCCGCGTCCTGGGTACGGCGATAAACTACATCCAACAGCAAGGCCTCAGATAATGTTTTCGGAAAAATAATGTTGCCAGCTATGTGTTTTTGAAACAATAATGTTGCCAGCTATACGTTTTTTTGTAAAAAATAATCTTGCCAGCTATACGTTTTTTATTCCATACAAAATAGGCATTTAAAATTCATATAAACTGGATTTGGCATTAAATAACCCACAGTGGTTGATATGCCATAAAACCCAAACAAACAAACAAACACCCTATCCCATCAAATAAGTTAAGGAATTCTTTTAGGACCCATTTCCGCGTGTTGAGGTTCTGTTTGTGGGGTAGTTCTGCTGCTACTTTTCTAGGGTTCCCTTATAACACAGACAAGACAACAAGCAAAGCTTTACACATGTTTATTCCATGAAGGTCAGCAGTAGAAAGGGAGTTAATCCTGTTAGTGACTAAGGGAGTTAATTGCTCCTACTTCTGGAGAGTTCTATTAAGAAAGATTACTAGGTAATACAACATCTCCCTTTATTTAAGATTAGTTGGTTAGAACTGCATAGGTAATATTTTGTAGCGAAAGGAAAGAGATACGCAACACATAAATTTGGCGGAGCTTGATGCGATGCTAAAAGGTATAAGCATGGTATTAATGTGGGAAGCGAATATACTGCATCTTCACGCTGGGGGACCCTTTAGATCAGTGTGAAGATGCAGTATATTTGCTTCCCACATTAATGCCATGTTTACACGTTTTAGCATCGCATAAACCTTCGCCAAATCTATTTACTGTGTATCCCTTTCCTTTTGCTACACTCCCCCTGGGAATTGCCCGACCAACTTTCCACAAAATGAGAACACACTATGTTGGGTAAGACTGAAGGGTATCGATGCACCCTCGCCAGATAGTCCCAAGCAGCAGAGTGGATACGACGTGGGCGATCGTGTCTGGATGAAGACCCCAATTGGACGGTGCATGTCCCCTTGTACACGTGGCCGTGATAGTGATGAATTAGGTTGGCAGGGGCAGTCAGCAGCGACACATTATCCTTAGGAGTGACATTGTACCAACAGACTGCTTCCATTATGGTGCATTGTTTCCTTGCAGTATATCTGCTTCCCACATTAATGCCATGTTTACACCTTTTATCATTGCATCAAGACCCACCAAATTTATGTGCTGTGTATCCCTTTCCCTACATATTTATAGTCCTCGGTTCAATCTGTGGGTGGTTGCCCTCAATGCTGAGGTCGGGTTTAGTCGACTCTCTCCTGGCAGGTCTGAGGAACTGTTGGTTCCTTTGTTGGACACACCCATTATGACATTTCACCAGGTATAATCTCAGCTCTTTTCAAAACTTTCCCAGATTCCGCTATGTTAAGGTCATCCATTTGTACAACTAGGTTGAATGTTACCAGGCCTAATTTTCTGGATGTCTGTAACCTTGGCTCCTTTGTCTTCACCATATGGAATGTGGTGTTGGGGAATGTGTCCCTGTGTCTCACTCCAAGAAGAAATGCACCTGCTTGTTTTATTGCAGTACCCCCAAATGCAAATAGATGTACTGGAGTCTTTTCTAATTGCACACCCCATAGTTTTTTTGAATACCTCAAGTGGTAGGTGGTTGCTCATGGCTCCAGTATCAATTCTGGCATTTATTAGGTTGGTGCAAAAATAATGACGTAATAATGTCGTTTTTTAACGTCAAAAAACGACATTATTATGTCATTATTTTTGCACCAACCTAATAGATATCTATGCAGACGATACCACAGATTAGGACTGCACATCCAAATACCTAGACAACCAGAGTCCGGCAGCTGATCTTTCTGTCTTAGCTCTATTCTCCATGCTTCTCTTCTCAGTCCTACCCTCTTTCTGCTTTATACAATCTGCCTAAGAACATTCTCAGATTATTATATTAGGTTGGTGCAAAAATAATGACGTAATAATGTCGTTTTTTGACGTTTTTTTTAACGTCAAAAAACGACATTATTATGTCATTATTTTTGCACCAACCTAATACATCCACCTGTTTTGTCTTGTTTTACATATGCCTCTTTTGCATTACTGGTGGTAGACATGCATGTGCTTTTGTCAAGTACTTCTATAAAGTATGTTAATTTCAGTCAATGAGAAGCTTCTCTTTTTTTCTTTTTTTTTTCCCATTTCTTCTGACGATATTTATTACTGTAAATGAACAGCAAATGTGGCATAAGGCCGAAAAAGGGGATGGGGGGGAGAACGGTCATCATTTGTCTTAATTTATAACTTAGCTAGCCACAACCACTGGCCCAATCATACAAAACAATAATCCTAGTAACAAAACATTTGTGGAATACCACAGTATTTCCACCTCCTTTTGACGCGCGTGCGAGTTTTTCTTCGAACAACCAGTTGCTCCTCGAATTCTCAAGCTATGAGGACAACTCATTTATTCCGTGCTCTTAACCCATAAACGAGTCGGAATATCTTAATCAATCCTTCAACATGTCGTGTGTTCAATACTTTTCTTCGAACAACCAGTTCGAACCTTCCCCCGCTTTTAAACTAGGGAGCGTTGAGCCCCGCACACTTTTACATTGTTTTTTTTTCTCGTCTTGGTGCAAACGACTCGTCTGACCTTTCCTCCGTTTTCTACTCGAAAATATCGAGACTGTTGCACTGTCGGCGATACATTTTTTCCAAGACTAATTTCTCGACCTAATGTGAACATGTTGAACCTTCCTCCTATATCCGCTAGAAAATGTAGAGACAGATACACTGTCGTTATCATACATTTTTTCCCAAGACTAACTTTTCGTCTTGAAGCGAACAATTTTCGATCTTTCCTCTACTCACTACCAGAACTCTACAATACGATCGTCTCACACCTTTTCCGATGACTAATTTCTTGTCCGGAGGCGAACCTCTTGTTCGAGCTTGCCTTCGTACATAACCAGGGAACTTGAAACCTGCGACCACGAAGAATGAGAACTTCTCATATTTCTTTGAACTCTAACCATTATGAACCAGTACCTTAAAAATATCACATTACACACATTACAATAATTCGCAGTGAGTATTTTTATTCCTTGTTGCATTCACGTTCATTATGATTCAAGCAGACATCCTTCCAGAACTTTCCTACTGATGAACTCTTTGTCACTGCCTTATCGTTCCTTTTGCAAGTTTCCGTAATTCTACCTATTGTCTCCACTCACGAGACTAAATACTTGTTAAACATAAATAATAAATTTTATATTTGTGTGTTTTATCAGACTTGCTTCGGTCCTTCCTCTTGTCTACCCTTTTCTCATTTTTGTGCACGTGATAAGCGACCTTATTCCTCTTTCCTCACCTAGGAAATTGGGATATTTTGAAAGAAAAGATTACGCTATATACGTTTGTATATGTTTCTTTTTTTTACTTTGTGGGTCCGGTAAATGTGTGTAGTGTCTGGCACAAGGCCATCTTTTCGCAGGCCGGCACTGCATCGTCACGGCACCCGCAACACATTCATACTTAATTTTCTTACTACATCCACCAAAATACCTAATTGTCTCAATGAAAGTCCTAAATAGTCCCCATATGTACAAAAATCATTGTCTGTGAGGGGAGGAGAATAAATAACATTAACAACAAGCTAAAAACACCCCAATGCTGTATATACAAAAAACTATTTACAAGAAACTAAAAACAAAATCATTTTAGTAATAACCCTCCCCCAAACCTTAAATAAATGTGACAGAAAAATCAGTTCTAACTGGACGAAATCGTTGCGGGACTATAAGAATATAGGAAAACATTCATCCCAAGCACTCACACAGGTGTGCACACATTCAGACACAACAACAAATACGAAAAAAACATACAAACGAAAAGAAAGTCGCCCCGCCTCCACCAGAGAACTGAGATCACTGACCACCTAACGAGGGAGGGAATGGGGAGTTAAACTAAAGGCAAAAAAGGGACAGAAATAGGGGCCAATGAGCAAACAACCTAAGTTTACTTTACTCAACTGGAAGAGAAAAGAAAAAACTAAAGAATCCCTTTCTTCTGATACCATGTTGCGTTTTAAGACAGAGACAAGACGACAAAACGTGTTTTTAGTTTATATTCCATAACGTCAACAGTAGAAAAAGGTTTAGTTCCGTTAGCGATTTTAAGGGGGTTCATTGCTCCTACTTCCGAAGACTTCTATAAGGTGGGGAGATTGCTAGGTGATACAACAGTTTTCACTTTTCTGTATTTAATTTTTTTTTTTTAAATGAATCATTTTTTTTTTTTTTTTTTTGTTACTGGGTAACGTACTAAAAAATGTCTTCAATTTTTTGTCATCATTTTTCAATTAAAATCGCGAATCGTTGATGAATTAACCATGAGACTGTTTTTTTATAAGTGTCTTTAAAACCATACTAAAATACGTAAAAAAAGTGATTTTATTTTTTATAGATTCCATAGCTTTTCATGCTATTTTTCTTCCAAATAAAAACCTACATAACACTAAAAAACAGGGTGACAATCATAATTTAGAAATCGTCTTTAGCTTAAATTTTGGTGGTAACTGGCATATATCGAGATTTTGAAAATTTGGTAGTACTTGCTTAGACTACAATTTGTCATCAAAATTCTGGCAGGTGTTCAGCAATGTCATGCATTTTTACTTTTTGTTTGATTAGCTTTTTGTCGCGTAAATGCGAAGAAACTGAAAGGTTGTAAGAATAAGGAACCAAATCTTGTCTAACACCGTTTTTATTCGGCTGATTTTAATTTCTCATGATTTTTCTTTATTTCATAATTTCTTAATCTTTATATCATTCAATTTTGACATTATTTATTACTTCAAGCGTTAACTAACAAACAATGCAGAAATTGGTTAACAGAGAAATCCCAACAAAATTATGCAACGCAAAAAAATCGTCTTTTTTTTTTTTTCGTGGTAGTCTGAAAAAGGTAAGTGGAATAATAATACAATTTACAAATAATTTTGATTAAAAAAAGAAATCGTTATTTGTTGACTTGCTTCATCATTTCTTTCATTTCATTTAAATTCGTTGTCAGTGATGGAAAAATAGAGAATGAAAATATAAACTAAGGTGGGATTTGATTTCGTTGCTAGATATTTTGAAAACTGGATTTTTAAAAACTTAAGTAAATGAGCTTTTTAGGTACTTCCATTAATTCGGTATATAAAGTTTTAAAAATAAAAAAAGCATGACGCTTTCATTTTAGCTTTAATTTAAAGCTAAAGGTTTTAAAATTTACTATTTCCAGTAAGCAAAATAATTTGTGTATTTCAAACAGGAATTATATTGGTAGAAATCGATTGTTTTCTCCAGTAAAATCGATCAGAACGGCCATTTTTGACACATTTGTAAACAAAAGTTAATTCTCGGTTTTAAAAATCTTGCAATATATATATATATATATATATATATATATATATATTTCTAAAACGTTATCTGAGAAAAATTAGCAAATTTAAAAAGTTAATTATGACTTACTTATAAAATGCTGAATACAAACATTTCTTAACGACAGGATCTTGTTTTCTGCCGTTTTAAGCGACTTATTGACAGCCGAGCGTGTTCATAAGTATTCACTGTAGGTGAGGACAATCCTTAAAACATGTCACCTTTTAATGATAGATTTACAAGTTTGCGCATCCATACTTCAGAAATTCTGCATGTAATCATACAAACAAAAACAAATCGAAATTATTTAAAAAATATTTGCCGTTGTCAGATTGTAATAAGCTTTTTACAATAAGTAAATATTTTCTAAGAATTATCATAATGAAAATAAATTTTAAAGATATAAAAACTTTAAATTATTCAATTTGAAATTGTAAAAGAATGAAAACAAATCTTGTAAAAATTTATTCTTCATCAATTTTTTTTTCTTCAGACAATATTGTCCTTATTATTCATAAAAGCAACTAAAAGCTTCTCTAATTAAATGGTGTCTTAGTTTTACTGTATTTTATTATTTGATTCAGAACAGATTTTCGGAAAGACTGGATCCGATTTTGCAAAAAAAAAAAATAAAAATTGGTGATTTAAATTCTTCAAAGAATTCTACTTTTAACTAATAGAGTCATTAAAAATTATCACGTTGAATTTCTCAAGTTTTCATAAAATTAAGTAAGGCGCTGAAACGCATATAAAAAATATATATTTTTTCCAAGATTTTCTAATAAAACATTTCAAAAATAATTTCATTTATTTGTGAATAAGTCCTGAAAATTTCATTAAAATCCAACAATTATTTGATTTTTGCAAGAATTTCCAAATTAATGTGTCTGACATTGCAAAAAAGAAGCCAAAATTTGCTATGCTAAAAGTTAGTACTTGATAATAACAACGATCTTGAAAACTGATTTCATTGTTTAGCATGTTTTCATCACGGCATGTTGATTTTTTTAGCATTTTTGTGGAGGTACCTATTCACGCTATAGTTTAAATTCACCCATAGGATAAAGAAAATAAATTTAGACACAAAAAGAGTTCTACGTATAACTGATATAAACAATAAACATTAAGTGACACAAAAATTAATTTCTCAAAATTTCATGAAGTTAAATAAGTGGGTGGTATGGTAACATATAAAAAAAAAATAATATTTTTAACAATATTTTCTAAAAAAAAAAAACAAACATTTAATTCATTTGTGAATAAGTCGTGAAAGATTGATTAAAATCCAACAATTATTTGATTTTTGCAAATCAGTGTGTTTTACACTGCAAAAAAACAACAACAAAAAAACACTCAGATTACTACTCATATTAATTTCTGGTCACCCATTAGAAGGTTCTAAGAAGGATGAAAAAAGATTTTTAAAAAAATCAAAAACTTCTTTGGTTTTCCCACTTAACAATGACATAAAGATTTTAATAATAAACCTTTGTTTTTATTAAGTTTGAAGCATTTTTTTTCCGAGAAGCTCTTTTTCAGCAAATCTTTCGAGGTTACCTAATTAAACTCTAAGTAATTTTTGTTGACAGTTGGTGCTTGTATAATTTTAATCAGACATTAATTTCTTTCAGATTTGATAGAAAAAAAAACTACCATTGATATTTATCTTTGAAAAATTGTGTTTTTTTTTTTGGTATGATTTTGAAATTCTTTTGGTTGCTTGCGAAAAATTGATCTTTTTGCATTAATTATAAAGGTGTTCAAAGAATCAGAAAGTGTAAAGTTTAATACTCTCATACACACCAGAAGTATTTTTAAAAGTATTTTACTCTTGTAATATTTCAAACTATTGTTCTCATCTTGGATTATAGATGTTATCATAGACATAACAATTTGACCCAGTACCCTCTGGTCAACATTAGGTGTCCATTGATGAATTGATATGACATATTTGTTGATTATTGGGATAATATGTAACTGTGATGTCAGTTATTGTTAATTCATTCTTAATTGGTGCTTCATTATCTGATCCAAATCTTTATCAATTTCTTTTCATTTTTTTTTATTGTCAGTAGCAATTTACGTTTAATAAATTATCTTTAAATAATTCAAAAAATTGATTTGGTGCATTATTTTTTATTCGTGTTAATTTAAAACATAAAAGTTTCATAAGGAAATAATTCTATTGACAGATTAAAAAATATATTCCTACTTTGATGGTTACAGGTTAAAAATAATTGTTTTAAACATAAATGAAATCACTTTGTATTTTGGGCAGTTTTTTGTTGGAAGCAACTTCTGTTGTTGGATATATGCATTTGTTGACAGGTGGAATATACTTTGCTATGTTCAGATCAAAGGTGCTTTTCCCTTTATTTTAAGTGTAAGTAATATTTTTCAAAAATTCTGCTAATTAATACTTGTTTTTACTAATTTTCTTTCAGCTAATATCTAGTATAGATATTTGATGTTTTAAAATATTTTAAAGTGGGTTGAATTGTCTGTCATCATTTTTCAATTAAAATGACAGATTGGAAAAATGCTTTAAAAATGTCTTAAAATATTACTAAAATGTGTAAAATTATTTTTCTTTTTTACGGATTAGCTTTGTTATAGACAAGCGTATGGTTGCAAGAAAGAAATACAACAACAGCAGAAATAGATTTATGTGATTTATTTCAATAGGAATGTGTGGTTTTGGGACAGCTACCTTGCGGTATAGCTCATAAGCTGGCTGCTGATCTGGGTTGATCTCTCATAGTAGTTCACACTGGTTGGTGTGGCACTCCTCCTGCTGACTGTGACAGGTCTCTTCCCTGGCCTCCTGTGGACTGCTAGTACTTCCCTGTGTGACCCTTTTTATGGTGTTTTTTATGGCTTAACAGGCTCGAAAAACGACGCGAGTATAATTAGGAGGGAAGCATTTTTATTGGTCGAAAAATAGAAACACTTTAAAATATTATTTTATTTTTTGACCGGAACTCGTGCGGTGGGCCTATGCACAAACGATGATAATGGTCATTTTGTGATGGGGCCTTCACATCGCTTTTGAGTATGTTAGTTTATTTGCCTGCAAATCAACCGAGATATGTCTTATTTTATTTTATAACAGCTTTATGCATTTATCTTTTCAAATGGAACCAAAATGGTTCCAATAAAACCAAAAAGAAGACATTCAAATTATTTTAAATGTGTTTTTAAGTTTTATTGGCACAGATTTTGAAAGTATCTATCATTAATGACTAAATTTTATTAGAAAAATTTGTGGAAATGCTTGGAGCAGGGAAGTTTCATCCCCTTTTCTATATATCCCGAGGGCCGTTCATAAAATTCTTTTTACAGTTTTTTTTTTTTTTTTTTTTTAAGTTGGCATCATCCCTTGCAAGGCAGTAAAGCCTCTAAGACAGGCAGTTACAGGATGTGGAAAAATTAGGAACAGAAATATTAATAAGGAGTGGGAAGAGAAAAGCGTAATCAGGAGGATAATTAGATCATGACTGACATTGCATTTAAATTTTTGAAGATTAAAGTTGGTTGGAAAGAAGTGAGAGAAAAGAAACTGTTAGCATAGAATTTATGGTTACATCTAGCCAGCTCAATTATAAATTGATGGGTTTTATAAAGAGAAATCCCTGAAGATGTTCCAGTAAATAAAAAAAAATATATTTAATATCTACCAATGGGGAATATGAGGTTGGGCTGAAAAGTTCTTAGTCTAACTATGAAGGAGTAACGCTAGAGCTATGAAATCTTGCATGCATTAATTTCAACTCTTCTTATTAATAACTACATTGTTTCTTTCCAGGTAAATTGACATCTGATTGTTCAAAAAAGACTGTTCAAGCTGTTGGTCAAAAAAAGTCATTAACAGCAGATATGATGTCCTCATCACTGTAATACTAGTTCCCAGTCAAGAGTTATTTCATGTTGGGGAACAGATATTAGTCAAATCAGGAGAACAGTGGGTAATGATCAATCAGTTGAAAGCCACAGTCACATATAGCAGCCATTTAAACTACTGTCCTGATGAAACAAGAGCCTTTCATCAGTTTTCCTGGGTGTTTGGCTATGAAAGTGTAAAAATAGGTTTTGTTACCAAAAATACTTTGTAAAAAATTATTACCAGCAATAAACTTCCAAAGAAAAAATTATTACCAGCAATACATTTTTGAAGAAAAAAATATTATCAGTAATAAAAATGTTGTCAGCATTAAATAATCTATTGAAGTTGATATGCTGTAAAACAAACCAAACCAAACCAAACCAAACCTAGAATGATGTCCTCTGATACCTGGTCAAAGGTGCATCTGCTGATCACATGACAGGAAAATCAGACATTGTTTGAGGCAGATCTAGCAGGTTTCCTTGAATGTTTCCTAACCCAGAATGAGTGTTGGGTTCAGCACTGAGTCAGATGCAAAGAGACATTTCATGCAATGGAAACACCCCATCTGACCAGTTCCAAAGTAGGTCAAGGTGGTTTCATCTGCAGGGAAGGTGATGGCCTCAGTTTTTGGGGCAGTTACAAAAGGCAATCAAGACCAAACACCCAAGTTGGCATAGTACTCTCCATTGATGGTGTGTCCTTTTTGAAGATAATAAGCACACTGTCTTTTGTATCCCCAAAAACTGATTTTCCTGTCATGTGATCAGCAGATGCACTTTTGATCAGGTATCAGAGGACATCATTCGTCAAGCAGAAACCTTTATCATGCCAAATTCATTGTGCAGAATAGTTTCAACTGTTACAGGATATACAAATAGCATTGGATATTTGATTTATAGTCAATTGCTTGTCATCCATCATCATGTGATGAGCACAATCGTTTTTCTTAGTGGTGGTAGTTGCAGGACATTCTGACCTTGGGTCATATTGAAGACTCTCCCTTCCCCTCCTAAATTTAGCTGCCCATTTTTGCACTTTTGATAAAGCTGGTGCATCACCCGCTAATGTAGCAACCATGTCAGCATGAATGTTCTTGGAGACTAAACCCTTTTTTCTGCAAGTACTTGATAATACTATGATGTCAGTTTTTTTCCATTTTCAAGAGAATTCACTACTAGTTACTTTTGAACAGTCAGATTCAGTTTACCTGGAAAGAAACAATGCAGTTATTAAGAAGAAACGTTGAAATTAATGCATGAAAGATTTCACAGCTCTAATATTGCTCCTTTACAGTCAGCCTATGAACTTTTCAGCCCACCCTCATATACTTGGAAACTCATCCTGAACCTTACCAAAAATAATTCAGTAAAAGCCAATTGTTTTTTGTTTTTTTTTTAGAGTTGTTGCTTGCATAATATAATAAACACATTATACTTTTTAAAATTTGACAGGAAAAAAATCTACACTGAATATTTTAAAAAGTATTTACTTCTAAATATTCAGTGCGATTTGAAAATTCATCCTATTGCTGTTTGTGGATATATATTAGATACTGCCATGGACATTATAGAAAAACCCCTGAAAAACACATTTTAAATAATTTAAATGCCTTTAAAGTTAAATTCTAGTTTTATTTGAAAGATAATAACCTAAAGCTAATCTGTATCAAAAGATAAATTAATTTCTGGATGTAATTAAAACTTTTAGACACTTTTAAAATAGTTACGTGTTTGCTCATTGACTTGTTGGACCACCATTATAGACACAAAATATAAACAAATTTAAAAATCTCTTAAAACCCTAATATTTGTCCTAGAGATATATTTCAGTCATTTAATAAATTTAAAGGTTAAGTGGATTTTGCAAAAGTAATCTTTACTTTTTGCTTAAAAATTAATTAAAATAACGTTTATTTATGTATGATAGCCTGTGGGGTCAGAGGTTAAAAACAAAATTTGTATAATTACACCCCCAACTTAAAAAGCATGCCAAAAAATTAAAATTAAAGAAGTTCAGAACACCAACAGTGCAATAATCAAGGAATTGGTATTAACGTTTAAAAATAAATTATTTTAACCTTAATAGTTTAATGAATAGTTTGCAAATATAATATTTATTCTGAAAGTTTTTATTGAATTAGTAGAATTAATAATTTTATTTTCTATACATTAAAAGTATTTTTTTTAGTTAAATGATACTTTCAAGTTTAATTCATGGCTTTAATTTTTTAATATTTTCTTTTCATGCAATAAAATATATAATTGCACCCAATGTGTCTTTGTAAAAATAATTAAGAATTTGAGAAAGTCTATTAGAGTTACCGCTAACAAAAAAAAATGGCTACAATTGGTAAAGAGTTACTGAACTGATGATGTTATTGGATTGTGTTGACGTAATTATTCGTTGGCATCCAAATGATGCCTTTATTTTACTTTTTAGAATTGTTATAATCCTTTATAGCCAATAGTTTAAAAATACAATTTTTTATTCTATATTCTTTTATAAAACTTTGTAGAATTCTCTCTTGTATATCCATAGAAAAAATAATCTAAAATTTATTAAAAAAAAAAGGTTCACAAAAGAAAATAACATTGAACTTTACATTTTTTTTTATTCTTCAAATATGTCTTTAATAACAAAAAGAAATTCTTGTGATGAACAGTAACAAGATGAATTTCAAAGTCACGCTCTATTTGTTTTTCGAAAATAAATATTAAGCATATTTTTTTCTGTCTATTGAAAAATAAGTGTTTTATTTAATTAAGCCTGCACCAATTCACAAAAAATATTTTATTTGAACTTTACTGAATTATTTTTGCTAAGAGGACAAATTCTCATTATGTTCACATTTGATATTATATAAAATATTTTACTGGAATAACATTTTTCTCTAATTTTCAGTAGCCCATCTTCTTCTATATAATAAATGCAAATGTTAGTGTGTCACTATGTCACACTTTTTCAATTTTTTTCTCTTAAAGGCTGTAGCCCAACATGGAATACCATTTTGAAATCGGGCCAACTCCGTAAGCAAATTAAAACCATTCTGGGCCAAATCTGGACCCAAATTCCTGAAATTTTGGATTCCCAAGTTTTCATTAATTCGATCGTTTTTGGAAATTTTGTATGTGATTTTTTTTTTGCAACAAACTTTTTGTTATGATAACAATTTTTATTACTTGGAAATAAATTTGTGAATAATTGAAATTAATTGTGAAATCCAGTGAAAATCACCCATGAAATAAAAGTCCTTGTTTGTACAGAAAGGAAGGACCTACCTTTAAATTAAGTGGCAGCAGAAGAATTATCATTGAAATTTTAAAAGGTAAGCTTAAATATTAATGCAATACTTGAATGCAGTGATCAATTCTGTAGTTTATTGTTGCCTATCGCATTTACTCCTCCCTACCTATTGTGATGAAAGCCTAATCAAGACATCTCTGCTTGAGCTAGCTTAAATGCCACACAATAGGGTAATGATTTATATGCTTTCATTTCAGAAAAATGCATCCATTTGGTGGTATCTAAATATATAGATATCTCCAAAGATTCACTATAAAGTGTGCATACTTGATGAAAAAATTCCCAAAGCTTAATAAAAACCAAGTTGTGTTGTCAAAACCTTTGTTTTATTATTAAGAGGAAAGATCAAAAGATTTTTTGTTGCAAAAATTATTTTTTTCTTTATCCTTATAAAACCTTCAAAATTAGCATCAATAAATTAGTATGGAAATTTTTAGCATCTTTTTGCAGTAAAAAGCATACAGAATTGGAAATTCTTTCAAAAATCAGTCAAATTGACAAATGAATGAAATAATTTTTGAAATGTTTAATTTTTAAAAGATCATTGTAAAAATATTTTTTACAATTTTACCCCAACTTATTTAATTTTATGAAATTTCAAAATATTCTTTTTTGTATCACTTTTAGATTTATATTAGTTGTTAGGACAAGCCCTTGGAGAATTTAAATCTTCAATTTTTTTTTTGTCAAACAAAACCTCCAATTACAGAAAATCTGCTTTGAATTATAAAATAAAAAAATGAAATAAAATTAAGACATTATTAAATTAGAAAAGCTTTTCATTGGTTTTATGATTAAAATATATTATGGATATTATTTAATAAGAAAAAGATTTTTTTTTGCTGAATAATAAATTTTTACAAGAATTGTTTTCAAATTTTAATTATAATAATTTATAAAGTTTTAAATTTTTTAAATTCTGCATTAATTTGTAGCAATTGATATTGTTATTAAGTTAAAACTACTGATTATAAATGGAAAAGCTTACTACAATTCAGTGAACTTCCAGTATTTTTTTAAAGAATTTTTGAATTTGTTTTTGTGTGTGTATAGGCTTGTCAATTTTTTATGAATATAGATGTCCATACCCAACATTATCAGGAAATAAGAGCAGTAACTATAGGATATGCTTTGGGAAAGGTACAAATCCATCTTTTCTACCCCCAAACAACCCCAACTATGGGTTGAATAGTAGGACAGACTAGTTCCTGTAGTCTTGGTCAGCAACTTATCTGCCACAGAAACAAATGGTAACCTACTGCATGAAAATCCTCTGCTTAGTCAAGAATTGAAAGAGACAGGATCACCCAAATTTGTATTAGGTTGGTGCAAAAATAATGACGTAATAATGTTGTTTTTGACGTTAAAAAATACGTCAAAAACGACATTATTACATCATTATTTTTGCACCAACCTAATATTACATATGGCACTTAAATATAACAAATTTAAAATTTATTGGTAATTTTATAACATTTTCCCAACAAGCATCTTTGCAAGTAAGAGTATAAAGCCAGTCAGTCAGTTATGTACCATGCCGTGATATATGCTTAGTTGATCATGTATCTTTTGATACATGACTGACGAGGCAGATTTTTCCCACAGTAGGTTGCCATTTCTTTCTGCGGTAGACCAGTTGTCATCCAAGGTCTGTCCTGCTATTTACCCATACCTTGTAAAGAAGAAGAAGAGGATTCATACCTTTCCCAAGGGTATTAGCATGTAAGCAAATGTAATGGATTCAAATGCAATTCAAACTCAGGTGCTCTGATTCCTCTATCTGAGCCACTATCCATTATTCCACCAGAGTACCTAAAACTCTATAAAATATTGGAATGAATAAAAATTTAAGATGTTCTTAAAGAGGTTTAAATTTTTTTTTATTTCTCATTCATTCATTTATTTATTCATTGTTGTTAGCATCCATCAAATTAGCAAATTGAACTGGGAGAAAATTGAAAAGTGCTCTGTTATTTTATACTTTCTTTATTTCCCTTATTTTTACTTCAGATTACTTTTCTCCCATTTCAGTGTCACTATCAAACAAAAAGCCATTATTGCTTTATTACAAAATGATCTAGCTTTATAAAAAATGAAGAAAACAGAATTTGATTTTCTGTTTTATAGCTTATGATAAATTGTGCCATCAAATTTTCTTAGTTGTGACATTAAATTCTCTACTCTGAATCACATTGTTTTTTTTTTTTAAATGGAGTAATATTGTTTTTATTCCTATTATGAATGTCATCTTGTTAAAGTAGATTTTTAGAAAAACGCTATTTGAGGTTTGCTCCCTTGTTACCACATATGAATTCCTTGTCTGATATGATTGGTATGCATTTTGGGCTCAGTTGAGATGTGTGGAAATTTTCACTTCATGTTGCTATATGCATTTAGTTTAATTATCTTCAGTAATGAAGCACCCTTAAAGAAAAAATGTTTTAACTTTTAAAGTATGTATACTTAGTGGGCATTTCATTATGGCAACATAAAATTAGCAAACGCATTATCAAGCTTCACGAAATATAAAGAAAATAATTTGACTTTACTTACAAGTAATGATAAAGTATACATGGATTCTCTTAGGTGTGACACTAACTTCTCTATGAAAAATGAAGGAAAATTGTTTTTACACTTTTAGTGAAGGTCATCTCATTATAGAACACTTTTAAATAATGGTTTTCTAGGCTTGCTTCCTTAGCATATCTGGGCCTGTCAGGATAGGTATGAATTTTGGGATCAGTTGTGTAAATGAGTGTAGTATTCTCTTGATGCTACCTAAAGTATTTGATTCCTTTATTCTAAGTAACAATGTTTATAAAATCTCACAGTCAACAAAACACAGTGGAGGAAGCAAACTGTGCTATTGTTATCGAGTGTAATCTAGAGAAATATTACTATCTTCTTTATATCCTAGTCAACCACCAACTTCTTTTCATATAAATGTGGTGTTAGACAAAGAAATAATTAAAATTTAAGATTTAGCAAGACATTTTTCAAATAGAAGCATATTTTACAAAAAGTAATATGTTACTTTGTACTTTATTAATTTCTTTTATTTTTACTTCAGTTTACTTATTAAGATTCTCTTAATTATTAAATTCTCTGCTGTGAATCACATTGCATTTTATAAAAACATGAAGGAATATAGCTTTTATTTCTGTTTAAGTTCATCTTGTTAGACCATCGGAAGAATGAATGGTCTTTTCATGTCGATTCCTAAAATGTGCTCATAGAAATTAAAATTATTACATTTCTTTTTATATGCATTTGTGCAGATAGAACCATTTATACATCAGCTGTCCCAGGTATGATGATAAACTACATCCGCGTCCTGAGTAAGACAATAAACTACATCCAACAGCGAGGCCTGGATCAGGAGGTTTTGAGGAGTGTGGAACTGCCTCTTAATTAATCATCTTTATATCCTAACCAACCACCAACTTCTTTTCATATAAATAGGAGGGTAGACTAAGGAGTAATTAAAATAGAAGACTTAGATTTTGTCCAGTGGAAGCATAAGCAATATGTTATTCTTTACTTTATTAATTTCTTTTATTTTCACTTCAGTTTACTTATTAAGATTCTCTTAATTATTAAATTTTCTGCTCTGAATGACTTGGTGTTTTATGAAAACATGAAGGAATATTGTTTGTGTTCCAACAGTGAAGGTCATCTTGTTAAAGTAGATTTCTTATAAAAATGGTACTTCAGGCTTGCTTCCTTGTTATCATCCACAGGTACCTGCCTGATATGATTGGTATGCATTTTTGGTTCAGCTGAGTAGATGTATGGACCATTTCACTTCACACTACCAAAAACGATTGGTCATTTACTCTCAGTAATGATGCATCCTTGAAGAAAGAAATGTTTTAATTTTCAATGATTTTAAGTTTTGTAGGCATTTCATTATTGCGGCATAAAATTAGCAAAAAAAATTTCAACTCTATTGATATCGAAAGAAATAGAAAAGAATTGTTTCACAGATGGTCACCTACTGCAATGACTTTGATCTTGTGTCTCTGTACCTGGTTAAACTAGACTTAGTCCATCTTACTTATTATAAAATGCAGATTGTGTGTGTGTGTGTGTGTGTGTGTACGTTTATATATCGGATCGGATTTCCTACATTTTTCAACCGATTTCAACAAAAATTCACAGGACTACGTAAAATTACCTTGCAGTGATTCTGACAGTGCCAAAAATTGGAAAAACACAATTGTTTTTGCACAAAATCAATTTAAAAACACGATTAAGAGGCATCACGAGAATGAAAGGGGGACAACTCATATCGAGTTATACTGATTATAAAACCCAGGTTGTGTGTGTGTTTGTTTATATATGGGATTGAATTTCCTACATTTTTCAACGGATTTCAACAAAACTTCACTTTTGTTTTGGCAGGTAGTGTTTCTTATTGTCTTGCACACTTTTTTCTTTATTTTTACATTCAGAATGCTTTAAAAATTCCATTTACAAGACAATTGTTTATAATAAAATTCTATGCAATCGGTAGACTCATAACAATTGAAAATAATGTTTTTCTTTGAGTTTGGGTTTGACTAATTCATAAAAAAAAAAAAAACTAATTAAGACATGTGTGTCCGCCAACCTTAAACAATAATCTTTTTCAATTTTATTTTTCAGTCTTTATGATGGTCGATACTTGACCTATCTCTTACTGTTACATCCCTGGGCAACGCCGGGCTCTACTGCTAGTAATTACATATATCTATAACAATATAAACTGATTTCATATATTATTCACTCAATTAATATATTTTTTATTTTTTTCTTCACAGATGTTTCAGCTGTATAGAAAAAAACATGTATAAAAACTGTTATTATTGGGAATTTAAATGAAAGAAAGAAAGATGTTTTAGTTTCCATCAAGATCAGAGAAGTATTAGGTTGGTGCAAAAATAATGACGTAATAATGTCGTTTTTTGACGTATTTTTTTACGTCAAAAAACGACATTATCATGTCATTATTTTTGCACCAACCTAATATATGCTAAATCTTCACGTAATATCTCTTTTATAAAAGTTGTTTATTCCATGCTACCATCCATGGATGACATGATTGGTATGGATTTTTGGTTCAGCTGAGTAGATGACCATTTCACTTCACACTACCAAAAACGATTGGTTCATTTTTTCTCAGTAATGATGCATCCTTGAACAAAGAAATTTTAAGTTTTGTAGGCATTTCATTATTGTACATATGAAAACTATTACATTCTGTTGAATACATTTTTGTGCAGATATAACCATTTATATACTGGACAAGCATTGATAGTTAAACAATCTTGTTTCACAGACTGTTGTTCTACAACAATGTGTTTGATCTTCTCTGACAGATGCTTATGTCCTTTTGCCAGACTAAACTAGCCTTAATATATAGCTACATGTATTACAGTATAAAATGATTTTATATATTATACACTGAGTGGACAGTTTATTATTGCTGCATAACACATCTTCAGCTGTATTGATATGCAAAGAAATAGAAAAAACATTGTAGATATGATCTCTGACTGGTTATTGTGTCCTTTTATTAGACTACAGTCATCTCAATAGATAACTACATGTTATCTAACAGAATATAAACTGAATTCTTATTCACTTTCTTAATGTATCTTTTATTTTTTTCTTTGCAGATATTTCAGCTTTACAGAAAATCATGATATACAGAAAAAAAACGCTTATTATTGGGAATTTAAATGAAAGAAAACAAGATACTTGAGTTTCCATCAAGATCAGAGAAATATATGCTAAAATCTTCATGCAAAATTTTTTATAAAATTTTTTTATGTTAATTTTCAAAACATCACAGAGGACATTAATTGGCAGAAACATGTACTTTGGAATGTGTGGTTTGTCTTTTCTACAAAAACCGTGATGTGTATGAATAAAACTTAGAAGACATTTTCTTACAAAGTTTATAAATCTATGTAAAGAAGTTAGATTTTGTTTCATGAAGTTTGCAGTGGAAGGACACAATATTCTTCAAGTTGATCACATTTAGTGGCATATATGCATAGACACAAGCAAGTAAAACCATATTCTTGTGAAGTCTGTGGATTTGCATTTTTACGGAAATCAAATTTGGTATGCCATATGCGAACACACACTGGAGAAAAACCATATTATTGTGAAGATTGTGGATCTAAATTTTCCCAAAAGTCATCGTTGGAGCATCATATACAAACACACACTGGGGGGAAGCCCTATTCATGTGAAGTTTGTGGATTTGCATTCTCATTGAAGTCACATTTGGAGCATCATATCCGTACACACACTGGAGAAAAACCATATCCATGTGAAATTTGCAGATCTGCATTTTCCCAGAAGTCAAATTTAGAGTGTCATATGAGAACCCACACTGGAGAGAAACCGTATTCTTGTGATGTTTGTGGATCTGCATTTTCACGAAAATCAAATTTGGTATGCCATATGCGAACACACACAGGAGAAAAGCCATATTATTGTAAGGTCTGTGAATCCACATTTTCCCAGAAGTCATCTTTGAACCGCCATATACAAACACACACTGGAGAGAAACCATATTCTTGTGAAGTTTGTGGATATGCATTTTCACTTAAGTCAAATTTGGTATGTCATATGCGAATACACACTGGAGAGAAACCATATTCTTGTGAAGTTTGTACATCTGCATTTACACTGAAGTCACATTTAGAACGCCATATGCGAACACACACTGGCGAGAAACCTTATTCTTGTGACATTTGTGGATCTGCATTTTTAGCAAAGTCATATTTGGATTGCCATATACGAACACACACTGGAGAAAAACCACACACTTGTGGTGTTTGTGGAGCTGCATTTTCCCGGAAAGCATATATGGAGTACCATATGCGAATACACACTTGTTAGAAAACTTATCCAGGCAAAGTTTTTTTTTTAATTCTTTCTGTATTACTTACAAATCTTTGTTTGAGTGAAGCTTTGTCCTTGTGGTATTAGCAGATCTGCATTTTCTGAGATGTCTGGATTAGTGACCTACATGTAAACACACACTTACTTATGAAGCTTTTGGAGTCATAATTTTTTCTGTATCATGTGAAAACACACAGTACACAGAAGCCATGTTTTTGTGCAATGTGTTGGTCAAAGTTTGAAAATGTAATTTTTTATTAGATTGATTCATTTGTTCATTTTCTACGGTTTATCAAGCAGGTTATTTAAAGCCATAAAATATTTTGATATTGTAAGAATTTGTTGTTTTTTTTTAGATAATTTAGGGGCATAAGGCTTACTAATTAGCCCATAACTAGGAGGGGGAAGAGGTGGATTAATACCTTTTCCAATTGTATTTGTACATAAATGAATATAATTAATCCAGCAGGAATTGAAATTTGACTGTCCAATTAACAATTCCAAGCTGTTATCCATTATACCACCCACACATCCAAGCTTACAGTACCTGGTATTCCCATGTAGTTACCCATCTAGATACTGAATAGGCTTAACATTGCTAATCATACAGTGTTTCAAGATGATGTAGCTGTAAGCCAAAATGTAATGTATTTAAAAAAACATATTTACATATAAAGGCAACAAAATTTTCATTTAAAATTTGTAATACATCATTTTGTATACTTTAAATTTAAAAAGACTTATACAACTACTTATTGAAGGGACACCCGTGACACTTGTGAATTATGTGTTTTATGTATTATTTGAGTTTTCAAAGAATTCACAACTGAATAGGCACATGCAAACACATTCTGATTGTAAAACTTAGTCTTGTTAGTCAATAGTTTGTACAAATTTTCTCATTTAAATATAAACCTGACTGTACTTTTTTATTGAATACAAGCAGAAAAGACGTGTGTAAAATCACAACTGAATTTTAAGAATTTCAATTTTCATTGAACTTTGTATTAAAAACCTAATTGCAAAACATACCAGAAGAGAAAATATCATGTATATAAATTTCCTACATGTCAATCAAAAATTTATATATACAGATGTAAATAATACGAAGCAAAAAAAAAAAAATTGATCTACTTTTTGCACACAAATAAAATAAAGTCATATATTCATGTATCGGGTAAATATGAATTTTGATTTATTTTATATGTGAAAATATTAGGAACATTCCTTTTCAAGGCCTTTTAGTAAAATGTGTTAAAATATTTGTGATTCAGTTCAACCATAAATGAATAATTTTCAATATTTTGCAAACTATTTTTAACAAGTTTGTGAATGGTCATTTTTAACAAATCTAAGTATAAATGTAATCTGTGAAATCATAATTGAATCGTAAGAATCTGCATTTTTCATTGAAATTTGTAATAAAAGTAAAATACACCACAAGAGAAAATATGAAATATATTAATTTCATGCAGGTCAGAAATTTCAACATTCAGATCCAAATAGGAAAATATAAAAAATTTAGGTATGTATTTTTTGTACAGGGATGAAATAAACTCATATCTTCAAGAATCAGGGATGAAATTTGGTTTACTTTGTATAATGAAAGATATGAAATTTTTAGTTTTCATATGTTTAATACATTTTGGACATTTTCAAAGTTTCTTTGCAAACACAATCCTAAAGCAGACAGAGCAAGAGCAAATAAGCATATTTGCATTAACATTGTCAGAAATGTGCTACAGACACATGATGACACTTAGTAACTGTATTATATACAAAATTTAAGATGGTGAGATGAAATTTGGTTTACTTTGTATAATGAAAGATATGAAATTTTTAGTTTTCATATGTTTAATACATTTTGGACATTTTCAAAGTTTCTTTGCAAACACAATCCTAAAGCAGACAGAGCAAGAGCAAATAAGCATATTTGCATTAACATTGTCAGAAATGTGCTACAGACACATGATGACACTTAGTAACTGTATTATATACAAAATTTAAGATGGTGAGATGAAATTTGGTTTACTTTGTATAATGAAAGATATGAAATTTTTAGTTTTCATATGTTTAATACATTTTGGACATTTTCAAAGTTTCTTTGCAAACACAATCCTAAAGCAGACAGAGCAAGAGCAAATAAGCATATTTGCATTAACATTGTCAGAAATGTGCTACAGACACATGATGACACTTAGTAACTGTATTATATACAAAATTTAAGATGGTGAGATGAAATTTGGTTTACTTTGTATAATGAAAGATATGAAATTTTTAGTTTTCATATGTTTAATACATTTTGGACATTTTCAAAGTTTCTTTGCAAACACAATCCTAAAGCAGACAGAGCAAGAGCAAATAAGCATATTTGCATTAACATTGTCAGAAATGTGCTACAGACACATGATGACACTTAGTAACTGTATTATATACAAAATTTAAGATGGTGAGATGAAATTTGGTTTACTTTGTATAATGAAAGATATGAAATTTTTAGTTTTCATATGTTTAATACATTTTGGACATTTTCAAAGTTTCTTTGCAAACACAATCCTAAAGCAGACAGAGCAAGAGCAAATAAGCATATTTGCATTAACATTGTCAGAAATGTGCTACAGACACATGATGACACTTAGTAACTGTATTATATACAAAATTTAAGATGGTGAGAGTGTTCTATTTCTAACCTTTCCATCATCTAAAAATTCAATATGCCCAGAAATAAACAAGCCTAAAGCAGACAGCAAGAGCAAATAAACGTATTTGCTTTAACATTGTTGGAAATGTACACACATACACATGATGACACTTAGTGATTGTATTTTATACAAAATATATTCTATTTCTGACCTTCTTATCATCTAAAGATTCAATATAACCAGCAATAAACAATCCTAAATCAGACAGAGCAAGAACAAATAAACTTATTTGCATTAACATTGTCTACTTAAATTATGGTTTATATTTAATGTTTTATTTGTCCTCTATGCAAGAACATTTTTAAAGTGTTTCCATCAATATATTTGCAACTCAGTTGCTATTCATTGCTCTTGAATTCTGTTCCAATCAATTTTATTTTTCTTCCTCTCATTTACTTCTAACTTCTGTTCTCCCAAGAAAAAGTGAGTTTCAAGAGAACAATCTTCTCAGAGGTTTCGAAAACCAGCACATTGTCTTGTATTAATAATGTTGTTGCAACAGTTTCAAGGAACTTCATTTACTTTCCTCAGTCCAACATTTTTGTTTCATTGCAAGCAAAGCATTTACTATAATGATCTTCTTTTTAGCCCAGATAAAAATAATGTCCTTCTTCACTTGTAGTAGCTAATCCCATTTCAGATTTCACATATTTACAATATCTCAGTATATATAAATTATTAATGGCCAGTATTAAAGTCCTAAATTTTGCAACTTTCCTTAGCAGTGTGTTCTGTTCTCTCTACTTGACTTTTGGAAGGTGCTTCCGTTCAGTATATTTAAGGCTCACCTGCTTCAGAATTCTTTCTCATCTTTATTTTTCTTCCACATGTTTTATTTATCACCTTGTGATTCCCTCAGGTGTATCATTACACATTTGGTGTTTTTGATCTTTTAACAGTAAAACACCTTTAGTCAAAGTTGATTTCAACTTGTATCCAGTTAGTGTTATCTCACCTTTGATTCTCTTCTCCTGATCTATACTTTGAATCAAGTTCTTTTGGCTGCTTGCTTTAGAGTGCATATTTGATTCAACCAGGGACCTATTCATTACTACGATCTGTCATCTGGAGCTTCAGAATACACTGACTGCGGTTTTGCAGAAGGGTAAAACCCCCATTGAGGTCACCTGTCTGCTGTGGGTGGTAATCCATAATGTCTGGGGATGAGGGTTTCAGGAGTCAGAGTTGGATAATTCTGATTTCCAACACACCACTTTGTCCCTTAATAGGACTAGATGGACAGTCAGTGATCAATTGGCCAGCTATACCAAAGCCCTAGCACCTATAACTATATCAATTTATGGAGTACTTTATAACAAAATACAATATCCCAAATATACAACAGGATAAAATACCATCTTTATCCAATTTATAGGCACTGGAAGGCAATTGCTTGAGTGTCAGTCGATTCAAAGAGATCTAGACTTAAACATGAAAACATACCAGGTTGTACACCTAAGATTTGGGAAGTGCAACAAATGGTTTAACAGGTATGCAGAGTCTCTCTCAAATACGAGTATACTAGTTTGCATATTCCTGATGACTTGACACATCCAAATATCAGGATCCAAGGTGGGTTTGGGACACAGGCAGTGAATTTTACTACATCTAAATTATGAATAAGCAAAACAAAAATCCCAAATGATATCTTTCAGATTCTGATTCTAAAAAAAGAAATGAATATTGACTTTCCAAAATTGCTTTTGTTCATGTCCCTAGATGAAAGTCGTCTAGCAAAACCTGCCCCTTTCTTAATTGAAAAAGGGGTATCCAGTAGGATTAACTCCAAAATATTTAAGAAACTGAGAAAAAGTAATTATGCTAGTAGAGGTAGAAAATAAGAAACATGATGAAAATATAATCAGGATGAATATATTTCATAAGTTCAAAATAAAATCCTTCCCCCAATGAAAAGCTAAAGGGAGTCATTAGAAGCAGATTTGTCTTTGGCCACACACGTGGAATATGTGGCCAAAGGGATTCAGACCACAGGGAAGAAGAATGCCATTATGAAGTAAGATGTGCAAACTGCCAGGAATACCATCCAGCATGCTCACAATCATGTGACTGCTGGAAAAGGCGATTGTTGAATTGAAACATAAATGAAATATCCCATTCATAGAAGAAAGACAAACAGTATCAAGCTATATGAAATGCCCTTCCTATGCAAAAATAATGCAAAAAATGACCACAACAAATAACAGTTGACCTGACAAATACAGAGCCTCATTGAGAAGCTCAAACACTTAGGACCAAATGAGTAGACAAAATTTTAAAACTACGCGAGGACATAGTACAAACTGAACAATGAAAGTAACCCAATGAAACTATATAAATAAGGAAAAAGCAAATACAAAATCTACTGTTCAAACCCAAACTACTCAAAGAAATCTACCAAGCAAAGTTTACAGCAATCTCCTGTTTATCAAAAACCATTAAAGACAGGCTTAAGATCTTATTTCCTAAAAGAACAGAACCATCCAAAGAAAAACCAGAAATTCACAATGACCACATCATTACCTTAAATCAATTTGACAAACTGGAAAAAATGGAGGTGGAAAGCCAGAACTACAAACGGTCAAAACCTACGAACTCAAAACCTTGGAAAATTAAATCACCACTACATAATAAGCTAATGCCTGAAAACATTTAGCAATCATGTATCAAATAATCTAATGAAACTAGCATGGAATTAAGGCGACCTTCTGCTAATAACATACCAGTCACTGGCAGTTGTTTGCCGTCATGAAATATTCCTTAAGCAAAATGACAAACTAAATATAAAAGTATACCATCAATACAACTACACACATGACACTGAGCTTCGAGATTCAGGCAGTACACCAGTGCTAGTTAGGAATAATGTACCTCAAAATAAAATAAATTCAACAACTACGTAACAGACGACTGCTGTTAAATTGACTTTCCACAGGCCAATAAAAATCTGCTCAGTATATATTCCATTGAATGAACCTGTAAATGAAGCTGAAATTCATTAAATCATAAGGCAACTCCCTGCACCTTTTATGATAGTAGGGGACTTTAACTGTCACAGCACCACATGTGGTTATAATGACAGAAACCAAAAATGAAAACATTAAAAACAATAATAACGATTTATGCATTTATAATGATAAAAATCTGACCTACATAAATCCATTAGCTGACAGCTACGCTGCAATAGACTTATCTCTATGTGATCCATCAGTTTACAGGGATTCTCTTGGAAGGTACTGGCAGACACACACAGTAGTGATCACTTGCCAATCGTCCCACAAAACTCAGAACATAACGATAAAAATCTTCTCTGTTGGAAATTAGGCAGAGCGAACTAGGACAAATTTAAAATCCAATGTTCTGAAAAAATTGTAAAAGGAAAAAACATCAAGGACTTAACATATTTTACGGAAATTCTCATCTCTATAGCAAAATAAATGTATTCTATAAAATTCAACACCAAAAAACGCAACAGATCTTGATTCAATGATAAAATGTAAAGAAGTCATCAGACTAAGAAGAGCACCTCTAAGAGAATTCAACAAACCGCCTACAAACTTCAATTTACTGCAATGCAAGCAACTCCGAGCAAAAGCATGGAAAAAGGAAACCAAAAAGAATGTTAGAAAAACTGTCAGCAGACTTAATTCTGCTACAAAAACAAGATCTGTCTGGAATAAGAAAATAGCAGGCAAATACGAAACAAACACAGTAAAACACCTCTCAAAAGCTAAAATAATCAGAAAAAGGATATCGCTGACCAACTAGCCAAAACAATCGCTAAAACATCAAGAATGGTACCCAACAATTTCTAAAGCTCAAACAAAAAGCAGAAAAACAAAAACTAAACTTTGAATCAAATAATGCCGAAAGCTATAACCTGCAATTCACTCTAGAGAAACTAAATGAATCCTTAAAGAAAACCCATAATACAACTGTGGGCCCGATTGATATCCAATACTAATTCACAAAACAGTTACCCATCAAATCATTGCAACTGTTATTAAAAAGGTATAACATCATATGGACCACAGGTTGACTTGTCATCTGTAAATTAAAGGATTAATCAGCGACTTCCAATGCGCTTTTAGGTAAAAAGGAAGTATGGTGAACCACTTATGGGTATTGCAGGTTTTTTAATGTGTTTTCTATGTATGTTTCTTCTTTAAGTAAATATTGGGGACTGCAGATTCTTAATGCTTTTAGAAAGAAACCTATAATAATTCCAGATTTAATTTTAGAAGGGTCGTTTGAGTAGAAACTGATCAGATCATTTTTGTTTGTAGCCTACCACTGAGCTATCTTCACTCAACAGAATGAGTCAGCCAAATCTAGCCTATTGTTTTTACAAATGTAAACAAATGCCAATCAGCCGAAGTGCTCCATTCATTTTACTGAAGAGCTTCACATTAACGCAGGTGGCTGTTGTTTTTAGAAGTAGCTTGTCATTCAATAGTGCTCAATTGAAAATATATTTTCAAGATATATATATATATAAACAAACGACAATGTATTATTAATTAAAGGTATGCATAGACAGTAACAGAAGTTTGTTGCGTGTGACAAAAACAAAGAATATGAAAGAAGAAAACATTTAGAGTAGAGAATGTGTTTGTGTGTATGAAGTATGGTGTAGCAGTCCTAGAGAAAAAATAAATGAAAGTGAAGTGAAAGGTGCGTGCGTGCGTGTGTGCCTCTCCTGGTGTTGGACGATTTTCTCCGCGTGCGACCTACATTTTACCGTCTAAGTGACCAACAGAAAAGAGAAGATAACGTAGAATGTCACTGTCTATTTATAGGCTTAAGGAGCGTCCCCTAGCGACGATTTTTTTGGGAAGTAAGTGGGGGTAAGCCCCACACTTCAATGAGTTTTTATTATGCGCTTGATACTTTGACTGGTGACTAAAGTTAGAACGTTCCAGTGATGAGTTAATGAAGAACAAAGTTCCACACATCCAAACAGATGACATAATGCACAGAAACAGAAGCTGAACAAACACCTGCAGGATTCAGCGAATGAATTATGCAAGCTACAAATTCTGCTTTTTGATTACTTACCTTTATACGTTTATGAACAACAGTATGTTGAGTAACCATCACCGCATCATTATCATATGCTTGTCCTCTACAATGTTGAATATCAATTCCCTTTTGCTCTAATTTTTCCAAAATCTTCGTTGAAATGTTCTCGGGCGGTTTTACCTTTTGTTTCAATGAAATCGACAAATGATTCCACGACCTTCAATTGATCTCTATCGATCGATAGCGTAAAACTTGGTTCTTATATGAAATATCAGGAGTTCTGTCGAATACCATAGACAAATGCTTGGCTTCTTTTATTTGCTTCTTACATTTTCTCTCAAATTTTCCATACACTCGTTCTGAATAGTAGGTGTTATAACAGCATCAACAATGATGATGGTGATTGTAAGAACTTCAGGTCCCACTAGGAAATGCTAGGATCAAGACGAATCCAGCGGGCAGTTTAAATAAAGACGTTGTTGAGTTTACCACGTGTCATGTGGTCTTTGTGTTGATTCGACTTTCAGCGACCAGTCTCATATAGTATATCTTTCCACCCTAAGCCCAGTGGAACATTATGTCAGAGAGGGATACTTTGTAAAAGAAGAAAATTATTTTCTAGAAAAACAGGACCCAATTAAAAAAAAATTATTTTATTCCTCAAAAAGAAAAAGAAAAAAAAAAGGAACAAAGAAAAAACATTAAAAGAGAGCCGTTTGATTTTACAAACCCGGGGAATTGGCAAAAATAGAGATTTCTGTAACCCTTTGGGCCGAGGTCGATTCTGGATTTGATCTGCTTGGTCAATCCCACGCCGTGCGGTCACCGTAGTAGTTCAACCGATCTTGGTTGCTGCGCTCTTCGGTCCACCTGGACCTGCTCACGTTGGTGGAATCGATTAATGGCAGTGATCAATGCGCTGAGTCAAACCTCGACGAAATAGCCATGTAAAAAAGGAAAAAGTCATACAAACGTAAACAGTAATTAAGTTAACTTTCGATTTGGTTTTATGTAGTTTTTAGGTGTACAAAAATAAACCTTTCCTACTAAGGTCTCTTCAGTGACACTTTCGTCTATCGGTGCAAATTTCTTGGAACAGGCGTTAAAGTCGGAAATTCTGTCGGCGGCATGTCACGTAGGTTTCAGCAGCTCCTCCTGCTGTTTGGTCTTGTCTGCGTTTCTGGCCTGCAACTATGTCTTGGTTGCTTCAGCGCTCTGATTATATTGTCTCTTACTCAAGACAAGCATAGGGATTGACGGTGTTTTGGGATTTGGGGTTTCCTGTTTCTTCCAACAAGAGTTCTTTGTTGTCCGGTTTGTAAAATTATCTCTCCAAATTTGGGAGATCCCTTCTTCCTACGGTTAGCGGTTACAGTTGCTGGCCCGTCCGTATAACTCGTACCTTCTCTTATTTATGCCTTGCACCATTACTTCCCAATCCATGGTATCTCATCTAGGCCCTTCACCTCTGTTGTTACCATTACAAATCTGATTTTTAAACCGCGTGGCCTAACTTTTAGTCATTAATTGTAATTATCGTTTTAATTTTCGTCAACAAATTTTCCAAGCTTAAGGTCTTGTTTATATAATCAGAAATTTACCAGGTGGTTCCTCCGACAGGAATTAACAGCATTTGGTCTCTATATCTCGTTCACTCAATCGTACTTATGAACCTGGCGCCTTATCTTAAAAAAATCTGTTTCTTGAGCTGTTTGAAATTTCCACTTTTCGACATGCGAAATATATTGCCTTCGCCTTCGAAAATTACAAAATATTATCTCCTCATTCAGCTTCCTTTCCTGGCTGGTCATCAGGAGATGTTTTCGTAACCTGTACTTTAGCAGTGTCCATAAACTAATTTCTTTATTTCTGCCTTTTTTGAGCAAAATTCTCGGCCCATTCCGAATGTCCTTCCACCATCTCTCCCCACCCTTTGTGGGAATTTAATTTTCCAGATGGCCTTTTCGGCAATATCTGCTCCAAACAATAAAGGCATTGGTACAAAAATAATGTCGGTTTTTGACGTATTTTCTAACGTCAGAAACCGATATTATTTTTGCACCAACCTAATATTTTCTTCAAGTCGTCTCTTCTTCGGTTTGTGTCATTCTGTATCCGTTAACCATTCCGTCTGTTCCAAGTTATATTTTACATGTAACCCTTTCTTTTCATTTACCAGTGTTGCATAATGTTACATTTTAACGCTTTCGCATAGCATCGAAACTCTGGAAAAATTCAATGCCAACTTCATGCCGAAAAGAAATATAATTCATGAAAGGTTAATATTTTATCTTCGAGTTCAGTTACCAGGAGAACCAGTGGAAACCTTTATTCGAAGCCTGTGAATTTCCAAAGAAAAATGACTGAATCAGAGACTGTCATGTGACAGGACTACAGAATAAAAGACCTACCTGAAAGATTATAATTAATTCTTGATTTGAAAGAAGAAAAAGCTACGGAGATGGCCAGGAGGAGTGAACGAATAAAATCTCAAATGAAAGAAATGCGCCTGAAAAATGTAGAGAACTAAAGACCCAGAGAAACCTACGAAATACAAATTTAAAAAGTACCTAAAGAAAACAGCAACGGCAACAGTAATTCCCGCAGACATAATAAAATGCATGACTGTTTTAAAAGCAGTCCAGCGAAAGGGAAACACTGCATGAAATGCTAGAAAATGAATCATTTCGCTGTTATTAGGTTGGTGCAAAAATAATGACGTAATAATGTCGTTTTTTGACGTATTTTTTAACGTCAAAATACGACATTATTACGTCATTATTTTTGCACCAACCTAATAGATATCTATGCAGATGATACCACAGATTAGGACTGCACATCCAAATACCTAGACAACCAGAGTCCGGCAGCTGATCTTTCTGTCTTAGCTCTATTCTCCATGCTTCTCTTCTCAGTCCTACCCTCTTTCTGCTTTATACAATCTGCCTAAGAACATTCTCAGATTATTATATTAGGTTGGTGCAAAAATAATGACGTAATAATGTCGTTTTTTGACGTATTTTTTAACGTCAAAAAACGACATTATTACGTCATTATTTTTGCACCAACCTAATACTTTCCGAACTAAAACTAATGACGCTGAGAGTAAATGAAGAAAAGAAATATTTTCTAGGAGAGCTGACAGAAAGAGATTTAAATGAGCCGTGGTAGAAAAATTTGTAAAACAGCTTTGAAATTTAAAATCAATACAGGTGCCATTATCTCAACCGAAGCTTACAAAAAATCTGAGATAAAATCCTATGATGAAAAAAACAGTAAATGACGTCTTCACAAGACCGGGCGGAATCTATATCTATATTTCTCGAAATGTGTGGGTATGTATGTGTGTGATCGGATGTTGTTTATGCGTTTCCACAGTTTCCATCCGATTTCGATTAATTTTTTTTTTTTTTGTTTGATAGATAATTCTTCAGCACCAGTTTTGAGTCCAAATTGACTGAAAAAATTACAGCCTTCAAGGTGAAAACATTGAAAAAACTGATTTTTTTTACACTTTGCGCATAAATCAAAGGCAAAACTTAATGTCTGTAAAAAAAACAAACAAAAAAAAAAAACAGCGTACAATCTATTTAGGGAGTTGAAATCTAACGCAAAAGATTATTAGAATTATAAAAAATATGTATTATAAAAATTATTGTATATTATTACTATTATAACTGTCCATTGAAGAGGTTCCTTCCTTGCAAGATTGAAAACGCAAAAACGGCCCTTTTCAGGGTCACCCTCCATTCATATTGTTTACCCCCCCCCCTATTTAGGGAAGTCCCTCAGTTGCACCCAATTATTGTTACTAATATTGATTTTCGGGTAGGCTGACTTTAAACTTAAACTCTCCAGCTGAACGGCAAAAAGTCCCAGTAATGAAACACCCGATCGAAGACGGGTTTTACTGCTAGTTATAACTAAATCATTGTGCCAGCAAATAAGACCTTCATTTGCTTCAAAGGGAAATTATACTGAACAATTTATCTATATCCTAATATAATATGTTACACAGTGCAGTAGTTTTAGAGTGATTTTCAATAAACAATGCAAATTTAAAACATTTTGTCTTATAATTTGTGACCAGCAGTATTATGTCGTTATACACTTTTGTCTATATTATAGTCCATTGCAATTAGATTTCTTTATGAGTCATTCTGAATGCTGGCCAGATGTGAATGGCACAAGGGCAGAGAGCGGCCGAGGAGAGACGCCTCTTCAACTGCTGCTGCGCGTGAGGCTGAAAGAACGCAAATCCAGCTCTTTTCAGGCCCCCATTCAAACTGTTAACACCCCCGCCCCATATGGCGATGTGCCACAGTTGCACTCAATTGTTGTTACTAATTATTGATTTTCGGGTGGGCTGAGTTTAAACTTAAACTGCTCCATTTGAACGGCAAAAATTCCCAGTAATGAAACACCCGGTGGAAGACGTGTTATATTGCTTGTAGTTCAATGCATTGGAAAATTTAGTTCTGTTAAAGAAGAAGGTACGAATGAATATTATTTGGAGATATATGCCATCAAATGTGTAAAGGGAGAGAACTTATTGTCTAGAAAAACGTCTGTAAAAATGAATTTAAGTGAAACGTTTAGACCAAATAAAATAGGGAACTTCATTTGACGCCAGAGAGTGTATGAACGGAAACGCAGAGAAAATAATTCTGGAAAAAGACGATATACCCTACTGTGTAACAACAGCTAGGAGAGTTCAGTCCCCTATTTTCCGAAAGGTGATGGAAGAATTAAACAGACTGGAAAACGAGGGAATTATTGAAAACGTGACAGAACCAATTAATTGGGATGCGCCTGTAGGGAGACCACAGTTGGCAGTTGTTTTCCCTTGGGTTGAGTTCATGGAAGTTTTGGCTCCTTTAGAGAGTATTACTCTTCTGACCTTTTTTTTTTTTTTTGTCTTTGGTTCCGCTTTTTGGAGGAACGGCCTCTTTACCTTCCTGACCACCAGGGTGTCCACACACGTGGAAACTGGTCAACGTGGGTACGGCCTAACGAAAGAAAAAGGTACTTTCCATTCACTTATCTACGGACTATCAAAGGCCATATAGCTGGTATGTTATTTTATTCTCGTTCTGTAAACCTCTTCGTTCCTTTGGGACAATATGGACAATCATTTGTTTTGGGACATATGTAAATCTTTTGAATATATGTACATAAGTTGTCTGCCTTATTAAATGTTTTGTTTGTTACGACGGCGTATTTCGTCTTTCTATATTCGTATTCAGTGCTACTGTTAATGTATCAATGGCTACACTAATGCTAATATCAGTATCGGTGTGCTACTGGAAGGTTAAACACGTTATTCTTCCTAACACAGAAGAGTCGGTAAACTCTGCGTGGCAGATACCACCATACTAATACGCCTATAGTACCCGTAATAAAAAGTGTAGAATTAGATTTCTACATTCTCTGTTTTAAACCTGTTAAAAAAGGATCATAGCTAAGTATTCTCAGTTTGTTCTAACTAAACCTATTAAAATCGGTTCCAGAGTTTAGTATAAAACAATGCTTTCTGATTGGTCCATGAATAATAATGTCATGTTTCTGCCTGCGTTCGCACGGTTGACCTCGAGTTGATCTGTTCAGAGTTCAACGCGCCAAAAATTGGTAAACATTCTCTCGAGCCTCCCACGTGATCAAGAGAATTCATAAATATGAACCTTCGGCTCGACTTAGTGAGTCTTTGTCCCGAAAAGTTTGTGAGTTATCGCCCTTGGGTTGTAATCAAAACAAACTTGTTTACCATGTGTTGAATAATTGTCTTTGTGTTGCTTCGACTTTTCAGCGGCCAGTCTCATATATCTACGCACCCTAAGCCCAGTGGGACAATAGGAAACAGATAGGAAGTAGAAACCTTGTTTCCCAGCTGGACTCTTAGATGATGTTTACGTAGTACTGGATCATATTTCGACAGCAAATGAATTAGCTTGAAGAGATTTGCATTCTTTTCCGTTGCTTCAGGATCAACATCAGTTTTTTTTTTGTTTCTCTCATAATTCATTCCATCCAGGTGGCCTCGTAAAGCCAAATTCTGTTTAACTACAAATCTAATAATATGAAGCAATCTTGAAAGGATTTTCTTCCACCTTTATGCTTGGCTTTCAACAACTTCTTGTTCTTTTTTTTTTTTATCAATTGTTGGGCCACGAACAATCCTGTAGCGATATCGCCAAGTTTATTTAGCTTTTGCTAAGAATGACGTGGAAAAGACACAAGCAAAGACACTGGATGTTATCAAACATGTAGCGGTCACAATGCAATTTATATTTGACGTAAAATAGCACATACTATAAAATACAAGCCAGAACGTAATGTTTCAAAACATAACAATTGAATTTATTAGTTTTTTGGTGTACATGCATATAAGCTGAAGGTTTGATAGAATTACGTCTCTTAGATTTGGGAAATATTTGTACCGGAGCTCATAAATTTGAAGTAATTATTAAACTGAAGTTTTAGAAGAATAAAGTTCCTGTTGCATGTTAGGAAAAGTGAATTGGTAAGAGTTCAGAAGAGTTAAGAGTTCGTACTTGCGTGAAATGGTAATGTTCTTTAACGTCTGACCGCATGGTCAAGACCGGAGTTCATGAAGGTTACATTTTGGCAGTGTTATAAAATAAAATAAGACATATCTCGGCTGATTTACAGGCAAATACTCAAGAGCGAGAGCCGGATGTAAACGGGACAAAGGCCCGTCACAAAATTACCATTATCTTCGTTTACAAATGTTCCCGACACACGAGTTCCGGTCGAAAAATAAAATAATATTTAAAGTGTTCTATTTTTCGTCCAATAAAAATGCTTCCCTCCTAATTATACTCGCTTCGTTTTTCGAGCCTGTTAAGCCATTAAAAAAACGCTATAAAAGGGATCACACGGAAGTTCAACGCAGTCAACAGGTCGCTCACTACCAACTGTTCGGTTGTACTCTCATCCTACGGACGGGAGGAACCCGAAGGAGGTTACGCCGAAGGGCGGAGTCTTCTTCGGGGAGGTAGACCGGCCCTGAACCCATTTATACGGGTTCAATGGGCATATTTTTGGCCGAGCCCACGGGCTCGGAGTGCCCACGTTAAAAAGGCCTTGTGTCACAATGACACCCTCGTGGTGGGGGGTGACTGAATATCGTCAACAGGTGGCCAGGGACGAGACCAGTCACGGTCAGCAGGTGTCGGCAGGAGAGCATCAACCACCGTCAACATGTGCGAACTACTATGAGAGATCGACCTAGATCCGAAGCCGGCTTATGAACTATACCACAAGGTAGCTGTCCCAAACCCTCACGTTCCTGTTGAAATAAACCACGTAAATCTATTTCTGCTGTTGTCGTATTTCTTTCTTGCAACCATACGCTTGTCTATAACAGCAGCAAGGAATGAGACGCAAGAGTGACGAAAAAAGAGACAGGGCTTACTCGTGTTTTGTTTATATAAGATGGCGTATCACGTACCTTAGTGACATGTAAATCTGGTAGATTTCACTGACTGATGAGATTCCAAAATGGTGTTTTCTGGACGGGATGATGATGGCCTTCATTGCGTGGGACGTTGCTGAAAGTGCAATTTGCCAGTATTGACTACTGACGTCTAACTTCTTCATAAACTTCCTCTAGCTGAGCTAAATAGTAGGTGGGTGATTGTTAGCACATGAAGTTCGCGTTTCTTACGTATGTTTAGTTTTTTTTTTTTTTTAGGTCTGCACGTATTCTAACCCTTCTCTGGCATTTGGTACCCCTTCCCCTGGAGGAAGCACTATTCAGTGGGTTATTCTACTTTGCTTATCACCCCTAATTCTTCCAATCTCTGGAGTTCTGTAACCCCAACTCAGCCATTTTGCACAAAAAATAGGTTTTGTCGGGAGTTAAATTTTTATATGTTGCACAAAAAATATTTTGATTATTGTATAATTAAATTTTTATACGATGTCTTCCATTTTATTTTACTCTACTAGTAAGATCTGTTTTTTATTTTGCCCATGTTAGAACTGATTCGCAATTTACATTACAGTGTCAGTGACCATGAAGAAACTGCGTCAATTTCTGAATAGTTTCTGTGTAAATGCCAAGAAACCTAAGGCTTTTAAACACAAGGAACTAAATTTTGTCTGCTTAATTTTTCTCGACAAGACATGCAAGAAGAACAGATACAGGATGAGCACGCCACTTACAGGTAACAAAAATCCTACAGGCAAGCTGAAAGACAAAATAAATCCTATCACCGTGGAAAACAAACATTCAACCGGTCTCCCCACCTAAGGCGGGATGTAACGCATAGTTGTCATAATGTGAGGACATACGTAGTGCCAGCGGATGTGACTACATTTGAATAACTTCACCTTTTATTATTTATTAATCCGTAAGTGCCAATAAATCTAAGGCTATTAAACACAAGGAACCAAATCTTATCTAACACCGTTAAACTTTTTTGGCTTCTTATTATGCAAAATATTTCCACAACAGTAATTTAACGTTTGCGTTGTCTTTTTCCATTTAATTCTTTGTTTTTCATTTCAACTTCGACATTATTACATAAACTAAACAAATAATACGAAAATTCGGTAGGTTTACAGAGAAATCGCAAGAAAATCATTTGTGAACAAAGAACTCATCCTGTTTTGTTTTTCTCCTTATGTTCTGGTCTGAAAGGTACGTGGAAGAATACATAATATTTTGACAAAGAAATCATTATTTCCAGACATGTCCCACTATTTTTTTTTGCTTCTTTTTATTCGATATTACAGGATAAATTTGCTTTTTAAGCCCTGCGCTAACTAAAAATTTTCCCCAATCGTCATATTTCCGTGTAAAATGTACATGCTGAACTCTAAATAACAATTAAATTTTGATAAAAACTACTGTTTTGGAGTTATCAACAATAAAATTACGGATTCAGTCGCGTTTCGCCGTCGGCCATTACTGGCCTTCCCTTGTTTCTGCACGCGGAAGCTTAATTAACGGCCTTTTTACTGCTCTTACATAAGTGATCTTACTCCTCTAAATTACTGCGCACTTAAGTTGTGTCGGAAAGCGCGCGCACGAACTTTGTAAACAGCATGATTATCTGCAAAATAAAATTAAAAAAAAAAATATGCTAGAAACGAAATAATTAATGCGCAAACTTTGTGCGAACTTTATAAAGAGCATGACTTTTTATTTACAAAATAAAATATGCTAGGAAGGAGCAAACTTTGCGCATTAATTATTATTTCTTTATTTTAATTTAAATGAAAAGATTTATTATTTAATTTTTTTTTTTTTTTTTACTTAAAAAGAAAGATTTACTATAAGATGTTGCAAAAAACAACAACACTTGTCATTGCTTTCTGGTATAAGTGCGCAGTAATTTAGACGAGTATGAGCAGTAAAAAAAGGCTCTTAATTAAGCTTCCGCACACAAAATATTCCACAGTGAATGTAGTTAAACAAGGCCAGTAATGGCCGACGGCTGAACATGACTGAGTTCGAACTTTTATTGCCAATAACTCGAAAACGGTAGGTTTTATCAAAATTTAATTTTTTCGAATTCAGCATGTACACTTACATGAAAATATTGCTTTAAGTTTAAAATATTGCAGAAATGGAGTAGGGTGTTTATTTAAGGTCTAATGTTGGCTTGAATGACAGAGGGAAGTTTATCTAATGTTTTTTTTCTATGGAGTATATATCTGTAAAAATAGTGGAATGTAATGTGAGAGCCTTTTTTATATCATTTTTATCTACTCAGTAAATATTCTCCAGAATCTAATGCTTTATTGAATTTTAGGTACATTGAATCAGCTTTAAATTTGCTATAACTAACACTCATTTACTGATAATGTTGTGTATGGACATCCATATTTACAAAAATTGGCATATTTATACACAAAAAAGAAATTTCCAAAATTCTTAAAATATAAGGGTGTCAATGAATTGTAGTAAGCTTTTCCATTTATGATCACTAAATATAGTTTTTACATAATAACATTATCACGTAACTTACAATTTCTATAATAAAATACAGAAATTCAAATGTTTAAAACTTTGTAAATTATTCTAATTAAAATTGTTAAAAAGTTTTATTGCATTTTTCATTTTATGATTCTGGGCAGATTTTCAATAACTGGGGGTCCTGCTTGAGAAAAACAAATTAGTGATGTAAATTCTCCAAGGACATCTGCTTTTAACTGATATAAACATTAAGCTCTACAAAATTTAATTTCTTAAAAGTAAATAAGTGGGGGGGGAATGTAAAAAAAAAAATACAATATATTTTTGCCAGATTTTTTCTAAAAAAGAAATATTTAAAAAAATAATTTCATTAATCTTTGAATAAGTCCTGAAGGTTTCATTAATTTTTGACAATCATTTGATTTTTGCAAGGGTTTCCAAATGAATGTTCTTTTTACCACAAAAAGATGCTAACATTACCTATACTAATCTTTATTAATATAGGAAATTTTAGTGTTATTTTTTTAATGTGTTATCCCCTCACTTATGGAACTCTGTGAAATTTTAAGAAATTTCTTTTTGTATGACTTAATGTTTATATTTTTATAAGCACAAGTCCTTCAAGAATTTAAATCATCAACCAGGACCGCAGTGACCAAAAATCTGCGCTGAATTGTAAAATAAAAATTAAAAACTACATTATTTAATTAGAAAAGTTTTTAATTGATTTTTTCTAATAAGATATAGTCAATATTGTCTAAGGAAAAAAATAATGATAAATAAATATTTCTGATAATGAATTTTCACAAGAATTGCTTTCATGTTTTAAAAGTTAAAGAAATAAAATTCTGCATTAATTTGTAGCAGCAAAGTGATATTGTTATTAAGTAAGAAGTGTATTTTCTAATCATAAAACGTCCGGGGTATGACGATAAACTACATCCTTGTCTTGGGTAAGACGATAATCTACATCCAACAGCAAGGCCCCTGATCAGGAGGTTTTGAGGAGCATGGAACCACCTCTTAATTGCTGGTGTTTCCAGGTCCACCCTGACCCGGGGTGGTAGAACCTGTTAGGGTCCCAGCTATGGGTAAATAGTTAACCCCAAACTGCGGTCAAACACTATGAAAGTGTAAAAATAGGTTTTAATACCAGAAATATTTCTGGTGACAATCAAATTTCTAGTATTTTATAAATAACAAAAATTATCTTTAGCAATTTTCTGTTCAATGATTTTTAAAAGAAAAATTTCTTTACAGCAATAATTTAATCATAAGTTTTACACATTTATGGATACATCTCTTCAGAAATTGTGTTTACCTTTCATCAAACCACATGTTACAGAACCACAAATATTTTTGAAAGTGACACTATGAAAATTTGTTGGCAATGTAAATATAATATGCACCATTACTTTGAAAAATATCTGTGGTTCTATAGCATAAAAAACAAATGATATCAAATTTTTTTTTTCTTATTGACACAAAGATATTTTCCTTCATTATTTAGTTAAGTGTCATATTTGCATCATGCTTGAGTAATCATGTTCCTTTCAAGTCCTGACTGACAAAGTAAAGGATTTTCTTGCAGTAGGCTGTTGATTCTTTCTGCAGTAGACTAACTGCCAACTAAAACTGTAGGACCTAATCTTTCCTGTTAGTCATCTCATGGCCAGGAAGTAACACAACGGTATTTGTATATAAGTGAATGTAATAATCTTGACTGGAATTCAAACTCAGCTCTCCAATTTCTCATTCCAAACTAATATTCATCAAAGAAGTTTCTTTCATTTCAACAGACAAACAATTGACAGATTATATTACCATCTTCAATTATACATCTGATGATAGCAAAAATATTCTCTTTTTTTTAGTTTTAATGGCTTTATTATAGAACCACATGCACCGTTACTTTGAAAAATGTCTGTGGTTCTATAGACTGAAAAAAAAATTGATCTTATATAAGAATTGTTTTCTTATTAACACAAAGATTTTTTCCTTGACTATTTAGTCAAGTGTCATATGCAATACATGCTTGGGCAATCAAATTGTTTCTTCCAAATCATGACTGACAGGTCATATTTTCCTGCAGCAGGCTGCCGTTTCTTTCTGTGGTAGACCAGTTGCCAACCAAGGCTGTAGAACCCTGTCTTTCCTGCTATTCATCTCATGGCTGCAGTGGCGGGGAGGAGTCATACCTTACACAAGGGTATTTGTACGTAAGTGAATGTAACAATCTTTTCTGGAATTTGTACTTGGCTCTCTACTTTCTCATTCCAAGCTGATATCCATCACCACGTTGCAGTTTTCTTCACATCAACAAACAACTGACATATTATATCACCATCTTGATTTATGCATTTGATGGTAGCACAAATATTCTTTTTATTAGTTTTAATGGTATTACATATATTGTAAGTACCCTACTGTTGTAGTGTGTTTTATCAAAACAGAGTTTGATCAAAAATGGAAAGAATGATCACTAAAAGAATATTTTAGGCATTTATTATTTCAAAATTATACATTTGTTTTTGTATATTGTGTTTTATATATTCTTTTTGTTTTTGTATATTATATTGTATATATATTCTTTTTAGTTCAAACAAAAATTATTTTGAAGATAAGCTTAATGATTTCATTTTGTTGATCTTCCTGACTTCTGGATTATCTCCATGTACTTATCTGGCGTTATTGTGTAGCTATGTGTATCTATTAAAATATAAAATGATTTCATATATTATTCATGTCTCTTGGTATATCTTTTGTTTTTTTTTTTGTTTTTTTTGTTCTTCACAGATATTTTGGCTGCACAGATAATCATAATGCTTTAAGTTAATGGATTTTCTTGTATGTCATAATGTTTCACCTAATTTGAAGATTCCGACATAAATGAATGTTTTTTTTTATTATTTTTAATGGACTGCTAATTGCTGTTATATGCATGTCTTTAGATTTTTTTTCCTTATGTTGAAATCCACCTGAAAACTTTGCCAGATAATTGCCACATTCAAATCACCATCTTCATTTATACAACATGTGATAGAGTAAACATTATTACTTGATATTTGAAATTGATTCCTCATTCTCTCTTCTTTAAAGTCAAAAGGAAAACTTCATTTGGACATTATGCTTTGAATTTAATGCTTTGTGTTTGATGTCACAGTCTTTAGCCTTATTTCAAGATTCATGTTTAAATGAATCTTTTTATTAGTTTTGCCATATATCATATCCATATGTTATAATTTCCATACTGTTATAATCATATGTTTTATCAAAACAGAATTTATCTAAATGGAAAGAGTGATCTCTAAAAGAGGGTTTTAGATATTTGAAATTTTTTTGTTAAATGCCATTGTACTTGTATATTATGTATTATTCTTTTCAACTCAAAAGATAAACTTTCTATTTTTCTATTGATCTTTCCTGGCTGTTCCGTTATTGTGCCCCTGTGGTGATCTCAATTAGCTTTAATATATTGCTAAATATATCTGTTAAAAAATGAATAGATTTCATGTATTATTCACTGTCTCTGTTAAAATATGTCATTACTTTTACTTTGCAGGTCTTTCCCTGGACAGAAAATCATAAGATTCATAAGAATTGTTATTGATATTAAATTTAATACTTTGTGTATGATGTCCCAGTCTTTAGACTCATTTCAAGATTCATGCCTAAATGAATCTTTTTATTATATTAAATGCTTTTTGTATGATATCTTTATCCTCATTTCAAGATACATGCTTAAATGCATCTTCTTTCTATTAGTTTTACTATATATCATATTCTTATATCATAATTTCAATATTGCTGAAGTCATGTGCTTTATCAAAACAGATTATCTAAATGGAAACAATAAACTCTAAAAGATTTTAGATATTTGAATTTATTTTGTAAAATACCATTGTACTTGCAAATTGTGTATTATTCCTTTCAGCTTGAAAAGAAAGTTATTTAAGATAAACTTTATTAAAAATAACTAAAAAATACTTTGGTCTTTCCTCTTATGAATAACATAAACAAATTCAAATTGCCATCTTGATTTATACATCAGGTGATAGAACAAACATACGTTATCACTTGATATTTTAAATGAATTCCTCATTGTTTTGGGTTTTTTTTTATGTAAAACAAAAAGATTCATTTGGACTTTATGCTTTAAATTCAATGCTTTTTGTATGTCATAGTGTTTTGCATCATTTCAGGATTCATGCTTGAAATCTTTCCTAATAACTAATAATTGCCAGATTTGTATTACCACCTTGATTTATACAAGTTTTGACAGAACAAACCCTATGACTTAATATTTTAAATGGATGACTCTTTCTCTTCAGAGCAAAAAGCAAAGCTTCCTTTGTTCATTATGCTTTAAATTTAATGCTTTTTGTATGATGTCATTTCAAGATTGATGCCTAAATGAATCATCTTTTTATTATATTTGATAGCCATGTGCCATAATTTCAATACTATTACATAATTTCAATACTATTACATAATTTCAATACTATTACATAATTTCAATACTATTACATAATTTCAATACTGTTACATAATTTCAATACTATTACAGTTATGTATTTTACCAAAACAGATTTTGGTTATAAGCAGAAAAAATAATCTCTATAAGAATAATATTTTAGACATTTAGATATTTGAACATTTTTTTAAATACCTTTTTACTTGTATATTGTGAATTATTCTTTTCAGCTTAAAAGAAAATTATTTAAGATAAACTTATTGATTTTTCTCTGGATCTTTCCTGGTTGCTGCATTAGTGTGTCCCTGTATTCATCTCAAGTAGCCTTAATATATAACTAAATGTATCTGTTAAAATATAAACTGATTTCATATATTATTCGTGATCTCTGTTAATGTTTTATTTCTTTTTCTTCACAGATGTTTTGGCTGAACAGAAAATCAAGATACACATAAAAACTGTTATTTTCGGGAATTTAAATGAAAGAAAAACTTGAAACTTTCCATCAAGAAAAGATATATATGCTGCAATCTCCATGGAAATGTTTTGTGTCTGTATTCTCAAAAGTATCACGGTGAATATTAACTGGCATGAAATCATGTCATTTCAAATCAGTGGTTCATCTTTACCCCCCACCCAAAAAAAACTGTTATATATGAATAAAAATTAAAGAAAAGACAATCTTTTTTAATTTGCAAATTTTTATAATGGTATAAATTTATGGTGCTATATGCAAACACACTGGAGAGAAATAATTTTCCTGTGATGTTTGTGACTATATATTTTCACTGACATCTACTTTGAAGTGCTACATGCAAAAATACAGGAGTGAAACTGTTTTTTGAAGTTTATGGAATTGCATTTTCATGGTTGTACCATACATAAACATGGGACAGAAACTATATTCTTGTGAAGTGTGCAAATTTATCTAATGATTGAGATTTTTGTGTGCCATGTGGAAAAACAACATTTTGTGATATTTGAGGATGTGCAATTTTGCTGAAGGCAAAATGGTCATCACATCTTCAAACACAGACTGGTGCGAAGCTACATTCTTGTAAAGTTTGTGGATCTGCATTTTCAAATAATTCACATTTGGAGTGACATGCAAACACACACTGGAGAGAAAGCATATTCTTGTGAAGTTTGTGGATCTGCATTTTTACATGCGTTTTTGAAGTGCCATATGGAGAGAAACTATATACCAGCTCAACTTGTGAATCTATTTTCAGAGGAGTCATATTTGGAGAACTATATGTGAACATACACAGGAGAGAAACCATATTCTTGCAAAATTTGTGGATCTGCATTTTCTGAAACATTGTCTTTCTGCCAGCATATGCGAATGCACACATGAGAGAATCCATATTCTTGTGAAGTTTGTGGATCTGCATTTTCAAATAATTAACATTTGGAGTGACATATGCAAACACACACTGGAGAAAAACCATATTCTTGTGAAGATTGTGGTTCTGTATTTTCACAGAACTCAAATTTGGTGAACCATATACAAAGACACACTGGAGAGAAAACATTTTCTTGTACAGTTTGTGTATCTGCATTTTAGTATGCATCATCTTTGAAGTGCCATATGCAAAGATACACTAGAGAGAAGCCACATTCTTGTGGAACTTGTGTATCTGCATTTTCAGAAAAGTCACATTTAGTGCACCATATGAAAACACACACTGTAGAGAAACCATATACCTGTGAAACTTGTAAATCTGCATTTTCAAATAAGTCACATTTGCAGAGCCATATGCGAACACACACTGGAGAGAAACCATATTCTTGTGAGGTTTGTGGATCTGCATTTTCAAATAAATCAAATTTGAAGTGCCATATGCGAACACACACTGGAGAGAAACCATATTCTTGTGAGATTTGCGGATCTGCATTTTCAGATAAGTCATCTTTTCGTCAGCATATGCGAACACACACTGGAGAGAAACCATATTCTTGTGAAGTTTGTGGATCTGCATTTTCAAATAAGTCAAATTTGAAGTGCCATATGCGAACACACACTGGAGAGAAACCGTATTCCTGTGAGGTTTGTGGATCTGCATTTTCATATGCATCATCTTTTAAGAACCATATGCAAACCCACACTGGAGAGAAATCATATTCTTGTGAAGCTTGTGGCTCCACATTTTCACAGAAGTCACATTTGGAGCGCCATATGCGAACACACACTGGAGAGAAACCATATTCTTGTACAGTTTGTGGATCTGCATTTTCAGATAAGTCATCTTTTTGTCAGCATATGCGAACACACACTGGAGAGAAACCATATTCTTGTGAAGTTTGTGGATCTGCATTTTCAAATAAGTCAAATTTGAAGTGCCATATACGAACACACACTGGAGAGAAACCATATTCTTGTGATGTTTGTGGATCTGCATTTTCACATGCATCATCTTTTAAGAACCATATGCAAACCCACACTTGAGAGAAACCATATTCTTGCAAAGCTTGTGGCTCCACATTTTCACAGAAGTCACATTTGGAGTGCCATATACAAATGCATACTGGAGTGAAACCATATTCTTGTACAGTTTGTGGATCTGCATTTTTGTATGCATCATCTTTGAAGTACCATATGTGAAGGCACACTGGAGAGAAACCATATGTCTATGAAACTTGTGAATCTGCATTTTCAGAAAAATCAAATTTGGAGCGACATATGAAAAAACACTTGGTAGAGAAACTATATACCTGTGAAACTTGTGAATCTGCATTTTCACAAGCATAATTTTTGAAGCTCCATATAAAACACTTAATTGAGAGAAACCATATTCTTGTGAAGTTTGTGGATCTACATTTTCCCAGAATTCACATCTGAAGTGTCACAAATACACACATGATATAAAACATTTGTATTCAAATTTTAAAGATTTGCATTCGTAGTAAAAACCAAATTTACTGTATAATTTTCAAATATTCTTAATAATTCAATTCTTTAGTGATTTCAAGACAAAAGCTCATTCCAGTCAATTTAAATTAGTTTTGAAAGACAAAGTAATTTACTTATTGGAAATCTTAAAAAACAGTACCAACTTTATGTAAATAGTTCCAATAACATTTTGAACATCAACTTGACTTTTTTCTTGTCAAAAAGTTGAACAATTTAAACATCTTCAAAATTATGGATGAAAAATAGTGAATTTTATATAGTGTTTATTCTTGACTTAGCATGAGCAAAACAAATTGACAGATTAGTATGATAAAACTCAGAATGACATCAAACTCAGCTAAATTTTTTTCATGCTTTAATAGTTGTACTAAATTTATAACATACAGAAATGTAGACAGAGAAAAAAAATGCAAATGCTAATAAGATGGCAAGGGTCACAAAGCACTGACCATATCCTTCAATCAGGCTTCTCCACTACGCGAGTTTTAGGATCCAGGGTTATTATATGCTGATCCTACTCATAAATATAAATTGAAGGAATTTCTTTGGTTAATCTGTAATCTTAAAGATAGATATAAAGGAAGCGCCCTATTGATTACTCTTATTGAGCTGCATGTGATGTGCCATAAACTCATAAAAACACAGTGAAATTCCTGAAGGCACATTGTTGGCTTGATAATGATATCAGCTCAGAATGAAGAAATGGAGAGCTGAGTTCAAATTCCCATTGGGTTTGTTACATTTACGTATGTGCAAATACCTTTTGAAAAATGATGTCTCTTGTCCTCCCAGCTGTAAGTTGAATAGCTGGGCAGACTGGGTCCTATAGCCTTGGTTGGCAAGCAGGCTACTGCAGAAAGAAACACCAACTTACTGCAAGAAAATCTTCTACCTAGTCGGTCGCAACTCCAAAAAAGACATGACCATCCAAGCATGTATCGCATATGGCATTGAACTGAGTGAAAGGTCAATGATGTTTTTGAACAAACGTTTATTGGAAGGCATTAAGCAGTAGATGGTTTTACACAAAGAAAATCCAGATTGGTCAGAAAGATAAAAAGTATGATTTGTTAGCAGAGGATTTAGTCAAATAAAAGGACTGCTCATGAATATAAGTTGAAGGAATGTAATCTCTTTGGTTAATCAGTAATATTAAAGATACATGTAAAGAGAAAGATTTAAAAACAGAGTAATGTATACCATTATATGATGTCAAAGTGCTCTATTCATTGCTGTTATAGAGCTGCATGCAGTGTACCACAAACTTATAAAGACACAGTGAACTCTGAAGGCACATTGTTAGATTGAAGCATTCCAAAATAATAACAGCTCAGAATGAGAAATCGGAGATCTGAGTTCAAATTCCCATTGGGTTTGTTACATTCATTTATGTGCAAATACCTTTGGGAAAATTATGAATTCATCTTTTGTTCTCTGAGTTATGGATTGAATAGCAGGACAGACTGGATCCTAGATCTTTGGTTGGTAACCAGGCTACTGCAGAAAGAGACAGCAACCTTCTGCCATGATCAAAAGAAACATGACCACGCATTATGGCATTTAACTGACTGAAATAATAATTATGTTTTTGAACTGATACATTTATTAGAAGGCATTAAATGGTAGATGAGTTTACACAGAAAATCCAGATCAGTCAGAAAGATATAAATCATGATTTTTTACCAGAGGATTCGGTCAAATAAAAGGACTAAACTATAAAGACTTTTCCTCCTACTGCAAACCTTATTTCAATATGTGTCTTAATACAGATACTAGTAGAATATGATCATATTGTCCACCAAATGAAGAAAACAACAGCAAATTTGCATGCTCCAATTGATAGTGAGATTTCTATAGAGCAACTAGAGGGATTTAAAGTAATGACAGATAAAAACAAGAGACCAGTTTACAAATTTTTTACATTGTGTTTTTTTTTTTAGCTTTTCACCCCAAGGAAGGTGGAAGTGCCACTAGCATGCAAGGGGTTACAGAGAGTGAGAGCAAGAGTAAAGAGGCATTATAGAGGAAAGGATGAAGAGAAGGACAGAGAATAGATCAAGGCATCTGGAGTTGTCGATTGACATTGCATTTGAATCGTTGGAGATTATAGATGTCAGGGAAGCAAGTAAGAGGAAGGGAGTTCCACAGACGGGAAGTGCAAAACATGAAGCTATTGCAGTAGAAAAGATGGCTACATTTAACAGTTTCGGCAATGAAAGGGTGGGACTGAGATGCCAGCCTAGTGGCACATTTAATATTCATGCAGTTTGGGAACAAGCGAAAGTAGTTGGTTGGAGCAGTTACCATGAAAGTATTTGTAGACAAGACAAAGGGAAGCAAGGGCATGTCTGTGAGAGAGCAACTGTAAACGAGATGCCAGATCAGATCAAACCACATTGCATATCCTTCTCTGTATTTTCTCAATGACCTTAAGAAGAACAGCAGGGGCTCCAGACTATATATGACAGTTGTTATTCATCGGGTGGTAATTGTAACAAAATTTTAGATGAATGCCTTACAAGAAATGATTTTAAAGAGAATCCAGCAGATCAATATGTCAAAATTAAACTAAGGGCAAAGGACAAATAATAGTCATATCTTCATTTGATTCTTGCATCTGACAACATAGATTCATTTAATGATGTTGAGAAAATGGGAAAAAACTTTGATACTTTTTCTATTGACACCACTATGATTTCAACTACTATCCTTGGCCTTGTTTGTTGTTACAAAAAGTGAGGATTAGAATTGTAATAAATCCTAAATATATTAAAGTGAATTTATAGATTTTATTTTTTTCTTGAGAACTGACAACAAAGATTCTACTAGAGAAATTGAAAACAGATACAATGTATCGAAATACAAGTTAGTGACATGTCATAAGAGGTCATTCCATCTTAAACACAAATCAACGATGTTTTGCAGCATTATTTAACATCAGCGTGTGATTTCTCTTGTTACAAATTTGAATAATTTTAACCCATTCATCACTATCGATAAAAAAAATAGTGAATTTTATACAGTGTTTTTTGAGACTTAGCATGAGCCAAACAAATTCACAGATTTGGACAAAAATAAAAAATATAATAACATAAAGATCAGTGAAAATATTAGTGCTTAGTTTAATTTGTGATGATGTAGAAAAAAAAAAGCAAATGTTGATGAGATAGAGAGAGTCAGAAAACGATGTCCAGAGACCTGAATTAGGGTGGGGTTGGAGTAGTACACACCTACCCTGATCTGAAATATTTTATAATATGGTAAAATAGACATTATTTACTTTACTACCACAGATATCATCACAGATGTCATAACCAAACCAGTAATGAAAGCAAAGTTTGAAAGGTTCAAGTGATTTTTGTTTGGACTATTTTGGCCTTTCTATATTGTGCTCTCATATGTACAAAAACAATACACAAATAATGTTTTTTTTTAAATGTAACATGAGGTGTTGAGAAAAATTCAACCAAGTTTGATAACTCGGACAGTTATCTCCCCCTACATTTTACTCATCTGTACAATAAAGATTACTCATTCCCTGTTGTGTAAACACCTCTATTTTTTTCTTTTTAATCAAAATCACCCCAAAGAAGCCACTAAAACACAAGGTGTTGAAGAATTAGGATCAGAAATATTAATCAAGAGCAGAAAAGAGAAAATAGTAATCTGGTAGACAGTAGATCACAATTGACATTGCATTTACATTTTTGCAGATTAAAGTTGGCTGAAAAGCATGGCGCCAGAAGGGAGTTTCACTGGTGAGAAGTGTGAGAGAAGAAACCTAGCATAGAATTTATGGTTACATCTAGCAAGCTCAACTATAAATTGATGAGATGCCAGTCTAGTGTTGCACTTAAATTCAAAGTCCATAGCAAAGAGCTCATTTGAACAACTACCATGAAAGAATTTCTAGAAAAGACAGAGAGCCAACCTTATGGTGGTGGGAAAATGACTGGATCTGAGCTGCCAGATCAGAACCAATAATATTGCAGATTCTTCTTTGGATCTTATCAAGGAACTCAAGCTAAATAGCAGGGGCACGGAAACAAATGTGGCAACAATATTCTAAGTATGGAGGAATGGTAGTCAAGATAGATTCTGGAGAGAAAAATTGTCACACCCAACATAGTGAACTGACTTTCTTAGCATCTGACCTAGCAATGAATTCAATATAATTGTAGTGATATGCAAATTAGTATAATTTGCATATGAGCAGGTAGCTCATATGATAAACGGGAACCAACTAGAACAGATGTCGAACGCTTACTTAGCAAGATACACGACACAACAATGGCGTCGCCGATAGGATACTCTCTGGTCCTTGAAGACACAGAATACGTAGATACGTGGATTCGTTGCTTTGCTGCTAATGCAAGATGTAAAAAGTTGAAAGACAACAAAAACAGAGGAGGGGAAAATGAAATCACCGACTTGTTTATGGCTACCGCTGGTTCTGAAGCAATTATGAAGGTTGCTACAATGGTTTACCCTCGAGAACTAGAAGAAATGACTTTCGAATAAATGTCAAGTTATTAAGGGAAACATGAGGCCAAAGAAAAGACTGGTGATTGCATAAAGGACCAAGTTTATGGCAATGAAGCAGGAAGTGGATGAACCGATAGTAAAAATATTTACACCGGTTAAGAAGTGCGAGTAAAATACTGTGAATTCGAAAAACTAGGAACAGGGGAGCAGACAACGGAAGAAGAATTAATCCAACTAAGATTAATTGAAGGTATGCATAATTCAGCACATAGATATAAGTTAATGGAACAGTTACAACTTACAAACATGCCTTTGAATATGTGTATAGAATTTATACAACAGCAGGAATTAATACATACCTACAACCAAAATAAAAATAAATCCTACGAAGAAATAATGGCTGAAACATATACGGTACAAACAAAAAGAAAAAATTGTGCGTACTGTGGAAAAATTCATGAAATGAAAAAAGAAAAATGCGCAGCCTTTGGAAAAACATGTTCAAAGTGTTTAAAAAAAAATCACTTCAAAGAAGTATGTAAAACGAAAAATGTGGAAAGAGTAGAGGATGAAAATAGACAGATTTTTAATAGCTAAAGGATAAAGGATAATATACAAAATACTGGATCTAAGAACGGAGATACAAAAATAAATGTGAAAATCATCGACTGTATTGTCGAAATGCAAATCGACACAGGTAGTGAGGTCACGATGGTACCCAGAAATTTGTGGTAAAAAATGGGAAAACCGTTTTTAAAAAAAACAAACGTACAATTACGTCAGTTTGATGGCTCGATTATCGCAATTATGGGTTACTTTGAAGGTTCAATAGAACTAAAAGAAAAATATGAAATAGTACCCATTATAGTTATAAATTGCCGAAAAACGCATGGACTACTGGGGAATGACGTGTTAAAAATAAATTCAACGAAGTTGATTAATGAGATAGAAATGGAAAAAACAGGAAAATTAAAAAATTATGAAGCTAGCCTGAAATTAAAAGAAAATGTTTCCCCCTCCTACTACGAAGCGAGAAAAATACCAGAGCATTTATTACCGTTGGTAATAGCTAAATTGCGAAAGCTAATACTTATTAGAACCTGCCCCTCCAGGAGGAAGTAAATGGGCATCACCCATTGTGGTATTGAAAAAAAAAAGATGGTGACTTGAGAATTTGTGGAGATTATAAAATAGCGGTGAACCATAAAGTTTGTGCTGACTCGTACCCTATTCCGAATGTGGAAGTAGCTTTACATAAACTTGCTGGAATGAAAGTATTTTCGAAGATAGACCTAAAATCAGCTTACCACCAAATACCGATAAATGAAAATTTTAAAGAAGTGATGACCATAAACAAACCTATAGGCATAAAAACGGCAAGTGCAATTTTTCAAAAAGCTATTGAAAAAGTAATAGGAAATGTTGAAAATACCATCTGTTATCAAGACGATATATGTGTTGGAGATTTAAATGAAGATGATTTAAAGAAAAAAACGGAAAATATACTGAACCGGCTAAGAGAGGCTGGTATGACAATAAATACAAAAAAGTGTGTAACCAACAGTAATGAAATATCATTTTTGGGTTACTCAATATCAAAGGAAGGGATCTCTCCAGATAAAGTACTAATAGAGAAAATTCTAAAAGTTGCTACACCGAAAAATAAAAAAGAGTTGGAGTCCTTCTTAGGTTTGGTAAATTTTTATAGAAAATATGTACCAAAATATAATGAGTTGACAGAACCATTTGCTAAGTTAAGAAAAAAAAATGTGGAATTCATTTGGTTAGAACACCAACAGAAAGCCTTTTGAAAACTTAAAACAGATTCTGGCAAAAAAGCCAATAGTACAAATTTTTGATCCTAAGAAGGACATAACTCTAACTACTGACGCTAGTGAGCAGTCCATATCTGGTATTTTGTCACAAGATGGGCATCCCATAATGTACTTATCGAGGAGATTAACAACGACTGAACACAATTATTCGAATATAGAAAGGGAGGCACTAGCCATAGTGTGGACAACGGATAGAGCAAGACAGTTCTTGATGGGAAAAAAATTCTTGTTGAAAAGTGATCACAGACCACTGCAATTTATTTTCAACCCAAGAAAAGAGCTACCGAAAGTCACAACGTCCAGAATATTACGTTGGTCGATTAGACTGATGGCGTTCGACTTTGACATTGAATATGTTAAAGGGAATATGATACCGCATGTTGATGCCTTATCTAGATTGAGGTTTTATAGAGAGGAGAAGGACAAAAACGACGAGGAATTTGAAGACACATTCTTGCACCTTGTAGAAACCGATGTAATATCTGTAGATAAAATGGCTACTGAAACTACAAATGACCCAGTGTTAAATAGAATAATGTCGAGGATAAAACAGAATCGCTGGGGAAATTGTTCAATGGCTGAAAGACCATTCAAAGAAATCAGACATAAAATGACTATAGAAAACGGGATAATATGTAATGGAGACTTGGTAGTTCCCCCAGAAACACAGAGGAGACAGGTTATAAAAAGTGTACACGATGACGTACATTGTGGAGTGGCAGCTACGCAAAGAAGATTAAAATTGGAAGCGTGGTGGCCGGGGTACTCAAGAGACGTAGAAGACTACGTAAAAAGATGCAAAAAATGCACAGAACTCAGGAATTTTAAGCAAAAGAAAATACATGTATGGCCCCGAGAAGTAGAACCATGGAGCAGAGTACACATGGACCATGCCTATGTCAATGGGATAGGACTATTATTAATATTAGTAGACGCATATTCAGGTTGGCCTGAAGTGGTGAGAGTACCTGATAAAAAAAGTACCACCGTAAAACAAATATTAAGAGTAATATTTTCGAGGAATGGGACACCGAGAACATTGGTGACTGATAACGCACCAGAATTTGTGGATGCTGATTTGCATGAATGGCTAAGAAAAATAGGATGCAGACCTTACAAGACCCCTCCCTACCACCCTCAAAGTAATGGGACAGCGGAAAGGATGGTCCAGACGGTAAAGAAGGGCATAAAAGCATGCTTGCAACAGAAGGAGGAAATCGATGCTTTCCTACCAAGACTATTATTAAGTTACAGAACAATTCCACAAGCAGGCAGGCCGGAAAGTCCATCTGCCTTAATGGGCAGACAATTAAGGTCCCCTTTGACTATGTCATATGCAACAAATCAAAAGATGTGGTACAAAAGAAATAGGAATATGCAACCCGAGTCAGCCGAATTTATTATGCAGAAAGGACATAATACTGCAATATTAAATAAAGAAAATGGGAACAGTGTTCTAGCTCATGCTGACCAAATAAGATCCCAAGGAGAAGAATCGGATGAGGAAATGCCTTCAGAGATGCCCATTATTGACGTAACAGAAGAGTTAATGCAGAATGAAACTGCGGAGGAAGAAGTAGAGAGGGATGAGTTAGAAGAGGAAGAAGTAGAAGCATAAGGCCTCTCCGTTATATAGGGAGATGTAGTGATATGCAAATTAGTATAATTTGCATATGAGCAGGTAGCTCATATGATAAACGGACACCAACTAGAACAGAGGTCGAACGCTTCCTTAGCTTTTTGACCTTTGCTTGAAATTTTTGGATCTTTTTGACTAACGACGAACCTTTTTTTTCTCCTAACGATTTGTTTATTTTCAGTGCTTCAAGGACATTTTTGACGAACTTCTAAGGATTTTTCTGATAAGTTATTCTTTAAGTTTTATTTTATTTTATTTTATTCTTCTATTTCTTTTTGTTTATTTTATTTTTGGGGCTTCGGCCCTCATAATTATTTTATTTTAGTCCGGTTTGACAAAGTCTTACCCGACGATTTCTTTTTTATTGTTTATTTTTTTTTAGTTGTTTCTGTAAAAAAAAAAAAGACCAGCACAGTTTTTGAAAAAAAAAGAAAAAGAAAACTTATTTTTGCCTTTTTATTAGCGACTGCGGTCGCATTTTTTTCGTCTTTTTGGTTTAACCAGTTTGTTTTTTCTTTTGCTTTTTTATTTTCTTTAGCGGCTTCGGCCGCAAACCTTTATTTTTTTTTCTGGTTATATAACCAGACTTTTTCTTTTTGTACATTGACTTGAATTTAAAAAAAAAAGGAGTTTCTGTTTTTGTTTTTTCGGCTGCCTTTGGGCGCCATTTAGATTTTTTTTTCCTGTTTAATTTTTGTTTGTCTTTTTTTCCAGTTTATTTATCTTTTAAAAAGTTTATTGTCTTTGTTTCTCTTACTGGTACATCCAGGATTGTTTTTTTTTATAATTTCTTTCCCCCCCCCCACCAAACTCCTTTTCTGGCGATAATTTAAAAAAAAAACCCGCAGGTGGTAGTCTCCACGTTTCTCAATATGGCCGACGGTGCCAGTCGGGCCAATATTAAAAAGGACCTTTTTGGTTCGGCAGCTAAAGCCAACCCCTCTGACAATGCTGCCAAGAAGCGGGCGGATGGTAGCCCCAAATCTGACCGAGTTGCTAGCTCCAAGAATGGAGAAGCTAACGTCGAGGTGCCAAAGGAGGCACAAAGTAAGACAGCCGAGGAATTGCCCTCTTGCTGGAAGTCCCCACCAAGTTGTATTCTGAATATGGCGGATTTCCTGGATAAGGCGAAAGGTTACGCCCATCTTGTAAATAAAGATGGGTTCGTCGATGTTGTCCAGGAGCTCGATGTGTTCAAAAAGAGAATGGTGACCGTTTTTGTGGTGGACAAAAAAACCAAAAAGATTTGTCGCTCCACTAAAGACACAGTGATTAAATCACTTTTGTCCCTGGGGATAAAACCCCAAAGAGTAATTAAAGGTACAGGGTTCTTCATGTGGGACATACTGCTGCTCACACCAGAAGATTGTCTGGCCATGGCAAAGAAAGAATTGATCACGAAAGATCTAATTTTAAGAACCGAATACGAAGGCCGAAGACGGACCCGGGTGGCCGTGTTCGAGGTTCCTCCTCAAATTTCGGGAGAGCTCTTGGCTGCATTTTTTATGCAGTACGGCCAAATTTTAGGGGCTCTCTCCGACAATTTGAACGGGGTATGGACTTTTGATATCATGCTGGATCAAGATGCCTTCAAGTCCGTCCCCAACTGTTTGGTGTTAGGTGACCGGAAAATGCCGGTCATAGTGACCGGTAGGAGACCAACTTGCTGGAGGTGTGGAGAGACTGGTCACCTTTCCTCCTCCTGCCCAGGGAAGAAGGCCCCTGGAGTTCCGGTCACAGGCGACCAAAATACCCCCTTGGCCGACAAAGTAAAATCCGCGCCGCCTGTAGTGAGCCTAGCTGCGGGGCGGACCGTTGGGGAAAATCCCTCGGTTGGGTCCAGACCCACATTACCCACGAAACCGACGCCTGCCACAAGTGTGGTTAAGGAGAAGGATGAGGGGGAATGGCGCCTCGTGGTTAGGGGCAAGGGGAAGACCCAAACAGCGGTTCCTCAGTCCCAACATGACTCCGGGGACATTGTCACCTACAGCCCCATTCCCTCTACCAGCTCTGAGGGCGACGCCTCGGCGTCTTATGCTGAAACAGCAACCGAGAACCAAAAGCTTAACGAGCCCGGCTGGCAGAAAATTTTGGACCTCAAAAAATTGAGAGAAAAATTGGAGGCTAAACGGGCTAAAAATAAAAAATCGCTGGGGGCAACGGGCCCCCTATCCTCTGCCCCGTCTTCCCCTCCATCAAAGTTCACAAAACCACCTCCGCCTAAATCTCTGACAAGCTCTCCTGCAAAATCTCTTCGTTCCTCCAAACCTTCACCCGTAAAAACTCCTTCCGGTTTGACACCCTCTACAACACCGAAAGACACACCTATGCAAACACCCTCACACTCTCCTCAAAAAAAAAGAAACCGAAGTCCTGACACACAATCTGCTACTGACAAGAAAAAAAAGAAAATAAAACCACCATATCTCCCGGGGGAAGACGTCTGCCGCGTATCCCGGGAGCAGGCTGATAGGGTCTTCGGGCAGACAAAAAAACCCGATGCCCTTGAAGGTTCTCTGGAACTTCCGGCACATCAAGGGTGTAGATGTGGAGGTGCCGGAAAATTTTAAGGCCCGAAATCAGCTAACCGTCGTGAGAACTGGCCCGGGTACGCGGGAGATATGGGGCATGATAGAGGAGGCTAAGGCCTCCTTGAAAGTGGTGCCCCCAGCAGTAGTCCTCCTTAAGGAAAACTTGGATGAATCGAAGAAATGCAAAGGGAGGGTCCCTATTTTCGTTCACCCATCCCTTTATAGAGCTCTGAAGTTAACATATCCCGCGGACATCGGTGGCTTGTCTCAGAGTGATATTCTCGATACTGAGATGATGTCAGGTTCGATGGGACAAGCTGTCGGTGTCCTCACCCCAGCCATGTTCTATCCTGAAGGACAACCCTAATCGGCTTCACGATGGCTCTCTGGTTAGCCAGTTTAAATGTCCGGGGCCTGAGGTCCGAGTCTCGCAGGGCGAGGCTCACTCGTGACCTTCAGCGCCTCGGGGTGAATGTATGTTGTATACAAGAGACCCGGTTTTCTTCTCATGATCGTGAGGACATACTGTCTAAGGGGTTCGCCCTTTATTCAGCCTGTTTTGATGGTCGTTCGAGGGGTGTCTCTTGGCTAGTGAGCAGGTCTTTGAAGGCTGCTTGTACCCTTGTCTTCGCGGATCCGGCGGGCAGACTTTGCGTGCTGGATGTTACCATAAAGGATAAGGTTCTACGTCTCATTGGGGTTTATGCGCCCAATACCCATTCCGAGCGGCCTGCTTTGTTTCGGCAGATTGCGCCGTTCTTGACGACGTCTCGTCGGGTAGTTTTAGCGGGGGATTGGAATGCCGTCCTTGACCCCGATATAGATCGTATAGGGCATAAACAAGGTACTAACAACCCGGATGTGAAACAATTTCGGGACTTTATCGATCGGTTTGATCTGGTCGATAAGTTCCGGAATGAACACCCTCGGGAGGTAGCATGGACTTGGACAGCTAGTGGCAACTCGGCTCCTGGCACGCTTGCGAGCTACCTGGACCGAGTCTTAGTTAGGAGAGTCGATGTAGGGCTCTTAGGGTGTCCAAGTTTCCATTACATAGTTTATACGGATCATAGGCTTGTCCGGGTCCGTGTAAACTTAGATAAGCCTAAGGTTAAGTTGGCTGGTTACTGGAAATTGAACTGTTCACTTTTTGGTGATCAGGGTTTCCGGGACCAGCTGTTACTAACCATCCAAAGGGAATTGACGGGAGCGGTTGTGGGAAACGCCTGGTGGGGAAATCTTAAATCTAAAATTCGAACGTTTGCTCCCGATTTTAGTCGTCGACTCAATCTAGATAGATTAGCGGCGCAAACTGCTTTAGAAGATAAAGTCGATCGGGCTGTGAAATCCCGTGTTAGTGGGGACATAGCTTTAGCTAAGGCAGAGTTGTCCTCCTTGCTTATCAAGAAGGATCAAGCTCTGGTAGTTAGGGCTAGGTTAAAAAGAATGTCTTCTGAGGCAACGAATATGGCCGCTGAACTGCGTGCAGAGGAAAATCGAAGCGCGTCTAGGCGACATATTGCATGCGTCACGTTGCCGGATAAGCGGACCGTGACTACAAACGCGGGCATATGTGAGGTGTTTCGGGACTACTTTCAGGATCTTTTCACCAGGGAGCCCGGTCTGAGCTCTGCTCAGTTCGATGCCTATTTAGCTGACTTTCCCTGCCTCTCGGCAGCTGAAGCGGCTAGGTGCGAGGGTCCCATAACAGAGTCGGAGATCTGGGAAGCGCTGAAGCAGGTTGGCCTGGATAAGTCTCCGGGACTAGATGGTCTTCCCTACGAAGTGTACTTGAGGTTGTCGCACGTTTTTGTTCCTTTCCTGGAACTGATTTACAACCACTGGATGAAGCAGGGGTCTTTACCCCAACGCTTCACCAGGGGTGTGATCAAGCTGCTGCGTAAGGACAAGAACGGTGGGGATGGGTTAGGGAACTTTCGCCCTTTAACGATGTTAAACACGGACTTAAAGATTTTGGCGAAGATCTTAGCCAACCGTTTGCAGCTTGTCCTGTCTAGTCTGATTGGCCCTGAACAGACTTGTGCTGTGAAGGGTAGGACTATTCAGGATAACCTTCATATGGTACGCTTGATCTTAGAACAAGTCGACAGTGAAGCCGCGCTGATCAATTTAGATCAGTCCAAGGCCTTCGATAGGGTTGACCATCGATTTTTGGAAGCTGTCCTTTCGGCGGCCGGTTTCAGAGCCGACTTTCGCTCCTGGATCCGACTTTTGTATGCGACCCCCGGTGCGCTGGTGGAAGTGAATGGGGTAAGATCGAAGCCTTTCGTATTGTCTCGCTCCATTCGTCAAGGTTGTCCGCTCTCGCCTCTGCTTTACGTTCTTGCGTTGGAACCTTTCCTTCGCAAGTTAAAGGCGAATCCGGTCCTGCGCGGAATTTCCCTGCCTGGGGCTTCTACCTCAGCCAGGTATTCTGCCTATGCTGACGACGTTTCGGTTCTTGTGTCGAGCAGAGCCGAGATTGACGTAGTCAGCAAAGAGATCAGTGGGTATGAGATGGTGACAGGGGGCAAGATCAACCGCGATAAGTCTGTGGGCTTGCGGTTGGGTGCGTGGAAGGGAGTTTCTCTTCCCGGACCTTTCCTCTGGACGGATGGGCCGATCAAGATTCTCGGCGTCTGGTTCGGTCCTGATCTCCATTTGGAAATGAATTGGTCGAAGGTGCAAGGGAAGGCCGAGATCGCGGGTAAACTGTGGTCTCGGAGGAGACTTTCCCTGAAGGGAAGGGCGGAAGTATGTGTTTCACACATATATCCGATCCTCCTTTACCGACTGTCTGTGCTTCCACTCCCGTATGCCAGACTAATGTCATTAGTCCGGACCTTGTTCTCTTTCTTGTGGAGAGACAAGGCCCCTATGGTGTGTCGCGAGATCTGTTGCCTTCATCCCTCTGAGGGCGGTCTGGGTATGCCTAGCATTGAGATTCGTCAATATATGCTTCGCATTACCTTTCTAGACCGAATGTGTCGCGGATTGGATGAGGTGGGCACCTTTTGGAAAGAAGATGTCCGAAAACATTTCCCATCCCTGAGAAGTGTGCACTCGTGCGAGGAGGAGGCCGGCCGTACACCTCGTGCCGAGTGCTCCTTCTACCGCGAATGTCGTAGTGCTTTGAAGCTCCTCTTACGGACGACGGATGGCCTCTCCGACGCCCGGGCGTTGTCTCGTAAGGCATTGTATCAGTTGTTAGTTAGGGGGTCCGTTCAAGATGGTCTGATCGACGAGCTCGGTCTTACGAAGCAGGAGGCTCGCTCGATATGGCCTTGGGCGCCTGGGTTGAAATGTCTCAATAATGATGAGGCATCACTCACCTGGCTGATGATTCGTGGGGCCCTCTGGGTCGGCAAGAGACTTTGTTCAGCAGGTTTGGAGAAATATCCAAACTGTCGTCGCTGTACTGGCGAGGTCGAGACCATTGGTCACGCCTTTTTTCAGTGCAGGACGGTAGTGCCGTTGTGCAAGTTTGTTGAAGGCCTCATGGTTCGCATGCTGCAGGGAAAGTTCTTTGTCCTGGAAGCCAGTTCTGTTTGTAGCAATGTGGTGCTGCAATTGACGAAGGCTGAACACTATGTGTTCTGTTGCTTACTAGGGATTATGAGAGTCGTGATTTGGACGACGCGTCAGAAGGGTTTCCATGAGTTCACCTCTTCCCAACTGATCTTGTTCTTTAAGCATCAGCTTAAAGTCAAGATTAGGACGGAAAGGCGGCGGCTCCCTTCATCGGAATTCGGCAAAAGGTGGGTGAATCTTGCGCGAATGTGTAGAGTGAAAGGGGCTGACCTAGAGTGGCATTTGGATGTCGGTTAGGTACAGAATTTTGTCCTAACAGGGTTGAACATAGGCAACCCATCCAGATATTAGTTTAGTTTAGTTTTTTGAATTTGATCCTTTAGTTTTCGTTTTTTTTTTTTTGTTGAACTTAGCTAGGGTGTGCATGCTCATTGGTCCCTTTTATTTCTGTCCCTATTTTTTTTATTTTGTTTAATTCCCCATCCCCTCCCTCGTTAGGTGGTCAGTGATGTCAGTTCTCTGGTGGATGCGGGACGACTTTCGTTTCGTGTGTGTGATTTTTCGTATTTGTTGTTGTGTATGAATGTGTGTATGCCTGCGTGAATGCTTGGAGGTATGAATGCTTTTTTCATTTCTTCATAGTCCCGCATTGATTTCGTCCGGTGAACTGATGTTTTCTGCCACATTCATGGTTTGTGGGGGGTTTTATTACTAACACAGTTTTGTTTAGTTTAGTGTAAATATTTAAAGCACATTGTACATATTCATTTGGGGATCATTTTTTAAAAGTTGTTAATTTTGACCCTCGCCCCACGAACAATAATTGTACATAAAGGGTCTAGTTAGGACATCATCGAGAATTTGAGGTATTATGGTGGACGTAGTAAGAAAGGTAAGGAGTGAATGTGTTGTTTTGGTGATTGGAATATTGTTGGCTTGATTGGGTCAGTGGCTGCGACTAGCTAAGTTTAGATTTAAGACAGATGAAGACCGTCCTTCCCCACCCCCCTTGTGCCACATTTTGTATATATCATACAAATAAATATTGAACGCTTACTTAGCGGCCCGGTCGGTTAGGAGCAAAGTGTAGTACGCTGCCTTTGTGAGCTTCCGAGTCGGCGTTCTGTCGAACTCTCTGCTAATGCAGAGAGGAACTCGGACGAAGCTTTGCCGAAGGGCAATGTTTCGTTCGGGGAGGTAGACAGGGCCTGAACCCGTCTAGGCGGGTTCAAAAGCTATATTTTTGGCCGAGCCTACAGGCTCGGAGAGACCCACATTAAACCGGCCTTGTGCCACATTCGGTCCTCGTGGGTGGATTGATAAATACCGAACGCTTACTTAGCAAGATACACGACACAACAATCTTTCCACTTCATATCGGCAGAGAAGGTGAGTTCCAGAAGTTGCATCAAGTCGCTTTCTTGGAGGATAGTATCAGCCATGTGCATGGAAAGCAGCAAGGGGTTTCTCAGATGATTTATGGAGAGAAGTTTACTTTTATTTTCCTTTGTTCATTTTACATAGTTTGATAATCTTTTTACCTTTGTTCTACGTCTAATATGGCAAACTTAACTCTCATCGAACTTTTGTAAGAATTAAATTTATTTTTTTACATGAAATAATTCTTATTCAATTTGCTAAATAAATCATTGATAAATAGAATTTAAAAAAATGGTCAAAAATACAACTTCATTTTTTGAGGTGACAACGAATTAATGATGTCTTCCTTTTTATTTTTTGTACTTCAATGCATCATTGGTAGTGTACAATATATTACAAAAAACGATTCACGATATGACATATGGTAAATAATTATTAATTAGTTTTCAATTAAATTTCTACTTTATGAAAATTGACATGTAGTAGACTCCAATCATAGATTCGGGTGGTGAGCCACACCCAATCCTCAACGGTGGCAGCAGCGTCAGTGACCGTGGAGAAACGCCATGCATTTTGTTTTGGAAAAACTTTGCTCCGTAATTGCCAAGAATTTTCAACATAGGGAACGAAATCTTGTCTAACACCGCTTAATTTCTTTCGTCTTTGTGGTGATACATTCTCTTAAGAGTAAATTTACTTTTGTCTTGTTGCTTTTGAATTTCTTTTTTTTTTTTTTTTTGCGTTATTCCTTTCATTATTATAAGGACTGAACAAACTTTGGTATTTTGACAGAGAAATCTCAGCAAAATTATTTGAACACAAGGAAATTATAACGGTTTTTTTTTTGTTTTTCTTGTTGCATTTTAATTTAAAGCAAAGAGTTTCAACTTTCAAAGGTAAGTGAAATGAAAAAAAATACAAATAATTTTGATAAAAAATAAATTGTTATTTACCAAAATGCATACCCCATTATTTCATTTTTGTTGTTAGTATCATAAAAAAAAGCAAAGAAATTCGGCTATGTTTTCATCATGTGAGTTGGATTTTTTTATCATTTCGTTTGAAGATTTTTTAACTAGGATTTACGGTGTTTGGACATGACAAAAAAGATAAAAAAATATTCGACCTCGTAGTTAAATATTCTTTTTTTTTTTAATGTAAAACTTTACTGTATAAAATTAATGTTTAAAAAATTAAAATGAAAAGATTACGCTTAAATATTGAAAACAAGTTCTTGGAGAATTTTTAAATCAATTTCTTTTTGTAAAACAGAAGCACTACTAGGCAAAAACTAGGCAACTCCAAAAATTTTCTTAAAAAAAAAAAGAAAAAAAAAAGAAAAGAAATAACATACCGTAAAAATTAAATAGGAAAAGGCCACAAACTTGATAAAAGAAAGTTTTAAACGTCAACATTTTTATCAAGGGGAAAGACCAAAGTATACTTTTATTTTAGGTACCTCCACGAGATAGCTGAAAAAAAAAAAAAAAGCATAACATGATGAAAAAGACGCCAAACTTGACGATAACAAAATTTTATCTTCTAAATGTTTGTTATTAAGAGGAAAGATCAAAGTATTTTCGGAGTATTTTTTTACATTTTTTTTAATTGTTCCTAGCACGTCCGAAATTTTCGTTAAAAATCTTGTTTTTTTGAGTCAGCAAAATTGACAGATGGCAACCATTTTTTTTCCATTTTATAAAAAAAATGAAAATCTCAGTTTGAAATTCATTTAAATATCAATTATCATTTTTTCAAAATTTATTTTAAGAAAATCGGAAATTATAATGTTTATTTAAAATATTTTGAACCAAGCTCAACTTAGCTTCTGTGCTGAAAAGATGTAATTTGAAAATAAAAGCAGAAATATAGACAGATGAAACAAAGCAGGTTATAAACTTTCGTATCATTTGACAGGTGATGAATGACATATTGATCGATTCCGTGAGGATAATTTGTTCTATGGAAGGAGAAAAGTGAAATTATTTACATTTAAGTGAACAAATTATTTACCTTGTTATTTTTAAGGAAAACTTTCAGCTCTCTAATTTTTTTTTTTTTTTTGTACTTAGTTTCCCCATTACATTTATGATGCTTTATGGAAAATATATTATAAAGAAATTAAAATAAGACTGTTAAGAGTTAAATTAAATTTCATAAGAAAGGTATCTAATTTATTTATAGGTACCTTTCTTATGAAATTTTATCAGAAGTCTACATAAAATACTATAATTTTATGTACATTTACTACATTTTACTGTGTTATTTGTATTTCCATTTATTATATTATTCATTTATGGAAAAAATGTCATAACTGAGATTAATATAAAAATAAGATCATATAATTTTCATAAGATGATACTGATACTTGTATCAACTGAAAAATCAAATTAAACTGAAACTGAAAAATCAAATTAACTTCTCCACACGTGTTTCGCAAAAGTAAAGGCCTTAACAGCGGAGAACAATGCTTAACTCAAATAACACAATTGTATTCTGGTTGGTCTTCTGTACTTTATAATTACAGCCTGATTATAAACACAAAATTACATTTCTTAATTACTGTGGGTCTTTTGATTAGTCAAAACAATACAATTTACAACGCACTAAAAAAGATCTATCTGATAAAGACACTTACAAAAGCGGATGTGGCTTTTAACTAATTTTATATTTTAACAACTTAAATGTAAAAATCTACTATAATTAAAGAAATAACAAATAATTGTATTAAAAATTCATTTTTCATTGAAAAAATCTTTTGCTTTCAGAAAATATTCTCCATATTCATAAAAACAACTGAAAGCAAATAAAAGCATTTGAAATTGAATAATATATTTGTTTTATTGAGTTTTTTACGTTACAATTCAGAGCTGATTTTCAGATAATTAAAAACAAATAAAAAATCATGATTTGCATTCCTCAAAGCCTTGTGCTTTTAACTATTGTAATTACTAAAGTGGACTCAATCAAATTTTTAGAGTTTTCATAAAATTAGTTATGGTGGGGGGTATTAAATATTAAAAAAATATTTCTGCCATGACTTTAATAAAAGAAAATATATTTCTAATAATTTCGATCATCTGTGAATAGTTTCTGAAAGTTTCATTAACATCCAACAATTATTTTTATTTTTGCAAGATTTTCCAAATTAATGTGTGTCGTACAAAAAAAGCGTACTAAAAATTGTATATGTCATTTTACTAGTTCCGGTGATACAAAGTGAAACAAGGATTTTTAAATGAAAATTCAGATCGTTCTAAAAAAAAGGTAAAAATTTTTTAAAATAATTAAAATAAACTTTGATCTTTCCTCTTAATAATAACATAAACATGTAGACGATAAAATTTTGTTTTCGTCAAGTTCGGTATCTTCATCATGCTGTGCTCTTTTTTTTTAGTGACCTTGTGGAGGTACCTAACTTTAAATGTCTTACTTTTAATCTTTTCTAACAAATTGGAAATTTTGGTTAAAAATCTCGTTTTTCTTGCGTCAGTGTGTGAATTAAAGATTAATATTGGGAATTTGGTGTCTTTTTTGTGGTAAAAAACACATTGTTTTGGAAATTCTTGCAAAAATCAAATTATTGTTGTATTTTAATGAAATTTTCAGGACTTCATAAATGAATAAAATTAGGCTTCATAAATGAATAAAATTAGGGTTGTCCAAAAATTCACTAAAAAGGGTATACCCTAATGAAAAGAAGTCCCAAACTTGATGAAACAATTTTTTTATTGTCTAAATGTTTATGTCATTATTAAGAGGAAAAACCAAAGTATTTTTGAGTATTTTTAATCCTTTCTAGCAGCATGTCCAAAATTTTAGCTAAAAATCTTTTTTTTTTGTCATCAAAATTATGTTAAATCAGTCATATCAACCATTATTGACAGTTTTGTAAACAAAAGTGAATTTCTCCATTTAAAAATCTTGTAAAATTCAATTATACTTTTTTCAAAAGTTATTTTAGAAAAATTAGAAAAAAAAGTATACTTAATATAATTTGAAAGAAACATTACTTTTTTAGCAGAACATTTTTTAAGAGAGACATGTCCAACTGAGGTGATTGGTTTTGGGAGGTGTAAATTGTATTTTGTGTATTATTCTTTAAACTTGAAAGTAAATTATTTAAGTTCAGCTTACTGATTTTTCAATTGGCCCTTCCTGGCTCCTACATAATTTTGTCCCTGTGCTGATGTCAACTAGTCTTAGTATATAACTAAATGTATCTGTTGAAATATAAACTGATTTTATATATTATTCATTGTCTCTGTTAATATATGTTTTATTACTTTTCCTTCCTAGATGTTTTGGCTGAACAGAAAATCATGATATTCATAAAAACTGTTGAGAAATTAAATGAAAGACTTATTGCCAAGGACAAAGAAATATATGCTGCAATCTTCATAAATATTATATGCCTACATTTTCAAAATCATCACAATATTAACTGGCAAAAAATGATGTACATTGAACAAATAAAGGTCACATATGGGTAAAAATTATAGAGTAGATGTTTTAAATTTGCAAAATTGTTTAATGATATTGATTTATTCTGCCATATGTGAATACATACTGGAGAGAAAACATTTTCTTGTAAAGTTTGTGGCACTGCTTTTCATGGTTGTCTAATTTGAAGTACCATATGCAAATAGTGGAGAAAACCGTATTCTAGTGAAGTTTATGGCACTGCATTTTCATGGTTATCTCAACTGAAGGTCTATACACAAACACACTGGACAGAAACCATATTCTTAGGAAGTTTTCAGATCTTTCTAATTAGATTTAGTGTGCCATATGGAAAAGCACGGTGTAAAGAAACCATATTTTTGTGATATTTGTGGATCTTCATTTCCTCAGAAGTCAAATTGGGAATGTCATTTGCGAACACATACTGGAGAGAAACCATATTTTTGTGGATTTTGTGGATCTGCCTTTTCACAGAAGTCACATTTGGAAGGCCATTTGAGAATCCACACAGGAGAGAAACCATTTTCTTGTGAAGTTTGTGGGTCTGCATTTGCGCAGAAGTCATATTTGGTACGCCATATGCGAACACATACTGGAGAGAAACCTTATTCTTGTAAAGTTTGTGGGTCTGCATTTTCATTTAAGTCATCTTTGAATGGTCATATGCGAACGCATACGGGAGAGAAACCATATTCTTGTAAAGTTTGTGGGTCTGCATTTTCATTTAAGTCATCTTTGAATGGTCATATGCGAACGCATACAGGAGAAAAACCATATCCTTGTGAAGTTTGTGGTTCTGCATTCACAGGGAGCTCACATTTAAAACGACATATGCGAACACACACTGGAGAGAAACCATATACTTGTACAGTTTGTGGATCTGCATTTTCACTGAAGGATTCTTTGGATGGTCATATAAGAAAACACACTGGAGAGAAACCATATTCTTGTGACATTTGTGGATCTGCATTTTCACTGATGTCATATTTGAAGCGCCATAAGCGAATACACACAGGATAGAAAATCTGTTCATTCAAATTTCTTAAATATGAATCTGTAGTAAAGCTAAATTTACTGCATCTTCAAATCCCTAACGGAGAGAAGCATTGTTCTTGTGCAATTGGCAGATTCACTTTTTCAGAGAACATTGCTGAACCCCATATAAACTCAAAGACTTGAAGAAACAATATTCATTTCATGTTTTTGGATCTGCATTTCCACAGTTGTCATATAAATAAACACACTGGTGAACAACAATATTCTTGAGCAATTTGTGGATCTGCTATTTTACAAGCAACTCTGGTTAATGGACTGTATGGGATTTACAAAAACTGTGTCTTGGCAAGAAAATATTCTTGTAAAATTGGTAATGTCCTCTTTAAATACGTTGAATTTGAAATATCTTGTATCACTACAAACTGATTCACCCAATATAAGTACAAAGACATTTGCAACATCACAATGGACTGCTAACAATTTTCATTTTCACTGAAATTTGTGTTGAAACTATAAACGGTAAAAGATACCATCTGAGGAAATATAATGTTCATGACTTTCATGGTGGACAGATAAAAATTTCAGTATAAAGATGCAAACAGGAGAAATCAAAAATATTTGTGATGAATTTTTTGTACATGACTCAAATAAAGCGATATATATTCATGAATCAGGTAAATATAAATTTTGAATTATTTTCTATAATTAAAATAGTAGGAAAATTAATTTTCAGGGTATTTTCCATATTTTTGATAGTCAGCCATGAAGTCTTCCTTTATTTTCCATAATGAAGGTTTAGTTCCTAATTGTCATTTGATTGATTCAAATATTAATTTCTTTTGAATGCTATTTTTACTTTGGTGATTTTCGAAGTGTGGCTACATTAAAATGAAGCCTCACTGATTTTTACGTGCAGCTGTTAATTTTAGTCTGATTTAGTCAATGAAACAAGATATAAAATGGATAGAATGTTCTATTTCTGACCTCCACATCATCTAAAGATTCAATTATGACCAGTAATAAACAATTCTAAGATATGTAAAGCAAGAGTAGATAAAGATGTGTACATTAACATTGTTAGAAATTCACATACATATACATGATGACACTTAGATTGATTTGTTTTTTATGGTTTATCAACCCATTGCAGGTTATTGAAAATCAGAAAATATTTTTAGATTGTAAGAATTTTTTTTTTTTGGAAATAATAATGCTTTAGTAATGCCTTACTAATTAACCCATAGCTAGGGGGAGAAGAGGCGGAGTCATACCTTTCCTAAGGGTATTTGTACATATGTGTATATAATAAACCCAACTGGAATTGGAACTTATCTCTCTGAATAATAATTTCAAGTTATTATCCATTGGATCACCCACACATGCAAGCCTACAGAAATGTCCATACATACACATGATGGTAGTTAAAGATTATCTGGCAAAGAAGTTTACTTCATTTTTGAAAGACACAGTTTATATTCATGTTTCTGATGATGTTAAAAATGTGTTGTTTTTTTTTCTTAATACATTCAGAAGGAAATTAACAGTTTTTCCAATTGACCTGTTGAGATTAAAGTGGAAAAAACTTTGATGTAGAAAATATTAATCTTATTTGAAATCTTACTTGAAACCTTGGTTGTTTACATGTGAAAAGCTAATGAAATAAAAAGATGATGAAAAATAACGACCATGAAAAAAAATAAAAAACATATATAACTCTAATTTCAGCTTCTGAATAATGTCTTTATTTGAGAAGACAATACAAGAAAGTTGCATAATAGGTGACAGCTGTTTGAGATAAAATTCCAACCCCCACAAGTTTATTAAGATCACCCTGTGCACACTTTTCCACAGAGCTCAAAAAGAAAACAGGAATTATTATAGTTAAAGTTTTCACTAAAGTATGCTTTTATGACCAATGTTTGAAAAAACAGTGTGCCGTTCTTCCTTTTTATTATTTCCTGTTTGTATAAATGTGCATCTTGTCCCCGATCATGCCAGAATAGGCTTTGCACTCAGTATCACACCAGACTATAACATTTGTCAGGTGTAGAGTTAACCTGATGTGCAGACTCATGTGACCAGACCAGCTGCACCTGGGATGCAACTAGGACAAAGGACCATATTACATGCTCTGTATTATAAATTTGAAATTGGTTAGTATCAATTTGAGCTTGAAATGCTATAAAATTGAATAAAATGTAATGTCAAATCTGAGAGATGATGTCTTGTGCTGTCTTTAGTCATGGCACCAACTTCATTGCCAGAAGCCTTAATTTAGAATTTAAAAAATATGCAAGCTCTGTTAAACAGATTCTTTGGATTTAAGCTCAGTAATAGATGAACAATGAGGTTGCACTGATTTACAGGTGAGCTGGCTAGATGTAACCGTAAATGCTATGCTAACAGTTTCTTTTCGTACATTCTCACTTGTGGAACTCCTTTCCAACTCGATGCTTTCCAGCCAATTTTAGTCTACAAAAATTTAAATGCAATATCAATCGCTATCTACTGTCATTCATTACTCTTCCTCTGTTTTTGCTCTTTAGCAATGTCTGATGAATGACAAGACTGAAGAAAATACCTTTGGGCAATTCAGATTTTAGTCAACTCAAAAGGACACACAAGGTCTAAACAAAGATGGCGATTTTTAAACTTTTCTATTAATAAGGGCAGACAACTTGAATAATATTCTTCTACTATGATCACCACCACTTTTCTGGAAAAGAAAATGTTTGTAATGCATTGTGATTAAAAATACAAATAGATAAAATTGTGTCATTAAAGGTCTAAGTAATTGAGGGGTTTTGCAACTAAACTAATGAGATGCAGCATTTGTGGGCTACTTAAATAACTTTTTGCAGAATTGTTCATAGTCTGTTGAATGGACAGTTCACAAACATTGTCTTTACAGGACTGTTTTCCTGACTGGGTTGATAGTGTTAATTCCATGGGTATGTCAACCTGTGGTCATTCAGCAAGACTGCTGTCTCCAGTTACTTTTGGGGCTAAATGTTTAAGTGAGGCAGTAGCTATACTACCATCTAATTTCCTGATGTGGTCATACTGTGGGTTTGCTTCTCACAGTTCCACGTCATTATTCTGGGGATATCGTTTCATCAATATTTTACCTGAGTGACTGTTGTGGAGTAAAGAGTATACCCCCCAATGACTATGAATTCATCGAATACTATAAAGACTTCCATGGTATGAAGTTGTAGTAGTCATATTGGAGTCAGTCTAACAATAGCCTAAGCATTATGTACAGAGAATACTTTAATGAATTATGTTATACCAAGTACCAGTGTGTGTTATAACAATAATCTTACAACAGGAAGTTATAATAGTTGGCGATGAGAAACTTGAACTCAAGCATGGTATAACAAGCACCACATTATAACTGGAGTTATATTAATGGGGGACCAGATTTTTGAAAATCATACATATGCAACAGGAGTTTCTAAAATTTCAACCACATTGGTTTAAAAAAAATTTTCTTGCAGATATGGAGATGATTTTGCCTTCAGTAGCAGAAATTCGACAACAATTAAAATATCCAACAGTTGCTACATTTTCAAAAACAACAAGAGTTGTTGGAAGTGGTTTTGAAGAAAAATGCTTCAGTTTCTCTTACACCAGACACAGTGCAAATTACTGTATCAGAATTCGTATGACAGACTGACTTTTGCTGCATATTTTCACAGACATGAAGAAATATTTAGTCAGGAATTCAGTGGCTGAGATGACAATAAAAAACACGTTGTTAAGGAAGATAGCACTAATAGAGTAAAAAAAAGTACTGTAATTATATTTTACTAAGAAAACCAGATGAAATAGGGTTTGATGCCAAATATTCTGACGAAAATTTTTAGTGACACGTGCACTCTGTTCTTTAGAGGTGCATGAATTTAACCAAAAAGGATGATGAAGATTTCATCACATATGCAGGTGCCATAAACAGAGAATGTGAACAATTTACACTAAAGGAAATGACTCTGGCTATGTTCAAGATATTAATTTTCATGCAAGGTCTAACAGTGGAAAAAGATGCTGAAGTACAAATAAAATTTTAGCAAAGATTGAATGTAATAATAACGTAACTCTACAGGAAATGAACGATTGCCAAACAATGCTAAGTCTGAAGAATGATGTTGAAAAACTTCAGAATAAAGAATGTGCTAAGAAAAAATGTACAAAAAGGAATATAAAACCTTGTTTCAGATGTAGAAAATTAAATATTGGGTAAGACTGTCCATGGAAAAATGTAGAATGCTGTAAAATCAGTGTCCTAAACTGTCACTCTAGTGTCTCCGTATCCTTCCACCTTTTCTTTGTCTATTTATTTCAGCGACGAAGGCAATTCAAAAAGTCTTGGATGTTTAGGTGAAAGAATCAACCCAGCAGTAATAGCCATAACATCCTTAATGGTGACTTCCCAACGTGATTACATATCTTTCAACTCCTGCTAAAACACACAAGATGATATATATGTACAAACTCACATTTACACACTTTCCCGAAAGAGAGCCAGATAGGAAAAACATTGAAAAAACTTTTCGTATCCTACACATGCCGTACACTTAATGAAAGAACTTTTATACAGCAACAAAAATTTGTCATTAATCTGATGAAAGTACAAAAATCACAATTTTAATTCACTACATGTCTACAAAACAATTTTCTCCTGCGCAGCAAAAATAATTTTCAACACATGGAAATCACGGTAGCCTTAATCGCCACAAAAAGAACCACAATTGCTACTATGAGACGAGCTGTAGAACTCTTTCCCCACTGGCCTATATTTTTTGACTCTTTCTTTCTCTCGGCAATGTTTGACCTAATTTCACCCGGCGTACCAAACAGTAAACGCAACGCCATTTTCTACTAACTGACACTCTCAAACTAAAGGCGACTCACTGTCCTTTATTTTCAACCAGAAAAGGCGACTCACTGTCCTTTATTTTCAACCAGAAAAGGCGACTCACTGTCCTTTATCTTCAACCACAAAAGGCGACTCGCTGTCCTTTATCTTTGCAACAACGCAACTAAAAATTTGCAAGAACGATGTTCAATCGACAATACCAGAAAATTATCTCAAACATACATTCGACACTCAGTAGAAATTCAGCTCAAATTCACCACCACGCTGCTTCTATTAAATCTTGTGCGCCAATTTTATCCACACATACCACACCAACCACCTCGTTTTTCAAACAAAACTACGACCGACCCAGCAAACAGGTTGACGGGTCGACAAAGCCAATTCAACGTGGAGTGTCGGAAAAAAGACAAATTTTGATAGCAAACGCAGACCACTACCGACGTTTTTTTTACAGGACGTGCCCCGACTGTGACTCACTAGAGAAATACACAGCACTGAGCACCCTGATGACACACAATCATGGTAAAATGAAAACATTTGCTCATGCTTCACACTCGTTTCTATTGGCAGAATTGCAGCTAGATAGAGGGACAAGCTATTGCAATAATATTGGCTATGAAAAAATTCCATAAATTTATTCATGAAAGAATTTTCAAGTTGCAAATAGATCATAAACCATTATTAGTGATATATAGTTCAAAGAATGGTATACCCACCCATACAGCTAACAGATTACAGCGCTGGGGTACCATACTGTTAACTTTTAATTTTTTCGGTGGAGTACCAACTGTTTAAAAAAATAAAATAGGACATCTGGATTATCTAGGTTAATAGCTATAAATATGGAACTATTGTAGGACGTAGTCGTAACAATGCTAAAAAAAGTGAGATGGAAATCAGAAATATTTTGTGCAATGTAGTACAGAAATTACTGGTTACACTGGATGAAATAAAAAAAAAAGCAGAAAATGACGTCTTTTTATTGCTAAAATAAAGACGCAATTAAAAGAAACCAAAAAAAAAAAAAGAACAGAATCAAGCATTGAACTTGTGCTTGTAATGTACGGACAAAGAATTGTAATACTGAGTGTGTTGCAGGAACGTATATTAAAAGATTTTCATTACAGACATCCTGGCATTTCAAGAATGAACTCTCTCATGAGATTGAACCAGAATGGACCAAAATATCAAAAAACATAGTAAAAGCAGGTAGAGGTTGTGCTCTAACAGCAAAACTACCTGTTACGAAGACACCTTGGTCAAAGACAGCCACTCTGAGGTCAAGATTGCATATAGATTGTTCAGGTCATCTGGATGGAATATAGTCTAAGGGTTGTTGATAGTTTTATGAAATGGCCGGAAATTTACAAATGCAATATATTGTCCAGGTCATTTTCCTCCCTGGTCTTCTGAACTGGTGTAGAACTTTATCCGTTGTTTCCTGTTTAGGATTGGGTTCCTGGTTCCTTCTAATATTTTCCTTCTCATTCACTGTCCCTTGGGTCTTGCTTGTGGCAAAATTATTAAAAACAAAAGTATCAATATGAATTCTTTAAGAGAAAGGCAGTGAGTGTATTGGGATGAAATGTCAATGTCTGAACTAAAATTTTAAAAAATTATTTACTGCCAAATAATTTCTGAGACATTCAATAAATTCTTACAATTAATGAATTTTTCTTGTGTTTAAAAAGTTAACAAGTTTTTTGGCTGAAAAATTAGTCATATCATTTTTTTTACACCCATTCCACATTAATTACTTTGACCTTAATTCACCAAAACAATTAATTTTTTAATTCACTTTAGTATCATAAGTAATAAACTAGACATTTATTTTGAGGCCATTTCTATCCTGTCATGGTCTAGTTTGTAGCAGTGTTGTGCCATAGGTGAAGAGGAATGAATACAATGTGTTCTTGTGTTTACTTGGCATTATGCGAGTTGTGATTTGGACGACGCGACAGAAGGAGTTCTATGGAGGTGAGAAGTTTTCCTTTTCTCAACTAATTTTTTTTCCTTTAAGCACCAGGTATTTCCAGCAAGTCATGGATATAATGTTGAATGATGTGGACTTTGCTATAGCCTAACTTGACAACATCTTAATTAAGAGTGAAAGCCAATAACATTATGTCAGACATGTTAAAGAAGTTTTTGAAAAAAGAAAACAATACGAATCGAAACTTAGTTTAGATAAATGTTAATTTTTATCTAAAATTAAGTATTTGCAACAGGTTATAGATGCGTATAGCAGAAAACCAGAGTCATTGATGTTGAGTGTGATAAAGAACATACCTCTCCAACAAATGTGTTGGCACTACAATCATTCTTGGGTCTAGCAAATTACTGCAGTAATTTTATCCCAAATATGCATGTGTTAAGAGCTCCCCTAAAAAAAAAGAAAATATTCTAAACATACCTGGGGTACCGAATGTCAATGCTTTTAAGGAAATTAAAGAATAACATCAGAATTAAGTATGTCGCATTATGATCCAAATAACAATATTATTGATGAAAGTGGCACTAGTAATTTGTGTTTAGGAGCTGTAATATTACACATAGCAACAGACAAGTAAAAGAAATTGCACATGCGTCGTGGACCCTATTGCCAGCTTAAAAAGGGTACAGCCAAATCAAAAAAGAAGCTTTAGGGATAACTTTTGCAGTAAAAAGTTCCATAAATTCATTCATGGAAGAAGTGTGACACTTCAAATGAATAGACAATTGTCTGTTTTTGGTTCCGCAAAAGGGATTCCTACACATACTGCAAATCGACTTCAGAGACAAGAAATATTATAGTTTTAAGATGGAGTTCTATCTATCAAAGTGGATGGGTTATCCAGTTTAATCCCCAAACTATGTAAACCACTGGAGGAAACTCTGATAGCAGACCTAAGAATAGAAATGGAAATAAAAAGCGTGTTGTGCAACACCATATGAGATCAAGAACAAAGTAAAAATATAGAAATATATCACAGAGAAAAAGAAACAAATTATACCATATCACCCATGGGCAGGCAGAAAGATTTATAGACACTTTCAAGCGAGCATTAAAAAAGTCAGACGGAAACGCATTCATTGACGATATTCTACAATTTTTAAGGGTATATTTTGTGACACCAAACCCAAGTTACTAATTTCGGGTTGTCAACTGCAGAATTAATGTTTGCTAGAAAAATAAGATGTGTCTTTGATAAAATCTTGTGAAAGGATAAGAAAAAGAAATAAAGAATCAGATACAAAATTTTATATACCAGGAAAAAATATTTTTTCAAAGAGTATAGAAATTTGCAAAGAAATTTGTAATGCTTCTGTCTGATAAACGTATCAGATTAATGTATATAATTAAAGACCTGACAAAGACTATTAAGAGACATCACAACCAAATGAGGAAAAGGTACTCAGAGGATATAAATAACCCGAAGGAAGAACCGATGAAGGTTATTTATGATTTATTAGATGTACCAATGCCCTCAGTAGCCCCTGAGGGGAAACATTTGAGTAAATGGAAAAGAAAATTTATAGGAATAAACCCGACAAGGAAAAAGTATGATTTCCAGAGGAAGTACTCAATTCAAAAAACACGGATGTTGTGGAATAACTGAACACCCCCAAAAGATGGATTGGTCTAAGACTATTTAAACAGCACTCTTTTTTTTTTTTTTTTTTTTTTACTGAGGGAGAGGATTTAAGATTTAAATGTTTATTAAATTAGATTGTGTTCTCAACCATGTACTATATTATTCTCTGGAATAAACTACTTCTTATTTTCTATATGTGTGTCAACCTTTTTTTATTTATGACTTAACATAACTTTTGTCTTGAGCTTTTTGAATTTCTTACTTTCTGTTATTCCTTTCAGCTCAACCTAATTAGGTGGACTTGAGTTTAACAAACTTGGGTAGGCTGACAGAAATCTCACTGAACTCATTTGGACACAAAGAAATCACATGGTTTTGTTTTTCTTGTTGCTTTTCTGACCTTTAAAGCAAAGGTAAGTAAAAAAAAAAAAAAAATACAAAGGAGATTGATAAAAAAGAAATTGTTATTTACCAACTTGTATCCCCCATTATTTCTATATATATTTTTTTATTGGCAACATAATAAAGAGAAAATAAATTCAGCTATGATTTCATCATGTCAGTGCCATTTTGATTGTTATTTCACTTTGAAGATTTTTATTTTTTTCTCAACAAATCTTGTATTTTATGGAGTTTGGATAACAAAAAAAGCTCAAAATATTCAACCATGTATTTAAATATTACTTCTTTTTTAATGTAAAACTTTACTCTATATAATTAGAATATATTAGTTTAAAATTAGGTTCCTTCTAATATTTTCCTTCTCATTCACTGTCCCTTGGGTCTTGCTTGTGGCAAAATTATTAAAAACAAAAGTATCAATATGAATTCTTTAAGAGAAAGGCAGTGAGTGTATTGGGATGAAATGTCAATGTCAGAACTAAAATTTAAAAAAGTTATTTACTGCCAAATAATTTCTGAGACATTCAATAAATTCTTACAATTAATGAATTTTTCTTGAGTTTAAAAAGTTAACAAGTTTTTTGGCTGAAAAATTAGTCATATCATGTTTTTACACCCATTCCACATTAATTACTTTGACCTTAATTCACCAAAGCAATTAATTTTTTAATTCACTTTAGTATCATAAGTAATAAACTAGACATTTATTTTGAGGCCATTTCTATCCTGTCATGGTCTAGTTTGTAGCAGTGTTGTGCCATAGGTGAAGAGGAATGAACACAATGTGTTCTTGTGTTTACTTGGCATTATTCAAGTTGTGATTTGGACGACAGAAGGAGTTCTATGGAGGTGAGAAGTTTTCCTTTTCTCAACTAATTTTTTTTCCTTTAAGCACCAGGCATTTCCAGCAAGTCATGGATATAATGTTGAATGATGTGGACTTTGCTATAGCCTAACTTGACAACATCTTAATTAAGAGTGAAAGCCAATAACATTATGTCAGACATGTTAAAGAAGTTTTTGAAAAAAGAAAACAATACGAATCGCATGGTTTTGTTTTTCTTGTTGCTTTTCTGACCTTTAAAGCAAAGGTAAGTAAAAAAAAAAAAATATAAATGAGATTGATAAAAAAGAAATTGTTATTTATCAACTTGTATCCCCCATTATTTCTATATATTTTTTTATTGGCAACATAATAAAGAGAAAATAAATTCAGCTATGATTTCATCATGTATTTAAATATTACTTCTTTTTTAATGTAAAACTTTACTCTATATAATTAGAATATGTTAGTTTAAAATTAGGCATCTCTACTAATTTGCAAAAAAAGTGCATACCCTGACAAAAAAGGCCTCAAACTTTATGAAAACAATTTTTATCGTCTAAATATTTATGCTATTATTAAGAATATTTTTTGATTATATTTTTACGTTTTTTTAATCCGTCCTAACACATCCTAAATTTTAGTTAAAAATCTTGTTTTGGTTTTTTTCAGTCAGCAAAATTAACAAAAATCTTATATCTGCCATTTTTTAGAAAAAGTTAAATTCTCTATTTAAAAGTCTTGTAAAAATCAATTATACCTTTTACAAAAGTTATTTGAAGAAAATTTAAAGTTTACTTAATTGGAAACATTACTTAATTTTTTAGCATAAGAAATTTAGTTGAAAATAAGAGAAACATCTCAAACCATGGTGACTTGTTTTGGAGGTGTGAATTGACATTTATGCCAATGTATTGACAGTTTATGCGAGTGGAAGATATCAGATGGAAGGACAGAAGTGACAATATTTCCAAATTTTAAGTGAACCACCTTATTTAACCATAAAGTAATTTTTAAAACTTAAATACTTTCAACAGACTAATATTTTATTGATATTTTTTTTTTTTGGTACTTATTTTAACGAAAATATATCCAAACCCTGCACTGTTTCCGTCCATAAAATTGAAACTAAAAAAGAAAATAATAATTGCAGTATGTCTCTCGCTGGAATTCAATAAATTAATTATATTTAAAAAATTATATTGAAATATTTAGTGAAATAGGATATAAAAAAGAAAATTAAAAATTTTGAAAATGCAAATATTATCAGTCAGAATTTAAGACGTGTTCGCTAGAAGGGAAACAAAAAGTTTTCTGTGGACAGGTTCTTGCTCTCAGGGGAAAAATATCTTAAAACATGTGACATTTGTCTCAAACATTCATCCATATTTTTGGAAAAAAACATTTTTAAAACTTTCTGCATACTCAAAAAATATTTTCAAAATACCTGTGTATCACAGACTGTAATAAGCTTTCACATTTATGATCTGTAAAAATAGATCTACTTCATAACAGCATTTTCGAAAGGTCATGGATTGGAACTTAATTTTAAAATATTTAAAACATTTATCACATATTTTATCTAAAATTGAAAAAAAGAAAATTCTTGTAAAAATTCAATTTTCATCAGAAAAATATTTTGGCCTCAAGCAATATTTTCCTTAACATGTATTATTCATAAAAGTCATTAAAAGGTTTTCTAACTAAATAATGTCTTAGTTTTATTGGATTTTGTATTTTAGAATTCAGAGTTAAATTTGGGGTTGGTATATTTCAATTTTACAAATATTCAATGATTTATATTGAAGTTTGAAGTTTTCTGCTTTTACCTAATATAATCACTAAAAGCCCACCATTGTATTTATCGAGTTTTCATAAATTTAATTAAGGGGTCTGGAGTAACATGTAAAACAAAATAATTTTTAACATGACTTTTTAAAAAAAAATACATTTTTAAAATAATTTCCTTCATTTGTGAATAAGCTGTGAAAGTTTAATTAAAATCCAGCAATTACTTGATTTTTGCAAGAATTTCCTAATCACTGTGTTTTTCGCCTGAAAAATGCATCAAAAAACTAATGGTAAATAGTAGACCGCTGACGTAAAAAAAAAAATAAAAGATATTTAACCAAAACTTCAAACGTGCTAGAAAAGATTAAAAAATGTAATAAAATAATCAAAAAGTACTTTGGTCTTTCCACTTAATAATAACATTAGCATTATTTTATCAAATTTGGGGGCTTTTTCCATCATGCCGTGCTGTTTTTTTTGGCAAATTTTCTGAAAACTGAGCATAGCATGATGAGAAAAGGTCCCAAAATAGATAAAAACAAAGTTTTATCATCAAAATCTTTATTAAGAGGAAATACCAAAGTATTTTTTTATTATTTTATTTAATTTTTTAAGAACCATACACAAACACACGGGACAGAAAGAATATTCTTAAGTTTTCAGATCTTTCTAATGATTTGGTAAAACACAATGGAAACTATATTTTTGTGATATTAATAGATTTTCATTTCCTCAGAAGTAAAATTGGGTATGTCATTTGCAAACACAAAACTGCATTCTTGTAAAGTTGGTGGGTATACATTTTCATTGAAGTTGTCTATGAATAGCCACATGTGAACACACACAGGAGAAGAACTATATTCTTGTGAAGTTTGCAGCTCTGCATTTTCACAAAATCACATTTGGAGAATCATATGCAAACGCACACTACAGAGAAACAATATTCTTGTGAAGTTTGTGATTCTGCATTCTCAAGGAGCTCACATTTAAAACACCATATGCAAACACTGGAGGGAAACAATATTTTTTGTTGATCTACATTTTCACTGAAATTATATTTGAAGCACTATATGCGAATACACACAGGACAGAAAACATATTCATTCAAATTTCTTAAATATGCATTTGTAGCAAAGCTAAATTTACTGCATCTTCAAATCCCAACTGGAGAGAAGCACTGTTCTTGTGCAATTGGCAGATGCACCTTTTCAGAGATGTCAACATTGGTGAGCCACATGTAAACTCATAGACTTGAAGAAACCATATTCATTTCATGTTTTGGGATCTGCATTTCCACAGTTGTCATATAACTAGATACACACTGGTGAACAGCAATATTCTTGAGCAATTTGTGGATCTGCTATTTCACAGGCAACTCTGGTTTAGTGGGTTATATGTGATCATATACTGGTGAGAAAGTATATTCTTTTGATATATGTAATGATAACTTTGCTAAAGACATGTTTGTTGCACCATGTGCCGAAGTGTGAAGGCTTGGCTTTGCAAATGTAATGGATTTACAAAAACCATTTTACATGTCTTGGTGAGAAAATATTGTTGTAAAATCAGTTATACTTTAATGCTTTGAATTTGAAATATCTTGTATCGCTACAAATTGATTCACCCAATATAAGTGCAAAGACATTTGCAAGATCACAACTAAGAATTTTCATTTTCATTGAAATTTCTGTTGAAACTATAAACAGTAAAAGATACCATCAGAGGAAATATAAGTGTCTATGAATTTCAAGATGGACAAATAAAAATTTAAATATACAGATACAAACAGGACAAATCAAAAATATTTGTGATGTTGTTTGGTACATGATTCAAATAAAATATGTTCATGAATTCAGATATTTTGAATTATGTTCTATAATTAAAATATTAGGAAATGTCACTGTATTTTCCATATTTTTACAGGTTGACTATCAAGGCTTCTTTCATTTTGCGTAATGAAAGTTATTCAGTTCTTAATTATCATCTGATTTATTCAAATATGAGTTGCTTTAGAATGCTATTTTCCTTTTGGACATTTTCAAAGTTTCACCCATGTAAAACATTTTAAATCTGTAGCTTCACTGATTTTTATGTTTAGTTAATTTTAGACTGTCAATGAAACAAGATATAAAATGGGGGGAGTGATCTATATTTGACCTTACCATCATCTGAAGATTTAATATGACCAGCAATAAACAATCGGCAACAAGAGTAAATACACATATCACATTTGGAATATCTCATTCCAATCAAATCTGATCTCAGATAGTCAATTCCTTCCCAACAAACTACAACTGTCTCCCTTCACGACCACTAGTGACAACTTATGTAGTTTACTCACATAGTCTACCATTGCATTAATGGAACCAAAGACATTTAACCTATTCTCTGGTGTATGTGTACAGTTCAGCCTTAGATGGATTTAGTGTTAGCTGGTTTGTGATATTTTTATAAGTTTCCTTACTGATAACTGATATGGTGGCACCTGTGTCAATTTCCATTGGTGCTATGTCCTCGTTAACCATTAGGCTAGCTTTGTATGTTTTTGTGGTGACTCTTTTATAGCCTCGCTCTGAACATGGAGTATGTGTCTGTTTGTTCCTGATCCGGTCCATCTGCAGTCATGTGATGAGATGACTTTTGTACTGCGACAGTTTCTGATATGAATCTGCCTTACTAGGAAACCTGTTACCTTGTTATACAGTCAGTTTTGAAATTTATTTTGAGAACAATATTTTACAAGTTCACATTCTAGCTTATTTTTCCAATCCTCAATCCAACCTTTTTTCTTACTTTCAAAACCAGCTCCCAAAGCCTTGATTCTTATCAGAGATACGAATATATTTTCTGACTAACGAGAGAGCTGGAAAATATAAACAGGAATTCCACCACCATTATTCTTTCCACGGTGCAATAAAGTCTGGGGGCAACCTCACAGCTTGTTCACTCCAATCTTTTTCATTACTTTCAACCAGCTCCAAAAGACTTGATTCTTATCAGAGATAAGAATGTGTTTTCTGACCAATGGAGTGGCTAGGAAATTTGTATAATGATTTTGGAGGGAAAAGTCCCTGATCCTTCTGAGTCTCCCAAATCTCCATAAATTTGGAGAACCTATGCCTATTTGGCAGTGAGAATTCGGCCCACCGTCTGTAAGGTCAACAATAGAAACACCAGTCAACTTCAGAACCATTTTCAACTAAAGAAGAACTTCCTGCTGGGTTGGAAAGACAGACCGTCAGCCCACTACTAAAAAACCAATTGAAAGCTGTATCCACTCTTTCTGATGAACCCACTGGACTTCTGTCGTCGACCTATGAACTCACTCAACTGCAGAATTCCTATATCTACCAACATTTTTCTATTCTGCAAGAACTTTGAAGAAAATTGTGAGTGTTTCTAACTATTAACAAAATTCTACTCGCTTAAAGAACCTTTAGGCGATCAGTGAAATATTTGAGCAAGCCTTTTTGATGTTATATTTTCTTTTCCCTTAAAGGACATTTTCTCTTCTCCCTTTCTTTCTCTCTTAATTGTCTTTATTCTTTTTCCTTTTTTCTGTATATGTAAATAAACATTTTCTTCTTTTATTGTTACTCATCAAGCAGCAGTTTTTCCTTTATTTGTCCGTGCCTAAAACAGAGAGTTTTGTCGGAGTTAGCTCCTCCTTGGCTCCTTAAACCGGAAGAGAACAGTTCATTTCGACCCTGACCTTTCAGTTGTGCTTCCTACACGTTGTTAACCCGAGGTAGAGACTAGCAAGTTACCTTTTCAGTTTAGTTATATTACGAACCTAGTCGTAATATACTTCTAGGCATTTTTAGGCCTTGGGTTTCTTTTAGCTAAGCTCTCCTCATTTTTATAGATAGACTTTACTGTGTTACTTACCAATTCTATTGCTAGTCTCCCTTACCACAAGACAGTGACTTCTCGCTAAAAATAGGGTCAGCGACTGAAACCTTCGGTACGCAGGATCCTGGCCTCCGTGGCCAGGATGTCGACCACCGGACCGTGTATTAAGTTACGCTCCCATTTCTTTCTGTCTGCAACTTGACGATAGTTGGAAACTTTGCTTTCTCTCTCTACTTCGCTTCTTACTTCTGGCTCCTTGCCAATTCTCGGCATTCCGTCCCTACTGGCTGCCTGTACGTCGTCTATAACCGTTCCCGTACACTACGTTTGTAATTATTACGGGAGGTTACTAATATCGGACTCGACCGGCAGACACGCAACGCCTGCACCGGACTTTTGACATCCCCGAACAACATCACAACGCCAGCTCCTCTTTCCTTCCCAACACATCAAGTTGGCATCCTGGCAACGACCAAAATCAACCTCAAACTACAATGACCAGCAGCGATTATCTGCAACTACCAACAGCGATCATCTGCATGACCAGCAGCGATCACCTGTAACAACCAACCTCGACCATCAATGCCTGCACCGGAACATCTGCATCTCTATCGTTCCGACCACCTTTATTTCTTTATTACTTTTCTAGAATAAATTAGCTTATATCTTATATATCCTCGTTCTGTCGTCTATGTTGTTTCACCTTGTCAGATTTAACGTCTTCGAAAATGTTAGCGGGTCTCTCGTGACCTCATCACCCTTTTGTGATACGGGGGCGCTCGAGGGGTCCGCTACAGTTTGTCCACACTAATCTTGCTGTTTTTTACTCGCGTTTTGTCACAATTTTTTAACATCAACCCTTTGAATCGGAAAAGCTGGGACCAGTTTACTTCTGAAACACTTTACAATGTGGCCTACTTTATCAAAGTAGTGACCATTTGCTGTTTTTATACATGCAAGTCTCTGATCTATGCGTACCATCACAACGGTAACATCTAGTATGAAAGAACTTTTTTTGTAATCACCGCACCCTTTCTTCACATACCTCGGTGTGTGCATACGTACTACTCTCTACTGTTGGCTATTTCCTTGGACGTTCAGCATGTATTTTCTTACAGTCTCCATTACTTGTGCTATTTCAAAGGCTTTTTTAAAAGACAGCTTGGTTTCAACAACAACTTTCGCAGTATGTTTCATCGTTGTTATACTCTAAGCTAAATCTCACTGCGATTCATTATGATCAAAAACTATAACGGCCTATAGGAGTTCTCGACTGACAGATGTAGTGGCAAGCAGTCACATGACAAACAATTAAGCTTTTTCATCCAATCGGAAGGTAGTGCAAACCAAGGATGTGGATGTTTTCTCGATCCACAAAAGTAATATAAATATAACCCCGCAGGTCACAAAGGAGGGGCATTCACGTCTCACCAGCAACTTCAACATTCAATGGCTTCTTCACTCGCCTTGTCCTGCAAGAACACACACCATGGCAGCTGGGCTGACCTACCGCCCACTACCACTACTTCCAGACTTCCCATCCACACCACTCACACAAAGCCGAACTTGAGCATCAGTTACCATCCCCCCACCACTCTGACTTTCATCCAAACTTTAACCATAAACCACAAATCTCTTTATCAAACGGACTCCTATTTTGTATTGACTCCTTATCTATATATCTCCTTTGTTATATTCTCCCACAATTTATATTCAACCTTACTCCAGTGTTCGTCCCTTTTCTTGACGCTTTTGGCTTGATATAATATCACTTATCCCCACTACTAAATGGTCTCGTATGTACACCAAGCTGAATCAGTAGTTGCAACCTTGCTGATAATTGCTTTAAATCTGCCACATAATCAGCTACCGTCCCGTTGCTATTTTGAGTACAGTATGTGTATTGAACTTTTTCTGTACATAGACATAGCAAATATATGTTTTGCTTTTATTCTCGTCACCAATATTATATTTTTGTCATAACAGGAGTACTGTTTTTAAGGGGTCAAACATGAAGGGATATTTACATAGGACTCGAAACAAAGATGGCGTCTTCCGATCTGTTTTACTACCCACAATGCAATAGGCAGTGTGCACGGAAAAAGTGTGTACCTTGCATATTAGGGCTACTACGTTTTACATATAAAAAGTACACAAATCATTGATTACATTTAAATGAACATGTGTGTAGTCATATCTGAGAAAGTTAAGATCCACAACACAATATCATGCAATGCAATGTCTGTGGTCTTTGTACTTCTGCAGCCATGTGAATCAATCACAAGCTTGTGTATTGTTTTAATTTAAGCCTTTTGGCAACTTTATTGCTTATGAAGCCCCTGTCAGTGCTTCCACTCTCAATTAGTGTTTTCAGTTTGTGCCAAATTCATGAAAAAATTAGTAGATACTTTGAATCCAGATTCAGTAACAGCAGAATATTTGAAAATGTGGGACCGTTATTAACCGACATAGATTGGACTGCATCGACAATTGCAGCTGACTGAGGATTGGACTTGTTTGAATTGCACAGTTTTGCAAAATGTCCAGTATTGGAACACTTGTCGCAGGTCGCTTGCCTTACAGGACATTTGCATCGTGGATGATGTACATTTCCACAAAACCAGCACATGATTTAATTGTGCCTAATGTGGCTTCTGTAGATGGTCTCTCTTCTTTGCCAGTGTTGTGAACCCAGGGCAATATAATAGTGAATATGGCCTGTGCACCCAAGATGAGTCACAGGGATCCTCACAAGCATTTAAAAATGATGTAAAACTGCCAGGTCAAGAAGAGGACAACAAAACGACAAATTTAAGTTAATACAAAATTTATTTACATAATATACAAAAGTAGTGTTTCGGTTAAAGAAACAATAACAAACAACGAATCAAGTAAACGAAGGAAAAATTAAGTCAATAGAGAAATACTGATCGGATGGAAGATCAAAGATAATATAACTGTGTCTAAGTAGAGTCCAGATAAGTTAGGTTGGCCGGAAAAGCCAAAGTTCAAAAGTTCAGTTTAAATGTATGGTGCTGGCATTGAGTAGGTTGCTGGTTAAATCAAGCAATGCACCTCCCATAGTATTTAACCCAAATGTACGGAATAGTTTGAAGTCTCTACGATATACATGCAGCAGCTTCCTAATGAATTAGGTTGACAGGAAATGTAGGTGGTAGGTAAAGTCTGGTGATGCGTTAACCATGTGAGTTAGGTTGAAAAGGAATGCCGGAATTTGATAAGTAAATGACCTGTAATGCATTCACAACCTGTTGAACATAGGCCAAAATATATGTGCTGTCCGGTGCAGGCATTGTAATGAACCAAGCACTCTAGTCACGGACCAGGGGCCTATGCTCACCCCCATCCACTCAATATTTATTTGTATGTATATATACAAAATGTGGCACAAGGCCTAAAAGGGGGATGGGGAAGGACGGTCTTCATCTGTCTTAATTCTAAACTTAGCTAGTCGCAGACACTGACCCAATCAAGCCAACAATATTCCAATCACCAAAACAACACATTCACTCCTACCTTTCTTACTACGTCCACCATAATACCTCAAATTCTCGATGATGTCCTAACTAGACCCCTTATGTACAATTATTGTTCGTGGGGGGGAGGGTCAAAAATTAACAACTTTTAAAATGATCCCCAAATGATTATTTACAATATGACTGAAATATTTACAATAAAACTACACAAAACTGTGTTAGTAATAACACCCCCAAACCATAAATGTGGCAGAAACATCAGTTAACTAGACGAAATCAATGCGGGACTAAGAAAATAAGTAAAAGCATTCATACCTCCAAGCATTCACTTTTTTTTCAAGCCTAGCTTGGATGTGGCACGAGGCCGAAAGTATGGAACACCCAGTGAGGATCGAACTCACTTTTCAGTCGTAACCGTTTTTTCTAGACAGGCTTGCTAACCTTTACACCACGCCGAGGTGCCCTCACCCCCATCCACTCTCCTTCTGCAGTGAAAAGTCACTGAGTTTATATGACAAAGGTGTGCTGTAACATCACCAACCCTGAAGGCACTTAATATCTAAAAAAATTAAATATGGATTTTTGCTATATAATGTATTAAAAATGTCATGAAATGTTCAAGAGGAGTATTTACATTGTGTTAATCAAACAACTAAGAGAAATGTGGCTGTTGATTATAAAATCTAAATAAGCCTACCATGTTGCGTTGAAGAATGTTTTCTAGCATTTGTATGGCTTGCTCGTATAAAGCTTTCTTTGTAATCATACACTGTCCAGTCTATGTGACTTAACAAGACATTGAATTTACCCAGCATTACACCAAGCATCTGAATAGTGTTGAACTACTAATTAGTGCCAAAATTTTCAATTTTTAGCTGAAATTGGTGAATTGGGGTCTTGATTGAATTTTCCTAGTTTTAATACTTTGCCCAATTTTGAATAATTATAATTTGAATAAATTGTGCTGAATGACAAGACTGGAGAAAATACTTTTGGTGGATTCAGGTTTTGTTCAACTCAAAAGGACATATGAGGTGTAAACAAAGATGGCAATTTTAAAACAATTCTATTAAGAGGAAATAATCATTTATTTAATAAAAGCAGAGAACAAAAATAATATTATTATTTTATCAGATAATATTCCTGTTTCTAACTCTTCCACACACAGTAACCCTTTGCGTCTCTGTAGCTTTACTGCCTTTCTTGGGGTAAACTCCCTTCCAATTCCATACTTTCCAGCCAACATTAATTTTCAAAAATTTAAATGCAATGTCAATCGTTATCTACTGTCCTCATGATTACTCTTCCTTTTTTTTTCATTGCACTTCAGTAATCTGTTGCAAATGACAAGACCGAAGTAAACACATTTGCTCGATTCAGGTTTTATTCAACTCAAAAGAACGTACAAGGTAAACAAAGACGGTAATTTTAAAACTTTTCTATGAAGGAGAAATAATAACTTAATAAGGGCAGATAACAATATTTTACCACACAATGTTCTTGGACCTATCCTTTCCACACCCAGTAACCTCTTGCATCTCTGTGGCATTACTGCTTTGCTTGGGGTGAAATTGATTTAAGAAAAAAAAAAAAAAATGAAATAATAAAGTTGTTGAATAAATGCATTATTTTGCCATTTTCATTTTGAAAATCCAAAACGTTACTGGTTCAAAAATCCCCACCTCTCTTCACTGAATTTGAGGCGTTAACATCTGCTAATAAAGCAGAATGTGTACATTCTCTTCAGATTCTACTCTTCCCTCATCTGGAACATCTTTGCCTGACTTTCCACTATGGCGATTTAAGCTGCAAATATTTAGTCAATACAGTGTTGAATTATCAATGACTGTCAGTCTGCCAAGAGTTATCTGCTCTTAGTTTTGGCTATCTCCTCTTTTTTCTTCTTTACACAGTCCCTAATGCGTGTGTTACTGTTAAGTAAAACATGTCTATGTGTTTTTTATTAAATTTGTCTTCCAGTCTGAAGTGTCAAGTCTAATCAAAACAAGGTATGTTTCGATTTGATTGATTCTTGATTTTATATATAATTTTCCTTCTCATACAGGAAGAACACGGAACATAAATTAGGAATATTATTGAAATTCGTTTCGGTTTACTGTTGAAATAATAGTTCTTGTTGCAAACAAATTGTTCTGTTTGTGTCTAATGAAACAATATAAGTCCACTTGTTAACAAAAAAAAAAAAAAAATTCTCTAGTCGTGAAGTAACGTCATGCATCTGTTTTTGAATAGCTTTGCTCCGTCAATGCCAAGAAGAGAATTTTAAGGACAAGGAACCAATTTTTAACTAACACCGCTTAATTTCTTTTTCGTCTTTTCCTGCGTGGAAATCTTCTTAGGCGTAATTTCACCGTTGTCTAGTGTGTTATGTCATTTCTTAATTCTCTCTCTGTCATTCGTTTCAACTTTGACATTATTAATGTCAAAGTTGAAAAAACGAGAGAATAATACAAAAATCTGTTAGGTTGATAGAGAAATCCCAACAAAATCATTGAACACAAAGAATAAGAAGAAAGAAATCATTTTATTTTTCTCGTCTGAAAGGTAAGTGAAATGAAAAAATTTTGAGAAAAAAGACATCGTTATTTATTTACTGACTTTTATTCGTTTTCATTTGATTTCTTTTTATTCGCAATTATAAATTCAGCTATGGTTTTAATTTCATCATGTCAGATATTAAAAAAAAAATACTAATTTAAAAATAAAGGTAAATTTTCATTTTAACACCCGAGCGTCATTTACTGCTGAACTATTTTCTTTCAGAAATTAGTACGCGCTTCCGTAAAGCGATTTTTTTTTTAACTTAATTTAAGAAGAAAGTTAACTTTCAGATATATATGTAAACATCGACAAATAAAAGAATAACAAAAGAAAAAAGAAACACCTAAACCCTAATTTGAAAGTTAACTTTCTTCTTAAATTAAGTACAAAAAATCGCTTTACGGAAGCGCGTACTAATTTCTACAAGGAATTACTGTGAAGGAAGTAAATAGGCCCAAATTGTATACGTCCACCAGCAAAATTCAGCACTGAATTACTTATCAATAAGCCAGTAAAATGGCTGACGAAAGACCAGGAAAAAGTCCGATTTTTTTCAGGTCGTTAACATCCAAAAATGTAGGTTTCTTCACTATCTAATTGTTGATTTGAGCTCAGCATATACATTTGCACAGAAATAAAACTATTTTGGAAAAATTTGAAGGGATGTTAGCGCACAGGTGTTAAAATAAAAATTTGCCAAAATAAAAGTACCTTTACTAAAAATAGGTATGTTTAGTTTATAAGATCAAAAAAAAAAAAAAAAATAGTATAGCATGAATAAAAAGGGCCTTAAACTTGATGAAAATAATTTTCTACTGCCTAGATGTTTATGTTATTATCAAGAGGAAAGATCAAGGTATTCTTTGATTATTTTTTTTTTACATTTTTTAATCAATCCTAAAATGTCCAAAATTATCGTTAAAAATAGGTATCTTCATGAGATTGCTAAAAAACGAGCATAGTCTGATGAAAAAGATGCCAAACTTGACGAAAACAAAATTTTATTGTCTAAATGTTTCTTTTTATTATTAAGAGGGAAGAGCAAAGTATTTTTTAATTATTTAAAAAAAAAATTTTCCTTCTTTTTAGAACATTCTAAATTTTGATTAAAAAAACCTTGTTTCTCTTTGTATCACCGGAACTAGTAAAATAACATATACAATTTTTAGCACTTTTTTTTTGTCTGTATGATAGGCATTAATTTGGAAAATCTTGCAAATATAAAAATAATTGTCGGATGTTAATGAAACTTTTAGAAACTATTCACAAATGATGGAAATTATTATACATATGTTTTCTTTTTTTAAAGTCACGGCAAAATTTTTTTTTTATATTTATTTCCCCCCCCCTAAATAATTTAATGAAAACTCGAGAAATTCAGTCGCATTCAGTTTAGTGATTATATTAGTTAAAAGCACAAGACTTTGAGGAAAGCAAATCAATGAAAAATGAATTTTTAATACAATTATTTGTTATTTCTTTAATTATAATAGATTTTTACATTTAAGTTGTTAAAATATTATAAAATTAGTTAAAAGCTACATTCAGTTTCATAAATGTCCTTATGAGATAGATTTTTTTAGTGCGTTGTAAATTGTATCGTTTTGATCAATCAGAAAATCTGCAGTAATTAAGAAATGTAATTTTGTGTTTATAATCGGGTTATAATTATCAAGTATGTAAGACCAACCAGAATACAATTGTTGTGTTATTTGAGTTAAGCATTGTTCTCAGCTGTTAAGGCCTTTACTTTTGTGAAACACGTCTGAAGAAGTTAATTTGATTTTTCAGTTTCAACTGAGAAGGGTACCTGCAAGTATCAGTATCATCTTATGAAATTTATATGATCTTATTTTTATATTAATGTCAGTTATGACATTTTTCCATAAATGAAATATCAAAATTAATATTAAAATGAATGGAAATACAAATAACACAGTAAAATGTAATAAATGTACATAAAATTATATTATTTTATGTACACTTCTGATAAAATTTCATAAGAAAGAAATTAATTAGATACCTTTCTTATGAAATTTAATCTCAACAGTCTTATTTTAATTTCTTTATAATATATTTTCCATAAAGCAACGTAAAGGTGAAAGCTAAGTACAAAAAAAAAAAAAAAAATAGAGCGCTGAAAGCTTTCTGTAAAAATAATGAGATAAATAACTTGTTCACTTAAATCTAAATAATTTCACTTCTCTCCTTCCGTAAAATGAATTATCCTCAGGTAAGCTGTGAATATGTCATGAAATTGTCATTCATCACCTGTCAAGTGACACAAAATGTTATGACCTGCTTTGTTTTATTAGGTTGGTGCAAAAATAATTTCGTTTTCTCACATAGTAACATATGTTAAAAAACGAAATTATTTTTGCACCAACCTAATATTTTCAAACTACATCTTTTCGGTGCAGAAACTAAGTTAAGCTTGTTTCAAAATATTTTAAATAAACATTATAATTTCTGATTTTCTTAAAATAAGTTTTGAAAAAATTATAATTTATTTTGAAAAGAATTTCAAACTAAAGATTTTCATTTTTTTTATAAAATGGAAAAAATTGTTGACATGATTAATTATCTCTCAATTTTGCTGACTCAAAAAAAACAAGATTTTTAACAAAAATTTTGGACATGCTAGGAACAATTAAAAAATATAAAAAAAATACCCCCAAAATACTTTGATCTTTCCTCTTAATAATGCCATAAACATTTAGATGATAAAATTTTGTTTTCGTCAAGTTTGGTGTCTTTTTCGTCATGCTATACCTTTTTTAGCAATTTCATGGAGGTACCTAGATAAAAAGTTTTTTTTTTTTTTTTTTTGAATCAGCAAATTTGACAGAAAATCTATCATCAGCCATTTTTTTTTCACTTTTGTTTACAAAAGTGAAATTCTCCATTTAAATATTTTTAAAAATCAATTATAATTTTTTTCAAAATTTAATTTAAGAAAATTAGAAATTATAAAGTTTATTTAATATATTTTGAAGCAAACATTACTTCTTTTCTGTGCTGAAAAAATGTACTTTAAGAGAAAGCCGGTCTTAACAGCAGTGTTGATTGATAAGTAATGTGATGATTTCATCACGTACTGACATCTTACATGAGGGAAAGTTATCATATGTCAAAAGTGACATAATTTTAGATTTAAAAATTTATTTTTGATTGAAATAGTTTTTTGCCTTCAGACTGTTATGCATATACATAAAAAAATTAAAAGCAATTAAAATTAAGTCATATCTTTATTTTATTAAGTTTTCTGTTATAATTCAAAGGTGATTTTTAGGTAGATGAGGTCTGATTTAAAAAAAAAAAAAAACATGATTTATTTTTGTCAAAGAATTTTACACAATTTTTAAACTATTGTAAATTTTTATTAATTTTTTAATAAAATGTAAAAATTCATTATTCATCGGAAAAATTTAATTGCTTCAGACAATAGTGTCCTTAATATAACTTATTTACAACAGCAATTAAAAGCTCTTCTAATTAAGTGTCATAGTTTTATCACATTCATTATTTTTCAATTCAAAGCAGATTTTCAGTTAGAATAGTGCAAGTTTTGAAAAAAAAAAAATTAGTGATTTGCATTCTCCAAGGATTCTTACTTCTAATGAATAAAAAAAATAAGGAAATAGAAATTTTTTTTTTTTTTTTGCAAAATTTCATGAAATTAAGTAAGTGTTGGAATAACGTACATAAAAAAAAATATTTTTTACAAAATTTTCTTAAAAATATTTAAAAAATAACTGCATTCATTTGTGAATAAGTCTTGAAAATTTCATTAAAATATTTGATTTTTACAAGAATTTCCAAAACAATGTTTTCCACAGGAAAAAATGCAAAAAAGTCAATGTAATTATTATGCCACCCCAATGGCATAAACAAAACAAGATTTTAACCAAAATTTCGAACATCTTAGAAAAAAAAAGATTACAAAATTTAGAAAAATAATAAAAAAATACTTTAGTCTTTCATCTTAATAATAATATAAACATTTTGACAATAAAACTTTACTTTTATTAAGTTTATGGCCTTTTTCTTTATGCTATGCTGTTTTCCATGAAAAAGTGGAGGTACATAATGGAAACTATAGCAGAAATATATAACAGAACATCTGGTCTTGTACATGTCATCAAGTATATTTGACTGCCAACAATTTCCCTATACAATTTGAATTTGTCAGTTTGATGGAATCTTTGTCACAGATTTTATTGGCAAAAATTTCGCATGGTTTTGTCTTTGGTTTACAATTCGTCATATTGAATTTTTTGATGGACTGTTTTTATATAGCTCATCTGAGTTATTGCAACATTACCAATTCTGCACTTTAATCCAATGCCTAGGAACCATGACAGTGTCCCTAAATCTTTCATTTTAAATCTACTGCATAGGAAACTCTAGATCTTGTTAAGTTTGGCATCATAGGTATGATGATAAATTGCATCCGTAAGACAATAAACCATGTCCAACAGCAAAGTGTTGTCCCAAGAAGGACAGTTTTGTAGCCATTGAAAAGCGTTGCCCCGAGAAGAAAAGTTTTCTGGGTATTGAAAAGCGTTGTCCCGAGAAGGACATTTTCTAGGCATTGAAAAGTGTTGTCCCAAAAAGGACATTTTCTAGGCATTAAAAAGTGTTGTCCCAAGAAGGACAGTTTTGTAGCCATTGAAAAGTGTTGCCCCGAGAAGAAAAGTTTTCTGGGTATTGAAAAGCGTTGTCCCGAGAAGGACATTTTCTAGGCATTGAAAAGCGTTGTCCCAAAAAGGACATTTTCTAGGCATTAAAAAGTGTTGTCCCAAGAAGGACAGTTTTTTAGGCATTGAGAATTGTCCCAAAAAGGACAGCTTTGTAGCCACTGAAAAGTGTTGTCCCGAAAAGGGCAGTTAATCTCATGTTGTTGCTGCTGGCGGGGGTGGCTAACTATTGCTGCTAGAACAGATATTACACTTTAATCCTCAGCATCTTATCCAGGATTTCCCCCTTGAATATCTTTTAGGCCTTTTTATATGCTGAATCGGTTGTACAACAGTCACTGGTCATGGGGTCAGGTTACTGAGTAAATTCCTATGCAAAACTCAGGTAGTGATTTGGAATTGAGCACTGGCTAGCTATAGCAATAAAAATGGCTTACCAGCAACAAAATCATTTTGAATTCTGCAGGCACACTTGTGAGAAATTATTTTGAACAATTGAACTATTGGTCTCTTCATGACCACAACAAAGAACATTGATCTTTAATGTGTAAATACATGTACCTGCCTGTATAAATGTTATTGGTCTTCTTTTTCTGCAACGATCATTTGTTCACATTGTATATAATTTTGTGTTGTATTGGCGGACATGACATGATTCTATTTTTCCACCTCAAAACCCAGGCAGACTGGGCGCACAGACTCGAATCATTTACACTGTTAATGGACCATAAACCACTTATATACCCTTAATAAACACATATGATCTGTATAATAACCCATTACTATGTCAAGAACTTCTGAGGAGATTGAGAAAATTATAACCCAGTTGCAGGACACTTTCCAGGTAAGGTACTAGTTGTATCAGCAGTAATTGGAATAGTATTGCAAAAACTGTTTTGTAACATACACCATCCATCAAATAAAAAGAAAAAATTAAAAGTAACACTATTTCCTCAAGGTCCATGGCAAAGAATTGGTACAGACATTTTCACTCACCAAGGACACCAATATATTGCTGTAATAAATTATTTCTCAAGATATATAGAAATAGCAAAGCTTAATCCAGTGACAAGCGAATGTGTGATAGGGAAGTTGAAAATTTTCTTCTCACGTTGAGGAATTCGTATTGAACTTGTCAGTAATAATGGAAAGTAATTCTCAAGTTATGCTTTCAAAGATTTTGGAGACAGTTATGGATTTAAATACATAGCATCAAGTCCACATTATCCTCAAACAAATAGAGAAGCACAAAACCCCGTTAAAATAGCCAAGAGAATTTTGAAACAGTCAGATATATTTCACGCATTAATGGCATACTGGAGGATGCCAATTCAAGCCATAGGTGTCAGTCCCACTGAATTGTTTATGGAAAGGAAAATAAAACCACACTGCCTTTACATCCCCAAAACTTATAACACAAATGGTCTGATTCAACACAAATCAGGGAGAGAGACAAACTGCAAAAAACCAGAATGGAAAAGGATTTTAACAAATTCCATGGTGCCAATTCTAAAAAGAGGAGATAGAATAAAATTAGATAAAGAGAAATATTGGAACCCTAAAGGAATGATCAAGTCAGCAGACTTATATATATAAGTCAGATGTATATTGCTTTACCTAAGGAGATGCTGACAACAGGTTGTGTATTGGGACAAGGAGATTTCCAAAGAAATAGGAAACATATTTCATGTTCAGGTTTTGAAAATAGACTTTTAAGAAAGAAACCAATTAATAATCATTACAAGGACCTCCAAATAAACCAATTAATAATCATTACAAGGACCTTCAAATAAACCAATTAATAATCATTACAAAGACCTTCAAATAAACCAATTAATAATCATTACAAGGACCTTCAAATAAACCAATTAATAATCATTACAAAAACCTTCAAATAAACCAATTAATAATCATTACAAGGACCTTCAAATAAACCAATTAATAATCATTACAAGGACCTTCAAATAAACCAATTAATAATCATTACAAGGACCTTCAAATAAACCAATTAATAATCATTACAAGGACCTTCAAATAAACCAATTAATAATCATTACAAAGACCTTCAAATAAACCAATTAATAATCATTACAAGGACCTTCAAATAAACCAATTAATAATCATTACAAAGACCTTCAAATAAACCAATTAATAATCATTACAAAGACCTTCAAATAAACCAATTAATAATCATTACAAGGACCTTCAAATAAACAATAATACTAGTGAAAGTACTGGAAAAACAAGGTGTGGACAAAACATACAAACTCCAAAATATCTGTTTGATTTCACAAAGTGAGTTCTGACCCTTGGACTGTAACCGAAACAAACTTTGATTTGTAAATTTTTATTTTGTAATTTGGGAAAATTATAAGTCAGTAAAGAAAATAAACTACTTTAGGAGTGGGGATATTATAACAATATCAATAAGGATGATGATGATGATTTTAAGGACTTCCAATCTCACTAGGGAATGCTGGGATCAGTTTAAGTAAATATGTCGTGTTGTCTTTGTGTTGCTTTGACTTTCCAGCAGCAGGTCTCATATAATATATTTTTCCACCCTAAGCCCAGTGGGACAGTAGGAGACAGGAAGTAGTAAAATTGTTCCCAGCTGAATTCTTAGAAGATGTTTACATAGCACTAGATCATATTTTGACAACAAATGAACTAGTTAAAAAAAATTTGAACTCTTTTTTTTCCGTTGATGCAGGTTCAACATAAGTTTTGTCTCACTCATAATTCATTCCTTCTCAGTGGCCTTGTAAAGCCAAATTTTGTTTAACTATGAATCTAATAATATGAGGCAATCTTGAAAAGATTTTCTTTCACTTTTATACTTGGCTTTTAACAAATTCTTGTTCTTTTTTATTAGTTGTTGCTTCACGAGCAATACTAATTCCAACACCCTTCCACTGCATGAAATTTCAATTGTGAGTTTGCACTGTATTCATGCTTGGTTATTCTAGCATTCAGTTTCCACCATATGTTGAATGCATCCTCAGAATGTTGAGTTATGTCTATCTGAAAACAGTTTGCAACAAAAGCAGCAAAGAGTTTCATTGAAAGGACAGTACACCATCCATGATCAACATTTTTTGATATTGGCAGAATTTGAAAAAAAAAAAAACACTCACATGTTAGTTTTCTAGTTTGTCTTTTGGTTGACACACATTGACAAATTGCTTCACCAAAATCAGAATCTAGACTTTGAACCACAGATGCACCTTGACATACCAGAAAGATCTGTGTGTCTTTGCTAATTTTGCTAGGCCATAGGCCAACATCTTTTTTGTTCACTGTGGTCACAGCAGATTTTGTAATATTTTCTTCCTCATGCTCTTCATCACTTAAAGGAGTTAAAATTGACAAATCACTTGAGGTTGATAATGGTTTGCATTCGTAAACCTCTCCAGCTTCAGTAGTAGTAGTTTCTATATGACTGATGAATTTGAATAGTGGCAATTCATTCCTTTTTTCTTTTTTTTTTTTAAATAATTGCTCTCTTGCCTTTCTCTTTTTTCCATAAGCAGCACCACTTTCTTTAGCTTCTTTCAGCGAGGGATAGAATTACAGAAGTATAAAATATTTGTTTTTCAAGAAATAAATTCACACTGCATGTTAACAGATTAAAATATCAAAAACTGAAAACTTTAGATAAAAGTAATGAAGCTAAATATTACAAGTCACAAATTTTACACTATTTTGACAAATAACACATTAAGAAAAAAGTAAATTTAGGTATATTTTATATATATATATATTTTATATATATATATATATATATATATATAGTGGTGGCATGGGCAGCTTAGGGGTTAACATAGTTGATTTACCTACACCAAGAAGATTAATAAAATGATGATGATAATGATTAGGAAACACATAGGTTATATTAATAAAATAATGGATTATTCAGAAAATCTCAAGCAAGAAAGTTCAGAAGTGAACAATACAGAAAAATAACTAGGAATTCATTTAGTCCATAGTTTAATGTATTTACATGAAAGAAAATATTCATACAAGAGTAAAATATCCTGAGACAAAATATTAGTAAAAGTTCATTTTCACATTTGAGAAAATAATTTGTCCTTTTTATGTTTTCAAAAAAAAAAAAAAAAAAAAAAATTTTTTTTTGAATTTTTAAAAAATCTGACAATAATTTTCTCTGTCTTATGGCAAGATATATACAAAATTTTGTGGTGGACTTAAACTACCTGGGTTTTTACCGATTTAGGCCAAATTCAAAATGGCAGATTTGGGCTTCTGACATTATATTGTAACATTTTCATATCTCCCAATATAATCAAGCTTTATATCTTTTAAAAGCTCTTTTAATGCTGATTAATATTTACATAAGAATCATGGTCATAAAATCAAAAGAAGTTGTGTTATTTGTGGTCAAATGTTGACCAATTTGTTGGAAAATAATCTAATTTTTGGTTCTGTTTACATATAAAAATGTGACCTAATGAAAATGATTTTAAAAAAAGTATCATGAATTAATGTTAGTGGTTTGACATGGAATGACTTGAATCATAAATGGAAAAGGTCAATACAATTCAATGACAAGTATTTTCAAAAGAATTTTGTATTTTTTTGTGTGTGTGTGTGTGTGTTTATGTGCATACAAAAGTGTCTATTTTACTTAAGAGCGTCTGCCTAACTACTCAACCACTGACTGATGAAAGAGAAATTCACACCTTTTCAAAGGTTTTAATCAATAAAATGATGCTATCTACCAGTGTTGGAATTCTATAACGAGAGGCTATGGTCAATTGCATATATTAAGCTTCTTTTTCAAGACCTGTGGCAGTGTTAAAAATATTATACAGCTTAGTTGGAATCTCCAGGTTGTGTTTGTCTTTTTAAACTAGTTGCTGTATCAAGACTAAAGACCCTAGGATTTTGAATTCAAAGTTTTTTGTCTTCTAGACTGGTTACCAACCAAAGCAAAACAGTTTACATTGCTAATTATATGCAAGTTGGAGAAAGATGGATTCATGCCTTTTCCAAGGGAATTAGTGCTAAGTGAACAAAACAGACTTGGTCAAAATTTGAACTCTTCATGCTTATTCTTTGTTGCATGTTGAAAAATTCCCACTGTCTGCTAGTGCCAGATTTAGATAGATTCACTATATTCTTCCAGTTGTTAGGCCCTTATCATAATTTGTAACAATGTCAAAAATAGTAGTTTATTTTGCTGGAAATTCCCATCAATATTGAAGCTTCCTTATTTTGAGTAAACCTGGTTATTCAAAATCTATTGCAAAACAACGAAGTATCAGGTGGGAATCAAATTTCTAGTATTTTATGAATGACAAAAATTATTTTTAGCAATTTTCTATCCAAGGATTTTTAAAGGAAAAATACTTCATGTGATTACTTCACCGAAATAATTAAATCATGAGTTTTACACATTTATGGATACATCTCTTCAGAGATGGTGTTTATCTTTTATGAAACCACATCTTACAGAACCACAAATACTTTTGAAAGTGATACTATGAAAACTTATTGGCATGTAAATGTAATATGCACCATTACTTTGAAAAATATCTGTGGTTCTATAGAATGAAAACAAATGATATCAAATTTTTTCTTATTGACATATTGATTATTTAGTTAAGTGTCATATGTGATACACGCTTGAGTAATCATATTCCTTTCAAGTCCTGACTGACAAAGCAAAGGATTTTCTTACAGTAGGCTGTTGATTCTTTCTGCAGTAGACTAACTGCCAACTAAAACTGTAGGACCTAATCTTTCCTGTTATTCATCTCATGGCCAGGAAGTAACACAACAGTATTTGTATATAAGTGAATGTAATAATCTTGACTGGAATTCAAACTCAGCTCTCCAATTTCTCATTCCAAACTAATATTCATCAAAGAAGTTTCTTTCATTTCAACAGACAAACAATTGACAGATTATATTACCATCTTCAATTATACATCTGATGATAGCACAAATATTCTCTTTTTTTTTTAGTTTTAATGGCCTTATTATAGAACCACATGCACCGTTACTTTGAAAAATGTCTGTGGTTCTATAGACTGAAAAAAAAATTGATCTTATATAAGAATTGTTTTCTTATTAACACAAAGATTTTTTCCTTGACTATTTAGTCAAGTGTCATATGTAATACATGCTTGGGCAATCAAATTGTTTCTTCCAAATCATGACTGACAGGTCATATTTTCCTGCAGCAGGCTGCCGTTTCTTTCTGTGGTAGACCAGTTGCCAACCAAGGCTGTAGAACCCTGTCTTTCCTGCTATTCATTTCATGGCTGCAGTAGTGGGGAGGAGTCATACCTTACACAAGGGTATTTGTACGTAAGTGAATGTAACAATCTTGACTGGAATTTGAACTTGGCTCATTCCAAGCTGATATCCATCACCACGCTGCAGTTTCCTTCACATCAACAAACAACTGACAAATTATATCACCATCTTGATTTATACATTTGATGATAGTACAAATATTCTCTTTTTTATTAGTTTTAATGGCTTCATTTATATCGTAATTGCCCTACTGTTGTAGTTGTGTGTTTTTATCAAAACAGTTTGGTCAAGAATGGATATAATATGCTTCTAAAAGAATGTCATAGACATTTGAAATTATTATGTTAGTTTTATTATTTTAAACATGTGTATTATTGTTTTCAACTTTAATGAAAAATAATCTATCGAATTCCAGGCTATTTGAATCCATTACATTCACTTATGTGCTAATACCCTTGGGAAAGGCATGATTCCTCTTCTTCTCCCCACCAGCTATGGGTAAATAGCAGAACAGACTGGGTTTTGTAGCTTTGGATCGTAACGGGTCTACTGCAGAAAGAAATGGCAAACTACTATGGGAAAAAATCTGCCTCATTAGGCATGTATTGAAAGATATATGATTACCTAAGTGTGTATCATGCATAGCACTTGACTAACTGATTTCTTTTTATTGAGCTTCCCTTACTGCTGACTTATGTCCACGTGCTGGCCTTAATGTTTAGCTGCGTGTATCTGTTAAATTATAAACTGATTTTATATATTATTCATGTCTCTTGTTATATCTGTTCATTTTGTTTTTCACAGATGATTTAGCTTTACAGATAATCATTATGGTTTAAGTTTATACATTTTGTTTGCTTTCATCATGTTTCACCTCATTTCAAGATTCCAACTTAATGTTTTTTTTTTAATTATTTTTAATGGACTGATAGTTGATGCTTTATTTTATGCATGTATTTTGTTCTTTCCTCATGTTGACATCCACCTGACAAGTTTGGCTTGTATTGACAAATTAATAATTGCCAGATTTAAATCACCATCTTCATTTACACAACATGTGATAGAATAAACATTATTACTTGATATTTGGAATTGATTCAAAAGGGAAACTTGGACATTATGCTTTAAATTTAATACTTTGTGTATGATATCACAGTGTTTAGATTCATTGCAAGATTCAGGCTTAAATAAATCTTGTTATTAGTTTTACCATATATCCATATATAATTTCCATACTGTTGTAATCATGTGTTTTATCGAAACAGTTTATCTAAATGGAAACAATAATCTCTAAAAGATTTCAGATGTTTTAAATTATTTTGTTAAATACCATTGTACTTGTATATTATGTATTATTCTTTTTAACTCAAAAGAAAATTACAATAAACTTTCTCATTTTTCTATTGATCTTTCCTGGCTGTTCCATTATTGTGCCCCTGTGTATTGCTAAATATATCTGTTAAAATATGATAGATTTCATGTATTATTCACTGTCTCTGTTAAAATATGTCATTACTTTTACTTTGCAGACCTGGACAGAAAATCATAAGATTCATAAGAATTGTTATTGATATTAAATTTAATACTTTGTGTATGATGTCACAGTCTTTAGCCTCACTTCAAGATCCATGCCTAAATGAATCTTCTTTTTATTAGTTTTACAATATATTGTATCCTTATATCATAATTTCCATACTTTTGAACTCATGTGCTTTATCAAAACAGAGTTTATCTAAATGGAAACAGTAATCTCTAAAAGAGTATTGTAGATATTTCAATAAATTTTGTAAAATATCATGGTTTGTGTATTCTTTTCAACTCAAGAAAATTATTTCAGATAAACTTGCTCATTTTTTCATTGCCCTTTCCTGGCTGCTGCTTTATTGTGTCCATCTGCTGATCTCAAGTAGCCTTAATATATAGCTAAATGTATCTGTTAAAATATGGACTGATTTCATTTATTATTCACTCTGTTAAAATGTTTTATTATTTTTTCTTCACAGAAGCTTGGGCTGAACAGAAAATCAAGATACACATAAAAACTGTCATTATTGGGAATTTAAATGAAAGAAAAGACTTGGAACTTTCCATCAAGAAAAGAGATATATATGCTGCAATCTTCATGTAAAAGTTGAATATCTGTATTCTCAAAAGTATCACAGTGAATATTAACTGTCACGAAATAATGTAATTTCAAATGAGTGGTTTCTCTTTTTTTTACCAAAGAATTGTTACATATTAAAGAAAAGACATAATCTTTTTAAATTTGCTAATTTTTATAATGGTATAAATTTATTGTTCTATATGTAAACACACTAAAGAGAAATTATTTTCCTGTGAAGTTTGTGACACTACACTTTCACACACATTTTAGATGAAGAACCTGAAGAGAAATGATATTCTTATGAAGTTTGTGGCTCTGCATTTTCACTGATGTTTAATTTGAAGTACCACATGCAAAAACACTGGAGAGAAACAATATTCTTATGAAGTTTATTGAACTGCATTTTCATAGTTTTATCATACACACACACTGGACAGAAACTATATTACTGTGAAGTGTGCAGATCTTTCTATAAACTTAAATTTTGTGTTCCTTATGGAAAAACACAGTAGAAAATTAACATTTACTTGTGACATTTGTGAGTATGCATTTTCTCGGAAGGAAATTTGGTTACGCCATCTTCGAACACACACTGGCAAGAAGCCATATTCTTGTGAAGTTTGTGGATCTGCATTTTTGCAGTCATCATCTTTGAAGTACCATATGCAAACACACACTGGAGAGAAACCATACTGTTGTGAAGTTTGTGACTCTGCATTTTCAAAAAGGTCATATTTGGAGAGCCATATGCGAACACACACTGGAGAGAAACCATATTCTTGTGAAGTTTGTGGCTCTGCATTTTCAAATAAATCAAATTTGAAGCGCCATATGCAAACACACACTGGAGAGAAACCATATACCTGCAAAACTTGTGAATCTACATTTTCAATTAAGGCACATTTGGAGAGCCATATGCGAACACATACTGGAGAGAAACCATATTCTTGTGAAGTTTGTGGATATGCATTTTCTCAAGCATCATCTTTAAAGGGCCATATGCGAACACACACTGGAGAGAAACCATATGCCTGTGAAATTTGTGGATCTGCATTTTCAGACAAGTCATCTTTCCACCGACATATGCGAACACACAGAGGAGAGAAAATATATTCTTGTGAAGTTTGTGGATCTGCATTTTCACAGAAGTCACATTTGGAGTGCCATATGCGAACACATACAGGAGAGAAGCCATATTCTTGTGAAGTTTGTGAATCAGCATTTTCAGATAAGTCATCTTTCCGCAAGCATGTGCGAATACACACAGGAGAGAAACCATATTGTTGTGAAGTTTGTGGATCTGCATTTTCACAACGAAAATCTTTGAAGTGTCACATGCGAACACACACTGGAGAGAAACCATATTCTTGTGAAATTTGTGGATCTGCATTTTCACATAAGTCATCTTTCTGCCAGCATATGCGAACACACACAGGAGAGAAACCATATTCTTGTGAAGTTTGTGGATCTGCATTTTCACAAGCAACATCTTTGAAGTGCCATATGCGAACACACACTGGAGAGAAACCATATTCTTGCGAAATTTGCGGATGTGCATTTTGCCAGAAGTCAGGTTTGAAGCGCCACATGCAAATACACACGGGATAGAAAATATATCTATTCAAATTTTGAAGATTTGCATTTGTAAGTAAACCAAGTTTACTCTATCATTGCAAATCTTTAGTGATTTCAAAACAAAAATTTATTCCAGTTTCAGAAGATAAAGTAATTTTCTTAATGGAAATATTAAATTCAATCTATTAACTTGAAATTTAAAGTAAAATAAAACCTTCATTCTTTTTAACCTCAGGTATCCCTTTTCTTTGGAGGTGCCTAGACTTATAATGACATGTCAATAGAGTATTTAAATCATCAAACATACAAAAAATCTGAATTGTAAAATAAAAAATGTAATAAAATTAAGACATCATTTAATTGGAAAAAACATTTAATTGCCTTTATGAATAAAATAGATATTATTATTATAATCTACTTATCATAATTGAAAAATTTCACTGCAATTCAATGATGACAAGTATTTTAAAAAGGGTTTTGAATTTTTTTATATCTGTCTAAAAGCTATTTTTATAGGAGAGTGTGCCTAGCTATTTAACCACTGGCTGGAGAAAGTTTCATATCTTTTTAAAGGACTTTAATCAGTAACATGATGCTATCTGCTAGTATTGGATTTAGATAAAGAGAGACATGATGCTATCTGCTAGTATTGGATTTAGATAAAGAGAGACACTGTTCTATTCCACATCTTTTAAGATGAATGACGCCATGAAAAATGTTTTACACCTTAGTTGGAATCTTCCAGGTGCATTTTCTTTTTAGACCAATTGCTCTATCAAGGCTAAATAGCCCAGTCTGCCCTATTATTTGCAGGTGTTTGTATTCAGAGATTTCCTTTTCCTAGACCAAAGCAAGAGAGTCTTTCTAGCTAATTATGTGCAGTCTGGAGAATGATGGATTCATATCTTTCCCCAAGGCATTTGTGCAAAGTAGACAAAATAAATTTGGTCAGAAGATAAATTTCATAAGTAAAAGATGAAAGAATTTAGTATCTTTGGATAAACTCTTCATGCGTGAATGGGTAAATTACTATAACAGATATCTACTCTTAGATAGATTTTGTTTATTAGCACTTGTCATTTGAGGCAAGAATTTAAGGATTTTATTCCAGTTTTCATTTTAAATATGTTCTCAGTACTTGAATGCATATATACTAAGATTATATTCCCATAAAGAGGACAAGTGCAAGGGTCTCATGTCCCTCTACCTAGTCTATGATACAGGACCATCCACTCTACTACATCTCTATTTTCATAAGGTATTATTCATATAAAAATGAAAGCATCTTTCCCTCTTAAACTAATAATATTTTGCAGCAATTTTTAACATCAACTTAAGATTTTTCTTGTCAAAAAGTTGAACATTTTAACACATTCAGCATTAAAGATGAAAAATAGTGAATTTTATACAGTGTTTTTACATGACTTAGCCTGAGCGAAACAAATTCGGATGATAAAAAACTCAGAATGACATCAAAGCTGGCTGAATTTTTTTTTATCCTTTAATAGTTGTGCTTAATTTGTAACATACAGAAATGTAGACAGAAAAAAAATAAAATGTTAATAAAATAGCAAGAGTCACAAAGCAGTGAACATTGGCCCAAATCTTAAGGTTCAAGGCTAGTACATGCTGACCCTGCTCATAAATATAAGAAGGAATGTAATATTAAAGATACATGTAAAGAGAAAGATTTAAAAACAGAGTAATGTATACCATTATATGATGTCAAAGTGCTCTATTCATTGCTGTTATAGAGCTGCATGCAGTGTACCACAAACTTATAAAGACACAGTGAACTCTGAAGGCACATTGTTAGATTGAAGCATTCCAAAATAATAACAGCTCAGAATGAGAAATCAGAGATCTGAGTTCAAATTCCCATTGGGTTTGTTACATTCATTTATGTGCAAATACCTTTGGGAAAATTATGAATTCATCTTTTGTTCTCTGAGTTATGGATTGAATAGCAGGACAGACTGGATCCTAGATCTTTGGTTGGTAACCAGGCTACTGCAGAAAGAGACAGCAACCTCCTGCCATGTCAGTCATGAAGCAAAAGAAACATGACCATGCATTATGGCACTTAACTAACTGAAATAATAATTATGTTTTTGAACTGATACATTTATTAGAAGGCATTAAGTGGTAGATGAGTTTACACAGAAAATCCAGATCGGTCAGAAAGATATAAATCATGATTTGTTACCAGAGGATTCGGTCAAATAAAAGGACTAAACTATAAAGACTTTTCCTCCTACTGCAAACCTTATTTCAATATGTGTCTTAATACAGATACTAGTAGAATATGATCATATTGTCCACCAAATGAAGAAAACAACAGCAAATTTGCATGCTCCAATTGATAGTGAGATTTCTATAGAGCAACTAGAGGAATTTAAAGTAATGACAGATAAAAACAAGAGACCAGTTTACAAGTTGAACAAATCACTTTACAGTTGGTATTAATCAGGCAGTAATTGGACCAATATTTGATATGAGTGCCTTACAAGAAATGATTTTGAACAGAATCCAGCAGATCAATATGTCAATATTAAACACAAAGGATGAATATACAGACGTATTGTCTTTTGATTCTTGAATCTGACAACATAGAATCACTTAATGATGTTAAGAAAATGTGCAAACTTGGAGAGATTTTCCATTGACACCACTATTATTCCAACTACCTTCCATCCTCAGTAGTTTGTTGTTTTAAAAAGTGATGATTAGAATTGTAATAAAGTCTAAATATATCAAAGTGAACTTATGCATTTTCTTTGTTTTTGAGAACTGAGAACAAAAATTCAACTAAAAAAGTTGAAAACTGATACAATGTATCAAAATTCAAATTAGACGTGTCATAATAGATCATTTCAATCTGAAAGATAAGTCAACAATGTTTTGTAACAATTTTTATCATCAACTTGAGATTTTTCTTGTTAAAAATTTGAATAATTTTAACACATTCAACATTATGAATAAAAAATAGTGAATTTTATACAGTGTTTTTTGTGACTTAGCATGAGCAAAAGAAATTCACAGATTTGGACAAAAATAAAAAACAGAATGACATGGAAATTTTTCAATTCATTTTCTCTGCCTACACTTTACTCTTCTGTACAATAAAGATTACTCGTTTCTGTAGATTAAACACCTCTATTATTTTCCTCTGTTCATTTTACTTATTTCCATAATCTTTTTCCCTTTATTCCATTTCTAATATGGCAAACTTAGCAACTCATATCAAAATTTTTGAAAAATGAAATTCTTATTCAGTTTGCTTAATAAATCATTGGAAAATAAAATAGTTGAAAATATAAATTCATTTTTGGTAATGACTATGAATTAGTGATGTCTTCCTTTTTGATTTTTTTTTTTTTTTTTTTACATTTATTGCATCCCTTGGTAGGGTTTTTTTTTTTTTTTCCATGTTACAAAAAACAATTCCTGATATGAGATCAGATAGTAAATAATTAGGTTTCAATGAAATTTCTACTTTATGAAAATTGACATGTAGTTGATTGAGTGACCCAAATCATAAGTTCAGGTGGTGAGTAAGACTCAACACTCAGTGCTGGCAGCATCAGTGACCATGGAGAAATGTCATGCATCTATTTTGTTTTTGAATAGTTTTGCTCTGTAATTGCCAAGAAAGAATTTTCAGCATCAGGAATGAAATCTAGCCTAACACTGCTTAATCTTTATTGTCTGAGTTGCAATACATTTTCTAAAAAGTAATTTCTCTTTTGTCTTGTGCTTTTTGAATTTCTTTCTCAGTGTTATTCCTTTCAGCTCAACATTATTATAGGAAGTTTAACAAACTTGGGTAGGTTGACAGAGAAATCTCAACAAAATCATTTCAGCACAAATCATATGGTTTTGTCTTGTTGCCTTTTCTGACCTTTTAAAGCAAAGGTAAGTGAAATGAAAAATACAAATAATTTTGATAAAAAATAAATTATTTACCATCTTGTATACCCCATTATTTCTCTTTTTGTTGTTAGTATCATAAAAAGACAAAATAAATTCGGCTATGATTTCAACGTGTCAGTTGGATTTTTTTGTTATTTTGTTTAGTTTGAAGATTTTTTGACTAGGATATTTTGGTAGTGTATATTTTTATTGTACATGTTACAAAAAACGATTCACGATATGAGATCAGATGGTAAATAATTAGTTTTCAATTAAATTTCTACTTTGTGAAAATTGACATGTAGTAGACTCAAATCAGATTTGGGTGGTGAGCCACACCCAATCCTCAACAGTAGCAGCAGCGTCAGTGACCGTGGAGAAACGCCCATGCATCTTGTTTTTTTTCTTTGCTCCGTAATTGCCAAGAATTTTAAACATAGCGAACGAAATCTTGTCTAACACCGCTTAATTTCTTTCGTCTTCGCGGTGATACATTCTCTTAAAAGTAAATTCACTTTTTTTGTCTTATGCTTTTTGAATTTCTTTTTTTGCGTTATTCCCTTCATCTCAACATTATTATAAGGACTGAGAAAACTTTGGTATTTTGACAGAGAAATCTCAGCAAAATTATTTGAACACAAGGAAATCATAACGGTTTTGTTTTTCTTGTTGCATTTTAAAGCAAAGGTAAGTGAAATGAAAAAAAATACAAATAATTTTGATAAAAAATAAATTGTTATTTACCAAAATGCATACCCCATTTTTTCATTTTTGTTGTTAGTATCATAAAAAAAAGCAAAGAAATTCGGCTATGTTTTCATCATGTGAGTTGGATTTTTTTATCATTTCGTTTTGTTTGAAGATTTTTTAACTAGGATTTTTACGGTGTTTGGACATGACAAAAAAGATAAAAAAATATTCGACCTCGTAGTTAAATATTCTTTTTTTTTTTAATGTAAAACTTTACTGTATAAAATTAATGTTTAAAATGAAAAGATTACGCTTAAATATTGAAAACAAGTTCTTGGAGAATTTTTAAATCAATTTCTTTTTGTAAAACAGAAGCACTACTTACCAAAAATTTGTTCCGAATTGTAAAATAAAAAATGCAATAAAACCATTATTTCTCTTTTTTGTTATTTTTGTTTTTCTCAAGAAATGCAGGATTTTAGGGAGTTTGGAGACATTGACAAAAAAAAAAAATATTTGACCTCAAAGTTAAATATTCTTTTTTTTTAATGTAAAACTTTACGCTATAAAATTAGAACATGTGAAAGTTTAAAATTGAAAGATTACACTTAAATGTTTAACACAGAACACCATGGAGAATTTAAATTGTCAATTTCTTTTAATAAAACAGAACACCCACTTACTGAAAATCTGTTCTGACTTGTAAAATAAGAAATGTAATAAAACTAGGCAACTCCAAAAATTTTCTGAAAACTGAGCATACCATGATGATAAAATGCCCCAAACTTGATAAAAACAAAGTATCATCATCAAAACGTTTAGTCTGTGGAAAGACCAAAGTATTTTTTTATTATTTTATTAAATGTTATAATATTTTCTAGAACCTTGGAAATTTTGGTTAAAAATCTTGTTTTTCTTACATCAATGAGTGGACCAAACATTAGTATTGGAAATTTAATGTCTTTTTTGTGGTAAAAACACATTGTTTTGGAAATTTTTGCAAAAATCAAATGATTGTCACATTTTCAGGACTTATTCACAAAGGAATGAAATTATTTTGCAGATTATTTTTTTTACAGAATCTTTGTAAAAATAATTTTGGTTTTTTACACCTTACTTAATTTTATGAAATTTTGTGAAAGTAAAATTTCAGATTCTTCATATTTATTAGTTAAAAACAGGACTACTTGGAGAATTTAAATCATCAATTTATATTTGTCAACTGTTGTCAACATTTACAGAAAATATGCTCTGAATAATAAAAAAATGCAATAAAACTAAGACATTATTCAATTAAAATAGCTTTTAATTGCTTTTATAAGATATATTAAGGACAGTATAGTCTTAAGAAAAAAAAATTTTTCAAGGGATATTCTTCATTTTTTTAAATATTAGAATAATTTATAAAATTTTAAATCTTAAATTTCTGCATTACTTTGATTCCATTAGGTGATGTTATTAAATAAAAACTGTATTTACTAATCTGAAATCAAAAAGCTTAGTACAAACATCAAACACCAATACTTTTATAATAAATTTTTCTTTTATGTGTATAAACATGCCAATGATTTTGCATAATGCTGATCATTCACAACATTATCAGATAGTGTTAACTATAGTAAATATCTGGCCAAAAACAAAAATAAAAAAATAGATTACAGTGAATATTAATAACTCAATAAAAATTAAATAAAAGATACTTAACTTTTACAGAAAACCTGCTCTGAATCATAAAATTAAATGGAATGAAACTATGACATTATTTAATTAGAAAAGCTTTCAATTGCTTTCATAAATAAGGTATACTATAGACACTATGTTCTTCTGGAAAATATTTTTTCCATGAATAATTAATTTTTACAAGAACTGTTTTCATTTTTTGTAATCTTAATTAGAATAATTTGTAAAGTTTTAAATCTTTTAAAATTCTGTTTTAATCGTTTAAGTTTTAGGTGATATTGTTATTAAGTAAAAACTATACCTGTCATAAATCAAAAAGCATATTACAATTTAAGGACCACCAGTATTTTAAAAAGAATTTTGAATTCTTTTTGTATGTGTATAAATGTGCAGATTTTTGGAGATACAGTTGTTCATATGCAACATTATCAGAAAGTAAGAGCGATAACTATATTAAAGTTAAAGCAAAAGTATCTAAAAGTTAATGTCAATCTATACTTGCTGCTTCTCCAGTCACTAGAGCAGATGAATTTGGAATCTTTTCTTGAATCTCTTAAAATCTGCCAGTACTCACCACAAATTCTTGACTGTAGTCTTCTCCAGTGCTACTCCTTCAGAGTCTGAAATAGACTTCTAGCTTTTGTCTGCCCAGTAAAAAGCTTCAGTGGAACCTTTTTGGAGATCTGACTTTCCATCTACATACACAGCAATTTCTCCATTTGATTAATGGGTCTAGTCTATTGAATTATTATAACTGCCAGTCTCTTAGGTGCAGAAATTTTCACAGCTTTGCATGTTCTCCGAACATTTCATCTTGGTCTGGTGGATTTTAAGACTATGTGGGTTTTTACATTCCTTCCCACAGATGTATTCTGTCCTTCAAAATCATTGACACAGTAGTGTGTGATAACTTCAGATCACATTCACTTTCTTCCCTCCTTCCCACTGTTCAATCAGCCATCATTTATGTGTCAAGATCAATAGCCATTCTTTCCTTCTTGGTAGTTGAAGCGTAGACAATGTCCTCTTCATAGAGATCTTGGGATTTTTGAAGAAAAATTTCAAAACCACAAACAGACTTTGTTGTGGGGGTTAAGTGTTTTGTACCAATGCAGCCGTAACACTGACCTTGAAGCATGCTAGTGCTGCTGGAAGCTTGGATGGAAATTGTACACCAAGCTAAGAAACATTCACACCGCCAGGCATACCAATTTGCGATTGTGATCGTAAAGTCAATAAACACTATTAGATTATTTATAAAATTCTAAAAACTAATACAATTAGATGTAATTTAATATTTATCATTTACCAATTTATAAAGAAATAAATTTTAAAACATTTACGAAATTATTAAAATATGTAAACCAACTCTGAGGAAATCCTTAATATTTACCATTTTATAAAGTTTAAATCAATTGCCAATTAGCTGATCTTTGGCCAAACATTCCAATAAATAATAGGGTAAATAAAAAAATTCTAAGAAATAAAACAAAAAAAAACCATACCAAGTAATGTTTTGTCGCTTATACAGAAAAAAGAATGGAAATATAAATCACTGAGCATAATCTAAACATAAATGCCTTTCAATAAAATAAAAGTGTCAAAAGGATGGTTTTCCCCTCCTGTCACTTTCAATCTTTGGCAAGGTTTATCATTTTAAAAGCAACAATTAAAATTAGTATAAAACCTAAATATATGAAAGTGAATTTATACATTGTATTTGTTCTTAAGAATTGACAATAAACATAATACACATTACACTATTGGAATGGTTAGCAAAATGTTGGCTAATTGCAAATCGATTCAAACTTTCTTAAATGTTGAATAAGGATTTCCTTATAGTTGGATCGCATATTTTAATAATTTAGTAAATGTTTATAAATTTATGAATAAACATTTGTTCAAATTTATTTCTTTATAAATTGGTAAATGATAAATATTGCATTACATTAGGTTTTAGAATATTGTAAATATAAATTTCATGTAAATAAACAATCGAATAAATAGAGATTAATATGTTTGTTATCAATTTTGAAGAACAAAAAGAATGTATAAATTCACTTTGGAATAAAACTTAAAGATGATCAATTTTGATCATCACATTTTAAAACAATAAACACTGCCAAAGAGTGAAGGTAGTTAAAAAAAAAAAATTATGGGAAAAACTATTATTTTCACACAACATTTTATTGCAGGTATAAAAATTCATATTTACCAAATATATTTTCATTATCGTGATCATATTTTCTATTTATTTTTCTTTATTCAAAGACATTAAAATCCTTCAACCTTAATTTATGAGAGTATTCTGTTAGTACATGTGTACTGAAAACATTTTTTAAAATGACTGAAATGCAATCCATAAATTTATACATCAAATGAGAGTTGCTAATGAAGACAATGTATCTACAGGTGAAAATATATATGGATATTAATTTCATTCAGGTCAGTTCAAAATTTATGCAGATAAAATTTTGAAATATATTTTTTTTATACATGAATGAAATAAAATCATCCATATTTTCAAGAATCAGGTCAATATGAATTTTGATTTGGAAAATGTTTTTTGGGAGCATGAAGTGAATACTTGGAACATTTCTTTTCAGTGTTTTTAATAAAATGTGGAAAATAATAGATGCAAATAAAGTAACTCAAATGACAACAAATTTGCAAAGTATTTATTATACATGAATTAAATTCATCCAAGAACCTGGTAAATAGGAATTTTGATTTATTTCATATAAACAATATATTATGAACATTCTTTTCGGGGTGTTAAAATGGTAATATGATGTCCTTTCAGTGTGCAGTTGTACAAGTCTTTTTAAAATTAAAGTATTTCAAAAGAAAGCATTACAGATTTTATGAAAATATTTTCTCTCCAATATGAGTGAACACATGCTTTTTTTTTCAAAATCTGGTACATATGCAAACTCTGCCAAATACATTTCACAAGAATGTGCTTCTGTTTAGTGTGTGTCTGCACATGGTGCAGCAGAAAATTCAGATCCAAAATCTTTACAAAATTATGGGTTCTCTCCAGTGTGTTTACATGTGGTTCAACTATGATGACATTTTTGAAAAAGCAGATCTAGTAGTACCACAAGAACAAGGAGTACTTTCAGTGAGAATTCACAGATGATACAGAAAATAATCTTTCCTAACCGGTGTGTATTCGGATATGGCGCTCCAAATGAGATTTCCGTGAAAATGCAGATCCACAAACTTCACAAGAATATGGTTTCTCCCCAGTGTGCGTTCGCATATGGCAATACAAATATGACTTCCGTGAAAATGCAGATCCACAAACTTCACAAGAATATGGCTTCTCTCCAGTGTGTGTTCGCATATGGCATTCCATATGTGACTTCAGTGAAAAGGAAGATTCACAAACTGTACATGAATATGGTTTCTCACCAGTGTGTGTTCGGATGTGAAGCTTCAAAGATGACTTCAATGAAAATACAGATTTACAAACTTCACACAAATATGGTTTTTCTCCAGTGTGCGTTCGCATATGGCATACCAAATTGGATTTCAGTGAAAATGTAGATCCGCACACTTCACAAGAATATGGTTTCTCTCCAGTGTGTATTCGCATATGATACTCTAATGATGACTTCTGAGAAAATGCAGATCCACAAATATCACAAGAATATGGTTTCTCTCCAGTATGTGTTCGCATATGGCATACCAAATTTGACTTCCGTGAAAATGTTGATTCACAAACTTCACAACAATATGGTTTCACTCCAGTGTGTGTTTGCATATGGCGTTCCAAAGAGGACTTAACTGGAAATGCAAATCCACAAACTTCACAAGAAAATGGTTTCTCTCCTGTGTGTGTTCGCATATGGCGCTCCAAGGATGACTTCACTGAAAATGCATATCCACATATTTCACAAGAAAATGGTTTCTCTCCTGTGTGTGTTCGCAGATGACGCTCCAAATGTGATTTCTGTGAAAATGCAGATCCACAAACTTCACAAGAATATGGTTTCTCTCCAGTGAGTGTTAGCGTATGACATACCCATGTGAACTTCATTAAAAATGTTGATCTGCAAACTTCAAAAGAATATGGTTTTTGTGTCTCTTTTGTCTCTATGCATATATGTTACCAAACGAGATCTTGAGGATACATATCCACAAAGTACAGAAGAAAATCATTTCTTTCAACCATGTCTTTCAATATCAAATCATAAATCTGATTTTATTAAAAAGATTTGCAAACTGCATAAGAATATGGCTCCTCTCTAATTGTTACTCATATATAACACTGCTTTTGGAGAAAAGACAAACCACACATTTCAAAGTACACGTTTTCTGCCAGCTCATGTTCATTCTGATGCATTCAAAAATGAAGATTAACAGCTTTTATATGAAGATTGCTGCATATATTTCTCTGTTTCTGCTGTAAAGTCAAGAGTCTTGTTTTCTTTCATTGACATTCACAATAACAATTTATGTATCATCTGTGAAGAAAAATAAAAAGAGAGATTAAGAATCTCTGAATAATATATAAAATCAGTTTATATTGCAGCAGATACATGTAGTTATATATTAAGGCTACTTTAGAGCTGCACAGGGACACAATAATGCAGCAATCAGAGAAGATCAAACAAAGTGGCTTCTAATTTTTACTCATGTAACACAGCTTCATAGAAAAATATATTTTATAAAAAACGTTCACATGAATGTTGCAGCATATCTTTTCTTAATTCTTGATGGAAATTTAAATGTTTTGTTTTTCATTTAAGTCCCCAATAATAACAGTTTTTTCTTTATTCAAAGATATTAAATTCCCTCAACCTTAATTTATGAGAGTATTCTGTTAGTACATGTGTACTGAAAACATTTTTTAAAATGACTGAAATGCAATCCATAAATTTATACATCAAATGAGAGTTGCTAATGAAGACAATGTATCTACAGGTGAAAATATATATGGATATTAATTTCATTCAGGTCAGTTCAAAATTTATGCAGATAAAATTTTGAAATATATTTTTTTATACATGAATGAAATAAAATCATCCATATTTTCAAGAATCAGGTCAATATGAATTTTGATTTGGAAAATGTTTTTTGGGAGCATGAAGTGAATACTTGGAACATTTCTTTTCAGTGTTTTTAATAAAATGTGGAAAATAATAGATGCAAATAAAGTAACTCAAATGACAAAAAATTTGCAAAGTATTTATTATACATGAATTAAATTCATCCAAGAACCTGGTAAATAGGAATTTTGATTTATTTCATATAAACAATATATTATGAACATTCTTTTCGGGATGTTAAAATGGTAATATGATGTCCTTTCAGTGTGCAGTTGTACAAGTCTTTTTAAAATCATGATTTTCTGTAAAGATGAAATGTCTTTGAAGAAAAAAATGACAAAGATATATTAACTGAGATAGTAAATACAGATTGAGCATCATTTATCTGAAATTCCAAAATCTGAAAATTTTCAGGTGCTGACTTGACTTGCCACAAATGGAAAATTCCAGAAAGCCCAGCTGCGTAGCCTACCTTGGCACCTGTTTTTTGACAGTGATCAGCACAGCAACGCACCTTCGTTTATGGAATGCCCACCAAGTGTTTTTTGCCCAATAAAGATGTTATTCAAAAAGTCCTACATTTATATATACTTTGTAAGTAGTGATCATGTTTTTTTGTACATGTGCAGAAAGTAGAAAACATTATTTTTTTGTGAAATCTTAATTTCACCACTTAAAAATCCGTGTGAGCATTACATGACAAGCATCATTACCTGTATCTGTATGTATACAAAATTTAAGAAATTTTATATAAACCTGCCTTCAGGGTTATGTATAAGCTGTGTTATGAAATGTAAATGAAAAAATTGTGTTTATGATTGGACTAGCAGCATGGCCTGGCATTGCCCGTGCTTGATTAAAAAATTGTACGACTCATACAGCAATTGCTATCACTTGACTTAAAATATTTTTGCCCTTCCTTGCCTTTAAAGGAATGCCCTTTGCCGTGCTGATGTTGCTACATGCCTTACTTCTTGCCTATCTCACACTGCAAATTTTTTCTAAGCTCTATACTAAACATTAAATCTGTTACGAAAAAAGAACTAAACAAAATGAACACAAAACGATCAGCTTTAAAAAAGGACTCGTAACTGGAAAAACCGAATGAAAAAAAGAATGTTAACAACAAATACTTTTTCACACCCAACCCAGTTCTGCAGAATCAATGTTGAGTTTAAGCAAGCGAATGAGCCAATTGGAGTAAAGTGCCATGCAGATTTAAATTTTTCCCACTTGTGACGAATACAGCTATCGATTTTTTTGCATGCTAGTTAACATTTGTGTCAGTCAGCCGTTGGCTCTCACGCTGGCCAATAGAATCTTCCTGCCTATTTGTGGCAGACAGCTATAGGCTTTCACTCTGGCCAGTAGAAAATGGCCACAAACTACATGAAAACTGCCATAGAAGCATGAAAAAATCGATTATTTCCACTATCGATGGGAGTGGGAAATGCAAAGTCAGTCTTGGTCTTCCTGCTAACTTGGAGCATGTTCATGTAAATTTTGGTGCAAATCCGTTGAAAATTGCGTCTGTGCATTCATTACACACATACATACATACATACATACATACATACACATCCTGCCTTTTATAGATAGAGATTCAGTTCCCAAGCTGCTCCATTTTATAGATGCTATATATAAATTAAATAGCCTGTATTCCAAAATATGAAAAAAATATGAAAACCGAAGCACTTCCAGTCCCCAACCTGTAATATATTAAATCAGTTGATATTTTAATATATACATGTAGTTATATATTAAGACTAGTTTAGACTAGCACAGGTGCACAATATGGGAGAAGCCAGGGAAGATAAAACTCATTATAATAGCTAACCATCTGTCCAATATATAAATGGTTTTATCTGCACACAGATTTATTCAGAGAAATGTACTAGTTTTCATCCTACAATATTTTTTTCAACTTCTTTGAATAACGACAGAGTTGAAAATATTTTTCAAAAATTTTAAGGTTATAAACATTAAAAGCTGAAACATTTCTTTTTTTCAAGGAGACATTATCTCTGATGATGAATGAAGAAAATGATTTTTGGGAGCATGAAGTGAAATGTTTCACACTGTGACACAGCTGAACGAAAAAAGCACACTAAACATGACAAACAGGTATCTACGAAAGCAAGATTAAAAGACTACCATTCCAAAAGTCTAATCACCTAAAGGAATAAAGACTTTTGGAGCAGAGAATTGTATGATATACAGAGTGACATATTGCTTCTGTAGAATTCTTTTCTATTTAACAAAATTCTTGCTAAGTCTTTCAACTACGAAGAAATAATTTTCATATTCAAAAATGCATATCAAACAGGTACCTATGGATGTAAATGTTTTGTATATACAATTGAGAAAACACTTGCAGTGAAAATATTTGGATGTTCATTCAGATTTACATCAATGAAACAAATGTGCATCATGGATTATGTTAAAATTAGCATGTAAACCTGAGAATTACATTTTCAAAAAGTTAACCAAACATCAGGAAATTATCTAATTTTAATGAAAATTTCATAACTTATTTATTCATGAAGTGGGTTAATCAAGGGAGATAATTCTAAATTTCATTTTTTGTCTTCTGTAAAATAAAATGGTAAACATGGATATATGTGCCCACAATAAGACACAGTATCAAAAGGATGTTTTTTTTCCCATGGCATTGATTTCATAATTACCGCCTCACTTTGGCAATGTTTATTGTTTTAAAAAGCATTGATTAGAATTGTAATAAAACCTAAACATAAAAGTGGAGTGATACATTTTCTTTGTTCTTGAAAATTGACAAAAATAATGAACACCTTTAAATTGTTTATTTACACTATTTATTATTTGAATGATTGGCAAAACATTGGTTAATTGCAAAGTGATTCAAACTTTATAAAATAATAAATAATAAAGATTCACTTATAGTTGATTCACATATTTTAATAATTTAGTAGAAAGAGTGAATGTAGTTAAAATAATAGCAGTGTCAATGGAAAAAACCTATTGACATTGTCTTATTGCAGGCAGGTTTATCCATGTTTGCCAATAAAAAAATCAAATGAAAAGTACAAGATGTTTAAATAAATTGTCTTTCAAGAATGTGCCCTATCAAAAATGGTATTAAACTTGAACTTTACAGTTTTAATTCTTAGAACACCTATTTTATATATCTGCTTTTAGAGTAGCAACCAAGTTCTGCAACAAGTTGCAAATTGAATTATAAAATTCTTTTATACATTGTAGATTGTTTCCCTGTGTAAACAAAAAATATACAATATGTTTTATTAAATCTAGGTTTCAGCAAATTGTTTTTAATCAAAGAAATTGTTTTTAAGTTGAAAACAATTTCTTTTGGATAATTTTTAACCACTCTTGAATTCTTTTCTGAACACATTTGATAATATTTTTTATATGATCATGTTCATCACTAATTTATACACTTTGAATATTCAATAATTTGCCAAAAACAAAACAAAACAAAAAAAAAAACAAAAACAGCATAGCATGATGAAAAAAGGCCCCAAACATTTTAAAGACAAAGTTTTATTGCCAAAATGTTTATGTTATTATCACGAGGAAAGACCAATGTATTTTTAATTATCTTTTTAAAATTTTTTAATCCTTTCTAGCAAGTTCAAAATTTTGGTTAATAATTTTGTTTTTTTTATGTCAGCAGTCATGTAATATTTGGCATTAGTTTTTTTTAGCACTTTTCCACTTGAAAAACACATTAATTTGAAAAAAATCAAATAATTGTCAGATTTTAATGAAACTTTCAAAACTTATTAAAAAATGACTGAAGTATTTTTAGAAACATTTGTTCTTTAGAAAGTCATGGTAAAAATATATATATTTTTTTTAAATGTTACCTTTCCTTACTAAATTTTATGAAAACTCAACTTCATGTATTTTTGTGATTATTTTAAGTAAATGCAGAAAGACTTTGAAGAATATAACTCATTGATTTTTTTTTGTAAATCGAGAAGCATTTCTACCTAAAATTTAGCTCTGAATTGTAAAATACAAACCCCAATAAAACTAAGACATTATTTAATTAGAAAAGGTTTTAATGGATTTTATGAATAATATATGTTAAGGACATTATTGTCTAAAGCCAAAATATTTTTCCAGTGAAAAATGAATTTTTACAATAATTTTTTTTTTTTCAACTTTAAATAGAAAATGTGATAAAGTTGTTAAATATTTTAAAATTAAGTTTGGATATGTCTTTTTATGGAAATGCTTTTATTAAAAGATCTATTTGACAGATTCTTAAACTTGAAAGCTTATTAGAATCTGTGAAGCGCTTGTACTTTTAAAATAATCTTTTAATATGCCAAAAAATGTATTAAAAACGTTTCCATCAAAACTACAGAGGCACAATTCAGAAATAATGTCATGTGTTTTAAGAGTTGTTTCTCCTGATAACAAAGATTTGGCCTCATAAATTGCATTCTTTTTGTTCTGGCTAGCACATGTCAAATTCACTGTCAAATTTTCAAAATTTTTAATTTTAATTTCTTTTTTTTTTTTTTTTTTTTACATATTTCACTAAATATTTTCTTTTCATTTTTTAAAATATAATCAAGTTTTTCTTTTTTAGTGAGAGACTACAATTATTAATTTTTTTCTTTTTTAGATTCAATTTTAGAGATGGAAAGAGTGCAGACTTTAGACATATCTTTGTTAAAAAAATTGCCTAAAAAAACTCAATAAAATATTTGACTTTTAAAGTGTTTAATTCTTAAGAATTACTAAATTTTTTCTGTGAAAAAAAAATGTTTGTTTGTTTCCAATTACAAATTTTCTAATTTTTCTAAAATAACTTTTGAAAAAAAGTTTAATTGAATTTAGAAGATTTTTAAACGGAGAGTTTCACTTTTGTTTACAAATTGTCAAAAATGGCTGACCTGATCGATTTTATGTCAATTTTGCTGGCTTAGGAAAAAAAATACTTTGCTCTTTCTTCTTCTTCTTAATTATAATAACATAAACATTTAGAGTTAGACGATAAAAAAAATTGTATATCAAATTTAGGATCTTTTTTTTCATCAGAGCATGCTCTTTTTTTAACGAAGTATTGAATATACCTACTAGGTAACTGACTCGCTAAAAAATTAGCATACCCCAAACTTAACAAAAACAAAGTTTTATCGTCAAAATAATCTGTTTTAAAGAGGAAAGGCCAAACGATTTCTTTATTACTCTAAATTAGATTTTTTTTTTTTTTTTACCCTTTTTAGAACGTTTTAAAATTTTGATTAAACATTGTATCAATCAGCGAGTGTACTCAGAAAATTTTTTTTGCGGTGAAAAACAATCATGTGATATTAAAATAAATTACCGAGAAATTAAGAGCGGTTTCATGGGAAAATCGTCCTTTTGACGCGCCGTTTTTTGCGTACACGAAAGTTTGCTGATAAAAGTGTAAAAAACTAAAGAAAAAAAAAGTAAAAAAAGCTTAAAAAAAACCTTAAAGAAATATTTTTCATTTTAAAAAATTAATTTTAAAGCTTCTGTTTCGCGTATCTATGGAGGTACCTAGATTAAATAATAAAAATATCCCAATGTCGAGAATAAATTTTATTTTTATTCGGTTGGTGCAAAAATAATGACATAATAATGTCGTTTTTTGACGTTAAAAAATACGTCAAAAAAACGACATTATTACGTCATTATTTTTGCACCAACAACACAGACTTTTTTTTTAGTGCATGTTCTCTGCTTTTGCGCAAAAACAGTAAGGTACGCCGATATTTTGTTCCGTCATAAAGTCTTTCAATCGGCTGTTATATTTCAACATTTTTTTTAAAAATACATTAAAATCCGAAATTTATTTGGTTTTCATTTTTTGTGAGTAAGGAAGTTTTTCGACTAAAAAACAAAAACATATCGTCGTAACAGACTGGATCAATTCCGAAATCTTTTCCTAATTGAATTTTAACGTTTAAACTTTAAAGAGTAAAAATGGATTTTTTTTTTTGGGAGTCATGAAAGTAAAACGAAAAGACTCACTTAAAGAAAGAGTTGCTCTTTCTTTCCGATGCATCCACAAACTCACTTTAATTTGCCAAAAACAAAACAAAAGATTGAATTAAGTAAAAAAAAAAAAAAAAAAAAAAAAAAACGGAAACAATTTCAACGCGAAAATAATTTAAAAATCCTACTAATTTTCTTTAATACAGTTCTTTGAAAATATAATTAAAAAAATTGGCATAATGAAATTATAGCTGAATGTATTTCCTTTTTTATGGTAACAGTAAAAAATCAAAAAAAAATCAAGCAAGTGAAAAGTGAAGAAGTCAGTAAATAACGATTTTTTTTTTATTCAAATCTTCCACTTACCTCTCAGGCGTGGAAAACAAAACGGGATGAATTCTTTGAGCTCAAATGATTTTGTTCGGATTTCTTCGTTCATATAATAATGTCGAAGTTGAAACGAAATGGAAAAACATGATACAAAGAGGAAATATTTCGTTTGATAGTGTAAGCGAAAAATATCAAGCGGTGTAAGACAGGATTTGGTTCCTTGTGTTTAAAATTCTTAGAACTATTGGAATTTACCGAGCAAAGTTATTCAGTAAAGAGATGCATGACGTTTCTTCAAAGCCACTGACACTACCGGGAATAAGGAACCCCACCACCGGAATTTATGACACTGTGCCTTTACTCAAGGGCAGGTCGTTCTTTATAAAATAGAATTTATAGTGAATGCAAATTTTATTTAAACCAAATTATGTACAGAAATAATAGTAATACTGACAACCATCTACATCATGGGCAAAATTAACTTCTTGTAGGATCGTAAGAAGTTTTTGGAAATAATAATGATTTTACTAAAACTACTAACTAAAACCCCTATCTGGTGAGGGGATAGGATGTCGATACCTTTCCTAATAGTATTTTTGTGTGTAAGTGAATATAACAAACATGACTAGAATAGGAACTCACCTCTCTGGTTTCCACTTCCATCACACCACCTGCACATTGAAGCTTACAGAACCTAGTATTCTGAAATGAATACTCATCTAGATACTGACCAGGTTCAGCATTGCTTAACTTCAGAGATTGTACAAAAAAACAGGTGTTTCAATATGATATGGCCGGAAGCCGGGTAAAATAAAAATAAACATTACCAATTGAATCAAATAAAAAGGAAGACATTGCTATAAGCTTGTTATCATCATAGAAATTTTTATTTAAAGAAAATTGGTTCATTTAAGGATTAGTCAACTGATATCTAAAAGAAGAAATTTTTTTTTACCTTGAAATAAAAAAAATAATTTTCAGTGGGTCCACTTTAGTCATACAAGCAAAAAACAAAAAACATAAAGAATGCTCTTCTGGAGATGTAGCAAAAGTTGTTGCAAAATATCTTACAAGGGGATTAAAATTTAAGACATCTTTTTACATAGAATGGGAATTAATATTTTGTGCTCAGTGGCAGATCTATGATAAAACCAGAGGGGTCTTTGAAGCAACTTTTTTTAATAAGTAAATTTTTCAACAAAATCATGTTTTTTTTTCAGTTTGTGTTGATTATTAAAATAAGGCCATCTTAGTGATAAAAGTTAATGGTTTGAAGTAGCTAATGGGGGCCTTAGATCTATCTCATACAGCCTTAAAATTCCCATGTAATTTATTAAACTTCAAAATTTTTTTTTTTTTTTTTTTTGGTGGAGATGCTTGCAGCTCCTGAGCCCCCAGATTTATAGGTTTGTTGAGTTCACCAGGATCTATTCATATTTTGACAATTGGATCTATTGTTGTTGGTTGTGAAGCCCCACCCCCTATCTGTTCAAACTTTAGTGCCTAAAAACTGTAGGCAGAACGATGCTTGTGAGGAAGCTATGGGTTTGAAAGTGCCAAATTCAACATCTATCATCTCTATTCATTGTCTCTCAATGTGTATTTTTGCCAATATTCTCTCAGCATTCTATTTTTAGTGTTTAGGAGAGAAAAAAAAAGAAAAAGATGTCTGGTTTCAAACATCATAAATCATTACATGTGTTCAGTAGTTTTAACAATAAGTAAATATATAGTGATTTTACAAGCGTAGCTTAGATATGGCACAAGGCAGAAAATATGGGGTACCCAGTGAGGATCGAACTCACTACTCAGTCATAATTGTTCTAGTGTGACGAGCTGGCTAAAAATTACACCATCTCAAGGTGCCCAAAGTGATTTTCCAAGCATAGCTTAGATGTGGCCCAAGGCCAAAAGTAGGGGGCACCCAGTGAGGATCAAACTCACTATGCAGTCAAAATTGTTCTAGCGAGACAAGCTGGCTAACCATTACACTGCCTAGAGGTGCTCAACAATAAGTAAATATATACGATCACAACAAATGCTTCTTTGTGCCTGCACATAATAGTTTAAACATGTCTTCATCGAGGCTAAGTCTTTGTTCACTGACAGAATGAAGCACCGTTTTAGCCTCTAACAAGTTTGTTTCTCATTTTATCAAGAATCTCTAAATATAGGGTAGGAGCTCCAATATGCAAAACATGAACGAATTGTAGACTTATAAATTAAATATGTAAGATAGATTGAAAGAAAAAATTTTCTTGCACAGCATATTAAACCAACTTTTCCTCCTAGTTTTTGCTGAGCATTGCAACTGTGTGAGTTCTAACTGTATTGTAGTATCTATTATTTCTTTCGACCTGTTAGACATGAATCTCCATTTCTCAAGACTTCTTTCCATTGCCAGTGTATCAATTTGGATTAATTTTGGGGTTTTCTTTGCAATGCCTCTTGTAGTAAAGTTTTTAACATTCCTATTAACACTAGGATAGCCAGCTCCTTTGACATCTTTATTTACATTACGCTGTGAAGCAGCCATCTCTAATATATTCAATATTCAAGTCAGGAATAACAAGTCTGAAAAGAAATTCACAAATTTTAGTATACCTCATACTGAAAGAAAGTGATATATATATATATATATATATATATATATATATAAATTATGTGTGTCTGTGTATAGATAGATAGGGGACATAAACACAAGTATTACTACTTGTGAGAAATTTTTCAATGCATTTAGCCTATAAATAGCCGAGGTGTCAAAAACGACACCTTGGCCATTCAAGGTAAAACCTCAAATATCAGCTATTCCACTGAATATTTTTTAAAGAATTAAGTCTGTTAAGCATCTTTGCTAAAATTCAATAATTGTCCATAAGCCTCAGCATCGAACCAAAACTAGTTATTCCATAGTAATTTGTTGAAAATTTGAAGGTGTCAAAAACGACACCTTGGCCATCCTAGTGTTACGAATTGTACCATTGTGATTTCTTCTTGGATAAAAGATGCTTTTGTACCACCTTAGAAATACAAACCACAATCTATTCCATTTTCCTCACTTGCCTGTCCAGCTATCACAGCCCACAGCAATCACTTTTTCTGGTTGTATCAACATGATAGTTCTAATTACAACAGATGCCTCTTTGTGTCCACTCATAATAACTATAAACATATTGTGATTATTGGTGGCTCTGTTATAACGTGTAAGAATAAGCTCTCTATCTCTACTCTCTTTATTCAATTTGAGGTGTTAACATCCTCCTAAATTGCAGAATGCTTGGTTTGCAAATTCTCTCCCAATGTATAATTGGAAGAGAATTTACAAGCAAAGCATTCTTGACTCATCTGGAGTATCTTTGACTGTCTTTCCACTTAGAACTGCATGATTTGCATATAACACTGCCCATGGTTTTCGCTATCATCTCTAAATTAGGTCCTCACTTGATGGCATCCCTGAAATAGTCATAAAGGAATATGCTCCTGAAATGGCTCCTGTTCTCTCTAAACTCTAAAAGAAATACCTTGATGCTCCTTCTTTTCCTACTTGTTGAAGACCCTCTTCTGTTGTACCTGTTTTTAAGAACTCAGCTAAAATGTCTCGTCCCATTAACTATCGACCTATTAGTCTTTTACCTCTGTTTGGCAAAGTACTAAATGCTCTAATCAACTCCTAATTTGTTAAGTATCTGACCTTGCAGGACCTTCTTTAAAACAAAACATCATGACTTTAATGTCTCCAGGTCAAATGCTAATGTGCCAATAGTAATTGCTGAAAGAGCCTGTCAAGTATTAGATAAGAATTGTGAAGCAGGGGCTATTGCTTTAGATATAGCAAAAGCATTTTACAGGGATTGGCATGCTGGTCTTCTTCACAAGTCAAAGGGTGAGGGTATTTCTGGATAAATTCAATCTTTCTTTTCAAGTTGCAAAATGAAAGCCTCTCATCTAGCTCTTTTTACATTAATATGAGTGTCCCCCCCAGGGTTATATTTTTCTTTTTTATTAGTAATATAAAATAATTAAAAATAATGATTAAAAAAAAGTGTAGACAATTATAAATAACTGAAGTTTGTCTTTTGCATTTAATTTTGAGAGAAATGGATTTAAAAGAAAGCCAGACAGCTTATAAAGAAATAAAACTGATGTGTTACATTTGTCTGTAAAAGTTAATTATATTTGGAATTGGCAATATATAGAACTACCAAAAATAATTCAGACAAGCCAAACTGTTTCAAAATTAATTTTTCAAATTTTAAAAATACATACTCTTTGTATTTACTTTCCATTTAAAAGGGTGGCTTCTACCCACATAAATTTAAAGTTAAAATCCATTTGGAGACTCTTCTATGTTATATAAGAAGATGGGTCAGTGGATAACTTCAGAAAATAATTAAAATTTTGACTAGATGGTGTAGTAATTTGCAAAAAAGAAGACGATAAGACATGAAAATTTTGATCTGAAGGCATAAAAATAAATTTCCAGAAGGAAAAGCTACTTTTGGCTGTCATCTGATAAGCTGGGCCGTTTCTCACAGAAGGCGGCAATGGAAAAAAAAAAGAAATAAAACCTGTGAATAGAACTGTGTTCTAAAAATGAAAAAAAATGTGTTACAAGTCCTAGTGATGCAAGTAGAGATTTATCCACTGTGTCATGTTTCACATGGCACAGTGGATAAAGGCGTTGGTTAGATCCAGTGACAGGACCCAAAGAGTGTGAGTTCAATACCCGGTTAAGGCAGTGGAGAACTTGGAGAGGGCAATTAACAGGAGATAACTGATAACTGACATCCATTATACATGGCATGTTGAACTAGAACAGTCTACCCCAATGTGCAAAATAATGGGTTCAGTTCAACATTCCAGCCACCTGAAGAAGGCCAGAGCATACAAAGACCGAAACATTGTAATAAATATGGCAACAAAGATGAGGACAATAGTCCAAATAATGTAAATAATGTACATAATACCTAATCTTAGAAATATAGCCAGATACAAAAATGTCCAGTATCACAAGTCTTACAAAGTTGACAAAAAAAAAAAAAATAGGAGATTTTTGACTGAAATGTAGAACATGTTAGAAAAGATTTTTAAAATAATTAAAAAATACTTTGTTCTTTCCTCTTAATAATAACAAACATTTGATGATAAAACTTTGTTTTTGTTAAGTTTGGGGTCTTTTATCATCATGCTATTAGCAAATTATTGCAGGTACCTATTGTATTGTAAATCTTTTTAAAAAGCCTTTATGTATTTTGATCTGATATCTTGCCTTGTTTATAATAAGGTGCACAAAAGGAAATTTTTGTGTTAAGGTTTTTGTAAAAATCATATTTTGTTGTATTGTTTTAATATTTATGCAATAAATAGTGGGTGAGTGTTTAGAATGTTTGGTTATCAACCATAAAACCTGGGTTCAAATCTCATCCTGGTCAATTATCAGGAAGGTGGTTTCTTGACGTTCTCCCAGCATGCGACAACATTGGAAAGTGCCTGGAAAACCATACCACAGATGGCATTGTGAGTGAAATTGAATAGACAGAATTATTTGGGAGCTAGTGATGGCTGTGTTACAAAACCTGTGAATAGAAGTCATCATGAGAGAGAGAGAGTTTGAATGGACTGACCTTGTTCAGACTGTTAATTGTGCCAGCTAATGTGCTCCTTCCCAGAAACTGTACCTATGGTGCACTCAGCATAGTTGCAGTATTAATCACAGGTCGGCTCTGTGGGTGTTGAACAAAACTAAATGTACCTGAGCAGGCATTTGCACCATCGACTGGCTAGCCACCCTAATAGACATACTCGGATATGAGCGGCCAGCAACCATTCACATAAAATGTTTGTTCCTTTCAAATTTTTAGTAGTTTGGGGTCTTGTTTGTTGTTGTATGCGTCTTTCTTAATATTCAGGATAAGAAAGATAATGTTCTGTTTTCACCCACTCTCTCTGGAGACAAAAATCTTTTTTATTTTGTACAAAAATATTAATTTCTGGATACAAAGAAACTAAATTTGTGTCCATTTAAACAAGACATTGGCTCCATGGAATTTGTGAAAATATGCTTTTATCATTGCACAATTGTGACAGATTTGGAGGAATTAGTTAAGACAGCAACACATGCTAAAACAAATAGCAGTGCTGTTACTAAGGTAGCTGAAAGAAGTCTCTAATTTTAGTATGGCTATTTTTCAGTGCACCCACATTACTACTGAATGTGACACAAGGTCAAGATTTAAAGTGGGTTTACCGGTGATACTGTGGAAAAATTGCCCAAGCCCCACTAGCACTCCACCTTTTGGGGATGCCTCAAGCACTGGGCAATAAACTCAGCCTCCTCCCGAAGGAGAGGTACTGCCTGAGGAGAAAACTCCCCATACCCCCACAACTGCCCCTAGGGCTTGGACTTAATATTTTCAAAACTTCCCATGATATGTGATGTAATTTTAGTATTTATTCTTTTGCTCTCAAGCTTAATTGCCCAATATTTAGTAGCAAAAACAGTGAGGATTGCAGCCTCTGACCATAATTACAGACGGCGTGAGATTTTAAAGACTCCTTCTTTCTTTTGGCGACTTTGATAGTGATGAGATATCCCCTTCCTGTTAGTATGTCCGTTTAATATATTTATTATTATGTGTTGGCTTAAATTCCATGTCTTGTACTTTATTTTTGCTCAGACTCACACAAGTCCGCCAATATTGTTTTTAAGACAAATGTACCAGGAGCATTAAACATTTATAAAAAAACAATATCTCATATCAAAAGTGTTGATTCACGCAACAAGAACAAAGTTTGCCTTCAAAAAATTCTTTACACAATTTAAAATTGTATGACAGAAGTGAAAAGTAAACCTGTTAAATTGTAGTATTTGAGAGGATATTTAGCTGATCATGCTCTTCTGATTATCCATCATCTAACAATTATGAACGATAATCACAACAATGCTATTCAGTTATATAAAGAAGGATATTTGGATAATGATTATATCGTAAATGAGGTATTAAAACAGATTAATGAAAGTAATCTTGTGCTTGTCACTGGATTTATTGGAGTCAAGTAATATTTGACTAAAATTAGAGCAAACATTGGAAAAAAAAAAATTACACTCGACTTCCTGGAGGAAAAAACTCCTGGGTATAAATATATGACTTACATCATTTTTTCAAGGTTGGCCAATGTTTTCAAAAAAGGGAAATTATTCATAATTTAGTGAACATCGCTGACACAAATTTTTGACAACTATAGCGAAGTGTAGCAATATGATTTCTCACACGTCTTTAAGAGATGAATTGATAGTTTTAACTCAATTTAATGACCAGGGTTTTTCAGGAGTCTTGTCTCCAGCCCACCTTTGAATTGTTGAAAATAAAATTTTGTTAGCAATTTCAGATAGCTGTAAAGGTAGGATCCTTTGAAAAACTGACCACCCCTTTCTGGTTGATTTTTTTTTCTAATTCATGGCCCAGCAAGTATCATGAAAAGAATTTGTCACCATTGTTTCATGGCCAGTGATCACAGATCTTAATTATTGAGACAAATCTGTGGAACATAATGAGTGCTGGACATGCAGACAATCTTGAACGGCATCACCCCTAGTGCAGCAATTTGCAGAATCACATTATCACAGAAGAGATCAATTCTGCTATTGTAATTTAGTGTTTAAGAATAACAGTCGTAAAATTTCCAGTTCTTTTACTCTAACCTTGGAACCACTTTATTTCCAATGTTCATCAACAACCTTTCAAATATCATCAGTTCTCAACTCAGTATATATGCTGATGACAACTATTTTCTCCCGCGTTAATGATGTCTGATTAGGCAGCTGATCTCAAAAATGACCTTCAACCTTTCGTTAACTGAAGCAAGAAATGGCTTGCTAATTTTAATGCCTTCAAAACAAAACTGCTCTCAGTTAATAATGTTAGAGATCCTTTTTTTGCCTTCCATCTGCATTAACAGATGCTAACCTCAACGAGTGACTCATTGCGTTTCAGGTTATTTTTTTTCCAGAGGCATGAAGTTGAACGATTATATCGAAACACTTGCTATGTTTGCTGCTGCTAGGAAAGTTGGTTCACTGTGTCATTCTAGACAATTCTTCTCACCAGAATCTTACATGTATAAGACTATCATTATTGCTGTGGTTTGGTGCTTCTGCTATGTATCTAGAGATCCGAAATATTATTGGTCCTGACCTGGCATCTTGGCTTCAGTCATTTTCCCACTGCTGTGACATAGCTTCCCTATGCCTTTTCTACAAATATTTTCATGGTAACTGTTGTAAAAAGCTTTCCTCCTTATACTTCAACATTATGAATTTAAGTGCAGTACTAGATTGGCAGCTAGGTCTCATCATTCTTCAGTTGAAGTGGTTAGATATAACCATTAGTTATATTCTAACAGTTTCTTCTCTCGCACTTCTTGCTCTTCCAGCTTCTTGCTTTCCTATCAATTTTGATCTTCAAGTATTTAAATGCAATGTCAATTATCATCTTCCTGGGATAGTGGTTCTTTCATTGTCCTTCTGCCGCAATAATGATTTTTGTAATATTCTTTCACTCTCAGCAACCCTGTCTTGGAGCATTGCTTGGGATGAAATGACTAATATATGAGCTGACCAGGCTTGACGCTGCTTAACATTGGTGATCGTACAAGAAAGAGACAGTGTTTGAATGTAATATGGCTGTACAACAAATTTTTCTAGAGAAAGATCCCAACTTTAGAGACAAACACAGGCAAATATCCATCCTTCTCAATGATAGCAGTCCTACTGTTACAGCTATCACCATTCAAAATATTGGACAGGCAAATATAGTTCACCTAATTAAAAGCTATTTTATGGCAAGAAGAGTACTTCACAAAAGACAAAATTTGCCTGCCCAGAATGCCGTCAAAATCCACAAAAATTTTTCAACCTTTCAATGTAGACACCTACGCAAAAATTGTGATAAAAGTTTGAAATGAATTTGAAAATTTTTCTTATAACAATACGTTTTTCTTAATATATCTTATTCATAAGTTTTTCTTAATATATCGTATTCATAAAAGCAATTAAAAGCTTTTCTAATTAAATAGTGTCATAGTTTTATTGCAATTTTTATTTTAGAATTGACTGGTAAATGAATTATCGGTAAATGATATTCCTGTTTGACAAAAACAAATTGATGATTGAAATCCTCCAAGGAGTTCTGCTTATAACTAATATAAATATTAAGGGGAGTCAAATTTAACTTCTTGAAATTTCATAAAATTCAGTAGTGAGTTAAGAAATGGAAAAATATTTTTACCAAGATTTTCTTAAAAAAATGTCTAAAATAATTTCATTCATTTATGAATAAGCCCTTAAATTTTCATTAAAATCTGACAATTTATTTGATTTTTGCAAGAATTTCCAAAGCAATGCTTTTTTAATGGCAAAAATACAATAAAAATCCCTATAATAATCTTTAGCCCACCTGCTGATGCAAGAAAAATAATTTTTTTAACAAAAGTTTTGCATGTGTTAGAAAGGATGAAAAAAATTTAATCAAATAATCCAAAAATACTTTGGTCTTTCCTCTTATTAATATCAAAGATTTTGATTATGAAATTTTGTTTTTATCAAGTCTCGGGTCTTTTTTCATCATGGTATGCTCTCTTTTAGAAAATTTTTGGACGGACCTATTTAATAAACAAGGATGTGACACTCTAAGATGCTAGAAAGATTAGTCCAAGTAGCTATACCAAGAAACGAAGCACATTTTGTCAAATTCAGAATGTTTATTTTCCTGGCATCTTGGAATAAACCTGAAAGGAGAAGTAGGGCTGACTTGAAGTAAAGTGGCTTTATTATTTTGACGAATTTAGCTGAAAAGGCCATCTGGATCATTTAAAACTATGAGGGGTCGAAAGAGATGGTGTAAGAACATTCAAAGTTGTCTGAGAATTTTGTTAAACAGGTCAGAAATGAAGACATTGATTTATGACTGCTTGCTAAGGTGCGGATTATGGAAAATCTCCTGATAAACACAGGCATGAAAGGGAATCGATGGAGAGATAATATTTTTAAGGGTTTGAGGAGCAAAAGTGAAGTTAAGAAAATTGATTTATTTCACCTGTCAAAAAGAGTGGAAACCATAGATTGCTAAGGAAATGTGATTTCTTTAGATAAGAGCCGAACATGAGTATCATGGGTCAAAACTTGCTAAGAAAGCTGTCAAGGGGACACCTGAGAGAACGGGGATTTGGGTTGAGGAATTTTGTTGACAAAAATTTTGAGTGATAATTAAAATTAATAATTTGAAGCTAAGCCCCATGTGTTCACCTACGCAGTCTAAAAATAGGGTTTGTCAAAATGACAACCGAAATGAAAGGCTCAGGTGAAATGCTTAGGGGGACAGAGGAATTGCCCATGCCTCTAGGGTAGTATTAGCATGAGGTACGAATATGAGAAGGGAGGAGTTAGGGTGGATTGACATTCTGTTACCATTACTTTTAGAAGGAGGGATCTCCCCAAAATTGGGCATACAATTAATTTTCCACAGTCAGATGACAAAGGGCTCTTTGTAGGAGTTAGGGGATTTACTGGGACCTCAGGCCCCATCAGACTCCATGCTAGTTTTGGGTGAGATTCCATATAAGCAGAAGATCAAAACAACCAAGACAGTAGCTGCTCAAATTGCCATTGGAGATGAGAGACAGCCGCTCTGATCTCATGTGACTTGCTACCTGAAGGAAACCTCTGACTTGAGCATTACTCCAGAAGCCTTGTTTCAGACTTAGTCACATTAATATGCAAAGTGGGATGGGTTGATAATTCTGCATAAAGAATTTATTTTCTGCATGAAGCATATATATTTCTGCCTGAAGAACTGATGATTGTAATACCATCACTGTACAAAGAAAGTTATATAAAACACTTTTATTCAAATTATTTTTGTAACTTCTCTCTTCCCCAGACCAAACCAATACAATGATTCAGGTTGACAATTTGATCTTTATCAGCTTTGCGATCAAAATCAAACACAACATGTGACAAAGCAAGGCTTGCAGCTGATCAATTCATTGATCAGTTGCAAGGATTGGACATCGGACGGACCAGCAAAGAAGGCGGCTACAAGTTGTGCTTAGTTTAAATTGTAATGTATATAAATGTAGGTAGAAAAAAGCAAATGTTGATAAGATAGCGAGGGTCACAAAACAATGCCTGGGACCCTCAATCAGGCTTGAACTTCCAGTTGGAGGGTTCGGGGGTTATACAAACTGGCCCTGACTCCATTGACTGATGTACTAAAAAGTACTTGGAAAAAGAATGTTTTACTTTGAGGTCCTACTTTCAGCACTTTTCACAAAGCTAAGAAATCCTTGGCAAACTGCATAAAACTAAATTATTAGGTTGGTGCAAAAATAATGACGTAATAATGTCGTTTTTTGACGTTAAAAAATACGTCAAAGAACAACATTATTACGTCATTATTTTTGCACCAACCTAATATCTCAGTGATGATAAAAATGCAGTATTCACTTTAACAACAGATGCTTTATTGAATGCTGTTGGTGCTGTCTTATGACAAAATATTAACAGAGAAAACAAACCCATATCCTTTTTCACATTCAAGCTGAATTATTCACAAATACAGCACATTTTTGAAAAGATTTTTCGACAGCTACCTATGAGATATTTCCATTATATTTTAGAAGGCCTTGAATTGAGGGTATTCAGGTTGGTTTGGTTTTGTCCGGTTTGATTTACAGCATATCAACCTCAATGGGTTATTCAATGCTGACAAAATTTTTATAGCTGGTAATATTTTTTTCCAAGATTGTATTGCTTGTAATATGTTATTTCCCCCCCCCCAAAAAAAATGTATTGCTCGTCATATTTTTGTTCTTCAAAAATGTATTGCTGGTAATAATTTTTCCTCAAAAAATTAATTGCTGGTATTAAAACCTATTTTTACACTTTCATAGTATTTTGACTCCAGTTTAGGGGTTAATTATTTGCCCATATCTAATCTAAGAAGTGCTACCACCCCGGGTCAGGCTGAACCTGGGAATACCAGCAGTTAAGAGGTGGTTCCATGCTCCTCAAAGCCTCCTGATCAGTGGCCTTGCTGTTGGACATATCTTATCGCCTTACCCAAGATGCAGAGGTAGTTTGTCATACCCAGGATGTGGTATTCAGAGACCATAGATTTATGCCCTCTGCTGCAAATCTGACAAAGGGTCATCTTGTGTAGATTTTGCAATTCATTTCAGACATATGGTACATAGATGGTGAATATTGCAGCATTTTCCTATACTTCTATATCCTCAATAAATACAGAAATCTTAAGTTATGAAAATATCACCAAAAAAGCAAAAGGAAGACTCTACTCTTTTACAATTCATGCATGATACTTTACTACAACTTGAAAGATCACTCAGGACCCTAGAATTTCTCTGTGGTTGTGCAAACCCATAGACTTTCTCTGTGATTGTGCCAACCAAATAAAGATCTTGGATCATTTTGCCCTTCACAGCAGAAGTCTGTTCAGGAGATATCAGATGATTGAGCCTAACCTGCAATTGTTGTGCCAAGACCTTGACCAAAATATTTAAATCTGCATTTAAACCAGTTAAGGGCCATAGATTTCTATTTCATCCTTCCACCATGTTTATCCTTACTCAGCAAAGGAGACAAAACAAGAACACACACACATATTTGAGTATATATTTTCAAACATGCATGTACAGATGCATGATGACACTTTCCTTGAACAGAATTTTAGATCATTTTTAAAACACACTCTTTAGGTCAATGTTTCTAATAATGTCACAAAATAAAGTTCATTATTTTTCTTAATACATTTAGTAAGAAATTAATGGTTTCACCAATAGATCCTTTATGATTAAAACAAACAAAAAAATTCCTTTAAATATTTTTTCACGGGAAGAAAACTACTTAGGTAAAATAATATTATATAACACCCATGAAAAAAAAAAAAAAAAAAAAAACATGTCCAAAATGTATACATCATCTGAAAACATCATCAGATACAATCACATTAAAAAAAAATCTGAAAAAGAATTTCCCTCAGGAATTAAAAATCCTTGGATAACTATAATCTAAAAAATCAGATGTAAATGGAAGGTGATAAAAACAATAATTATATAATAATGTTAGAAAACTTTTAAAATGCACTAAAGTGTAAGTATTAATATCTGAAATGTTTTAACATATTTTATTAAAAAAAAAAAAAAAAAAGGAAGGTTTCTTAGAAAATATTTAGTTCATACAAAATAAATCAAAATTCATATTTACCTGACTGTTAAAAATATAGATGATTTTGTTTCATTTAAGTATAAAAAATATATCCTAAAATTTTCATATATTGACTTGTCCTGTTTGCATTCATAAGCATAGATTTTTAATCAAGCTTATGTTTTTGCTTGTGATTTGAATGTAAATTTCAATGAAAATGCAAATATTTACAATTTACAATTTGTCATTTCATGCTTTTTATATGATTTTTAAGAGAGAAATTTGTAAAAAAAAAAAATGATTCACAGGACTAATGTTTGCAACCAGTATATGTTGTGACTTTTTGGCTGTTAATTTCTTGAAAATGCAGATCCACATATTACACAAGAATATGGTTTCTCTCCAGTGTGAATTTGCATATGGATTACTAAATATGACTTCTGGAAAAATACAGATTCACAAACTTCACAGGAATATGGTTTCCCACCAGTGTGTTTTTGCATATGGGGTATCAAATGTGACTTCCGTGAAAATTTAAATCCACAAACCAAATATGATTTCTCTACTGTATGTATTAGCATATGGTACAACAAAAGTGACTTGATTGAAAATGAAGATCCACAATCTTCAAATGTACATGTTTTCTCTTCAGTGTATGTTCATATATGGACCACTAAATGTGGCATCTGGGAAAATGCTGTTCTATAAACTTCAAAAGAATATGGTTTTTCTCACATAGATTTAACCAAATGTTTCTTCAATGAAAATACAGATCGACAAACATCACAAGAATATGATTTCTCTCCATTTCGTGTTCTCATATAGCCTGCAAAATGTGACTATGATGAAAATGCAAATCCAAATTTCACAGTAAATGTTTTTTTCCTTTGTGTGTGCATGTATGCTTCATCAATAAAGATGTCTGCACAAAGACAGACCACATATTCCACACCTTATATTCTGTTTATATGAAATGAATAAAATTTCATATTTCCCTGAAAGCTGAATATACAAATGATATTAATTTGTTCAGGTTTTTAAAAAACTGCATTCCAAAATTTTCATATACTGTTTGCATTTGGAGACATAAATTTTTGACTGATCTTGTAATCTGTTTTGAAAACAAATTTGAATGAAAATGTAGATTTTTTTACATTTTAGTTAAAATTTCTCAAATGCTTTTATTCTTATATTCAGTGAATATGTAAATCCAAGATGACAATTATATGCTTTGTATGTTAGCATGACTATTTTTTACTGAGAAATTTAAAAAAAAAAAACATTGATTCACATGATCAAAGTTTATAACCAGGATGCGTTTTCTTGTGTCTTTTCAGCTGTGAATTCCTTGAAAATTCAGAACCACATATTTCACAAGAATGTGGTTTCACGCCAGTGTGAATTTGCATATGTGACACTAAAGCTGACTTCCATGAAAATTTATATCCACAAACTTCACAAGAATATGGTTTATCTCCACAGTGTGATTGCATGTGGTAGACTAATGTTGACTTCTGGGAAAATGCAGATCCACAATCTTCACAAGAATATGGTTTCTCGCCAGTGTGGGTTCGAACATGACACACTAAACTTGACTTTACTACAAATGCAGATCCACAAATTGAACAAGAATATGGTTTCTCCCCAGTGTGTGTTCGTACATGGCATACCAAACCTGACTTGTCTGAAAATGCAGATCCACAAACTTCACAAGAATATGGTTTCTCTCCAGTGTGTGTTCGCATATGAATCACCAAATGTGACTTCCGGGAAAATGCATACCCACAAACTTCACAAGAATATGGTTTTTCACCAGTGTGTGTTCGCATATGCATCACCAAATATGACTTCCGTGAAAATGCAGATCCACAAACATCACAAGAATATGGTTTCTCTCCTGTGTGTATTAGCTTATGTTGCACCAAAAGTGACTTGACTGAAAAAGCAGATCCACAAACTTCACAAGGATATGGTTTCTCTCCCGTGTGTGTTCTCATGTGTGGTATCAAATATGACTTCCGGGAAAATGCAGATCCACATACTTCACAGGTATATGGTTTTTCTCCAGTGTGTGTACGTGCATGTCTAACTAAATATGCCTTGAGTGAAAATGCAGACCCACAAACTTCACAAGAATATGGTTTCTCTCTGGCGTGCGTTTCCATAATGAACTATAAAGCTGAATACCCTTTATAGATATGTAAACTTTACAAGAATATTACTTCTTTCTAATATTTACTCATGTGTAATACTGTTTTTTATAGAAATGTGAAACCCCACTATTCGCAAACACTGTTAGGTTATGAAGTGGTTGATGCACAGCTTTTACATGAAGATTATAGCATACATTTTTGTTTTTCATAGAAACTGAAGAGTCTTTGATTTAAAGTTTTCTTTCTCTTAAATTTACAACAATGTTTATGTAGATTTCAATTTTTTCCACAAGGACATCTGTGAACAAAAAACAATAAAAGATATATTAACAGGAACAGTGAATAATATATGAGATCAGTTTACATTGTAGTAGAGACATGTAGGTATATATAAGACTAATTAAATCTGACACAATACAACAACAACAACAACAACAACAACCAATTAAGATCAAGCAAACTGCAGTAGCTGACAGACTGTGAAAATAGATTTCTTAACCATCAAATTTTGTCCAATATACAAATGATTCATTTTACACAAGGGCATACAAGAATCAATGTAATCATATTGATATCTATTAATTAGTTTTTATTTCTTTGGATATCAACAGAATTGAAGATGTGTTGGACATGGATCATAAAAGAGATAATCTGCATCATTTGATAATGTTTAGATACCTGAACTGCAGTGATGTTTTGGTGCCTAAGAATTTAACAGAAAAAAAAATAATGTATCACACTTCTATCTGCAATTTGCTGCCCAGACTTAACAAAAATTACAAATCACAAACAATAAAAAAATGTTTGCAATAATGTGGAGTGAAAAAGACCCTCCCAGAGAAAATGAAATAAGAGGCCAATCTGAAAGTCGGCCTGCCCCTGAGAAAGTGATGCTGTGTATCGGGTAAGATCGAAGGGCTTTGTGCAATACAAGCTAATTCGATAAGAGCAAACATTAAATTCACATTTCAACTGATCAAAGGCAAAGATCAATGAAAAGTGACCAGAATTGGCCAATCCGAAGGGTGTGTTATTCTCTCTGTGCACAAACCCAGGCCTCACATCTCTCTGTTGACTCAGCAGAAATTGGTACAGACTGGTTGGGATGTTCTACTATTAGGTTGGTGCAAAAAAAAAAAAAAAAAAAAAAAAAATGTCGGTTTTTGACGTATTTTTTAACGTCAAAAACCGACATTATTTTTGCACCAACCTAATACACCCACCATGCACCTTCAGATTTCCACTTATTCTCTTAATGGGAAGAATTTCAATTCCCTGGAAGTGTACAAAAACGATTTATAGCAGTTCATCGGCCAGAAAGATGCCATGTTCTGGATGATGGACTCATGAAGCTACCACAAAGATAACTAAATGGTAGTGAAAGAAAATGTCACATATGGTCATGAATAAATCTATGTAGAAATATCTAAATATTCTCTTTGAAATTCAATTAAAAGCAAGCGACAGGCTTAAGCTAGTAAATTCCATTTCAGTAGAAACGAATAATACACAATATTAAAAGACAATGTTATATTTATGGAAAATTTTAAAATGTCTGGGATGATATACTTTTAATTATTCCAATCACATAAAACAATGCATTCAATTCAACAGCCATTATGACATGAATCAGGCCATTGAAAATAATAAAAAGAACATTCATTTTTGCATGAATCCTAACATAAAACAAAATACCATGACATCATACAAAAGCATCTAATTTAAAGCCTAATGACCAATTGAAGCTTTGCTTTTTACATTCAAAGAAGAGAGAATAAGGAATCAATTTAGAATATAAGGTAATAAAATATGTTTGCAATATCACAACATGTGCAAATCAAAATGGTGATTACAATCTGGTAGTCATTTATTGATACAGACCAAATATTTTTAATGAAAACACAAGAAAAAGGAATACTTGTACAATAGGTATTTTTCATTAAAATCTTTGCTAAGAAATGTTGGAGAAACTTTTCATTAAAAAAAATATTTGTCTACATGCTACAGAATGCTAAATGTTTTTGCAAAGAACTTGTGTAAAAAATTATGTACCTGTAAATTGTTGATATAATATGTACTGGAAAATTCTTAGGTAAAAATAATAGAGTTGAGTGGGTAACAAAACCAGAAGAACATGAAGAGTAATGTGTCTAGGTACATCAACTGCTGCTACAGCTTTGTTGTGTTCTCTCAATAACCATTAGGGTGAAATATTTCTGTAAATATCTTTTGCTTGTCTGCTCCAAACAGGTGAGATATTGCCTGGAAAAAAGCAAAAAAAGGATAAATAGTATAAATGTTTTTAAGCAACCCTATTCATAGAATTAACTTGAAAACATTTACAATGCCTGATATAACTGAAAGAATTTTTATCTAGCATTATTATTTATTACGGATAAAAAACCTTTAACATATTGTTTATGCTTCAAGTAGAAAACTGAAGCTGGCAGATATAGATTCATAGAAGAACCTTTCTCTGTCAGGCTGATCTCTGTAGTCAATCTGGTAATGGCACACTTTGGTTGAAACGTGTTTTCTCTGATGGAATAAACGGATGCAGATTTGATTTTTGTTGGAGGCACAATTTTTCTTTAGTAGGTCTTCTCTTTTTAAGTTGATTGCTATTAATTTCACTGTTTAAGTAAATTAAAGAAAAAAACTAAACATGGATAGCAACTCAAACATTTGAAATAACTAAAAATGTTTATAGTAATGTGTGTGTGTGTGTACACACAGACACACACATTTCCACTTTACTTAAAATGAAAATGTTTCTTTTCTCTGTCTATGCAATTTTTATGATCAACAGACCACAGAGACATTTTGTCCATGCTCACTTCAAAATAGAAATAAATCTTTCCGAATCAGTTGTATCCAAAGAAATCCAAATTAATGTTTGGATAAAAAATTTTCTCTGGATGAATGTCAGAGAAATTATAATGATGAATGCTTTCAGATGGTCTATCTCTGCAGGGATACTTCTCTTCTAAGTTGCTGATTCAAAACAGTTTTTTCTGGCCCTTTTATTTTTTGTTC